>CM054376.1:57270407-58747282 GCA_028858755.1 Ara ararauna | reverse complement strand
TTAGTCTGTCACATGTTCAAAAATATTTGCTGTTTACTTCATGCATGTGGTACTATTTCTGCTTCGTATCTGAATGATCAGGTCTATGCTTGTGAAAGCAGCTTCTAGCAATAAAACCCTCAAAACTATGAATATGCAGAGGTACCAGCTTATCATGGGAAAAGTAAACATTTTACAAAAGAACCACATGACAACTATTGCTATGCATGAATATACTCATGAACATCTGAGGGGTTTATGATATTTCTTTTCTGTAAACACCTTCTGAAACAAAAACTCATTCAAAAACATTTCTAAAGTGATGGTTTCGTTGGGGTTTTGTTTGAGGTTTCTGTTTGTTCGGCCTTTTTATTTTTTTTTTTTTTTTGGTTGGCTGGTTTGTTGGGTTTTGGGTTTTTTTAGAGGGGAGGGAAAGAGAAAGAAAAATCAACTTTGACCATTTTGGTGCATTTAATCATTTCTGATAATGTTGTTGTTACATTAATTACTCTCCTGGCATGACTTTGCGCTGTATTGCTCTCCTTCACCTATGAGATTTTTTTATCTTCTTTGTTACTTTTGTTGCAACTGCAATTCAACTAAGAAGCATTGCAGAAAGACAGGCTATTAGCCAATAAGAAAAGTTTATAGCAGAAATCAAACTTCTCCAATAATTTAGGCTAAATAAATATGATTTAAGAAAAAAATATTTGTTTAGTAAACTGAGCAAATAAAGCAAGAGAAAAAAAATAAGGATATAAGTTGTAGCAAATATCTGCTGTAAGCAGCTTCTTAGAACAGTCAGGTTATGTAAAAATTGTGAATACTCTCAAAAAGAATAAGTATTTAGGTTTGACAGGAAAAAGAGGTAGGTGGGATAAGTTTGGTTGTCTGGTTCCCCCCCCCCCCCCCCCCCTTTTTGTATCTGCCAGCAGAGAATTAACCCACTAAATTGTCTGCAATTAAACATAACATAAAACCAGATTTTGTTACTAGTCCATGTAAAGAAGCTGAAATTCCCAGAGAGGCTGAAAATTTTCAGCAGCCTCATTTGAGAGCTGATAAATAGAAAAACCATTTCTCTGACAGGTCGAAGGAGAGCTGCCAAGCCCCTGAAGGAAAAACACTGTTTATATCAGTTCCCATTCAACACATGGAAAATACTGCTGCAGAGCAGGTTCTCCTGGTCCTCCAGTTTCACACTCTCATGGGCAAAACCAGCCAATTTAAATTTGTAAAGCCATTACTGTGATGCAAGGCAACTTAATAAAACAGTTATAACAGTTTTCACGTCGTGCAAAACAAACCAAAAACCTAAACACAAGGAAAAGGGCTGGGGTGCTAACAAGGGACGATGGGAGACTTGGGAGCTGGTGAGCCCTCCGAAAACCCTCCCTTGCCTCCCTTTAATAAAAATGCATTTGGCTAATGAGGCTACTCTAGGGAAAACCAGCTCAAACCTGCCACTCCTGTGATCAGCACTCTTGCATCTTCCGCATGAGGGCCACAATGCATTGGCAATTATATTTTCCACAGAATCTATTTCACGCTGCGCATTTGAAGTGTGGCAGAGTGACGTGGTTTTGGGACCTCAGGCTGTGGTAGAGGAGTTGCTCAAAGAGAGGGCCTGTGTGGCCTGGCCTGATGGCTGCAATGCCACCACAACCCCTTCGGCCCCAGGCATCAAGCCACAACAAGGAACACTTTCAGCCTACAGCTCCCTTGGGCAGCCAGCAGGCTGAGACATGTGGCTAGGAGCATTTAATCTCCTCCTAAAGCCCAAGCTGCTGGAAAAGCTGCGCAGCAGAAAAGGACGCAGGGCTGCTGACTGACGGCCACTGAACATGAGCGAGCTCTTGCCCAGGCAGCCAAGAAGTCCAACAGCATCATGGCCTGTATCAGCAATAGTGTGGCCATCAGGGCCAAGGCAGTGATCACCCCCTTGTACTGGGCACTGGTGAGGCTCAACGTCAAAAACTGTGTTCAGTTCTGGGCCCCTCACTACAAGAGAGACATTGAGGTGCTGGAGTGGGTACAGAGAAGGGTAATGGAGCTGGTTAAAGGTTCTGAAGCACAAGTGTGGTGAGGAATGGCTGAGGAAATTGGGGGTATTCAGCCTGGAGAAGAGAAGGCTCAGGGCGGACCTTATCTCTCTCTAAAACTACCTGAAAGGAGGTTGCAGTGAGGTGGGGGTTGGTCTCTTCTCCAAACTAACAAGCGATAGGACAAGCAATAATGGCCTCAAGGGGAGGTTTAGATTGGATATTAGAAACAGCTTCTTCTACCGAAAGGGTGTTCAGATATTGGAACAGGCTGCTCAGGGCAGTGGTAGAATCACCATCTCTGAAAGTGCTCAAAAACAACATAGATGAGGCCCTCAGTGACATGGTTTAGTGGTGGTCTTGACAGTCCTGGCATAGCGGCTGGTCTTGATTATCTTAAAGGTCTTTTCCAACCTAGTTGGTTATTTGATCCTATGAGGGCAGCGCCATAGCAGCCAAGTGATTTCAGCTTGACAGGCCCGCAGGCCAAGGGGGCAGTCCACCCCACAACTCCTTCTGGAGTGGCATCCCCCAGTCCTGCTTTGAGCATATTACCTCAACCCCACCATGGTGTTGGGGCTGCTAGGCAGCTGCTAGTTGTCCCTCTCAACAAAAAATCAAGATACCCCAAAGTTATTCCTCTTAGAGGAAGCTCCCACTGAACAGCAAAACTTTCCAGCATGGTGGCAGGGGGGTGAAGTACTTCAATCTAACTCTCACTCCATCCCCTTGCTCTTCTCTACTCCACCTGAAAGCAGCGAGAAGGGCGGGAAGTAGTCCAACATCTGCCATGCCATCATATGAAAATTCTCCATTAGAAATTGCTATTCTTCCTCACTCAACATACAAGTAAAATATTTTTTTCAGAAGGGCCATCCTCTCCTCACCTTGGCATCACTTCCTTACCCTGTCAGCAAATGTGTCACCACTTCAGCAGCAGGGACCTTGTAACAGAAATGATAGTACAGCTGACAAGGAAACACCAGGGGAAACAGCACTGCTGTCCCTGGGCTTATCATAAGCCTTGGCTATTCACTTGGAACCAGGCTTCTTCATACGGGCTCTCACTGCTGTGCCTTTGGCAGGTGAAATGCACCACTGCTACACCAAACGGAAGGCTACTCTGTACAGTGTGAACGGCCAGCAGCTTTCAGTGCAATCATTACCATTGCTGGTGTCATTTCTTATAATCCTATTGGGATAACATGGGCTTAATTCAAAAATAAAACAAGAACAGATAAAGATAAAAAAAAAGAAAAAAAAAAGAAGAAATGTTTGTTACCCTCCTATTTGCAAAGAGAGTCAGCTGAAAGATAAACCTGAAACTCTGGCATATGTGGTCATCAGCCTTTTGGTGCTAAGGGGACTTGTTTCCAGTGCGCATCTCTACCTATCAGTTGCCACAGAAATTCTCACACATCTGAGACTGATCAGAAAGAAATTCAGTCCGAGTTTATAAACCTCAATTCCTGAACTGATTTAATATCATTAGTAGTAGGCTTTTCTGTACTCTTTTACATTTTGGAGGTCAGGATTTCGTTCTGAGGAGGTCAGAACTGTTCCACACGATGCGACAGTCACCCACAATTTCATAATTTTATTTCAATTCTAGATTTATTCCCCTGGCTTTTACTATCAGAGAGATGAGGCTGTGAGTGTGATGTGCCACAGCTTCCATCCTACCATCTCAGCACCTATACATCAGAATGTCATCGCCCTTGGTGCTGCCACATACGTCTATTATGCATCATGGGATCTTTCGCTGAAGGTTTCATCACACACAGAATATTCATCTCCCTGCCAATGTCCAGAGTGTGATTTGGTAATTGCTTTCTATAACCAGTAATACCTGGCACTGAGAACAGAGATTTTTATTTATTTATTTTACCAAGCTGGATAATATTTGTTCAAGAATAGATATTAGGTTGTGGCTCTATCTAGGACTTTATTTTAATTGCTCAGATCTATCTGAACCTAAAATGTCTTCTCTATGGCCACAAGGGCACATATCAAACTGTTCAGCACTTCCACTGTCTCTTTTTATCGCCTACATATACAGTGATTTTTTTCTACTTACTCTCCAAGACAGATGCTTTATAAACTGAATCATTTTTCTCTGTTTCCAAGCCTTGGATGTCTGGAAGCATCCCAGGCTTTCAAAAACATTTCTGTTTTCTTTCAGAAGTTTCAGAAGTAAAACTATAGTGCATTGTGTACTTTGAATATGTTTTCGTTTAATTTATGAGGCTACTGTACAAATCAGTTGCTGCAGATTTAATGGCTCCTCTGTGCAATTACCTGAAATCTCCTGCTACGTAAAATATTCTTTGGCATTCTGAATGCCATTTGCTTATCTCTGAGGTATTATTTTCTTCATGCCACTGTACCACACCAAGTGAGTTGTTTTCCTGCTGTGTTTTTCTTCTCTTGCATAAAGCAAACAAAGCCTTCTTTGGGGATTCCCTGTAATCCAATTTACTTTTTCATTGTGAATTTTTGTTTTACTATTATAGAGTGACAAAGAAAAATTTGTTCTCTTCCCTGTTGTTTTATTGCTTTATATGTCTACAAAATCATTCTTGATTTTTTTGGTTACTTGAAAAAGATAAGTCTTTCCATGGCCAGTCTCCTTAATCATCGACCCTATGTATATTCAAAAAGTTGACCCCTTTTGACTTTGGGAGGATGGAGGAATTGGGGGAAGAATTCAGGGGAAATCAGCCACACAGGATAAAACTAACATTCAATACATCCTCACTCCAGCAAGCACTCTTAAGGAAGAGAATTTCATGCAGTGTCATGCATCCGCAGCTTGCAGGTCCTCTCCCCACCATAGCTTTAGGAGTTATAGAAAACTTGGAAGCAAAGAACCATCCATCCTCTTTCAGGACCAGCATATTAGGTTGTGGGTGAAAACTGATCCACAGAAGAACAAAAACAACCGAGATCACTCTGCCCCTTATAAGGTCATTTACAGAATTCATTTTTTTCTGAAAAGTTCGCTGCAAGTTTTCTCAAGTTTCATCATAATTGGCAGCCGATCCCTGGCCACCTCCACCATCCAAAGCTCACTTTTGGTTTTAAGTTACTTTTTGCCTGCACAATTTGCAGAGCTTTAAAGACATCTGAAAGTGTATGGTACCAACAATCAAAACCAAAATAAATCTGTATCTTAATATACAGAAGCAGCTCTTAATAGGCAACTTGTTTAATTAGGATGTTCACTGGGAGTGGTTGTCTTTTTTTTGTCTCTCAGCAGTTGGACTAGATGATCATTATATGTCCCTTTCAACTGAAATATTTTATTTTCATTATTTTACTCAGAGCTGTCTATCAGCAACCAATATCATGTATGCACCAGACAGAAAACACCTATTGTTAGTTACTTTTCAATAGAAAGCAAGAACAGGGTGTTAAAGGCGGGAGAGAGATTTATGAGGTCTGAATTTTTGCATATGCTCCCTTGATTTTGCTCTTTGATCTTTTGAACAAACCCAATGTGTGGAAAACTTGAGTGGCCAAAACAGACACCGTGTATCATTTTTGTGGTTTCTCCAGCTGTCCCTTCATCCTTCACAACAATCAAACTAGTGAAAGTGGAAAAACACCACAGAACAGAAGGATTATGCAGAAGGTGTTACGCATAGTACACAAGTAACAGAGTGGTGCCTCATAAAAGAAAGATACCTTTAGTGCTTAGCAAAACTCCAGGACTATATTGATAATTACACAAGGTGACAATCTATAAAATATGCTATCAGTTCTGGGTTTAGAAAGACAGTGCCACTTAGTTTCTTCTGGTCTTTTTAATTGCCTTCAAGGCATAACACCTCTTAGTTTGAAGAGAGAGATCCTTAATGACCAAGGATGGCTGATTAGATAAAGGAAACTCATCCGTTTACAATCACCTATTCCTCCATTTTCTCCTTCAGGCCACAACATTCCTTCACAGCATTCCTTCCCTCACCTTTACCTTGTCCCTAGATAACTAATTTTTTATCTTAAGCTTTAAAACAATCAGCTCTCCCGAGTGTCTTACCCAAAAAAACAAACTCTGATGGAAGTGTCATAAGTACATCTCCTTTCTTGGAGAGAATTCTCTACAGGGTAACTGTTCTAATCAATCTTGGCACTAGAAGACAACTGGAACACACAAGCTAGGAACAGAGAGAGGAAATTCAAGTGTCATGAATGCTTTCCAACTCTGTTATATCACTGTTCTGGTTTCAGTTGGGATAGAGTTAATTTTCTTCCTAGTCGCTGGTATAATGCTGCATTTTGGATTTAGTATGAGAATAACATCACCAAAATTTTAGTGGTTGCTAAGTAGTGCTTACTATGAGTCAATTACTTTTTAGTCTCATGCTTTGTCAGTGAGGAGGTGCACTAGAAGCTAGGAGGAAGCAGAGACAGGACACAACCCAAACTGGCCGAAGAGATATTCCATACCAACAGAACTTCATGCTTAGTATAGAAACTGATGGGAATCACCCTGAAGGGCACAATCGCTGCTCAGGGGACGGGTGAGCATTGGTCAGCACATGGTGAGGAATTGTCCATCACTGCTGTATTGTTGGGGTTTGGGATTTTTTTTCAGTTTTCTCTCCCTCTCTCTTTTTGAAATCTCCCTTTTCATTATTATTAGTAGTAGCGATAGTAGCAGTATATTGTACTTTATTTCAATTATTAAACTGTTCTTATCTCAACCCATCAGTTTTTTGGTTTCTTCACCCCATCCGACCAAGGGACAGGAGTGAGTGAGCAACTGGCTGCATGGTACTTAGTTGCCAGCTGGGATCAAACCACAACCAGCATTAACGCATTGCAAGTGAAGAAACCAACCATTTTTCACTAACTGTGGATCTTCAAAAGGAACTGATTTCCTAAGCAAAGACAAAAATCAGTCTACATTCCAAATTAACCAAAATTGAAGAGATTTTTCCTATTTTCTAATTTGATTTGTCTCACTTGACTTTGACCACTCAAAATTTCTGAGATCTAGAGGTCTTTATTTCAGCTGGGCAAAGACTTGGAGACTAAGCTCTGCACTCTCAGGGCACAGTAAACATAACAGTCCTGGTCTGCTTGCACAATGTTCCGTGGGTTTGCCTTGGTTGAAAATATTTCTTTAAGATTTCTTTTCAACAAAAGTTGGGTTTTTTTCAGGTATTATTAAGAAGCAGCTCTCTAAACTGCAATAATTTACCAGACTTGGCAACACATGTAGAGAAGCATCTTGAACCACAAGGAGGTTAGGCGTTATAAATATTTTCTGCTCATCTCCGCCTCATACATCAGCTTTTCTCCAAAAAGCTCTTTATTCAACACAAATGCACATGCACTGCCAGCAAGTTCTATACCTCAGAGAAAAGAGTGTCTTAAAGTACAGTTTGGAATAATGGGTTTTATATTCCACCATAATGTATTTCCGGAACATGAAAGATCTTGAAAAAGTTAGGGCAAGTTTGCCTTTGTTCATATAAACTTCCACATACACCTCAACAATCAAGCATAATGCTTGACTCATTTCTGTGAAGGAGCCCTCACCCCACAGCTGGGCACAGCAGCCTTGGTTTCTCCTTTGGTTTTCTAGTTATCCTGCAGAAAGCAGATTTAACATCATTTCTTCTCTCTGTCAGAGTAGCACTTACAGAGTTCTCAAAACTTAAAGATGGAGTCCCTCAAAGACATGCCTCAATTTCCTCACTGCCCACCCAAAATGCCCTCATGCTCAGGACTTGACAAGCTTACTGGATCCTCCACACAAGACCTGCTTGTCATGCTTCAAAACATGTTCCAAATTTCTCTCAGGGATCCTCCTCCTGACTTCCTGCTTGGCTCCAGCAAACTAATTCCCAAGAAGGACTGCTACAGGGTCCTGTGTCCATCCTGGATCACAATAAGCTTCTCCACCTATCACCAACATCATCTCCCCACCCATGAAGCAGAAACTGCTTCCAGCCTTGTCTCCTCACCCACTCATTTTTGAAGGGGCCACCTCTAAGAACATGTTGTGCTTTCTTTGGATTCACTGGCTGTTAGAGAGAAAGAGCTTGCGCTCATAGTGATAATGAAACAAACCATGGGTACTGAGTGTTTTGTGCATCTGGTCATAGCAAGCTTTTTAGTCCTTGCAAAGCAGAGAAAATAGTGGAATTTTAAAATATTAAGCTAAAGGGAGACTTATTTCTCTCTACACTTAGTGTAAAATCAACAATATGTTGTAAATGAGTGTCCCATTGGACTGGTTTAGGCTGTTTCTGAACTCTGGCAAACTTTATACAGACATAGCAGCCTGCAAAACCACTGCAGGATTGGGTTAAGGCTTGCCTGCAAGTTCCCTTCAGAACAGGGCTGCAATTCTGGATATAAGCCTTCTGGACCAAAGCTAAACAGATAGTCCAAAATAAAATTAATATTTTTGAAAACAATCATATAAATATTATATACACAAAAATAATCTTCAATAAGCTCAGGCAAGTACCTTGATAATGTTTGCAAATTAAAGTTTAATATAATCTGGAGACTTAAACATAGGTCTTGAATTCAGGAAAGTATTTTTCTAGACCTGACATGGTCACGAGCACCCCAGCAAACTCATTGTCAATACTTTTATCAAATGCAACATTAACACAGCCACAGTCACGGCTGAAATGTATGAGGTAAATACCATTTAAAAGGAACCTAAGCCAAAGCATTTTAGCATATCAAGACCAAGCGATGTCATAACATACAATTCCCAAAGGCTTGCCTTCTCCTCATTATGAACTGACTTCAGAAAATCATAAGGTTCAAAAAATTGTTTTGTGCATTCCCTTGACCCTCCATGGAAACAGAGAAGGCAGTCCTCTAAGAAAAGCCTGATTTTTGTATGCATTTTCCCTACGCCTATTCACAGCCTACCCCTGCCCAGGACACACCTCATGCTGCATTCGGCCAGGTGCGTTGTGACCTCTATGCACAACACAAAGACCCTGAAAATGCTGGCAAGAGGCTAGTGAAGGTACACGCAACCAGTGGAAGGAATGTTTAGCAGTGACTCACATCCATACCTCTCCTTTTAAGCATGATCACGACTTTTATTTAGACAACAGGAAAAGCTTGCAAATAGTCTGGCTGGAAGAAACCCTTAGGAAAACCCTTTGGTTCTTCATCTGCCAAAACAAGCACCAACACAAGCTTTGTGACACCCCCTCACCCCATGTGAAGGGAAGACTGGGCTAAACCCCTTGCCCATGGCTTCAAGCAAAGGGAGTTCTTTGGTCCAATTCATGGCATTTGCGCTCGGGCTCACCTCTAACACCCATCTAAAACAAGAATCTCAATGTTCAGTGTTTCCACACCAAGGCTGTATTCCTGGAAAAGGTCACAATGGAGAAGCTCATCTTTGCAGCCTCGTGCAGATGCAGCACCCTGCTCCCCAGGGAGGACTCCACAGCAAGATTCAAGCCCTCCTCTGGAGTGATCACATAAGAGGGAAAATGTTTTCCTGGCTTATTTCTGTTTCTAGTCAGCAGTTTTCTGAAGGAATGAGAAGGCTGTTAAAGCATGTGTCAGCTGCGAAGCCTGAGCTGCACTGTGTGTGCATACACGCACACCCATGGGAACATGTGGTAGCTGCAGGAATTTACAAGTGATTTTCTCATGCTTGTACATGATGCCCACTTAAATCTGAGCACTGGTCTTAGATTCACTCTGAACATTGGCACATATGTCACATGCATGCTAATTTTATTAATTTTTTTTAATAAATTATGAGAGAAAGAGTGAAGACTTTTCAGTGAGTAATAAAAAGAACAAAAATAACACATTTTTTCAGTTATGCAGGTGCAACTTGTTTCTGTTTAACAGGACACTGCTTGAGTTGAAGTAAAAGCATAAAATGCCACTCCAGCAAAGTCTTCAACACTTTGCAGTCATGACTTGAAAATACTACTGAAATGTAGATTTGGCTTTAGTACTACGTTGTTTAAAAAACAACAATTAAAAAAAGCTTTTAAAACCTTAATTTCCTCAAAACAAAGGGAAAATATATTTGGTTTTAAACAAGCAACACTTAAATATTTCGTCAGATGCCATTTTTAATAATATAATCGTATGCAGAAGCTTCCAGGCCTGGCAGTTATTTGGACAGCTGTCAATCAAGCTATCTCACAGCTACCCTACCGTGTCAGCCATCAGCTAACCCACACTTTCCCAGGGACGTCTTAGCATGGCATCTTTGTTCTGTTTTCAGATAAACAGATCCAATTTCTCAACAAACAGACTGCTACAGTCCTTTTGATAACAATGTAATAATTCAAAACAAATGATTCTAGGCTTTGATGATAGCACTTTTATGGGTCATGAAGAAATCCTCCCACCAACATCTGTTTGATTTTATCTACTTGAACTTTATCCTCCAGTTGAAGATTTATAAGCTGAAATCATCCCAGCCTGTTAAAGTCAGACTAATGTTAAAGCACTAACACAGAGAATGAAAGTGCATTTTGCAGTCATCCGCCTTTTGAAATCCTGCCGTGAGGAAAAGATATCAAAAGTTTGAGGGATGTATGTTTAAATATACAGGCAGTCTGCATTGTGCACAGAGCCCTGGATGACTGAGAGATTAAGGAATCTAACTGTTGCCCGACAGTGGGGGCAAGTTATTTACAGAAACATTATTTAGAAAGACAACATGAAAAATACAGATGTTGTTTACATTGAAAGACTGTTTTCTTAGCAAAAACCACTATGGATGATGGAAATTCACTCCAGATTTGTCTCCCCTCCCCTCTCTTAATTTCTGCATACACTGTAAATACAAGCATGACAGCAGACTTATTAGAGTCACTTGTTACTCATTAACTAGATGGCAAAATTTAGTCAGGATGCTTTTCAAATTAACAAAACAAAAAAATAAAAGCACAACACTTTTAATTAAGAGTCTGACAAAACACGCCAGGAGAAAGTATCACATATTTACTACCTGAAAACACTTCTCTATAAAAGCCAGCAAAAAGAGAAAACATTTGGCGCTGTCTCAGTTGCACAACTTTTCCAAGAAAAAAAAAAAGACTTTGCAAGTGCTGACCCTTCTACAAACTGCTTCAATTTAACATTTGCTTTCTGGAGTATTCCTTTGGAATAGACTTGCTCAGTATATTCCAGATGAGATTTATTTTAACCTACAAATACAGTACCCATTAAAATATGTAGCATATCCTAGAGCACAAATGCACACTAAAATTTTGCACTACTAACAAGAATATGCATCTTGGCTATTTGCAAGAGAAAAAAAAAACGTACTGCTATACCTCGTATGATGCCACTTGGAAGAGAAATACGGACATGATAGTATTCAGAGGTATGTGCCTCAAGAAGCTTAACCTTGTGTCTATACATATATTTATATATTTGCACACCCCTACACAACTGTCAGACTCTCTATGAAACAACTCAAACTTACATTACATTCTTCCTACTGTAGTAAAATGTAAGAGATGACCCTGTAGATTAGAGGATGCCCTTATCACTGCTAATGTATACAGTACAACTGCAAGTTGCACTACCTCAGTCCTAAATAAACCATTTAGCAAGACCACTTCTCCACTGATCTGACGCAGCAAGACACTCACCCACACTGAGCTGCATTTCATGAAAAGAAAAAGAAATCTGCTTAAATACTAAGTCCTGACAAGCTTCAGCACCAAGTTTACCGAGCCATAGTAAGAAGAGCAAGGAAAATGGTAGAGCAGCATTGAAAAGGAGGTGAATGATGCCCCTGGGAGAAGCCAAGCATGCCCCAGGAGATGCTGCTTCACCTTCTGCAGCAGCCATGTCCCAGGTGGGCACCTCGGCCATGCGCACAGGGTTGGGGGTCAAGACAAGCTCTCTGCAACAGGATTTGATTTCTCAGACACCCCTCCTGTCCTTGTCCCTTCCTCTTCCCCTGGTCCTGAGAAGGGCAGAGAAGCTGCCCCTGGCAGTAGGAAGATGCACATTTTATCCTTCCCACCCAAGGGAGCCTCTCCCTGATGCTGCTAGGGTAAGCAGTGGAAAAGCAATGGTCTGCCCACTCTAGGAATTTCTCCAGGCAGTTATTTTTGTGAAGCAAGAGATTTCCTTTCTGAACAGGCAACAGTCTGAGTTTCGCTTTGGGGACTTTTCTGGGGGGAAAAGGAGGAGGCAGAGGGGTTGTTCTTTTTCTGACAGGAGGAAAAGCTCAGACAGGAATGCCTAAAGCTCAGTGGCAACTTAAAGGAGCATAACAAGAGGAAGACTGAAATGCCTGCATACCTTCCCTTTGACTCTGCCTGTGGTATGACATTTACCAGATGAGTATATGTAAAGTACTCTGTAATTAAGTTCATCTGATCATAATAACTTTAACTAAACTTCAAAAACTATGTCAAAACTCAGAAGCCAGAATAATTTGTATTTATTCTAAGTAGATGAGCATGTTGTTGAAGCGTAAATTCCACTTTTGTTTAGCACGAATCAAGCCAAATTATTTGGTAGCGTCTTGGAACCGCATTTCAGATGTGACCTACCCATTGCTTTGCCAACTGTGTAGAGAACCTCCCCATTTCCAATGAGCCATGTGTACCCATCTCCCAGGCCTGCCCCTGCCTGCGCAAGCTCCTGCAGCACCAGCCAGACCAACAGCCTGTCAGTGGAAAAAAATCCAATGAAGTTGAAAGCCTTGCACGACTTACTGACAGGCAAAAATACCTAATTGCATTTGAAGTGGGGCTCTCTTCAGGCATTTCATAGCTCCCATCTCATACAGGAACCAAATTCTGCAAGTACGTCATTGCTACAGCTTTGCCGTATTGGACATGTACATTACACTGCTAATGAGAAAAGAGCTCCCGCCCCATATTTAGGATGGAAGAAAATTCTTTTATTAGCGAAAATAAATTTAGACCCTAGTGTCTTAGCCGTATGCCCAAAAATAACAAGCCATAAAAGCTGTATACTAATCTCACCAGAGAGAAATGAAAATAAAAAAAAAGGAATGAAAGCATCCCTCAACGCGTGTAGCAGGACTGAAATTCCTCATTTTGAAATCTCAAAATTAAGTTGTCCATGTGTGTTTCCCTCTGCCCTCTCTCCCCCTTTTTTATTTTTTAATCCTGTGTAACTGGGGACTTAAATGTCAAAATTTTAAAAAACCCTAGAGAAGAAGCATTTTTGTGGAAGAACAGCTACAGCCTCACCCTGCACACAGAGCAGATTCATCATGTTTAGCAAACTAGTCTGAATGAAACACTTGTGGAAAATACAGATCTACACATCTCCATTTTCTCCTCCCATGAAACAGATTTTCTGAATAAATATCATGAGCTACCTAAAGGCAACATAATCAGAGTTTAACGCTGCAATAGGTTTGCAGAAACTCAGCTGCCTTACACTGTATTTTTAGCAAATAGAGTAGTCAAAGAAACAGGGATGCATGGGTTGGTCTCAAAGCAGCAGCACACACGTAGAATGGCAGCAGCATCGCCAATAGCTGTAGCCCGGCAGAGAGCTCCTCTTTGAGGATGCTGTCACTCATTAACTGACCTGACATGCAAATACCTCTGTGTCTCACTTTTCTGGATCCATAAAAATAAAGACAATGCTGCTTTCCCATCTCATAAGACCACCCTGAAATCTGCAGAGGAACTGCTCTTTATTAAACCGGAGATGCTGACAGTATGCAGTGGGGAAGAGGCATAAAAGCTTTATTAAGTTTTATATTTTCTATGTGAAATACAGCATACCTTGAGAAGCATGGTTTGCCAGTAAGCATAAAAATACCATTGAGATGTTCAGGTTGTCATATCCAAAATCAGAAACCGAATCTATCATCAGCTGTGCTAGCAATATATTTTCTGCCAAGTTGCCACGGGTAACAGAAATGCATGATGACAGCAATAAATAACTTTAATGACTGTCGTTAATATCCTGAAAAGAGCTCTGTGATACACTGACATCATTTAGAGGTTTACTAGCCATTACTAAGTGTTGTATCATGCCTCAGCTTGTCAGCTAATCATAGCAAATCACTTGTACATACGCATTTTTATCCATCTGCATGTACATGTAAAACTTCATTTTATGAACTATTTACTACACAGTTTATTTAGCTTATTTTCACTTAAGGTAATTCAAAATAGAACCATGCCAATTACTCCCCAGTGGATGCAGCTTTGGATTCTGTACAAACAAAATGCCTTTTCAAACAAAACTGATTACTATCCTCTCAACTTCTGTCTAATCAGGTAATGGTGCATTCTAGCACCATGCACCAGAGGCTGTTTATCGCATGTATTTGTCATTTTTTAACCTTTTTTCTTCCTGGATTCTTGCAGTATCAGCATCCCTACAAATAAGCCTTGCTGGGAACACTAGGAATAAATAGCATGACAAGATATTTTCACAAATACCTGCAGTTTGAAGAATTTCATCATGAAATCTCCTTCAAATTAAATGATTCAGAGACTGGCTGACCTCACTATTACCTTTTAAGTTAGAAAATCCTGAATGCTTCACATTATATCTTGACATGTCTTCCTCCCTATCCCCACCCCATAGAACTACTGCTACCACCAAAAAAAACATAATGCAGCATAACCCTAAAAGACAGGCTTCAAATCAACACAAGTTTAGACGTTACATATTCTTCTCATGCATGTTTTCATTTCTTTAAGGAATAAAATACTTTTCAATTTTTTGCATCAGTTATATTAAAACATCCCTTTAAGAGTGGGAAGATCACTATTTGCAGATGTGACGTTCTCATATTTGTGATCCACATTAAAGTAAATGTATTCTTAAATAGTAAAAAAAAGAGATTAAACCCCTGTTTAAATCATATACAGCTGTCATAAATACAAATATGAGAAGATCCCTTTAAGAAGTGATGGTTATCAATACCTATTTACATGGAAGGACTTTGGGAAGATGATGTAAAGGCTTGCAGATACCAAAGAGACCAGGCACATCTGCCTCCTTAGACTCACATCACCTTTTTCCATTCACCATAGGACACGCATATCAACACCATTACACCAAGCTGGGTTATACACCATAAAATACATTTGCCTATCAAAAAGGTACAGATATGTTACTTTCTTCTCCTTAAGCGACCATTCCATGCAGGTTACCTATCCCACAGCATTTAGACACAAGCAAGGGGTTTATTTTCTAGCTACTTCCAGTTCTGAAGTGTTACTATGATCAAGATTCATACATTATAGGCATACTTCAAGCTATGGTTAGCAATTGTATTTAGCTTAAGAGACAAGATTTGTCACCTGCACAAACTCAGGAAGAAAATTTAATGTACTTAATCACCATTCATGTGCCTAACCTGAATGCAGAGGTATAGAATGCTGCATTCACTTTTACTCTTTTCTTTTAACCCTCAAATTGGCCTGAAGAAGCATGGTATAGAAATGTTAACAAAGGTGGATAAACTGACATTTTTTGCATTGTACCATATGCTAGTTACTGTACTCATGTAGCAAAAATCAAATACCCAAAAAAGGCCAGGCTTGGTTCCCAACAAGTCCCAAAGATGACATTGTATATGACACCGTGGTCAGTGGTCCTAAAGAAAGTTTAATAAACAAATAAATAAATAATGAAATGAAATTTAAAAAATCATTATGGCTAATTAGGTTGTCTCAATAACGACTATCTGTTAAAAGAACCTGAGCCTCCATGGTGTTTCTGATAAAGCTTTAGTACATGACGAAAGGATTTACAGCTACTAAGATTATGAGGTGGCGGGAGTCAGATCCATTTCTGCACCTCTTCTCAAGGGTCATTTAATGTGGAGGAAGTAAAGCTTGTGGGGCCTTGTTTAACATGTCTCAGGCTGAGGAGATCCAACCAAATAAAATGAAAACTGAGTTCATTAAGAATCAACACCATGGCCTTGTAAAGCCCATTTTTAGTTGCAAGACTTTCTTTTTCCTCAGATTAAAGTGCTTGTGGAGTCATAAGATGCCTCCAGTTCTCAGATAAGACCATAAGCACTTAAATGCCACCTCTGCCCTCTTTGCTTCAAAGGGCTCTGAATTTGTGTGAGCAGCAGCACACAGAAATTGGTTAGCATTGGCAAACAACGTGACAACTGCAACACAAACCCAAGAGGGGAAAATAAACAACCCTTCAGTCATCCCAATCATTGGAGCCATGTGGGCATTTAACATGCTGTGGGTTCCTCAGGCCTTGGAGAGCATAAATTAGTGCAATAAGTGATACAATTAATAAATTTCAACAGTCAAATATAAACACAAGTAACATATCCAGGAATAAATCAGGCAGTTGTTAAAAAATAAACCCTGTTGCTTTGGACTACCCTGAACTCCCAGGCTCACTTTGGATCCACTCACAAAATGAAATTGCTTTCCAGGCAGAAACTGTAAACATACAGGGATGAAATTTCCTCTCAGATTCCTTTTTATTCAATGCAACTGTTTCCCGGGCCCACCTTGGACCTCTGCACAGAGATCTCCTACTTGCAGGACTGGACAGAACTCTTTTCTCCCTGTCCAGCTTCATGCAATGTCTCTCAACTCTAGATTCTGCTCAAGCAAGGAAAGCATTTGCCTACCTAAAACACCTGAACCTAAGTGTCTGCAGCACCAGGCACCTCATCTCCCTTCTAAAGATTGAATGAGGTCTCTTCCAAAATACATTACAACAATTTGGGATTAGTGAATAAAGCAATCTGTGGCATACAACCCACACCAGGTGATTCTATCAGGAGTATAAGAAGTTCCAAATTTACCAACATATAAATTAAAAAAATGCCCATAAACAATCTGTAAATCATACCACTTTAATAACTACTACCTACAGCTTCATTATCAAAACCGGTATGTTTTAAGACCAGTTCTCTCTATTCTGCTTATCTGCACTGCAGATAAAACTTTGGTTTGCTTAGCAGTAGAGTGCTCAGCCCAGCTTAGAAAGATGAAAAGAAAATTAACAAAATTATTGAAATAATTATTGATATTTTTAAATAATTATGAGCATGAACAGACAAATGTAGGGCAGAAGCCCATTTTGAAAAAAATAAATGAATTCAAGACATCAGTTTGGAAGTGGCCAATTTTATGTCAAAGTCACAAAATTTGGGTAAGAGCCCAAAACAGTAGAAAACTGACTTATCAAAGCTTGGACTTTACCCATCTGGTTGCTTTTGTGTGAAAACTTAGAGCTTTGATAAAAATAGGATTGCGAATGATCAGCATGGATTTTACACCATTTTAGGTAAGCAGATACAGTTAAAAGAATCAGAACCTGTTTGTGCTCAGCTTTAAAGGATTTCCCTTAAAAGACATAATTTTCCTTTCCTGTCAGGAAAGAGAACGGGGTAGAGCAAAGTGTAAAAAAGTGGTGGGAGGAAGAATTCTCAAATGCTTCAGTGAAGAAAACATACATACATTTGAAATACTTAGATCAGCACATTACATAAAATCCTGCTCCCTAGCCTTCCTGGAAACTCAATGAGACCAGAGAGTGGTACACCCATAAAATGTCAAAGCACTAAACTCTATCACTGGACACTGAAAAGCAGTCAGGAGGTTTTCTCAGGGTGATGGCCAGCGGGGTTACCCGAGGATGGTGTGTACATGAGCTTTCTACCACACTGGTACAGATGCCAGACCTAATTATAGGTCCAGGCCACTGCCAACTTAGTTCAGTAACCCGAACCCTGAGGCAGCTCTTGCGGCCGGCACCCTCCCTGGTGCTCACTGGCATGCGTGCAACAGCTACTTATATGGGCCTTGTTGCTGGGGACTCCCAGCTCAGCACCCTCCTGACAGTTGGTGACGCCCTCACAACACCTTCCCTGCAGCCACTGTGCAGGCAGCAAGCTGGAGCAGAAGCTGCTTTGCCCAGTGGGTTGTCCTCTCGGTGACATGTCTCACTCAGGTGGCATATTGAAGACTAGTCTTAAGGCTGCTTGAATCTCAACCTATTCCTCTGCCAGGTAGAAGACATAATCACAGTCCCCTGATCCACATCACCCTGCACACAGCTGTCTCCTGCTCATATCTTCACACTTCAAAAGTTGCTCTGTAATTTGCTGATAACAACATTTGCTAATAGTTTTAATAAAATCCCAAATTTGGCATGAATCTTCTCAGTGAGAACTGGATACTCATAGGTAGGGGACAGAAACCCAGTGAAAAATTAAAGCTGCCAAGAGCAAACAAGAAAGTTCACAGACAAGATTTCTCCTTCAGCTTCAAGGAGAGATTCCCAAAGCATGAACATGCCTCACTTATTTTGGGAATACTTCACTGGGGGGGATGAGGTGCTGGCCATCACTGTCTCTTCTCCTCAACACAGACCCTGCTCTCTTTTTACACCAGAAGCTCATGTATTTGTGATGCAGATAAAATAGTCAGACTTAGGAAATTATTGTGGAAGAAAGCACAGATGACAAGGGAAAATAAGCACACTAGAGAATAAAGAAGAGGGAGGAAATTAAAGTATGCAAGCACAGTGGAAGGCAATCAAGCAGATCCAGATGCTAATATGCCATAAGCAGAGGCTCGCAGCAAAAAATGAAAACAACTCTGATCTTTAGAAAGTAGACAGGCTCCAGGGCAGCCCAGCTTTAGAAATGCTTCATAACAAGGTTATTCAAGAGTCTGATGAAGACCAAGCTAAGCTCTTCCATATTCATTGTATGCAACTCAGCATCTTTCGTTTTTCTGAATCTTGACATTTTGGGTGATGGCAAGCTGGAGTATTAACTAGTCCTCAATACAGGACTTCTCCCTGTTTTGTTGCAAAACATCCCCTCTCTTAGTATATGGTTTCTTCACATGCTCCTTGCCATGAGCCAGTTTCCCAAGCTGTCAAACACCCCTCTGCAAAAGACAAAGCAACACAAGAAATGCACCACTCCCCAAAAATACCTCCAAGATTCTCTGGGGTGAGCTGATTATTAAAGTGTCACAAAATACTTCAGAAAATTGAGGTAAAGATGTTTCATCTCTCCTCTGACTTCTACAGAGAGAGAGATGAAAAGGAGAGTCTCCTTTCCAGGCTACTCACTTGGGATTGTTACCTCAATTCTAGAGTATAACAGCTACGGCTGTTAGAAATTGCATTCAGTTTGACAAGAAACAGAGAAAACAGCAAAACTGTCTGCCAATAACAGCATTCAAATCCTTCAGCACCACAGCCTTATTTAGCCATATTAACATATTTACTATTATAAAAATGCATTACAATATTTCACCAAATCAACAAGACTACATTTGTCCATCTTCTATAATGCAGAAAGAGAGATGAGAAAGGTAAGAAAAGCAATGTGGTGAATTAAATTTATCTATGTATTTTATCTTTTAAAAAGGAAAAGAAACCTTTATACCATAGGTCTCAATATCTTTGATGAATTACTACCAGTACTGCCTTAGAGAGGTACCAGAGAAGCATATTATTCTGCATAGGTGAATTGCTTCTTTGCACATTTTCTTCAAGATTCTGGAGCTCTTGGATTATGTTTTGTAAATCAGTTAGCTTCCTAGCCAGAGATTAAGGTAAATTCTGCTAAGGACTAAAAGTTGACTTAGGGCATTAAGAAGGATTAATGTTTAGCTGTGGTGAAGCTGAAGTACTAGGTTAGCATGTTTACGCAGTGTTGTAGATCACAATTAATCCAAAATTAGTATAAAAGATCAACAGCAACTGCTCTTGCATGCCAGCTTGGCTTAGTCCTAAAATTAAGACTTACTTTGGGGGCAATCTGTGTGCAAAGTTGCCGTGTGCCTGCCCTAATAGGTTTAAAGCTGTCAGAGGAATCCATGCATTTTAAATGTTTAGCTTCTTTTCCCTCTGCTTCAAGAAAATAAATGTAGAAGTCAGTACTTGAGAAGCTTCTGCTTTCTATCTGTGTCACAGGTCCATCAGAATAGATTGGTGCTAGCAATGAACAAAAGCAAATACAATTTCCTGTTTTACAAAGAAAGGGTGCTTAAAATACGTACTTTCATTCATCATCAATGATAAAAAAAAAAATAACAGGGATTTTCTGGCAGAAAATATTCATGCTGCATAACAACAAAGATAATAGAAGTACACACAGAGGTCCAGGTATATTCATATATACAGGCACAGGCATATATAGTTTTGAAAATTATAACTGTAACTATCTGCTCTATAACTATTAAAAGTCTATCTATAGTAATATATTTAAAGATATCAGAAGATGATATTAAATGACACGTTACAGCATATTTTAAGAGAGCTAGGCAGAGGGGAGGTTTCCTCTCAACCTCAAAGTCAGTTTAAATGATGATTTCTAGCTTTCTCCAAAACCAGCAAGATCTCCGTGGTCTTCAAAAGAGGAGCTGTGCTGGAGCACATTGAGCATAACCCAGCTCAAACTCCTTGTGCATCCCAGATCAAGCCTAGCATGGGGCTGACCCATCCCACCCCATACCTTTGCAGATCTGCCCTGCTTAGCCTTAGGAAAGCTAGGAGGGAGTTGGGAAGGGAGCCTGCAGCTCTAGCAGAGGACTACCACACCTTTGGGGCCATTCAGAAGAGAACAACATGCGCTATCAGGCAGGCGCTTAAAGGCAGTGTACGCATAATGAGGCAGACTGCATTTAGAGGACACCATCATTGGATGTGATGGTCCTACAGTTATAGAGCCACCATGTCCAACTGCAAGGCATAAATTGCCCTTAAACCAGAAAGCAGGTGCCAAATTAAGAGATTTAACAACCTGCAATATGCAAAATTAAATAGATGAAAGCTGAAACAAGCCCATTGTGTAGAGCAGAAGCCCTGCTCTATGGCTGGGATTATAAAAGTCTTGAGCTTTTGTTAGGGGTTCCACTGTAGGTTTTTCAGTTTTTTCTGTGGTTTATCAGTTTACTCTCTTTGGGCAAAGCCTTTTCACCCTTGTCCAGAAACACATGTTTTTGCTTACAGTGTTATATTACTTTAGTATATTTGTGCAATCATTACCAATTTCAAAGCTCATTGCTGAACTTGGTAATTAATTAATGATCTTTTCCGCTTTCCTCTCTACTAACGCAAAACCAGAAATGGCCATTCTAACCACCTGTTTCATCACACTGAAATGCATTGAATCCAAAGGAAAAATAGCAGTGTACTGTTGTATCAGGAAAGACATCCCATCCTCATCCCAACAACACAGAAGATCTGATATCTAGTGAAATAAGTTGTGAAACTTCAATCAAGTTGCTCTGCGCATTTCACAGCTGCAGCAAACATTCTTGATGGGGTGTGCCCAGCAGTGAGGGCTATTTGCAGAGCTCTTTGCTAAGCAGTTTTTTTGTTACCAGGTTCCAGACTTACAATATAATTCCTTGCTTCCAGTGGCAACAGCATACTGAGAGATGGTAACATCTGTGTCTATGCCTAGCTAACCACATTCAAGCTGCGATGGTGATGACATTTGTGAAACTTGATTAAGCTTTTCTTTAATCCCATTCTTTATTTTAGAAACACACACGCGAGCAATTTCATATCCAAGTCTCAAAGGAAACTCTAAGCTGATGCGATGTGGCTGCTTGCAAGAAACTTGAAAATTCCCTTCCTGAGGCCTGTCTCCAAGAGACACACAGGGCTTCCTGTTTACGCAACCATTCATGCCAACAAGCTACACTTGAGAAAAAAAGAAAGAAATTAAAAAAAGAAAGAAGGATGCAAGCACAACCTAGGCACATTCACTAAAATTTCAGACCAGCTCACTGGGGGCTTGTGCTGGATTCCTCTCTTTGATTCTGACTGAGTTTTCTTTACTAAAAAGAAATACACATCCTCTACCCCCGAAGAGGATTTGACACACCCTGCTAACTTGGGTCTTCTCCAACTTTTCCCCTGTGCACTTGTGGAGAGGTCCCACTAGCTGACCTCCATGCAATAACTCTGTTCTTCTCCTCTACCTTTAGCCTTAAATGAGCAGGAGAAACTGCCAAAATACACTTGCATACCCAACACACAGGTTAAGAACAACTTCAGGATTCATTTTTATATTAAGAAAGCTCAGCTCAGGTAAATCATCTTGCTTTCAAAGAGGTCCTCAATTTTACACAGAATCATAGAATAGTTAGGGTTGGAAAGGACCTTAAGATCATCTAGTTCCAACCCCCCTGCCAGGGGCAGGAACACCTCCCACTAAACCATGCCACCCAAGGCTCTGTCCAATCCAGCCTTGAACACCGCCAGCCATGAAGCATTCACAACTTCCCTGGGCAACCCATTCCAGTGCCTCACCACCCATACAGGAAAGAATTTCTTCCTCATATCCAATCTAAACTTCCCCTGTTTAAGTTTGAACCTGTTGCCCCTTGTTCTGTCACTACAGTCCCTCATGAAGAGTCCCTCCCCAGCATCCCTATAGGCCCCCTTCAGATACTGGAAGGCTGCTATGAGGTCACCACGCAGCCTTCTCTTCTCCAGGCTGAAGAGTTCCAACTTTCTCAGCCTGTCTTCATACGGGAGGTGCTCCACTCCCCTGATCGTCCTCGTGGCCCTCCTTTGGACTTGTTCCAACAGTTCCCTGTCCTTTTTATGTTGAGGACACCAGGAGTGCGCACAATACTCCAAGTGAGGTCTCACGAGAGCAGAGTAGAGAGTGAGTGAGGTATGCAGAGGTCAGGACGCTTGCTTAAGGCACACAGCACTAACAGCTGAGCAGGGTTTGAGGTACCCAACATCCTCTGGATCACAAGCCTTTCTGCTGTGAACAACATGACGTCCTTACGTTGTCCTTATTTTCAGTAGCTATAAGATGCCTGAGCAAAGATATGTTACAGGCCTGCAAAGCCTTGTAAAGCTCTTATAAAAAGAAACCACAAGCAAAATAAATCAATTGTACAAGTGGCTTTTCAGGAAGCAATGCTGTCTTTACCAAAGGTGTTTCCTTAGACAAAATGAGGCATATGCACATATATTTATCTGCTGTGCTTTGTATGGTCCTAAGACCTCCAAGCAATGAGCTCAGATTTTCAGCACCTGCTGGACTAAGTGAAAGAAAACACACCTGAAATGAGCTGAAACCATCTCCATATCAGCTAGCTTGCATCTTTGAAGAATACATTTTTCCTGGTAATAAAAGACAGTCCTCATCTGAAAATATTAGGTCTTCTTTTTAAATGTTTTTCACTTGTCTTGTTTTACTGTAGCAGGTATACACACCTGTCATGGGTTCAGCAGTAGCAGTCATTTTTCTCCTTGGTAGCTGGTGCAGTGCTGTGTTTTTGACTTTCGGCTGCATCAGCTACCAAGAAGGAGAAAAATGACTGCTACTGCTGAACGCATGACAACACCTGATTAAAAGGAAACTACAGTTTTGTGGTTGAAAAAGTAAACACGCTTTTCTATACATCAAAGCCATAATGGCACATCGCACAACAGAGCCCACCAGTGCAAAAAGAAAGGGTTACTAGCCTCTGCTTTCAAGTATGAATGATTGATATGCAAATATGGCTTATGGCAATGCTCGTGAATGTCTGCTTCTCTGGCAGCTCAATGCTCCTGCATGTATTATGCTCACAGATCTGGGCTGTGTGAGCAGCCTTCAGGGGCACATATGCACATTCAGAGATGCAATTTGCTATGGAAGCCTTCCAGGAAGCCAATAGCTGCTTTGCACCATTAAACTAAATATATATTTTAAACTCCTCAGAATCAACAGAAGCAAACCGTATACATATGTAAAATGCCTTCGGTCCCATGCAGCAAGAGTACTGCCAAACCCCAAGTATTCAGGATAAATCATGAGTGGGAACCTCAGATCATGAAAGAGACCTTTAAAGAAATCACAAGGTAGGAACAAAACTTGATCTTTTTTACAGTACCTTTTTTCTTTTGAAAAGATTGGTGAACTCACATTTTAACCCTTTTTCTGAAACACAACCCTCTAGCGCGTACCTTTTTACACAACAAAATCTGTGACTCATCCTTTGCCACTGCTCTCAAGAGCTGGGCTTTTACTGAATATCTTCAGAAAACACCTCTAATTTTTTAGAAGATTGTGAACTAGCAGTGAAGTTATGCCAGCAACCATCCACAGCACACCCTTCTGAAGCCTGCGATAAAACTTCCTCTCCAGCCAGTAGTCAAAACACATTAAGAAACTCCAGGTCTCCCAACAAACAAGCATGCAAACACCACCCTTAATTTCCTACGTATTTACCTCCTCCAGTAAGTGCTCTGCAGCACAGCAGAGTGAACCCAACTGTTTCCCACTAGGTGACTGTGTGCCATAGCTTTCTCGCACATGCAATCACAGCCGTAATTTATGACTAGCATTTCTGTACACACAATTTCAGTGGCAAGAGAAAAGGTGGGGGAAGAGATAGCAAGCCATGAAACCTTAAGACTAGCTACAGTACCTGCAAGATCCAAAGCAACACTCACAGTGGAGGCTTCCCCAAGTCAGAGAGTCCAGCACCGTGCTCTCTACAGCCCAGCTGTGGACCTGGCCTGCATACAGTGATTTAAAGAGACAGAGGAATGAAACTAAAACCCACCGGCTTTTATCCAGGTTGTTGTACAACAAATCACTTCCTCTTTTTTTGTTTTCTTTTTTATGGACTATCTTTGAATAGAGTCTGCCAATAAAGTATCACATTTGTGCACCTTGGTCTCTTCTTAGTCAGCTTCAAGACAACAAAAAAAGTAGCAAATCACAAGTCCGAATGACTTGAACATGTGTTTGGAGCAAATGTAAATATTCCACTCTCCAAATGAGCAAAGCTCTTAAGCATAGGCTTAATTTTATCTCTCCTCAATAAATCATTTTTAAGCATGTACCTAGATATAAGCCCTCATTTTACTTCCATTAATACTAATAGGACTTTTACATGTGCTTAAAATTAAACATGTACTTACGTGCTTTGCTGAACCTGACCAGGAGACGCCACGATTGTATGAGGCATAAAATCTCTGAGACAGATTGCATACTGGACCCTGTACACATTGTGTACAATTCACAGAGTAAGACAAGTAAAATCAGAGGAGCTGATCCATTTGGGGTAGGTAGACGCATGGCGGGAGGAAATTATACTTTCGACTTTTTCTACTGCGGGGACTTCCCAGTTCCCTGTGGACCCTATCCTGATAGAGGCAGAGGCCAGACAGAGCTGGACAGTGACAGGGATAGCAGAAAGGGGAGTTGTGTGCAGGCTGTCCCTGGCCTGACTTTGGGGAGCAATAGGCAACATATCAGCTGAAGCCAAGCAGCAGCAATGAGCTTTGTGATGCTGCTCCCCCTGCGCCAGAGAGACAAGGCCAGAAGCTGCCCCATGCTGGACATAGCTTGCTCCTCCTCAGTGCAGAGGGAAGGCATCTTTGTGTTTCACTGTACAACTCTGTATCCAAATCTATTTTAACTGGCAATAAATTAACTTTCCCCACATTGAGTCTGTTTTGCACATCATGGCAATTGCTAACTGTCCTCCCTGCTTTATCTCAACCCATGAGATTTTCCGCCTTATTTTCTACCCTGTGCTGTTGAGAAAGAAACTGAGAGAGGCTAGGTGGCTATCTGACAGCCAACCTAACTCAACCTACCTCAGAGCCTGAGATCCCAAAGCATCAAGTTGGTCCACTTTGGTCAGAATCGTCTTTTTTTTTAAGTGAGATGAAAGGAGTAATTCATACATACATACACACGTATATACATATAGCACATACAGTGTTCATACTACATTAATGTGAAAAAGCACAATAAAATGCCTTCTATTCTATTCATTGTTACACCATCCAGGACTATAAGATGATTTTTTAATGAAAGAAAATGTTCCCTCATTTTGCAAATTATTTCTTTTATTTACAAAATACAGATTACCAAAGAACCACAAAGACAAAACTGGTAACTAAAACCACATGAATTAAAAAAAACCCTGCAAAATTACTAGTTACGTGTTAACCTCAGACCTTCTTCCCACCAAGATTATTTTTAAGCTAATTTTAGAAGCTGATCATTTCACAGGGAGACACAGATATAGCCAACACCATAACTATGCTGTACTGAAAGATGTAACTGCCACTGTGACATACAAATGCACATCCAGCCTAGTTCTCCTGTAATGCATCTGTGTTAGCACACAGATGCATGGGATTATGAGATTACTGAGATGAGGTGCTTTGCAGAAGACCAGTTTGGCAGCCTAAATTGCAGGAATAGGGATACGAAATCAAAGGATTTGGTATTCTTCGAATATGTATTTTGAGTGAGTCACATTACCATGGACTCACTCATATCTGTGGTTCCATGCCTGTGGGTCCCAACACCCAGTTCAGCCCCACGGATGCGGTGAGCTGTGAAAAATATCCTAGAAAATACCCAGTTACAGTCATAATCCTCTGAATCACTTGCTAATTTTATCAGTACATCGAAGAGAGCCAAAGCACAAACCTCATGTACTGCAGGTTGCTTAAACGCAGCACGCTGGGCTCATGTGTCTACTCAACACGCACATCTGCTATTTAACAAGCTCACCTCAAATTTACATGACTGTTTCATATTTAATGTTCAGTATGTACAAATTTGCAGCTCAGGTTCCATATTTCTTTATTTATATATTTACATATTTGCAAGTACACCATAATAAGGTTAAGCAGCCTATCTTTAGAGGGCCTTGAAAATCTCTCAGTGGTAATAAATAAATGGACAGTATGAATTTTTGTTAGCAAATACTGGTTGATTTAATTACAATGTGGCTTTCTTCAGGAGGTCCACTATTTTCTGCTGAAGTACAAGATGAATAAAATATTTTAGCATAATGAATATAAAATTTAAATTTCATAAGAAAGCTATAGGACTTTTTTTTTTATATTACTGAAACAAGAATATCCATAACTCCATCACCTAAGAATCTGTTTTCTCAGAAGAAAAATAAGAAAACAAGTCTAAAGGTTGTCTTTAAGCAGCCTAAGGGTTCTATGGAGCGCAGATTTCCATGGCAATGCTGTTAAAATACAACTCTGGTAAGAGGCTGGAGCAACAGCACAAAGTCCAAGACAAGGCACAGATACCTCTGGAGCAGCCAAGAAGCCCAGTGGCCATGAGCACCTCATGAGGATCACTGGGGGGAAAAGACTAATGTCTCCCCAAGACACAGATGTGGCATGAGCTGGGAGCTCGTACCTGGGACAAACTAGGACTGATTGAAGAGGCAAGATGCTGTTGATAATCTTGGGAGCATTGACTCCTCACCACCACCAGGTTTCAGTGGATGAGCTTCAGCATCCAACTTGGGAAAGAAGGAATGTAGTGTGACAGCACCCTTATTTGCACAATGAATTATTATATCACAGATTTTCTAGTTACTAAAAAATTGCAAACTAAATGTAACCAAAGGAAAAACTGAGGCAGTACATCTGTTCCAAGGCAGATTCTTTCCTCCCAGGGAAAAGGCCGAATTAAAAGGTTAATAACAGAATTACTATGGGTCTTCAGTAGGTGGGTTTTTAGAAAAAAGGGGAAGCTTTGAGCCTTTGGCTAAGCTACTCACACAGAGCTAGAAGCATGTAATACAACTCTTTCCCTCCTTGGTCTAAACCATAGAAAACTCAGACTGAGAGTAGAAGGAAAGGGGAACTGGATATTCTCTATATGGGGGGGCCTCAGACAAAGAAACTCCACATCCAGATGAAGGACTCTAGTGCTAGAAAAAATGTAGTTACAACCACAGGCTGCCCAGCCTGACCACCCAAAGTCTGACCCCTCTCTCCAGCATTCGTCCTTGCTTCCAGACCTCGGGTCCACAGCACTTTCCCAACTGACCCCACAGCATAAGGAGTATCTAAATGAAAGTGCTTCAAAATCTCCTACCCCCAGGTTTCCTGGGGTAAGCTTATTTCCAATTCCAGTTTTTGCCGATTTCTTTTGGTTATGCAGATCCTCAAAAGCATAGGAAAACTTCATGAAGTTGAGCAGCAGAGGCCGTATGTGCCTATGCTGACCTGAAAGGTATTTGTCACCAGCGAGTAAGGAAAATGTTTTCAGCCTTTTCCCGTTCCAAAAACCATACCTCTAAATGCCCTTTGCAGCATAAG
This sequence comes from Ara ararauna, assembly GCA_028858755.1. Taxonomy (NCBI): domain Eukaryota; kingdom Metazoa; phylum Chordata; class Aves; order Psittaciformes; family Psittacidae; genus Ara; species Ara ararauna. Next base: position 58,719,218 of record CM054376.1, on the reverse strand, counting down.
TGCTACTGTTTGAATCCACAGGATGTGAGACACCAGCCTGCCTTGAGAACAAGCCAAACAAAAGATCTAGCACTTCTAGGAACAATCTAGAAAAATTGTTTTTCCAGTCTAAAAAGTGCTTCTGCATACTTTCTGAGTACATGGTTTGTCTCAGTGTGTTTCCTGCTGAATAACCTGTGATTTTGCCAGCAATTTAAAATGTGTAAAATGCTTGGCTTTCCTGTTGACATAACTCACAGGCTGACTAACAGAGGAAAATGGCCTCAGTCCACAAGTTATTTGGCATCTGAAACATGCATTGATTTTTGACTCTCACAGTTTTTTCCTAATGCAGGCAAGGATTCAACTTGCTGTTGTGCAATCAATCTCTTATTGCCTCAGTACGTCAGCATTTGCATTTTAGTTGCCAAAATGCAAACTTACTGAAGATCTTCACTATGTTAGTGACCATTTAACTATGTTTTGTGACCATTTAATTATGTTTACCGTTTTCAGTCTTCCAAGATGGGGGAAAGCAACAGATTTCAAGTTAGGACTGTAAAAATGAGATCATACCACATATTAATTTACTGCATACGGCTGCTCTGCAGTTTGCCATGAAGCATTTTGGGGGATTTCCATGCCAAATAATCTGTGTAAAACTGTATTGTTGTGTTTGTCAAGTCTGCCTGCACATATATTTGCTCAATTTTGCAAACAAAATAACTTTAAGAAGGGCTTCTTCCTAAAGCTGGTTCATTCCTGGGTTTTAAGATTTGGCCCCTTTCATCATTGTGTAAAAAGTTTGTGGGATGAGGAGAAATATGGCAGAGGAGGTTGCCAGAGACAAGCCATCTTCAGTAATGTCACATCTGAAGAAAGCTATGCGTAAATCACGGGTGCTTTAGGGTAGCTTGAAGTCTTCTAAAAGGAATCACTAACATCTTCTCTTGTACCACAATTAGCAATATGGAGTGAACAACTTCCAATGAAAATCAGTATTTTTTGTTCATTTCAGAATATAAGAGATTTTGTAAAGAAATCAGTAAGCAGATATATAGCACTCTGACGCAGCCTATGACCATAGTAATACTCAGAAAGCTAATAAAACAAAAAAATATATATTAATTGATAGCTTGTGTTAGATGTCAAATTGAGCTGCATGTGTGGATGTGAGGAGATGCATAAGAGCACCTATGTGTTGCTTTCGCCATGAAGTGCTTAAATCAAATGGCACCAAGAGTGGCAAGAGAAATACCTGATCTAGAATTGTGAGTCTTAATTTCTTTGGTTCTTTGCAGATCAGAAAAGAAATCCCTAATCCAAGAGGCTTGTATTTTAGGAAAGCCCAGGTCTCTACAAAAGCTTCACTGTGCCCGTCTTTCTCTCTCTTTTAAGAAAAGGACTTCTAAATCCCAGACAGACACTAGTGAGAAATGAATATAAAACTCTGCCGAGTTCATTTCTGTAGCTTACGAGGCTAGATTGTGTGCACTGATATAAAAAAATAAAATCAAGACTTTCTTCTCTTCCTCTTCTATCTCACAGCAATACTCCAGGGAAGTTATTCTAATGACTTGTTGCTGAAAAACTACTCAATCAAAAGGGCTTTGTGGGGAAAAATAAATCCATTCTTAAAATACTTCTATTTGACAAGAATAAAAATATAGCTTTAATAAACACGCATTAAATTAGCTGTTTTGGTAAATAAAGATGTGAAAAAATTACAGAAGGATAATTAAATATCTTGATTTTGGCACAGGGTTGGCTTTAGTATGTGATTTGAATATTACTAGCTTATGAAGTTCTTACAGGGAAAAGAACCTGAAAGGGCCTATGCAAAAGCTTTTGTTTAATTCACGAAATTTCATGAAGATTTTTCTCAATTGTATCTCAGTAATCTTATGCCTTTCTCACAGCAGAAATCCCATGTGCATTCTGTTCATCTGTCAGGGCATCTGTATAAAACAGTTATTTTAAGGCAACATTTTTTAGACAGTAGAATTGAAAAATTGGTTGCAGTCTTTAGCAAATAATGCATTAAAATTCCTTCAATTATGTCCTTATCAGCTTGAGAAGAACCAAAGAAAACTGGTATGAAAACAAGGAGACATTGTGTCATGAATGAAGGCTGGTAAACTGACTCCTTTTCAGGAAAAGCCGAAAAACATCGCTTTAAGTTGTGGTGAGCAGCACAGCAGAACCTGCTCTAATCATATACAGATGATGGGAATTTGTCTAATGTTTTACGGTGAATCGTTGACGAGGCCTGCAGAAGGAAAATTTGTAGAAATAAAATCACCTTGACAGTAAAGCACCAGGGTCAAAAAGCAAAGTAAAGTCAGTGTTCTTAGCTTTAATAAAAACAGTATGATCTGTCATCAACACAGCATTTTTACACTCTTGGACAATGCACTCTGGGAGCTCCTGCTGGGTTTCATTTGATTTTCACCAAAACCAACAAAGGACAGCTTATGGCTGGTAATTCATTATGACAGCAGAGAAGTTATAAAAATACACGTTTAGAGCCCTGTAAATAAACAGCCCACACTCCAATTTTCAACACAAAAACTGTTAGCCAGGCTAGGTAAAACACACTAATAAGCTATAAAGTAGATCTCCTGGTTTGGGGATTTTTTGTTTGATCTCTTCATTTTGTTTTGGTTTTAACTGTGAACCTGAAAGTACAGGCTTTTTTAATTTATTATTACAGTTTCTCAAAGTTAATCTGCCTTCTGTGCTACAAGAGTCTTCAAGGCAGATTTGGGGAAAAAGGCTTGGCAAAGTGTAAGGAGGGATTGTTAAATACCTGAAGAGATTGTACATACATTGCATCACTGTCTAAATACTGACTAGGCGGGATCATAAGGCAAAACAAACAGCAGAGTAATTGGAAACATCTATGAAGTATATGATCACAGAAGCAGGGTGATAGGCAAAAGGATATACAGTTCACTCTTCAGTGACTGATTTTACACTGGTGTTAGTCCAGCAAAAATTAAAAACAGGTAGGAAAAGGAGAGAAAGTGAAAAGTGTAAAAGGGGAAAACAAAAATTAAGATAACATTTGAATTTAAAGTTTTATGAGCAACAGGGATGTTTCAGAGAAACTAACACTAAATTGCAGCAGCCGCTCTGGGAAATCTGGACAAAACCAGCCCTAAAATACGTACCTTTACCTAATATTTCTATTTTTAAAGCCAAAGTCGCTGACAAAAAACGTTTAAATGTAACATAGAAAGCACTTTAGTAGTTTGCAGAAAAAAACCTGTAAGTACCTTCATGTGTTCCTGTGACCATGTTGTTTCCAAATCAATGCTGATACCTACATCATACTATCCATATAACCAGATAGAGGAGGAGACTGGCATAAAACATTTAAAGAATTCTGACCTATGGTGAGTTGATCCACACCAGCAGGAACCCTTACTGTAGACACAGCGCCACTGACCAGGTGCAATTTGCCTGGTGCATCTGGTTCAGTTGGTGGTTGGGATACACAGCAACAGAGAGCATCATTTTGCCAGAAAAGCTATACATGCACACTCCTATTTCTTAATTAGCGTGATGTAACCCATGTCACTTGTCCCAGTGAAGTGTAAGCAAGCCCAGACTTGGGGAAAGCAAACAAACCTGTTAAAAAACAGCTGTACTATCGCAGAGTGAGGTTTTCTATAAGGACTTGTGCTGTACTCAGGTACCTGCTTTGAACTCTTCCGCATACCATGGGTAGTACAGGTGGTTCAACACATGCACATATACATGCATACTGAAACTCAACAATTATCAAGCTTTCAGAGGCAAACAGGCATTCTTTCTGTTCTCATTTTTGTGTTGTCATCCAAGCCTGATTGATGTGTTCTCTGAAATCGGGTAATTTCTAAAGGTTACACCGATCAGATATCCAAAGGCACCTAGATGTTGAGCATTACTGAATACTATATGACTGATATGACCCTCAATGCTGTAATAACTAGCCATTCTAACATTTTTGTTTTATTTATCTTTACAACATTTCTGTAAGTTTGACAAGAATCACCCCTACCTTTCCACAGAGAGAGGAAAGGACTCTGACCACGGTGTGAGGAGCCCCTCTGCACGCTGCTGCCAGGAGTTCTGCATCCTCCTGCCTGAGATTTGAGAGAAAGGTGGTGTTGCCCTTGCAGTTGGGGTAGAGTCTTATTCTACCAGAGCACACTGAGTATCCCTGCTCAGCTGAAGTCCCCAAGGCTTTTCTAATCCCACCTAAACTTAGCCTGCACTACTGAGCTTGCCCATGAGAGCACATTTCTGGGTAGCTGCAAATATCTGGGGCAATTTACGGTTGCCCATTGTGTTGCCAGGAGGGACTGTAAGCATGCAGGCTCAGCAACTGTAAGCACATAAGATCAGCAGCTGCTGGGGGGGGGGTTCCAGAGGCATGAGATGACTCAAGCACTCAAATTCCAAGTCCCACTTTAAATTTTGCAGTCCTTTTCACCTGAGATGTTTTGGTTTCTACATCACTTAGATTCTGCAAAGCTGACCTGAGCTGTATCTAAATGCACTTAAATATCTATGATGGAGCAAAAAGGTGAAACAATTTTCAGACTCCCAGCTAGCAGTTTACCAGCCCTTCCCTTCACAAATGCAGTACCTACACACAGACAGGGATATAACTCACATTTTTCAAATTCATTCTCTGCAATGGAACAGAAAAAAACTTACGTGGTACAGACATCAAAAAGAAGATTTAGCTTCACGGGGGAAAAAATAAAGAAAAACAAATCTTCAAAGGGAGTTAGGGTGAATAGTGAAAAGGTGCAAAATTAATTGAACTAATTGACCTCATTATATGAATCATACTTGTCTCCCAAGAAAGAAATTCCTTCTCATAGGCTCCCGATACTTACATGGGAGCTTCCATTCTGCACTCATGCATTTGGAGAAACAAAATTAATGGTGGGATTTTTTTTCCCAAAATGCACTGAAGGCAGGAAAGTGTGACCTCTATTAGAATCATCCTGTGCAATAGTCCTGATTCATCCATTTCTGGCTGGTGCTGGGTTTCTGTTCTCTGCTTCTGAGCACTGAGCAACGATCTTTTACACTGACCTAAATTTCTGTGGGAGCTTCAACTCCCTCTCTGGTTTCTGGAAATTTTATTTGCAATGGCACACACGCTTATTTTAAACATCCAAAGCAGTGCAGCTTTCAAAAATGGCGAGAAGAAGAAGTAAAAATCATACATTTTCTGGCATAACACACACTTCTATAGGTATCCATCTAATCTTCTCTTCCCCAACCAATAAGCAAAACACACAGCATTTATCGAATATCAAGAGAAAAGAAAGTAGAGAAGACAAAAACCTTGAATGCAGGCTGGAGCAGTCCCATCACTTACAATTTCACATTTTGCTGTCCCATCTCAGGCATATGCTTAGCATGAACTCATACCAAACTTGAAGACAACTGCATGAAAGACAGAGTTTACATTATTTTTCCTCCTTTTAGGCCTCGTCATCCCTGAAAGTCTGGTTTTAATGGGACTTCTGCCTCCATAACAACAGCAGTAAAGGGCCCTTGTGGAACAGCAAAACAACAGCTCAGCTCACTGCAGACCTGTGATGTTTTACTGAGCTGGAGAAAATTTCCCGTGCAAAGGCAGCCCTGAGAACTAAAATAACACTTAGCAATAGCCTGGCCCAATGGAAATCAGTGGGAGCCTTGCCACCAACTTAAGCAGAGCCAGAATCTCACTCACTACTTATATACATCGGACTAAAAGATGAGGGAAAAGATCTTAAATAAATCACCTCCCAAATAGGAATGATTGCTTTTCTTTCAGTCCTCCTGGAAGGAAAAATGATTATGCTTTTTAGCTGTCAGAAGCAAACGCCAGGGTAATTCATAAGGTATTACATTAACACATATAAAACAAAATGAAAAACAGCTCCAGAGTATGACCTTTCACTTCAGCAAAAGCTGGAGCAAGTGTATTGCAGGCCAAATTAATACCCATTCTACCAGGCAAATAAATTCAAAGCAGGGAGTCAATCAGGTTTTCCTTAGTGTGTGGGGAAACAAGAGTTTCAGCTGAAAGAAGACATCAATTCTGAATAGGACTCATACTGAGAATTCAAAATGCCAACATATAACACTGGTATTTTTTAATCTTTAAAATAAAAAGTATTCCAGTCCTGTCAAAAAGAGAAGAGGGATTTTTAAAATGTATCTATCTCAAAAGACTGCAGTGCAGTCTGCAATTTTGGAATCAAGTCCAGGTTTTTTGTTTTCAGCTCCCTGGATTTTGGCCTCATATTATCTCCAGGCAGCCAGGCTAGAAATCCAACTTGCATATGTGTACTTGTACACACATAGTTTGAAAATAGGTCTTTAAATGAAATTCATGGTTCTGGTAAATGGAATAGAAATTACAATGAATAATTGTGATATGCTCCATTAAAAAAATCGAGTCAAATCCAATAACAATTTAAACAACATCTCCCAAAACCCTAAGAGTCAAATTGTGCTTATGTAAAAATATGAGAGAACTTTTTAAGTCTTAACTGAACAAATGGTGCAGAAAGTATCAATGTTTTAAATTCAGTATACTGTATAATGCCACACAAACAGAGGAAGTATATTTACTATAAGAAGAGACAGTCTGCTAGAGCTCTTCAAAAGCAGATATTTAAAGTTTACTTTCACATGGGTTTTCGCTTTTGACCTGCTCTTGACCTGGGTAATACTTGCAGACCAGTGAGTTTAAGAAGGCCTGGGATCTATTAAAAGAGTAGTAGCTTGACTTTTACTGACTAGCATGCTGATGCTTTAAAGTAAATGTTATGGTTTGTCACAGGAACCAATTTGGTTACCGTTTGTTCTTCCTGCCCCTGCCTGCTGATATTTTCTCAAGTGTTTTTCATTCTTGAAATTCTATAAAGAAATCTGCATGCTGTTATTTTAAACTTCTGTATCTTTCTTCTGAGTAGCTCATACTGAAACACTGGGCAGTGAACCCGAAGTTTAACCCAAGTACCATTTGGCAGGACTTGAACTCAAAGTGCACAACCACTTTTCTGGCCACTTGTTATCATGGCGAGAGATCCCCTTTACCTGTTTTTTAATGGCTTAGATGGTTATAATTCTTCTCCCCCTAAATTAGCAGAAGAGAAGCAGTACAGTGTGTATAGAGGAAAAATATTGGCTTATTTTGTCAACATCTCTATTTCCTGCTATACTTTACCAGCTTTATGCAACACATAGGATTTTGTCAGATCTGTCAAAACAGTGAGACAGTTTGAAGAGTTTGGCTGGACAGGAGCCAGACCTATCCACCCTAATTTTAAAAACGACAATCTTATTATACCTATCTTTAATTTCTTGTCTTAAAAATAATTCTATCTCATGTAATATGACAAGAAAGGTGCACATTTTTTCTCCTCCCTTGAAATTACAAGACCTTAAATCTTGGGTCAATAGGGAGAGGCCACAGTAAGACCCCAGTTAGCAACATATATGACAAGTTCTGTATTTTTCACACAGGAGAGTACATATGAAACGAGAGGAATGAATTAGTCCTCAGCAGATGCTTGACATATATGCAGAAGAGACTGAAGCATAATTTGGGATTGAGCACTATCCTTTCCTGTAAGGCATTAGGCTCAAAAGCCTTGGAGTCCTGTAAATCCTTTAACTAGTATTTTTTTCAGTGTTTCTTTTTTGTTTGCCTCAAAACAAAGGACTTGTGTACCAGCAATGATTTATGTCCCAAAATGATATCAACTGTGCAAGTTTATGTTCACAGAATTAATCACCTGCATTCTCCCAGCTCAATGCAGAAGGGGATGGAGCACAGCTGGGAAGCTGCCTCTCTTGCTGTGGCAGGTTTATTGGCTTGATTCTCCCATGAATTATGTCTGATACTATGTAAAGGGGATTTTCTGTGACTGTTCTCCAATATTGTGGAGTCTGTCAAACAAAAGAAATCTCTAGGTTTTTGAAGCTATCTGTGTTGCACCTTTAAATAGGAAGAAATCCAAAACTGAGAGGGTTTGTCTGAGACAGAGCTGTTGACTGGCTAGAAGAGTTAAAAAATTCAGCTAAGAAAAACATTAGCAACTCTGAACAGGACTTAGGAAAATATCTTGTGACAGCCTGAAAACCCTTCAGAAATGAGATGGGATGCAAACAAACATGAAGGAATTAAACTGATCAGAAAAAGACGTGAATGTTTTTTCTTCCAATAATTTTTTCTTGCTTATGCAAGTTCTGATATTGTAATGCTCACAGCCAGGATTTTTAAGATCTTGTCTCCATTTCTAAGACATAAGCTGAAGACAGCTCCTTTGCTGCTTTTGGCTATATGTTTTTCATAGATTAGATCTACAGAAAAGCAATAAAGGCAAATTTCAAACCCCCAAAACCATCTTTTGACATGAAATGCTTTTTTGAGGTGCTACCATTAAATCAGACTTTAGTTTGAGTAATGACTATCAAAAGGCAATGTAACCAAAGTGCAGTTTAGGTGAATAATTTAAGGAGGATTTTCCCCTGTCAGTTCTCTCATCTTTATTAACAGTAAGAAATACCTTCACATAGTAGCAGCATGCAGATCTGTACTTAAAAAGTGCTAAAAGTTACTGCCACAGTAACTTTACCCTGCCCATGAAAAACTTACCGAACCTGCAGACAGGCTAAGTATCCCACTATACAAATCACCTGGTCTTGCTTTTGTTCAAGTAAAATACTTAATGGGAATGCAACTAACTGAGGTGGACACTGTGATACTTCAAAGAAATCCCCACCCTATCCCATTCTGTCTTTTCTGGGATGTTAGATGATGTCACTGCCTTTGGTATCCTATTTAAGCATGATTAAGGATTGCAAATAGGATACACTTCTCAAAGGATTTCCTATTGTACTGAATGAGACTATTTACTTGCAGGAGCAAAAGTTCAGTAACTTCATGTAGTGCATCTTCTCTTTGGCTTCATATTTTAACATTGTAAATGGTCGATTCAGGTTGACGGTTTGCTAAAAACAGTTTACAAAGAACAAGCATTTCTTTACTTTTTTTTTTTATTTCTCATCAATTATTTTTTTTTCTTCAAAAAGAACAAAAAAAAAAAGAGGAAAGTTGTTTACCAGAATTTTCACTTTTCCAAGCTGAAGAATCATTACCCTTCAACTGCTTAATCTCTATCCAAGAAAACAATCAAATCGCTAACATTCATAGCTCTTGCAGGCTGCTGTAATCACCAAAAGAAAGTTATCTTGAAACCAATAGAAGGTAATTTATGTGAATAATGACCTCCAAGATTTTAGAAACATGATTAGTGAAGAAAGGTTAAAAAGATCAGCATTGCACTAACAATAAGAAATTTTAAAAGTATAAATATCTTTCACGACTAGAATAAGCATAAAACTGGTGGCTTACATATGGTTGCTCCATCCCAATGTATTTCCCAATGTAATGGTGACTGCACATATTAAAAGATCAATGCTAGATAAATGGAGTCTCAGGGAATTACCAGCATGTCCATTGTTTTCTGGGATTTACTCAGACACCAAGATTCAAACTCAAAGCTTAAAACTATTAAAAGAGTGATCAATTTGTTAACAAGAGATCAGATGGGATTTTCTGAGGACAGAATACTAGAAAGACAGCATTTTATTTTCAATACATCAACACACTAACTGGAAAATCGGATGAATTTGTACTGCCAGAGCAAAAAAAGACAAAAAATTCATAACATTTAATTCATTTAAGTTGTTTTGGCAACAGGAGCAAGTGGGTGTTTTTCCTAGTGAAATTAGAGTGCTGGAGAGGGCAGAACAGGCTCAGATGATATATTTAAAAATGTTAAATTAACACAAGTCGCAAAATTTGGGTTTGAATCTAAACATACATTCCAGCTTTTGAGACTTTGGCGATATTAACATCTGGGGTTTAAATTCAGGGCACTGCATGGCTAGAAATAACATCATATTCTGCAGATCCAATAGTAAGTTGCTCACATTCTGCAACAGGGTAAATAAAACAACGCAGGGAAGTTAGCAATTTACTTAAACTTTAACCCAAACTAAGGGCAGGTAGGAATCTTGGAGAGCCTGAGTACCTCTCACTGCCATTTTCCATCTTGATCCAGAACTAAAAGTGAACATAGCAAGTTTGATACCAAAAATATTTGCAGCTAGGACTGAAAGCAAAGTTCCCTTTTTTTAAGCTCTTACATTCTAACAAAAAAGCTTTTATCCCAGAACAGGCAGCTTGACTGTGTGCATTAGAAAGCTTCTTCCTCTGACTCTGTGGAAAGCAATGAGAAATTTGCCCCTTATTTCAGAATAACCAAACTTCAGTCCAAAGTTCTGATGTGGGAAATATCGGTAAACTCTTGAGTATAAGGTTTTAGGGTACATTTCAAGACTGAGAAACACCAAAACTATCAACAAATACCTTTCATTCACAAGGGGTTTATGGAGAAATTCTTTAAAGATAAATGCTTAGCACATGTTTCCTAGCCTTCTCTTCAAGTCATTTCAGCCCCAATTTTCCTAATTTCTGACTGGACATTTTTACCAGATTCCAAACTCCAGAAAAAAACAGGGCTAAAACTCAAGATATAGGATTCATTCAAGTGTTTCTCAACATACAAAGCTGCATTATCCAAGATCTCTATATGAAGCCCTTCACTTGTCTGCTCCAGACAAGAGAAAACCTTGAAGGGAGAACTGCAGCAAGGCTGCCTAATAATGGGGACAGATCCCACGAGCAACCTCATTTAGAAGGGATGCATGGGGAAGAATGACGAGCAGGAAATTAAAGCAAAAGAACCACCCATCACCATTTAAAATTAACCTAGAAAATGGGACATTTCAAGGATTTGAAAATAAAATGGGCTTCTTGGATCAAAGCATTGTAAAGGGGATACAAAATCTTTAACCTTTAGGTAGCCAGATCAAAATCCAGCTGAGGTCAGAAGAGAGAAAGGTTATCATCCTCTAATGACTTTCACAAACTTCATTAAAGTCTCCTTAAAACTTTTTACATCCAAGTGCATAACCCTGGCTACTACTGGAGACAACGGCAAAATTCATATTGACTAAGAACGGAGCCAGCCTTATATGCTTGTATTCATAAATAGTCATTATGTCAACGACTGGACATAAGGTTATGTAAAAAAAAAAGTGTACTCCAGATGTAAAGATTTTGGATCTAGACATTTCACAATTATAGTTGCAAACTTAACAAACACTTATATTGAGAAGATGAAGAAAAAACAAGCAACAAGTCAAAAGGAGGTAAGGTCCAAACTATTTCAGCGCAAAGAATTAGACTGTCTAAAGAAGGATGAGCACCACTGAGAGTACTCAAGAAAAACATTTGGATTAATGGACATGAAGCTGTACTGAATCTCTAGGTATGAACACTTTTTCCCCCTTTCACCAGAAAAATAAAATGAAAAAAACCAACCAAGCAAAACCACTTGTCATATCAACATGATTTTTAAATCATGTTTTGGCTTGCAAATACTAATCTAAGAAGGAAATGCTTTGACAGTGTGTTGATCCAGCAAGAAACAGAATAATAAGCCTTGGGCGAGCCATAACTCTTTGAGAAGTAGATTTGTGTTCATTTACACATTTTTGACACAAATACACGAAATCTGCAACATATATTATTGCTTTCGACACTGTCCTGCATGACATCCTTGTCTCTAAATTGCAGAGACATCAATTTGATATATGGACCACTCAGTGGATAAAGAACTGGCTGGATGGCCTCACACAAAGAGTTGTGCTCAATGGCTCAATGTCCAGCTGGAGACCAGTAATGAGTGGTGTCCCTCAGGGATGCGTGTTGGGACTGGTCTTATTCATCTTTGTTGGTAACATGGACACTGGGATGGAGTGCGCTCTCAGCAAGTTTGCCGATGACACCAAGCTGTGTGGTTTGGTTGATATGCTGGAGGGAAGGAATGCCATCCAGAGGGACCTTGACACGCTTGTGAGGTGAGCGGATGCCAACCTGATGAAGTTTAACCATGACAAGTGCGCAAAGTCCTCCACCTGGGTTGGAGCAATCCCAGGCACAGCTATAGGCTGGGCAGAGAAGAGATTCAGAACAGCCCTGCGGAGAAGGACTTTGGGGTGTTAGTCAATGAGAAAATGAACATGAGCAGCTTCAGTGTGACCTCGCAGCCCAGAAAGCCAAGCATATCCTGGGCTGCATGAAAAGGAGCGTGACCAGCAGGTCGAGGGAGGTGATCCTGCCCCTCTACTCTGCTCTCGTGAGACCTCACTTGGAGTATTGTGTGCAGTTCTGGTGTCCTCAACATAAAAAGGACATGGAACTGTTAGAACAAGTCCAGATGAGGGCCACGAGGATGATCAGGGGACTGGAGCACCTCCTGTATGAAAACAGGCTGAGAAAGTTGGAACTGCTCAGCCTGGAAAAGAAAAGGCTGTGTGGAGACCTCATAGCAGCCTTCCAGTATCTGAAAGGTGCCTATAAGGATGCTGGGGAGGGACTCTTCATTAAGGACTGTAGTGATAGGCCAAGGATATAAAGATATAAGATAAAACTTAAGCAGGGGAAGTTTAGATTGGATTTGAGGAAGAAATTCTTTCCTGTAAGGGTGGTGAGGCACTGGAATGGGTTGCCCAGGGAAGTTGTGAATGCTCCAACCCTGGCAGTGTTCAAGGCCAGGTTGGACAGAGCCATGGGTGACATGGTTTAGTGGTAGGTGTCCCTGACCCTGGCAGGTGGGCTGGAACTAGATGATCTTAAGGTCCTTTCCAACCCTAACTATTCAATGATTCTGTGATATATTACAAGTCCGCCTCTCATCTGGCTGAAAAAGAATTTTCATCTAAACACATTACACTATAAAGGCTGCATTATGCCACGTGATCCTGATTAATAGATTTCTGTAACCTCCTAGGCTCTCCCTACTTAGCACTCAGGTTTTCTTTTATTGTAAGGGACTGCATGAGCTAAACTTAGAACAGGCAAAACTTAGAAGGAAGAACCCATGGTTATGACGTATTTAAGAGAAAACTGAGAAAGCTGGTAATCAAGACTCCTCCTGAAAAATCCTCAGTCTTTCAATGCATTACTATAAAACTTGCATTTTACTGTGGAACTGCTTGAAAGCCTCCTCTTGAAAGCAGTGCCACAGCAAAGTGGACTGGTAGAAAAAGAGTGGTGTTAAGAACTGAAAAACTAGCTTTTAAAAAATGCAATATTTCAGCCTCGACCCACCTTCCACATTTCATGAGATAATACACCCCTCTTCCCCTCTAGTTTCCCTCTGTTATTAACTGACAAGTGCATACTTTAAAACTCCTGCCACTGACACTAACTGAAACAAAGAGATTCTTAAAAGCTAACAAGAGTACGAGCTGGCACAAAGACTTGTTACATTTCCTCAATAATCTTATGTAGTGCGAGCATTTTCTTGTATAAGAACTTGAGCATTCAAGATAAACCTGAGCCCTTTACTGCCTTAGGGTCAGGATTTATTCTTTATAGGAAATTGAAACACCTTGGAATTTGCACCATATAGGAAAACATATTTAAAATCAGTTCCCAGCAACTTAGAAGTTAAATACATATATATATATATACATACATATGGGCTTCTTCCTACATTTTCACTTTGAAATTAAAAAACTGAACTTGCCATTTTAATAATCATGGTTACTGATTTGCCTGTTTGGTGGTTTTCCCCAGAAAAATTCACAGAGAGTGAGCACATACCTTTTGTTGGAAAACAACTCTTTAAAAAACAGCCTACATCAATGGAAAAAACATTCCAGCACGGAATTGCACCAATCTACCCCAACCAGCTGTTCTTTCTTGGAAGTGGAATAAAAAAAAATAACAACAAAAAAAAAAAAAACCCCACACTAAAAGACCAGCTTTGTTGTTAGAAACCTTGAAAATATGAAAGTGTAAACTAAAATATCTTTTTAATTATTTATTGATGTTTTAAACCAAAGTATGTGTTGTCATTTATATGTTGAACTGTTTACAGTACTTGTCTTTCCTGAGCATCTGAAGCCTCTTGAGAAACCAATGGGGGAAAACCAGAAAACAGAACTTCATTCCCAACATTCCTTTAAGTTTGCTGCAGGAGATAACACAGACTTATTTGTGCAAAATCTCACTAATTTTCAATAGTTTCCTATGGAAATGACAGTTCATAGTAACACAAGACATCTGATGCAAGATATGCATCATATTGTGGGCTTTGGAAGTGGCCACAGTAGTTGAAGGACATCTGTATTGGGTCCTCACAAGATCTATTACATTTGCAGAACCTATGTGTATCTTGGGATCCACTCACCCCATGCAGCCCAGTAACCAACACTCCAGCAGTCAATGAATGGGAGAACTACCAAAAATTCCTCAGATAAGACCCTACCACCTCTCTAGCTGGAGAACCCCTGAAGCTTCCTGCTTCCGTCTCTCCTCACTTTAAATGCAGAGGATAACAGCAACTACTCCAAAGGCTTCAAATGCATAAACTAGGACCAGGAAGACTAAAGCTCCGCAGAGATGAAAAAGCTCCTCGCCTTTTCCAGTGCAGAGGAGTCCTGAATGGTCACTGCTATTTAGTACTTCTTCATAGATAAGTTTCTGTTCTGCTGTCTTTTTGAACAGTCTCAGTCAGGTCATTTGTCAAAATAATTGTTTTAAAGACAGGCATTCTTAGGCAATCTGTTCCCTCTCTGTATTTCCCATTACAGTCATTGAAAGTTATGTATGCGGATGAAAATGATAAACAGACCTCTTGTGCTCTCCGAATATTCTTTTTTTAAACAAAGACTGAAACCTCCAACAGCAAACGTGGCTGAGTCCAGTCCAATCTCCACGCAAAAAATATATAACGGCAATACTAATGTCAAGCAAGTGATTCCAACCCATTTACCAAGAAAGTTTCAGTGCAGATTATACAGTTAGCTTAGGGTCCAGAAACCTGTTCAGCAACTGTACCTGTGGTGCCAAATCAAAACAAACTTTGCCACCATCACTAAATCTTGCAAATAATCCCGATCTCCTTCTATCTACTTGCCACCAGGTCCATCATCCACACCATTTGTCCTCAGGTGTTACAAGCCATCACTTTGTCATTGGGGACACACTGCTTCTTGACAGGACTCTCAGAGCCACCTGTTCCCTTGGGAGTGACATCACCTTCCCTTACCAAAGGACCCTGTCTCCATTGCCCAGCAAATAGAGCAGCCTCCTGCAGCCACCTTGGTCCCTTAGCATAGGATGGAGCAATTGAGGGCTTGTGGTTTTCAAGGTGGATTTTAAAGGCTCTAAGTAAAGTAAGCCACATAAATAAGGGTTTCCCCACTGCTTTGCCTGCTTTTTATGGCTTCTTACTCTTTATAAACAAAGAAAAAGCCAAGTACTGTCCTCTTTGAAGAAGATAATTACCAGGCACGTTGGATGGTCATCCTGCTGTAGGGCTTTCTTATGGACAGGGCTAAAACAAGACAGACCTAAAATCATCTTAACGTGTTTCTCCATTACAACACTGCCTCGCTCACGTATAAAATAAAAAAATGGGCACTAGGTATCATGATATTTTGACTAGTAAAATGTTCAAGTACTATATAAATATGTACAAGTAGATGAAAGAGCGCATTCTCTCAGAAGCTAAAGCAATTTACAAGACATATACATTTAAACAAAAGATTCATCTGAAGGCATAAAAGAACATGTGCTTTATTTCATTCCACAAGCATCCCAAATACTTTTCTCAGCAACATCAAGATGAAACAATGAGGCACAGTAAAAACAAAAAAGATTATTTTAAGCACAAGCCTGTGACCTCTCAGTATATTTCTGCACTTAGCCTGTATTTTTTAGGTTCCTGTATGCTTTGCAATGCACTACAGGAACAGGATCTGACCGTCAATAGTATTCTAAGCTTCCAATTGATGTCTGGTGATATCAGTGAAAGGATTTCTGCCAACTTCAGTGATCCTGGAAATAGGATGGGGATATCCATATATATGAATGTATTGGCAAAATAAACCTTGAAAAAACTTACATCCTGCTAGAAAAAATTACTTGGGCTTTAGAGAACACAGACTGCGATCAAGTGGAGTTAACAGTACTATTCTATAATTATTGTAATTAAATACCTGGAACTAAAGGCTAACTTAAAAAATATATATATAAATAAGTGATCGTTTTTCAAAGAGAAGTTCTAGAGGTTCTCTAGAAACTCATCATTAAGCTAAAAGATTCATCTGATTAAAAAAGGAAAGAAATCAGCATTCTGGTGAGTTCGTGGTGCATTTCACTATGTTGAATGCACTTGAATTCACTGTGGTTTGTGTGTGAGCACAATTGTTTTATTGGTGATTCCCCCTTTCAATTATCAAATTTATGCCACTGTTCAGAAAGATATTAAACAACCGGATCTCTGTGGGCACTCTCCTCTTTTCCCATGACTGATAAATCCCCTTACGTGATACTTTTCAGAGTTGGTCATCCTGGTATATTTATATCAGGTTTGATGATGTGATCTAGTTGCTGACAGCTTGCTTGTGTTAAAAAGACTTCAATTTCAGCCTCAGCTTAGCTTCACCTCTGCTGGTGTAGACTCTGCTCTGCTTCAAACCTTTAAGAAAACTGAAGGCACCATTTAAATATTAACAAACTTTCAAGTGAGAATTGTTTGTATCATCTGAATTATATTTACTTGCTCCATCACATGTTTTAATGTCCTTTTTCTGCTGTGCCACTAAATTCTATGCAGAAAGTTCAATCTGCCCTGAAAGACAGCTCCCACTATTTTTTCTTAATCTGGCTACTGCCATAAAAGACAGTAAAAAAAAAATGCATCTATAAATACACTAGCAACCAAAGTAGAGCTAAGGAGAATCCCCATCCTTTATTGGACACAGGGACAAACACAGTGACAAAGAAGGAAAAGGCTGAGCTACTTAATGCCTCTTTGCCTTAATCTTTAATAGTAAGACCAGTTCTTCTCTGGGTACCCAGCCCCTTAGCCTGGAAGATAGGGAAAAGGAGCAGAATGAAGCCCTTGTAATCATGAGGAAATGGTCAGCAGCCTGCTACACCACTTAGACACATGCAAGTCTATGGGCCCAGATGGGATCCACCAAAGGGCACCAAGGAAGCTGGCAGAAGTGTGCACTGAGCCACTTACAGTCATTTATCAGCAGTCCTGACTAACCAGGGAGGTCCCTGTTGACTGAAGGCTAGCAAATGTGAACACCAATCTACAAGAAGAGCCAGTAGGAGGATCTGGAGAACTACAGGCTCATCAGCCTCACCTTGGTGCCAGATAAGGTTCTGAAGCAGATCATCCTGAGTGCCATCATGTGGCAGGTACAGAACAACCAGGTGATCAGGCCCAATCAACATGGGTTTATGAAAGGCAGATCCTGCTTGACTAACCTCGTGGTAGACTTGGTAGTGCTAGGTTAATGGGTGGACTTGATGTTCTTAGAGATCTTTTATAACCTAAATGAGTCTATGAATCTGTTGGTCATTTTATTCCACCTAGTTCCTCCTCTGTGACATGCAGGTTAGTTCATACCTCTAGAACAGGATTTTCCTTGTTAGTTGCATACAAAGTATCGAGTACAATTATAAATGAGTGTTTTTGTGGGGAATTTCTTTTCTAACCTTACAATAGTTTTTATAAACACTGGGAGTACCATTCTAAAATATACTCCATTTTTTTCACACAGGACCAGACATGTCGCAAGGGCATTCTGAAATATTTATAAGTTATTCTAAAGAGATAAAAAAAGAAAAAAGCTGAAACCATCCCAAATGTTCCCATGCATGTTTGGTCTACTGAAAATTCTTAAGATTCTCCCAGAAAACAGTATTCTGCCAACACAGGGTCATGGTCTTTGGCCTCTGCAGTGCCCCAAGCATATTTACCATTATTATAAGACCTGTCATTCATCTCTTTAGATCTCTGACAGAAAAAAAAACGTTTAGGTATTTTATCTATTTAGACAATATCTTGATACAGAAGCAAGCACTCCCAAGCCTGCGTGTCAGCTACAGAACATCTGTGCTTTTGTGCTAGTGATTTTGTGACACTTTAATACTTAAATAAAGAAAAACTTCTTCCAGCTTTTTCAGAAAGACATGTTAAATGCATCGTACAAATACAGTGAATGCAACATCTTTAAATGTCTCTGGTACAAGAGGAAAGTTGCGTGTAACACTTTTGAAGCAGCAACTTTTCAGTTTTGTTGTGTTGTTTGACATTTTAAGGCAATAATCTTTTGGGGGTCTTTAAAGCACTCCTGCAACATAAATTACAGACACACTGATACAGTGCATGTACTATATCAGTCATGTCCAAGGCCAGACTCTCTCCAGATATACATCAATTAGTTTAGTCACTTGGCTGGATGCTCAGTTTCCCCAGTGAAGACTAGTGTACTGAGAACAACTTAAAGACTATGCTACACGTGTTGAAAACTCAATATGTCTGAGAGATATAGAATGAAGGATAACAGTAACTTAGAGTAATCCTGACTCTCTTCTTCAAAGTAAATTGAATTACTTTAATCTCAAAGCCCATACATAATTCTTATCATTTGCATATATTCTTAAAGTATAAAGAATTATGCATGCAAGTCTAAGTGAGCCTCATAATTCAAAGCCATTAGCCTTTGATTCCTCTTGGACTTTCAGTCCGGAGGCCATAAGCCTGCCATGAGCTTTAACAGCATAAAGATGACTTGTGAACCTAGGGCTTGCTCCTTGGATCAAATGCAATACCTTTTTCCTGCAGAATGAAACAAAAAAGACTGAAAGTACAGAGAGACCCTTTTTGTCCCGCCCCTTTACCATCACACCAACACAGCTCTGCCTATACTTCAGGATCACAAGACAGGAAAATTAGCAACATTTTCAATCTTCCTTTCTGAACCCACCCCGTGGATCCTGGCACCAACCTATTCAGAGCAGAAAAGTATGGGAACACTATTCCAGAGGCAGGAGATAAATTGCATTCATTTGCTCTTTTACCTGGAATTAGTCCCCACTAGGACAGGCTGAACAAAGCTCTGTGATTTAGTCACAGGTAATGGTAGATTGCACATGGTGGCTCCTTATCCCAAATCCAGGTGCAGAACTTCCATCAGCTTCTTCCTACAGCCACCTTTAGGTGCTGCAAAAGCACGCTCAGAGCGGCAGAAGTGACTCTTGGTAAAACTCCACAGCCAGTTGACCAAACAAAACCACATCTGCCATGCAAGTCCACAGGCTTGCATGTCTGCTTGGTGTTTAGGTATTTCTGCAGCAGAAAGATGAATGAGGAGAGGAAGTCTACAGTTTTGTTTTGTTATTGTTTGAAGGCTTGAGGATTACAGTGCCCTAAGAAATGGTGGGAAAGAGAAAGGGGTTGCTATAGATCTAGCAGGGAGAATAGGTATCAGATACAACTTAAAAACATAAAAGCAAGATGGATCACAAAAAGAAAATTTTCAAGTGTTAAAGGCTAGAACAGATGATGTAACCTCCCTCAGAAGTCAAAATGTGAGGCAGAAATCAGGCAAAGTTAGAGAATAGAAACAAATCTACAACAGAAAATTAACACATATCGAAGATTCAGTGAGATATGAGAAAGAGGAGTAAAATCTGAAATTTGAAAGCAAAGAAAATTTGGCAGATACAAGTAAAATGGCCTTCCAAACTTATCCTCTGCCATTTTCTAGTATTTTTAAATTATGCGAGTCAGACTGTGACACTTCAAGCATACACAAGGCTGATCTTCATCCCATACATTCTTCTTAAGCAAATTACCCATTTTTCCTCAAAAGATTTTAAGAGCATAATTTTTATTGATCTATCACTATAATTTTTAAAGGATGTGTGTAAATCACTGCTTGCATATTGGTCCATAAATAATGGGAAGGACGGATCAGCTCACCTCCTGTGAGCAAGGAGAACCACGTTAATGCAACAGAAAGAAGGAGGACACGCCACTGCATCTCAGCTAAACTGTTATGCGATAGCTACGATGATGCAAGATCAGGCTTGAAAGTGGGAGCCAGGCTTCCTATTCCCCATCCTGAGAGTTGCAGAGCATTGCGGAGGTATCTGGTGAGTCTCCAGGGATAAGGTTCAAGCCTTGTCACTACAAATCACCCTCTGCCAAGCAATTTGTGCAGCAGCTTATAACAGCAGTTAAACAAAGGAGTCATGGGGCCATCCTCTGGACTGAGGGCAAGGCAGTTGCTACCGGGGAGAGGAGACTGGGAGATAAAAGCAAAGCAAACATGCCAAAGTTAATAGGGCAGAAAAGGCTCAACCTCCCTCCGATCCCAGCTGCGTGGCAGGAAAAGACAAGAGTGTAGCCTCTGGACGGGTAAATACATGAGAGCATCAGCATGAACCAGTCACGCTGACATCCGTCATCTTGTTTCAGTGCTCACCCAAACAGGTGGGCTTTTCAGCCGCTCTCTGGACGCTGGGTGCTTGCATTCATGCCATTGGGCTCTGTGCGGGAGTGACTTTCTGAAGACTTCATAGAGCAATTGTAAATTGATTTACACAGGGAAAGCTATATTTATAGCAGAAATGGAAAGTATTTATCACAGGTCAGATTGCTTTCTGCTACCATGATGTAATCACCACCAGTATTATGCAAGAAGAGATTTTTGTCTTAAGGTTTTAAAATGAAACCTTAGAGGTTGCTGGCAATCATGGAAAGAATTAAAAATGTGATGTCCTGGAGAACATTAGCCTGTTGCTCTTGGGACATTCTCTACTTGCTCTATTTTCCAAAGTACAGAATACAGCTTCAGAGCACTTGGGGCAGTTTTTTTCAAGTTTGGTAACTCAGAATCAAGTTGTCATCCCAGAAAAGTAAGGATGTGCCTGAGGTGCTTTCACTGTAATAAACAAAAATACTCAAATTCTTAAAGCCACTCCGGGTGCATTGCCTGTCTTTTTGCTCTTTTCCTCCCCTAAAAGCTGTGTAGGGAGAAGTGTCTCATTCCTGGCAAACAGAGAGTTCTTGAAAAAAATTTCATAGTACACCCTATGATTCACTAGGAATACTTGGATGAAGCCAAGCATCCACGTATTTAGAATGGCATTTTGCAAAGTATGTGAAGATTAAGACAACTTAACTGGACTCACTAGACACATTAATAAAGACCACGACCTACAGACCTTACAAAACCAACCCAAATCAATCCTTGAAAGACAAACCCATCATCCTGGGTGGGCCGGTCTAGCCCGTGCTGTACCTGCAGTGCCAGTCGCTGAGCTGTCAGGTTACCCAACCAAGATCTCTCAGTGATGCCTCTGACTGCAGCTCAGACATAGCCAGCACCAATACAGGAAACAAAAGCCTTAATACTCCCTATACAATCTGTATAGGCTTACAGAGACACACAAGACACCAGCAGGCACCTGATGGACCCCTGGGTGCTGCAGAACTCTTGGCTTCCACCAGCTTAGCCAGCAAGGGTACTCTAAGCAGCGCAGCAAAGAGACCAAATGGGGACACATGTTGGGGTGGTGGATTGAATCACGTCAATGACTACAGATACTCGCTCCATAAAGGTGCGGTTGCTGCGTATTGGTAGGTGCTGCATCTCCATGCTTCCTCCCAAAGCAAGGCTACATCCATAACTGTAGGCAAGGGGTTTTCTGTGGCATCAGATTGTAGGAGGAGCAGCTCAGGGCCTGAGAGTAAAAAGGTATATTTTTTTACCCCTTGATCTTTCAAGGATTTACTTGTGTGTGAAAAGCAGAGATCACTCTAAGCCTGATGGAGTGAAATAAGCTTGGGGCTTAAGGGAGTGGTTTCACATTAGGAAGAGGTTATGAATGAAATGTGGGGGTTCCTAGCCTAAGCAACAGCTACGCTATTAAAAGTATTTTAGCTAAATATTGGACTGAGATGAATGAAGTTGATAACAAAGGAGTTGCAAAGTACTCTCCTGCCCTTCACCTGAAAATAGGTGGCTTTAGAATTTGGGGGGGTTTCCCCCCCTGAAAATGGGAGGCAATGGGAAAGGTCTTGCTTGCCAGGAGGATTTAGCAAATTTGGTTACCGCTGGCTTTATCAGCACGGCACGGTTAAGGTCACTAATTTTCTTCAGGAAAAGGGAAACTTCTGGGTACATTTCTTGAAGCTTTTAAGAACTGAGTCAGGGATACAATTTCAAAGTCATTAATAAGAAACGTCAGGAATTTTGGCAGTCTTGTAGACCCTGATCTAATAAATTAGACAACTGCAGTGAGCATTCCTCTTTTCTATTGTTATTTTTTAAAATGGTTTAAAAAAGGAGGAGAAATTGAAATACCAGAACAAAAATTCTAACCTTGTTCCAAGATTTTACATTAAATCTTTCACTTTTCATATTAATATTGAATTCTTCAAATCCTATTCTCATGTTGATTCTGCCACTTTGTCTCTACTTATATGAAAAAATTACAAGACATAAATATTACATACTCAATTGGCTAAATGGTGATGTATATGAGACGCTGAAACAGGAGATAAAAATATTTCAAAGGTGTCAAATAAAATTTGCCATCAAATTTTGTCACAAAGGACAAGTTCTGATAAAATATTTAGATTTGAGACACTGGTTTTTGATAGACAATATACTCTCAAGTTTTGGTATTTATTGCAGTACTGTGGTTCTGAAAACAGTATTTTTTTCAAAAGCCAAATCAAAAAAGATGATACAAGCTTAGCAAGAAAATGTGGGTTTACACATCATGGTTTTGCAGTTGCATACAGCGCTGTAAACTTGGCATGTTCTGATAAACAGTCAAAATACTAAAGTCATTTATTTAAATTATGCCGCAAAAATACAATAGATATTTAAAGGGAGCAAAAACCAGTCATACGACAAGAACTTTTAGCCATAGCAACCCTTTTCCTCAGGGAAAGGAGTCCACAAGTTTGGCATATTACACAGATATTTTTGAGCCTCACTTTAGCTATAAACTGTTCAAAAGGGTTATTTTAGGTCCAGTGATTCATTTGATCAATACTGCCATCAGTCAACATTGCTCTAAATTCCTGTCTAATTTTTTTTATTGTAACATTGCTTAGTACTAAACCAGAAGCGCTACCCAAAAGCCACTAGTGAACAATGTTGCTCCATGGATGGATTTGGTACCATTCAAGGAAAAACAGGGAATCTCCAAGACTAGGACAACATCCTTCTCGACAAGCAGTGTTATTTTCAATTATTTATTTTAGTACCACTGTGATACAGAAACAAAATCTGTAATATTTATCATTAGGATTCCACATGTAGTATTCACCATTCACAAAATTTTACACTGGTCCTGTAAGCACATGACAAAAACAATTACATGAGTATGGTGTTATGTTCTAAGGCTGATTACCCCCACCTTTGGCTCTTCTTGTCTATAAGGCAAGGGCAGAGCCTTCCTGGTAGCAGCAGAGAACTGCAAGGGGCTGTTATATGACATGAAAAAAGATTCAGAAACTGAGACTAATCTTTGACAGTTTTAAGTCTAAAGTACAGTCTCTGAGTACATGAGCATGCAATTAACATTGACTTCAGCTGCTGCTGTGAGTGAGATACAAAGAGGCACTTTAACCCTATAGTATGAGGACATTCTGCAGGTAAACTGCTGTGGAAGAGACTTTCAAAGCAAAATCTGGCTTCCATCCTTTACAAACGGAAGCTACTGATTTTAACAGAACTAAAACATCAAGCTTTGCAATGTAAATTGTTTGCAGAGATTTCACTTAGTGTTGCACTTCAGAAGAGCCTCACAGGATAAAAAACAAAAAAGAAAAATACCTTCATAGAACAAACAGGCACAATTCTTTTTCTGCACTGAAACAAAGTTTTTATCCTAATTTAATTAACATGTTACCTTGGGGCAACAGAGCAGTTCAGAAAAAGGTAGAAGGAAATTAAAAGGGCAACAGAGCAATCTTACTGAATATTTCTCTAAAAGAAAAACATTAAGGGACTCTAACAAAAGTTTATCCTTTAAGGAGAGATAAAAGAATTCACTCAAGCTGGCTAAATATTTATTTCATATGATAAGTAAAAATAAGGCAAAATCTGAAGACAATCAGTTATTTTACCACATGAAGAGGGGTTTACCAGCAAAGTTAAAAACATATATATGTGTGTGTGTGTGTTTGTATATAAAAGTGATTTTTATTTCTGTTATGTAGAAGCTCTTATCAGGAGAGAAAGAAGTTATGTTTTCATTGGGATGCACATGAGCTGTATTTTCTTTTATGGCCTAACTTCAAGGTTTATTTTGTTCCTCACAACACAGCACTGCCAAGCCTGCATTGCTCATTTCCTGCTGTAGAAACCCCAGCACTGACGCTTCCCAGCACCCACGTTTTCTGGTCAGTCTCACGCTCAGACCAGGACTTTGAATCCCCAGGCGTGGAAATATTCTGACCCAGGGATTAGCTTGGGGCCAACACAAAGAGACAAAATATAGATGTGGACAGCTTCTCAGAGCCCATCAGTAGCATTAATTTGTTTGCCTGCCTATTTATCCTCACTTGGGTTGACCAACAAAACATCAAGACAAAGCAAACACGGATCTGCTGTTGTTACTCATCCAGCACCAACTCCTATTGCGCTGCTCCCACTGTGCCTAAATCTAGGATATTTGGCTTAACTCCCGGCATGGGCTATAACAAAAAGCAGATGTAGACGCTGCCACCTTTTGGTGATAGCCAATGGGTTATTGCACATTCCTCAAACTCTCTGACATTGCA
Organism: Ara ararauna; assembly: GCA_028858755.1. Taxonomy (NCBI): domain Eukaryota; kingdom Metazoa; phylum Chordata; class Aves; order Psittaciformes; family Psittacidae; genus Ara; species Ara ararauna. The sequence continues at coordinate 58,694,478 of CM054376.1, read as the reverse complement.
CCTGCGTCCCAGCATGGTTCTGGCACATAGAGACTCTGGCTCCTGACAAGACAAGGAAGCAGGCAGAGCTTGTCTTCTAGGAATACAGATATATGTAAATTATAGTTTAAAATATACAGATATTTGTAAATATCTGTAATGCAGACCATTGTAAATTATAGTTTTTCTAAAGCCATCTTGCTGCCGCAGGAGTTGCTACAGTACTTTAGACTTCTTTCTGACAAGCAAAGAGAATGGTTGCAGCAGCAGCCCACCCTAACAGCTTGTTTCAGGGTCTTGGAATGAAGGGAAATAAAATTCTTTAACCTCTAGCCCTCTGCTTATTAGTAGCAACTTCTAAGAACAACCTTGGTGCGTTTTTTTCCTACAAGTTTGCCCAAGGTATCCCAAGAGGAAAGGGCAGAGACAGCCCTTAGACAGCAGAAAGCTGTTAGGGAGGACTTTTCCTACCTTTGTGAAGTGAAAGGACCCCACCTCCCATCTGTACCCATGCACAGCCTGCCCAGGGGAAGGTTTGTAGCAAGCCCCTGGTAGGCTGCCAACAACCACGCAGGGCAACCCTAGCACCCCCGATTTTAAGAAGACAGTGCTCTGCTGTGCACCTCACTCCTGCTTGTTACACTCAGGTTGCTGTAGCTGAGGGAACATCGGTGCCAGAGCGACCCATGGAGCCTCGTGCCACACTTTCTGAACAGCACTGGAGCTCAGCGCTCAGAAGCTTGACAGAGAAAGGGAGTAGGGAGGAAAAGGAGGAAGATGGCGTGCCAGCACTTGGAGCAGCAACATGCTAGCTAAGAGGCCATCCATTTTCCTAGGGGGTATCCAGTGTCCTGCTGTCAACAGCATGCAACAAAAAGGAGTGTGCCGCTCCTTTCCACGGCACCAGCAAAGTGCCCTCTACCACACATGCCCTCAGAGCCCCTACAGGTAATTCAGCACTTGCTGAGCATGTCCCCAGAGCAGGAATTTCTGGTGCTCCTCACCGCCCAGTGTGTAGCAGGCTGGAGCACACCGATCTTCCCTCCACCTCCAGGATTTCCCTGCCTGGACACCAGCAGATGCAGTGCCGCATGGGACAAGGTGAACTGCCTTTCAGCTACCACAGCCAGGTAAACAAAAAAACCCAAACTCCCAAAATTACATTAAAAGTTAAAATTTACCTGAAAAGCCAATTAGGTCTTTCCGGGCAAAAAAATTCCAGGCAGCTTTCTGAAAGCATCTTGCTTATACTCAGCATTTACTTAACAATTTTCTTCATTGATAGAGGCACAACAGGAAGGATCCCAAAATAAGCCCTCATTTACCACAAGAGGAAATAACCTGAGTAATGGAGAAACACACAAATAGAGGGTCTCCCAGACGGGTTACCAGGCTGTTAACACAATTCCTCTAGCTGTCACAGCACATCACCCTTTGCTCCCTGATTGCTAATACTTTGTCTCAGTTTTTGAGCTCTCTTTGCTAGCAAACAAGCCTGTCTGAAGGCTTTGAACTTAATCATTACATGTGTAAGTGGTGATAGATTTTGTCACCACTACCCTGACCATCCAGCAGCATCCTTGTTGTACATCAAGGTGTATTACTGAGAACATTCAAAAAGTTCAGATATCGGGGAACAATTAAGGATTTTTATCTTTGCACACCATAATATGATGTCTGATTAATATCACAAGAAGTAACTTTATGAAAGACTGAGGTCCAGTTTCCTTTTGAAGACATGTGGTCATATTTTTTGCGTGACTGGGTGATAAGAAACACGTAAGTTTCCACAGATCAATCCAAATGTAGCCTATGGGCAAATAAACAAAACTGATACCATTTAATGAGAGTTTACATTTATTAAAATCAGCTCTCACAGAATACAACTTTTCCCCTCTTAAGGGCTTTACATTTAAGATAAAGTTTTTCATTACCTTTAAGTGAAAAACTGATTTATTTGGACATTAGGCTTTAAATTCCACTTTGAAAAATAGGGGTTTCAGGCTTTTACTACAATTTCTTAACCATGTTTAATTGTACTGCTTTTAGACATTATATTTCTTCATGATCCTGGTGAATTAATTGTACTGAAAGGACACCTAGTGCTAATGCTTTGTTTAAAATAAAGTTGAGGCTGCCATTTGTAAACAGATACATTCAGGAGCTAATAATCCTAAGTATAATAGGTAAGTTGCATTTTACTCAAAACAATGAAATATGTTTGTGTGTATTTTGTTAAAATATTAGGTGTCTCAGATTTCTAAGCTTGAAGTTTAATATGAATTACACACACAACCACGTACAGATGATTTTTGTACATTTTACAAGTTCTTATGCATTAGGATCCATGGCATACTACCACACAGGACTACACATGCTTTTCCAATCCATGCTTCTCTGAATAGTGTTCATTTGCTATCTACTAAAGGAAACTAGGCAGTGGGGGGATTTAAGCAGTAAGAGCCTTCATCTCTCCTCAGCCTCTCTCCCTGCTTTTTCCACCTTTCACACCCTCAAACCATGCACAGGACATTTTAAGGTTACCCAAGAACAAGTGCCAGCATACCAAAGAATTGAGTATCTGCATAGCATCTGGAAATACAGTTATGGCGAAAATGAGCTGCAACTCCTTGCAAACTGCCTTAGCACAGAGATTACAATCATTACTTAACTCACACAAAAAGGCATTTAAAATATAACCACCAAACCTCCTGTTTTGTTAACCTTCAGGAGCAGCTGAAACTGGGGCAATGGAAACCAGACAAGAGGTGTCTCCATGGCATGCTGCCATCAGAAGGAAAGATGTGAGTGGCTGGAAAACTGTGCTAGACAGCTATACCACCCTCTGTGCTGTGAACGGCGCAGGGCTCATCTCCGTCAGCAGCAGGTGCCAATCTAACCTGCTAACACAGCCCAGTTATACTTAGATATTGGTTCATGACATTCATCTGGTACAAAAACAGCTGAACTTTGCTTCTAGTCTGGCCTTCCCCCCCCCCCCCCCCTTAACTGCATCTTATCCCTCACTCATCTGAGTTGGCATACTAGATCACACAGTCTAGACACCGCTTGCACTGCATCTCTCTTGCCAAATTGGTCTGAATTTCACTAGTTACAAAGGTTGCCTCGTGAAGCTGACCACACGATAAAATAAGCAGCTGACTTCTGAAGCCACAGCAAGCCAGGACTCCTTCCCAGTGAGCAAGCTGGCCAGCTCCATTGTGTGCTGCTATAAATCATTTGTCTCAGCACTGCTTTGCATTCCCTTAGCAATTTTTGTGCTGGAAACCTAAGACTAGCAAAGATTCCTTATTAGCGGCTGTAGAATTAATTTTATGGTATGAACAGATATTAAGTTTAATTACATTGTGTACACACAGCACTCAGTCATACCACCACCACAGTGACTCCTCCTCCTTTGGACTGAAAATATGACCGCTTAAGTGAATGACCTCCAGAACATGAATAAATACAGGTTTTCAGCTTTGAGGCCTCCCTCCTTTCTGACAGGATATACACTTTTCTCCTCCTGTAGGCAGGCAGGGAAACTCTGCAAGGTTCACACCCCAGGTTCTTCAGGGAACAGTTTGACGCATGTGGGAAAGACAACTGGAAAATTGTTCTTTGAAGTCTTTGCTATATTTCTGCTGCATCAAATCATCTGATGATGGGAAGTGGAATAAGATTACTGACACTGAATGTTTACCCCTGCCAGGCTTGTTGCTTTTGTAAGAAGTTTTTTCCAGGTATGGCTCCAGCTGCAGTTAGGTGATGCACAGATATTGGGCAGTATCCTCTCAAAACCAGAATGGCTACTGTAAGATCACATTAACGCAGCCCTTTCTTGTAACTTGCTCCCTTAGAAAATACTGACCTGAATTTAAACATACTGTGTTTTAGCATAAAAAAGTTACATCTCATAAAAGAATATCTGACTTTATAAACCTATTCAAAGCCTTTTACTGAAGAGGGAATTCTTGGTTTCTGTGAAATTGATAGATTTAATTAATATATTCCTGTTATAATATGACATCTCATTTTTCTCTCTCATAAATACTTGTCAGGTTTATGATTTTTCACTCATTGGCCAGGAATTGTGTTGCACAAGCTCAGATTGTGGGTACTCATACCAAGTTTAATTTCACTCACAAGTAGAGTTGACAAAAGATCACAGCCACTAAGCCCTGGAATTACCCTAGATATTGCCCTCTGTGCTCTGCAAATGAAATCCTACAGAAGACCCTTTGGAAAAGAAGAACATGATGGTTAACACTCAGAAATCCATTTTGCACAGGGCAGCGTCAGTACACAGAGCAGCACTGAATGACAGGCAGATCTGCCAGTTCCTGGATGAGAAAAGTCAGATGCTCAGCATTGCACTCTGGCTGTCTGTCTGTCTCAGGCCATTCCTCTCCTGCTTTCTCTTGTTCCTCCCTCATGCCCTTGATTGACTACCAGGTCAGATAAGAAATTAAGACCACTGAAATCAGAACCAGACCGCACCTGTCCCCGGCACAGCCAGAGGAGAACTGAAATAAAGCACTTACGAAACTGCTGTGATCATAACCTTCAAAACATCGAACTCCCCCAGCTGTCTGCTCTCACAGAGCAGGGCACTACAATGGGGAGCTGGGCAAGAAGGACCAGCAGGCTATTTCTAACGAAATGCTGTCACTTGGTGAAAGGCTAAAGCAGTCCACAAAGCGAAGGTCTGTTTTTAGCAACAAAGCTTCTGAAAATAGACATGACACTACTATTTAGTTCATCGGGTTACAACTCAGTAATAGAAGGATCACTTTACTGCTATTAAATTTGATGCTGTACGGAGGGAAAATACTGCTGTTATGAACAGAGAACTACTTATCTCCAGCAGTAATTGCCATGGCAAACGTTGTTTCTAGCAGAACGTGTTTTTCTTGTAAGTCATGGAGAATATATCAAACTAAAGATTGAGGTACATGAGTTTCATTGCAGGTCCTGGCCCTAAATGCATAAATATGTGTAAAACATATTCATATATATGCTTAAAACAACCATACAGTTCAATACACTCAACACTACAGTCATCCTGTTGTTAGCAGTACATTTCAGGAACAGCCTCATTTAACTAATGCAGACACAGCAGTAATCAGACAACTCCTCCAGCTGAAGCACAGGTAACACACTGAACTTCACCATATCACTGACTACATAGATCCTGGTACCTGAAAAAGTAGCAGAGTTGCTCCAGAGAAACCACAACCAGATGTGACAGTCTTGAACTCTCAAAAGAGGTGCAGGAGAATAGCAGTCTCTCTGCTACCCAAGACAGGAAGCCAAGCACCCAGCAGGAGCCTCTGACCCCATAACAGAGAGAGAAGAGGGAAGGGTGACACTGGACTGTACAAGCGAGGAGGCAAACATCCCACTCAAGACCTTCTTCATGCACCCTAGCAAGGCAGCCGTAGGCTCTCCAAAGCAGATGATGTAATCCCTCTGGCCAACTCTATTTAATAATACAAATCTTCACTTGCAAATGAAAGAAAGCAAATCCTGAAAGCATAGGTCAAAACCAGGAGCACCTGAAAAATGCTTACTGTTCCCCACCATCCAGAAACCTGGAAATATAAATGTATTTCCAGAAAGTGGGAGGGGAACGCACAGAAGTTATCTTTCTACTAGTAGATACAGCTGGAAACAGTATTTTTGTGTTTCGAGGAAGTAAAAAAATCACAGGGCATTTGTAGTACAGACAAAAGTGTTATGTGTTGTAGAAAAGAATTATCCCCACACAAAAAATATCACATACCTACACATTGCAAATAGATATGGCTGGAATTTCCCAGGGGATGACCAAAATAAATGAGTTGCTAAACTACATGGAAAATAAAAAGCAAACCTCAAATATATAGGCATTGCTAATGTAGAAGTACATCTTTGGAAATACAAATAGCCTTCCCTGCTGAATTATAAATTTTCCTATAGAAACCTCTACTGTAGGTACCAGAAATTAATATTCCTTTTGTGAGCATAGATACTCCTACTGTATTAATTTCTGTTTTCCTTTTATACTCAGCACAAGCTTCATTTAAATTTGACCTCATTCAAAATTTGACATGAGACAATTTGATCTTTTGATGGTCGCAATTTGCTTCTCCTTCAAACGATTTAAGAGCCAGTCTTGAATCAGACATCTACCACTCATTGGGGTGGTATCAAAATTGGGATTTCTGTAAGCAGGCAAATTCAGAGTGCTTGAGGAAAAATATCTTTGCTTATTAATTAACGCACAAAAGAAGAACATATTGCTTTTTATAGGGCACACAAGCTGCATCATGCAAGTGTTCTGCACTACAACAGGACGTTCAAGAAAGAAGATGACTAAGACCCCACAGTTTTAACTACAGGTTTTACAGCTCCTGCAGTAGGTTCAAGACTGCTAAATCAGATCTCCAGCTCTACTCAGTGTAAGCAGAAAACAGCATCTTTGATGAAACAGCAAGAAAAATTTGAGTCTCAGCTGTCTAGCATCAAGAAATTGTGGATGGAGTAACAAACACAGCAGGAGATAACGTGGGCTGAGGTGTCAAAGCAGCTCAGGATCCAAAGACCAAAATGCTTTCTGCAGTATAACTATGCTTTCCTTCGAAAAACAGGCAGGGATCAACTCTTGTTTTTGAAAGGAGGTTGTGCAAGCCAAAGTGCCAGCAATCCCCTTTGTAAAATCCAAATGAGCCAAGCACTACCATAGAAACAAACTCAATATTAAAAAAAAAAAAAAAAAAAGAAAGAAAAAAGAAAGAACATGGAAAAGAGAATGTCTTCTTTATAGTACTTTAGATTTCCCAAATTCAAATCCCTTTCATAAGACTGAATATTTGCACCTTCAGAATGAAATGAAGTTATGAAATACTCCTCCCATCTGGAGAGAAATACTGTCAGATGTACAATAAATGCTACTTCAAAGCACGAACGTGATGCAAGCTAGTCTGTTCTGAAAGAAAGAAAAAGAAAACCCCTTGAATAAAAGTGACATTTCATTAGGTAGCAGTCTGTTTATGGTTTGTCTGGTTTACAACCATAACGTAACCCCCTTGCTTATTAAGTTGTCAGAGAAGCACAGATTAGCACATAGATTAACAAGGAAAACATATACTACCTTTCTAAAGGAATTACCCATTTCAATTAATCACTGAAGTGTGAATGAAGTCACAGGGCATCTGCAAAGAATTTTCACATACTCTTTTTTGGCTGCATGCACAGTTACACATATTACCCTACACACTTGAAGATCGCCACTGGTTTGACTCTTCTGCCAAGTAAAAAGTACTAAATTACATGTTAAGATGCAAATAAAACACAAAGTACTTTCTGAGTTCCCACAGAGAACAACAGGGAATCATCAGTGAAACTAGTAAAAATACTTGCACAGGTATGAAGAAGTGGAACATCAAAATTGCACAGTTGGATCTACTGCTACTACTCAAAGCCTTTTAGTGGAAACTAAGACAAATGTATGTACAGGTAATTCCACAGATCATTTGCTCCTGTTTATTGATAAAGGTTATGATACTCTATTTATACAGATCCTTCATTAGCCAGACTGTATACTATCAATGCACATTGCACTGTTAAACACTTCCATTAAGAAGCAATGCTATTGCAATGCTTCAAGCCCTGATGCAAAAACCTAGTTTGGGATTGAGCAAGATTATGTATTTCAGACCAAAATCAGGATGACACATCACTGATCCACTATGGTCTGCTATTCTTTAGACTATTAGGAACTCCTTAAATGCAAAGTATTTTAGACAAATTTGTGGCTACCTAGTACTTCAAAAATACGTTCTTGAAACCTCCTTTTGCAACATATCTCCCTGGCACCTACATTATAGATGACATCAAGCTGTTAACCCCATAAACCTCTGCCACAAGGCTGAGTGTTTCTTGTCCCCCCCCCAGCAGAGGACAGGGTGTATGCAAGCCTCACATTCGTCAGAGACACAGAAGCAGGCTGTTCACCACCCTCTGAGAAAAGACCTGGAGGAAGAACCTACAGGATAAACCTTAGTTATAATTTATGTCTCTTTTCAGTCCAGAGAAATAATGAGAAGGAGAGAGAAGAAATACTAGGTACACATTTCATATTAAGAGAAGCACTCTTCACCTCAGATTATCCTTATTAGGGTCTCCGTCTTCATGTCTGAGGATACTTTAGGAAAAACTAAATAGTGTAAATAATCTTTTATTTCACACAGATTTCAGTGAGAACAGCAGCAGCAGTGAAAGTTTGATGGATGCACGTAAGACTATTTTAAGCTTTGGCTCTGGACAACAGAAGTAAATTGCATGTAACAAATTATAAGAAATAGTGCACTATGAGATCACCTATTATTTCAGTGTTCATCAACAATGGTACAGTATCATTTAACACGAAATAAGCTAAGCGTTCAGATGCCCTAGTACATTGGGGTTTGCCTTCAGATTAGGAATACATTGCTGATTCTCTGCCATTTTAAAACAAACATGGTTTTGGTTGTGTGTGGGTTTTTTTTAAGACTACATAACTGTTTATGGGTAAAGCAGTAATACATCTGGAAAAGTGAACTCCATTTTACAAAGCAATAGCATGGAGCAACACCTGCAAAGGGGCTCAATTTGAATAAAGTCTTTTGGACTATATAATGTAGTAATTTGGACCAAACCTGAGTAAAATACAGACCAAAATTAAAATATAGATTAAAAAGTTCTAACCTGTGACCAGTTTTGTGCGCCATGTAATTTGCTTGCCTTTGACTATGCCTTGAGGACAAGATCTAACATATGCTTAAGTCTTTGTAGAACTGCAGCTGAAACCAGCTCTGTAGCAGCTTCTTCTCTAGCTTCACCAGACATAAGCTCTGACCATAAAATTCATGTGAAAGTATTTCTTATTACTGTAGTTGTGTACAGAACTGCTTGTTTCTTTGAATCTGTCAAGTGATTTTTTTAAACATCTCCATAACCTAAGTGCCATACTGTTAACCATGAGATCTGTTTTGAATTTGAAATAAGAAAAGGTGGGGGGAGGGAATGGCACAGGAGGGAGAGATAAATCCTGTATTTTTTTTTTAATATATTTTCCAAATTTTATTACTTCAGTCAAAAAATGTTACTGACGCAATAAAATGTAACTGTTGCTCAGTGTAATGGTATGTGTTTGAAATACAACCCATTTGCTCTTCATTCACTTCATCAGACTTTTGGCAACTGCTAACGGCTGCAAGTATGTGCGTAGAATATTCCTTATGCTATCATATCCATATTATTTCTCCACTTACTATTTCTTAAGGAGCTATTTTTAACAGTTGTTCACTTATCAGTTTTCTATTTATGGCTATGTACCTTCCTCTGTCTAAAAAACGTTTAATGAGATTTGTTTATGAAACCTGTTTGCAATGCTTTGATTGCTGGCAGCAGCTACAAGAAGGAGATAGAGACCATAGGTGCAGCTCTTCTTCCAAATCCACATCCTGAATTCAGACTAGTGGTCATTGACAGCTCACATGAAATATGGTCAGCTACGCAATCCCAACAATTATACAGATGACAGGACACAACTTGTTTTTATATCATGACATTGCCCCACTGCCCCTCTCTCCAACATTAACAACATCACCTCCAAGAGTCAGGGAAAGTAATGGGAACACTGAGAAGGTAATATACTCCAACTTCAGTTGGGTATTTGGGGATCTTCAAAAGGCAATGTGGCAAGCTGATACTTAGCTACCTTGTTTATCCCTTCTTCTGGCTCCATCATATTTATCTAGCTGTTTATGGACACCTAGAAGCTCTAAAAGCTGTTTTCTTTGGCTCTGAACTACAGTCTATAAAATACTGCTCAGTAAGGGGATCACATTTGTGTCCTTTAATACCTAGCCAGGTGCTATTCAGAGTTGGCAGCAGTGCCTTTACTGATAGCTTTGACTGAATTTTATGTCTTTACCATTACAATGCAGACTGCTGTTCAGCTATTACTCCCCCTAAATCATGTATTATTTTGGCTTGCAGAAAAAATAATTCAAAGACTATATCCCCCAAAGCAGTACGCCATATCTGCCAAAAGCAAATGAACAAAAATGTGGGGAATATAAAAATTCCCATGTAATTAAAATGAGTTTGGGTTTTTTTTCCTAACTCCTTAGTTACCTAAAAAGTGAGAATTATGTTTTGCCAAAGCTTGAAAAACTCCATTTCTAAAACTAACAGAACAAGATCAATACAGGAAACACTGCAGAGCACTCCTGAAAGAATGCATTTGAATGCAACAATCAGTATTGCATTGCAATCTTTCTGACACATTTTGGATTCTAGTGTGCCATTACTGTAAGGCACCAATTGCTGATTTTTATATATTTTCCGGAGGAGAACATTAATAAGACCAAGACACAGCAATTTACCAGTTTCCTCAGGGCAACAGGAGATGAAAGTCTGCCACAAAGTTCTGCAAAGGATGGGGAATTTCATTCTGGCCAATTTCAGTAGTTTTTAACATTAAATTTCCTGCTCACTGCAGTTCAGTGCTGGACAACACCTTCTCCCCCTGTGCATTACAATTAGACTGGATTATGGTGAATGAGTTGCTGAAATTTTCTTGTATACTTCTTGTTTCTCCTACTGCTCTATACGAACAGCTCAGTGGATATCTGTGATATCAGCTGTCAAGAAGGGCCATGTTCCTGGAATGCAGCACAGCATGCCATCCACTGCACAAGGATCATCTCTTCACATAGCCAGGAAGGGTACATAGACCTTGGCTCAGTTCAGACATGAGAGCTGACACAACAGGTTATCTAGTCACCAAAGTCACCTAGGAAAACTTGCATACTATGACAAGGTCTCAGGAGGCTGCCCATCCCATTTCAGAGACACATAATAGGACATCAGTGCCTAAGAATCACCATAAAGGTATTTTAGATAATTTCCAACAACCTTAGAAGAAAGCATTGAATAGGCTTTTGCAAAAATTGCCTATATTTTCTGCAGAGTTTGGCATACAGCAAATATGCAGCAGAGGTGAGCAACTGAATTTTCAACCAATAAAAAAAATTAGCAAACCCATGAGAGTGGTGTCTCAAGCCAAACATAGAGTTAAAATAAATTCTGTTGCTTTCCAAGCACAGCATAAATGTAGAAACTCTTCCATTTTTACCATCCAGTATATCAGTAACATGAAGCTTTTATTCTCCTGAACAAAACCACCTCACTCCACATAACTAACACAGCGTCCAGAAGGCACCTCTTGTGCCACTGAGTAAAATCTCTGGTAAGTTGTCACTCGCATAAATATGCCTCAAGTTCAAGAAACAATGACAAACTTCACAGGAAATGTGAAATAATTGATTTCCCCAGAATGTTTGCAGTATTTCCTTTCATAAAATAACCTGTTCCACAGACTGGGAAAAAAAAAAAAAATAAGGAATACTCTAATTTACTGATCATCTCCTTCAAATTTAAACATTTTTTTTCTATTCCAGCAGCACAAAGCAGAACAAGGATCACTAAAACCAGTGTTTTGGGGAAAGAATGCATTGCATGAGAAGAACATTATGCACGCTTTCAGCTATATGGGAGTAGATAAAAATGGCAAAATAGGCAATTCCCATGACACGTATACATGGGCACTATCCCTTGTTGACCTTGGCAATATTTCAAAGGGAAGCTTTCAAGGATTAACTGTTCAATCAATCAGATTATATGACATATGCCGACTGGCTCCACAAATGTACTTGCAATCAAATTGCAGGAATAACAACAAAAAAGATTTAATCTATTATTAGCTCTTGCACCACACACACTTTGGCAGGAGCAACCTCCATGTTTTAGAAATGCCTCACCTGCCTCAGTCTGTACCAAGAGTACACCTTGAACAGCTCTTGTATAGTGGTTTGGATGTATGTTCATATAAGAAAATGCCTTTCTGTGCCGCAATCTGAGCACATTGAACCAGAGCTAATGAGACCTGACCCCTTCGCAAACACAGAACAAAATTCTTTCCAAGTGCATACCTATGCCCAGCGCTCCCTTCAAGACCCAGGAGAAGGCTACACACATGAAAAAAAAAACGGAGGCAGAAAGAACATGCAGCCTGAAAGTAACCTTGTGTGCAGAACAGGGTCTATCCCATTCCTAGAATAATAAAATTGCATCATTGAACCCTAATAAGGGCTGCACACACGTGGAGATTGTTCAGTCACGATATAAAAAAGTCAGTACTGCTCCCAAAGAGCTTAAAACTGAAAGATAGTAACAAACAGGTGCAGAGAAACCAACAGCAGCCCCAAAACAGTTCCCAAATAATGACAGCAGACAAATGGAAATACAAGATGAAGAACATAATCTTCTACCAGCTTTCATTTTAGGAAGTAACAATTTTAGCAGAAAGAGGAGAAGAAATCAACTGCCAATTCTGGTCTGCAATATTTCCTCAGTAAGAATAGAGCCTGTCATAAGTCAACAAGGTGCGTTTTATTTCACATGCGTAAGCAGTACAATTGATTCCAGGTGATGTTAGCATCCTTCAGGTTAAGTAAATGCATAAGTGTTCTGTTGAGTGAAGGCCAAACCCCACATATTTCATTGAAAAACATTTGAGTGTAATCAGTACAAACAACAATAGTATTCTCATGCTCAGAGAATCACACAGAAAGCCCCTCTGAACCCAGTTACAAAGTGGTAACAGCTATTTGGTATCACACTTCAGCTGTTTCTAATGCTCTTTCCTTAAAAATAAAGGTAGCTACAGAGTTCACTTATTTAAGGGGTGAAGGGGAGAGGCTTGTCAAAAAAAAAAACCCAAAAAGTAAGGGTAAGGTTGGGATTCTCCAGCTGCAGATTGTTCTCCCCGTTTTAGCCTTCTAGGTCATGAGCCAGCTCAGAATACGAGCCTGGAAAAGTCTTTCTACCTTTCTACTTGAGTCACACTAGGGTACGGATTTAGTCTACTACATGTGAAAAATATATCAAACACCCTGGTAAGAGATACTATTAATATATGCAAATTATCCAATTTAATATTCTTAGAATATTCACAATCTTCATTCTAGCACTTTGTATCAAATGCCTTTATGAAAATAAATTAGCCAAATTTGATCTCTGTTTGATTTGCTTCCCATTCTGCTAAGGCTGCAATCACAGCCAGCAAGGCCAAGAATCTGGGTAGGAAACTGTTCAACATGCACAGCAAGTAATCATTCACAGCCCATAACTTGTCCTGGAAGACAGCTGTGAAGTCACCTTGGACTGCAAATTGACAGGTTTAGTTTAACATCTTTGCCCCTATATTTGTAACAAAATGTCTTAAGGAGTCTCTCTATAGCCTCTACAGCTCTACCTTTCCCAGTTTTCTGTGGGGTTTTCCAAAGGTCTGAATAGAGAAATCCAGGGCCCTTTCAACAATGCAGCACCCTCTTTGTAGCACTGAGGAGATTATTAGCACAGTCAAACCTTGGGAACCAAAATAAACTTTTTCACTACGTTACTTGCATATTTTTATGTCTACAGGTGATACATTCACATTGATTAAAGTCACTGCAAACCCAAAAGGAAGAGATACTACATATGTTTAATACATATATAAACTATATATTATGAACTATATATGTTTAGACTAAATAAATTCTTAAGCTGAAGGTCTGAAGCATAAATTTGTGTTGTTAGATGTTTGTGATATTAATAGTTGGCAATGAAGAACCATAAAATAAATTGGGCTGGAAGGTGTCTCTGGAGGTTATCTGGTCCAACCCTCCCATCTCCATTCATAGCTAGTGATACAGAATGCATGAAAAGTGGAAGGAAATTCAAAAACACACTGATGCTAAAACCCCTTGATAATTCAGGATTAAATGAGAAATTTACTTCTTTCTCACAGCGTAAACAAACTAACACTCGAGATTTCTTACAGAGATATTTTTCATTTATGCTTTACCAGACATTGCACAAACAGCAGCAATGTAGTCTTTGCCCCAGACTCTTTATAGTTTGAACTTGGGTAAAACTGGATGAAATAGTTGAAAGGCTCTGAAGCAGACTTAATTTCTTTTTGAGAATAACTAAGAGAGCCAGAATCAGAGTTCACATATACATACATCCACACATGTACATGAGGAATAAATTTTCCTCACCATAACATATATCCTACTAAATATTTTCCAGTAAAAATAGAAACCTATTGTTGAGAGATTTGGTCAAAAACTATTCTGCATAATGGTATTAAAAAAGAGTGGGATAACTGTATTAAAAAAATAGTGGGATAAATCCATTCATTTTGTAATTCCACTTACTTTGCAGTCTCTACAGTCCAGATGCTGTAGAGGGAGAAGAAAAAAGTAGGGGAGAGAAATCAGGAATATGTCAAGCATACCCTTTGGCAAAAACTAGATCAAACTGATAAGCCTGCAGACTACTGTGCATTCTCCATCACAGCCTTTAAAAAGTGAAACAACCACACTGTGCTTCCAAAAATAATATTCAAAAGTAAGACTGAAGATTTTTGAAGAATCCTGATATTTCAGTCAAAAATGAAAAATGCTGCCTTGTCTTCTCACTGTGTTTTTTTTTGTCACCTTACCAGGCCTAAAGCCTCTCTTACTAGAGAGTAAAGGTTTTAAAACTTTCACAATTATACAAGACAAAACAATATTTCTTGACATGGGAGAGCAGCTATCCTCAAAAAATCACTTGTGCAGAGATTACAGCAATATGAGCTTTAGTTCAGATGAGAAATTCCCTCAGCAGGGTCACAGAATAGACAGGGTTGGAAGGAAGCTCTGGAGATCATCTAATCCAACCTCCTGCTAAAGCAGGTTCACCTAGTGGAGGTTTCACAGGTTCACATGTGGGCAGGTTTTGAATATCTCCAGAGAAGGAGACTTCACAACCTTTCTGGACAGCCTCGTCCAGTGCTCTGCTACCCAAAAAGTAAAGAAGTTCCACTCATTCCAGGCACGCAAGCTATCCCCACCATGTCACTGTAATTGCAATGAGATCATGATCCTGCAATTTGCAGATAAGTAATCCTTTTCTCTAGAAGCACAGATGCCTCCTGTGCTCCTCCTTTCATTTCCCCGATACATTTTCTTACACATATATGCAAACTTCTGCTTCACCTCCACTACCAGAGCTCAAACATCACAAAAGTAATAATTGTTCTCAATCATCATTAAGTTATATACATTATTAACTTATTTTACATGAAGAAAAATAAGCACAAAAACATGAAGGTTAGTCAAATTAACACACGGTGTGTGAGGAAGGAATAAAACTTACTTCCTGAACCCAGACTTTGTTAAAGCTTCCTTCTATGATGGCTTTTTACCCTGAAGTTCTTTTGAAAAGAGAGTAAACTGAAAAATATTAAAGCATGGTAGTTCAGAAAAGGAAGGAAAGGAGGAAAAATGCTTATACATAAGTCAACAGAGCTTAGGTTAAAGCCTAAGAGGTCTGCCTCTCAGCAGCCGAAGGGTTCTAAGAAAGAGCTATAATACACACTTGCAAAGTGCACCTGATCTGGCTCTGCTGAGATGCCCATGCACAGTGAGAGCCACTTATCTGTTGTCCGTTTATTCCCATGGAAGAGTAAGGGATCTGACAACCTTGACAGAGCAGGTGGAAAACCATACATGCCAAAACTATATCCCTTGATGGAGCTTTACTTAGTTCACTTTGTTTAACAAAAAAAAAAAAAACCAAAAAAAAAAAAAAAAAAAAACAAAAAAAAAAAAAAAAAAAAACCCACATTTTAAACATATTGAAATGACATTAAGCTTGCAAAGTCAAGCATTCAAAGATGCAGGAAAACACCAGAGTTAAGGTTTTCTATGCAAATTTAATTAGTCTCATAAGAAGCAGGCCTTACAAAGCTTATCACTATTCTAAGGTGCAGTCTTTCATTACTTTATCATTTACTTCTCCTCCTTCTGTCTCCCCAAGTAACATCAAATGCTGCCTGCCAAATTTCAAGCAGAAAAGCATAGACTGTAATACTTTTTTCCCCCCGTGAAGCAAGATACAGAATATTTTCCCTTTGTAATGTGAACAAAACAATGTCATTTTCTGTCAGCTCATTCTGATGATTTAAGCTGGGCAGTATACTGATTTAAGCTTGGACGAAATCCCCTCCTCTCCACTTCTCCTGAATGAAGACACCCATCTGGAAAGTCTCAGCCTAAATTATTTAAGCTTTGGCAGAGTTAACACAGACAGTTAAAAACATGACCTTCTGGCTGAAAGTGTTAAGCAACCTTAAGCATAGGTAGAGTTAGCAGCCCTGTCCATCCCACAAACACAAACAGAAGAATGAGATCGTAATATTCTGAAGTTTTTACAGGGTGGGAAGGAGATCTACTGTCAGACCTATGCAGGGGACATACTTAGTGCCTCTTTCAGCCAATGCAATGGCATCCTTCAGTAACAGGATTAACAGCAGATATTTGAACGTTTTCCTACACCAGGTCTGCCAAAGCAACTTGGCCCTGGCCTTCCAAATCTTCTGTCTTACCATCATTTACACTACCCCAGCTCTGGGAAGGCATAAAATATTCCTTTCTCAGTATATGCTGAGGAAATATTTTGTTAGCTGGGTCTTTCTTCCGCCCACATAGATGGTTTTCATTCACATTTGAAAACTAGCTTTAGCAGAAATACAACATCCCAGAGCTTGCCTTCTTTCCCTGGCATCCATTTACTATTTCACTGGCTGTTATCCACATTAGGTACTATTTTGCACTAAAACATGCAACTACAATAGTAATTTCTCCTCTGACCAATAAAAGAAGTCTGCCATTCATTCAAAAACAGTGTTCAGCAAAGTCAGGGATGTTTCTGAACCAACTGCAAGAACCACCAAGGGAATGCAGTCTCTGTCTTATGCAGCATATGTAATTAATGCTCCCTTCTACCCTCCAGAGCTATGAACCTCAATCTCAGTAATAAACAAACTATCCAGAAACTTGGTCTTAGGTTAGTGTTGTTCAATTAAGATAAATGTAAGATACTTGGCTGTTTTTTCACAAGCGGGAGCGCTGTTACTTTAAAAGACTTGCAGCTGGCTGAATGGGAGGAATATGAAATTAATGTTCATTGATCATCAAAATGGGATACATACACAACATTCATGTCAAGAAACATCATGGGGAAAAGCTTTCCCCCTTCCTACTCTTCTACTGCAGGATAGGTTCAAACAAGCCAAAATTGTCTTCCAGATGTTTGCTCCCCTCTGCTGGGAAACCCCAATATCTGCTCTGCACTGCCAACACAGTGGCCAGTGGCTGCTAGAGCTTCTCACAGGAGGCATCTGCACACATAGTTCAGTAGCTACAGAGGCACAGATGAGCTGCTCGTCTAGTGCTGCTCTGCAGCTTCCTTGCACTGGAAAGGAGCTAAGTTCAGCAGTGAGCAGGAGTGAGTAACTTTGAACTTAAAGCTCACTAGCCTGCACTACTGGTGTTTCCCAGGCTGTAAGGCACACCTACCCCATCCTGCTCTAAAATCTGCATAATTTATAATTATCCCCATGTCAACATTATGAACCAAGTAAGCAGGTTGATCTACCTTGGGGAAAGCTTTAAAACCAAAAGTTCATCACAAATCACTTCTCGCTTTGGGGTGCTCCCACCGTTTCCATCAGGATGGTTCAAGTTCACGGCCTAAATGGTCTCCTTGACTGCCTGGCTTATGATCTGGAACCCACATCACCTGCCTCAGGACATCAGCAGAGGCCCTCCGTGAAATCAGCCCCTGCCAGGATCAACAGCCCTAAGCAGCCTCTGCACTTTTTCATGTAACCACTTCTAGGCAGCCACAAGGTCATTTGGTTGAACAGGGAAAGGTTTGGTTTGTGTTAGCTAAAATTAGTCAGAGGGAACAAGGCATTCTTTTACTTTGGTGTTAGAAGCCTGAGAGTAGCTGGATATTCTCAATGGAAAGATTACTAATATAATTATGAAATATCTTCCTTTCAAAATTGTCATGCCCTCTGGGTGGCACAGCACTTGCAGTTGTACTAGATGGAGTAGGGTTTTAAAAACAGCAGGAGGAAGGCTCTGGTTTTAGACTCTTTAACACTTGCTCGCAAGTCTCCAAGCTGGTTTAAAGCCACAGCAGCTTTCTCCCATTGGCCTCCTGATAAAAACCCTTTGCCTGCAAAACATGCCAGTAAGGCTTTCATCAAAATGGTACTAGCACCCTTATATTTGTGTATAATTGTTATGTGTTGATACAAGCATGTTTTTTCACAGATCTTCAAAGCCCATGTGTTTCCTATATACACAATTACTAAGGACACAGAACATTCCATTGGAAGCATAGTTTGACATTCAAAAAAATTATTTACCGGTACAAAAACAGAACATAGATGGGCAGCCAGATTTCTGTTTCTGCAACCCACCTTCTCTTTGAATTGTACCTTCTCTGCCTTTTGTGAAGACAATCCCTAGTCCTTGGTGAGTCCTTATCCACTCCCTTTCCTGCTTAGCTGACTGGGAACATACAGTAAACTCACACCTATTTCTGTGTGTTCACTCAGAGATTTCCTGTTCTTCTTTCAGAAAGCTGACTTCTTCAGAGAGCAGTTCCAAGGTGGCCCCATCCAAATGTGAGACACAAAGGATAAATGACGATATTCAGGAGATATTTAACCTTATTCTGCTGAATATCGAGGGATTGCACTGATGATACTGAAGCACCATAGTTGTCAGCAGCGACTGATAAAGAGCGTGTGGACAGATTCCGTATATTTTAACGGACTGGAGATTTTTGCACATGGGAAACGAGGGGTGCTTTTGTTTTCACTTACTAAAGATGAAGTCCAACATTCAGCCCATCTGTAACATGAGTTCATTTCTCCATAAATATAATTATTCTCTCTTAGAGATATATTATTTCAATAATTCTGCCTAGGATAATCCAGCACTTGCGATGAGGAGTACAGAACCTCCGAGAGCTTGAAAACCACTTTATTATGAAGCTGAATGGTGAAGAAATAATAAATAAATAAATACATAAATAAAAAGACAGCTTGATGGACTGGCATTTGCTCTCTAATACATTAGCACACAGTGTTGGTTTTGACATAAGTTGAAGTCTTGGTGTAACTATACAAAATCATAAATTTATTACTTCCTATTTCTATTCATTCCTCCATTACTTCAGAAACTGTTTCAGGTAACAAGTAGTTGCCCGACTTTTCTCTAATTGACCAAATTACACTGACTTCAACAACAGCAAAGAAATCAAACCATGTCAACCTACTACCTATTATTCAATCCATTCCAGGAATTTTTACAATCTAAAGCATATCACAAATATTCTAGGTATCAAGAGCTGTGGGGAAAAAACCTGCATCCCTCAATCGTTCTATGTAAAGGGAGCATTTTGCCTCAATATAAAGGATGCTGCAACATTGACACAATTCCAGCGTTACATCAGTAACACTAGTTTCTACAACATGGAAAAAATCAAGCCCTGACGCCTCAGTCCGCCTTTGTCAGCCAAGTTGCCTCCCCAGCTTTACTCTTACCGTAAATCTCAACCTCTAAAACACAAAAGTTAAAGGTGCAGTCTTCCTTACAAAAATCAACCGAGAATTTGGCAAGACTTGGAAAGCCTTAAAGGGTTAACTCCACATCTGCTTCCATTTGTTGGTATCTTTTAATTCTAATTGAAAAAATGAAAAGCTGTAAACTGGATGACAAGCATGGACATCAAATATTAGTGTTTCTGTTCATTTGCCATGCAAAAGAAGAATTCCAGTTTACTACTTTATTTTTAGATATTGCTTGCTCATAAACAGCCTTGTAACCTCATCTGTGGGTTTTGAATTTGAAAAACTTACACTGTAGATTGCGTTTACACTTTGCAGTTGCTCTAGGTATAACATTTTAATGTTATTTCAAAGGAGTTGTTGTACTGATCTTTCCATTCTACCAGCAGATGTGCAAAAAGCAGAAGAGTAGTGAAATGTTTTACGACTTTTTTTTTAGAAAGGAGAAACGTGTTAGGATCTTTCTCTGTGTCAGAGAAGTTTTTGCTCAGGAAAAAAATAAGGCAGATTAAAACTATAAAAAGGGGGATGGAGTGATGATAGAGAAGTGTTGAAGTGCAGCTGCTGCTTTCATCGTCTTTGAGGTTGGTGCAGGGAGCTGTAATGGACAGGCAACTTGACATATGCCCTTGAACACCAGCCTGCAGAAATATGAACCAGTGTTTTTTTGTTTTACATGTGTGGGGAGGTGAACTTGCATTTGCAAGCTTGGCAAAACCAATCTCAAAATACTGTACATACTGGTGAAGAACTCCAACAGTGCAGATTCCCCCAGAATAAACAGTGGGGTGAATGGCCATGAGTCTTTTTCTGCCCTAGGAAGGTATTTAGAGTAAAAAATTAAGCAAAGTTAATCACTGGAAAGTCTAATAGAAATCTACATCTGGATGTTGAATGCAAACAAATTGAAATGAGAACAAAATCACAATGTTTTTCAATAGAACTAGCAGTCAACCAACAGCAAGCTGAAAAGGTATGGAGCTCAATATACAAGCAGTGAAAGGGCAAAATATAATGACCTATTAGGGCTAGGAGTTCAAGGATCCTTATTTAGTCTCTTTTCAACCCCTGTATTTTTGAATAAACTCATCAGGTTCAAAGACAACAGAAGAAGTTAAGGACAGCTGTTCCTCTACAAAACTATAAGGGTTCCATTTATTTACCTTTTTATCCACAGAACATATATAGCATATATCCATAGCATATAGCTATAAACTCAACTCCTTTTGACATGGAAGCAAGAAAGTTGACTGAAAACTGAGAAGTAACAGCCACACCAAAAGAAACACAGGGTAGCTGCCTTCTCTTTAGGATTTTTATGTATATATTATTTATGGCCTAGTTTTATTATAGCAACATTCCACAGATTCTTTTATGTGTCAGAATATTTATTAAATGTTGTATATTCTCAAATTATGGGTGCACGGTGTCAATAAGCTATGCAGTGAACTTTGTCTTCTAACCTGCATTTGCAAATTACTTTCTACCATTTCACTGAACAGGTGAGAAACACAAACTGACGCGCAAGTAATGCAGCAATCAGACACTCCAGTCTAGACTACAGCAGAGACTCAAACATATGAAAGAAGCTGTTGTAACGGGTTTAAATAATCCATTGAAGATAACTAACATTTTAGAACATTTCATCTGAGAATACATCTCATTTCAGCTGTGAGCAGGTTTTGGTGTAGAAGCTGGATTTTACACTCACAAAGCAAATAAATGAGCCAACAGAGCAAATAATAAAATGCTTCTAATTGAATCCCTCATTGTTGAAACCAAATAAAAATCTTCTTAATCATGGTGATATCTGATCAGGTCTACGTTGGTGACTTCTAAGTAGAGGCTTTTGTTGTTAAATACCAGCAGCCAGCCACACACAGCTCATCATGGTATTAAAAAAAATTGTAGAATTGCATACAAAGCAAACACTCTGCTATAGTATCTCTGTAGAGATACTTTCACATGTAGTGACAGAACTGGATGTGGCCTCACAGAGCAAACTGGTTCAGAGTAGTTCGTAAACAGCATACCAGCTTAGGGGCAAATCCTGCACCTCTTGCTCTTACAGAACCCACACAGGTCAGCAGGAAAGTTTAATAGGGAAAGGGACTTCAGGAGTCAGATTTTTATGCTATTAAAAATCTGACTAAAATAGATGCATATTTAGACTTTCATTTATTTAAATTCATTTAGATTATTAAAAATGCTTTCCTTAAAATCTGTTAAATGATATAGTTTTGTGTTATGCCCCTTTTCCTTGTACTTCTTATTAAATGTTGAGTAATATGAACCTAACCATATCCTTTCCCTTAAAGCTAAAAAAATCTGGATATTCTCTCTATCAGCAAATAAAGATAAGAGTAGTATGTTGAAAATACCAATTTTACTGCATACTTCAAGAGGTGCTAATGCACTTTTCATGGCAAATTCTTTTCTCTATCCAAAAATCAAGAACTTCACCATGTTCTTTTTCTTTAAAAAAGCTGTAATTTTCTGAAAATTTCAATTACAAAGCCATCTCTACATTACTACAAATTTATGACATCTCAAGAGCACAAATAAGTTGTAATTACAGTGGGAAATGAGTAAATAGCCAACTACTTGTGGTGGCAAAGGTTTCAGGAAAGGTAAAACTTACGTAAGTACACATGAAATGCTGAAAACTAATTGAAGAATGTGAAAAGAGTACTTTTGTACCTATGAAAAGGTCCATATTCAGCCAAGAATTCCACTTGAAGGGATGAAGCCTACAATGACTGAATACATGACATTTACAAATAAAAGCAGCTGGCTATGAGGAGTCTCTTAAAACTAATCAATTTTCCAATACATTTTATTATGCTTGTCAAAAATCCAGTGATGCAGGTTAGTAGTGTGTGGCTATAAAAGACACCCCACCGTGGTATTCACATAGTCTTTGCTTATTTGAAAGTCTGACAGTCTCCCTTGATTAAAATAAGGATACTTCATTAAGCATTGCTTTATGAGTTATGTAAAGTTTAAGATTTTTCATTTATGCTTTAGAATCTTAACTGCATTGTCTCACTTATGCATAACCCATCAACCCAGGTGACAAATAGTCTTCTATATTTACACACTAGGAAGATACAAGGAGCATACTGTATTAGCAGCTGAAACTACAAACGCCGCTGTCAATCAAACCAGCTGGCATAGGACCATATTTCTTGTCACCAAGAGGCTTAAAGCAAAGAATCTGTGCCTAATTCTCTTAAACCTTACAGGTCAAAAGGTTTTAAAATTATTTTTGACACCATTTCTTTGCTTTGTCAACAGGCCTGAGTACTTTTTAACATGTAAAGGATATCAAAAAGCTGCTCATTGGAATAGGCTGGCATTAGCAATTTATGGGTTTAAAGTCTGGAGTGCACAGTAATTCCACTGGTATAACAGCATACCATTCTGGAACAGGAGGATGGAGATGTGGCTGCAGGACTGTAACTTTTATTAATGCAAAACCTCTAAACCAATCACCCGCACTCTGGGAAACCAGCACTTGCCAAGTCAAAACAACCTCTTAGCCTAAAGCTATACCACAGTGCAAAACACCCTGCCATCATGCACAAGCTGTAATGCAGCTACTTTCCTTCCCAGCCATTTTATACCTGTTTCAAGGTCTTGCTTCCCCCACACACCCTCAAGCATGCGTAAGTGGGCTCTAAGTTGGCAGCACTGATGTCTTCCTCATTTGCACACAGATGACAACCACCACCCTTGAAAAACTAGGGCTTTTTAAAATGTTCAGCTGTTTGAGCCTTTCTTGCTACAGATGCTGTTTTGCAGCAGGACCAAAGGCCCAGCTGAAGCTTTGGCCCCATCCTGACAGGTCAGTAGAAGGAAACACATTTCCTTCCTAGTGCAGTTCACAGGCCAGAAATACTGAAAATACTGAATGACTGAAAAACAATCCCCCTGCACAAACTGCTGGCTGCAGTTCCCGGGGACAGTAGCCAGCATCTCCCACACTCCGCTCAGTGCTCTCAAGACACAGTCCCCTGTGATCTGGCAAGCAGTGGAGACACGCCATGCAGCAGGCAGTGCAGCACTTCTCACACAGCCAAGAGCTTCACAGTGGCAGGACGCTACCTAGAAATAGCTACACAAATCTCTTCCCAGTTTGTCCAATAGAGCAAGCTTGATACATCCTCCCAACAAGGTGGAAAGCTTTCCAGCTGAAAACAAAGACAGCAAACTGGGCTGAGAGACCCTGTAAGCAATGATAAAACTCACATGGTGAAGAGAAATAAGGTAAAAGTTGAATAACAACAGGGAGAGCTTGAACCTGATGAAGGGAATATAGATTTGAAGAAGAGGGGGAAAAAGACAATAGAATAATGGTGTGGAGGGAAGACAAGATGTGAAATAGGGAGAGGATGGGAAGGCTTAGGAGACAGAGTAAGAAAAAAGGGAAATACTTTGTATTTACACTGAAGAGATCATCAGAACTAGGGTCCAAGTGCCCTAATATTATATTTAAACACCAGAATAAAAACAAGCACTGAAGAAAGCTTAGAAATTCTGGAGTGGGCATGCCCATTTGCATTCTACTTAGAGTCATAGGGTTATTCAGATTGAAAAATATCCCTAAGCAGCACCCTCTACCTGGCTTTCAAATACCTCCAGGGATGGTGACTCCACCACTTCCCTAGGCAGCCTATTCCAGTGCTGAAGCTGACAACTTTTCCATGAAAAAATTTTTCCAAATATCCAATCTAAACATCCCTGATGCAATTTGATGCTGTTTCCTCCTGTCTGATCTTGTTACTTGGGAGAGAAGACTGACACCCACCTGTCTTCATCCTCATTTCATGTAGTTGCAGAGAGCGATAAGGTCTCCTTCTCCTAAGTCTCCTCTTCTCTAAGCTAAACAACATCAGTTCCCTCAGCTACTCCTCATAAGGCTTGGTGTCTAGACCCTTCATCAGCTCTCCTTTGGGCATGCTCCAGCACCTCAACGTCTCTCTTGTAGTGAGTGGTCCAGAACTGAAGACAGTATTCGAGGTGCTGCCTCGCTTCCCTAGTCCTCCTTACCAAACTACTTCTGATACAAGCCAGGATGCTGTTGGTCTCCTTGGTACTTCCCAGGACTTGTTACAAAAGCTCCACCACTCTAGTTCTGGGAACAGGGATTTAAGATCCTATAATGAAGGGCATTACAAAAGTAGGAAAACTATACGAAAATCAGCTCTTTGCACAAGAACAGAGCTGATGCCTTGGCACTAGTGAAATTGGTGGTGCTTTGAATGTAGTAAAGGAGGTGGTAATGATAAGAGCAGGTGCTGGTGTCTCTGCACCTTTGTTTTACTGCAGAGCCATCTCTGCCAAAGACTACATTCCTCTCTTATACCTAAAAGACTAACCTACACTTGTCCCCAGGCTTTCCCAAATATTAAACTTTAAAATAATTATTACCAATAACAATCATTATAAGATGCATTCTGGAAGATCCCAGGCTTGCTGAAGCAGGTACCTCCACCTCCTCACCCTCACAAGAGTTAATTCTCCTGTGAGACTGCTTAGTTCAGCAGAGGGAAGAGGAGGAAGAGAGGGGGTAGGGTAGCCAAGAGACAACTCTGTGCAATCCAGAGAAGTGATCTGAGGCTGAATTTTGGCCCACATCACAGTGCTAGTGCCACTAGCTTCAACTGTATTAGAAGAAATATTATCGTGAGGTTACATCCATTTTTCTCCCTGCACTGTATATGTGCATTGCATCTGGTTTTCATTTTGGCTAAAGGCAAGGAGACTGCATTCAACAACCCAAACCAAAACTCCTGATTAAAACAGTCTATTTCATCGCAGCATATGCACAGGGACATAAATATCTAAATAGACACGGATTTGCAAATAATTGTTATGAACCAAATCAAAAGAGAGACAAAGAGCAGCAGAACACTCCTGCACACAAGGATCATGGCTCAGCCTTCCTTAACTTCACCCTGCTTGGGCCTTGCATCAGCACAACAGATTACTTACTGCCATTAGACCCCCCTTTCTTTGCCCCACTGTTTTACTGTGTCAGCTTGCCGCACTGAAATTCAGAAAGCAGCACAGCCACGAGCTTCTCAGGTCTCACTGTAGATGAAGAGCTTGACATAAACCTCACCCCTAGGTCTGACCTTTGTAAGGGTTGCAACCTGTCTGTCAGAATAGGGTAAGTGATAGATAACAGCCCATCTTAAGGGGTGGGAAGAAGAGAGGGAATAAAATACATCTTCCATTGTGGGAAGCAGGAGAGATGAAAGGCAGAGACAGAGGATTCCCATCAAGAAGTGAGGTGAAAGAGATACATGTATCTGGGAAGCAGAGACTGCAAAGTTTGCGAAATGCAAGAGAGACAGAAACACTCAGCAAGAACAGAAACAGTCCAGAAGAAGAAAGGCAACAGTCGTATGATGAACCTGTTCCAACTTCAAATAAAGGAAGCATAGGAATTTCTACTGTTACTGGAGCACCAAAAAAAATTTCATATGTTTACAAGGTAACTAAAACATCACTGTTTGTGGTGGATTACAAAATGTCATTCAACTCAACTTCTGAGTAAATTGAAAGTTTTCCTGTTCTTTCCCCTAACACTTGTTCACTCTACCATTTTTCTCTTCCAGATAAATACTATTTGCCTTTTTCTATAAAATTAAAGCTCAGGCTACAGTAAAGGACTTATCTCCCTTTCACTGCATTGCAAATGCCTTTTCAACCCCCTACTTCTCTCTCTTCCACCTTTAACAACTCCTTTCATCCTTATTAGGTGATATTACAGATGGTTCTGCTTTAGTGTAATGAAAATGTAGGCTTTTCTGCTGATTTATAGCTGAATACATATATTGCTTACAATACTACGATTTGATATGTGACACAATTGCTTTTGGTTCTTTAGATCTCTCCTCAAAACATGAACTAGAGTACACCTTCTATATTGAAGGAAAGGGCAATACAAATTAAGAAGCAACTGAGAATTACTTTCCTGTACACACTTAACAGAGCAGTCAGGTTTAGAGCCAAGAGGAACTTCAGGGAATTTCCAAGAAACTGGGAATCAGAAGAGCATTGATCAAGTGATGCCCTAGTTCAACTTTGAACAATTACAAGTTCCTTCCTTTTGTGGATGTGTCTTGAAATTGAATGCTGACTTTATCTAGTGCCTTCCAGGTTTTCCTTACCAAGAGAAATCTTGGTAGGGAATTCTGACTGCTTTCAACTCTTTTTCAGTTAAACAAGTTAGAGCTTAAGCTGCAAAATTCTTTGAAAACATTTCCCTTTATTTAGAAAGGTATCAAGAAGTCTTACCTGCAAGAAAAACAAGTTACAAATTGGCAACATCAGGTTTCAGTAATAATCCCTTTTCTATTATCTAACTAATTCTGTCTAAATCTCATGCCTTTTGCTTGACTGAGTTTGAGATGCTTCAGGTATAGATCATGCAGAAGAAACTCCCAAACACTGAAGATCTGAAGGTAGTAGGCAATGCAGCAAGACTGTCAGGCTTGTTAAGACAGATTCAACATCAATTCAGCATATACTTTGAGGGGGGCCCAAGAGTAGGCTTTCATCCAAACCTATAGAATTCTGGTTCAATTTGATTTTTAGGCTGAGGTTTGGACATGTTCTTATTTTCTGGGGAGTGATTCATCCAAAACTTCAAGTTATCCAGGAAAAGATGTGGGATTAAATTAATCCTAGATGTTAGTACTTAAAAAGAAAACCCCATGTTTAATATGATCTGAATGGCAGAGAAACCTGAAGCCATAGAAAAATTATACATATATGGGAACAACAGCATAAATTACTAGATCAGTGCATCTTAAACAACAAAATGCATACAGGCAGCCTCCAGGAGAGAGATCCGATATTGTACAGAATTAGCTAAAAAGTAACTCAAATCTTGCTAGCACCAGGACAAAGCAGGAGTAAGAGGTGCTTCACTAGGCGTGTACCAAATTAGCACTACTAATCCAGCTGGGTACTCCATAAAGGCTACTATTGGTTGCACATGCAGCACAGGCAGGCATGGAGATCCAACTCCTATTTACTCTTTTACACCCAGCCCCCAATAACCCACACAGGAAAAAAAAAAAAAGCTACACTTTCTTGCCAAGATACAAGACTCTAAGACTTTAATGTGGGAGGGAGGGAAGGAAAAGAAACAAAGGAAACCTGCAGCTGATTTGGGTCTTGGGTGGGGAAAATAAAGAAAAATTGAGAAGCCATAAACTATTCTATTCTTCAAGAGAATCTGGGTTCAGGAGTCTGGAAAGAGATTGCTGATTGCATTGGAAAGATGAAAATGATAACAAAATAAGTTTCAGAAATGGAAAATTATCTGGAAAAGAAACCTCCATATCTGCATAGCTAATCTGCTTTTCTAACCAAATGGTGACTCTGCACTGAAGGTTCCTATTAGCAAAATCATAAAGAAGGATTGGGTGCCAAAACATTTATTTCCATAGTGAAAGGCATATTAAGTGTTGGAAAAGTCATCAGTTTTGTTGATGTTTACCACAGCCTAATTATTCACAATGTAAAGTCTTAAGCAATCTTCTTTGTTATGAAAAGTAATGACAGAACATTTGTATTTTGAAAGCATCTGAATTTATCAGATTAGGATTTTTAGCATATTTGTGGTCTTTCCTTAGCGCATGCTGTTTGTGTGTGCATGTGCAGCTCAAGTGTTCCTATCCTCTTAGCCAAAGAGTGTATGGAAGAAGGTACTTTTTATTTTCTAACTGGGTCTATCCTTCTGTATGATATCATATCTTATCACACCCTGGGCCCTCCTTTTCGCAGCTGAACCCCACAAGCCATAGGACCCCATGATGGCAGCTGCACTTTTCCTGGCCTAGTCCAGTGATATAAGGGAGCCTTGAAATCCACTTAGCATGAGTTCAAAACCAGCTTGGTTTACCTTCCCACCAAGCCCTCCCCATCAGTTTGTCTGAACACACTCACTTCGATTCACTCCAACTTCCTTTGCTCTTATGATAAATAGGCTTTGGAAAAAATAAGAGGCCTTATCTGACCATAGTAGAGCTTATGGAAAGTATTCAATGTTTCAGCAAGTCAACACAGCATAGCAAAGTACACATTAAAGATCTCCAGCAGTTCTAAAGCACAAAGATGACATCTTCTTTTCCTCCATATGCTATCACCCCATTTGTCCCCTTAACAGACTGCCTGAAATGGGGCCTGACACTCACCAGGCTCAAAATCCTGGTCCCATATGAGACTAAAATTTACTGTCATATTGCCACCGTGTGTGCGTGCATGTCTGGGGGAAGGCTGCAATTGGTCACCCAGCAGGGGGATCCAGCCTTTCAGGGCAGGCTGAGGACCATCTATCACCCAGTGCAACGTGCTTCAAATCCCTTTCCCTGTCAAAGTAGTACACTACAGTAATATAGGACAGAAAGACTACTAAGCACCACAGGCTGACAACACACAGGGACAAAGCCCAGCTGCTACGCAGACATCTTGCAAAGGAATGCACTCCCATGAACATTTGTGCGCACACCCAGCGCATCTTAAAAAAAGAGAGGTACAACCAAAACAGGCCCCTTCTTCAACCTGTCAAGTCACACACATGCAACATGCGATTCTCTCATCCAATTCCCTCTTCAGGCTTCCCCCCAGCTGGCCCCAAATCTTACATATTTCTAGCGAACTGCCATAACTTCTATCTTTCCCACTGCAAACACACGCATCAATAGAAACTACCCAGCAGACTGCAGAGCACCAAGTGGGAGACAGACAAGATATAAGCAGGTCCCTAAATTTGTGGAGCTCTGATAAAAAGCAAGTTCTGCACTTGCAGTTAAGGGCCAGAGTCCCTCTCTGTGCAGTTCTCCTTGCGAAGCACACATTCCCTTCATCACACAATCTCCGTAGGAACTAAAAAGCATCCATGTCTCTGAGTGTTTTGTTCCAGAGGAACACAGCTCCGCAGTTCCCTGGCTGTGGCATTCCACAGGGAGGGGAGAACTGTGTTCACAGTTCTGCTCCAACACCCTTTTATTCACCTCCATTAAATGAAAGCAGGACTGATTTTATTGCCAAAGTGTACCATTTCAGTTTTTCTAAAGGATAGCAGAGGACATCTTTCAGTTTTAGACCACCACACTCAGTACCAGTTGAGAGGGTAATTTTACTGCCTTATGCCCAAATGAAACAGATGAGAACACAATTATGTATTTCCCTTCTTGTATAGGAACAAATACTTATAACAGGTCAATTTTTATAGTCTCTAGCATTCACCTAGAGATAATCTCAGCTCAGAAAAATCTGTATCACTTTAAATAAAGTAGTTCTGGTTTTTAACCATATCCATAGATGAATATGGCTCAAGACCAAACTCCTCTGAAGTGATTTTACTGCTCAGCACGAAATACAGGTCAGCAAGTGGAGAATCAGACCTTAAGTTCTGAACAGTTACCCAGCATGATAAAGAAAAGGAATCCCTGTTCCCATATGGGAAATCCATGTTTAAATACATCACCAGCCAAACCCTGTCCAGCAGCCAGTTCTCCACCCCCAACTTTCCATATTCACTCGGACTGGGCACAGCAGAAGCATTGAGAACATACTGGATCTCAACATCTGCTCACTTATCCCAGGTGTAAGACAGTGCAGGCACTTCATTGCTCTCACTTCTGTGCACCCTAAGAGATTTATTCAGAAGGGTCCTCAGCTATTTGTTTGGGAAGATTTGCTCAACTTTCTTTAGACATTTCTGTCAGGACCGCTCCACAACAGAGTTCTCCGATTCCCTATTTTAAAGTACTACCAGGACACAAGGAGCAACTGTTTAGAAACTCCAATTCTATAACCCTTAGACATTTAGGCAGCTAACGATCAGCTCTGCCTCTTTTGCAGCATATCATCACAAGATGCAGACTCACAGATCCAGAAAAACAAAATCAAGAATACCTCTGAAAGAGATGCACCCCAAAGCCTGTACATTGGGGTGCATCCCCTTCTCTCTGAGATAATCTTGATGGCTAAGTATACCTACAAATAACAGTATTAAGGGCTAGAGCGTGAAAAATGAATTTACAGGTGTTTACACGCATAAAGCCATGCACACACAGAAAAAGAATATTGTGATGAGACCCCTTGGCAGATCAGACCTTTATGCACTGTAAGTTCAGAAGTAGTAAGGCACAGGTTTATTTCCTTTGAATTAATGGAGATGGGGAGGAGGGGTGTGGGGTGTTTACAGATACATAGTGCTGGCTTCCAAAGATTGAATTAAAGTTAAATGGATATGATTTCTAAAATTCCTTAATGTGTCTTTAACAGCATGGATCCTTGGAAGTGCCAAAACACAGCTGTCCCGCTATTATTTGTTTCCCTGACAAATCAAAAAGTTGCTTTTGTACCTTGTAATTCAGCCAGCACTGGCTTGTGTTCACCCCAAAAATTAAAGAACTGCTTTCTTCCAACTTAACTGATTTTAACTTCTTCCCCTCCCCCCACTCTGTTTATTTAAAGATTGTTAAAAATTGGAATGAAAGTATGATTTCCAAATGTACTTTTTAAGTGCCATTTGGCCTGTTCCACCTTTGCCCACAAACATCCAATAGTCTGTATTCATGGTGAATTTATTCACATGCAATCCCTCTATCTTTAAAAGATATTGTAAAATCAGAGAGTGCAAAGGCAAAACTATTTTTCTTTATCTAAATTCAAAACCAAGAAGTTTATTCAAATTTGTTGGCACCTGACAAATCCAAAGTCATCCAACAGAAATACTGTCACACAGTATATCGTTAGACCAAGGAATTATATGTTGCAGAAAATAAGAACTGAGCAATAACAAGAATAGGGTAGCTGGATTTATACAGGTGAATACAAAGTTAGCACTGACAACTAATGTCATAAAGTTATTAAATCACATCCCATAAGTTTTAAGACAAATTCCAGCTTAAGAAGAAGAGAACTTAATGAAACAGACTATTACACAATCTGTCTCAAAAGTTCTTACCAAAACCAGAAGTCAACTATCCTAAACTGGAACAAAAAAATCAAATTATGATCAAAAGTTGAGAAGTAAAACAATGGGAGTACACGAAAAAATGTTGCCATTTGTGCTAAATTAAAGTCATAATCCCATTGAGTTGTTGCTTATCTTTTATATCCTACTAATGACATCTTTTCCCATTACATCTCATCACATGGAACAACCTCCACTATGGAATGACACATTAAAGAACTTCAGGGACTATGAAAGAGCTGAATTAAAAACAAGCCAAAATCCTTTCTAAGAAATACTTCCCGCTTATCTGCAATGGGGTGAACAATACAGCTGGTGAAGCTGAAGATTTTGGAAGCATAGATCTTCACATCTTAGCCCTGTTGAAAAGATTATATGAATAGAAAATCCCATTTCTCATGGATCATCTCTGTTGGAAACTAGCTGAAGAACGTTAAGGTTGCAAGGCACATATGCAGAGAAAGTGCAGTAGGGATCAGTGAAGAAAGAAAAGGGCGGAGGAAGAATTAAGCAGAACACAGTCCTATCACAGAGTTCCAAAACAGCCAGCTCCCTGAAACAGAAAACTGTAAGATAACCTAATGGAAAGGAAAGATTTAGACAGAAACTGCAATCAAAAATTTAAATTCCCAGAGACATAATTAGTAAGCATTTAATTGGCTAGGACAGCGACTACTTGGCCAATTCAGAAAGGATTGATGGATTTAGAGGAAGAAGGGGAAAAATACAGTTTTTCTGGTTGAAACCAAATGATTAAAAATACTGCATAAAGATCTGGAATGCAGATTATTTTTAAAATATGTTGGAAATTTATGAGAGTGCAGAAAAGACTCACAAAAGCATTTTAGGGACTGGAGAAAATGCCCAGGCATTAAAGGCTAGATCTGTTTAATTTATTCAAGCAGAATACACTGGTGTCTTCACATAAAAGGCACTAAATGCTAAAGGACTACTTTGAACCAATGCTGAAAATTATAATACCTAGCAAGTAAAGCCAAGTGAACACAGGTAAGATAGTAATGGTTTGGTTTTTGAACACTGAAGTTAATTAACCATGGTACCAACTACAAAAAGAGCTGGAAAATTTTTCATCATTTTATATCAAGACTGTTTTAGAAACATGTGTTTCAACTGAAAACAAGCAATGGGGATCAATGCCTGGGTATTGTTCCTGTCAAGTTCTCTGTCTTGCTGAATACAGGCAGTTAGACCAGATCACATCATAATCTCTCCTGGCCCTTAATTCCCTGCAGTTCTTGTACCTGCAGTTCTGGTTGCATGCGCTGTAAGACCCCAAAACGTATCTTCCATGTAGTCGTACTTATGCCTAAAACTAATCTACATTTTACTGGACTTTCTTCCGCCTTTCTTGCAACTGGCAAATGAAATAGTGCCATTTTCCACTGACCATTCAAACATTGCTTTGCTCTTTGTATG
This sequence comes from Ara ararauna, assembly GCA_028858755.1. Taxonomy (NCBI): domain Eukaryota; kingdom Metazoa; phylum Chordata; class Aves; order Psittaciformes; family Psittacidae; genus Ara; species Ara ararauna. The sequence goes on along the minus strand of CM054376.1, from coordinate 58,661,497 downwards.
CACCTCTTTATTGTGTAAATAGTAGCACCATGCGTTTTACACCTTCTCCCTCTGGAAACAAAGATGATGTAGCGCAGAGTTACACCATCTTGCACCTGTCCTCTGCTTGTAGGTAGTTCAAATGGAAATTTGAAACACTGTTAGAAACCTAACATGAATACAGCTTTTGAAGCTACAGTACAAGGAAGCACAAGATCAGCCGGATGCATTAAATCATCTCTGCAAACACTCAACACTGAGGCAAGATTAATAATCCCTAAATTGTTCGGTTTAAACCATTGTTAAGACCTACCAACAGGAGGGACCCCACAACCTGCTAGGTAACTTAGTAAAGAATAGAATTAAATTAATCTTGAGGGTTAGATCACTAACTGGTGTAAATGAACACTAATCAATGGGCCAAAGAAGTTGCCTAACTACATGGAAAGGTCTGACACATGGATGATTAAGATGCCTGCCATCCCAATATCTTCAGAAAACAATAGCAGTGCAAACCATTGCTGTAATTCTTAGCAACAACACTGTTACAAATGCATTCCCCCCCAGGCAAGCAATGAGGGTGATGAGCAAGATGAATATTAACAACTCAGTGAGTCCATTAGCATCTTTAAGGGCTGACATTTGCATAAGCTAGCACTGAATTCCAAGCCCTGTGCATTAAAATAAGCTGTTCACCAAGTGACCTCAGCATTTCCAGTTTTGTATATTAATTTTCTAAACCAGCCAGGTTCTAATAATATATTTCATAAGGTACATCGCTTCAGTAACCCTGACTGATGCTCAGTAGCACCTGTGGAAAGGCCAGCTATTCTCATGCAAGTTCATCCAGTAGACTTTAGTGGAAAGGTCATGGTTTTCAAAGGAAAGCTATGGCACAAGAGCTGTTTTTGCAGCTTACAAGTGTTTCATCAAGACCCATACTGCCATGTTATGCACTGCTTGTTTTCCTCACACTTACTTGCCTGTCAGCTAATATGTCTTTCTCACACGTTTTCAGTTGCTTTAATTTGTACCTCCACAATGAATCAGAAATGCAAATCTGAATGCTCTTGTTCCTAATTACCCTGTCAGCACTGGCAGCCAAAGAATTATGGATTTAGGTGCTCAGATTTATGCCACAGTTGAAAGAAGCAAAATTGAGTGAATTGAATGAAACACCTTAGAAAACAAGTATCAAGCTATGGAAAGTACAACCACAACCACTAATCTGCACAAATACAGCAGAACAGCAAAGTCTATAACGTGCCGATAAGGATACACAAGCGTTCTTCTCAGGATTTACAACATATATATTAAGAAGCTAGAAGAATTCAGCAAAATTGCTGTACTGACAACCTTAAAGCTAACTGCATATGTTTTGACATCATATATGGTATGACCAGCCCCTGGCAGGGGGGTTGGAGCTAAATGATCTTAAGGTCCTTTCCAACCCTAACTATTCTATGATTCTATGATTCTATGACAGGATACCACCACAAAGAGGTGCATTCCAGACAACTCCTGCCAAAGTTTTGAATAAGATATGATTTATATTTACTTTTGTTTTGTATTTTTACTAAGGGATAAATAACAAAATAAAACATGTCATATCTTGTTTATTTTTGTTTTTGGCTTTCCCAGCCAAGCATGCTCTTAGTCTGCAAACATTTAACATTTTCAGCATCAGTGTTTTACCACAGAAGACATCTGAAGGTTCTCCTCTTCCCTTTAATAAATTACATAACTCAAAGTTTGATCAAAGCACTTTCTCAACTTGAGCATAGTAATGAAAGAAAAGTTTAAATTAGGATCATTTAAATTTCCTCGGTATTGAGAATGTGGCCATGCATGGAAGAGAGAGGAGGGGGTTGGGTTTTTGTTGCTGATTTTTTTTTATATTTTTTTTTTAAACAGACATAATCAAATCTTCTTTTAAAGTTGCAATTAATTCTTAGCTGGGAGAGGACACAACCCATATGGAATTAAATTTCTCTTTGGAAATCATGTGTTTGCATTCCTCCTATATGATGATTTTTACCACACCAGAAACTTCCTAATTAATTGCAATCTATCTCACTATACTGAAACAGATGTAAATGAGAACTTTCTATAGTTACTACAATCATCCTTACTAAAGCACTAAAGGCTTTGTGCACCTACAGACTAAGCTGCATTGTACTATCTTAGAATCATAGAATCATAGAATAGTTAGGGTTGGAAAGGACCTTAGGATCATCTAGTTCCACCCCCCCGCCACAGGCAGGGACACCTCCCACTAAACCAGGCCACCCAAGGCTATGTCCAAATCCAGCCTTGAACACCACCAGCAATGGAGCATTCACAACTTCCCTGGGCAACCCATTCCAGTGCCTCACCACCCTCACAGTAAAGAATTTCTTCCTCATATCCAATCCAAACTTCCCCTGTTTAAGTTTGAACCCATTGCCCCTTGTTCTCTCACTACAGTTCCTCATGAAGAGTCCCTCCCCAGCATCCCTATAGGCCTCCATCAGATATCGGAAGGCTGCTATGAGGTCTCCATGCAGCCTTCTCTTCTCCAGACTGAACAGCCCCAACTTTAGCAGTTTTTTCCACTTGAAGGAAGAACAGAAGCAACGTTTCAAAAAAAATTTCATTCATTACTACTCTCAATCTGTGCCGAGGGAAGTCAGTGTTTCTACAGGCTCTTTGAGCATCCCACATGAAGCAATTGACCTGTAACAGAAAACGGCTCTAACAGATGAAATCCAAAAATATGACTTGAAAAAGTCACCTTCACTGTGCTGTGCTTCAGTGTCAGGGAGACATTATCAGAACCTGAGCATTTAGGAAAATCTGCCAAGCAACTGAGGTTGGTTTTAAGCAGAAAAAGGATAGCAGGCTTGTTTTTAATTCAGAGACTGAATTATTGGAGAACTTAAAAGTAAGAAAATGCTAAAGCAGTAAAACCCAATGAAAACAAAATACTGGAAGGTAAAACATGCCTAAGAGAGGCAAACATGGCCTAATGCCAATCACCATCAGCTTGAAAGATGGTACTTATTACGGAGAGAGTTTCATACTCAAGAGTCTGTTTTGAAGTAAGCCATGGAATCAAGGAAAGGGTAGCTCAGATGATGGATAGTGCCAGTGGAAAACCCACAATAGGCTTGCTAACACAGACCCTTAAAATATTAAGGGACTAAGTAGGAAGTTTCAATATTCTCCCAGTCTAGCTTTATCCCAACTTCTACTTTCCTATCTAGAAGTCATCAGTTGTAAACCAATCCACTGCCCCAACAGGACTTTCTTTGGGGTTGGAGGCCTAAGGCCTACATAATAAGGAAGACTGGTCTTTTTAAGCCAAATTATCTCTACTTTCACTGCATAATCACTGAGGTAGCACCCTTAGTTTATGCATGACCATAAAAAGCGAACCACGACTTGCAACATCATAGACTAACACAATGCAAGCCCAAAAAGAAACCACTTGTTACACAGCCTACGGCACTTCTGAAAGGAACATTATTAGGCTAGGAAAATTCAGTCAGTGTGATTGGTATGAATATCTGATTTTTAGATCTCTTAAGGCACTGGATCAGGATTTGGGAAACCTGCATTTAATTTCTGTTTCTGACAGACTTCCTATGTGACCTTGGGAGCATCACTCCACTTTTTGGGGCCTCTCTTCTCATAGACAAGATGAAGACAATAATACTTCCCCACTCTGCCATAGCTATACCAGTTGCAAATTCATACTACAGCCATATCAGTCACTGCCACAGCACCTTGCACCAGGTTGTCTCAGGCTCTGTGGAATACAAATGTGACCACCAAAAGCCATTTTAGCTTCCACTGATTAAAAAAAAAAAAAAAAAAAACCCAAACAACAAACCCCCTCCCCCCACCAAAAAAAAAAAACCACACACACACACACAAAAAAAAACACTTAGCCTTTCAGAATTTCTTAACTTCTTCACTGCTTCAAGAAGGGGTGACTGTCCTACAATGATTCAAGAGCTTGCAGGGGACTGTGTGTCCATGGACTTTGTTTGGTTTGAAGTGGCAGGTCTGCAGAACAAGGAAAGAGAGACCTGCTTTCCTAACACCAAAACCACTTCACCACACAACCTTTTCCTACTTCCCTTCCCAAAGCAACTTTTGTTTCATCGTATGCAGGTTCTGCCTGGGATCAAAATGACTTAAAGTAAAACTCCTTTTGATAATAAAAGCATAAAATGGTGAAAAAGTTTTTTTCAGTTGAGTATCTTGCTTTGGCTTTTACTCAGTTTTTCTTTCACTCAGTATATTCAGGAATCTTAAGGACTACTCCAGTACCTTGGGGTTCATGCTCAAGATATCTCCTTCTCTCAATGCAATAGACTCACATTCAATCGTTAATTCCTCATCATCTATGTCAGTGGCTATATGAGCCTAACAGCAGTGTCTTCAAAAAAGCAACAAAAAGAACTCCAAAAGAAAAAAAAAAAAAAAAAAAGGCAACAAAAACCAAAACCCACACACACCATGTTTAAAAACATCCAACTGTTCCACATCTGCACCAGGCTCAGCCAGACTGAAAATGTGTTCCGAGTAAGTGATGGAAACAGGTCAGTATAAATACTTGGCAACAGACATGGCAGCACCCCGCTTTTTATTTCAAAAGCTAGCACACAACCTCTGTAGGGGGGGGATGGTAATAAATAAATAAATAAAAATCTGAGCAGAAGGTGGTTTGCTCCAGCTAGACATTCAGCATGCCTGTTTTGATGTTCAGCCCTAGAAACCTTTTATTATGTAAACACTTCTCCCTAGAGATAGGATTTATATTTCCTCATTTATTTGATGATCATAAAGGTCAAATATACTTAATTTCTTCAAGTGACATTAGAACTAATGTCCTATCATCAGTGGCAGCAGCTCAAAACACTAAAGTCAAGCATTTTAACAGCTCAATTATTCATCTCTTCCCCATCCTTCTTCTTTTGGGATACTCCCCAAAAAATTACATCAAGCAAAGTTATCAGTGTGATCAATTTTTGACTTGTACTTGGAAGGCACCTAGCTTATTTTTTACACATAAAACCTACTCAGCTTGTTTAAGCACTCAGGACAAAGAGAATAAACAGAGACATTGTGCTTTTGGAAGCAGCCCTTAACAATGTATAACTTCATGGTAGTAGGGGGTATGGTTTCAATTCTACCCTGGATCAGACTCTAAATATTCTGACATGGATCAAGCAGAATTGCCAAAACATATTCTTCCTTTTCAAAACATTCCATTGGCTCTGGCTTCATTAGGCAGTTTAAACACTATTGCATTAAAAAAAAAAATAAAATAAAAATACAATGTTAAAAGGTTACTTTGAAATAGTGAAAAGATGTGGAACAGTACTACAATGGCACTTTAATTATTCTACTTTTGCACTCTTTGGGGTACCATAGTGCTAGCTATCAGATTAAAATTAAGCATTGCCCAAATGAACAACTGTTACATTTACTAGGTTCACTTCTATCAGCTATACTGGAATTACTAAAATTAAAACCATTGTTTTCACTTATCTGGCAGGTTAAGGCAGCTTGTTATAAACACTATTATGAGAAATGCTTGAAGAACCACAATTGGCCCTACTTCAGAGTAGAATTGGACTAGATTACTTTCAGAGATCCCTTTCAACTTAAATTACTCTACAATATTCTAAAATGTCTTTTCCCACTTCTTTGTAAAATCAATTTCCCAAACATTTTCTTGCTTGCATTTACAAAATACATTAGATTTTATCACACAGTTTCTACTGGCCACACAAGTTGCTCTATCAACCCTATGGCAGCATTCAGCATCACCATGGCTCTTCCACTGTCACAACTTTCCTTTATATTTGGTTAGTAAAGAATGTAATCTAAGTACTATTCAAAAAAGTAAAGAAGCATGTTTATACTTCCTTTAAACAATAAAAGTGCTACCAGAGTGTTCTGGGATAATACAACCTACATAAGTATCACCTTACCTACACTTTCATACAGTTCCCTATAGCAACTTACCAATTTCTCATTTGTCTTTTTGCAGAGCAAAAAAGGAAAAAGGAACTTAATAAAGTCAATGCCACCATTAAGCCATCATATTTCTAATCTCCTGCTTTCCTCTCCTGTGCAAATGGACATTCAGCAGAGTCTTGGCCTATCTTAGAACTCCACAGTTTTTGGGATTAAATCCTAAATTCACCTGCACTTGCTATTTACCCAAATGAGAATAGCAGTACCACACTCTTATTCTAAATCACTGCTACAGTGATTTAGACCAAAGGCTATTGGTAAAAAGGCACATGTAAACGGAAACCAAAAGAACCTACCAGTGGCAGATTCCCCTACTCACACACCTACAGGTGAATTGCTCATGTACCTATAACAACTCATGCCCCTCACTGGTAACATCCTTTGCAGGATGCTCTGAAGAAACTACATTATTAGAATCATAGAAGTAACTAGGCTGGAAAAGACCTTTAGGATCATCAACTCCAACCACTACCCCAGCATTGACAAGACCACCACTAAACCATGCCACTAAGGGCCTCATCGACATGGGTTTTGAACGCTTCCAGGGACGGTGATTCCCCCACTGCCTTGGGCAGCCTATTCCAACACCTCATCACTCTCACGGTGAAGAAATTTTTCCTAATACCCAATCTAAACCTCCCCTAGCACAACTTGAGGCCGTTACCTCTTGTCCTGTCGCTTGTTACTTGGGAGAAGAGATCTACCCCTTCCTCACTACAACCTCCTTTCAGGCAGTTGTAGAGAGTGACAAGGTCCCCCACGAGCCTTCTCTTCTCCAGACTAAATACCCCCAGTTCCCTCAGCCACTCCTCATCAGACTCATGCTCCAGACTCTTCACCAAGCTTTGTTGCCCTTCTCTGGTCCCACTCCAGCACCTCAATGTCTTTGATGTAGAGAGGGATTCAGAACTGAACACAGTGTTCTAGCAGAAGATCAACTTATAGACTGTAATTTCTTTTTTGTTTTAATCAGGGGAAAGGGAAGTAGATAACCAACCAGTTTTCACTGTGGAATCCTTCAAGATACTGTATAAAATATTATGCATATCACATAAGTAAATAGTCCAGAAAACAGTAAATATCAAAATGACAACATTACTTCAAAACAAGCTTTACATTCATTATTATGATTCAGAAAGATCTTGGAGTACTTGTAGAACATTCCCCCAAACATCACAGCTGAACAGTGAAAGCATAAGCTGAACTGAAATTATTAGAAGGTTACCAGCAAACAAACAGAAGATTATGATATACTTGTTGGGGAAGAAGGCAGAGCACACCAAAGGGAAAATAATTTCATGTTTACACTAGTTCTTATAATTCTGCCCATCTGCAGCTCAGCAAACTCAGAGACATCACAAGGTCCCAAACTTACCTTTCATCTAGACCACAATGCCCATCCTTAGGCTTACCTAAACACCAAATTGCTCTACCACCAGAGAAGTAAGGTGTCTCTCTGACTTATTTTAGCCCGAACACTCATGTTACATTTTGCAAATTGTAACTATGTGCTTGACAAGCAGCAGAATTTATTATGCTTCCTTGAAGTGCCTGTAGCCCAACACATCAGGTTAATCCCGTAGCTACACAATATTCAGTCACAACAAAAGTAATGGTCACACGTTGAGAGATAGAAGTGCAGATAGTAAATCACAGAATCACAAAATGGTTGAGGTTGGAAGGGACCACAGATTGTAACTTGTGACAAAAAAAGAGATGTCATCACTTTCATAACACAGGTTAAAGGAAAAAAAAAAAAGCAAACGAAACTTCTTAGCTTTATTGTACCGTTTTACAAACTTGGAAAAAAAAATTCACCAGGGTAGCCTAGGCCAGCAGTACCAATTCATCTAGTTAAATGACACCAAGATATGCTGCTCATACCACTATTGAGGATTAGCGTGCTGGTGGTATTCTAAAGATAGCATTGTTAAATAAGCCAAATATACCCCAGGAATCAAGCTCAATATATAACACCCATCTATGCCCATCAGTTAGGATGACACATAGACTGCTAAAAACATACAAATACATAACGACCATTGGCCCTCTGAGCCCAGTCCAGCTCTCTAAACCTACAGGCTGAAGGAGATGGCCTATCAAGTCCAATAGTATTTGTAGTCAGCAGCACTCAGCAGTTAGCACAGTCCGCCTAGAGCATAAAATCTTTCATTATCTGTAGATCTGTAAGGCACTTTGATCTACTGAATAGCTGTAGATAGTGAGTATATCATTAATAAAAAAGGTATTTGTAGAAGTCTGGCTGATTTAGTTAGTAATGTGGGTACCACTGGTAGAAAAGATGGGAAGTGAGCTGTTAAAGTAAATAAATAAAAAAAACCCCCGTGATTGCTTCCAGTGTTCTGTTTCCTTCCAAACAACAGTAGAGTTTCACTCAATTTCAACACTTTAAGATCAGATAATACAGCATCCGTCAATGAAAACAGCAGCATCACAGCCATCCTTCGTAAACACACCCAGAATACAGTTGTGCCCTATCAAGCTTTAGGGTGATATGCAGTTCTAAACACATATGTTGGACAGCTATTAAATATATCCCATTTTGCTTTGCTTCTGAGTTTGTTTTTTGGTTGTTTGTTTCTGGGGTTTCTTTTTTGGGATGAGGCCTTATTTTTAGGGTGACTGACATATTGCTAGTTAAACTTTAAGTTTGCCTGGTATCCCCAAATATACCATACATCTTCCAATATTTTGCTATAATGACAGTGAAAAAAAAGCAAAAGTCCAGTCTTTGTGCCTTCAGGGATCTATAAAGCCAGCACTAATCTTTCAGCCAAGCCAGTTATAAATGTACCAAATCAAACCTGAGAAGGTAAGAGCATCAGCCCCAATCAAATAGAAGTCTAGTGCAAGTAATAGTGAGGTGCAGGATCAGGTAAAAAGCATGTAATAGAAAAAGAAGCTGAAAGAGTGACCTTTCCCACACATATCTCAGTGCCTTCAGTGTTTTCAGAAGTACACAACACATCTCATGCCAGCCACAACAGCTAAAAGTTACCAGTACCTCCACCCTTCATTGATGGGTAAGGTCTCAAAGCAGACTTTTCAAATTCCCATGACAAGGAACTCCACAACTAAGTCATGCACTGTCTTGCCAAAATGGTACCTTCTGTTTACTTTTCAGCACGTGCCAAATAATTCCACATTTAACCACTGCGAAGCTTTCATGGCCAAAACAAGAGGCTTACATGTTAAAATACATTTTTGGCAGAGTCATTGCAAACACAGGGTATAGATTTTAATACTTTTGTATTTCTAAATCAATGAGACTTTATGTTTAAAAGTTATTTTCAAATCTACAGAGCATAAGTTCACTTTTGGAAAATCCAGACAAATTCAAATGTTTTGTGAAGTAATAGTCAATGCAATACCTGAAACAGGTCTGTATTTCCAGTCGGTAAGATTGCCATAAGAAGTAGCTGCTCAACATATTAAGATTATGCTGCCAAGCATATTTCTTTGCCTACATTGAAAAAATGAAATCTTGACCATTAGTGTAAATACTGATATTCAGAACACAAGGAGCAGACAGCTCACGATGGGGGGGAAGGTCACACATATTTTGACAGTTCTTAGAGAGAATGCTTTGCATCTGCTTCTCCTTGCAGAAAACTTTTCTTATTTGTTGTACAGAAGTATTCAAAGATGGACAAATGCAACTCTGTAGCAGGGGTTATATTACATGTTTTAAAATGGAAGACTAAAAATAAGCTGAAGTGCTCAGTCTTCAAGTTCTGGAGACAAGGACATAATTAAATGACTTTTCCTTGGCTGAAAGAGACCTTTCCTCCTACTAGGAAAGAATAGTAAGAGAACATGTATATTTTTGTCTCAATCTCTTAGATTCTGCTCACTTTTTCTTGTATAAAACATAAATGACGTTACCCCACTTGTTAATTTCAGGTTTGCTCACAAATGATCAGTGGAAAGAACTTTGATGAAGAGCACTTAATGCTTCCGTGCCTGAAGTATATGGACCCCATTGAAGCAGAGATTCTTCTATTTGGAAAGCCAGAATATCAATTGTCTCAAGCCAGCTGGAAAACACAGGATGACAACAGCAGAATACTTTCAGCAGTATTATTTTTATTTCTAAGAAAGGTTATTTTGAAATTAAGAATAAGTTACAGGGTTGGATTTTAAGTGCCTGGAAATTAACTGGGCTGCTTTAGAGAAAGGCTTTAGGTTGGAAGAATAAAGTAATTTTCCTCAATGTGCAGACCTGAGAAGCTAAGCATGGCAGAATAACAGCTTTTAAGGACTGCTAGAAATGATGTGAGAACCCTTCAAAACCAAGAAAAACGTTAGATTCATTGGGATGCAACGTAACATCTGGTAAACCAGCTGCCAGCTCTTCAACACCAGTTGCAAAGCTAGGATGCCATTTTGCATCTGCTGAGATACAGCAGTCGCACAGCTCTACAGGACTTTAATGAGCCTAGAAAATGTTGAGATTTGAGACCATACCATAAGGCTCATGAAACTGAACATTAGACAAGATATGGTCAAAATACAGAAATAAAGTGCTTTCTGAACATTTGCTGCAAATATGTACCAGATTTAAAACCAGCAATCCTTTCCTGCTTCCTAGTGGCATATAGCATTGCTGTAGACTGCCGAGTAGCTGTCATGCTATGTACCTGGCTGCTTTCCAGTCCTGGATGAAGCAATCCCCACAGCATTTGCATGGAAGAAATGATGGGTTACTTAGATGTGAATGATCTTGAGTGAATAAAAGGTGGGCTTGAGTTTTTCTGGCATTTATACGAATTCTTTGCCAGTGCCTCTTTCTCACAAGTAAAAAGTTATGCCAGGTGTCCAGAAACTCAAATTGTGTAAGTATTCTCTCTGAAGCCCCACACAGAAAATATCCAGTCTTCATACCTTATGTTAAACTAGCCTTTGCAAAAGCTGAAGGCAATCCTTCTTCAATAGCTGTTCTGTATACTCGGGAATCAGCAGCTGTAAGTATGCTGTGAAAGAGATGGTTCCTTTGATACAAATGTTTTTTATCGAAATGCATTTGTTGATTTAACTTTATAGCTTTAGACAGTTTCTGCAAATAATTTTTGGTAACTACTTAAATGTTATTTCATATGAAAGTCATTACTACTAAAATCTGCAGTACCCTACACCAGCAAGAAAAAAAAAATGGGCAAAGTTGTGAGCACGGCTCTATTGTTTCTGATTCAAGTGAGGTTGCAAATGCTGGCAACTGCTGGCATTTTGAAATATCTTGAGACTCCTGCAGTTATGCAGAATTGCATGGTGTGGCTTTTGGTGCTCCACAGACACCACAGCCAATTTAATGGAAAAGAAAATATTAAAAAAAAAAAAAAAAAGCCAGAAAATTTGAGACGCATTTCTCAAAAATCTGTATAGTATGCTCCTTGCCCAGTTGAAAACAGGAAGTCCATACACCCATGGCTGCTTCATCAAGCACGCAGTGCCACATGGTCATGGTGGATTTAGAATAGACAAATTTCGCACCATAAGCAACTTAACAGAGAGGGCGTGATGCATGATGTGCTCCAAATGTTCATTGGCCTACTAAAGTTCATCTCTACTCTGAAATTTACACTGTCGGAACAAAGGTCCACTAGCATCAGAGGCTTACAAGTGGAAAGGAATAGCATGTCTGCCATTACAAGCAAGTCTACATTAAAGCAGGTTTTAAACCAATAATAAAATAAATCCTTAAACTGACTGGGAAGCACTCCCAGCTTGTCAGTTTGTGTTCCCTTACAATTTACTCCTGGATGCAACACTGGCAAACCCATTCAGCAGTTTAAAACCAGTGGGATCTTGCAACATTAGGTGTAGAAGTGGGTCCATAGAAAATTGATAAGGTTTTCTAGCATCTGTACAAGGCCCTCAACCTTCACTAGTGAGGTACCAGGCAGGGCCACCCTCATCCTTCATGCTGGCCAATTATTCTATTAGGCCTGTCCAGATTCTGAGGCCAGGAGGACAGTTTAGGGGTTTGAAGACTCAGTCAAGAGCAAGTTAAGTGTGCTTTCAGCCTCCTCGCCCTGCATCTTCATTTCCACAGCCTGGGGTTTTCTGCCCTCCCAGTTTTTTTTTCCCAACTCCATCTGCATCCATGCTGTGTCAAGGTGGGCACCACAACACCTGCCCAAGCATAAGGAAGAAAAGGAGTTCAAGTTTGTTGTGAGTTTACTCTACTCCAGTGTCACAGTATGCTCCCTTTCAGAGACCAGATAGTCGCAGAATAATGTAACCCTTGAAGGAAGACCTGGAATTTCATCTTTTTTTTTTTTCCAAAGGTACTTTTCTAATCTGTCCTCTAATCAGGGTGAAAAATAAGCAGTCGAACTAGAAAGTGAACATGAATACAAATGACTACAAAAGTCTTTCTAGGAAAGGTGTTTCTCCCAGTCTTGAGGCATGTGATTATTTTATAAGCTGAGAAAAATACATTAGTTGCTAAGGCTTTCCCAGAAGTTCAGAACCAAATCCAGAGAAATATATATTCTAAGAATGAACCATTGCTTCAGTAAAATGAGTCTTCTGGTAGACGCCGTACTTTCTTCAGGTACAAAAATAAAACATTTGAAAACAGATATTTCTTTTAATATTTCCTTCAGTGCCTGGAAGAATACAGGATGAAAAACAGATGAAGTTGGGGACGCTTTTTGGGAGGGATGCCTGTTATTGCAAAAGTTACAAATACTAGAGCTTTGTATAAGCATATAGATTCCAATCAAAGATAACAAACCTTTCTCTAAGACAACCACCAAAACCTAGGAAAATTTAGGCTCCCAGATCTGTGACCAAAACAAATATCAATCAATCTCTTCAGCAGGATTGACAGAGAAAACAGCACAGGTTACTGAGGCATCATAATAATTTTGGTTGTTGCCAAAATTAGTGCCAAAACACTATTCTGGCTTTAACAAGCTCATTTTAGCACAGGATAAAGCAATTAAGTTAAACCTAACTGCTGGAAAATTGCAAATGGGATGTCCAAACAGGGTTTACCTCAACTAATCTGTTTCTCAACCAACTTTAAATTTAACCAGGGCAGCTTTTTTGTTTAAAAAAAAGACACGAATACATTTCTGGGATAGCTTAAACATTCTCTAGTAAATAGCCTTTATGCTTTCAAATGCTGTAGTATAGAAAAGTCTCCTAAAAAACACTGGGGCTATTAAGTTCTTGTCGAGTACTTGCAGTATCTTTGCACTTCCTTATTCATATTAGAAAAGGCAAAGCAGAACAAAAAAAAGCATTGGGTAGGGAATTTTGGGGCTGTTTATGGTTTTGGATGTGGTTTTTTTTCCATTTTTAATATACAGTTACATAGCCTTAAACTAGTACTCTGAATCAATTTTCTAGAATATCTTTCTTAATATTCAGCCACAAAATTCCAGTACAGAAAAGAATTATCATATCAAAATGTATTTCTGAAGCAAGCAAATAGAAAGAGACACAAAAACAGTTGTCTAGACTTAAATTCATCCACACTGTTTGTCTCCCAAGCATTTCAACACCTGAGTCTTAAGGCATTTAAACTAATTTCGCTTTGTGTTGATTTGTGGAAAAGACCATCACCACAGCACCTCTTGAAAAAATAAGAAAAGAAACAGAGCTAAATACCTGCATTACTCTTCCGAGGTGTTACTGGGGACACAGAAGTGTTCTAAGCAAATGTTACCTTCAACCATCCACAAAGCTCTGTGATTTGCTCCTCCAAATCCCTTTGTAAAGGGATTAAAAAAAATCAACTTTGAAGACACTGGAAGTGCAGATTTTACATCTGTGCCTACTGTTGTCAAAGTTTTCCTTGCAATAACTGAGACCTGCTGCATCCATTTTATACCCAAGTCCATTTTACAGAATCTTGTGTAACAGTCTTAGCCTTCCTACAGCACCATCATTCAGATTAATAATACATTTAAGCGGTGACACTGAAACCAATAGGAAAGAGTTTAGAAGCAGGGGAAAGAAAAGGAGGGTTAGGGGTAGCAATCAGTCAGATACTTGGCACAAGAAAAAAAGATTCCACAAATCTGCACACAAAGACTTCCTTGTAAGTGCCATTTCAGTGTTGAAGTCATCAGAAAGGTTTATTGTAAAAAGCATGGCTTTTTAATGGTACCAAGATATACCTTGGTCTTGAAATCAATAAAATCAGTCTAGTTTAATACTTAATACAACGTATTCCATTTAATTAGTGGATAAGGAATATGCTTTTTAATTATGTGCAGAGATAGCCTGGATTTAACAAAAAAAAAATAGTGTAATCCAGAAACTGGAAATGGTAGGTGATTAATATCATTTACACTTTCAATAATTGTGGTCAAGTTCTCTTTGTGTAGAACTCTAGGATAAACTCAAGAGATGATTAATGTAATCAAGGAATTTACAGATCTCTTTCTTCAGAGACAAGTTATTTGGCAGAGATTTGCAGTCTCTTGAATAAAAACTCCCTCCAATCCTCTGAAGTCACTATTTTCTGCTCACTGGGTTCCCAACCAGCATTCACATGCTGCTGACAGTGGTGTCAGCCAAAGCCAAATGCTTCTTGTAGATATATTTTCCAGCATCTGACTTCTCCAGGCACATGGCGGCACTTCCAGTCCCAGGGAAGGAGGCAGACTCCAGGAAGCTCCAATGCACCAGATACTCAAGCATTGCAGAGCCATCCTCTCCAGTCACAGTCCCAACTACATCTAGGTTAATAAGAAGTAATGTCTTTGAAAAAAAAGAGAAAAATCCAGATTTACACATGTGTAACTGAAATCAAACTATTGTTTCCCTCCAAGGAGGTTCTACCACCCCCAATCCAAGTCATCAGGGGGTTATATAACACAAGAGGGTATATTACAGATACGCAAAAGCAGGTTTATCCCTTTAGGAAAGGCGGGTTAGAGACAGCACACAACCTGCACTATGAAAGATGTTCCTTACTGACAGCTGCAGCTCAGATTTCAGCTGGTAATGAGCATCTAATCACACGCCACAGACACTGAAGCAACCGGATACATCTTCAGATATGGCAAGCTTATCAATCAATGTCTTAGCTAAACGAGTAGTGAAAATACCTCTTTTAGCTCTAATATACCATCCATGTCTAAAATAACTTAACCTGCTGATTAAACCAATACTGACTAAAGAAGTCGATCAAATCAGTGGAGGTCTTAAAGTCAGTGATTTGGGCTGCCCAACTTGAAATACCTCAATAGTATGATTTTGGAAAGACAGGTGTGGTGAAAGTACTGAGCTTTTGAGACTGTACATACAAATATTTATTACCAGCCACAGTTATTAGACTCCTCTCAGTGACAAAGCACGGAGACAATAGCTGTTCTCTACGTTAACTCTAAAGCCATCACATTTGTAATACATTTGAGAAGATAAGTTAAAGAGAAAAGGGGACATTCAATTACACTAGAAGAACTTACAGTGCATTTATCACAACTCAAGTAGTAGGCTCTGAAATTCACTGACACAAAAAAATAAAAAAATAAGAAACAACACACCCACAAACTGCTATTCAAAGGCAGATCAAATCTAGACTCAGATAAGAATATTTAGAGCAGTTAGAGTCACCAACCTATGATGACTGCTGGAAAGGATAAAAGCTCCTGCTTCAGTTTTAGCTCAGTTTCTCATTAGAAGGGATTAGAATGAAATTTTCATAGAAGCCTCTAATTCCTATGGGGTCTACCATCATCATCTCAAGCAGCTGGTATGGTCATCAGAGAAATGGTAGCGCATCTAGACAGACCACAAGCACAGTCCAATATGGCAACTATTACATAGGTTTTTTCTGCTTGATAAAAAGTTAAACAGTCCATCTGATGCTGCCATCAAAATGTAGTTTTGGAACAAAACATTAAATCAACATTTGTGTCTTTACAAAAGAAAGACTGAACATGCTCACTAACAGCAACAATCAATATTCAATTCAGGAGACGCAAGATCACCTACTCAGACCACAGTTTATCCCATCAACACTTTTGGGTGTTCTTTTTTTCAGAAGTTATTATGTGAAATATTTCTTTACATTGCAGTGGGAACAGACAGTCACTGGGCTATATAGTAAGGTTAAGAAAAGGACAATTTGTTCAGTGTTTTATTTTTTAAAATCAATGTGGGCATTTCAGTAGGATTTTGCTGCTCAAGGAGAAAGGGCAAAGGAACAAGCAGGTGATTTTCTTCTAAATATCCTTCCTGTTCTTTGTGCAGCAGGCAGTACAACAATTGTCTCAGAGCCAAATGAAAGGTGGAACAACGAATATTTAAATCTTGTAGTTACCGGATATATATATAAAACATATAAAACTCTCCTTTAGCCAAGTATAAAAAAAGGGAATGGGGAGAAAAATACTGCTGTTGCTCACCGCTTTCTCCAAAACAATCACTTTCTAGTAATACACTAAAAAAAAGTAACAAATATGAGCCATATGATCTCTAATTTCTCTTCTTGACAGCACAACTGTACAGGGATTACATATTTTATTACCTGTTCTTTCATTTTTATATAATTTAGCAAAAATACAATATAGGCCAAATACATTGTTCTTGAAACTGAGGCTTAAAATCATTTAAATTCAGGCTCTGAAGAAATATAGCTCAGCATCCTGGACTGACCCTAAGCAAATCCTTTCTTAAAAGCAGATGTACAAGTATCCCACCACAGCAGACCCCACAATGACAGCAATGGATCTGCTCTCAAGCACTTGGACAGGTGAAATGGGTGTCCCATGTTAACCAATGTTCTGGTACAACAGTACTAATAAACCAATTTCACAAACCAAATTTAAAAAGACAGCCTCTAAACATACCTGTGGTATTTCATTCCTGCCACTGTACTTAGAGACTGAAGTGAAATCACTTCAGCTGGAGGGAGAAAGAAAGAGAGAACGTGGTAAAGCCCTTTCAGCTGTCCCAAACATGAAAACATTAGTAAGCTTTCTAGCACCTTTTCCCCTAGAATGTGCTAAAAAATGTAAAACGTACTGGTAGTAGCAACAATGGGAAGACACCTTTTCAAGCAGAGAAAATACATTACTTGCTTAAACTGTATAGCTCAAATATCTACAACGTGGAAAAACATCTCTTGCTTTTGACACGTGGAGCAGGAAAAGTCATGCAAGAAAACACATTTGTAAAGATATTGGTTGAAATTGTAAAGTAAGAAGCAAACAAAGATAAACCAAAAAAAGTTAGCTACAGCCTTTAACAGCATCTTCAATGTCCTCTAATCAGAGCCTAGAGAATGGGTCTCTTCACTTTCATGCCTTCACTCCCCAACCTAGGCAGGAAAGTATAGGATGCTCCTTACGAAGGGCTTTGCAATCAACATGTAACAGGTGACTTTAAAATGCTGTTATACAAAAATTGTCTTATTAGGTATAGGAATTACTGTAACATGTTGTTTTCTCTTATTTGATCAACAGCTATTTTCCTCATTTTCTCTCTACCTATTCAGTGACCAAAAAATATTTCTCAACGTTTTGCCTATGTGCCTTATTTTCTGCCAGCTGGCAGGAAGAAAGTTTTGTTTTCCTGGCTTTTATCTCTGGTCCCTTCCAAAGTGATATGCAGAGTTCAGTGCTTACCTGCTTCAAAGGAGACCTCAGCTCTATGATGAGCTCACCAAAAACTAAAACAGAAACGCTTCCCCAAACCTCAAGAGGCTCAGAAAGCAGCCGCTGATGCTAACTTCAGCAGGTGATAATTGATGTTAATGAAGGCACTTCAAAAAACACCAATCACATTAACAGTTTCACTGCTAAGCAAAATAGGCAGATAAGCTTGAAAGTAACCTAGGGTTATGTAAAATTAATTCATTTTTATTTCAGCCACAGAAGCCTCTCACATAATGTGCGCTAACTGGCTAAATGTTCTGTTGCTAGCCAGTAAGAGAAACTAAGGAAAGCCTAAAGCATATTTAGCATAGTCTAAAACCAAAAACATGCTTAGAGACACTGGATATTTGCTGATCCTTCTCTACAAATGATTCATTTCTACATCTGCCTGAAGCACTCTTGGGAGGGGAAAAAAAAAAAAAAAAAAAAAAAAAAGAAAGAGTGTCTGGACAAGTTAGAAAGACATTCCTACACTCCAGAAAGCATTCAGCTCTGGGAAGGAGAGAAGAGGAGCCAGGAGAAACTAAAGACAGATAGCCTTTTGGAAGATACAGTGGAGCTGGAAGGGATATGATTAGTTCCATTTCTTATAGAAAGGATTCAGCTTTCTAACATATGGGGAGAAATGGCTTATGTGGGGGGAGGGAAAGGAGTAGAAATCTGAGCTTTTCTCAGTCAGTAGGCTGATTCTTGCTCTAAGGCTACCTTTTCTGTGCACATTCTGTGGTAATCACCTAAAACTTTAATGTAAGAGACTTTACAAACCTAAAATGCAATTTATGTTTTTTATCTAGGATGATCCATAGGAATGAAATTGATGGCTAACGCCATTATTTCTGATACCCATGAAATACTTCAACTGAAAGAAGTGAAAAGGGAGATTTTGTACCCACTAAGCCAATAGAGCTCTCACTGAGAAATGTGAAATTATGCAAATGTAGACTTTAAGAGCAATAGAGGAACTTTCTTCTATTATGCACACAGAATTATGAACAAAAGGTCACCCAGTGGTTAGCAAGCTTCACAGCTAACATGGCCTATTTAGGAACCACAAACTGGTATATAAAGGTTTGACATAAGTTAGCAGCAGTTACAGCAATGATGTAGCTTTTTGACTTCCGGAATGACTGTTAATTCTTGGCTGATTTAAACGGGAATAAGCTTTTGTTCTTCCTGGACTCAGATGAGATAGGAAATACCAGCACCCCTTGGGCAAATAGTGTTCACTTTAAAAAGAGGACTAACTGATTCTCAGGTTAAAACCAAGCATAAGTATGGCAACACCTCAATTAAGGTATCTTTCTCCATATTTAGTCAGTTATACCAATACGGTTTAAGAAATTAGCTTCCTTTTTCTTGTTTTTTTAATCACATCTTTGATGAGCAACACGTGCAGTGTCAGGCAGGCCCATACACATTGAAATGTTTTTTGTTAACCATTTGCTCACGAGATGAGTTAGAAGACAATGAAGTGCCACCAATTCTCCCTAAAGAATGTGAGAAATTTGAACTAACAAAAAAGAAAAAAAAAAAATCCAGTTTGCAACACTTTAAGGTCAGGACCAGTAGCTCGAAGCTCATGAAAAACAGGATTGACATTCTGCTTGTACTTTCAGATTTCTGAAGCATATAGTTTTGTATTTTATTAATATTTACTACTAAGATTAGCCACAAAATGGTTCTCTGCTGACATCAATCATAAAGTAGTTAAAATCAGTAGGTATGAATTTCCAGGAGAATTCCCCAATAAATTTAAAGTTACTATTAACATGACATGCCAATTTTACAGCTACCCTATATGCATTTGAGACCACAGAGGCTAGTTTTTGGTTTTTAAAGAAGCTTCTTTCACATTGCATTTCACATCACATTCATGGTTCAGAAGCTTTACTCCACACAGGGTAGATGCATAGAATCACAGTATCTAGGATTGTTTTTAAGAAGGTTTCACAGAATCCTTTATATTCTTGTAATTGTCGATTTCATATGCATCTAAAGATGCAAACATGGTATCTCTCTTGTCGATTTCATATGCATCTAAAGATGCAAACATGGTATCTCTCTAAGTGTTCTGAGATCACTAGTTCTCATTACTTTCAAACACAGTCTAGTGCTGGTAGCATATTCACCTTTATAAGTGCCTTGGAACCACAGTGTTTTACTGTATTAAATTACTAGTAAGATGCATTTCATTTGCAAGAAATCACAGACTTCATGTTGAAGAGTAAAAATAACATGATCTGTAGTAGAGAGAGGTTGCACTTAAAACTGCACTATACCTCACTTACTGAAGCATATTGTGGGATTTATTCATCCAAGTCACCAAGCACAAGTGTGAATGTTGGGGCCAAATGCACAAAATATAGAAAGGTGATCAAGTGTAATGTTTAGATTTTTCAAAATCTCCAAATTTTAGAGCCTTTAAAAATAGCTAAGCCCATCTCCACTAAACAGATAACACAGCAACCCACCTGAAAACAAGAAAAAATTTGTTGCTAATGTTATTTTAACCAATCGGGTTTAATATATTTTTTCAGCAAACAAATAAAGGATAACTTTCTCAAATCATAATACAGTGAATTTCTACATTAGCACAAAAGATACTTTACCTCCACCCCCACCCTTTACCACAACCTTTCTCTTTGCCGCAGCAATAACAATAAACCATACAGTATTAGCACATGAAGGAGGACAGAAGAACAAAACTGGACTTAATTTACACCACTGGTCACACATCTTGCACATCAGTTTATAACAGAAAATATGTACTAATAACACTTTTACCCAATGATAGCTATACTAGATTGAGCTTTGAGAAAATTTAATTTATGCCCCAGTTGACCAAGAGGATTAAGTATTTGAGACACCTTACATTATTTTTCATTAAAATATACAACATTAGAATATAATGACCAGATAATTTCTCAGCCCTTAACTCCATTCATTTGGATAATTCCATTGCCAGTCACAACCCTTTCCAAAAAGGTTCTCAGACTGAATTTAAACTCTATTGCTGATACAAAAGCACCAGCAAATAGACAAAATGCAGTAGAAATTAAATCGGAAGTCTTTAAGCCTTATAGCTACCATTGTAGCCAGTAAATAAGTAGTGTGGCTTTCTTGCTTGCTTTCCTCTGAATAGTCTTCTGTCATGAGCATTTTGCAACATCACACAAGTCCTATGGGGTTTGCCCACTAACTTGAAGTAATCTGCAGTTAACTGACAGATCGCAGTCTTCAACCCCTTTAGAAAGAATGGGTTTTACCAAAATCATACATTCTGATAAAAGGTGAAATGATTTGATCTAGTTTCCAGCTAGGCATACATTATCTATAACATATAAAGTAATTTAACACAGGAAATACTAACATGCAGAGGCAGCTCTCCCACACTACCCACATGCACAACTGTCAGTTTACTGCTGAAATGACACTTCAGTGCACTGAACAGGTTACATTTGTTTTTATTTTCCCAACTGCAATTAAATCTCCTATCTTCAGTGAAGTTTTATCCGCTGGATCCACATGTATCCTTCATGGTTACACAAACGTTACCCAAGCTTTAACGAAAGCTTTTAGTAAACGTAAGACTAATTTTTAGGTTGGCTGATGCACTCAAAAATTACAAGATCAAATCCCTGTAAATACACCCCCAGGAACCTGTTTGTCATACCAAAGGCTGAAGAACCGACTCTTCCACGATCATACACAGATAGGACTCATAAAATTGGTGTCCTTGGCACTTGTATATTAATACACAAGTCCCAGCTATAATTCTAGTGTTGTGCAAATACAATGTTTTATCACAGAGAATGGACCACAGCTTTTTAAATATTGTCATAAGAGACTTCAAGAGGCACGCACATGCCTGACAGGCTACAACCTCATTGGCTTTGCAGGGACAGTGGGATGCCTCCTACAACTGGAGTGTTGGAATGGAAGGATACAGGCTGTTCAGGAAAGACAGGCTGAGGACAAGAAAAGGGAGTGTCACCCTCTACATCAACAACTGTCTGAAGTGCACAGAGTTCTGCCTGGGGGTGGATGAGGAGCAGACCCACAGTTCATGGATCAGCATTAAAGGGAGAGCAGAAACAGAGGACATTACAGTGGGGATATGCCTGCAGGCCACCCTACTAGGAAGACCAAGTGGATAAGGCCCTCTGTAGACAGATAGGTATGGCCTCATGTTCACAAGACCTAGCCCTCATGAGGGACTTCAACCACCCCAATAACTGTTGGAGGGACAACACGGCAGGGCACAAGACACCCAGGGAATACCTGGAACGCATCGATGATAACTTCCTTCTCCAAGCGACAGAGGAACCAACAAGGAAGGGTGATATGCTGGACCTTGTCCTCACCAACAAGGAGGGGCTGACAGTGAATACAAAGCTGGCTGCAGTGACCAGGAAATGTCTATGAAGACAGAGAGCTGGGCTTGGAGAAGTCTCTAGGTAGACCTTACAGAAGCCTCACAGTACCTAAAGGGGGCCTCAAGAAATCTGGAGGGGGACTTGTTACAAAGGCTTGTAGTGACAGGACAAGGGGGAATGGCTTTAAACTGAAAGAGGATGCATTTAGATTAGACATTAGGAAGAAATTCTTCCCTGTGAGGGTGGTGAGACACTGGACCAGGTTGCCCAGACTAGTTGTGGCTGCCGCATCCCTCGCAGTGTTCAAAGCCAGGCTGGACAGGACTTTGAGTAACTTGTTCTAGTGGGAGGTGTCCCTGCCCATGGCAGGGGGATTGGAACTACATGATCTTTAAGGTCTCTTCCAACCCAAAGCATTCTATGATTCTATGATCTTCTGCACCTCACACCCAGCATAGTTTCAACCAAGCTTCGATTATTCTTAACAGGTATGTACTTTTCTCAGTGTTCTCCAAGGACAGATTATAAAGTCTCCCAACAGGATATTTCAGTGTTTCATCTCTTTTCTAACAAAATAAGTCACTGAAACCTTACTTCTAATCCATCTCCCTGCAGTTCAAGCCCATTACTACTTATCCTACTCACCACAGAGATAAAACTGTTATTTTGGTTTTAGAACAGACTTGCAGACTATTGTGTCATCCCCTCTGGTACTCCTTTCATCAGGTTAAAGAACCAAATCCATTCAGTCTGTCCTCACCTTCCTCACATCTAACAATTCCCAGTGCTTTCCTTCTGTTTCCCCACAACCAGTCCAAGTCTATTGAAATATAATGCTCAAAACTGGATAAAACATTCCAGCTGAGGTCTTACAGTGATAAGAAGGGAGGAAATGAAATGGTGTCCTTCCTGTTACAGTCTTGTTCAATTTTTTAGCAATAGAGCTAAAACACTTCTCTATACTTCTCTTGTGACTTACTCAGCACCAGATCTTTCTCTGCAGAGCCTCTGCTTACCCCATTGTTTCTCATCCATATTTATGAAGGCAATTACTACTACCAAATAATCAGTCAACCCCACTGAATGTCATCTTATACTTTACAGATAATTTAATTTCTAATTTACCAAAATATTCGTAATTCTACTCCCACCCTCAAACACAATTGCAGCTCACCCTATCTTCAGTTCACTGCAGCCTTTAATAAAATAGCCAAATCTCAACGAACAGACCCCAGAGAAATTCTGCTTGGTAGTGTCTTTCATTTTGGCCACAAATCACTGTTAGCTCTTCTATAATACAATTACCCAACTGATTTTGAGCCTATCTTACAATAGTTTCACCTAGCTCACATGTCTTGAATTCATTATGGAAGTGTTGTGTAAGGCTGTTTTAAAAGCTTTTCTGAAGCCAGGATAGAGGGGGATTTATTGCTTTGCCTCTATCCACAGATACGTTGCCCTACCAGAGAAAGGGGTTACATTAGTTAAACATGATTTGTTCTTCAGATATTTCTGACTGCTCTTCATCCTCTATTTCCTAGATATTTCCAAACTGTACATTAATTTGTTCCAGAATTTTACTAAAGATTAAAATCAGCCTGACTAGTCTACAAGGTCCCCTGCTCCTTTCCTTTCACCAATCCTTTATTTTGAAAGATAAGCAAGCATTGTCCTTTTTCTCACCTTTTAGTACCTCATCCACCCTCCACAGATTTTAAAGAGATGCTAATTAGTCAACTAAATAGATCACTATGGTCGAGAATAGATCCAGATGACGTGATAAATCCAAGGCTTACTTTCTTGTGCAATGCAGAAACATCACCTCTTTTTCAGAGGTATTAACTGCACAGGACAGCAGCATGCAATTGCCCCATTCAGTAACAATGGATACAAAACAGTTAAAAACTTTGGCCTTCTCAGAATCCATCCTCAGAGGCACAGACCAACTTTACGTATTACATCCCAGAATTTTTACTCTCCTGAACCAGAGGCAGAGCAATTCCTCTTAACCAGTAAAATAGAGAAAGAAATCCTTCAAGCTTTCAGACCAGATTGATCACTCAAGAGACACAGCTAACTCGGGTAAATGTCCGAACTCAAGGTTGCTTTCTGAATTGATGCTCTTGAGGTTTAGCTCATACCAATCATTAGTCACTACCATTTATTAGCTTGCAGATAAACTGAAATAGATCCTGAGAAAGAGGGAAAAACATTCTCCCAGGACCTTGGTTATTGATTTTATTTATTAACTAAACTTAAGCTAAGGCAAAATTAATAACTTTCTACATGTATAGCAGAAACTTGGAGGAGAGCAGGAAGCTTTGTAACACTGGGAAAGCAAGACTCTTCCATTTGTATACCTCTGAAGAAGTCAGCTTCTATCACAGGCCTCACAAATTCAGGACCCTAAAGATCAGTGAGCATTAAACACCAGGAGACAGGAGCAAGGCAGGCACCAGGTTATTTGGGAGGCATACCAAAGGACTTCACCAGCATAGCTCTCAGAAGTGACCCCTGCCACACCGATTCTCAGACACTAAACAAAGAGGCATGCACGAAAAGATATTGAATTTTTCATGTCTTGACAGATGGGAAATTTGGAGCTGACTAAACACATGCCCAACCCTATATTCTTAGCCCAGATAGCACTTTATCGACCCCTGGCTGATGGAAATGCCAGGAGTATCATCTGAATGTGACCCCTTAATGTAGTCCATGTGTGAAAACCTTAAGAAACAGTTCTCTTTCCAGTGGAGGCCAGGAAATGAATGAAAAACATCCGCTGAAGTCAAGGGATTTACATTGGCATAAATCTGACACACGGAAAAATTAAAGATCCAAACTCTGTCCTGCAAACTGAGGCCAAAGGGATCCCAGGCAAAGATTATCTACAGCAGCAGTGTCCGTATTCATAACAACATCATTCAGTTCAGAACCATAAAAGAGCCAGTGCCTTATTCTGTAACACTAATGAATATAAAATATTGCCCTGAAATAAGAAAAAATTCCTTTGAAAAGCATTTTTATACACAAATATATATACACACGCATATATATATGTAGGCCTAAAGGCCTTTCCAACTTAATTAAGTTTTCCAAAAGAGTCTAGAGGCATAAAGTACTAAAACTGTATTGAAATTCAATAGGAGACTGGCTACTAAATCTTATTTCAAAAATCATAGTGTAAACTAATTATGAATAAAAAGTGGATCTTCAGAAACATTTACTTCACTAAATAGATATTCCCAATATGTATGGTCTTTGCCAAAACAAATTTGTATTTGCTTCAGTGCAAACATTTATAGACCAGTATTTATAGGTTATGTGATAATGAGTCACAGTGGTAAAAAGTCCATTTTCTGTGCACCAAGTTGAGTTTAAGAATATTGAAATGAATTCTAATTTCCTTATTGCTTATGGAAGTGCATCCTTTTGTTGACATCTTTATTTAGCAAAAACGCTTCAAGAGATGTATTTGACAAATAATATTGTTTTTGCAGATCTCATTGCTTCAAAAACATGACTTCTCTGAGGAAACACTAGATCTTGTAACAGAAATATCTTTAAATCTTTTAGATAGCCAGTCCACAGGGAAAGGTTTAAGAAAGGATCAAAGCTTGTCCTTTCAGCTTGAATTATTCCATTACAGCTGAATGTGACATAATTACAAAAGATGTTGGATGTGGAAACTCATCAGGATTATCTGACACTCATCTTTGTTGAAAAAGTCTCCCCAGCTGTTGCTCTGGATAGCACAAATGTGACAGGAGTACAGAACACAAAAGTAGTTGCAAGTGACCACTGCTTTGGGGCTGATTTGGGCTCCCTGCAGCACATTGTGTCTTCTCAGCCACCACAAATATTGAGGCTGTTTAGGACTGACTTGCAGGTGAGAGGGAATACCAAGTATACCATTGAATTTCTGATTAAGAGATAAGTTTAAAGCAGCCCATAAACCAATATCTATGTGATTTAGCTGATGCATATAAACAATCTTCTTTCTTATGTAAGGTCAGCATAGTGCAGTGAGTAGTTACTTGTGTTGCTGGTTTTTTTTCTTCAAAAAGCCTGCTATGTTATCTGAATATGTTTTCAAGACAAGAATACAGTGCTGCTTGCAACATGTAAGACATCCTGTTTACAGTCTACATTTCTCTCTGCATTTGATGCATTCTAAACCAATACATACAACCTCAAACAGCAAGGACTATGTTTCTTATAGTGAAGCTATATTTTTTGTGTGTATGTATGTATATTTCTTTTTTTTTTTTTTCCATTTCTGTATAAGGAGCTCAATTGCAAACTATAACATCAAACATCAAGTCTTGAATAATTACTCATTCCAGAGGATTTGGTAGCTGTAAAAATACTTTTCTTTCCTTCCTTGTCATGGATTACATTTCCTTCATACATTATTAATGAAGTTAAACTACTAGTAACATGCCAAATGTGCTGCATAGGAGATTTGTGCTTAATCCAGCACAAAACAGGCCCAGTCACATAATGATAGAAAAAAAAAGAACAAATGTCAACAGTTTCACACTGGGACTAGATTAAGCAGACCATACTTGCTGATTCCTTACACAGGGATTATCTCACTTTTAGTGCTAGGAGAAGACAAGCCACACTTCTATGTTATTAACACAGAACTGCACCTCAAAAAAAAAAAAAAAGACAGCCGTCCTCGAATCTGCTTACAGATAGACTACTGTTTATTAAACATCACAAACTCCCCTTTAGATGACAGATGCAAAAACAGGATACTAATAATAGCCTATACCAAAAAATGCTGTCTTACTGCTTTAGATCTCAATCCAATTTTCAATGGAATTTGTGGATAGTCTTTAAGAGGATATTACTACATAATTAGACTCTGACTGAATGCAAATTAAATTAAAATCACTGGTGTCTATGAGATTTACCTTCCTACCGTGGAAAACTTTCTTTGGCTTAGGACCCAAATCATGCCAACAGCTAACAAGTGTTAGCCTGATAACTAAAGTGTTCACTGAAGCCAACAAAACTGAACTCACTCTTAAGCTTTTACAGGATCAGGCATTTGTCACAAAACTGCCTGTCAACTAAGAAATAATGATGTCCAAACAGACTAGAAATTGCCTTTTTTTCAATATACCTGGTTTACAAGTTTCATTCACTAAGCCCCCTACGTCACAGGCAGATGTCTATTGAGATAAAATAGTTATGGTTTTGTAAAATAAAGAATGTTGCTTTATGATGCTTGGTGCTGCATCAGGGATGCTGAAGCCACAACACAGACTGCAGAGCCAGTGAAAACTTGCTTTGTCATTTCAGATTTGCTAAAAATGTTCAGGGAGTAGCTGTCCCAGCAGACTAGGCAAGATCAGGTGTCATCTGTCTACACCACTCTTAACTTTATGCTGGATCAGATATCGTCTCTGCTACCACAGCTGGCATTGGGCTGGTAGCAACAGCACAGCATGTGCTGCGCCTGACTCAACACAGCACAACTGAATGCACATGCTGATCCAGACCTAGTTAGTATTAGCAGAGATCTGGGCAGGGAGGACTGTTGAATCACAGACTAAATTTTTAACTCCAAGTTGCCCTTTTACAGGTAAACAGGCTTTAAACAGTTTCCTCTTCCAAATTTAGCCCTGTCCAAGTCAGAGCTACCTAATCTCTGGAAGCTACCATCCTCTTCATTGTGTCAATTCACCTGCTTTTGAGGCTGGACTCCAAACCAGATGTTTGAAGGGACCCTGAATTTAAAAGTCAAAACATCAAATGCACACTGTGTTCATGTTTTGCAACCTGAGTCTCTTCAGAAATCTAGACAGGAACTTAGAAATATCTCAGCGGCAGCACAAGGATAAGTCACTTCCCAGTCAAGGCATGCCTTAAGCCAGTTTTGACAGCACTTACAGATAGACATCCTGTAATCTACCTGCCACCTACCCAGGATAAAATGTCCAGTCTGTTAGGGGTCCTACAACATGCATTAGACTATATAGAGCTATTTATTAAATCAAATTAAAACTTATTCAGCACACTGTACATTTATTCCAGGTAGTTTTTTTCACAAGCAGAGGGAAAAGAAGTGAGCAAAAAAGAAACTAGAAGGTTATTTTGTACAAGCTCTAAAATATTAGTAAATCCAAATAATTATATAGTCACTAGCACATAAAAGTTAATTTGCTTACTAAGAGCCTGGTTTATACTCCCTTACTGAGAGCATGAATCATTGCAGTCATGAGAACCCATGCTTTTTAAGTTTCTTAGGGCCTTACACTAAAATTCATGAAGAAAACAGTACACTGTGTCCAGACAACCTTCCTGCATTTCTCCAGCACAGACACCCTCACCCCCACCCCCACCATGGCAGGCAGTCCATGGGGAATGTTGAAGGCAGAAGCGGAAAAAAATAACCTAAATATATGCTCAGAAGAGATGGCTGAGATGGCATCTCTCTATAAAGAAATAATCCATGGATTTCTAGAAGGTGCAGCAGACAATCTCCATGGTGTTCCTCTGCTCCATACTAGGCTTAACATTTGTTGCTCTCATAGCACACACTGGACCGTATAACTCTGTGGAGCTGCTCTGCCGGAGCTTTTTGCAAATACCCCGTGAAATGCAGTTTCTCACTGCAGAAGGGGGCCCACGAGGAAAATGCTAGTCAGCATCAAATTCTTTCCACAGCCTATGGACATTTATTAATCCAGCCCTTTTCCTCCCTAGTCTGGGGCCTCAGATTTCCCTAAACTCCATTTGGACCCCACAGGCAGCAAGAAATGGTGTTTCTGAAGAGGTTTGAATATGAAGGTTAGGGAACATGCTAGCATAAAGGTTCCCTGCTTCACAAATCTCATTAAACTACATGACTTTATAGCATTGTCTAAAGAAAACATTGAAAAATGGATTTTAAGCTCAAGTTCATATGACTTTTCTGACACCACTTGCAATTACTTAAATATTGATTGTTGATCCCATTAAATGGGTATGAAAGGCCTGGCTTCAAAGCAGTAACACCATGAACTGCATGGTCAGCTTCAGTAAATTCTAATTCATAATTGCAGCCTATGCTCTACCCAGTTTCAAAGTAGTTACCAAGTCAGAAAACAGTCATTACATTTCATTCAGTAAAAAGAGCACATCCCAAATGAGGTGTCTTTAAAGAAAAGAAACAGGACAACTTGCGCTGACATTTATCCTTTGTACTATGCAAAGCTCTCCTGATTCATCACCTATTCATCTGCTGCAGCCACATCACTGGCCAACATCTGTTTGCATCTTAAGTCATAGCCTTACTGTGAACTCTCTCCAGTTATGCTCCCCTGGTAAAGTACAAGTCTCATTCCAACAGGGTCTACTGGAAATAGTTCTAAGAACTATTGAAGGATTATGGCATAAATATTCCACAATTATTTTTTTAATTGCTATTTCACTAATTAAAGTATTTCTTTTAATTTGTTACATTTGACTATTTCGTTGTTTTAGGCACTTCACTTCAGAAAGGCCCCAGAGCAGTACTTTGGGTTAATGCAGAGAAAGACTGTTTCTGGTATTATTGGAGGGAAACAGCTTGATTTCAGGACACTGGCCGTATTCATGCCCTATTTTTTTGATCCCTGCTTTTCTCCCCCATATACCTAGGCCTGCCTCAGGCATCATGCAGAAGTCTTGTAAGCAAACACATCAGATATCAAGAGCATGTCAATCACTTGGTGTGGCAAAGGTAGAAAATTACGAGTAAAAAGCTTCTTATGCTAATACAGAAAACAAACTAGATTGTTAGTTACTGGAAAATATGGACCAAGGGAGCCAACAGATGTAGTGAGCAACAGTATCTTCTAACCTTTGTAGGTTTGCAGAATTTCAGCACCATTCAGGATTTTAGCCTTTAAGCAGTAATTTTGGTAAGTGCGCACAAGGTTTCTTGACAACTCACACCCTTTAAAAAAAAAGGGCATATATATCTACCTATTAATGTGCAAAGAGATTTCCCCAAGAGCAATAGGGAACACATGCTCCTGAACCAGAGCACTTGATATTTTCAACCCACATGGGGTTCCTGAAGATACAATCTTGACATTTATATCTCAGAGCTACATTTTGACACAAGAGTTTTTCTGAGGAAGTCTCTGCCACATATTTGCACCCTTCTCTGTTTAACCCATTCCAAGAGAATGAGAAAGAACTGCTTCTTTTTGCCTGGTGCATTCTTTATTCCACTAAGGAGTGTCGTGTTGGTGTTTTTCTTACTCACCAAGACACACAACAGAAACAACCTCCACACTTCCTCCAAATGCAACAAGCAAAACCATGTGTGCTTATTTCTGCAGATCTATCGGAGCAGGGAAAAAGCTTTTTTCTTAAAGGATGGTTAGCCTAGTTACATGTTGGACAGGAGGTTTTACTTGTGCTCTAGGTAATATTTCCACATCAAAAAAGCCAGGAAGCTTGCAACATTGGAGGCTTGCAACAAAAGAACATCTAGTGTTAAGCTCTGGTTATGTTATACACAGTACAATTAAGCCAATGAACGTTTTACAAGTGTGATGTTAGTATTCTGTAAGGGATATTTCTCCATTAGAAAATCCCGATACTTAAAATGGATTCAGAGGGACTAATAAATTGGTCCAGTAGGTGTTAATCAATAATATACATGAATAACCAATGAAAAAACTGTCACTGGTATGCCAAAGGGGAAATCATCCAAGAATGAAATCACTGCAATAATACAAGTGCATTGTATTCTTCAACAAATACATGTAAATTATACTGGATAGAGACCAATTCCCAGTACAAAACCATGTGCTCTTTTAAACTGCCTCAAAATACATGATTTTATAAGGGATTCTTAAAGGGATAGATTTTTTCCCAAATTGTAAACACTGGTAAATTGAATTCAAAAACGCACATACGCTGTGCTTGTGAGCTGCATATTTTGTTTAAGTTTTGTAGGATCTTTTTTTCCTTTTTAATTATTCCTGCAGACAGCTTTTTGCCAGAGCTCTGAACCCCAGAAGAAAATCCCTGGAGATTTACATGAAAAAAGCTTACATTCCCTCTTATTTGCCTATTAAACACATGCACAGTGACAGATTGTCAGGATGGGCAAAGCCTATCCTGTTTTAACATCTGAAACATCTGCCCAAGATCCTCAGACAGTCTGCATGCATTTACAAAGCTCTGACTTCAGTCAGGTTAGTAATGCTCATTTTAGCTCTCTGCACCTTACAGTGCTGCCCACAGCTTCTGCAAGAGTTCAACTTGCTGATTTTTGCCACTCAGAATTCCCTCTCAGGTATACACTGCTGACTTCTCATTTGTTTGGCTGTCTACTTGAGAACTTACAGTAAAAAAACCACTAAACATTTGGCAGAAATGCTTATTATCTTTGAAATTAAACCAGGCCCCAGATCTACATATGAAATGCCTGAAGTTATTGGAATTACTTCCTTTGATAAGAGGGAAGTTGGACTATGTCCCTCATTTGCTAAGATGGAGAAAATGAACTAACACCTTATAGGATTATTTTTGTTCTTTTCATTAACCGTTTTCCACCCCCGCATCATCAAAAACCCATTGGCTCATTTGGCCAACTACATCTCAATATTCTCCCATCCAACAGTGCTGAAGGAGTGGCTGCTACAAAGCTGGCACAGGGAATTTTGACTTAAGATTTGCAATATTGTTGATGAATATTTAGATTATCAATAAAAGGTAAGTGAAAAATGCTTACTATACCCAGAAAAACAAAATTACATCTTGCAGTCCATATCCCTTGCAAGACTTGGAAGCTTTATCTTTAATGAATCCTCAATGGCTACTTGTTGCCAACACTTGAGCAATAAAATCCACATTCAGTAAACCTGGTATCTTAAAGCTTCAAATAATTAGTGTTATAGCCAGTTGTGAAAAACTGCACTTGTCTCAAGAAAGCAAGAGGCAGCTTGTTAGAAAGGGGACTGCTGATAGTCTACAAAGCAGTAGACAAAGGCAGCCTCGTATCTGAAGCTGTTAACCTGGTGGTGATGGACAAATACCTTTCAGAGAAGGGCAATAGTTTTACAGGTGCTGATACACAATGCTAACGTCAGCACCATGAAACCATATCACTGTTCAAGTCTCAGTAGAAGGTTCAAATCTCAGATGATGTTTCCAGAGAAGTTGTGCCTGTACTGCTGCTCATTCAGCAACTGGTGTTATACCTCTGTACTGAAATATATAACTGCACTAGGACTTGATTGCTGCGTTATATTGACATTTCTTTTTAAATCTTGTATTCCTTTGGATCAAATAGATGTGATAGACTATCTATAATGAGGAAGCAAAGGAAAGAAAAAACAAAATAGAAAGCAACAAGTATGGTATGTGCCTGAACTAGGTATACAAGGTAGTTGAAGTAAATTCTCCCCTCTATTTTATGCTGTTGCCACTCATCCCCACCATATTAAATTATATTACAAGATCTCTGCTGTAGAGAGCTTGGCCCGAAGTTTATTTTTATTGTGCTTCCTCACAGGAGCAAGTTTATAGCAACAGAAGCTTTCTATTGTGTTGACATTTGCTCTTCTTCATCCCTGGGCTGGTCCCAGCCGCAATAATTGACACCTAGCTTCATATGGACTCAGACTGTGGTTCCGGCAAACAGGAGTTCCTAGCGTGGTGAAATGTTACAGCCTACTCACTTTTGCTCAGGAAAGGGCACTTACACTGAACAGGAAAGCAGAAGCCTTTTCAGGCAGTAGGAGTACCATTCCATTGACCTTCTGTCAATAGAGGAGTCTTCCAGGCATGGGTTAAGCCAACATTATGGCTACTTCACACTAACAGGTAGTTAAGCTGGTGACCTGTCTGCCCATCTTTTCTGCAGTCTTGCAAAAAGCTTCATCTAGGAAAAAAAAAAAAAAACAAACCAGGAGGCCTTTGACAGGCAGCACAAACAGAGTATGTTTTGTCAGTAACACCATGTAAATCTAGCAACAGGTACAATATGTTGACACAGACATAATAACGTGCAGCAGGAGCACAAGTGTGCCTAGCCCTCCCACACGTATCCAGCAAGCTTTTCCTACTCAGATATGCAGTGACCGGACACATACGGCAGGTGCAGGAGGTTTTAAGATTGCTCCTGCATCCTTGCTGCTGCACAGAGATTTGCTGGCTCTATTTCAGGCGTTTACCAGATCCTGCAAACCCTTCTAGGATCAGAATTGATAACTGCTAGATTGCACACAAGAAGATTCTCTTTAGAGTTGATGCTAACAGAACAATTGAAACTCAATGTTTTTAAAATTCTATTCTTTCCCATCTCCAGATTTAGCAATAAAATTTAAGGCACTTGTTTACAAACATTAGTAGTTTTGTCTTTAAAACAAAATATAAAATAGCAATAACCACGCACTCACAGGACACTTGAAATGGTGGAGGAAATACTGCAAGCCAATAAGAGGTATTCAAGTATTACGCAGGCTGAAAAGGTGTTATATTTAATATTGCCCTCCACTGCAACTCAGGTTGTTGTGTTTGGTATTTTCTTTAACACTCTACAGAGAACTGCCCCAGTCCCATCAAAGGTGATTGTTATAGTTCCCAAATTAACAGCTATTTTAATTAAAATTCTGACTCGTGACAAACTATGTGATAACAAAGGAAAGCCTCAGGGCATTAAATAAAAATAATAATTAAAAAAAAAAAGCTAGAATATCTTAGAATCATAGAATCGTTTGGGGTTGAAGGGACCTTAAAGATCATCTAGTTCCAACTCTCCTGCAACAGGCAAGGACAACTTCCTCGAGAACAGGCTGCTCAAAGCCTCATCCAGCCTGGCCTTGAACACTTCCAAGGATGGAGCACCCACAGCTTCTCTGGACAACATATTCTAGTGCCTCACCACCCTCACAGATTAGATACTAGGAAGCAATTCTTTATCAAACATACCCCCTTCCAGTTCAAGCCATCCCTCCTTGTCCTGTTGCTGCATGTCCTTGTAAAAAGTCCCTCTTCAGATTTCTTGTAGGCCCCCTTTAGGTACTGGAAGGCTGCTATAAGGTCTACCCAGAGACTTCTCAAAGCCCAGCTCACCATCTGCCTTCACAAGACAGGTAACCCAGCCCTCTCATCATCTTCATGGCCCTTCTATGGACACACTCCAACAGGTTCAAGTCCTTATGCTGGCCCCCCAAACCTGTATGTTTACACCAAATAGCTATTAATCAGCTACTAAACTGGCAAGTATTACTCATATATGCATCCTACCTTTCCAGGAGCTTTGTTAATTTTTAATTAAATTCCTCTACGTTCAATAAATTGAAAATATCATTTCAACCTATTCTTAAACTAGGATGCAGAATAAATATATTATTCTCTTCAGATATTAGATTCAGATTTTAGTTCATGCTAACACTGGAGGTACAAAGTCACATTTGAGTTGGACTAACATTCTTAGCTACTCATCCATCATTATAAAACAAACCCCACTTTTTTTAACATCAATTATACAAATGTTCCCTGCAAAATTCCTGTTCCTAGCAGGAAAATCATGTATAGCCTGACTTCAACTCCTTTTTTGCAAATCTTTCACTAACCCACCTTCAATTTAAATTATTTTGCTCAAACACATAAAGTATCTTGAGAAATCTGCAGTAGTAAATTTGATTAGTGTCAATTTTGGCATTCCTCAAAACCTCAAGAACTTCAGAGACTTGTGACTATTCGGAAATGTTTTCAGCTGTTGATAGAAAACGTATCATAACACTATGGCTTGCAGAATGATTTCCTGCACTAATTTAGACATGCTTAAACCAAGAAGAAATCATCAGTTTATATCATTCAGGAAATGAATGAACACACAGTGAGAATAAAAGCAGTCTCCTGAGTACCTCCAGGATAGCTGGTCTCTAGTATCCCTGTTACTCATTATTTTCATGGGCTGTAGGTAAATAACAGCCCATGAACTGAAACATATGCCCAATTCTGCCCAAATCTTTCTTTTCTTTTTTTTATCCCTTATAAATTATTCACATCAAGGGTTTTAAGGAAAGCAAATTAGACATACCTCCACTATTCAAGATGTGCTCCATGCTTCCTACAAGTGAATCTGTATGCCTCTCTAAATAGATATTTGCCTGAATCAACCATACACATATACATTCTCCAAAAGGCACTCACGTATCTAACTGCAATCTTGATCTCCCTTCTGTCACCTTTACAAGTCTTTGCCATCATTTTTATTGGACGCTTATTTAGGTTTAAACTTCACTTCATCTGTAGTTTTCCCCAGATAACTCCACCCTCAAGAAAATAAAAGCATGGGAAAGTAGGTGTGAAAATTTACCAGCCAAATGGTCAAATATCTGCATCTGAAGCCTATTAAACTGGTAGAGTCATCATGGGTAAGGAACTCCAAGGATTTTAACACCTAGCTCTGCTATAGAAACTTCCAGGACAGCCTTGAGCAAAATAGGCTGCCATCTCCATTATCTGCAAAAATGGCAAAAATAAAGCTGCTTCTACCTCCCAGCCTACAAGAAACTTGGCATGTCATTCAGGACCTGCCTACACAAGGCAACACAGCACCGTGCTCAATGGACATTTAAGCCAGTGCATAGAAAGCAGCAAAGCTACACACACAGCATGATGCTGGTGTTCCCAGCAGCACAGCACTACCTCAGCACAGTGCTGGATCCACACTGATTTGATGCAGTGTCTTGTTGACACAAAGGAGCTGCTTCCAGACTCTGCTCAGCTGGTTCTTGCTCTAGTAGACGATGCTGCTTGGCACAGAACAGGTATACACTGAAACTGCACCCATCCAAAAACATAGCCATGGTGAGACCAAAAGCTGGTCATACATGACAAAAGACATCCGCTCTTGTCTCAAATTAACCTAGAAGTTTGCTGCCATGTAAGAACATGAGAAGGTGACCTATGTTATTAGTTTAGATCAATAGCCTTGCCAGGAAAACTTTAACACCACCTTCAGAAGGATCAAGATCTTACCTGAAATCTTCAAAAATGGGATTCTTCTGAGCAGGATGACAGCATGGAGATCTCAGTGATGTTTGACAAAAAAGGATAGAGAAAGGGGAGAATCTGAAGTGGACGACATTGTCTCCCCTGGCCCAAGCAAATTATTTTAGAGCAAGTTTGCCATGATTTAATGGATAGTGGGAAAATTTACAAGAACTGAGCAGAAGCAAATTTCTAAAATATGCATATAAAAAAGAAAATATGCAAAATCTAGTGTTTAAATACAGTAAGTCCAACAAGATCTCTAAGACTTTTATTGATAAAAGGGGGGGAGGGGGAACTAGTGAGGGAGTTAGATGCTGGTTGGTTTAGACTTTGTATAAAGAAGTAGTTACACAACTTAAGAGTCACCAAATACCCTCCCTTACTTCTCATACACTTACCTCCCAAAGACAGGTAAATAAGTCCTTCAGTCTCTGCTTATTTGTTTTACTGGTAAAAGTGGTGATATAACCAACATCCTTACAGTTGCTCCCTAATTTGGGAAGCAATTAATCATGAACAAGAATGATGGCAATGCGCATCTCTTTAGTGGGTTATGTTATCACTACAATACGTTATACTGCTATATTTGTGTGTGGTTCAGCTCACACTTCTCTTAAGTATTCAACAAATGAGAGCTTTCCCTTGGATAATCCTTGCTGTAGCAGCAGCCTTTCCAGATCACAGGAAATCTCTGCAATATTTAACTCTGCAGTAGTCTTAACAATGAATTATTAATTTGTTTGGGTTTGGGGTTTTTTGGACCACCTATATCATCCCAACTATTAGCAGTTACTTCCAAAGCAGCAACTATGAAAGTGAGAATAAGGTGAAACATGCACATGCATCAAGACCCTTGCAAGATCACTCATGTTACCTCTTCTCCTGCCAAGCCACCCATTCTTGTTTAACTAAAATCTGTACAGAAAAAGTGCATGAAATAGCACTTGTTAATTGAACCTGTAGTAAAAGCATCTGAAAATGTATTCTAAACACCCCAACACAGCCAGCAGCATTTAGGGCTCCACTTCATGTACAATTTTTATTATACTCCTTGAGGATGCTATCCAATGAGATGATATTCAACCACATTATTGAACTCATGCGCAGAAGCCTGTGGCAGACGACACATTCTTCATTCTCCATCATTTACAGCAAGCAAAGGAGAGCATTTAGATATCTTTTCCTGCAAAAGATTGTCCCCATTACTGAGGGATCAGACTATCACTCAGGAGTAGCAAGTCTGGCACTGCCAGAAGTTAAACCTGAGGAAAAAATTGGTTTGGTTGCTCTTTGTTTTTATCTCTCTACATGAGAGCTAAAAACATCCAAGCAACATAAAACTGACCCCCAAAAGCCAGCATGATATTCTGACAGTGATGCATTGCTGTTCCTTATGTCAAGGGAATACACATCTCAACAGCTGGCTGACGCAGGAATTGGACACACATCCTTTCACTGGAATACAACCTCCTTATGGGCCTTGCCTTCATTCCAGCTTGTCAGGAGAATTTCTTCCACTGCACCCAAACATACTGCAAGTGTTTCTCCTGTTCAGTGAAAGGACAACTCTTCTGGTTTTTTCCTCCCAGTGTTCAAGATGCAGCCCCAGTGAAATCTTCCTCACACATGAAGCATTCATAAATAAAACTGATTTAAAGCAATTGATTAAATAATAAAAAAATAAGCTATGAGACATTGTTAAAGGAAGTGGTTTTTAAGAAGCCAACCTAACTGTATGGGGCGCTTTTCAAATCAAATATGTAGAATCAAGATTCCACATAGAGTTTGCTTGCAGAAATTTAGTTTGAGATGGTTAAAAATACATAGCTTATGACAGCTCTATTGTGAGAGATAAAAAAAAGCCCATTTCATAAAAGTGTGGTTGAATATAGAATCATAGAATGGTTTGGGTTAGAAAGAACCTTAAGATCATATAGTTCCAAGCTGCCTGCAATGGAGAGGGATGCCTCACACTAGACTACGTCACATAAGGCTCTGTCCAGTATTGGAATGTAAATCTCCAAGCTCCTTCTCGCATGAAGTAAGTCTTAATGTTGAACTATATTTTATACACAACTAAAGTATTTTCTAGAAAATGAGGAACAAATCCCAGTGGAATTTTTAGACAAAGTTGTTTCAAATGCCTAATGCCTGTAAAGTTACAGCTGTGCCAGGACCTAACCCTGAAGTTCTTTCAACATTTCCATTATAAAGTCATTTCAGGCGCTTATAACTCAACCATAAAAATTTAATTCAGGATGAACCCTGCCATGGGAATGCTCAGCCTGGAATACCTACAAGCTGTCCCCGCAGACATGGGAGAGTATATTCATCTGGGCATACAGTCCAGGGGCTCTCTCTAAAAGACTCTATTTGCATTTCCAAATTTCTATTTGTACCAGTCACACACATGGGATCAGTTTCAAGAGAACAGCAAGCAAAGTGCATTTCTAGCTGCCTGCCTTGTAAATCTGCACTGGGCCACTGAAGAACAAAAGCCCTTGCTTTGTGAAGTGGTGGTCATCAAGAAAAACCACAGTATTTTAGCATGGATAAAAGAATAAAAATAAAAATGGGCACTTTCAAACAAAGCCTGTCCCCAAAAGATTTTCTTGATCTACAGTATTAAGGTTAAAATAAGAAACACTTGGATACTGTACTAAATTCCAAAAATTACTATTTTTTAAACCTGATACAGAAAATAATAAGAAGGCAGGCCAATCTGATGAGGCCTTCCTTCTGGTCTTGGGCAAAGGAATAAAGCTAATTGAGAAGCCGGACCTGATCCTAAAAACTCTCTTCAACAACATGAGACTCTGGCAAGAGCAAAGGAACAGGCTGGCTGGTTATTTTAGCCAAGTGCACATGTGCTACTGCCTGCAGCTCACAGCTGCTGAATTAGGCAGTGGGAGCAAACAGACACACGGGCAGGCATCTTTAAGCAGAAAAGGATACAAGAAGCAACGTTTGGATTCGTATTTCAAATGCACCAACATCCAGTGGCACTTCAATCCAGCATTACAGCAGCAGGCACAGCTCTGCTTTCACTGTGCTCAGCCACAAATCAAACAGAGGAAGCATTTGCCCACTCCACAGTATGGCACACTAGGAGACTGTCAAATAGATTAGGATGAGGGCTGCCGCTGGCTCTGAAAGTCTAGGGGGGAAAAAAGGCAGCTGTGGTTGAGCAGGGTGTGGGTCCCTGGAGCCAGGCATCCTCATACCTGCTGTCTTCTTGTTATGTTTTAAACTCAGGGACCAGCTACCTTCCAGAGATTAGCCTTATGGCACTGTGAAGAGACAGCTAACCCCTTCCCCCTCTCTTCAGAGTTTACAATTTAGCTGGAGAGACAAAATGCACACAAACATGACAAAAAATAGAAATCCACAAAGAAAAGAAATAGCAGGGATAACAATTACAAGTACCCACATGTAATATGACTGTAGGAACAACTCAAGTAACAACCAAATCATATTAAAACCAGCAAGACAACAGGAGGAGGAGGAAAAGCTCAACTATTCAGTGCCATTCAGCTTGTGCCAGTTTCAAGTGCCCTTTACAAACACCAATCTTTCCTTTCCCAGCAACAGCTCAGTTCTATTATGTTTGTGGGTTCTGCTAAAGAGAAGAGCAGGGGTCTGCCAACAAGATTCCTGATCATTGCTACATGCCAAACAAGTCACAAGCCAAATTATATTTTTCCATTGTTTCTGGTGCTGTGCTCTTGACAGCAACAGTCACCCCTAGCCAATGCACACATATTTCAACCCTCCCCTCACCAACAATCAGGTATGACATGAGTCTTCCTCCTCTCTATCTCTGCTGGGATGTACTTTGAACATTACCAGGTGGTCCTCACCTATCCTTTTATTTGTAGCTGGCAAAGGTATTTCAATAAAATGTACAGACTCTTTACTATTCACATCTGGCACTTAGATCTCTACCTTGTTGAGCTATGTATCAACAGCCAGGCACCTACTCACCAAGGAGCTCCTAACCTTTTCCCAAAATTGGAGTAATAGCAGGAGGAAAAAAAAAAATCTCTATTTTAAATGGCAAATCTAAATTTTGACATTTGGGACAAGACACAAATCCAAATCAAAACAGCTGCTGAACATTCTAAAGTCAAGCCAGAAGGAAACCCATACCCAGGTTTTGGGGTGTGGGAGTTTGGGGGTTTTTTTAATTATTATTTTTATTAATATAATCAAAATGCATTTTCTACACTTGAGAACAAATTAGAACCTAGAGGACAGTCAAGTTTCTATTCATTTCAGCAGACAGCTTCCAAGTTCCGCTTTCCCTCTTCCTCTCCCAGGTCTCTTTCATCATTACACTTTTTCAGGGTATCAGTTAACATAAATAATGCCACAGGGGCTATGTCTCCGGTAACTTATCACATATTTCACTAACGAGAAAATTGAGACAAGTTGACATATATTTTACTAACAATTAATTTAAGATACCATCTCTTATTTTATACATTTAAATTCATATTTTAAATGAAAAGGCCTACATCACTACCGGAAAAGTGTGTTGTAACAGACCTGTGTGCCTAAAGGATCTGTTATAATTATATATTGTAAATGGTCAAGAATGAAGAAGGCTTACATGCCTGAAAGCCTGTCTATTTTCTACACCACCACCTCCCCAACTCAGCTGCCTGACTGGCAGGAAAAGTATGCTTCCTTGGGAGAGACAACATACCACCACTGTATCTTGGAAGCAACAGTGGGTTTGCATCCGTATGTTAACTGAAATCTGATGATGAAAAGATTACATGAGTGTCTCCTAGGCTAATAAGAAAAGGTCACATTTATAATATAGAAAGCATGAGTAGAGATACTCCAGTAGTGCACAGAGACCCCAGCAGAGATGCAGGTTCTAGCATACTAAGTGATGATACTGAGAGTCACATTCTCAGAGCGCAATCTATAGAGGTATATCATTAGACAGCCCATGGAACAACATTTGTGGAACAAATATGGAACAAATGTTGTTTCATATAAGTTTTACAGTTTTACAGATAGAACGACAACTATTTCTCATATTTACACAGAAGAAATACAGTTCACCTACTAGAATCTTCTTGATAACATAATACTCTGAAAACATACATTATTTCCTACCTTTATCTTCTGTGCCCATATATAGGTGCAGTTAAGCACACCAACCTGAGGTGTGGGCTCCTAAGAACGAATTCCTCACTTCCACCCACCCCTTGTTTGGAGCACAGACCCCTATGGGACTCCATGCACATTCCACACAGGCAGCAGTAAAAAGTGCTTAACGGCAGCCTACTTTGAGGGTTAGAGGGAAAAATGTTCACCCTAATGTTTGAGAGCAGCAGAACTGTGCTTTAAAACACTGTTTTAAAAGAAGTGGGGACAAGGGAATCCAGAAGCAGAAGATGAGGGGGAGAAGTTGTTTTTCAGTTGGATAAATTTTTCCCTTGCACCAACCATGACAAGTCCTACTGTCACACACACAAAACAAGAGTTTATGGTTAAAAGCCTTCCTGAATTGGACCTGCCAACTTCTGATCAGAGGGTCAAGAACACAAACAAACATTAGCAATTAACTCTATGGTACAATCATTTGGAGAGCCAAGTGTTTTTATGCAGTTTTCCCCACATGACTACTACAGGAGTCTCACCCACAGAACAAGGGTTTGTGTCCTGGATGTACTGCTGTAATGAACTTTGGCTAGGGGAAGGATATAATCAAGTTTTGCTAGCAGCGCCTTGCTTCTTCTTTCTTTTCAGCAGCTAGGATTTTGTTTGGGTTTTGTTCTATCAGTATGCAAGGCTCGCACTTGCATGGAAAGAAACACTTTTCCGGTGGTCTCTACATTTCTGGAAGCATTTTCTACATCTTCCCTATCAACTAATCAATATTCAATTGACAAATTTTTTTATCATTTTAAGACAAACATGGATAGCACACTTCCCAGGCTCTGCACAGTAGCAGCTGAATAAAACACAGGAGCATACTGACTCTCTGGAGTCTTAAATTCCATGTATTATCAGTGATACAGGAAGAGTCATGATAGGTCATGCTCAAAGACCACAGAACCTGACCATGGATGTATCCTTTGTATGATCAAATACAGCTGTATTTATAAAAGTAGCATCCTGAAAATAAAAGGGAGTGAGATCAAAGAGAACATGGAGGAAAAACAGAAAGAGTAAAGAATTAGTAAGACACAAAGGAAAGAGCATGGAGTAATATGAGAATAAACACCAAAAATCTGGTGCCCTTGGACTTTGCAGTAGAATCACAGCATCACATTGAAGACCAAATTTGAATGTGCATCAAGGTCAGCCTATGAAAGGCCTGCTAAAGACAGGCTCTGCTGGGGGGGAGCAAGGAAACCAGGTATTCAGGGTTCACCCCACTTTGAGCAGCAAAATAACTGTTGCTGCTCTGAAACTGTGCTTTAAGAATAAAAACATTCTTCTGTTGTAGAGAGCTATGAACCACTTGTCTTCAACTGTCAAATTATGGAAGTCTGAAAATAAAAATAGCCTTAATCACCATGGACATAGGTACTTCAGGACAGAGCATGTGTGATGGCCTCACTGACTGAGAAGGATCTCAAGATGCTCTGCGACATGAGGCACAGAAGTACAAGTCTCAATTATCCGATGCATTCGGTTCCATGTTCTGCAAACTACAAAGCGGAGAGCGTATGGTCTTTATTGTAAATACTCATTCTTTCAGTATTTTTTCCACTTGAGATGCTTGCAACACTCTTAGTCGATTCCACCATAGATTTGGGCGAGTTTTCTTTGGGGCTTTTTTTGTCAAAGGATGACAGTCAATTTTCTGGTTAAAACTGCTCTATCCAAAGCATTCAGAACACTAACAAGTCTTTTGCTTTGACTGTACACACCCACAATGTGCATATATGTGTGTATATACACATTTCTACATATCTTTAATAGGTACCTGCTACCTGATAAAAATACTGCACTTGGAAGTAAGTATTTACATCAATATTTTAAACACTCTTTCTTTTAAGGTATCTACTTGCACTCTAAAGAAATCTTACGGGTTTAAGCAAAACCCTTTGCCGATCATAACCATCAGCAAAATTTGGGTATTCCTGGAAGCCTTCATCTTTATCCAAAAGCAAGTTTCATAGAAGATATTTTTAATATAGCCAGCACAGTATGCATTCCCCTAACATGTTAAGGTTATACAGCTGCATCGAAAACTCCCAAAAAGAAAACCTTTTAGAAGTGAATGCATAGATAACAAGAGGTTAAACTGCACCATTTGGTCAATTTCCATTTTACCTTGCAGTCAATTCTGACTATGAAAACAAATCAAAATTCAAAAGCAAAACCATTTTTCAAGTAAAGCCACAGTAATTTTATTTTATTTTTTTAATATTCTCAGTATTCTCAACTGCAAAGTCTCTTCTGGCCAAAAGACAAACTGAAAGCAAACCAGAAAAGCAAATTATAAATATGCCTGTAAGGATACCAGATTAAAGGAACGGCACTCTCTTTTGGCATGAATTATCCAGAGTAGCATGCATCCTCATTTTATGTTTGGCCTGGATGCCTCCACTAGCCTACATTGCAAGTTTTTTTCTCATTCAGTGATCTTAACATGTTTTAAGCAGATGTATGATCAAATGTATTACATGCCAATCTGTTTATCATTAAAATGAAAAAATCAATATGTCCAATTCAAGCGTAAACAGGAGTTGAGTGCTCAAGCTGTCATTGAAGATGACATATAATTGTAGAATATGATTTGTACTTGGCAAATCATTATTTCCTGAAAAGGGCAACAGACAGTAGCAAGAAACTTTTCACAGCCAGTCAGTATAGTGCCACTTATA
The DNA here is from genome assembly GCA_028858755.1 of Ara ararauna. Taxonomy (NCBI): domain Eukaryota; kingdom Metazoa; phylum Chordata; class Aves; order Psittaciformes; family Psittacidae; genus Ara; species Ara ararauna. Next base: position 58,617,607 of record CM054376.1, on the reverse strand, counting down.
GCCAGGGAATTAGTTTTACGAATGCAGAAAGATACCTATGTAGCCAAAAGGAGCAATAAGCAAACAATCACTGTTAAATTTAATCATTATGTATGTCTAGCTGATGAGAGAACATGTAGCTTTATGTTGCTGGGCTGAGACCAGATTTTTATTTAAAGCAGGAGTACTAAACAGAAGAACTTCAAAAAATACTACGAGGTTCCTGTTCTGCATCATTAATTTTTCAGTCAAATCAAACTATCACTTAATTGAACCCTGATGTTAGAACTTGGATTCTACATGAAAAACTTGAAACTAAAGCATATAGAATAATTTGTTATGTTCAGCTATTCAGCCCAATATGTTTAGGAACAAAAAAAAGAAACTCAAAATATAGTTAGCGTACTTTCTGTGATGACACAGAACTAACAACAAAAGGAAACGAACCTTTGTCCTGGCCAAGAAACTAAGCCACTAACTAAGCATCAACTAGAAAAAAATCATAATTTAAAAATGCACTTGTAAAATGACAGACAATACTCAGAGAGAATGCATCTTTATTACTTGTAAGAAAAGGATTTTCAAAGGCAACTAGCAATTTTAGGCATTCTCTTTGGGCCAGTACAAAAAAGCTTGTCTTTTGGGAGGAGCAGCACACAATAACTAAAGAAAAGCTACTTCTAAAACTGTATTGAACCAAATACTTAAACACTATGGGAATGGAGAAAGGAGCCACTTCACTGCCATACTCTTAATTTGATACCTAAAAGAATTCTGCTTCAGAAAAGGAAGCGGGAGTCTTTCCCCTCCGATAGTGAATCACAACTTACAGAAGCCTCCAAACACAGCATTTTGGGGGCTTCAATTAACATTTTGCTCCTCTTTGCATCTCATCATTCTTACTTTCCCCCACTGCTAAGTCACTAGTTAGCACCATCTGCATAATTAAAGAGAAAAGCCCTTCCATGTCATTCAACTAACCAGCTGTGAACTTTTTCAGACAGACAAGAACATGCTGAAAGTATATGGCAGCCTTCAGTTACAGAGGTGAAAGTATCCTGGCTCTGCTGCAACAGTTGACAGCTTCTATTCTCATGTGAACCAAAGCATCTTAGTCTTTCAGTCTTAAAATAGCCTTGGTACACCAGAAACCATCCAAGATTTCAAACAACAACTATAGAGAAGCCAGAATGCTGCTGGGTCACAAATATAAACAGAAACCTGAAAATCCTCACTGATTCTTTCCAATATCAGTTACATAGACTAGGACAAAAAGTGACCGGGTGCAGAAAAGAGGATGGGGTAGTGAGAGTGAGAGGTGTGAAGAAAAACACAAGTCTATATTCTAATTAGTCTTGCATTTTGCCTCCAAATCAATTGCAGTCTTCTTCAGTTAGAAAGCTCACAGCTGCAATCTCTAAAAAAAAATTGGTATTTCTATTTTGCAGATACACTTTCACATGTAAAGTTCAGCTAGGATGACAAAGTAAAAGTAGCATTGTTATCATAATCATCTGATTAGGAAGAGTAAATTTTACAATTGTGCTGCTCCACAGCACCTTTATTCCATTGACACCAATGAGAGCACTAAGCCCTTGGTGCATCTATAGACTGTATCAGCAAGATCACAGCCAGAAGTTAAGCACCTAAGCACTAATTTTGACACATCTAAATGTATTCTTATTATTACATTTCTCTCCTCCTCCTCAGGTCAGACTGTTTACAGAACTAAAGGGTATGCTTTAATGTCTGCAATACAGGTACATTTAGCAAACCCTCATCAGAGATGAAGCAGCCTCCAGATACCTAATTGGTATTCTATCCTGTTCACAAAAAAAACCCCACCAATTTTCAAACAGCATGGGTTAAATTAGCACAGTTTCTTTAATTCAGCAACAACACACAGATATACATTAGTCTCAAAAAAAAAAAAAATCACATTTGCAAAATACTTGGAACTGAAGTTGTTGCATAACATGTGTACAATATAACAGCTCAATGGTTTAGAACTCCGAGCTTTGCTAAAGATCATTTAAATGCTAGTCTGTTAATATAAGATCAAAATTCTCTAACACACTAAAAGTCACACTGCCTTTTCCCAAAGCCGTCATCTCCTATGTCCTGCTAAAACTAAGGCTACCTCACCTCTAGGAAGAGACCAATGAGGTTTTGCATATTTGAGATAGGGGTACTATAAGAAAGAATAAAGTAAATTATTTTTTCAGTTACTTGGTTTAAGAATAGAGCACAATTCTCTTGTGTACTTGTTTACATATGTTCAAACCGTTAACATTTTCAAGTCAGAAATTTAGCAATCTGGATGCACTCCGTACAGTATCAGAGAGCCTAATGATAAAGACGGGAGTGGGACCACAACCTAGCTTGCCTTCTTTTCTTGCACAAAAATAAAGAAAACAAGGAGAACAAAGGACTGTTGTATCACAAAGCAGAAACATCGATTCCCTGAAGAACCAAGGTGACACCTTCCCTTGAAAACTTTATGCCCCTTAGAGAGCAATGAAGTGATAGCACAAAATAGGAAGCTCAGCATCTCAGATATACACAGAATTTGCCAAATCTAGGACAGAGGGAGCTCATGAGACTGTAGAAAAGCAAAAGTTTCATGCACAGAAATAATATCGTTAGCCAAGAACAGTCTACAGACATTTGCTTACCACATCACCCACAGGTAAAATCCTCTTGACCATAGGGTAGGGCAGCCTAGTCCACTCTTCAAGCACATAGGTTCTTCCTAACATCCATTTTGTCACAACAGCCAGTCAGAAGACATAGCTGGTATCTCAACAACAAAGATAATCTGATTTAATCTAGCTTATACAAGACACCTACCAGAAGACATAAACTTGATCACCCACACAATAAAGCCACCCAAGAGCCAGAGAAATAGGCTAAGACACAGCATATCTTCTTGAACTCAGTTACTTGGCTTTAAAGTCCTTCTCTAGATATAAACTCACAACCTAATTCTGCTTCATTATGAGAGATTATTAATAAGTGTGAGTAACTAAACATTACCTCAGTGGAAGAGAAAAAAAAAAATCCAGCAAACATCAAATGCATCAAAAGAGCAGGAATATCACATTTTTTATGGTAAATATATAGGTACACACCCATACATGTGCACACTCACGCTACCCTCAGGAATAAGAAAAAGAGGCAAAACATTGAAACAAGCTACCAGAAATAAAAACTGTTCCTTTACCATATATTTTTGGGATGGAGCAAAGCCTGCCTAAGCCTTCAACTTCTTAAGATGATTAGACCCTCAACCACAGCAAAAATAGTCCTTTCAGAGCTGGTATTTAAAGTGCCAACACCTGACTGGGGTTAACAGGTGTTAGGAGTTATGGAAATAGTGCTGTTGATTACTACTGGATGTGTTTTCCTCTTGTACTCACAGTTGCCTCGTGCTGCTTGTCATAAGACCAGTATTTTTGGTTGCCTGTAAGAATGCTAATTTTTAACTGTGCAGGCAGCACTTTTTGGCGTTGAAGAAGTGTTCCGAGTAAAAAAAGTCACTGTTTGATAAGACAGTAACTTATCAGAAGAGAAAGGCAAAATAGTTTTTCTCGCTTAAAAAATTACGTGTTTAAAGACAAAAAGATAAAACCCAAACAAAACCCAAAGCTCTAAGCTTCAGAAGTTCCAGAATACCTGCGATTTTTCACAGATACCCAGCATTTGGGGGAAGATGAGGCTCTGCACCAGGATGAGTTTTCTGTATCTCCAGGAAAAATGTGTAAAGCTAAATTCTAGTCCTCACGTAAACTGCTTGTAAACGTCCCCAGAATGGGGACCTGGAGTAAATGTGCAAGACCGAAAATCTGTGCAAGATCTTTAGAAACAAGGAAAGAGTCTCAAAAAGTCAGTCTTCTGGGAGGGTGCTGGGATAGAAAGATTATAATGAACCCTGTAGTTCATCCTTCCAAGTCAAGCACAAAAAAAACTTAAGGAATGCCTAAATGACCTAATGATGCCTTCCTTTTGTATTATCATATCATCTGCAAATACAGGATTACTTACTGTTTGTACCCTAGCTCAGCAGGTGTGACAAACAGCCCAAAAGTGGAACGTGTTGTGTTTCATTGTGCTTCAATAGATTAGGAAAACCCACAGACAGGTTTTCTAAAGAAACAGCCTGTCATTTGATACAGACTGAGCAGCCATAGCCTCTGCTGCGCATGAGTTGACGTTGCCTGGCCTTTTCAGGTACCAGACAAGGACAGAGTTTGGCAGGCAGTGATGCTATTGCCCATCCCACCCGTTTCTGTACCCACTGCTGCTATTTCAGTCAGACCAGGCACTACAGAGCTCCCTACCTGCTTGTTCCCAGGAAAACTTCTGCCATAGCAGCAGCTGTGGCTTCTGCTTTAGTATCTGGAAATCTTTTTCCCTCACCCCCTGTCTGTGAAGTGCCAAGAAGGAGCCCAGCTGTTCAGCATTTCATTGCTGATTTCTTTGGGAAGGCCTGGAGAAGCCACAAGTGGGCTGCCTTTCTTTTCTGTGGGAGAAGAGGAGCTCTTTTAACTGAAACGAAAAAAGAAGAAAGAAAAGCAGCTTGAGCATTTTCTTGCTCACTTGCCCTATGAGAACTGAAGAATCTCAAAATCTTCACACTCACCTTACTTTGAGTCTTTCTCTGCTGCCTCCCAGGTCTCAGAGTGGCAGAGGGAGTATCTCTGCCTATTACTCGTTGCAGGGCTACACATGAGGCAGAGCCCATATTTCAGGCTCCTCATCTCTTTGCAGAGACAGTCCAATCTGCTACTGAGCACACTCAGAAGAGATCTTATCATGCCTTTTAAAAAGAGTTTTCTCCCAGACCAAGCGAATTGGGAGTGGCTAATGTCATCTGTATTCATGCTATGTTTTATAGCTCAAACATCAGATCACTCTTGCTGTAACCCAGTTTGTAAAGTGTGTTTGGAGGGAATGAAAATAAAGCAAAAATGTTGGGGTTTTTTTCACTGCTTGCAGATCAAAAGACTTACATGCTGTACTTTCACCACAAAGCAAATGTTTGTGCTATGTAAACTCCCAACAATTGACATTATAATGAAAGCACTAACAGCCATTTCTGTTGACCTACAGCTCACTTATAATCACAGGTATGTTCAGTAGCTTTTAAAATCTAAGAAGGCAGAAATAACTTCCTGGCTGTTCTTATTACTCAGTGTTGTCTGAGCCTCCCTGCTTATATTTGGACTTTCATTTCATGGCAAGGTGGTTGCCACAGAGTGTTCATTGCCTTTTGTGTTCCCAGTGCTCTGAAGCAAAAAGGAAAATAAAGACAAATGGGCTGTGTGAAAATGTTTCAACTCAGAAATCAGGAGGGAAAACAATAACCAAAATCAGCTATAGCTGCTCAGTAGCAGGCAGAGACAGAGAAATCTGCTGCAGAAAAATCTCTTTCTGTCTCCAGCAACTTTTTTCTGCCAAAATTAAAAGGTCTCATTTTTTTCCCCCAAAGGGTACATGGGGAATATATTAGTTTAAATACTGTGATAATAAAGAGAGGAAGGCAGCATGGCTCTTATCCTCAGAAAAGGTGGCATTAGTGAACCTTGCCTGGGATGGCAAAAGCCTGCAAAATAAGGCCAGAAGACAGCAAATAGAAAAAGTGTGATATGCTGGTGTGGAAAGAGTTCAGTTGTGAGATCAATGGTTGTAGCCACTGTGAGTGATTTCATAAACACATGTTCCATGGTAGTCCACGGAGCATAGCTAGTTAAGGTCAATGGAACAGGAATGGCCCAGCTGAATGGAGAACTGGTTCAGTGTCTCCATGCGATTATATCAACACCATCAGCAAAAGCAGTTGGAAAGGAGCCCACTCCTTGCTGCACCAAGCTGTGCCTGAGCTTAGCAGGGTGGTACAACGCCGGCAGAAACAGCAGGCACACTGCTTTCTTGGAAAGCAAGGTTCCTGAAAGGAAAGAAATGTGGAAGAGAAACCTGCTGGCGAGGTCTCCTCTTTCTTTCTACTGGAGTGGTTTGAACACACTGAACACTTCTTTTTTTTCCTCATGATTCCCCAGAAGAAGCACAAGTATATCCCACCTTTCCTCCTCAAGTCTGACCTCAAAGTCAGCGCCTCTTCTGCCTGAGGGAAATTAAGACATTCCTATAACATATCTATAAACTTGTCTTTTAGTTCAGAGAATGGACAGTGTGGGTTTTTCTAACCTGGCAAGCTTTCCAACTCTATTCTGCACTTTATTATACCCACATTCTGTTTCCAAACACTTTCAGGTAAGCTGTCCAAACATGCCTGAAAGTATGGCTTTATGTGATTGCCACGATGTCATCAAGAGCCATTTTACCTAACCTACCACATTAAGCCAACCATAAATTTAAATAGCAGATCACATCATAAATTCCATCAGAACAAGTATTTTTCTGAAAGCATTCAACATTTTCTGTGATGGAGGATGTCAGAACAGTTTCATACGAAAGTAGTGAAAGGGGGAAAATATATTACAGTAGGGAAACAACCCTCAGCTGGTGAAGAAAATTTACCATTGCACTTTCATGAGAAATGCTTTTCAAAAGCAGTGTCAAATAAGGAGCCAGCTCTTTGACACAGTGTATTACAGTGAGTAGGAGAGCTTGGTCACACTCCCAGGTGGAGAATGACCACCGAGTGCCACTGCCTTTGCCCTTCCTCAAGCAATTTCCCCAAATGCCACTTGCTGCTTTAACCATTCCAGAGCGCTGGGACACAGCCTGACCACCCGTCTCGACCGCCCGGCAGCCACTTTGGGGTGGAGGGAGTGCTGCCAAGGGGCTGGCACCAAAGTGGTGAAGCCTTATCATGGGGTGGGGGCATCGGGGGCAGAGCCCCCCTTCACACTGACAGGGGTTACTCAGCTGTCCCAGTTAAGCAGCTGGACTGCTTTTAAGCCCTGTTACCCTTGCTTTCAGCCAGCACTTAAACCTGTCTTGATGATGGCAATGTCCCGTCTCCTGCTACCACAGGGGAAGGCAGTGGCGGGTGTACCTTCATCACAAAGAGTATGGCCTCACTAGGCCAGGCAGGATTTTCTCCTTCTCCCCATTGCACTGCTGACAGGGATGAGGGTTTGTGATATCCTGCATTCCTGGATGTGCTCTGTAGATGTCTCAGCCGTGGGTAAGGGAACCATGGGTGAGGAGGCACAGCAGTGGCAGTGGGGTTGCTGAGCGGCAGCCACTGTGGTAGCCATTTGCTGCCCAGGGCCAGTCACAGATGACCTGACTTGTCTCCAAGGGCCAATTAGTGGGACAGCCCCACCACATGCCAAACCAGCTGCTGTGCCCAAAATCTCACCCCCAAACTTCAAAGCACACCCAGTACCCCTTCACAGAGCTTTTTACCAAAAACCCCAGCAGCCATAGGGTGGGAGATGTGCTCTGGGGCCTCCATGGCAAAGGGGAGCAAGCATCATGAGGGACTGCAGCCACGGGTGACTTGCGCTAGGACAGGGAGAGCCTGAGAAAGGAGAAAGAAGATAAAATGGTTTGCTATAAGGGATGATGTGAGATCAGATAGAGGCGGATACTTACTGTGTGCATCTGCCTTTTCAGCAGTGTGTAGCTCAGCAAAGATACCAAACCCAGGAACAGATCAATCACAGATCATCATGCTGGATGGCCACGAAGTCATATGTGAGAGGAGAGCAAACCCTAAGCAGTGAACCTTGTCTTCTTCAATAAGCTCCTTCACAATTACTCATGCCCAGCAAACAAAATAAAAGAAGAGGTACTCACTTTTGTAACAAACCCAGAATATACAGATAATATGGAGTCATTCTGGCATGATTTCTCCTCCTTCTCCTCCTTCAGAAACCTTCAAAGGCCACAGCCGGAGATCACATGCAAACGCTTTAAGCAGAATACTTCGAAGCTTGCAGGACAGACTGGCAGCAACAACGGCAAGTGAGACACAGGAGAAGCAGTCACTTGATGAGCGTGACAGAGGCTCCCTGAAGAGGGTGAGCACAAACACTGCTAGTACTCACAGCATGAGGGATGAGTCCCTCCGCGCTGTGCTGGACAGGACGTGTGACACCTGCCTGCTTTTCCAGATGAGAGCAGCAGGGAGGCTGTGACGCTCCAACACTGGCAGCACTGTTGTTGCTGTACCTGTTGTTTGAAAAATGTGACATCCCCTTCAGCCTACACCTGCGGCACTTACCATAAGTTCTAATTTTACCAAGTACAGATGAAAACGAATTAAGCAACTACGCAGCAATCCCTGGTTTCCATAAGCTTTGAAAAAGGTCTTCAAAGCAGCATAGAAAGCTACATAAAAAAAAATCCAAGTGGCACCCCTTCTAGGGTTTCTCTGCTAAGAACCCAAATCCCCTAAATTTGAATCCAGCTCCTGTAAGATAACAAGGGATGATTTCATTCATACCCTTTGCTACAACATGACACTGATGAGAAGGAAGTCCAGTGACAGTATTGCAAAGCGTCAGGCACATAGGGCGAAGACAGACACGTTAAGCATACTGTGCCGGACATGGGATATGAGCAAGCTATGGGCTGAAAAGTCCTGTCACAAATGACTGAAGCCATACAATGAGGCTTGAAAATGAGTGCTAGGCCTTCTAATCCTTATTGATAAGTGTTGCCACCCTGCAAACCAGACTTTGAGGAGCTGAGGCTCAACAGCAAATGTAAGATTCTGGTATAACCAGATAGTCCTGGTTGCCATAGCTGAGCACATAGCTGAGCAGCCGACATCCTGGAAGTGGGAAAGGGGTGGCATGCACAGACAACAGGAATGTCGTCAGCCCTGCTTGATTGGGGATATTAAGTGGTGGGACTGGCATTTGCTCAGAATGGACAATGCCCCTTCAAAGCTAACAGAGGTACAAAATGTGAAGCAAAAGCCTGCTGAGCATTCGCAGCCTGGGTCGGGCTGCTGCTGCGAGGTGGACAGAATCAGAGATGCCAAAATAGGTGCTAATCCTGTCCTTCAGCTTTCTGACACCAAATTAAAGAGCAAACACGCATTGGGGAGGGTGTGTGGTGGTGTAAAAAAAAAAAAGAAAGGAAGGGGGGGGCGGGAAGACGATGCCCATAAAGGATGGTTTGCTTTGTCCTGAAAAAAAGGCAGCCAGAGCAGGAAGAAGAAGGAATGTGCATGTGTGTGCACCATGTGGGACAATGGCAGTGCATTTCTCTTCAGCCAAGAGCACTGCTGTCATCTGTCAGCCTTGTACGTCTGCGTACAAGCAACACCAAACACTGCCTTCCAGTGCCTTCAACAGCAGGTTTTAGTGTTGATTTCCTCGTCTGAATTTTCCTTTTGGCTCCCCTGCTCAAAGTGTACACATCCAGTTTTGATGACACCCAAACAGCTGGCTGCAGACAAGTCTCAGGCTTCGCACGCCTGGCAGAGTGCAACACCAACACGCACACGCACGCAGGCACACGCACCCCTCGTCCTGACCTCGCTCCTCTTCTCCCCTGCAGCTCGCTACATTGGGAATGCTTTCTTTTGCAGCTCCCTTCCCAGCGTGCCCTCCCCACCCCCAAAAGCTGCCCCCCAGACCTGCTTTCGGGCCGGGGGAATGCACGAGGGGGCCTTGGCCAACGGGTGGAAGCGCGGTCTCACACCGCCGGCCACTTCGCAGACTCCGCGGCTGCTCCGCGCCCGCGGTCTCGCTGGGCCGCTGCGCCGGTGGACCTGGAGCAGCGGCGAGCAGAGGGCTGGGGAGAGGGGCGAATGCGGGGCTGCGGTTACAGCAGTGGGAGAGGGAGACAAAAAGAGTTTGAGCGGTTAACAAAGTTCGGATAAAGCAAACTGTGCCGTCAATTATTCCACCCCCCGCCTTTTGTGGTGTGTTTTTTTTTTTTTTTTTTTTCCCTAAACTCCCCCACGCCCTTTTTTTTTTTTTTTTTTTTTTTTTTTTTTTAATTTGGAAGGCAGTTGATGTGGTAATTAAGAATTTGGTGAGAGCCCGGGCAGGTCACCTCGTTTCTCAGATCAGAGCCCCATCAAAAATTCTTTCAAGTGTCCTTCTGCGTCGCCAAAGATGACAACAGCGAATCAATAAGTGCTTGAAATGAAAGGGGTTGCTGGCTAGCCCCCGAGGCTACAGATTTTCGCACCGCCGGTCTTTTTTTTATTTTTCCTTTCTTTTCCTTTTTCTCTTTTTTCCTTTTTTTTTTTTCTTTTTCCTCCTGAACTTCTCGCATTCCTCTGCGCTGCCTCTCCTAGGACGAGCTACCTTTTTATCCCCAGTCTCCTGAGGAATTTAAGAGCCCTGTTCGCATCCCCACTCGGCAGGACGGGCCCCGCCGGCTACGGCTTCGCCTTCCCGCTCCCAACAGCAGAGAGAGCGTGGCAGGGAAGGGGAGAACCGAGAGGGCACCCAGCTGCCGGCTCGCGGAAACCGGGCAAAGTTAACGCCTCCTCTTTCTTCACTCCTTCCTTCCTTCCAAAATAAGAAAAAAAAAAAAAAAAAAGAAAGAAAAAAGAAATAAAGGGGGGAAAAAAGGTGAAAAATTAATAGAAAAAGGGTAAGGGATCAAAGTAAAGGAAAATAAATATGGGAATCGCTGCGTGAAGCTTCGATTACTCAGTGCTAACAGAGGCTGCTCCGCTCCGGTTCGCACCGTCATCCCTACCCCTAACGCGCCCCAATTTAACAATCTTCCTAACGACCGACGTCCTCGGGAAGTTTTAATTAGGTAATTCATTAGTGCGCCAAAACAGGCATTTATATATCCTTTTAGATCAAGTGGTTAAGCGCTAATTTCGAATTGATTACAAAACACTGGAGTACGTGAAACACAGTAATTTTAATTTATATGCAAATCAACGGGTCCATTTGAAATGCTTAAAATTTTAACAATTATTGTATTGTAGCACCGGGACCAGGCGCCTGAATAAGCAATTTTGGAACCGGATCTGGACAGGAAGAAAATATTCGAGCGGCCCAACAAATCAATAATGTTTGAGTGTGTTAAACATGGCCAGCTATAGGTATTTACATACTCGTTTGCTGTCAGATAAGGAGCTCAGGGAGGTGGGAGGAGAGGATGAGGAGGGGGGGCAGACGGGAGGGAATGCTTTCGAGGGCTGAGATCATAATCCGGGAATGAAGAAAGTAAATGGTCGTGAATTGCCCCGTCGCGCACTTTCGAGGATAACTCCTTTCCCGCCGGTGCCCCCGCGCAGGCGGACGGTGCAAGACACTGGGGGATGTTTGAAACATGGCTCCACTTTTAGCCACTTCTAGATACGCTCTGCCTTTTTGTTGTTGTTATTTCTGTTGGATATTTGTTTTTCTTTCCCCGTCCCCGGGCAAAACCCTCAGCGGCAGCAGCGGGAAGCAGCCGGGGTGTTCGCCCGCGCCGAGCCCCGGGGTCACCCGGGGAGAAGCCTTGCGGGTCCCTCCGCTCTCGGGAGCACCGCTGGCTGCGCCAGGTGCCTGTCAACGGATAGCCGCGATATCATTAAGGAAAACAGCTTTTCCGCCTGTCGGGGACACGAACAGCCCCGGCCCTCCTTCCAAACAGTTCAGCAAGGCGGGGGACCCGCCAGGGAGCCCCCAGCCTTGGCGCTGGCGTCCCGGCCGGCCCGCCGCCGCTCCTCGCTGCAGTCTGCGAGGAGAGGCTCCGTGGGCTCCTTGGAGCTTTTAAAGCTGTTGTCACCGAGCTGGCTGGAGGGGGGAGCGAGGCTATAAATACAGCCGCTTCGGCCTTTGCTCGCCCTGTAATCTATTATTACATTTATTGCTTTGATAGAAGGAAAAAAGAAATCCGCGTATTAAGTCGGCTCCGTAGTTTCCAGACACCCTGGAACCCCTCTTCCACGGCAGCATGTCTAATGTATTCCCTGGTGATCCTGAGCATTAATTAGTTGTTTAATAGGAGTATGACTAAAAATGTAAAAGAAGGATTAGGAGCGTGAAACGTATGTCCAGCTCCTTCCACACACTCGAGGAGGGAATGAAAATCACCCTGGATCTTATGTTTCTCCGGGAGCCATTTGCATTTCCCACCAGCTGCTCACTTCAGCCGCTCCGGCTCCGAGCAGCCGGAGCCCGCTGCAGCTCCGAGGGCGGCCCCGTTCCGCGGCCGCGCTGCTAACGCGGGCACCGCATCCTGCTCTGTCTTCGCTGCCCAATACACAGTGGGGCTAGGGGTGTGGAGGAGACGCGCACCAGTGCAAACAATTCGCTTTTTTCCTGGGGGAAAACAGAGTGCCATTCCGTCCTGGAGAGCACGACGCTTCACCGGGCACAGCGCTCCCACGGATAGACATGCAGGTAGCAGGGGACACGAAGAATTAATTGATTTCTCCTTAGAAAAATTAAAACTGCCCTTTGATTTAATTTCTGCCGAGAGGATGCATCCCCTCCGCTTGGCGTGGCCGCATTCCAACGGCTGCTCCGGGCCGGCGGGGCAAGGGCGGCCGGGCTCCCCGGGAGCCACCCGCGGGAGCCCTGCCCACCTCTACAGGCTCGCTCCCCTGGCAAACGATTCCTAAGACCCCTGCCCTACCCTAGAAATACCTAAAATTCACTCCAGGCTGAAATAATTTGAAAACATGCCCCCAAAGATCAGGTGCAGCCTCCGAGTTAAGAAAGCTCCTGTTTTATTTTCGCGTGGTCCCTCTACAAACAAAGCCGCGGAGACGCTGCGAGAAAAAAGCGACCACTTTACTTTGGTCTAAATAGAGATAACCGACTTCGTTATTTTCTTAAACACGGAAAACATCACAAAATCGAAAATGAATTCCTCCTTGAGGAAAGCTCAGCGTCGTTGTGGGGAAAAGAGGAGAGTCTCTGCCGTAGTGTTTTCCACGCCACCGGCCGTGAACGAGGCAGGGCGACTAACAGGGGTGAGCGGCCGGATTTCGGCTACCCAGGCCCTGCGCGAGTGCCACGAGCACCCAAAAGAACGCCCGGGACTGAAAACAAAATGGGGATGGAAGGAAATAATATAAATACATACATATGAATTAAAAAAAAAAGGAAAAATTAAAAAAAGGAAAAGAAAAAAGTGGGTTCAAACGGAAACCGAGACCTCTCCCAGCGGGTTGGCGATCCCTCTTCACACCTGGTGCAACGACTGCCGTAGGCTGGCCCGGGAAACTTTGGCCACAGTTACTGTACCCCCCTCCCCAGCCGGGCGGAGCGGGGCGCGCCCTGCGCGGGCGCGGAGGGACCGCGGCCGTCCCCGCTCACCTCGGTTCTCCTCTGGCTACCTAGCCCGCCGCCGCCTTTCCTCCTCCGCCTTTTGCGCTTCCTCCTGCCCCCTGTCCCCTCAGCAGCAGGGGGCTGCCGCTACCGCTGCGCCCGTGCCCGCGGAGCGCCGCGCAGCGCTGCGGAGCCGCCCGCCCCAGCCCAGCCCGGCCCGGCCCCGCGGCAGCGGCGGGGTGCGTTCGGCGGGGCTGGCGTGACGTCAGGGCCCGGGGAGGTGGGCGGGGCGGGGGCGCGGAGGGCCGGGGAAGGAGGGAGCCAGCGGCGGCTCCGCGGCCCCGCAGCCAGCGCAGGAGCCCGGCGCGGCCCCGCCGCCCCCGGCAGCACCGGCACCAGCAGCGCTTGCGGCGGGGCGGACAGAGCGACCGGCCCCGGTGAGTGGGGGAGTCTCGGGGGGTGTCGGCAGGACGGGACCGGGGCTGCGGGCGCGGCCGGTGCTGGCTCTGTGCGCCCCGGGGCGCGGGCGGGCCGGCGGACAGGGTGCTGCGGGATCGACTTGCTGATGTCCTCTGGAAGGCTGCGGCCCGTCCCGTGGCCAGGGCATAGAGAAGGGCCCTCGCGCCGCTTCCCTGCCGTGCCGGCCACGGCCTTCCCGGTGGGGCAGGCGCCGAAGCACCGGCCCCGACGCTCTCGGTCCCGCGGAGAGGCCTCGCAGGCACCTCCATCCCTCCGCGGAGCTGAGCAGTCGTGGGGGGGAAGGCAGAGGCTCGGGGCTCTGGAATATCGTGAGGGCGCGTTTGCGGGCTCCGCGGCCGGGACATCCGCGGCACCGCCCGCGAAGGAGCTGCCGCGCCCGGTTGTGGCTGCGGGCACCGGGGAGGGTGAGGCCCCGCACGGAGTCACCTTTCGTTCTTTCGTTTAAGAGCCACAAGCAGCTGCCTCGGTCTCTAACAAACAGCCTCCGCCGAAATCATGGGACGCGGTATTTCGGGCTGTGCTGAGATATTTGTTAGGACTCTGTTTTTTTGAGACGGGTTGTTCTAGATTTTGTTTTGGAGTTTGTTGTTTGCGTTTTCTTTTTCACCTCGAAAGCATACCGGTAGATACCAGTAAGAACAAAAATAACCCGGTGTGACACCGCTTTTTTGCCCTGCGCCCCGCAGCTGCTGCAGCCGGGCTCGTCGAGCAGGTTGCTGCCGGGAGACCCGGCAAGGCGCGCAGGCACGGAGGGCTCGGCGGCCGGTGTGCAGAGGCACTGCGGTCTTTAACTGCTAGCAGAGGAGTGCTCGGACACATGGAAAAATGAGAGTGGAGTTGCTCTCAGTTGAGCCGCCTGGCTGGAGACAATAGGAAAACGCTTCACGCTCCCCTCGGCCCCGCGCTACGTTGTGGTTTGTACGAAAATTAGATACGGGTGGGAGAAAGGGAAGGAGCAGTGCGGGCAACTGAGAGCGGGGATGAAATAGGAATCTGTGCGGGAAAGGCATTTTTCTTCGAAGATACCGGCGATTCTGGAGTGAAGAAAAACTTGCCCTTGGTGGCGGTGCGTGTTTTGGGGGAGCGGGGTGTCCCTACTTGTGAGATAAATCAGGCACCGAGGCAAGCGAGCAAGGAGGGCGGTTGAGTTTGTCCCGCAGGACTAATCTTGACGAAGACCCATCCGCGTTTAAGGACCTTCGGGGAAGAATTAAGGTTCTCTTAATCGCCTTCCTGCTTAATTTAGGCAGCTTGTGTGTTAGGCCGGAGGCCTGGGGGAGCAGAGTTTCCTCCGAGCGCTCTTCTACTTCGAATAGCAATCGCGGTATCACGACAAGGACCCGGAGGAGTCCCAATAATCGTACCTTCCCATTTAACCCCTCTTTTTTCCCTACCTTTTTTTTTTAAAAATAAATAATATACATTTATGTATTTTCTTCCTTTCCTTCACCTTTCCCTCTGTCGTATCCCGGCGAGGCCGGCGAGCGCCGCTCACCCAAAACGTGCCTCGGCTCCCGGCAGCCGCATTTCTAAGCGCCAGCTAATAATGCCCCCCGTTCAGATATTTAAAAAGAGGCGAAGAATAAGAAGACGAAAGATTACCGAAATGATGGTGACATGCAAATTTTCCCCGAAATTATCATAAGTAAACATTTGAAGCCTGGACTAATAAAATCCCATCTGTGTTACTTCATATCGAGTTAGTAGAGAGCTGTGATAATGAATTTTGTAATATCTCACGAACAGACATCTCAATCAGGCACTAATCCCGTGATTTTACTGCCCGACCTCTCAGACCGGGGGTGGCGCCGGCGGCCGGGGAGCCCCGAGCCACAGCCGGGCAGCGGGGCCCCTGCGAGCGCAGCCGCCACAGCGCATATCCCGCTGCGCCGCGCAGGGGCCCGTGTGGCCGGTACAGCCGCACCCCTGGGACCGGGGTCGGTGTGACCCAGGGTAGCGCACAGCCACGAGGTTACGGGCCCTCCTCCACGTCCTGAAATAACGAGGGGCGGAGGGAGGCCGAGAGGTCCGGCAGGCTGGGGAACAGCTATGGGGGGTTGTGCCCATGGAGTGGTGCCACTCGTGTGGGACCCGACGCTGAGGCGAGGTGGGGGGGCACGGTGCAGACAGCACTGGAGAAAGTTAGGGTTCCCGCAGCACCCTTGCGACGTGACCCCCGCAGCAGCTGGGCTTCTTTTTCGCATTGATTTTTGACTCCCAAAGTAACTGTTTTAAAACACCGATGCCTTCATCTTTTGCAGATAACGGGTAATGGAGTCCAACTGCCGCAAACTTGTCTCCGCCTGTGTTCAGCTAGGTAAGAAAAACCTCCTCCTTCTCCGAGACGAAGGCACAGCGTCCCCGCTGCCTTGCGGCGCGCTGCGCGGGTGCGGAGCCGGGCGGGCAGCTCCCGGGAAGCAGCTCCGCCTCGGCGGAGGGGTGCGCAGCAGCACGCGCTGACCACCTCTCCCCTGTGTGTCCCCGTGTCCCTGTCCCCAGGGGTGCAACCCGCCGCCGTCGAGTGCCTTTTCTCCAAAGGGGCAGACATCAAAAAAGGGGAGCTCGGCGAGGCGCCGGAGGGCCGCAGGGAGCCCGCCGGCAGCAGGTTCCTTGGGCGGCCGCCCCCTGGCGCCAGTGGTAAGCGGCTGCCTCTCCGAGCCCCTCCGCGGGCCGCGCCGCCGGGGTGGCGGGCGGGAGCTCCGCGATGGGCCCTCCTGCGCGGCGCCAGGGCGCCCTCTGCTGCCCGCCGGCTGCGCAGCTCTGCGCCCGGGCGCCATTTGCGCCTGATGATGCGAGGCCGTGGAGAAAGGGACGAGGGGGGTTCCGCTGGCAGGAGCTCACTGACACCCGCCGCTAGCCCGTCCGTCCCCCTCACCCGTCGCCAAAACCATCCCTGCTGTCAGCGCGTCTTTCAAACCCCCGCAGAGCCGCTCTCGTATTTATTGATATTGTCTATGT
Organism: Ara ararauna; assembly: GCA_028858755.1. Classification (NCBI taxonomy): domain Eukaryota; kingdom Metazoa; phylum Chordata; class Aves; order Psittaciformes; family Psittacidae; genus Ara; species Ara ararauna. The sequence continues at coordinate 58,601,030 of CM054376.1, read as the reverse complement.
TTTGTGTCCGTCCCCCCCCCCCCCGTGAGCAAGCCACCGTCCGGTCCTGCCCCCCAGAGGCGGCCCCCGTCGCGCCCCTCCCGCAGGGAGGACGAGCTCCTGTATCCTCTCCCCCTGCCCGCTTCAGGGGGTCTGATAGGCGAGCCTGAGGGGTGGTAAAGCAAAACAGCAATGCAAACACATTACAAAGAAGAAAACAAGCGCTCTGTATTTCGAGAGACTGTTTAATCCAAGATAAACGTAATTCTGTTTAAATAAAATATATTAACCTGAATTAATAATACAGGAAACTAGAGTGAATTAATAATGCACGTATTCGTGGTCCCGTGGTTAAACACTTCCTTGTAAGAATACTGTATTAACCCTGTTTGGCCAAACAGCTTGCTGTTTCTCAAATAACACCCAGTAATTTCAGGAGGAGCCACGTCCCCTTCCCGAGTCCACCCTCTCCCGGAGACTTTAGCCAGGGTTTGCTCGCCAGACATCAAACCCCCCTAGAAGAAGAAACGCTTAGGTGAAAGGTTAGCCGGCAAAATCCGGGGTAATGCCAAAAGCGAAGTTAATACGAGCCGATAATTTTTAATCCCGGAAACATACGCTATATTAAATTGTGCACAAATAGGTTTTAGCAGGGTCTGGCGCTTTTTCCCTCGGCCAGCAATCAGTGTTAAATAACGTGGAAAGGAAGGGTGACATTGCTTTATATATGGTTTGGGAATAAGCAAGGCCTCCCTGCCCTCCCTTGCCGTCCCTGCCGAGGAACAGGTGGTCTTAATCAAAGCCCTTCGACAGATCTAATGGGAAAGTGGGGACCTTTCCGATAGGATAAATTTATGAGCCCTTCCAAGTCAGCTTTATTCGACTAAGTATTTATAAAACTAATATCCACATATGCTCCCTGACACGGTAACTTTTGCTTCCCCGGCAGAGAAACAAATGGTTATTTTCTTAACCATCAATTATGGACCCGGATTATTGTAGTACACCCAAAATTTCCTGCCTCGTTACCATATAAAACGGTCTGTCCTTCACTCGTCGGGCTGCAGAGGTAAAGGCGGGGGGTGGGGGGAGGAACTGCGATATAACGCGTTTAATGCTGTTAGTTAAAATAGAAGTCTGAGCCGAAGAAGCAAAGCAGGGTTGCCTGGCCATTAAATCCTTCCCTTTCACAGGGATGGGAAGCGCAGAGAGCCGCGGGTGCGGCTGTATCTTTACAGATATGGGGATATATCCCTGGTGGTGTGGGGATGATTCCTGTGAGTCCCAGCTCTTGTCTCTGTGCGACGGAGCAATGGCAATTCCTGAGGTGCCCTGTGCTGCTAGGGGGACTCTCTGCGAACTGGAGAAGTCACGGGTGTTTTCTCGCCGTCCAGGCGGGTTTTGTTGGGGCTTGGCTTTGATCTGCTTTTAATCCGACCGTGTTGGTTGATTTGGGCATCGGGGACTCCTTGTTCTGCGGGATGAACCTCGCGGAAGGCCCGGGGGGACTCGGGACCCCACCTGGCACCGGTCGGGCCGGGAAATTCCGAGGGCGGTCAGGGAATTTCCCGGGTTAGGCACCGTCGGGGGGCACAGGGAGAATAATCGCTAACTAGCACCATTGGTAAACGGCAGTAAAAAATGCGAATGTTTGGTCAAATCGACGCTCCTGTGCAAAGAGGAAACGAAATTCAGCAGGAGACCCCCCGGAGCTGGTTCCCAGAGGGAGGGGAAATGGGGGGGGGGGGGTGCATCCCAACAGAAACGTGTCCCTGGCCACAGAGGGGAAAGTATGAAAGTATTACTGCAGCCTGGAGTGTGAAACGCAGCCAGGCGGGAGCCGCGTTGACCCAGGGAAATTGCTGCTGGGTGCCCAGTCCCACTAAATTAGGGTAACTTCAGCGCACGCTTAGACAACCCCACAGCACGTGCAAGGGCTTGTGGTGGGTTCATTCGGATAATTTTTATCGACGGCTGGAAGATGCGTAAACTATTCGGGGGGTACATACATATACACATATATGTACTTAATCTGTATGATTCGTGAGCTCTGCCTATTCTACTTAAGGAATCCTTTTCTGTAATCGATAATTTGGGTACTGCTGGAACAGCAGCCTTCAACGTGGAACGTTGAAATTACAACCCCTTTGTATCACCAATCAGCATCACAAATTGATTGTTTCAACCCTTTATTTATATATATATATATTCTTTGTTTTGAATATTCCGTAACCTGACATCCGTTTTTCAAAGCCAAACCAAAACCCCAGAGCCGGTTCAGTTTTCCCCCCAGGTCAGGTGCAGCCACGGCAGCGGCCACAGCAAAGCTCCGTGGTGCCTTTTCTGACCCCGCGACTACATGATGGGCGAGCAGCTTACGCCCCTGTGGAGGGTTGGGGGCGCGGGTGGGAAGACGAGGCGGAGCCGGTGCCGAGCAGCACCCCCCTCCCCGCCACCGGACGTGGCCAAATGTGTCGCGGGAGCTGCGACCGGCGCTGTGGAGCCGGGGTCACTCCGCCTGTGCGCTACCGTGCGCGGCGGCGGGGAAGTTGCGCAGACCTTCCTGCGGCCAACGCTGAGCGCTAATTGAAAGTTGTTTATGGCGCTTCGCATATATAATTTTGTGTCGTCGTCCTCCCCCCTTCGCCCCGTCGTCTGAGAATAATGTATGCAGCGGTTGTTAGCCTCACCCCAGGGAAAACTAAATGTATAACGAAAGCTTATTCGTGAGGAGGAATATACTAACGGAACAACCTGATGTCTTCTTAATCCCATGTAAAAAGCTCTGTAGTCTTCCTAATATTGACTGAATGGGTAATTAATGGCTCTTCATCGAGGAGAACACCCGGTAATCCGAGATAGGCGAAAGACAACAAGCCAAAGGTAAAAGACAACAGGACTAGCTAGAGACTCCACATGAGAACCGATTTATCCATTTAGGAGCGCATTACACCTAGAAACAACGATCCCGTGAGGAGATAAAGGAAAAGTGAGAGAATAAACACCCACCGTAGGTCTGGCGTCCCCCGGCACCCAGCTCAGCTCTCTCCCCGCTCTCGACCCTCCTGCCAGCCGCACAGGGGCCGGCACCGCGGATCCATGGCTGCCGGCAGGAGCGGGAGGTCGAAAATACCTTCGGGGGGGGGGGGGGGGGGGGTTGGAGGGGGGCAAAAAAAGCATAATAAGATATTATTTTTGAATTAAAGACATTAAAAGGGAGAGGCAGAAGCGGGAGGGGGGTGCGAAGCAGCCCCAGTTCCCAGTTTTCGTGCCGCAGGTTGCCCTCAAGCGCACCGGGGCGTGCCCCCGGCCAGCCGGGCAGCATCAGGCAAACACAAGGGGAGAAACCCCTCCAAATCGTTTATTTTTGGGGGGTGTCAGCCAGTCTGGGCCGGCCGGGGCGGCTTTGAGGCCAGAACCAAACCTGGAAAGGGATGGAGCCTCCAGAAGGAAAAAAAGAAAAGAAAAAACGCCAGAAAAGCACTTTTGACGTTTTAATTGAAACCTTTGTCTCTAATATATTACTGGGTTGACTACAATTAGGTTGTTTTTCAGTTGTCTGACAGCTTTTAAAATACTATTTCACTCGGGAAATAAAAGCTTCATCTCAGATTATAGGTGGGTATTTTTGGATTTACGTGATTTATGGTCACCATGACAACTAATGCTTCGTGGTAGCTCTCCTCCTGCCCGGGCTGGGGGAGTTTTAATCCAAGGCACAAAAGGAAATGCCGGCACCCCCTCCCTTCGGGTGCGGGGCTGGGCCTGGGCAGCGCCCCGCTTTTGGAGACGCGGGAACGGGCGGACGGTCTGTGCCCGCTGGGGCTGGGGAAGGTGCGTGAGTATGACGATGTGGCGGGTCCTTGCTTCCCCTGTACCCCTCCCTGGGGGGGCCGGGACCCGCCGAGTGTCCCAGGACAAGGAGGCACCGCCGCTGCGCCCTGCAAGGGCACTAGGCGCTTAAAACGCGCTCTGCACCGCGCAGTCAGGAGGGACTTTTCGTTTGGAGTTGCGGCGGAACAAGCCAAACTAACGAAAATAAACGAATGCAAACCAAAACAGTAGAAAAGTAAGAAGGAGAAAGGGCTCATCTGCGGGAAGGATGCATTGCCCCTTTGAAAAACAATTGTACCTGCTCCCCGGGGCTTTGCGGGACGGTAACCCGGAGAGGGGCTGGGAAAGGCAGTGCCCCGCCCGGAGCCCCCCGCAGCCAGGTCAGGCCAGAGGACGGGGTAGTCCCGACCCCTCGAGGGGAAAAGAGGCGGGGGGGGTGAGGGGAGAGCAGAGGGCTGATTTCTGGGTGCAGAACCATGGATGTAGTGAGAGGTTAAGAAGAAACGGGGATATGATTGGTGAACAAATTGTGCAGAATGGAGCTGGATTCATATTGACTTAGTTATAGGTCATCTGCTGTCGGTGCAAAGGGAGGAAATATTTACTTTATACATATACTTTATGATCTTGGGGGAATTAGAGGAAATTCAATAAGAAAACGGCTAGAATCATTTTAAACCCCCTATTTAAAAGACTTAAGCAAATTAGAGTCTTATCAGATTAAAATCCACTACAAATGTAAGAGCATTGTCTCCGTCGAAACGCTGTGGGGTCTGAGGAAAGAGATTCTTTGCCAAATCTCAGGGATAAAAACACGTCATTTAAACACCAGATAATGAGCAGAATGTAAATTAATTTAACCTTCTTTACTAACAGGCTGCGAAAGTAATATGTATAATTTAGTGATAAGTGAGATTGCGGGGGGTGATACGTTCCTCGAACGAGCATCAGAGACTAAGAAGGACCCTCGTGGGGGTGGGCAAGAGAGCAATAGGATACAGTAAAGTTTGGGCGCTGGGTTATAGCTATGGAGGGGAACTTTTCAGTAACTTTTTGATGTAGAGGGAGTGAAGACACAGGCACAATCTGCATTTTCCACCGGGCTCCCGCGGGCTCCCCACCCCGAGCAGGGCCGCAGCCCCTCGGGGGCATGGCTCGAGGACAGGCTGCTCTGCCCTGGGACGCCCAGACCGGCACCGGAGGACAACCTGTCCCCGCCCCGCACCCGCTTCCCCCTCCTCCTGCCGGACCCGGGTCCGCAGCAGCCTCGCCCCTAGCCAAAAGCGGAGCCAGCGGAACCCCGCAGCTCGTCCTTCTGCAGTTTCTGTCAGGGTGTCGCTGCCCGGGGGCGAGGGGTCACATCCTGCCCCTCCAAGCCTCGGAAGGCGGTCGCTCAAGGAGGTCATATGGGTGAGATTGGAGTGCCGGAACCCGGCCTGGTGCAGAGCTTGGCCAAACTGTAACCGGCGTTCTCGGGTGCGGGTTTGGGTTCGGGTTCGGGGGCTGCTCTGAGCGCCGGCAGGGTCCCCGCGGGTCCCCGCCGCGCGGGGGGAGCGATCCCTGCGGATAACGTGTAAAACCGGGGAGGAAAAGACCCCTCGGGCCGTCGCTGTGAGGAATCCGGCCGCAGGGAGGGGTCGGGGGGAATGGCAGTGGCATGGAGAGGATTCCCCCATGTTCTTTCTCCGCCTCAGGTGAGGGCAGAGGGAGGCAGGGCGTGCAGCTTGTTACTCAGTGTGCAGCTCTCCGCGGAGGGGCTGCTGCTCTTTCTGCCCCTGCCCGTGCCTCGCCGTGGCCATCCCGCTCTTTTCGCCGAGGACCCGCCGTCCCTCCGGCTGCGACCCCGCCCGCTTGTTTCCCAACCTCTCGGACAGAGGGAGCCGGGCCCGGGGTCCTCCACTTCCATCCTCCTCGTCGCAGCGCCTCTGTCAGTGCCGAGCGCTCCGCCGGTGCGGAAGGCAGCGCGGCGGGGCGCGGAGGGAGCGGAGGGAGCGGGCGTGCCCGGAGCCGCCCCGACGGGTCGCCCCTTGGGCCGGCCTCTGCGGGCGCGGGTACGACCGCCGGGGCAAACCAGGTGGCTAACGCTGTGTTTAGGGGGGGCGCGGGAGGCGGGGCGCAGGCAGGGGCGGGGCGCGACGGGGCGGGCCGGGGGCGGTGCGGGGCGTGGCGGGTGACGTGCGGCGCGGGGAAGGCCGCTGCCGGTTTAAGATGTCAGGCCAAGAGGGAAGCGACTGAGCTGGTGCGGTGCGGGGCCGGCCGCGCGCGGCGCGGATCCATGCGCGGGCAGCGCAGCGCAGTGCCCCGCCGAGCCCCACCGAGCCCCGCGGGGGGCCGGGGGCCGCCGGTCGGCCGGGGAGCAGCCGTGTCGCCGTGACGGCTCGTGCAGGACCGGACTCGCCCGCTCGCCTGTCGCCGCCGCCGTCGCGCCCCCCGGGCGGCGGGGGGCTCCTGGGCTCGCCGTGCCGCCCGGGAGCTAGCCGAGCGCCGCCCGCCCCGCCGCGGCTCCCCCGCCCAGCAGCCCTGACACCCCGGAGCCGCTGGGTAGCTCCGCGCCGACGGAGGGGGGGGCCGCGTCTGCCGTCGTACGCGTACCGACACCTACAGACACACGCACACCTTCTCCTACCGACCCCCCAGGCGCGCACGTAGAGCTTGGCAACCTTTTGCCGATGAACTGCATGAAGGACACGTTAAGCCTGGAGCGCCTGGGAGCCGGGAATAAGCTGTGCTCCTCCTCACCTTCCTCCTCTTCTTCCTCCTCTTCATCATCTTGCCACCACCACCAGCCCGCGCTGGCTATGGCGACGGCGCTGGCGCCGGGGCAGGCGCGCTCCTCCTTGGAGTCTGCCAAGCACCGTCTGGAGGTGCACACCATCTCCGACACCTCCAGCCCCGAGGCCGCAGGTAAGAGGGAGCGACCGGCAGGGACTCCCGGGCTACCCGCAGCCCTAACGCGGCTCGGCCCTCCCCGCTGGTAGCCCCGCGGCCCGCGATGCGCAGCCGCCGCCCCTCTGACCGGGAGCGCCCTGCGCTCGACGGGAACGTGCTTTGTGGGGTTTCTTTTCGAGTGCGATGTCTGTGTGCTGGAGTGTGGGAAGATAACGACATGTGTAAAGACAGGCGAATAGCGTGTACAGCGGCGGGCTAGTGATGTGGATACTGATGGGCGAGTAGTATGGGCATAGACGGAGATATACTATGGATGTAGACTGGCATGTCATATGAGTATAGACGGAGAAATACTATGGGTATAGTCGGACAAATCATATGCGTATAGGTAGGGGAATGATGTGGATAGAATGCGCGAAAAGTAAAGAATGCAAGCAGAATAGCGAGATACAGGCAGGCGAGTAATACGGTTACAGATAGGCAAATAATACGGATTACGTGTACGCAGATGGGAGATACAGACCTGCAAAAAATTCGCGTGTATCAATAGGTCAGAAACCTGCGTACATCGGCGGAGGGGCGGCTCCTTCCGTTCCCCGGAGGTGTCTGCTTCCAGGGAGGAGCCGACCGCGGGTGCGGAGGAGCCGCTGGTGCGGGCGGCCGGCGCGGTTAATCATTACACCGGCGAACCGCACTGGGGGCAGGCTGCGGGGCCTGGCGAGCCGGGGGCGAGCCTTCCCCGGCAGCGGGAGAGGAGAGAGAAAGAGGAGGCTTCGAAGGCTGAGGCGCCCCCGTTTTCCGCCTTGTTGTTTTTTTGTTTCCCCTCTTACAGAGAAAGATAAGAGCCAGCAGAGCAAGAGTGAGGATGCGGGGCCCGAGGATCCCTCCAAGAAGAAAAGGCAGCGGCGGCAGCGGACCCACTTCACCAGCCAGCAGCTGCAGGAGCTGGAGGCCACCTTCCAGCGGAATCGCTACCCGGACATGTCCACCCGGGAAGAGATCGCCGTCTGGACCAACCTCACCGAGGCGAGGGTTAGGGTAAGTCGCGACACGACACGCCGGCTCCTAGCAGCGGGGGTCGGGGCGGGGAGGAAGGGGAGGAGGGCTGCGGTGTCTGCAGCTACTTTCGATTTCGGTTTGTATGCAAACTCCAGAGCCTTTGCACAAAAGCAGAGCAGAGCAGGACAGTTCTGTCAAAGCGAGATAGATTGGGATAGCTCTCTCTCTCTTTACCTCCGGAATATGGTTTGCTGCGCGTTTCGCCCTCACCGCGCAATGCGTCCTGCTCCTTTTGGTCGAAACGCTAATGAAAACATTAGCCAAGAAAGCAACTCGGAACAGGCTGCAACCTGCGGTGCCTCTAATGAGAAAAAGATGTAATATACACAAGGGCTTTTACTTCTCTCCGAGGCACTCCCGACGTGCCCTTCCTTGCATTTTTCTCTTTCTTTTGGTTTCACAATTCGACGGGCGTCTCTCTCCTCCCTTACCCCCTCTGAGATTTATGAGACCATCACGGCGCTGCAGAGTTGCCGAGGCCGGATCCTGCTGGTTTGCAAACGCCGCTCTAGAGAGGGAACGACATCCAAAAAAGAGCACCAGGCAGGCCGAACCCCCAATTTTTGGAAATCCCGCGTAAATCCTTTCCCCGCGATAGTTCAGGGAAAGCGATGTTAATGCAAGTCAGGGCCGGAGTGAGTGGGGCCCACGGTGCGCAGGGCCGAAGCAGCCCCGCAGCGAGAGCGGGGCCCGGCCGGGGCTGCGCCGGAGAACAGAGCGGTGTCTGATACGGTGCGGCTTTTGCGGGAGGTTTTGGTTTCGGGAGGTGCAGATCTGCCAGATGGGCCCCGTCCCCGTGGTGTCCGGGCGGCCCCTGCCCGGCCCAGTGCGGGGGGGTTCTGCAAACACCCCGGGGTGGCTCCAATACACACGAGTGTGGCTGCTGGCGGCTGCCCGAAGGGTCAGGCACCCAGATGTGGATTGGGAAGGGCACGTTGTCCCCATTGTCTGAGGAGGGTCCCTTGGGTCTCATTTAGCACGTTGTTAAATGGCGATTTTTTTGGGTTGGGGTTTTATTTCGGTCTCTTTGGGTTTTCCTTTTCTTTTCGACAAAGAGCAGTCGAACAAGTTTGTTTAGAAAGTGGTTTTCGGCTCTGGAAGCTTTGTAGCTTTAACAAACTGAAGCAAGGATTTATTAGTTGCTGGCTTCCCCCTCCTTCCCCGTAATAGGAAACATCGCCTTAAAATTCCACGGCTTTCCGGGCGTTTTGCCCTTATTTTTGCACTTTTGTATTTCCCCTGGATGGCTCCAGGGCAGAATAAGCCAAGGAAGGAGGGGAGCAAAAAAGAGAAACGAGGAACATGACAGTAACGATAGAAACACAGAAGAGGGAAGCTTTTGCAGCTGCGGCTGGAATCAGAGCATCGGATATTGTGCCGGAGGGGGGGTGTCGGTGAAGGTGCAAGAATTTACCCTGCTGAGACCCGGCAGCACAGGGCCCGGGGGGTGCTGGGTGGGCCCGGCAGCACATCGCTGCCCCGGCCCAGCGAGGGGCTCCGCAGGGGAGGTGGCGAACCTCTGTGTATGTGTGTACGGACACATCTTCATGTATGTACACATGCATATATGTATACATGTACATAGGGACACGCTCGGCTGTTGCCGAGAGCTTGCGAAAAGCTGCGGCAGTGGTTCCTGACTAATTCGCGTCTCGCATCTTCCTCCCTCCTTCCCTCTCCCTCCCCGTTCCAAAGGTTTGGTTCAAGAACCGCAGAGCCAAATGGAGAAAGAGAGAAAGGAACCAGCAAGCCGAGCTTTGCAAAAACGGCTTCGGTCCACAGTTTAACGGCCTGATGCAGCCCTACGATGACATGTACCCTGGCTACTCGTACAACAACTGGGCAGCCAAGGGCCTGACCTCCGCTTCCCTTTCCACCAAAAGCTTTCCTTTCTTCAACTCCATGAATGTCAACCCTCTGTCTTCTCAGAGCATGTTCTCCCCTCCAAACTCCATTTCCTCCATGAGTATGTCTTCAAGCATGGTACCCTCTGCAGTCACCGGGGTCCCCGGCTCCAGCCTCAACAGCCTGAATAACTTGAACAACTTGAGCAATCCCTCCCTGAATTCTGCGGTGCCGACGCCAGCCTGTCCTTATGCTCCTCCAACACCTCCGTATGTTTATAGGGACACATGCAACTCGAGCTTGGCAAGTCTGAGACTTAAAGCCAAGCAGCACTCCAGTTTTGGCTATGCCAGCGTGCAGAACCCTGCTTCCAACCTGAGCGCTTGCCAGTACGCGGTGGACAGACCCGTGTGAGGCACCCAAGTAGGAAACACTGCCTGGGAATCCCTCCCGCTTCCCGCAGAGACTGAGAATCACGCTAGAAAGTAATGGGCACTAGAGAGAAAGAGACAGGAGGAAAAATCAAACACAGAGAGAGAGGGAAACAGAGAAAGAGAAGGGGGAAAAAAAGATGAAACCACTGAAATAAGATAGTTCCTTTGTTTTCAAAGGACCTCCTACAGATTCTGAGATCTTTCTTTCACTAAGAGTATTTCAACAGTTACAAGGACATATATATATATATATGGACAAATGTTTGACTGGATATGATATGACATTTTAATGTTACTATAAGCTTGTTATTTTTTAAGTTTAGCATTGTTAACATAAAATGACTGAAAGGATGTATATATATCGAAATGTCAAATTAATTTTATAAAAGCAGTTGTTAGTAATATCACAACAGTGTTTTTAAAAGGTTAGGCTTTAAAATAAAGCATGTTACACAGAAGCGATTAGAATTTTTTCGCTTGCGAGCAAGGGAATGTATATACTAAATGCGACACTGTATGTTTCTAACATATAATTATTAAAAACAAAAAAATTGTGTGAATATCAGTTTTAGAATAGTACCTCTGGTGGATGCAATGATGTTTCTGATATTGCAATGTAAAACATGCCCTGTGTATAACATTTCGTACAATTATTATTGTTTTACTTTTCAGCAAACATGGAAAAAAAATGAAATGTGTTTTATTTCATGGGAGTAAAATATACGGCATACAGTTCTGTCTGCATTTTTATTTACCGAGCCAAGCTGCGCAGCGGTAACTGCTCCGCAGTGATTGACTGGTCGCTGACACTGGATTTCTCTCTCTAGAAACACAGGGCAGTTCTTTTTATTGCAATACAAATAAGTGCCGGCATTTTTTGTTTCCACGTAAAAAATAGATCCCAGGCGCTAATGCTGCATGATAGAGAAACTCGGGCTTGGACCCGCGGAATCCCTTTATTCACCCACGCAGCCCCGAGAAAATGGATTATTTGGCGTCTTTGGCCTCGGGAATTATCAGCCACAAAGTTGCTGTATCTCGAGCATAAATTTCTCCCGCTGTGAAGGAAGCTTTTATTACATTAAAGAAGAGGGGGTGGGGAAGAGAACAGAAAAAAAGGCAAAGAAAAGCCAGTTTGCAAACAAACTGCTCCTGTTCAGAATAATCTGTCCCCTTTGCCGCCCCCAGTGCTCACCTTCTCTCCCTTCAGCGGGGAGATCCTTCATGTACTATTGCATTTCTATTCCAAATCCCCCTTTCAGACATGAAGAGAAACAAAGAGCAGCCCAAATCAGGGCGGCCCCGCGGAGCGCGGGGGTGAGAGGTTAGCCCCGCGTTTCCTGCGACTTCGTGCTGCAACACGTCGTTGAAGGGAAAGGTCATGCTCTCCTGTGTTTTGTTTTAAATAATATCGACCCATTCATTCTCAACCTGCTTGTTCCTGAAATTATACAGGATTATAACTTTGCCATCGCCCCGGACGATTGAAACAAATCAAGATGAATTGCCGCTCGGCCCTCCCTCCCTCCCGGCGGCCCTCACCCCCCTGGCGGGTAAGGAGGGGCTGCAGGGAGGGTGCGGGGCTGCTCCAGCGGCACCCGGCGAAGAAATTCCGCAGGCGCGTAAGCTGATGAGCAGCGGAGGGAACGGCAGGGAGGCAATTCACCGCGGTGGGGGGCGAGTTTGCGCTGTGAGCGGCATTTGCGCTCTCCTTGCGCGCTTTTGTGAGGCCGGTGCGACATCGTGGTTAGAAGGGGAGAGGGGAGAGGTCAGCGCCCTGAGATTTCCCGTGGGGAAAATGCTTTCCCCATTCGAAAACGGGGCCGTCCCCCTCCGTATTCCCATTAGCAGCATGCGCAAACCCCATCTCCACTTTTTTCTTTCATATGTTCTCCTTAATTTTTACTTTTATTTTTTTTTCCCCGTAATATTTTGTTTTTCTGTTTGTTTCTTTCAAGGGGGGGATGTGCTTTTAAATTTTTGTTTAAATTCTATTTTTTGTTTTTCTGTGTACTTGCGTTATTTTTCTAAACCCGTTTTCTGTTTGCTCTCCTCTCTGTGTTGTTGCCAGGGGGTCAGTCAGAGCCTCTGTGCTTGGGGCGGGGGGAGGCGGGCGCCCCCTCTTCAGTGCCCGGCCTTCCCGCCGCCCCGACCCAGCGCCGTTCCCGTCGTTTTTTTCCACACCGTATCAACACCTAACCCGGGTGAGTTCCACGGGGGCTTCCAAAAATGTCCCCTTCCTCCTCCTTTTCCTCTCCCTCCTCGCTGGGCCGCGGGCGGGAGGTCTGGGGGCGACTGCGGAGAGAGGCGTGCAGCTGGGACCCCCCCGGGGTGGGTTAAGTGGAGAAACGCGGGTGCTTTTCTGCCCCAACCCTCTCGGCGGGACGGGCTCGGAAACCAGCAAGCGGCTCACCGCGGGTATCGGCGCGGTATTTTGCATGCTCTTCTCGTCTCTCGTTTCTTCTCACCGGCGTTGGTTATTTATATTCTTCTCATCTATCTATCTATGTATCTATAAAATATCCATGTATTTATTTAGAATATGTGTGTGCGTGGAGAAGGAATATGTATGTAATATATAGTATACACGTATACGTTTAGAAGAATAATGTATACCGTTTCCAGACAAAAAAAATTGGATCAGAGTTTTCCACTCTACTGTGTAATGGCTCAAATGATGAAAAATCAACGTGACCGCTCAGAGAGGACATAAATCACTCCGAGTGTAATCTGAATTTCTCTTTCTCCCCCTAGCTGAAGCCTTGAGGGTCATCATTTTTCTGCGCCACTTGACCAAAGATATAATGTTTTGATTAGGTCGTAAATCAAAATCTTGGCTCGTGGTTTTTCTTTTTCTGATTTTCTTTTTTCTTTTTTTTTCCGGGGGCTTCCCTTCCCCTTATCGGCGGTGGCAACGCGAACCTGGAACAATGGAGGCCGTAGAGAGGGCTTGGAAAAGCCACAACGAAATGACGGATTTGCAAAATGCCTATTTGCAGAAGCGGCGGGGGAGAAGGGTGAAACACCGGCCTCGCACCCCTCAACCCCCCCGCCTGAGCCCTCGGCAAGGGGCCTGCTTGCTCGTCCCCCCGCGCCGGGAGTGCGAGCTGGCAGCGCCGTCTGCTTCCCAATCCACATCCCAATCCACATCCCAATCCACATCCCAACACACAGCCCCGCCGGCCCGCGCATCCCCGCGGCCCTGGCCCCTCCGCCCCCCGCCTCGGCTCAGCTCTTTTGTTTTCGGACGGGGCCTCCGCACTTTGGACGGCGGCGGCGCGCCCAGGGCAGGGCGAAGCGTAGTGTCGGTGTGTCCCGGGAGGCTCTCCTGCGGGCCTCTCCCTGCGCGGCTTTGTGCTCCTGCGCTCCTGCCCGCGTGTGCAGGCACACCGGCCTCCGCATACCTGTACCAGGAAATAAAAGAAACTTTTCTGGGTTTATTTTGGGTGGGATTTTCCTTTTTCTTTCTTTTCTTTCTTCTTTTTCTTTTTTTCTTTTTTTTTTTTTTCTCACGACATTCATTAGCACTTTGGAGGGAAGAAACTTCCTTGGGGAAATAGTTAACATTTGAACCTGCCCGTTTCTCCGAGCTGCGGAGAAGGTCTTCCTCCCACGCCCCCCCCGCCCCATTCCCCACCGGACTGAGCGGGCGCGGAAGGGTTTGGAGAGGACACGATACATGAGCGGGGTTCAAGAAGGGGACCGGCTCATGGCTCGCCGGTCCCTCAAACCTACGCGTTTTCTGGGCATATGAATTATCTTACTAAATGCCCGCTTTGGTACCGTGTTATACATGTGCAGGGCTGAATACTGGACAGATAGACTGTAGCAGTCAATAACGCAGGATCCTGGGAGAATTTACACCCTCGGAGCGCCATACAGAGCCGGACTAATCGATTACTAAACCTGGAGTTTTCTAAAGGCGAACCCTGTATGGAAGTGATTTCTCCAGTTTCCTGCTCCTTTTTCCCGAGGAAGAAAAGAGGGGAAATAACAGAAACGCTCCCTTGCGAATTTTTAGCGGCAAGGTATTTTTTAATTATAAATTAAAAATAAAACCTCTGTTCAGGCCGCTTTTCACGAGCTCGGACCTCGCTTGTGCGGGCAGAGCCGCCGGACTGGAGCGGGCAGAGCCAGGCCGCTGCTCCGCGCCGCTACGCAGGGGCGCAGGGAGCTCTGCGCTGCCCGTTCGCCGGTGCTGGACGAATTCCTCCCCCCGGTCCATCTGCGGATTCGGGAACGCGGGGGATTTGTTTTCTTGCCTTGTCCCCTGCGGCTGCGACCACCCCGCGCCTCCCCGGAGGCAGAGGGATGAGACGGGCCGCGGGGTCGCTCCATCGCACGCTGAGTCGGGCGAGGACAGCGAAAGCCGTCGCGGCCAAAGTGGGAACAACGCTGGCCCTGCCTGCTCGGAGGGCGGGCTTGTGCCCTCCCGGGGGGGCACCGGCCCGGCCCTGGCCCCACGACCCCGCACGGTGATGGCGGTGACGGTGCGAGCGGGGCCTCACGGGCTCCGGCCCCGCGGGGGGACGGCAGTGTGCCTGAGGAGGGGCAGGTCGCCTCCCGGTACCACCTCGGGAAGAGCCCGGGCCGGATCTAAGCGGGGAGAGTGCGTCCGGGCCGCCCGGCAGGTAAAGCCCTTGGAAAAGCCCGGGGGTCGGGGCGAGCTGTCCCCAGCCCCGCCGGAGGGAGCGGAGGGGGGACGCGACCGGGAGAAAAGAAAAGCAATGAATGAAAGAAAGAAAATAAAACCACAAAGCCATAAAGCCCCCTGCAGCCCACCCGGGAGAAGGAGCCCGCGCGTGAGGAAGAGACAAGAGCCCTTCGGCCTCAGGGGAGAACCTCTGGGAAAGGAGCCATGTGAGCCGAGGGTGCACGTATCTGTGTACGAGTGTGAACGTAGAAGAGATTCCTTTCCGGCCCAGCGGGGCTCCCCACCGAGCAGGGGTCCAGCGGGGAACCGTCTCAGATTTACGCGCACACATATATATGCACACATAAATACATCTGTACACATACATGCGTATTCCACATACACATAAGCGTACCCCCGAGTGCTGTGCGGGATGTGCCCTGTTGCCTCTGCCCGCAGAACAGCGTGATGCTCCTGCGGCCGTAACCCCACGGCCACGCAGGGGCTGGCCCCGCACAGCCCTCATGGGTAAAACCAGGGCTCTGATGGAGGAGAAGGGTGGCCGTGATCGCCTGCTACACTCCTCTTCCTTTTGACCTTGTTTTAAGGTTTTCCCCAGCTCCTCCTCTGCGGGGCCTCCAACCGCAGTCCCTTCCCCGATCGCCCGGCCAGTGTTGGACGTTAACCGGCCATAGCGGCCCCTCTGTGTAAAATGTTTAAGAAGTATCATCCCTAAGGTTGTAGTAAAACGTCCCGTAAAGTCCATCTATAAATCCTGGTATGCACTTAGCGCTGCGGCTTCATGTCTTACAGTTGCAAAGGGGTATTTGCCATCTCCTTTTCTCCCCACATTTTTCTGCCCCGAAATCCCGCCTGCAGCCCTAACTCTGGTCCCGCATGCCATCGGTGGGTGTGGACTGGATGTGCCCCTTCCCTACCCCAGGAGGAGAGCAGGCTCCCGCAGGGAGACCCCCGAGGTGCCGGCGGCAGCAGCCGTCGGGGCGCGATGGCAGCCCCTCTCTCTCGGAACCGCGCGGGGGGAGAAAAACAAGCGGGACAGACACTGCCCTGAACCCTCTGGGGCTGCCGGAGCCCCCTCCTCCAGCCAGCTGAGGGGGGCGGCTCGCAGATGTCCCTGCTGCTCCCGCCCTCCCAGGGAGACTGCGCCTCTATGTGTGCGATAAGAAGGGATAGTCATACATGGCAGCAAGGTCCTATAAAACTCAGCAAGGCTCCCCCTTGCAAATTCGTTACGTATTTTTCTCCGGATTAAAGGGGAAAAAAGAAAGAATATTTAATCTGAAGGGAACGCAGTGCTGCGCAGCCTTGGCAGAGAGTTAGGATCGATGAGCGTGCAGCAATCAATGCAGCTCACAGTTTAAATCCACGACCGAGATTTATGCAATTGGAAAGGAGCCCGAGAAACCAGCCCGTGGCCTGCTGGGTGTGTGTGTGTAGAAATGGCAGCACCGGGGAAAACACGAGGGTGGAGACGGGCTCATCACTTGATGTGTATATTTAGTGTGGTGGTGATTCTACTGGCTCACAGGGGACTATTTCCATGCTTAAAGTTATTCACATGCTTGAGTGATTTGCTGGATTGTGGCCATATGTAAAGCAATAAATATAAGTGGCTACTTCTGTACAAATAAGAGGTACAGAGGTCTCACAACTAATTTTTCAGCAGATCCAGACCTTGTACTTTCAAGATAAAAGTGAAGAGAACTCTTTTCTCTCATTCAATTAAAAAACCCCTCACCAACAATTAAGGTCACCGGGACAATACAAGCATAAAGGAGCATAAAGCCTTTCCTTTATGAAAATCCTCACCAGGCACTTTCAAGGCTGCATTATCTGGAGAGGAGCAGGAATCGACAAGCCCTGTACCGATGAAGTTGTTTTCAACCTTCTGAGCTGCAAATTCTTGCACCCACTTTGGTGGATGCAGAGCTAAGGTATGAAGCAACTTCTGGCCAGGCTGGAGGACAGCCTGTCAGTGTCAGAGTGGGTCCCAGCCCTTTTGGTGCTCCTTTGAAGTCAGCAGAGCCTGAGCTGGCAGCACCGAGTGCAAGCAAGCAGAAACTCTCCCTATGAGGGTCGGGGCGGTTGAATTCCCATGATTTCTCCAGGCAAGATCATGCATACTTCCCACTCCTAAGCCAGGATGGGAAGAGTAGTGGGGACAGAGGTGGCTTTTCTGCCTTTTCTCTTGTATCTGCATAGCCAAAGGCTCTGACAATCCCCTTTTTTTTCTTTTATTTTCTTTTTTCTTTTCTTTTCTTTTCTTTTCTTTTCTTTTTTCTTTTCTTTTCTTTTCTTTTTCTTTTCTTTTTTTCTTTTTTCTTTTCCTTTTCTTTTCTTTTCTTTTCTTTTCTTTTCTTTTCTTTTCTTTTCTTTGCAAAGTAAAACAGAGTTTGATTAAAATAATAATATCCAGCTTTTGGCAATGCTTCCTATAAATTCATGGCTTTAGCCTGGACTGTCTCATGGCCAGACTGTAAATTTTCGCGTTCTAATTCCCTGTGACAAATCTCTAGCCCCAGTCATTGTTATTTCCTTCAGCTTTCACATCCTGCTGGCAAAAACCTCCAACTCTGGTATTCTTCCCCCAAAACAGAAATTCCTACCACAAGGGCCATTACCCTGAGAACATTTTTTAATAAACATGTTTGGAAAATGAAAACAAGACACGTAAAATATATGAATGCGAGTAACATCAAATGAAGACTTGGAAGGGGTTTCAAGTAGTATTACAAATAGGAAATAGCTTTCCAGAGATAAAAATACTCCATGTGTTTTGTTGACACCAGCATGCAGTCAGGCTTTATTCTCATGGTGTATTTGGATGTTAAGGGACACCTTTGTCCTACTTGATATACTTATAACTGCTGGCTGAGCCAGGAGGTCAGAGACTTTAGCTTGTAATCAGTGGGTGACCGGCAACATCCCTGGCAAATAACGTCAGTGTGACACGATCAGGGCGACAGCCATGATCACATGTCAACAGCTGTGGCTCAGAGAGTCTGAGCAAAGGATGTGGGGAGAAATGTTTCATAGTGCAGGACATTTTATTAAGAACTGCTCCATGCACCTGAGACGCTGCTTAAAACTTCAGCTGCTGATACAGAGCAGGGGAAAAGGCTGTTCGGGTTTGGTTCTATTTTTCCCCCCCCACAAAAGGAGATATTAATTACCCTGAGAAGCAGCCTCATCACTGACTTTGTGATAGTTGTAGGCTTTCAGCATCTTACAGGGTGTTTCCTTTTAATTGTCTGGGGCACAGGGAATGTTGCATTTTTCTGTCTTCTTAACAAAAAGGCTTCTGAAACTGGAGCACAGATCTAACAGTTCTCTCCATGACAATGGAATGGCCAGGCATTGCCATTAGAGGCCACTCAAAGCCCCTTTGGTGAAGCTGGCAATTCTGGGGACATAAATAATACAGCTTGGGAACCTTAGCGAGCATTATTTTAAGTGGAAATATTAGGGACCTACACTGGTCAGTGTAGTTTTTTCCCCCTTTTGCTGGCAGAAGAAGCCATGATGCGCTCATTGATCCAATGGGGCAGGTATGCATATGCTTAAACCCCATCAGCTTCCAAGGAAAAATTAGCACATGCTCATCTTGTACTGGAAGTCAGCAGGGATGGAGCGTGTACCCACAGGCCATGCTGAGTCAGGACCAGGCTCCATAGCTGGAGAGAAAGGGCCTCCTTTCTTATGGCCTTAGACAGGCTCATTTCATCTTGCACAGCAAGGCAAGGAGAATAACTAGGCAGGTTCCTCAGTGCCTGGGAAAAAAAAGACCTCATGACCAGAAAATACTTAATCTTCTGCACAGAAATCGGTCAGCTGTTTGAGACCAGGGTATGTCTGATGTTTAGGGAAATGGATAAATTAAAATTGGAGAAACTCTTCTGAAGGAGCTCTTTGAAGGCTTTTCATGGAGTGAGGAAGAGAACCTACAGCCTAGTCTATAAAGACCATGCTAGCTTTGCCAGGAGACTGTGAACATGAGCAGGCACCAGTGCAGTCTCGTGTTAGAAACACATTGTATTAGAAATCACATCATTAGGGCAGTTCTTTTACTTCTCTTCTGGCTGGAGAAATGAAGCCAAAGAAGGAGAAAGAAGAAAAGATGGAGCAGCTTGAGAAGAAGAAAAGAGATCTTATTTCTGGTTCCTGTGAGATGCCTTGTGCAGAAACTGTCCCAAGAATAAACCTTTCTCAAATATAATGCCACCAAAGCCAATGTGCAGTCATATTAAGAGACGCCTATGTGCTTTTTAGATCAGCTCAGGGGTGGTATGTTATAGGAGTGATAATTCTGAATCTCATTCTTTGGTGATGATTCCAAAGCAATTATGTTTTACTGGTTACTTTAATGGCACACTTTCACTTTCTTAAAAGAAATCTAGTTGAAATAAGCTTGCAGAGGGAAAATGGGACAGCTAAGTCAGTAATCTTGATGCAGTTTCTATAAAGGTAATGACGATTCTCATAATTTATTCTTTGTTATTCTTCATGGCATCTGATTAATTTCATTGCAAAATTTAGTTTACACATACATGCAAGCAGAGCACGTGGAGAGTTGTGGGCAGAATGCCCACCCTGACTATCCCAGAGGATTATGAATGCCAGGCTGTAATGAAGAGAATAGCAGAGCTTAGTTTAAGCCTTAAGAAGAAATCCACAGGTCCTGTCCTGCCACTGTTTCCACTGGAGGGAACTACGGGTTGCTTCCTGTTGAGAAGGTACCTGCTTGAGCGCAGTAAAGTGTCTCAGCAGGGCAAAGAATATCTTGCTCTGTCATTATAGATGCCTGATTTGAGGCTGTGAACATGGACTTTAGCCAAATGAGTGAAAAGTATAAAATCACAAAAAAGCAGTTATTGATATCCTTGCAAGAAATCCAAGACTGCATCTGACACTCATCTACACATAATGCTATAGTCCAACACTACTTAACTCTTAAGGGCATGACATTAGATACGTAATCCTGGCTCTGTGGCCTCTGTGATTAAAATACTGTCATGCAATCTAGCTTAGTAACTGGTGCTGGAAATGTTTACAGTAACCCGAGGGGCTCTTGATGTTTTAGACTGTAGCCAAAAGACTCCTGTGAGAGTTGCTGTGGGCTGGAGATACTGTACTAACCAGTCTTTCAGATGCTTCCTACTCTCCCATTTGCCCTGTGAAGCGTGTACGGATGGGATCTCTCTTTCTTTGGAGACTGAACTTTTCTTTCCCAACTCTCACTGCCAGCAAACAATAAAACCCTAAGGGAGTTGGGGGCTAAGTTGGGTTTAGGCCCCCAGCACTAAGAGAATGAGGCTGTTGCTGGACACTATGCATGTGAGCGCAGAACAAACTTATGTCTTTAGCACAGAGGGTCAGACAGACGCACCACGTCTCCTCATCCTTTTCACACACAGGGCCCTGGGCTGTGGTGTTACTGACCCATTCTGCAAAATGGCAGCTCCCAAAGCTGAGCCTAGCTAACAAGGTGTCAAATTGGTTGTGCATCTGCTGATCTCAGCGAAATGCAGGACACCAGCACTAGTTCATGTTTCAGGGACATGGACAAGGTCAAGCCCCTAAGACTCTGTTTAAACTGATGGATCTGGGATGTTTCCAGGCTTTCAGATCCAGGTGCATATCCTGGCCATCTAGCTTGATGAAAGGCTTTAAGCAGTGAAAATGATGTTGAATAGTTAACCAGTTAATAGTTAAGGAAACCAGGCATGCAAGCGAGGTAAGAAGTGTTGCAGTCAGGTCCTTGGTGTGTGCCAGAGGAGACAGGCAGAGGAGACAGGCACCTAGAAAGCCCTGTGTATTTCATATGCCATGCAGACTTAGTTCAGGCATACTTTGCCAGGTACCACTTTTGGCTGCTCTTACCTGAACTACAGCAACAATTCTTTCCCCTTTGGTGTGAAGATAAAAATGCATTGGTGGTTGTGAAACAAACAGCTAACACGATGAGAAAGATCATTTCAGTATATGGACAGCAGACTAAATCTCTAACTTCTACCTAGCAATGGGTACTTAATGGACATAAAGCACACATGCACTTTTGTTATTACTATTTTATTTTCAGACATAAGGTTAGCAGTTTCAACTCCAGGCCTCTTATTCTGGTGAATGGAATAATCTTCACAAAAGTCTCTGGAGACAAAGTGGCTTGTTGGCCTATAAACTGGAAATAGCCTACCTCCACTGAGCGCCACAAAAGGTTTCAATCTAAGGCAAGCGTAGCTACAAGAGAAACTGACTCAGAACGAAGCAGCCACCTCACTGCACCATCATTAAGGAAAGACTTTAATAGGCTGGGACAGATTTATAACAATTAATACAACTTGCTTATTATCCGAGACAAGGCATCTATAGCACATAGCATGTCTCTGTGTGAAATTGTAGACTTATTTGCACAAGCATGGGCTGATTACATTACGTGTAAGTAGCGGGGTGAAGCAGGACATTTGGTCCAAATACATGTAAATAGAATACCTAATAGTTTAGAAAAAGTCATGTCATGGGTGATTTATACCTCCCTACTTTGTCAAATCCCTTTGGCCACGATAGACATTTTCATTTCATCTCCCCAGGGAAAAGAGCACAGCATTTTAAGGACTCATCTCCAGAAAAAGTGCCACAGTGGTAGAGATGCCAAATTCTCATTTCCCTAGTGGGTGGTCTGCAGTGAAATCCCCAAAGGGTGAAGGATCTAGAGCTAGCCAGGGCCTCCCTTAAGCTGAAGCATTTAAGAGATTTTAATGTGTAATTTAAGATGTTTGCTGAGAAATAGAGACTCTGATTTAACTATTTGCAGCTTATGATTTTTCCATTAGAAAATCTTAAGGAACTATCAGCACATTCCATACTTGACTGACCACAAAATCACAATTTTTTCCCTCAAATCTGTTTTCCCACAGCAGTGCCCTTTGTTCTTCTCCTCACTCATTTGGCTTATTTGGAAATTGCCGGAGAAGACACTTGCCCACTGTTATTCACACCAAGCAATACGAGTCTCTAAAAAATTGCCACTGGCTTCTTTTGAGGCAATCTGCAAAGCAGATTTCATCTGGAAGGCTGGGTGGACTGACATCCCTGCTTAATGTTTAATGCAATTGCCTCAAATGTTTCGCTCAGCCCTTTCTGTGCAGACTCCCCTCTTTAACACCCTGGGAGTTCAAGCTGAAGAGAAGAGCTGCACACAGCGTTCTCACATGCAAACCTCCAAGTCATCCCAAAGATGTTCAAGTTGCATTGCAATAGGCAAATGCAACTGTATCTAATTGTCTCCCTATTTGTTTTATTTTTTGTAGGAAATATATAACTTCTGTTTGACAGTGCAACAGGGTGGTCCTCTTTAAGTAGCCAGAAGAACCTGGAGCCAGTTTCCCCTCCTGTTTCCCTCCAGTAAGCTCTTTCTAGGGAAGTAGATGTGTGAAGGAGCAGCAGACAAGACAGAGACCAGAGCCAGTTGTTCCTCCGAAGGCTGCCTCCTGACTGGGATAGAATCCCAGCTGTTTGCTGACTCAGGGGGATTTCAGGCAGAAAGCTCTGGGATTTGCCATGTGCAAATGAAAGGCACAGCCTGCACTCCCCTATGCTCACTCTCCCCAGCTTGCAGATGCAGGGGACAAGTGATTGCTTGGCTGGGGAAAGGACGCTGTGAAGATGGTGAGCCCAACAACCCTTTTGGGAGAAAGCCTCAGCTCCCAAAATCATGCCAAAGAGGTAGGTAGGCGCCTTTCTCCTGGGACCTGTATTAAGAAATCCTGCTCTGTGAAGTGAACCACTGGTCATTTATCTAATTTATAGAAAAAATGCTAAGGAAATGGCTCTGCTATGGATGTGTTGCAGGCTGACAGCTTGCACCTGGCTTGTAAAATGTATTAGACTTTTCTGGGCATATTTACAAACATCTCCTAGTTAGGATACTCAGCTACTTAGCCAAAGTCAACACAAGATGCGGCACATATTATATCCCCAACCAAAACATACTTTCCATGCAAAAATTGTGGTTCAGCCACAGAAAACCTTCCCACTCCAACCTGTGTTTAATGCTGTTTATTCTGGTGAAGGCAGTTTCTTTGCATCATTGGTCCATTGCCTCTAACCAAGGGTCTGGCAGTATGTGGCTCCACAGGCTGTACAGGTTACTTGCTCAGAGATGCTGACAGATAATGTGCCATGAAGACGTAAGAAAAGCCTGTCCTTAGGGTGATTTTATTTTATACTTTTTCCAGTCCTCAGGAACAGAGGTCACACATGCAAATCCCTTCCTAGATGCATATGTAAGACTATTATATATAAATTCTGGAGAGGTCCTCTGTTATCCAGGACTTTGAAGGTGTGTCCAAGGCAACTCTTTGTACGCTATGCCTGTTCTTATTCATGGTGTGTTTCATTATGAGATATGGCCACTGAAAATTATCCACACCAGAAAAACTGAACACCAGGCATGTTGTTCAGCTGCATCTAAACTACTTTCTCAGACATAGAGGTCTTGGTGAGCTGTGAACCACCGGAGCTACCTGTCCTTTGCCACTTGAAGCTAGGTGAGCAGGTAAAGAGAGAGAGCCTTGCTCTTTGTGGCTCAGGAGGGCTGTGTTGCCTGTGAGCCTGACCCTCCTTAGAGTTGGCCACTGCAGACAGCACCCAGCTCCTGGGACAATGCATACTGCCAGCCTGGGTCTGTGAGTACGGATGGCTGAGGTCCAGCACCACAGGCAGAGGAAAACCTTGGCAGCTCCACAGGCTCACTTTCACTCTCAGCCAGGATTAGGAGCACCTCTCATCCTCCTTGATAAAGCCCAGCATGGGAGCGGATTTGACCTGCTCCTAAGCCAAGTGTGGATCAGCAGCCACAGCTCGGTCAGCTCTGCTTCACACTGCTGCACCCCACATCTTTGTGGTTTTGAGGCTTGCCTCCAGAAACTTGACTGTAAAGTGGCAGTGTTGGTGATGGTATGTTACAGCTTCAGCTCTTAGGTAGGAAGAGCAGCAGAAGAGAAGTACTGAAGAAGGGGGCATTACTGCTCCTCTGGCTGCACAGAGATCCTCTGAAAAAATAGTTTATTAATATTTTATACCAATGCTTTTAATTGCTAGTGTTACTTGCTAGCTTTGCAATACAATAATCCCAAGGAAGATGGGTTAGCATTCAGCTCAGGGCTGCAAGCTAGCACAAGGTGAGAAATTCCCTGCTCAGAAAGACTGCCATTTAAATAGATAAGGCAAATTGTAGGAGGAGAAACAGAGCCAGAGAAAAGTGAAAAGGCTTGCTCAAGGTCACATGGCAAATCAGTGGCAGATCAACAGAACACTCTGGTTGTCTGAACTGCCAGTCTACTGTCCTGACAAATCTTTGGAAAGATGTCTCTAGCAGTTGTAGCTCTCCCCATGCCCCTAGTGAGCCTTGGCAAATAACTCAAACTCGGGCATCCCCGAAATAAGAATTTCATATTTTATGCACTCAGAATATGATCCCCTATGGTGGCTAATTTGAAAGTGAAACAGTTTGTTGGATTGGTCATCTGTTTTTGAAAATTAACTTTTGGAAAGCATAGACTGAAGTCTATTTTTTTCTGTGGTGAGAGGAACATGCTGGTGACCATAATCTTGGCTAAAATATAGGATAAGGAACTCTTTGTCCTTCCCCCCATGTGCTATTTTGAGTTGGCATGTGTTTACAGAGATAACATTTGATGTCATAGTTGCCACATTTGACAGAGAAAAGCCTGAGAGAACCATTAACTTTAGGACAAGTCAGCAATCTAAGGCATCTTTGTCCTTTGCTAAATGATTAGCTCAAAGTAATGACTCTTCTGAAGTTTTCAGCCCAAGAAAATCCTACAAACATTCTAATAGCTATTATAAAATAGGGAATCCTTTATACATAATAGAATTTTACAGCTGTGCAAAATCAACTGATCTTTATTGTCCTCAAGAAAAAATATTTATTTGTATTAATTTCTAAATGCATTATAACAATGTTAACCATGATTTGAAAGCATCAGGGAATGAAAGAATAGAAAGTAGAGACAAATATAGAGTCAGGATGCCAGATTTCTTTTTCTGCTCTAGCATTTGGTTGCTTTGTAACCCTGGGTATGTCACTTAACGTCCCCACCTCAGTGCAGCCATATGCAAAAAGCAGAAAGATGCTCTTCTGCCACAGACCCAGGCCCATTACCCTCCCAGGGATGTGCTTGTGAAGATTTTGGAAGAAGTTTTTTTTCTCAATGAATCTAGGTAATCCCCAACGAGCTATGAATCCCATGGGATCATATTATTCAACAGATTAGACATTGCTGTCAAAAAGAATTGCATGGAAACTACATTCCTAGGATGTTGTTGGTCACAGCTGCTTTGAAAGCCCTTGAGGGGGAGGACTATGCTGGTCCCATGGTGAAGCCCTAGACCACACTTTACTCTCTTAGACGCATCCAAGCAGGCAGAGGAGCCACTGATATTTTGCCTGCAGCTCTGTATCTGGACTGTAAAACTCCCTTGCCACAACTGTGAGAAGGAGAAGATGGAAATGGGATAAGGACAGCTTAATTTGTCTCTGAAGAAGAGGGGAAGACAGCACATAGGAGGTCCTTTGAATAATAGGACCTAAGCAGCTAGGTGAAGATTCCATGCTGAAGCATATTAAATTTCACTGCTAATGGGTTAAGAAGAGTGGGATTATTTTTAACACTACTTGTGAAAATTTTTCCTGTTCCTTGAAGAAGTACTTTGCCAAAAAAGTGTGTCAGAGATGTCTATAATAGTAAATGCTGTTATTAGGAAGCATGGAACTACATTTCATCCATAAGAATGTAAAATTGTCTTTTGTAAAGGACTATTTTAGGCACTTAAAATTTATTCATACTTTCCTTCATACTAAAAACATCCATGAAGGACAGGCATCTTTGCTTGATGTCTTGTTTGTTTTTTGGTTAAATATTCAGTGCAAATGGCTAAGCCAGTATTTCCAGGTATAATGAAATTAATCTGTCATCTGACTCATTTCCTAAAGGGAGAAAAACACCTCCATCCCGCTGCAAAGCACTGGCTTGTATGCACTTGGGAACAGGGATGCAAATTTGTTGTCAGGGTTACTCTGATGTCAGGAACATGCCTTTTGCTTTTCTAAATAATATTGGCTAAACTTGAGAAATTCTAGTTTGGACATACTCTGGAGAAACTTGCTAGGGTTGTGCAGATAAATTCTCTGAAGCTTACACATGCTGTAGCCCCTGCCAGCTCTCATCAGACTATGGCTGCTGTAGGAAACATGCATCAATGTGTTACAAAGCCAAAATGCTGCAGCACTTCCCAGCTGGTTCCCTGTAATGATGTGAGGTGGGGGCTGCTGCTTGCTTCACTTTCCAGAACCACCCAGTCATCTGTCAAACAGACCCACAGGCTGCTTTTTTGAAGCCCAGATTTCCAGGCCAGGCTCCACCAGGCTAAGCAGCCTTGTCCTTGGCCAGCTTGAAAGATATGAAGGAGAGTTTGTGGCCAAGTGGTGGCTGGAATCACCAGTTTTTGCAAAGCAGACTTGCCAAAAAAATTAAGTCATCCAGACCGGACTGAAATTTAGGGGGGGATGAGCACTTTCTCTGATGGAAAGCTAAAGATTACGTGAGACAGAAGTGCACGACTAGCTGGAGGCCATGAGAGACAGCATGGACAAGGGTGCTGTGGTGTTAGGAAGAACTGCAATGGCGTGTATCCTCTCTGGAGTTTCTAAGTGTGGTCAGGGGGCAACTAGTATGGATAAGGAAGGAGACAACAGTGGCTGGGGTTAGAGTTCATTATTGGCATGGTGAAGAGCATGCAGTGGAAAGCAGCTGAGCCTCCTGCCTGCTCACCTCTCCCATGGCCATGCAAAGCCAGGTGGCTGCTGCTTCCACCAAGGAAGGGCTCAGGGCTGAGGCGGCAGCAGCTGAGGCTGGCAAGGAAGCAGGGTTGTCACCATCAGCCAGCCTGGGAGTGTCATGCCTCCATCCCCAGGATTTTGCACACAGGGACCCAGTTCCAGCCCATCCCATTTTCTCATCCCTACATCTGGCAAAATGGGCTGCCTCTGCCTTTGTCTTCTTAACCCAGGAGAGGAAAACAGTGGTTTGCTGCACAGCTTAAAAGCCTCAAGCTGAATCTTTACTCACAGGTGGGGAGAGGGGACCAAAAAGCAGGTCTGATGTGCAGCCTTCAGTTCCCAAGACAGTGCCTATGCGTTTGGGACTGGCAGCATTTCAGACTTCCATAGTGCATGTACATGCCCCAACAATGTCCCAGATGTCCCTAGCCCATGTCAGGGTAGGACCTTGTTGTGTAATATTCCCCATACCTGCCGTAGAGCTGCAATAGGCCCCAGAATGGAGACCTGAGGGCACACAGTGGCTCTGCTGCATTGACAGTTAGTAGCTTGTATCTATACATGAGCAGTTTTATGCTTATACATGGAGAGTTCTACTTGCTGTTATGATGGCTAGAGAAAGGAGATGTGAGGAGCAGGAGGTTATAAATCAGAAGAGTTTGCTCTAAGGTAACACTGAGCAACACAATTTTCTGCACAATCCTTCTTCAAGCCCTATTCTGTCCAATGGAAATAATTGTTAGCCATGTTACAGGTAAATAATGCCAGTGGGATTTGTACCATGTAATGGTGAGTACCTGAAGAATACAGTGTCACCTCTGAGGCATCCCAGTTTTGTGGAAACATCTAGCCTCTCCGTGCTCATTTCACCATGGTAAATATGAGACAATACTTTTCCTTTTCGTCTTCCTGAGGAAAATTTTATTTACACTCAGGAAAATATGGACAGGAACAAAAGAAAACAAGGAAAAACGAAACAAGCAAACATACGCAAACAGAATTAGATTGGTTTTTTTCCTTAAAAACTTTGACCATTTTAAAGCCAAACATTTTTCACAAAAACCTCTCACATCTGTTATTTATAAAATTAATTTTTTATGTGATTTTTTTTTAACTGATTCCCATTCAGACGCCAACAAAACAAATTAAGACACATGTATTACATATTGTACCAGTAAGTGCTGGAGTCCCTGAAGGAATATAGCAGTGATTATTTTTTTTTTCTAAAGATTTGGCAAGGGAGGTGTGTTTGGAGGAGAGATAGAAGAACAGAGGTAGTTTGAGAACAAAGAGAAGGGTGATTAATAGAGTACAAACCTCTTTATCTTCTTTGTCACCAGATACCAAAAATATTCAGGTGAGTAAGGAAAATGGCAAGTAAGCTTTACATCCCTGATGAGAACCTCAGTGAAATGAAATGGACTTTCAGATAAATCCATTTTCTTCTTCAGATGAATATATTAAAAAAGGCACAAGCTTGTCAGCTTGGGCACTAGACTTATTTTTAAACATTTATCTAGTCAGCATGCCAAGCTCCTAGATAGGCTCACAAGCAAAATTCTTAAGCCCATTACTTTATAACTGTAGAATGGTGCTGTTGTCTTCCTTAGGAAACACATTATTTCAGCTAGCACACAGAAGCTGCGCTGCTTTCTACCACTCGGGCATAAGAGCACCAATACAACCTTTCCTGTCTCCCCCATGTTGTGTCTGCCATTATACCAGTATAAAAACCCCATACTGATATTATTATTCCTTACTAGGAAAAGGAATGAATAGCAAGCACCATACTGCCACTGAAAGTGAATTGATACCAGGAGCTGTAGATGCAGTTAAAAGACCCCCCTTGTGCTTCTCCCCCAGGTCTCCCGCACAACCGACACAGTTACACTTGTACAAAATCTAGCTACAGAGCAGGCTGTCACGGACCAGAAGTCTTTACCCTTTTTTAATCCACTTAGATTAACAGCAGTGCACTGCTAATTCACATGGCAAAGGGCAAAGGGCTTTTTGTAAAGTGCAACTTTTTCTTGTAGCAAAAATAGATGAACCCACTTTCCTCCAAAGAATTGACTACTGGATGCCTTTGCGGGTTTTGTACAGCACTCTGGTTGCATGAAGTAGGTGTAGTTTAGTGAATGGGAAAGCTTAACCCCCCTTCCTCCAGCCATATGTGGGGAAGGAATTCTTGTTTAAGTCTAGGATTGTAAAAAATACAGCAGCTCTCTCTTTTTATTTTAAACATAATGTTTTTGGTTTTACATGTGATACCAAGCTTTTTGAAATAACTTCAGAGCCCTCTGAAGTTTTCATAAAATGTCTGTTATGCTAAAAATCTCAATCTCTAGTAAACCAGCAACACATTTTAATGGGAAACAATATCATAAATTTGTTATGTTAAACGGCTAACTTTGTCCTCTTAACATCACTGCTAGGCCAAAGGAGCCTTTGTCCGTAGAGAAGTTTCGTATGAGATGGACAACTTAATGTTATGCATTTATTAAACATAAATGGATTACATACACTTTACATACATGGCTTGTTTAGACTGGTTTTTAGGCTACTCAGGATTTTTGCTAATAGAAATCAAGCAATTCAGAATTGAGGCTATTGCTGCTGGCTCAGTTGAGCTAAGCTGCTAAAGGCATTTTTAGATATGACATTGTCTTCTATGTACTACGTACCATTTGGTTACATCAGTAGTATTTGACCCAATGCGATAAAGATAGGTGCTTCAAGAATTCTAAGAGAACAGAAATATATATACACATACAGAGGCAGGTGTCACCAGCAATGATTCTAAGATGGAAGGGAGGCACAGGAAGGCAATTTGTACCCATTAGTTTAATTTTTTAAATCTCCTTTAGTATTCAGAATTTTCTTTCCAGAAATTTTCTCAAAGCAGTGGGAGATCCCTCAGCAATTAAATGAACATGCAAATATTTTATAATTTCTAACACTCGGTGTACTTATATGAACTCAGTCAGTGACATTATTCCCTTAGTTAAAGTTTGGCTTCTGCTTCAGTACTTTGCTGAAAGAACCAAACAGATTTTTCTCTGCTCGCTTAGCAAAGGAGTTACACCGGTGTTAACAAAAAGATTTTCTGTATGAACTTTTTATTAGTCAGGTTCTCTTGGTCTGTCAGATTTTGTTTCCTTCGTGCCTCACACCACATCTACTACTAAATCTCCATTCATCTATAAAGTAAGGCAAGTAGAATAAACCAGGACCTGATTTTTTTTTTTTTCTTTTTTGCTAAAGTATTACTAGAAAATCTCAGTCTGGAAACAAAAATATAAAGCCGGGTGGGTTAGTAGAGATTAAAACTACAGAAAGTTATTTTCTTCCACTATTCAATCATGTTTGAGGGCAGTAGACCTAAATCTGCACTTGCTTGTGCTTGCCATTCTTTTAAACTCTTCTAGCAAAAATTGAGATTTGATTTTCTTGACAGTAAAATGTCAGCAGCAGGAGGAAATGTCAGCAGATGCAGGAAAAGAAACGCTCTACTTCCAGGCCGTGTTAGAGATGAAGACTGCACGTCCTTTCTTTTCCTCTTCCCTTCCTCAGGCTCTGTTTCAGTTTCTTACCCTGTGATAAATGGCACTTAGATCCAGGTGGATCTTGCTGTATCGCAAGCACGGCTTCCTTAAACATAACACTGTGCTTTCTGTACCAGGATGCGGACAGAGCCACATAGTCTGTGTAGGGAGCACATACCTTCATCCAGCCTCCTGAAATTACAGTGAGGATATGGGTGTAATCTGTCCTCTGTTAGGTCAGATATGGAAAGTAAAACCTGATTTTTGTTTGTGTAAAGCACAGAGCCAACATTGTCACCAAATACAACTGTGAAGCTGACAATTTCTGCTAATATGGTCTAATATGTATCATGGGGTGCAGTGATGTTATCTTGCTTAATAACATTTAGACCTTTTCAGATCCCTTTCTGCAAATTATATGATGCATTTAGTGCTCCATGGAGAGAAGGCTCCTCTTTAGTGGACCAGATGGCAGATTTAGGACTTTTAAAGTCTATACCCAAAACACACTGGAACAAACAGACTCAGTCATTTTGCATCCAGTGACTCTGCTGGGAACATGAAACAAAGAGCTAGTTTCTGCACTCACAAAGATGCACAAAGCTGATCATTTCAGCTTTGTGAGGGATTAATTCCTGGTGTCTGTGTTTTGCCTGTGGGACAGGGTTGCTCCATATTACCACACCTTGTGGAAGT
The DNA here is from genome assembly GCA_028858755.1 of Ara ararauna. Classification (NCBI taxonomy): domain Eukaryota; kingdom Metazoa; phylum Chordata; class Aves; order Psittaciformes; family Psittacidae; genus Ara; species Ara ararauna. Next base: position 58,570,235 of record CM054376.1, on the reverse strand, counting down.
CACTCTGGTTCCCTTCTAGCCCACAGATCCCCTTTCCTCCCTCCAGATTAGGCAGAGGGCAAAGCAGAGGTATTGCATTTCCATATTTCACCCCAACACAGAGTCAAGATGTAGCTGAGTGAAATGGCAAGACCTAGGAGCTAAGTGGTGCCCAGGGTCAGACTGCATAAATACAGTCAGTATTAAATTTGTATTATTTGCTTTCACTGTAGTGCCTCAGGTCCCTGAGAACCTTACTGTGCCAGGCACAGTACAAGTCCAGAACAAACTTATCCCAATATAGATGTGAATAAGGACAGCATTGAACCATGACAGATTTAGAACACAGCCTCTAAAGACATCATTAAAAATATTTTAAAACACTGGTTTTTTTGAGCAACACCCTCCCCCACCCCTTTAGAGGGAAGACCTTGCAGGCACTAAATAAATGTTTACAGAAAGGTGTTTATGACTCAACATTAAATAATGATTTAAGGTGGAAATGTTGACAGAGCCTGAGTGCTAGCAGTATTTCTAAGAATCTCGACGCATCTGGGAATTTATTTCCTTTTACAGCCTACGATAAAGAAAAGAATAGCTTTATCTATGTTTTAAAATAAAAGCAAAATTTCACATCAAGGGCCAACCAAAATGATCTATAATCCCTGGAAAAAAGGGAACTTCTGCTGGAAACAGGGGCAAAATCTCTACTGTAGATGTTTCAGCAGGAAAAACAACATAAAAAATCATCTCCATATGGCACAGAGATTCCTTTTTCTGTTTACAGGCAACTGTTTCAGAAGTTAGGATTTTTAAGCAGTGCTGTCTTTTCATTTCTCTATTCCCTTTGTCTTTTTATCTTAAAATGTGTATTTGTTTCAGAAAGCCTTCTTAATTTTGACCCACTGGTGGCCTGGCTAAGCACTGAGCTAATATTGACCAATATTTCAAAATAAATTGCTCCCTCTAGTGAGATCACAGCAGTACTGATGTCTAGCAGATGCGACTGAAAACTGCTTGAATGTGTTTTTCTGTACCACTCGATTAAGTGGTTTGCTCATTATGGATTTGATTCTGCATTCTTTACTCAATAAAAACTCTAGATGATCTCAAGGAGACTTGCCTGAGCAAGGAGTGCATGATAAGGCCTTCTGTATTTAAGATAATATTATTTACAAAGGCTTATGCCTCCTGTGCCATTAAAACCTTCCCTTAAACAACACGCCAATTAACCAGCAGACCTTTGGAGAAGCATGCTAGCTTGCAGAATGCTAAAGCCTTTGCTATGAATAGGTTTCATACAAACAGTACTGTTATTACTGTCTCCTTCATTTCTTTCAGCTCCATGTTGTTTGGCAAAAAAAAAAATAATCCAAGTACAGGTAGACCTCCCACCAAATGTGAGCTGGATGCTTCAGGGTGCTCCTCTACATCCAGCAGGTTTTTAAGTAAAAAAGATATTAATATGACTTATTTTGTGGTGTCTTCAAAAGGCTCCTGAGCAAAAAGACATTAAAAAGGGACAGCATTAGCATTCCTTACAGCACCTTCTACCATGTTGGCATGGTAGTATCAGAAGTAAAGCATTTCATAAGGAAATGGGTGCCCTTTCTCTTTTTGACTAATAGACCCACTCTGGGAATACTCAGGAATAACTCCTAGAGAGGAAAGGACTAGAGCCCTGAGATGCCTCTCTGCTAATTTGTGTCAGCTACTCATTAGCAGTATTACCCTGAAGCTGGCTATGCAGTCACTACAAGCGCTGCAGACACCACTTCCCTTCCCAAGCCATGTGTCAAGTGGCCATAGGAGGCCATTGCCCACGGAAGCCTCAGCCCAAGCAATGGCGTTCTGTCCCCGCGTACATAGGCAGCAGCTCTCCGACCAAAACCGTCCCAGCAGAGAAGTGGAAAACCAGTAATCGAAGTCTTGCTACCAGCCATCCTGCTCCCTGCTGTCTGTAGGGCCAGGCAGGGGCTACTGCTGATGGAGGGCTCGAGGTTGTCCTGCCACAGTGGCTGGTGCTGGACCTGCTGTCTGTCCCACCAGTGGGTCGGGGGGGCTCTTGGCAGAGGTTACCTGCCAGCATTGCCAACCTGATGCTGAGAGCGGCAGCACTAAGAAGCAACGCTGGCTGCCGCAGGGTGATTTCATTAGCAGCACAGGCTGATTTCATTAGTGGGATGATTGGATTAGCGTCTGATGAGTGGCTGTAACAAGAGTGGCCCTTGGCCCCCACCCCTCACATGCCACCAGTGGGAACACTCAACCTGCCCAAGGTTTGAGTGTTGCCAGCCTTGTGCAGAGAGGATGGGGTGCTGCAGACCACACAGCATGCAGCAGGGTGTTTCCTCTTTCTTTCTCCCTCTTGCAGCCCTGCCTGCTCTATGGAGAAGATACAAACACTTGGCTGGCTCCTGGCCCCCTGAGAGAGGTCACCCTCATGACGGTGGCCTCCAGACTGCCTGGGACATGTTGTGCCAGCAGGGACCATCCCTTCCCTTGGGCTGAGCTTGTCCCCAAGCACCACCACTATCCTGCTGTGGCGAGGATGCAGAGTGGGCTATGTGTAACCCTAATGGGAGAGCCCCCGAGGGGAGCTGTGGCTGTGGTGTATTTGAGGGCTGTGAAAGAAGCTCAGTGCCCACTGGCTGGCATGAGGTGAAGCCAGAGCTACCTTGGGCACCCATGGGGAGACAGCTGAAGGAGGCCATCATGCCGCGGAGGTCCAACGCAGTTGTCACTCAGAGCCCATCAGCAGGGCAGAGTTCCCACACATGCTTTTAGGGACAGGCTTTTTACTGTAGAAGGGAAAAATGTCAGCTCAGCTGGCATGAGGATCTGGAAGAGGCCTCAGCCTCTTCATCTCCATGAGAGTAAGGCCACACCACCAGAGGATGTAGGTGTGAGGAGAGGCAGGAGATAATCCAGAATACCTCGTGCTCCAAACTTCTTTCTGTTAGAGCAAACTCTGCCCCACCACTGTGCATGAGGCTCTGCTCTCCGTAGCCCGTGGATAGTAGGCAACACCAGGGAAGCTCATCCCTCTGGCAGCTTCTCTTGGCCTTCCTGCCCAGCTGCCTGAGAGAGAGGGGCTGCACCGCCTGTGCCAGCTGCTGCCCTTCCAGGGCAGATCCCCAACACCTGGCTGCTGTCCTGCCTGGGACACCATTTCCCAGCCTTGCTCTTGCTCTCCAACCTCCCTTTTTAACACTGTGAAAGTGTCACTGAAGGACTGAGACTACAAACACAGCCATGACCGTGAGCCCAGGTCCATTTTCTGTAAGCAAAGCTTGACTGCTAGTGCAGTTCTCTGGAGGTCTGAGCAGACCCATGTTCACAGGAGATCAGATGCTGCAGGCAGCAGTGGATGATTCGTTCTGTGAATGAAGTGACGACTTAAAGGCAGGTACGAAGGTTTCTTAAACAAATATTTCCTAACTTCTTTTCAGCGAGGAATAAAAGAACATATGACTCCCAAAAGCAATGGATTAAAAAAACCAAACACAAGCCCATTTTGGAAATGTTGAGGGCTTTGTTGTGGCCTACTGGCAGGCCTGAGGGAGAAACTGCCCCTGCGGGGAAGCAGCCCTGCAGCACCGGCCCTGCCATTCCCTGCCACGCCTCCATCGGCGGGAGCTTGCTCCTGTCTGCAGCCTGGGTCCTGCCATGGCCCCTCAGCATTCTGCTGAGCACAGCGAGTTACTTGGCATGTTAAAGGGCAGACGCTTGTTCCCACAACCCCTCAAAGCGCAAATGTGTCTCTGTGTGTGTGTGTGTGTGTGTGTGTGTGTGTGTGTGTGTGTGCATAAAGAAAGGCAAGTTTGCAAAGAAAGGTAATATCTTTTTAATGCCTCAGTTGCTATAGGTTAAGAAAGCTAACAAATGTGTGGCTTAGGGTGGTGTAAGGGAGTTTATGGGCATTTATGACTGTTGCAAATTACACGTCTGTTTTTGCTGGGAAAACTGGCATGTGTAATTTGCATTTTGCTGGGAAAACAGGCATGTTTAATATTCCTTTCAATTTCTGAACAACTGCTTGAGGTAACAGCCATCGCACCAGCGTCCAGTGTGCCTGTTGCATACAGGCATGTATGCAAGAGCTTCTCAACTGTCTCAAGTTCTGAGTGTCTGGCTTCTTGGTCCTTTGTAGCAGTGCTCACTGCTTTTTTAAATGTAACTTGCGTTTCCAGCATTTTTTGATGGTGAGTGGCATTCCTCAGGGGGTGGTGTTGGGACTGATGCTGTTTAACATCTTTGTCAGCAACATGGACGGTGGGATTGGGTATGCCCTTAGCAAGTTTGCTGGTGACATCAAGATGTGTGGTTCGGTTGGTACACTGGAGGGAAGGGATGCCATCCAGAGGGACCTTGGCGGGCTTCAGAGGAGGTAGAGTGCAGACCTCATGAAGTTCAACTTGGCCAAGGGCAAGGTCCTGCAGCTGTGTCAGGGCAGTCCCAAGCACAACTATAGGCTGGACAGAGAATGGACTGAGAGCAGCTCTGAGGAGAAAGACTTGGGGGTGTTGGTTGATGAGAAGCTCAACATGAGCCGGCAGCATGCACTCGCAGCCCAGTAACCAGCCGTATCCTAGGCTGCATCAAAAGGAGTGTGACCAGCAGGTCGAAGGAGGTGATTCTCCCCCTCTGTCCCTCTATTCTGCTCTTGTGAAACTCCACCTGGAATACTGCATCCAGTTCTGGGGCCCCCAACACAAGAAGGACGTGGACCTGTTGGAGCAATTCCAGGTGAAGACAGGCTGAGACAGTTCGGGTTCTTCATCCTGAAGAAGAGAAGGCTCTGGAGACACCTTATAGCAGCCTTCCCATACCTGAAGGGGGCCTACAAGAAATCTGGAGAGTGACTTTTTACAAGGGCATGTAGTGACAGGACAAGATTAGATGTTACGAAGAAACTCTTCACTGTGAGGGTCTTGATGCACTGGAACAGGCTGCCCAGAGAAGTGTTCAAGGACAGGTTGGATGGGGCTTTGAGCAACCTGCTTTAGTGGAAGCTGATCCTGCCTGTGACAAGGGGGTTGGAACTAGATGATCTTTAAGATCCCTTCCAACCTAAACCATGCTATAATTCTGTGACTCAAATGGTTAAATTTAATTTTCAAAAGTGACATACAAGCTTATTTTATGGGTTGGATTGTTTTGGTTTTTTCATGCCAACAAATTTTAGCCTTAATGATTGCCATGGTTAAATAGTCTTATGCAATGTTACTTAGAAGCACCTGTGAGCTTAATGACTGGTGTTGTTTGTAGGATCTTTAAGGCAAGATGTATTACAAACAGTTAAGGAAGTTTTTCCGCAAGCATGCTTGCTGCGTGAAAAACTTGTATAATTACATGTAATGGCTACCAACTGTCACTAGAGGCTGCTCTTAATACACGGTGAAGAAATAAAAACAGGGAAAAACTTCGCTGCAGGTACTCCCTCTCGGGAGACTGTTCTTTCTTTCTCTAACGAGAGGAAAATAAGTTAATCACCATGATGCATCTGAATAGTTACCCTATTTGCTTCCATTGCTAAAGCATTCGTTTAACTTTAAAATCATTCCAGCTATTACAACCCTTTGAGATTAGGCAATACATGGACAAACCACATTTCCCAGACCACCAATATTCATTGCTTTCTAGTGCACACAAAAAAATACATCAAATTTTTTGAGTTACATTTTAAGAAGTATCTGAGCAATAAGTCCTAATTATAGTAGGATGTTTTACTTTAACATGTGTTTTTGAAGTAATACATTTCCCATAGTAAAATATTTTCTGATGCTTGTAGTCTTCTGTCCTTAATCTTCCCCACCAGCTTGGATTTGACAAACTTCATTCATCTCCTGTGTAAAGAGTCCTAGCTAAAATAATAAATATTCTTTCAATATTTTTCAAAGAACTCTTAAATAAAAACTCTTTGTGCAGAATTGTTAGCATCTGAATCATAGAATCATAGAATCATAAAATAGGGTTGGAAAGGATCTTAAGATCATCTAGTTCCAGCCCCCCTGCAATGGGCAGGGACACCTCCCACTAAACCATGCCACCCAAGGCTCTGTCCAACCTGGCCTTGAACACCGCCAGCGATGGAGCATTCACAGCTTCCTGGGCAACCCATTCCAGTGCCTCACCACCCTTACAGTAAAGAATTTCTCCCTCATATCCAATCTAAACTTCCCCTGTTTAAGTTTGAGCCCGTTACCCCTTGTCCTATCACTACAGTCCCTAATGAAGAGTCCCTCCCCAGCATCCCTGTAGGCCTCCTTCAGATACTGGAAGGCTGCTATGAGGTCTCCACGCAGCCGTCTTTTCTCCAGGCTGAGCAGGTGTGTTTAAATAAACAAAACACAGGCTGTTTGTGTCAGTAAGACATGGATGTCAACCTGCTTCTGGCAGGTCAACTGCCTCTCTATTCCCCTGTCCCACAGGGACACACACAGTGTCTCACACATTGTGGGGCACACACAGTGTCCCACACTATGTTCATTTCGAAGGCCTGGAAGGTACACCAAAGATGCATTTTTCTTGAATAAACCCACCCAACCATCATATCAGAATGAGCAGTTTGTTTTGGCCAAATAAGGTGTTCTCTGTTATTTCAAAATGCAAAGGTGGCCAAACATTTATTGCCCTTCTCTGTTCTCCTCTAGCCATGCATCTGCAAACATGAGTAGGGGATGTGGGGAGCAGTCTGACCAGGAGTCAGAGCAGAGCACAAGGCACCATATCAGAATGTTGGCATAGCATCATGTTTTTATGAATAATGTCCTCCATCCTAGTCCTGGCTTTTCTGACTGGACCACTCCACTGCCAACAAAGACATGATGTTTGACATCGTACCTGAGTTTCCCCTCCTGCAATCCAACCTTAGTCGTAGCTGACCTTCCCCTCCATCATGTTGTTTCAATGCTAATTACGCATTCTTGGCTCTGCTGGCTGTTCCGTTTTTGTAATGTGAGGTGACTGACTCAGTGTTCATTAAAACCAGTCCCTGCTTGCATCAGCCTTTCTCAGATTGTGCAACCGTGCTTCTGTTTTGTGGCTAAGGTAATATCTGAGGGTGTAGCTTGCTCCCATTCACCTCCTAGTTTGTGCTGGTTCATTTTCGTGCCTGGAACTTGTCTTTCCTCTGTTGCAATTTGATGGGGAGCTCAGCAGCCCTATGTGAAGCCAACAGTCATGTTATTTCGGGGCACTTGCTGTAGGCGCACATCTTTGTTTGTTTGTTTTTCTCCTGAACTAGGGATGAAGGAAGTGAGTCTGTGCAGCTTGAATGAAGCTTTGTTTTCTGCTGAGGAAATGAAAAGCTGAAATCTCGTCTCTCCTGACACAGAAATGTTCCATTTCACAGGACTGAGATTTTTTTGGTTTGGAGTCCATGAGGTGGTAAAGTAAAGCCCTTCTTTTGAAGGGCTGCATTTACAAGAGCACTGGAGGAGGGGAATGCCTCTTATGTGCAGTGGTTGTAGACCTTGTGCAGGAGGTTGAAGACTTGGTGAATTATTGTTTCTGCTGCAGAGAATTTTAAACCACATGTCTGCCCTTTCAGGCTATCACTCAAACCACTGTACTGCACGATGGTGCTCCTCTACATTTCTAGTTACTTAGGGCCCATTAATGCAGATCTCAGCTTATTATCAGCCTCTATTAAAGACATCCATCTTTACTTCAAGTAGTAATAAAATATAAGGGTCTGGCAATTATGTTCTCAGGTGCTCATGTAAAGCACCAAAACTAGAATGTTACTGATTTGTCTGGCTATTATTTAAGTACAATGGTAGAATTTGAAGACAAGGCCCAATACAGTCATGTGGAACAGTTCACATGCATTTCTGTGGAGGAGGCAGAACTGAGCCTTGATCTGCTTGCCCAAGAAAAAAGTGGGGGTGATGACTTTTCATCAGTGGCTTTGTAACTTCAGGTCCATAGTGTTTTCTCCAGCTGAAAATGCTTAACGAACCTGGGTGGGCTATAATTTCAGTTTGCTGTAAGTGGCTACTTGCTAAAATGAATGGATCAAATCAGGTTTGGCTGCCCAACATACACCTGGAAAATCTGCTTCTTAGACTGCTGCAGCAACTCTTTTGGCTCATAAGAACCTGACCTATGGCTTAATACCTTTTTTGCCCTAGCACTGTGCAACTTTTGCTCTGGCTTCTGCTCTGGAGCCTTTTGAAGAGGTTTCTTCTCTGACCTGTGATACATGAATGCGTCTGACAGCAGGCAGTACAGAATGGGAACTCTGGAATGACAGAACCTCTTGGTCTGTGCTTGGCCTTGCACTCCTTGGAAGAAATCATATCAGTGACCAGTCTCTTGTTTGCTGCAAACAATTGAAAAAATCAAAAGTGCTGGAAAGGATATCTTTGCAGCCATCTTTCATCCATCTGCAAAGGAAAACTAACAATGATGGTTTAAGCTGGGGTGAAGGTTGCGTAGTAGGTACCACATATCTAGCTGAAACATCCATTTCAAATTAACTTTTGATTCTTACTAGGAACAATGACCCTGTATCACAAGCCTTCCTTTTGAAGAGTTAGGCTCCAGTCCTCTCTCATGCCTGGATCTCTTCTTTTCCCTGACCTCCTGGTTCTTGAGATCATCCATACACATTGTTTCAGCATCATTAAACCCCCAGCAAGCAGATATCTGTTTGGTAGCAATCTCTGGACATCAACTTGTGAAGAAGTGAGGATTGATATGGAAAAGTTTTCTGCGGGTGAGGGATTACTGGAACAAATAGTGGGTGCTACTTAAGAACAGTGTCTCTCAGATACTATGTCATGGTCATATTTTTCAGGATTTTCTCTTTTCTCAGAACTCATAAAAATATACGCTGGGAAGTCAGAAAACTCTCAGACTTATCTGAAGCAAATACATTTCTGATGCTTTTATGAAGAATTTGTTTGTTTTTCTGAAGCTCATCTTGGAAAAGTTTAGATATCTGGGCAGCCATATGAACCACTGTAGTACCTGTGAGCTGGAAAACAGTTCCTCAGTCTCATGTAGCTTTATCTTTCCTGTACCAGTTTTCCACATACAGGCATGCATTTAGCTGCTGTAAGTGTGAATGGGAAGCTGGAATATCTCCAGGTCAGCTGGCTTCTGTCTAAACATTCAGGAAAGCAAATACAACCTTATTTGACTAACTTTCATAACTGGTTATGTATAAAACAAGATGAAGTTTTAATCTGGCGGTATGGTATTGCTATAACAATATAGCAATATAGCAACAGGATAAAGTCCTATCCTTCTGACCCCATTCAGGTAGTCTCTACTGTGCCCATTACGAGCTAGCTTTTTCCCTTTTACCTTGAGTCCCAAAAGCTGCTGGAAGATGCCATCACCCAAAATGACGGTAGCCAAGAAATGGCACTGGTCATTGTGGGAAGATTGGAGGAATACTTTCTAATCATATTCTCTTTTGACAGTGAGACATACCATATGTACATGGTATTTTTTTTTCATGTCTGCATACTTTGTAGTGATCTTAACTGCTGTTTTAGAAACGGACTCATCTGGGGAGTTGTAGATGCCTTGGTATTTTCATTGGTGCTATTCATTTTTTTTGGTTCTGTGCAGTAATACAATGTTTTCAGTTGTTTCTTTACCTGAATCATCAAGATAAAGCGTTTTCAGGCCTATCAGGCTTACAGCCTCCTGGGTCCCATGGGCTCAGGCTCTATGGGACGCACAGCTGTAGCTGATATGAGAAGGATTTACAGAGCTAGTGTAAGGCAACACTGCAACGGTCACAAGTGGCCCCTCTTTAACTCCACCACATCTCACTTCGATTACTCAAAGTGTTTCTGTACCTCACTGCATGCAATAGCTTTTCCTGTGGTACAGTAGGCACAGCAGAGCCTCAAAAAGCTGTGTGGATCTAAGTGGCCAGCTGGGTCTGCACTCCCTCACTTGGCTTTATCAGTGGAAATTCCTTCCTTGCTGATCGAATGACCCAGGGAAAATTATCTCTTTTTAAAACAGTTCACATTTCTTTGGGTTCAGTTTCAAATTGGCATTCTTAAGCTTATCACAGACCATTTGTAAATGCACTAGTTCCTGACTGAAAGATTTAGCATGTACCAGATTTGTTATCCATCTAGGACAAACAGTCTGAAAGAGGCACATGCCATACAGTACATTCTCCATGAGCTGTTTAAAGGTAGCAAGAGCACTGCATAATCTAGAGACCATTATTTAAAATCAGCAGAACATTTAGCCCACCATAAATACAGTCACCTTCTAGGGCTTTTGAATATACTTCCATGTTCACCTACCCACTTAAAATCAGTGTAGAAATTCAGCTAACCTTTCTGTAATAACAGAAGTATCCAGGCACTAGCCAAATGTCTCTCTGATCCAGTGTGGCTCAGACACAAAAGCGTGCACATGGTCCCATCTCCCTGAACAGAGCGAGAATCAAATGACAAGCAGCAATTGCTTCTTTTACTCTTTAAATCCACTTCTTCATTCACTCAGGGTCATGAGCTCAGTAGTTGTTCAGGCTTGTCCTTGGCTTCTTGGTTTCTCCTTGCCTTAGTAGTATTTTTCTGTTGTTTCTCTCTGATTGATCTTTTAAATTTTTTCTACTACAGGGATACACAATGCTACCAATATGTGCTTTGTCTTGAATAGTAGTATGTCTGTGTGATTTGGATGAAGGCTGGTTTTGCTATAGCTTTCCAGCACCGTAGAATATCTTCATTACTTTTTATATTTTCCTTGGTGAAAGCCTTGATGAAAGCTTACTGCTGTAGCTGATAACTCTGGCCAGCCTGATACCACTCAGTGACAGTAGGGGCTACATGTAACAAAGGATAGAAATGTCTTAAAGTAACTACTTATTTTTGTATCATTCCCATAGTACTCATAATCTTCTTTCTACAGCACATTGTGGCAGAAGTGCAAGAATAGTTAGAGAATCAGTTCTTTCTGCCAAATTTCATTAAATCTTTTCTGAAAGGGAAACCAACTGAGCTGTGTGCTTGAACATCTTCACATCAGTTTTGCATTGTTGCACATTGTGGCCAGCTGGAGTTAAAAACTTTCAATTAAAGCATACAGCATCAGCAGTGCACAGAAGATTTTTCTGAGCTGATCGTACTATTGGATAGTCACAGTGATAAAAACATGCTGATAGTACTGCAGTGTGATCCGACCAAACCAGTTTGTGACCTTGAAACCAAGAGAGGAGGTTTTGGCTTCTGCTCCTTCAGTTCACTCATCAAAACAGTAAAACCGTGAAGGGTGAGTTGCCATGTGTCCTACTGAGCAGGCAGCTACCTGAGGACAGCCTGCTCCCCATGTGCTGAACTGCTGGGAGTTTGGGTGTGGGGCTTTCACTATCTTCTCTGTGTGAATTGGAGCAAGAAGAAAAACTGGAAGAAAGTGTCTGGCCTCTTGCCACCTCTTTACCTTAGGGAGCAGCTGGTATCTGCAGCAAGTTGTAACCACTGTTAGTCAAAATCATGCTGTGCTTTGTTTGCAGGAGGCAAAGGACTGACATTTTCCTTTGACATATGTGTCTTTGACATGATTTAACCCCAGCTGGCAACTAAGCCCCATACAGCCCCTAGCTCACTCCCCCCTAGTGGCATAGGGAAGAGAATTGGAAGGGTAAAAGTGAGAAAACTCATGGGTTGAGTTTAACAGGTAAAGAAAAGCCATGCACTCAAGCAAAGCAAAACAAGGAATTTATTCCCACTTCCCGCTGGCAGGCAGGTGTTCAATCATCTCCAGGAAAGCAGAGCTGCATCACATGTAATGGTTATATGGGAAGACAAAACCCTGTAACTCTGAACGACTTCCCCTCTTCCTTCTTTTCCCCCCAGCTTTTATGATGCTGTATGGTATGGAATATCCCTTGGGTCAGTTGGGGTCAGCTGTCCCAGATGTGTCCCCTCCCAACTTCTTGTGCACCCCCAGCCTGTTCACTGTAAGGAGAATATCCCTGAATTATCAAAACTGTTTCCAGCGCAAATACAAAATATAGCCCATACTAGCTACTATGAAGAAAATTAACTCTATCCCAGCCAAAACAGAAAAACTGACTTGATCACCAGATTTGTCTGGGCTAGTTGCAGCTGTTTGAGTGTCTAGGGAGAGGTCCAAAACAGTTCCAGCCCTGAATATCCTGGGTGAACAGGGTGAAGTGTTTCCATCTGGAACCGTATAAGCTTCTCTGTGCTGTACCAAGGTCCAGAGGCAGGCAGAGCCTGTGCCGTGGGAATTCCGTACGTTAGAGCTGTCTCCTCAACATCTCTAGCTTTCTCTTTGAATAGCACTGCAGAAAGAAGGAAAGTGCTTTTCCATGCTTCTGTCCTCCCATCCTGCTGCAGAATTTCCCAACAGCTGTGCCTAATCTCCCCCAGGGCTACCTACTGTGAGATGCTCCGTGGTCCTGCTCCCCGGGGCATCTGAACCAGGACTGGCTCCCTTCTGCTGTGCTTTTCTGCTACAAGAGCTGGGAGAAGGTAAGGCGGATGGGGCTGGTGCTCATGTTTGCTGCTTGTACATTGTCAGGACACAGCACACGGAAACCTGGTAGCTCCAAGATGTTCCATCTCTCAGCCTGGGAGGGTAGGCAGTGGCCCCACTGTCTTCTCCAGCATCATAGTGGCAGAAGGACTTGGGACCAAGAGTTGTTTATTTGCTGCCTATACTTCTGCAGTAGGCTGAATTGCAGCAGTGGGGCTCATCTGCCTCTCTACTTGAATTTGACATTTCTTTTAGTGTTTTCTCAGAGGAGATAATAGATTTCCCCCCTCAAAAGCCACTGAAGGTGTATGTACGGCACAGCTGGGCTATGTAACAGCTGCTTATCTATATGCCAGGCAGATTTAGCACTTTATTAGAGACAGACTGAGATTTCCAGGTAGAGTTTTAAATTTTATTTTTACTGAAGAAAAGAGATAGTAAGTACCATATGTCTTGTTTGCAGTAATGGCTGCCACAAGCTCTTCTTTTCCGAAGATTTAAAAATAACCAAGACAACCCCTCCCCCAGGCTACAGAATCTCAACTAGTAATATTGAAAAAGAAGCTGATAATATCGATCCCTTATGCACTGGTAGTTAAACTTCAAAAATCAATGGAGAGGGAAGCTTAAATGGCCTTCCTGTAGTATCAGAATACAAAGCTAAATCCCAAATGGAGATTTTTTTAACAGCTATGAATATAAGAGATTGATTTTCAGATAATGTTAAAATTACTGCTTAATACCCTTTCCTTCAGGAGAAAACTCCTGTGAGGTGCATATGGAAAGGAATCCCTGAGTTTACTATGTTGGTTCTGTGCCAACGAAGAAGTAGCTTTCAGAGTGGCGTGAGGAAGGAGTGAGACCAGCTTGATCAGTGAGTACTCCAGTTCTGCCATCACTTCTGCCTTGAGTAACTTTAAATGTTTGTCTTGTTTGTTCAGGCAAATTCACCTTTCGGAATATAAAGCTATTCCTGCTCAGCAACTGCAGAAATGTTGCTCTGGCCATGGTCTCCTGAGTGTTTGTAGAAAAAATATTAGGCCTTGGTCCTCTAAGGTACCTAAGTGAGAAACCACATTGCTAAATATCTCTGATGATCTGAGTGTGCAGAATGAGTGCCTGGTATTTTTAATAACGTAAAACTTTAAGGGCCTAGCTGTGCTTGTAGCCACATTTGTATTTCCTCCTTATTTGCTTTTAGCCATTCGATGTTGTTCTTCACCTGTTCAATTGACTGTCTCCTGGGTGATTCTCCTGCCCCAGCATTAGGATATTTCTCAAAGAAATTTTCCATCTGGAAAAGAGAGAGAAAAATAATTGACATGAAGCAAACTTTGAGCAAATGGCTTTTTGCAGCTATCTGGTTGAAGGCAGTTTTGGCAGGGAGAGATATTTAAGCTCACTCTAATAGCACTGGGATAGTTTTGCAGTAACTCATACTGCTTTACACATTTAGAGGACAAAAGTCAGATTCCCTGGCCAGTAGATTGTTAAATATATTGTCTTAAAACCAGTAGAAGTGCTGTCACCATACCTGCCAAAGCTGGAGCTCAGTGTGGAAAGTTTGGGTAATAGTCACTATTCGACCAAGGTATCTGTCATTGATAGTGAATCTAGAAAAACAATTTAATAAATGAAACTTTATGCAAAACTATTAAAAAAGAAAAGGCACAAGTAATTATCTGAACCTTAAACTTCTAACTGTGCTATGATAAAACAGATGTACTCAGATTTCAGTTGTTTTTAAAATACTTGAAAAGTAATACTTCTACACAGTATCTGTGCTGTTCTCAAATATATTTACTAATGGAGTGATCTCTTCTGGGGGGTTTTTTAACCTTTTAATTAGTGACTTTTTGTCTCATACTGGAAATCAAGTGTATTGCTTACAAATGCTGTCCAGTTCACAACTCTAGGCTTGCAGTTGTGCTTTGCTTCTGTGCCCTCTTCAAGCATGTAGAAAGGAGAAGGAAGGAGAGAGAAGTCACTCAAATAGGGAGGAGCAAAGCTAAAAGGTTTGCTATTACTGCCACTGCTCATCTGCGCACCTGCTCCTTGTTACCACCAGAAGTAGTTTAAAATAATCTATACAGTCTTCTTGTTATGATATCAATAGAAAGAGCAGACATGACTGACTAATATCCAGGCAATAATCATATTTCTATATCCTTGGGAGAACTTTCTGTACTTTTTAATTACCATTTTTGGGTAGTGATCATTTAGGGAATGAATGGTTTTCAAGTTAACAGCAAAGCACTTTTTTGTAGCAGGTGGATAAGATTGTGTTAAATATGCTTTCAGTTTTCATTATTCAAGAGCCAGTGATTACAGCTGTATAGTGAAAACATAGAAAAGCATGGCATATAACAAGATATATAGATGGATGTAGACCTAAAGTTTTCGATGAGTTCATTAGCATACCTATCGACTAAGTACTCCCAGTTAAGTCGTATCCAGTCCCAGGTCATTGTTTTCCCATAGGTGTTATATGAGATGTATCTCAGGACTGTGAACACATCTTGGCTTTTGATGAGGCTGGTGTTGTAAATATTTTTCAGATACCTGAGGGAAATTTCATAAAAATCAGAAAGACCACAGAACCAAGCCTAAGCTAACACTTGTAGACTTAATTGATGATGATGAGAAATAATGCAATTCTAATGTCTATCTTTCTCAAGTATTCGTCACCACAGTCTACAGCCAATTTCCAAACAGGGTTATTATTTTTACCTACAGTATTTTAAAGGTGAAGTGCACTGATCTAAAACATAAGTTGAAAATTGGGTCAAGAGATAATTGTATTGAGAGAAATCTAAGCAGTTAGGCATTTCCTTAGAAAATAAATAGGGTTTATGTCTCTAGGTTTCTTGAAAACAGTGAAAAAAACATTATTATTCCTGTGCTTTAGTAAAATAATGAAAAGAAGATCAGTTCAGCCAATAGTCCAGCCTGTTTGTGTAGCCAAGCAACAAAAAAGTCCCTTTCCTGCTCTCGAATAACCAGTACTCTGGAGGTCCTGCCTCCTTTCACTGCTTACAAAAGAAACATAGACAACTAATTTTTATTATTAGGCAGCTAAAATTATACAGGATGAAGGCACTGTTGGAAAAGCTGAAGGCTGTTGAATACGTGAAGAAACTACCATATGTTCAGTATCTTTCCACTAAAGGAGCAAGGCTTTTTTCTCTTATAGTACAATCCTGGGGGGAGGAAGGGTAGGTTTTAGATAACTGGTCTTGAAAATGTGTTGCATTCCTCATGCTGTAATCTGAAAAAACTAACAGCACAGGAGAGAGGAGAGGCAAATAAGCAAACAGTGACCAGTTGTTTCTGTAGGGGAAGAAAAATCTTGATGTGTTTAAATCACCTGTCCAAAAGGGTGATGTTCTTTACTGATGCCAGGCCATACAGCAGCTTTTCTTTTTCTTGCGCTAATGAAGTTTCTTGGTATTTCTCAAACATGTAATTCCACGATGCCTCATCTCCTGAGTTCTGCATCCCATACTGATATACTAGGAGTCGGAGATTTGCAGGAATACTAAAATAAAGAAACAGTACCTGAATATTCTTCCCCCTTTCCTGCTTGAGTTCTGTGACCAAGTCACATGCTGTGTTCTTAACCAGCAACAAAACCTGTGATCACTCACGTTTGTCCTTGTAGCCATTGCTGGAATAGTTGAGAAGCGTTGTTCAAAGATTCTGTGTCACCCATACTGCAGGCAAAGTCTAGAACGGATGTACGAAGGAGCCTTTAAAAGAGAGAGAGAGGGATTTTCCTACTGCTTAGTGTTCTTTGAATCCATCAATAATGTGAGGAATAAAACCCTTAATAACATGAGAAGGGGAAAAAAATCTTGTTTAACCTCTCCAAATGGCCTCCAACATCATTCCAGTGCAGCTGATCCACAATGGGTTTTACCAGGTGGCGAAAATATTCCTGAGGTAGAAAAAGGGGATTGGTTACTTGGGTAGGTTTCTTTAAATAATAATGTTTGTGTTCATAGCTTATTCTCCTTCATTTTTCCCAGAACTAGCATCTCTTAAACAAAAAATAATACAAGCACACATTATCTTTCCAGATCATCACAGCCTGCAATTCTGAATGCTTGCAATACTGATCTGCATCTAGGACAAAGGCGACCTGCTTCTCTCCAGCCTTGCGTGTCCTCCCAAATGAAGGTTGGGGTACAGCAAGGACACACTGCCACAACTGTTTCCCATATATAATGCTGAGTTCAGGACATACTTATTTTAGTGACCATTAACTCATGTTCAGCACGTTAGGTCGATCAACAAACCTGCTCACTGCCACAGTGAGATATAGCCACCCTTCGTGCTAAGGACAGATGTCAGAGATTTTGCTGCCCTATACATATTTCTTTATTGGATGCAGGACAGCCTTGACTAACAAATGTCTGTACTGTGACTTATGGTGATGGATTATAAGAATAACTAGGCATATTTTTCTCCTCCAGGTGCATAGTCCTGACTTGAGAATCCAAGTAATTCAGAGAACAGTACCAAGCAGTTCTCAGCACTTTTTTTTAAGTACAGTAAAAAAAGTAAATGCTGATTGCTCAGCAACATTGAAAATTACTTGAAATTCAATATTATTGCTGTTACAGATCTTGAGCTGTCAGATCCAGTGGTGCCATAAAAAATGTTTGGAGTTTTTTTGCTTCATCACCTGAAACAGGGGGAAGAGATTTGTATCATCTTCAAGCATGTTTATGAGGTAAGTTACAGATGATATAACTCTATGCCATGGTAAATAGTCTGTTTCATTTATTAGGTATTTTGTGAGCTCCAGAGGAATAGAGTAATTCACTAGTCCAGATCTGTGGAAGGAGAAAACATAACTTCTGTTACTTTAATGAACTTGCAGAACTTGCTTCTTTAAAAATATTAAAACACTGTTTCTTTTAGAAGGTCTGAAATAAATTCTGGGAGCGGTAAAATAATCTCAAATGTAACTCGGGAGGTGTTTTCCAAAGAGATCACTGAGGATCACTGTTGATCAGTGCTGTGAGAAGGCTGCTCACACTGTGCAGCAGGCCAGTGTGTCCAGAAGTGGGTAACCATCAACTGACTATGGCAGCTCCTGTCACACAAAAAGGAATTGCTAGCTCTGGAGACATCCTAAAAGGCTGAGGCAATTCAGACTTACAGGCTGTCTCAGAAGGTCACCTACAGTTTATCTGTATCAGCATGGCTGGGTAAAAGAGCTAGAAGTTTCCAAGCAAACTTCTAAGCAAGATAGCTGAGGTGGTAATTTCTTAATGCCATGCTATGCATTGTAGAAGTGCTTCTGATTTTCTGTGCATCTTCTGAACTGCTTCTATTCTTGTTACTTACATGTCAGAACCACCCCTTTCTATGGCCTGTGCAAATAAAGCCCTCTTTCTTTTCTCTTCCACTGAACAGAAGGGTAGCATTTCCCTTGGCTGCACTGGTATTGCAAGTTGACAGTGCATACTTGAGTTTGTCCATCTTGAAGACAACACAAGCCAATAAACAATTGTAGTGTAACAAACTCTGAAACTTTCTTTCAACTACCTGAGTTACTTCTAATTAATAGTCAATGTAAAGTGAAGAGCCTGTGTTGAAATCTCTGCAGGAAATCAGTTTACCTTGCTAAAGAAAAGACATCATCCAAAATCCCTGCACGGTCAGCAGCAGAAAAATTCTGTGTGAAAAGAGGAAAACAGCGATCAAAAATATATAGATTATTTGCAGAAAAAAAATAGCTTCAAAAGGCCTCTATAAGAGACCCACTGGGCAGGTACATGTTATTACACTCACTTTGTGGTTGCTGACCAGAAGAGTGCTTAAACTGGCCCAGTTATTACTATCATAATTCACCCGATAGAATCCAATGTGGTCTGGATTAATCTTCACAAAAGAATTAGGAGGTGATGGTATTGCAATTCCTGCAAAACAAACAGTGATCAGTTTGTGCATCTTTCTTACATGACACAGAACTCACTGGAGATTCTGTAACTCCAAAAGTGATATTTGGCTTCGATGAATATTGAAATGAGATACAAACCTTCACTTTATTTTTTTTTAATGGCTGTGAGTAAAGACGAGTTATTAGAGACTTTGATGAGTGCCAGCATTTGTCTTAGAATAGTGAATTATGGTAATTACTTGGGCAAGCTAGTTTGTTAAATTTAAAATGGAGATCACTGCAACTAGGGGAAAGGTGGTGAAAACTGGTGTCATTGTAAAAAGTAAAAAATTGCAAAGAAGCCATTCTTGCAAATATTTCTAAAGGCTTTTTCACCCTCATATTTACTATTAGTTTTAAAGTTCTCCTATTTTATCCTCAACTAATTTAATTTTTCAGTTTATGTCAACTAACTTTTTTAGGGTACCTGAAGAGAAGAGCTGATTGTGATTTTTCTGAAATTCTAATGTGATGAAATTTAAAAACTCCCCCCCCCCTCCATTTTTTCCCCTATTTGGCCACTAGAATTATAATAACCTCAAATCTGACTGCATCAACAATCATCAAAAATACCCATGTAGGTATTTCCTCATTCCTGAAATCATCATTAGAAAATGTATTTAAAGCATGTGTAGCTCTTTTTCAGTAGTTGAACTCAGATTGCCGGGTTACCATGCCACAGGTGCATTCACCAGCCTGCCACTTCACTTCTTTCCTTAGGCTTGAAAATGGGCATATCAAAGTCCTGCTGGTTTTCATACATCATAATTAAGAATATGCTTATGTGCTTCCTTGAATAGGACTGGATTTAAACATATGCTTAAGCACTTTACTGAATTTAGCCTAAATTGACATAATGTGTATATAGGGGAAATAATCATCTTATTGCAAATATAACTACTAACTTCAGCCCAACAAAGCTCTGTGCTGGTTCCTGGATCTGAAAACTGTAAAGCATGAAAATTAATTCTGTATTTTATTTCTTCTTAAAGACATTAAAAAGCTTTATCTATTCATTACTCTTAAAAGAGAAAGGTCAGTTTACCTGCAGAATCTGATAGGTTGTAGAGCATATAGTTTGTTGAACTTCCAAGTCTCCATTTCACTGGTATATTCCATTTGTAACTGAAATTATTTAAAGGGAAAGAGAATCAAATGACATTTGAAAGCAAATGCTAAAAATATAAAATTCCAGTGTATCTTTTTAATTTGTTTTAATGCTTAAATCTTTTTTTATGAAGCCAACTGTGTGCTTATGTACACATACATTTACCAAATATCCCTAATAAAAAAACACAGCTTTTTACCAGTAGCTGTTGTTTGTGTTGTAAAAATGTTTCTGTGCTATGATACTCTATTCAGGCAACAAAATGTCAGATATTGGTGTGGTATGATTGGGGCAGTTACATTCCCTGAAAAGGAAAATAAAATCATTAAGTGTCTGAGATGGGAATAACAGTAGCTTGTCTTAATACTTTGTATTTGTCAATAGTTATCAAAATGATCTGGTGAACTGAGCAAGGGATGGGATAAAACTTTGTCCACTGTCTGATGCTGATGTTTTAGACAAGTTAGTATGGTCCTGTGCAAATTATAAGCCTAAAGTTAAAGCTGAAAGCTGCACAATTTATCTGATTTATCAATGGAACTGCTGGGGCCATGTCTTTCTGAATGCATTCACCTCTTGGTGTCTCTGTATGCTGGAGAGAGTAATAATTACCCATAATCAGAGAGAGATTAAATGAATGAATTTCCATTGTGCTATGCTTTGTAGTTTATTACCACAGCTTTGGAACATGAAGTCCTGTTAAGCAGTATCTTCATGTTATGCCTGATAATAATCTAGCAGGGTACAAAGCAATTAATTCAGTAAAAGATGACTATATGTGAATGGTTGATGTAGGGCTTTATGCAGACACCAGTTAATCTTTGCAATGCTGACTTGAAATAAGTGGTTAGGTATTATTAAACCTTTTTTTACAGATGGGAAAACTGAATGAGCTTAAGCAAACACTGCAATACAGTCAGTAGGACCTCTTGCTTTTTCCAGACTGTTTTCCTTCTCCAAGAGAACCCTAATTCTTCCAAAAGTGAGGCACTGGATGGAAGGGAGCCACAGTACAGCCTAATCAAGACTGTGACCAGGTAGTCAGGGAAGCAGGATGGCAAAGCATGCCATGAGCATACCTGCACAGCCACCTGCACAGGGCTGCTAAAATTATTAAGGCATTCTGAGCAGTCAGCTGCTGTTCCGTGTTAGCATATTACAGTCCCTCCCAGCACTAGTTTTTGAATTTCCATTTCTTTTAAGTGCCAGCATTCAGGAGAGGACTCTTTCAAGCCAAACAAATTTGAAACAAACAAACAGCTCGGGAGACTATCTCTGAAGGATTCAGGAGTTTTTTCAAGGCCTGGAGTTTTCACTGCTGAAATCAAAACCTTGCACCTGGAAATTAAGTAGGCCATTCCCATCTGGGGTAGGATCTCTTCAGAAGTCTCCTCATTTGCGAGGGTGGACGGAGGAGGTATTGGTTTTCAGTGGATTGACTTTTAGGCAAGGGAGTAAGTCTGTCCTAAGATAGGTAATATCAACATTACAATATATATTACAGCATTTTATTTCTAAGTAATTTATAAAGACTACATATTCAGAAATAAATTCCCCTTTCACTTTGGGAATAGCAGAGGTAGTGCACAGTTCACCTTCTTGACAGATTAAGGTAGGAACAGTGCTGGGATTTCTACTGGCAGTAGACAAATGGCAGTGTACTATAAGTCTTGAAGTCAAGCAAAAGCATGATTCTCGAGTCTGCTACCTGACAGCATAGTGCAATAAGTCAAAATGTTTAACACAAAGGAGCACTTTTTCCTGAATAGTGTGGAGAACCAGCCTTCAGATGGCACAGTGCCGGAGTTTGCAGCTTCAGTTGCTTCAAAACCCTGCAAGCTTTTCTGCTTATATTGGGAGAAATGCGACACTGCAAATACACAGGTAATTATCTCATGCCAGCTCTTTTGCTACCTATCCAAAACTGCCAATACTATGGGACTTGTCATTGCTCAAGCTTTTTCTTTTTAATCGCAATGAAATTAAGCGCCACAACTGTTTCTCCTTGTTCTTGCTCTTTGTATTACAATAACTAGTGTAAGCTAATGGAAAATTGCATTTGGGTAGATTTAGTTCTGGTTCATACAGACAAGTTTTACTGGTTTAGTTGACTGGGTTAGTTCAAGGAATGAAAACTTCCTAATATGGGTTAATTTGAATCTTTTTCACTGAAATGTTAGCAAAGTTTTAATGACTCAAAATTGGGCCTGGCTAAGAATATACACAATGCCAGCTCTGAACATTCATTCAGCTGGTTGATGCCATGGTGCAGCCAAGATAGTTTTCTGTGCGGGTCTACCAACCTGCAGATAGGGTTCATCTCCTTTCAGGCTAGTCATCTGTTAATTGACAAATATGCTCCTATAAAGAATTCCACCTATCTTGAATATAGTAGGTGAATGTCTGCAGCTGGTTGACTGGCCACATGAGAGTCCAAGATCGCCAACTTTGACTAGATAACTATCTTTTAGATGGGTAAAATGCAATACCGTCCTGAGTTAAATAAGAAAAAATAGCTCTTGATGAGGATTAGTAACATTTATACATGACTAGCTATTTCACAATAACTCATGTTTTTAAGATGTATAAAGAAGACCCTGTATGGTGTGTGAAGACCCTATGATGTGTTACAGACCCTACATCATATAGGAAAAGGAATAAACTATTGTGGTATAAAATACCTGGGTCATGGTATCTTGTTTCTGGACAGAGACAATTTTGTGTCAGTTTTCCTTAGTCTGTCAGATTATAGTTTGCAGTGGTTCAACAGATGCCTCCAATCATCTGAGTTATCTGTGTGTGGAAATAAATTTTCTGAGTAACCCTGTCCAAATTTACTCTGCTGTGTTTGAGAAAGAAACCCTGAAGCAAAGGGCGGGTGATGTCCTAAATTTAAAATATTTGTATCTAGTTTCTGCTGTTTTCTTTTGAAAAACAAATGGTGAGAGTAAGTTTAGCAAGAATGGGTATAACACTGCCTGTGTGTATGTCAGTTGAAGAAAGCACCTGTACAGTATTTCCGCCTGTTTTGGATAGACATTTACAGCAGGAACTTACCCTAGATCAGAATGAGGATAAGAAGCATCTGCATTGGGATCCAAGAGAAAACGTTTTTGTGTGAATACTGAATTACTTCCCATCTCCAAAACAGGGTAGCCCATCTGCCTAGTCCATGTGTCCATGACTTCTTTCACAGGTATATCACTTGCCTATGAATGATGGGAGAAGGTTGCAGTGAAAAAGGAAATTCAGTCCAAAGTGGAAAAAAGAAAATATCTCTGATACTGAGAGAAAGAAGAGCAGAAAGGGAAAGAGGAAAGAGTATGTTCACTGCAAAAAATACTCTGTTAAATCCTTTTGTGGTGGCTGTCACTGACAGAAGAAATGAGCTGGAAACTTGAACACAGACAAAGAAAATCAGAAGTATGTGGGCAGGAGACTGGCTAGTAAGATGGACAAGAAACACTAGGGAAACTTTGAGGCGCCTTGCATGTTCTAAGATTCTTCCATTTTTTTTCTGAGAAAACAACTGAACAGGACAGAAAGTACATAAAGAGATTTTTCAAATCCAGAAGTCCCCTTGCAGTATGAGTGCACTTATGAGTGTGAAGCCAGTAATAAACATCAGCAGCTGCACTAATGTAAAATGTGATTCATTGTATGGACTGTGAACTTCTGTCCTAGAGACTGGTGCTGCAGAAAGCTGCCACTTCCTGCCCAGGGTGCCATCTGTGAGGGAAGGGAGCTAAAGGTCACTGTTTTCTTCAGATGCAGTAGGTGATGTGAAGATGCAGTGCCAGAGAGAGAGCAGGAAGAAGTCTGGCCCAAGGAAAAGATAGAAACTTGAAAGAAGACACAAAAGCACAAGTTGGGCTGTGTGAATGTCCACAGTGATGGAAGGAAAGACAGTATCACTGGGGAGAAATCTGGCAGTATGCATGTGGGCTTTTGAGGGTAATGAGATAGATGGAAAGAGATAGGCAAGCCTTAAGGAAAGATCAGAAAATTATGGGATAGAGCATGACCCAACTCAGAAGGGAAAGAGGGTAGATTTAGATTAGACATAAGAAAGAAATTCCACCACTATGAGGGTGGTGGAGCACTGCACAAGTTGTCCAGAGAACCTGTGGCTGCCCCATACCTGACAGTGTTCAGGGCCAGGCTGAACGGGGCTTGGGGCAACCTGGTCTGGTGGAAGGCATCCTTGCCCATGACAGGGGGTTGGAAATGGATGATCCTTAAGGACTCCTCCAACACTATTCTATGATTCTGTGACTCAGAAGCTAGAGACAGAGATAAGCAGCAAACTTAGGAATGGATACTGTTGAGAGCTTTCAAACAGCTGAATCTGGTTAGAGATAACGGAGAGTATGAGGTGCATGTGTGTGGTGGATGAGGAGTGTTTTCATGCATGAAGTGAGTTTGAGTTATGGGGAAAATGTTTCAGTAGCAGGCTGTTTATTAGCAAGGTGTCCTTTCTTGGTTTTTATTGCGCTCCCACAGTCTTATAAAAAAAAAATGAGGAAATAGTATATTTGCTAGAAATAAGATGTGTTGGGATATACTGGAAGGCTGCCTAGCTTGTGAACTGTCATTAGTAGAAGAGCTACAAATATAAAAAGTTTGGGAAATCAATGGGTGAGATATGAAACATTTATTAGTAAGGGTTTGGGTTGTTGCAAAACATACCTCTTCCAGAGCTTCCCAGAATTGATCTGTCTTGGCATTCTGGAAATGGTGTTTCTTCAAATATATCTAGAAAGAAGTAGAAGACTGTGAAAATAATACCAGGTCTTTCTTTGCCTATGAAAACAATGCACATGTTCAGTTGTATAGAGATATAGCGAGTACAGAGAGCATGATTTGTATTATTGGGAGTTGGAGGTTAAATGGATCAATATTCAGCTGATGAAGTTCCTTTGCTTTCCGATGCATCCTGTAATGCTGAAAGTCAGCATTTTCCAGTGTGTCTTGTTAGTACAAAACTAATTTGTACTTGAAGAGTTATTTTTATTTTGTTTGAATGGACATCAGTGTACCCTGTTGCAAATTTCTGTCTAAGAGGTTGTTGAGAAGGATGAAGCCGTTTCAGGAGGTTTCACTAGCTGTGGACTCAGAGTGGAAGTAGGAAAGTCTATTCACCTCTAAACTGTGATCAAAATGATTGTTACAAGGAATAATGGTATTCAGGCAAGTGTTTGCACCTCCTAAACACTCTTCCTGTTCTGTGTCTTGCCTGACTGCTTTGCAAGCGTTTTACTGCTGTTATCTGTATCCTGGTGATGTTTAGTCCTAGATGGCGCTACTTGTTTCACTGTTAGCTACAGCTACCTATTTTAATGATCTTGAAGGGTCTGTGTGGAGGGGAAGTGTTAATCTCTTGTGGACAAGGTGGCTGTATTTTCCCATCTTGTGAAGCTATCCTGATTGAATATATGAAAGGAAAAATAAAGGAAAATACAACTCTCTTGTAGTATCCCACAAGTGTGCTCTCCAGGAGGGAGGAAGGTAAGAGCAAATGTGATAACCTGTGCTATAGCACTTCAAAGATGACAGATTTCAGAGTAAAAGGCAGATAATCTTCCTCTTTTTGGGAGGGCTCCTTTCTGCATTTTTTTCTTTGCATAATATTGTAGCATCATGCTTTCTCCTACACGAGAAAGGACTATGAAATCTCCCCTTTTACCTTGGTAAATTTCTAGGGCTGGGTGCCCCTGCAATAGGGCATGGATGAGCTTATGCCTGTAAAAGTGCCCCTGCATAGCAGGCTTGGGTGGGTTGGAGGACTGTGGTGGTATGAAGCTGCAGATGGTAAGGCTGACGACAGGAAAGCAGTGGCGTGGAGGACGTTTCTCCACTAAAAGCAGTCATGAATTTTTGTCCTCACCGGCAGGCTAGCAAATCTTAATGCAGTTCTCATTCCTTCTTCTATGGGAGCATGGAACTTCTTCCCCTTGTTGTTGTCCACTCAGTACTGAAATGCATTAAATACTTTTGCTACTAATACCAGGATCTCTGATCTTCATTTTTTTAATAATGGTTTTGCTACTGTCACATGAGGATGGGCTGTATTTTTGGCGTGTTTTGGTGCCACCTTTACCTGACAGCCTTTCTGGAAGAGGTCTGGTGTCATCCAGTCTTGAAGCATTCTGAGGATTGATGCACCCTGAGGACAAAGGGAAAGGGTTAGGTCATTCTACAGGTCATTCTGAAGGTCATTCTGTGTAGAAGGTCATTCTTCACAGCTTTAACACTGAATTTCCATTAATCTTAAAAGCAACATGTGAATAAATATTTTATAAGGCAGAAATAGAAACCATCCATCTGACAAAAGAAGTGTTTTTTCTGATTCCTTCATGGCGTGGTATGCCTGTCTGCCCAAGCTTAATTCTGGATGTGAGAGTGGGTCTTTAACTGTGATCAGACATGCATTTCCACATTCAGCTATGCTAGCAGAAGGGCTCCTGAGCCCTGCTGCTGGGGGGTTCCTGTCCTGACACTCTACCAGTTTGTGTGAGCAGGGCTCCCTGTTCCACTTTGAAGAGGACAGGGGTAAGAGCAGCTGGGAACTAGCCCTGTTTAGCAGCACAGCCTGATAGAGGAGGTCACTTCAGCTGAACAGCCAGCAGGTAGGGAACTCAAAAAATGCTGCAAGTCTGGGCCTTTCCATTTTGGGGATGTCATCTCAACATTCAGAATGAGAATTTCTGAAGACTGCTATAAGAGCTTTGGCCCCTGAAGCAGGATAGAATTTGGATCAGAGAACTTACTTACTTGTGCGCCAGAGAAAAACAACTGGGACCTTGAGAGAAGAAAGAAACAAAGGGAAGACAGGAGAGAGAAGCAGAAGAGTCACGTGGAACAGAGTGGGGCACAAAATAATGAAAAAGAAAAGCAGTGCAAACCCAATCTAAAATGCAAAATACGATTTTAGGATTATCATATTTTCATTTTCCCAACTAAATCAAAGGGCAGCTGAGAGCCTAATGCCATGAATGGTTTAAAAATCCAGTTGTCCCATGAAAACAAGAATGTTATCTGAATTCTCAGTAAATCCTGTTTCCTCTATTTAGGTGTTTGAGAATAACAACTTGATTGCACAAGATATGGCAGAGGGAGTGTTTGAAGAGATATGCCCCAAACTGCTTTCCAGACTATTGTTGCAGAGTCAAGGTGATCAGCAGATGACTGTTTTCTGATACAGTAATTTAGTGTGCTTGCCATGAAATACGTTAAAAAATGATTCACTAAAATTTAGAACAGATATCCAACATAAAGCTGTTTATGATTACTATAGTAATACATGTAAGGCCACGTGTATGCACTAGGGTAGCTCAGTTGCTCAACTTTGTCTATTAGCCACCTACGTGATATCACCTCTCATAGACCATTCCCTCTCATTTATATTAAAAGTGAGAGTAGAAATACGCATTTAGGCATGCATTTGGGAACAGTGAAGATTTCTTTTGCTTTAAATTGCAGTGTCTAGTTAGCCCCTTGCATCTTCTGCTACTGCTTTTCAGTCTCTTCCCCCTGCTTTTATTATTCCTCTGTAGTCTATGGTGAAGTGCATTTAGAATAACTCAGATGCTCCTATAGCTGGTTTAATAATTTTCCTTTCTTTCAACTATTTGGGGAGGTTCAGGGAAGTAACCTTGATTTGAATGGCTGACCTTGTCTGATGGGGATGTGGAGGGAGTCTTTTATCAACACCCACATAACTTCTCCTAAAGAGTTGTAGCAATTGCCAAGTATATGACAAGATTGTATATAGCAGAAATGTGGAACATTTAATCGTAAACTTCTGTAGATGGGAGCTTCCAAAAGTGTGTGGGTCTAAGAGCAAATTTCAAGCAGAACTTAGATTTAAGTATTTGTTTTTCTGAAAAGGCAGTCAGTGTTTGAACTCCAAAGACAAAAAAATCTCATTGTTGCTTTAATAGCATCTTTCAGAATAAAAGAGAGGATTAAACTGGAAAAGAGGTGAGACGCAATTACTTTTTAAGAGAAGATTAAACAAATTATATGCATTAATTGTATAGTCACCGACTCAACTTTAGTAGAGCTTTCCTAGGCACATAATGCCCTAGTGATCATACAGCAGTTAAATGTTCCCTTACAGAATACTGCGACTCCCCAGACCCTTAGGCAATTCATTAGAGTTTTAGGATTGTATAAACCCTATAATTGCTCTGGTAAAACTAACAGAGAGAATTCCAAAACATGCTTTGTTTGTTTAGTGATGAATATTATCGTGAGGAGATTGTTTTTATAAGAAAAATGCAAAAGAGAAGCCAAAATAAAGCCAAAAAGAAGCAAGTTATTTTTTGTCATGTATTTATATGTAAATACCAACAGAAATTTGAGCTAAATCTACATGAAGACTTTCTCATTCAAGCCAAATTATATCCCAAGCCAAATTATATCCCAGGCAGACTGTTCCCAAACAATGCATGAATCCTCAAGTGTTTTCATTTAAAAAAGAAAAAAAATGAGTTTATGTAGCAATTATCTAGGCACAAAGAGATGAGTAAAAGCTAGGGGTTTTTTTTCTCCATTGTTTTTTCAGACCATGCGAAAGTATGTCTCTTGCTTAGATCACCGCTAAAATACATTTTGGTCCAGAGTATTTGATTTAGCTCTGTATGTTTCTTGACTTTTGTTAGTTTGATTTAAGAACAGTGTTACACAATGCAGGTTTTCACAGAGCTTATAATTTGACTGTGAGGCATTTATGATGCAATAAATACTGGTTGTATTGTTGGATAGAGGATTTAACAATTGAAAACAGAAAAGTGATGGAAATGGATGGAACAAGTCTAGCTAATAAAAGTAATATCTACAGCTACAGACTAGCACAGCTAAAGCTAAGGTCAATGCAATACATCCTTTATGTTAAGCCAATAATGAGAGCTTGGTAGGAAAGCAACAAGCAGTATTTAATAATGGTGGATTTTGTGTGTTTAGTGGAAACTTGTTATGGCATCAGATAGGAAACATTGACCAAGTCATACAAGAAGCTGTCAACACAAACATGGTGTATAAGGCTCAGAAGCAACATGGGAGTTGGCTGGTTGAGGAGAGAGTGAGGAGAGTCCCAGCGCCTTCCTCATCTTGTTGGCATATATGAGGGTGAGAGGGAAGAGGGACAGGGGTGTTTTCTCATGTACTTCTTCAGGCTTGTCTTTCAATGCACTGAAAAAAAATAACTAGAAGCAAGTGTTGTCAGTGCACTTGAGTCAAGGGACTCCCTGGTTAGATACCAGATAGATAGGGAGTTTGGGGGACACGTGCTTTGTTCCGTGTCTAGGGTTGTTGAAGGACAAAATGGCTTTGGCTATATCTGGTATGGAGGGAGACAAGCTGGCTTCAGCCTCCTAGTCTGGATCTTAGCTGATCACATCAAAGTGGCGATCCTCAGTATGGCTGCTGGCCTCTCTAATGCTCTGGACCTCAAAGCAGTTTTCTACAAGTGCTGAGCTCCTGGCTGTTGCCACACACAGCTAGTACTACTAGAGGCTGTGGGTGCAAGGAGCCCTCTGTGTGCCCTGGTCACAACAGCAGTTGGATTGTACCAGTATCCTAATATCTTGCTGCTCAGAAATAAACAGCGTATTTTTCCAGTCAGTTCCAGCTGGCTCCTGAGAGAGCCTTTATGGGCACAGGTCCCCACCACCACTGACAGGGACAGCCCCAGGATGAGCATAAGGATTGTCAAATACCTAATGGGGTGTCCACTACCATCTCCTGGCCTACAGACTACTGTTCACCAAGTCAGTCCTGAGCTCCATAACTGTTAGTGAAACATGGAGCTAACTTATCTCCCAGTCTAGGGCCAGTGCCAGCAGAGGCTGGTGTAGCTCATCTTTGGTAAGGCTTCTAGAGTGGCTGGGATACTGTGAGCAGTATGAGACAGAAAGTTACTTTGCTGTTTTCACTGCCTGGTTATACTGCCCCAGAGGTGAGATGGGAAAGTGAGGGAGAGGACACCTGGACATCTGCCCTTGCATCATCTACCCTTGCATTAGATTATGAGGCTTGACATAACTGGGCTGAATCATCACATGAGGTGGTGGGAGAAGGATGTGCTTAGTATATAGTTTCGGATAATTTTAAAACCAAAAACTCCAGTGGCAGAACCTGCTGACACTGTGATTTCCCTGCATGTCTGCATGCAGGTTTGGTACACAGTGGCTGACTGAGGTTCTGGCTGTGCTGCTTCTCTCACAGTTGCTTTTGTCTGAATCACCACTAACAGTCAGAAATGTCCTAGGAAGAGATCCACACAGACACAGCCCAAGTGGGTTAGGAGCTATGTTTATAAGCTCCCCTGAGTTTTATCTCCCCTCCCAAGCCCCCATTTTCTCTGCCTCCAAAGTCATACCAGGAGGATACCCTACCTTACTGTAGGATATCCCATCAAACACAGAGGTGATTTCAGCTGTAGATGACACATCCACCACAATTGGATGGGAAGACTGCAAAGAGTCATCCATCATTACAGGAAGCACATCATCAATTAAAACCTGTTCAAGCTGAGAAAGAGAAAGTGTTAGAATAGAAACGAATGCAGGAGTATATGACTAACTTCACAAAATAAGTAGCTTGAACTGCAGCTTTTCTAGGGAGAGGCAGTAGGAAAATGGAATGAAATTTTACCTCCCCTAAAGAACGACTTGCAAACTCCTGCTTTATGTCTGAGTGGGGAGGGGTAAATTTTTTCCTTAACTAAGATAAATTGCCTTTTGAAAATTCTGTTTTCCCATGTGAATCATAGCACAAAAACTTACACACTAGGCAAAAAAATGGAATTGTATTACCAATTTTAGCAATGTGACAATATGCAAAGCGTTATGGGTTCCTCTTGCAAAAATGGAGCTCAGGAGGAAGAGAAAGAGGGAGGAAGGATGCAGGTTCCCCATGCCAAGGTTCATGATTTTTTTAAAGGAATCATAGTTATTAATTTTTTTAAACAATGAAGTTGCATGCAGTCAAAATCCTCTTACTTCCTAGTCAATATTGACTGAAAAAGACTAATTGTCTATTTGGTTTTCCTCTTCTACTCACTAGGATGCTAACACTGAAATGGCTTCAGATCTTAAATGAACATGTTATCTAGGTACAAAAAGATATTTTAAGTTTTAGGCTCATTAATTATGTTTGTTTGTTTGTTTGTTTGTTTTTTAAATGTAGTTACCACAACAGATCCCCTACTTCAAAGTGTAAAAGAAGTGACCCAGGAATGATTTTATTCTCAGCCTCAGATAACGTGGATGAGAAGGGATATTTATGGGGGGCACAGAGGGAAGCAGGGGAAGCACCAAATAAACAACGCCTGCTTCTAAAGTCACTAGGTAAAGGGGTGAGTAGATTTTGACAACAGGGTCAACTTCTGCAGACCTACCCTGCTTCCTTTCATTGGCATATGTGATATATTTTCTAGTAACCAGAATCTCATTACACTTGTACAGCTGAGGGAAGCATTGCATGCTATATGCCATCACATCTGTTTAGGAGGTGAGGAAGGAGAGAGCAAGCCTCCCTTTATTCACATGCTGTTATCATTCCTCAGAGTATAATGCATATTTACAGCTACCCTTTCATCTGCAACCCCCTTAAAGTGGCTGGAGTTTGTTTTACTGCACAGCCAGTGCTGTGGGCCATTCTCTATCACTACCTATTTTTGCAGTGTGTTTACTAGAGATTGTCTGAGCTGGGGCATTTGAAATGACACTTAAAATGCTGGCAGCAGCTGAATGGGGGATCTGATGTTTTCCTTAACAAACAGCCCAAACCGTGAAGGCAGGCCCAGGTTCCCAACCCATAGACAAGTCCCATGAAGAGATACTACAGCCCAACTAAATAAATAAAAGAGAAACTCCATCTTCCAGTGTTAGACCTTTCAACAACCTTGCAAAATTGCTAAAGTTCTGTCCAGAATCCACCAAGTATTACTTGCTATAATAATAACCAAACACTTGACCTACATTGTTAAAAAGAATGACTTTTCCATGCGGACTAATACTTTACAAAGTTTTGTTTGACTAGTCTCAGACTATAACATAGGTAAGTAGAGAAGCTTAAAATAACTTTTTCTTTATGTTGCACTGCACTATGTTAGTTTTCTAAAAACATACTTTAATTAAGTCTTCAGCATCCTTGTCTAATTTTTACTCCTTTACAAAATGCTCCATTCAGCCCTGCCAACCCTCCACAAGGCAGAAATAATTACCATTTGCCAATCTGGTTCTGCAGCATTTACTCCCAGGAACTCAAAATAACTGGCAAATCCTTCATTTAACC
The DNA here is from genome assembly GCA_028858755.1 of Ara ararauna. NCBI lineage: Eukaryota > Metazoa > Chordata > Aves > Psittaciformes > Psittacidae > Ara > Ara ararauna. The sequence goes on along the minus strand of CM054376.1, from coordinate 58,538,409 downwards.
ACAAGTCGTCCCACCAATCCATGGTCACAATATTTCCAAACCACTACAATTATAAACATTGTTTATGTTAGTGTTAGCTAAATGGTAAATGTACATCTCCACATATAATATTAATTTGTTCACTTTTCTTCCTGTTGCCAGATGAAAATTACCATAATTCTGGGGTTTAAGTAGGAATTCAGGCTTTGCCTTGTGTTAAAACATCACTTGTGTTAGAAAATTGCATATTACCGGGGAGATTGCTAATGATTCATGAGCCAATGAAAAATTTTAGTTTCTTCCTCTTGATTTGATGATTTGTGCTTGTAAGGATATATTTTCAGACAGCCTCTACAGTGTATAGTTGTCACTATTTATTTGCCCAAAAGAGACATCTGCACATGCAAAATATTTCCTAAAAGACATTTCAGAGAGATTTTCATAAACTGGCTCACCGTCTGGACCTGAGCATCTAACTTCCAGAGAAGAATTCAAAGGCAGTAGGTAAAGCTCTAAGGGGGAAACTGTTTTAACATGAAATTTTGCAAATTGTGAGCACACATAGAAGATCCTGAGACGGAGTTAAGAATAGTATTTGCAAGATTAAAATGTTGGGAGTACACTTTTGGAGCACTGTAAAAATGAATCATAAAAATGTACCTGATGAACAAGCTCATGGGCTACCACAGCAGCTACTCTCTGTTTGTTGGAAGTGGCTGACTCATTGAGATCATACAGCAGGTTTGTTTCTCTGTATGTGATCAGCCCCCAGTTCTCCATAGCACCTGTCCCGAAATCTGGAATAGCTATTTTATCTACATTGAAAGAAAGAGAACATGATTACCACTGTATCCTTAGCTGGTCCTCTCTCTGTGTATTCACAGCCTGTTTTGCTTACAATCTGTGGTTCTGGCTTACTACTGTGGACTGCAGTCTGTAACCTGTGTTTAAGAAGCCCTGAACTGGCCTAAAGCAGCTGATAGCAAGGTTCCACTGAGATTAATAGAGCTGGCATCAGTTGCACTACTGAGGATCTGTCCTGTGAGGTGATGGAATGCCACCTCCTGGGAGCATGCATATCATACATTATTTAATTTTGGCTCCAGAAATTAATGGTATTGTCTGGGGATGTGTTGTAGGCAGTAAACCTGAAACTATCTGCAGCATAATGAGGCTTGTCGTTGTTTGTCACACTGTTGTATTAAAACTATTTATTGACATGTTAACTGAAGTAAATCCCCCATGTTGGGAACATCTGTTTCTATTCCTGGCAATTTGTGGGGGTCAATACAGGTTTAAATTAGAATTGTGAATTCAGTTAGCCTGGCATTTTCTTCTCCAAATAATGACTACATTACTTCGGGTTACTGAAAAAGTGCAGGTGGATTTAAAACTGAATAGAACAAACAACCTCACCCCACCCTAACAGAAGATAGGAATTTCTTATTTTAAATTAAACAATTTGATTACAGAATCAAAGCTGATAGCCTGCCAAGCACTTCACTGACCATCAAAATGAGAATCACAAAGAGAATGTCAATGCCAGAAGCCATAAATCAACATGAAACACAGTATTTAAACAAATCATTATGCATAAACATATTTGATTCATCAGGGTTGATCTAGATGATGTCTTATACAGAGAGAACAACATAATAAATAAATATCTGTTATCCACCAAATAGACATTCTGAGAGAAACAGTATAAAATCTACAAGAGCATCTACCCTCTGATACTGTTGACCTGGGATTTCCAGTCCACCCTGTAGTGGAGACAGGCCCCTATCCATACTCTGAAGTTTGAATATGAAGCATAGGTGAGATATAGTCTCAATTATTACTGGGTTACCAGTGTATGAAAGAACTGGTTTCCCTAATTCAGTTGTCATGCAAACAGATACTTACAGTAAACTCAGATGATGTTTTTTGAAAGGAGAAAGTAAAAATCTGTTGTTAAAGTAACAGAGGTTAGCCTAATAGTACATACATGTACATGTATGAACAGCCAGTAGAAGGTTCGCATGGCATTGTTAATCATCTTCGAAGTGTTTTTTTTTGTTTGTTTTTCCCCATTACATTGCATTAGCTTGTTTATAGTTAATATTTTTCCGTCCTTTCAAGTTCATGAACCTAACTGAATTACCTCTTTGGAGGTCTCAGGAAGGGGCATTTCCAAAACTCTGATTACATTCTCTACTTTATTAGTTCAAACTGCACAAATCAGATCCAGAGTCCAAATAGCTGAGCTAGAGGACACCCAACTACACTACTTTTTCTTTGCTTGTTTTGTAACCATGGGCAAAATTTGATTGTGTGCCCACTCTTGTTTAGCTTTGGGTCTTTATTTAGCCCAGCAGTAGAAACAACACATTATAAACATGCTCATTCTAAGAAGTGGATACACACCCACTTTGCACTAAGGTTAATAAATAGTATGACATTCTCTCTGGCAGTTAGCATCCTCACTTATCTCACTGCTGACTTTTGTCCAGAAGTTCCCATGGAAGTGGTACATATTTTTCTCAAACTTCTTCTGTCTCTATTTTAGCTCATGATGTTCCTTTGATGATGACACCAATGCTTCCTTGATTTTCCACAAGACATTTGACAATAACCATGCTGGGACTGGTGCTTCAGTTCAGCAAACTGAACTGTGAGAACTGGTAACAAAACTGTTACTGAGACCAACCCTCATGACATTTAAGAACATCTTGAACCAAATGGTACGGCTTTAAGACATCCTGACATCATAGCAGCAGTTAGCAACTAAATGCTTTTGTGCTATTTTCCACCAAGACAGAGAGACCTTAAGGAGAAACATAACTGTTACAGTGAATTAATAAAATGAAAAAAAAGTAAGTATTAATAATCACCTAGTTTTGGGAGAGAATAGCTGACATTAAAGTACTCTTCAAAGAAGTCGAATACAATTTTTGTTACATTTGCTGCATATTCTGCTGTGTGTATTTGCAGTGGCTGGGCGTAAACTCTCAGCTGTAAAATACAGAGTGACAAGTCTTCAGTTAAAAGAAGTTAGAAGGTGGCAAGCATTGAAAAGTCATTTAGCATACATACCTAAAACACTGCAGGTTTTCCTAAGAGACTGGCCTGAATAATGAATTCTGTTCCATAACACATTGATTCCATAAAGGTTTTCAAATACTGTATGTACAGGAGACCAAGTCAACGTAATCTGTGCACGTAAAACCCATGTTCACAGTGGCCAAGCTTGGAGCAATACCTTGGTGCACACTAGCCCCTCCTTCCCCAAGATCTGGTTTTCTCAAGAAGGAAGCCTGGGTAAGCACAACTGAAGGGAATTCGCTTGTTCTGAGCAGTTCATTGGTCTGGAATGATCCCATCAGATTGACCTTTAGGAGCACAGCTATTCTGAAATCTGTCTGAAGCCCATAACACCTTATTTTCTTAAATTTCTGTCTACCTTTTCTACCTACTATCATCACAATTTCCTCTTGTCCCTTTATGCTTGAAGATCTCAGCCCCTTTGAAGTTAGTGTATTTACCAGATCTGTAAGTCTTCCTGGGCATGCTGGCCCATGCAGGTTGAGTGGCTGGTTGTCTGGGACCTCAGGCCATGCAGCCACCCAGTCACAGTTATGGTGCCTTCTGGGCTGCTGCACCTCTGGAAATACTAGAGAAAAATCAGCTCTTTGGCTCTCCTCCAATCAGGCAGATCCAGGAAACCGGCATGTTTGGTAGCTCTGTGTGTGACGAGTGACCATTTCTCTGCTCCTTTTGCATATCTGAGCATCCTTTTTTTCCTGAACACAAAAAGTAGTGTATTGAGTGCTGCCGTTTCCATCCCTGCGGCTTGGTCCCTGGACTGCTTTGGTTATTACTGTCAAGCAGTAGGAAACCTCATGCCCTGGAGGACTAGAGCCCTTATGGCACCCATGAGGATGAGGAAGCCTACATCTTGAAAAAGCTTTTTGGGATGTTACCTCCACATCATGAAGGCAAAGTTCAACTTCAGAATTTATGGAGTCTTTTGGGGGTCTTTCCCTCAATCTCTTTATCTCAAAGCTAACAGAGGTCCCTGCCCCAAGGCAGAGCCATAGCACTGGAGTGTCCACTGGCAGGAGCTATAAGGTGTTCTCTTCACTGTCCCCCACAGTCTTCAGTGTGGAAAGTAAGAGATATTTATTTGGAGTGAAGTTTCTGGCTTTAGGAAAATGGGCCCATCTAATTTTGTGGGCTCTGTGACTCTTATGAATGGACCACATTCTTCTGACTCTGTTGGTGTGGCTTGTTTACTCCTCAGTGCTGTTTTACAGCCAGGAGTTTAGGCTCCAAATGGAGCAAAGGAGCTGGCCTACTCTAGAAGCTCTCTTAGAGCCTGACAACACATTGATTTCAATACCATGAAATTACACTCTCTCCAGTGAGGGGGGAGGATGAGTAAGTGGTCAGAAATAAAGCTGGAATGAAAAAAACAAAAACAAAAAAAGCTTATGAAATTCAATCAGGAATTCATTCGCAGCCCAAGGATTTCCCTCAGGGTCAGTTTGCAATTACAGTTTGCAATTTCCACTTCAGTAAGCTCTTTACCCAATTTAGCAGTCTTTGGTTCCCTAGCTGATCCATGTTAATGGTTTCCAAAACCTCCAGCATGCACTAGAACTGACTTTGGGTTTCATTTGTATAATCTCCTCTCAGATTTTCCAAAGCAGACATTTGGTACCTGACAGGTAAATCGGCTCAGGAACATTGTTTCCAGCTGTAAGCCCATTTCCTACCACTGATTCCATTAATATCTTTGTTAGGGCAATGGCTTTCAGATAGAATGGCAGAGTTTTTAAATAATTTACTGTGCTATGTGAGCTATATGCTGTTGTTGTTTATGAAAGCAATATATGGATCACATGGATTCTTTCTGTTGGATGAGGGATTTATAGCTAGCAATTTATACAGCAAACTGTGGAATGCTCTTTTCAGCGGTCTGTGAGTCTAAATACCTCATTGCTCGGCTGGGCTTCAAAGTTTTTGGAAAGGAACACTTTGATTAGGACTTTCTAAATATCTGATTAAAAAACTCCAAAGGTAGCCTGGTTTTCCTGGAGAAAAGGTAATTTTTAGTTATGGAGGTTAAATGGCTCCCTTAATTAAGAGCATTCTTACACATATACTTTATATTGGTAAAGCTAAAGTCCATGATAAGAGAAAGGAAATGGTTATGATTTTAACCTCACTTAAAAACCCAAGTGTGGGCAACTCTAGTGCAGGCAAGCCTTCAGACATTGTTTAGTGAATAGCATTAATAAAATATGTAGTAACCAAGGCTAGAATTAAAAAATGTTTCTTCAGGCAACCTCTGTACTGACATGAACACTGCTGCTTCTCCACACACGTGCTTTAATTACCACGTTTCAGTGAACAGTCCCTTTTATTTAGAAAAGTTACAACCAGTCAGGAACATTGTGGCTTTACTGTTTTGCTTGGAGGGAAAAAAAGTAAATATTGACCTCAGAGCCATATTCTAGATCGTGGCATGGATAAGCAGAGAATGTTAACTTTTGCATGTAGGAAATAAAGAGGTTTACATGCTTCCTCCCCCTCCCCCCATTATATTGTACAAATCTGCACAAATTCTGATTCTTAAATTAACTTAACTGGAAAGAATATCTATCAAGGCCAAATAATCCATGTCCTGTCCCTGACAGTGAATGGAGCAGACACACTGAAGAACATCTGGTTAACAAAGTTGTGTGACTGGGTGGCCTAAAACATTCTCCTGTTTTACAAATGACTAAGCCAAAAAACAGGGATCTGAGAATATTGCATTGCTATCTCAAACGAGGCTCTGTTTGCTTGGCTAAGTGTAATTTAACCTTAGCTATTTGTCAAGAAATAATATAAACATACCACATGATGCTAGCAGGGGTGTAGAGGAGGGAGGCCTCAGCACAGCGCCATGCCAGAAAGTCTTTTTTAAGAACTGGATCAGCACTTCGGAGATTTATACAAGGCAGATTTTTGCATCAGTAGACAGCCTTAAGTAGGGAAGGATTTGTTGAGCTTTTTCAGATAGAGAAACTCACGAAGAGCTTTTTTGCTAGGGGAACAGTGGTCTGGCTTGGGCTTTGCTCTAGATTACTTGTCCATCAGTGTCACTTGCCTCCAGAAAGGGAGGAAAGCACTGCCAGCTCAGCTGAACTGCAAGACCATGTATTAAATCCCTAAGGGGAAAGAAAAGGGAAGCAGCAAGAGCATACAGTCCTGGGATCATCGTCTGTCTCAGATTAAAATAAGATGGAAACCAATAATTAGTTAACAGTGGTTTGAACATCTCAGACTAGGTGTAGGCTAAATGAGGAGTTTATGTTGAGAGGGAAATTGTATTTAGGCTTTCAGGTTGTGATTCAATGTAATATCTTGTGATCTCCTTAAGCCTCATCAACTGCACCTTCAGGAGATTTCAATCCAAGTGAGAACTGGATTGTACTGCCTGTTGCATCTAAATAAAGGTGCTATTTTGATTTAATGGATTCAGATTCAAAATATTCACTTCATTAAGGCACCTACCAAATATCCAGCTGTGTAGGCAGGCACTGTCGCTGCTTATTTATTGCTGCTTCAGTACTTATTTGTAAAGAGCTTACACTGGGCAGCTACCTTTAGATACTTGTAAAATAAAGAATATTAAAGCCAGTACATAATGGCACATAGCATTGTAGTCCTATGTCTCCATGACAGTAAATAGGAAGACATCAAGTGCATAGCTTCACACCTTTTAATCCACAGAAAACTGTAAAGTATTTGTATCTATGGCCATGAATGTCTTGTACCCCTGAACTTGTGCATTACCTCATACTCCTAATTAGGGAGGAGGTTGGAGAAATAGTGCTCTTTCCTCACCTGTGCGCCTGTATGGGAGGTAGTGACTGGAATCTCACTAAGATGGAAGACAGGGAAGGACTGCAAAATACTGTATGTAGTCAAAGTCAGAAGGACCACTGTGAACACCTAACCTAATAAAACAGGCTGCATAACACAGATATAGGAAAGTGAAAAAAAATGTTCCTGTTTGTATCATAAAAAGAGATGTTTAGTGTTTTTTTTAAATGCAAATCCATGTACATCTGTCATCTGAACCATGTTCAGGAGGCAACAGGACTTACAGGTTTTCCACTAGCGGATATTTTTTCTATCCACTGAAACTGGTGCACCGCAAAGCATACCAAGTATGTGCTCATGGGAACTGATTTTTCAAAAGTTGTTCGATTCCAGTTATTGCCCAGCTGTACAGTTTGCTGCAGAAATGAAAAAATAATTAATTTGATTTTTTGGAATTGCAAACACATGCAGAATAGGGTACAATATGTCTTTAAAGGCTGAAACTACATAGGAATCATAAATCACCTCTCCAGATTCACCTCTTCTGGCATCCCAGTGCTCATGGCATGAGAACAGATAAAATGTTTTTTTTTTCTGCAATACCGCAATACACGAAATAGGGCTTTGTTTTTCTGCACTAAAAGACTTTACCTGGTTCTAATTTTCATCAAGGATTTGAAATCGTTCATATGCATAGGCATTTTGCCAGCAGTTTTCCAGTGTATGCTAGTGTGTTTTGTCCTTGAAATAGTTGTATAAAACAACATCACTTCGGATAGATTACAGAGGAGGCTGGATTCTCTCCTCTCTTAAATACATGCATCATGTTAGGAGGCAGGGATTGCAGAGATGCTACTTAAGATAAAGACAAGTCTAATGAATGTATTCTGAACTCGTTCAGATACAAATTAGCACTGCTAGTTGGTGGATTGTTTAACTATACATAAGGTTTTGCACTGATCATAGTTTTTATATTTTAAATGCCATTCCTGATTTTCCCAAATGTCCTTAACTCTCAACTGAACTCTATGACCAAACATGCAACCTGTTCTATGTGATTCATCCTCTAAATATTCTGCTGTTCATTATCTGCTGTTGCAGGTCTTGTAATTTTTTTGTGCTTCTGACTGGATGACTAACTTAAACAGGATAAAAGCAAACAGCATGTAAAAGATAATAACCTTCTAATAGATACAATACTTCATGAGATGTGATTGTTATAAATACAATGTAAATGAAGCACAGATAATGAATGTTAGAGGTAATACGAGCATGATTCCATGAGCAAAAAAATACCAACCCTTTTTACAAATGAATTTTTTTCACAGAGATATTCACAATCTACTTTTACATTATTTGACTCATTTTGATTCTATTTTGATATATTTTGTTCTTTCAACAAAGTCAGAACTTCACTAGAAAAATAAAATTTAACTCCAGTGAAAAATGCAAGTGAAATATACAAGTTTCTGAATTTGCTGAGTTGATTTTGCTGTTCTGATTATAAAGCTCCACACCACCAAAACTGCTGCAGGATGTGTCACACACAACGTGTGTGCATTTACAAACGATTATATTTCCACCCATTTAAAAGATTTCCCAACAAGCTTTCACTGCTAAGAACAGAGCTACTGACCTCGTGAGCCCACCATATGAAAAAGGGCCCTGCTGTCATCCTTTAGTTAAACCTGAGCATGAAGCCAGTATGATATACATTTCCCTACTTGGATTTTAGAAGATTAATCAACAAGTGGTAGCTAGCCCTTTGAATTTGAAAGCTTATTTTCGTATGTCCATATTAGAGGCAAGGTGCGCAAGTAAACATGTAAAGTAAATCTCAAAACTGACTAAATCCCCATAACATCAAGCCTCATCCCCTCAGTTTCCTTACCATTACTCTCACTTATCTGAGGTCTGCAAGGAAAGCTACAGCAAATACTCTCATTTGTTGTTCATCAAAGTGCCTGGTGCTCTCTCATAGAAGATTTTTAATAACAATAGGTCAGAACTTTAAGTTTATAAAGGGTCTGGGAGGCAGCTGTAGCAGATTGGTAATAGTCCTGTCAGCTGCATTGCTAAGGGATAGTTAAGGTTTGGGGGACTCTTTCAGTAAAGCAGTACACATTAAAGCAGATCTTTGTTTTCTGGGTAAGGGAGTGATTTGGAAGACACAAATGTCAACAGCCTGGAGGCTGGAAGTTCTTTATTTATTTCTTCCTTTATTTATTTTTTTTTTTACTTGGCACTTTATTTCCCATGTCAGAAAGTATTTATTAGAAATTATACATTGGACTACATATTCAGTTAAGCTGTTCATTAGAAACTCTCCCAGATGAAAGCCATTCAATCTTCTTCCAGAAGGCCCAGAGGTAAATAATTGATGCCATTGAATTTAATAAAAAACTTGGAATTTGAACCACCAGGTCCAGAAATAGATTAGTTAGGAAACTATATTCACGGTGGACTGACAAATGTCCACACCCATGATCTGACAGATGGAATTTTAATTTCTGTATTATTAAAAATAATCCTGGACTTTCTTGCTAGAAGGATCCTTTGCCGTCAGATTATGATCAGCAGACCCTTGCTGTGGATTGTTATGTTGTTTCAGTGAATATTTTGGAGTTCCCATCTGGGAAGCAGCTGTCTTCCAGAGCATTCCTTCTCAGAGTCCACCTGGTTTGACTGAAGAACCTGCCATTACCTATTTATAATTAGTGAGGGATACTTATTTAGAATACCTGAACAGAGGACCAGCTAGCAGGAGACAGAAGAGATGTTTTGTTTCTGCTTTGGATTTGGCTCTGTGTTGCCATGCTGTGTGCTGGTGGACCACTGGGATTCCTAATCAACCATCCAGTCCTGTTTTATGGGATATTTGTTAACCATTCACTTTACAGTGTCTGGATACTAGAATCTGTGAATATGCAAGGACCTTGCAATCCATGTTATCTTTCCAGTGCCTTTATAATAAGAACCATTCCACTTAGGCATCAGAGCTGGGAAATACATACCTGTACTGGCATGTTTGATAGTGCTTGGTATGTGTCTTCATGGATGATAGATATGTTGTAAGTCGCCTTTTTGTTGGGCTCGTCAAAGCAAGGAAAAGATTTCCGTGCATCTGTTGGCTCATGATCTGTAGCTGCAATGCTCCTTAAACAAACAACACATTGGCAAGCCTTCATTACATACCTTTTAAATCCTATCTGCAACTTCTAAGCACAATTTTAGCAATTTCATAAACTAAAGTCAACTACAAATATTTGTGTGTACTTGTCCATTCATAAAAACAAGGGACATCAGAAATGCAGAAGCTGGCATCGTGTAGGCCTGTGTAACATGTATACCCTAAAGGCTGTTATCAACATTCTATAGGTTTCAGAGCAAAAATCAGTTAAATGATAAAAAAAAAAAGATAAAATCAGTTGCTTATCATCAAAAATTTTTAGAAGCCAGGCAATAAGTTAGGAATGACCCCTCATGGATGGTAAAAATTTTGCTCACCTTCCTCACGAACTTTCTCATTGATTTATGGGTCTAAAAATAAACTACTGATGTTATAATCTGAAAGAAAATTAAGGTCGTGGTATAGGGATGTTTACTTTAGTCACTCCATGTGACTTAAGTCTTTTACTCACTAGAGCAGATGTTGGAATTGGAGTCCTGAACATCTCCTGAGGAAACACTTTTGAATTGCATATGCCCCTAAAATCTCATTCCATTTGTGTGTTTCTTTTTCTGCAGTTACCAATTACAGTTTTCTGCTGGTGCTTCCCTGATTCCTTTGATGAAACTGCTGGAGGAAGCATGTAAAGTTCAGGTGAACATCATAGTATGTAACTGAAGCTAGCTGCGTTGGGGGTGTTTAGAAAGTCATCTCAGTTATTCAGAAACAACTGGAGGAGCTAGACAATAAGGGTCACATAAAAAATAAGGTGAAATTTATGAACGTTCGTATCATGTGATTACTTCTCACTGTGACATCAGGCTCCCACATACAGTGGCAGAACATATTCTCCAGTGATTGATGGTGAAAGGGATCACAGATGCTTCTTCAATTAATCTGGAATGTTGAGCATTTTCTGACAGCACTTCTACAGCTGCTCTAACAATATTAAGGTAGTTTTTCTTTCCAAAAAGTAATTAAAAGTGCACATCATAAATTACTGATCTGCAGCAATCCTACAAGCTCACTTGACAAACAATTTTCCAATGTTTCTGTTGCCCTTGGCATTTCCCTGTGACAGTTAAATACTAAACTGGTCTTTAGGAACTTGTAAGCAGCAAGGGTCATTTACAAGCCTGACGGAGGTAATATGGCTGGGTTCTTTCTATTCATGTTCATGGAATAGTAACTCAAAAATTCATGGGCAGAAAGCATAATGAACATTCACCTTAACATAACTTCAGGCTCAACAGTTTCTTTTTTTGCTTGGTAATTTTTTTTTTATGTCACCCTCTACTCTCTGTAGGATTTGAAAGCTATTTCACAATTAAGTTAACTTCAGGTCCCCAGGGCAATGCTTCACAGCTATTGCTTAAAAAATTGGCTCAATGTTTTGACACATTTATATCTTGTTCCTTCAGACTGATAACACTGTGATATCTCTGTTGATTTATAAGGTGATAATCCATCTATCCTCATATATTTGTGGAGGCAGACAGCCTCCACATTTGCTGATTTGTGTATCTGCAGTGGAAAACCTTAGCACTATGGGATAGATGAGGAGAAGTCCAGGCTACGGCATGGATAGAACTGGCACTAGAAACATAAAATGTCATTTCCTTTCACACTGTATAATGTAGTTTTCGGATAAGATTTTCTCCATTGCTTGGTGGCTTCTGCCCTTCTACTTGCTGTTGATATCCAGACCTTTAAATGTGAACTGGAGGTGATAGTTGTAAAAATCATAGTAATAACGAATGAAGATCTGGCTGAGACTACATCCAGCTGTTGTTCCCAAAATAAAACAGTGCTGCATTTAGAACCATGATGAGTTTCCACTACCAGCCCTCCTTTATTATTTCCAAAGCAGAGTGGGTTGTGCAAAAACTCCTCCCCTTGGGATAATTAAGGCATTTTTCTCCTAGTCTTTCCTAAAATTCAGATTCACTGCTTCTTCTGAGAAAATTTTCTCCTTGAAGAAGAAATCCGAAAGTGCTAGTTCTGTATGCTAAAGAGTGTTCTGCCTTTCCCTAATCAAACCCTAAATTCAAGTCTCTTTGTTAGACATGTGCCCAGCTGAGTATATTTTGTAAGCCTCTTGTTTTCCTCTTACGGAGGACAGGGGGAATTCTTATAAAAGAGAAGCCATACCTTGTCACTAATGGTAATGCAAAATAAAAAAAAAAAAACCAGCTGTTGTGACATTTTTGTATTATCTGTAATATTAACAAAATTAAAGGGGGTTTTAGTACATTCCTTGAGAGTTAAAAGAACCCATTACATCAAGTAAGCACTGCTGTTGTGCTCCTTTCTGTAAAATATTTGAGAATAACATTTATGCTCACTGCATCATGCAAAGTAGGGAAGAACTGTTGTTCCCTTTCCATCATAGAATCATAGAATAGTTAGGGTTGGAAAGGACCTTAAGATCATCTAGATCCAACCCCCCTGCCAGGGGCAGGGACACCTCCCACTAAACCATGCTACCTAAGCTACCTAAGGCTATGTCCAACCCAGCGTTGAACTCCACCAGCGATGGAGCATTCACAACTTCCCTGGGCAGCCCATTTCAGTGCCTCACCACCCTTACAAAGGGGAAGTGATATGCGTAGAGTAGCAGCTTTACAAAAGGACTTCAGTTCTTACAGCTGGAATTGGGCACCCACAGGAGGATCTAAGTAGGTGTAATATAAAATCTGTATTCTCAAATTTTGTGCTTTCCTGCTCCCTACCCACATGTGCACATCAATTTAAATAATTGTGTTCCCAAGGTATCTCAAGATCCACTTCTGAGCATGTCCAAAAGCGCTTTTGTCCTGATGAGGATTGTGTGATCTGTTTGAACAGGATTACCAAATGAGGCACTCTTCTCCCTAAGCCTCACAAGGATACCAGACTTGCAGGCATGTTCATCACGTATCTACCTGTTTTCCATGACATGTGGTGGGACATTTGAATCTAAGCAAAAGCAGAGCCTGGACATGTGCCCAGTTTGTAAACAAGAGGCATTATATCTATGCTTTGGCAAACCTTTGCCTTCACAGATAGACAGCTGAGGAGCAGCTCAGCCCCGGGATCCGACTTCCCAGTATTATAAATTTGTTCAAAAAGTCCCACTGCTTCTAACACTGCCCAGAAGGGAGGGGGAGTAGGTTAACTACATGTTGGCTCTCATTTTCACCTCAGCCCCCTTCTCTCTAACATCCACTATTAATAGACTTGCTTGACTTTTGCTATTACCCAATCTGATTTGTATTTACTTATAACATGACAAAAAAGGAACTATTTTGCAAGGTTGATGTCAGGCAAAGCTGAAGTAAAAAAAGCTAATTCTAGTCAGCATTGTTTTTTAAGTAGAAAGCCAGGGGAAAATGCAGTTTCAATGAGTAATAAAATCCTTCTCTTGCCGTCCTTCTTCACCCCATCCTATCACCTACCCTCAATCCGTATAGCAGCAGCTTGGCTGGTGGTTGCTTTCATTTCAAAGCCGTACTTACCACTATCATGTACACTGCTTCTGCCCAAACATAACCACATGGAAAGCATTACAGAAATCACCATTCATTCATTCTTATTAAAGCCCTTCTCAAGCTTAACAAACACACACACTGAAGTTCCTTTTTGTATTGAGCATGTCAGACTGTGCTGGCTAAGATCACCCTTGCAATTGTAGCTTTCAGCATTCAAATCAAGAATCAGTAACCCTCTCAAAGTGAGCTCACATTTTATGCTTTCTTTAGCTTATGAAGTTCTCTTTTCTTCCTAATGTCAGATGCTTGGTCCTTGTCTTCCTATACTGTCTGGATCTGAAGGATCTGCTATGCAGCTCAGGAGACCTGCATTCTGGTTCTGCTGTTCTGGTCTTGTGACAGACCTGGGGCAATTCACTTAATATCTAGGTATCCCTCACTAATACAAAGGAAGTAATACACCTCAACTTAGAAAGATGCTAACAGGTTACACTTTAAAATTCTGCTGGCGTGTCAGATACTCAAAGAATAAAACCAAAGCACCTTCCAAGTCAGAGCAATACAAAGGTGATATTTGGAAGAAAACAATAGAGAAAGAGCTGTTTGTGGTCCAAGCTGTTCTTCACATGGCTTCTTCCCAGATCAGATAAATATGTTTAAGTATGAGCAATTACTGTTTGCTTTTTTCCTCTGCCTCTTGGATTTTCTGCTTCTGGTGCCTGTCACTGCTGCTGATCCTGGCACTGCCTGCCAGCAGCTGAATTGGAGCTGATGCGACTCTCACTCATGACAACATTATCCCAGGGGGGCAAACAAATGAAAACACACCAGTGTTGGTCTCCATGTTCTGCTACAGGGCCTTGGAAAAATCTATCCAAGTTTATCTGCTAGACATAAAGGCTGGAATGAGTCACTTCAGAAATGTAAATATTGAAATAAAATGAATGTTCTCTCCGTATGTTAACTGCAAGAAATGCCTCTGAGCAGTGGGCAGTGGCTTTTTCAAGCTTCCACTGGAAGGTAGTGCAAACCTGGGAAGTGGAATGGGTTAAATGAACTGGCAGAGGCTTTGTAATCTTTCAGTAACTACTGATATATTAAAAAGGAAGAGCTGGAGCACAAAAAAAAATCTAAGTCAAAGATAACCTTAATCATTTAGACTTTCCTACCCATTATTTAAAGCAGCTACAGAGGGGACAGGGAAGTTTAGATATTCCTCAGGCTTACAACATCAAGGAGGCATGATGTCAGGAAAACTATCACAAGAGCATTTTACACTAAACCTGTTACGCTGGGGAGTGACAGGAGAGAGCTGTATGCTCTTTATAAAAACAGGCCTCAATCCCTCCATCTCTTTGAGAGAACCATTTGTAAAGCTCAAAGGTAACCTGGGACCAGTAGAGTTTGAAAAAGCTTTTCAGAGTAACAATAACAAACCCCTCATCTCTCTAGCCCACACTCACTTGTCAGCAGCCAAAGGGTTTTGAATACAGCATCTTCCTTTGGGGAATGAGAAAACTAAGAAACAGCCCAGAAATGTCAGCAAATTGGTGAGAGACAAGACTGAGAAGCTGAAATAGGAATAGAGCATGCCTGAAGAAGTAGAGAAGAAAGTGTAATAAATAAAAGAAAAACTGCTTTACTTGATAAGTCCGTTCTCAGTGTAGGTGGTCCTATAAAACCCAACCAGGGAACCATTCAGCCAGCCTTGAAACTTCAGGGTGAGTATATAGGGATCACTTTCATCAGTGGCAGAGAGCTCTGTTTCTGCCTTCATCACTATGTATTCTTGTGGCTCGTAACCAAAGCAGTCATTCACAGCAATCTGCTGTCCTGAAGATTTCTGGAGTGTCGGCATTTCTGTAATCTTGGTCTCTCGCAGGTGGAGCCACAGGTAGCTGGTAGATTTTTCCAAAGCAATAGAAATACTGACTGTCCCAGTGTAAGTGTCTGTCTCCATTTCAGGCTTCATTTCCAGATCATAGTGGATAGGCTTGATGTAGGTGGGCAGTCTAAAATTGGTCCAGTCTCCAGTCTCATCATTTCTAGAAGGACAGGGACTCAAGTCCACTGAGGGAGGAGGGTTTGTTGGCTGATCTGTTTCCCCTGAATGTTGCTGAGATTTAGGTCTGCTCAATCCCACGCCAAGCCCCACGGCAAGACCTACAACGACCACGACGCCACAGATGATAGCCACATGCTTTGTCTTCATGCAGTACCTCTTGGACTTCTCATCCTCAAAATCCATGCCCTCCATCTCTGGTCCTCGGTCTGTCCTCAGAGGAAAACATTAACTGTAAAAAAGCTTATTAGTCACTTCAGCACTTGCATTCAGTAAACTCAGCAGACTTGGTTTGTATTTTAATAGTGTAGCTATAGCTGTTCTCTGCCCATCTCCCCCACCTCGCTTTCCATGAGACACTCAATTAATTAATGACAACATGCATTTGGAGGAAATGTGAATGATCAAAAGGAGTGCAGCTGGGCTGGGAGATGGAGGCAACCAACACAGAAGAACATTGTTCCTGCTGTGTTCCCCTTATAAGCAGTGCAATCCCACCCCCAGCCCCTCCTGCTCTGGCCTGAGTTAAATATAAAACAGTGCTATGTTAATCAGCAGTCAAGAGATGATCAGATGCCAAAGCTCTGTCAGCAGCTTTCAGAAAAGGTTTGCAGATAGAGGTGTAAGTGCTCCAAACCCTCAACCTTTGTCACTGCCTCTTCCTTTTTTTCCCCTGCTGTATATTGTTTTGGTTTTCAAGGTTTGGGTTTTTTTACTTTTTCCTCTTACTAGCAAAGATTTTCTTGAACTTCCACCCTATAGTTTGGGAAATGACATCTCCAAAGGCTCAAAAATCCAGCAAAAATCACATACATCTTTCAAAGCCTTTTCAAATGTTTCCCCTCTTTTCTAGGCTCATTTACCTTTACCGAGAAATTCGAGGCAGTCACTGCCTGAAGAATGCACAGGGGAATAATAAACTTTGATCACTGACTTCAAACTTTAAAACATGTTAAATTCCTCTTCCCCTCTCATAGGGCCAGTTTTCGGGAGATTGGTCATAACACGCATGCAATCTGGTAGCCTGGGATTGCATCGCTTTGTTGGTCTGCACAATTACAGTACAGACTGTGAATTCTTGCTGTGAGGGACACTTCTAAATATGCAGTTATGTGATTTATGTACTAAAGATCTAATTTTGTATTTACTGAATGTCATCCCAATGTGGCGCTTCATCAAAACAAATTAATTGAAAAAAGCCTGATTCTGCTAGGTGGAACTTATTGTAAGTAAGGCCTTGCTACGCCTGGAAGCAAGATGCTGTTAATGCAGTATGAAACTGAGTAAAGCAGTAGTCTTGACCTTATTTGATGCTGAACTACAGGAAAATGGTGTAGAATAGAAACCTCAGTCTCTGGATCTCTTAACCCTTTTTCTCCACTTATGGAGCCCACTTGAGTAGATTTTTTTAATCAGGCATATCAGTTTGGCTTCATGCCTCCTGTTTTAGTTCATTAGGAGACAGGTTAACACCACTCTTCACATCAGTTGCAAATCTCTGACTACTGCCTCTTTTTTTTTTTTTTTTGTTTGAGATGGATGAAGTTTCACCTGGATGGGTTGACTTAAGCACTAGAATCAATCAACATATGCTCTGAGCGAGATGCATTGAATCAGGGAAGGAGCGTTTCCAGGATAGACTTATCCCGTCTGTTTAGAAATGGATCTGCTCACAAGCTTTATAAGTCTCCCTCTGAAATGTCACCAGCCATGGGGAACTTTAGCCACCCAGTCAGCATCAGCACTCTTACAGCACACTACTATTTGGATAGCATCTTGTTTTAAAGGCAAGATTTTCCAACAGGAACTGAGAAAATAAAAGGTCTTTTTCTTGCACAGCATCAACTCTTACACAGATATTTTCAAAAGTGAAAAAACAGTGAAAAAAACCCATCTAGCAGAAAGCAAAAAATCTGTTTCACATTATGTCTGTTTTTATTGTTTCTCATTTCTTTGCTATGATCAAAACTAGATATGACATGGGAAACCAGTGCCCTTTAATGGATTGGGTAAGAATTTAACTTCTAGCAACAGAGCCAGCATTGAAGATCATGGTCTTAACATTTAAAACCATTTCAGCTTTTCTTTTGTTCTGATTGGACAGGACACGGAAAACAGAGAGAACAGATTTGAAATAAGACATTTTAAACCAGAACAGACCATAAGTGACAAGATAGTAAGTATGTCTTAATTTCAGGCATGTTTTCTACATCTGTCCCGTTTTCATTCTCCTTAGCCATAAGCTTTTCTGCTACATTTTTAATCTGAAAATTAAAAATGCTATTTGAGCTTATGGACTGCAGAGCAGGTTATTTACTGTAATTATGATGAGACTTGCAGATTTCCTCACTGGTTACAAGTGTCTCCTTCAGGAAGAGCTAGAAATTAGGAGCTGGTACTAACCAGCAAAAATATATGTGTTTCTTATCCTAAACCTTAAAACAACACTAGCAGTAAAAACCATTACAAGCTAATGAGAAGTGACAAATTAGCTGAACAAGTAGCAGAGATAATAACCTCCAATAGGTTTCTTCTGCCAATCAAGAGTGGAAGTGCAGTTATGCACAAGCTCTAGCATCGATCTTCTCTTCATAAGGTTCAAGCCTAGTTGAAGCCAAAGGTAGGTATATTTCTGATAGTGGTAGTTATGAGCAAAGTTATCCCTCCCATATCAGAAGTATGCATTGTTTCTAGCTTACACCACTGGGGTCAGATAGCAGTGCTAAGAAGCTGCCTAGCTGCACTGACCTAATATACATGTTCGAAGATAAGACAGGGCTCAAACTATTAATTCCTCTACATAGCAGCAATAAAGGAGGGCAGAGCTCCCAAAGACAATGCCAATGCTTTCCCTGCTCGGCTGTCTGCAGGTAGAGAGGGGCAAGGAACAAGATCTGCCTCCCCAGAGAATATGGATGGATACTTTATCTACCCTCTCACCTCACAGGCATAAGATAATGAATCGCCATATGGAAAGTGGAAGAAAGCTCATACCAAGCTGCTCCTGTATAAACCACAAGTATGACTGCAGGTAAGAGCTAGCCAAGCTTGTTCAAGTTTAAATTGCTTTAGTTTAATTTCTGAAAAAATGAAAAGAGATTATAACAATATTATCAGTCACCTGGGCAATGCTAACATCTGCTATTGTTTGTTTGGTGTTGATTTTTAATTGAAGCAATTTCATCTTAAGTTAGGGTTTAGTTCTCAGTCTGCACCAGAATTATCACACTAGCTTTTTTAGGTAGCCCATTTAGCTACCTAAAATGGATGTGAGTATGATGTCATCTTGCTCTGTCATAAAATTCCTGGTGGGGACATGTAGATGCCCCTAGGAGAAAATTCCACTAATCTTTTCAGACAACTACCTGGAATATACATGAATTTTAATTTTTATGCCGAAATAGACAGCCATTCGTTTTCAATACAATATTCAATTTTAAGTTTGGAAAATGGAATAAAATTTCTGCAAATGACAGCCAGGATCAGCACTAGCAGAAGCCTGCTGTAGGCATTCAGGAAAGAGTCACATAGTCCTAGGGAATCCTTAATTGAAGATGACAATGAGAAAAAGAGCTGCTCTGGGAAGCATCAAATATGTGGAAATGGATGAAGTATATTAAAAAAGAAGAAAAAAAACCCAACCCTCCACTGCAACTTGCAAATGAAACTCCAAGCCAAGTCCATCCTTGAACTAACTTGAAGCGCTTACTGACCCTATGCCAAGGAAGTCTTTGGCTCCCTGTTTAAAGGGACGTTAAGGCTACATAAAGGCAGCAAGAGCCTAAGGACCTCTGATTTTCTTCTGTTCCCTGAGCTGCCACTGCTACAAGATTTAGGGATAATAAATGGAGCCTCTCTGCCTCCATCAGGAGGAATTTGGCTCTCTTTATGCTAAACACTCCTCATTAGATTTGTCATTGCAAACAGAGAAGGCATGAAGCAATCTGCTGTAGTGACTGCTTTCTGGCAGAGCTGCACTTCACTTCTCCCTGTGGCCTTCCAGAAAAAAAAGAAAAACAAAACTGTTTAGGACATTAATTTGAGAAATGTGAAGCTGGTTGGGCTCTTCCTCCAGATCACAAATGAACTGTGCTTGTCCACTGTTTTCCTAGATCTGTTATGACTGATTATGTCTCCATCTTTGGCTTTGAAAACCATCTAGCAATAATTAACCCCCTAGAATTCACAACTCTTAGTAATTACTAGCTTGCAGTGGTCCTTGTTCCACTCACAATCTTTTTTATGTCAGTTTTTAACTACAAACCAAGTCCTTTTGTATATGGGTTATTTGGAAGTACGAATGTTTCAAAGTGATTTGAGAATGACAGTCAGGATTTCTTCAGTCATAACTGGTTCCACGTTTAGATCTTTGAAATCTGACCCCAGCTGTGTGGTATTGTTAGCTGCAGTGCCTCAGGAGGACTGCATTACTTCCTGCTGCAGGCTGAAGAGCTCCACATATAACATGCTGGATGGAAGTGCAGTGCAGTCCCACCATCTATTTTGAGTTCTGCAATGTTTCCCGCCAGGTCAGTGCAAGATATTTTATCGCTAGGGTCAAGGCTGAAGGGAGTTACCTCAAAGCCTCTTCACAAGGAGCTACTGGGAGTTACCTTTGGTAGAGACTTTATTTCCTTCCTTTCCTACTTTCCTGTTACAAATTCCAAAACACAGATTCTTTGCCTTAAAGTGTGAATGTGATCTTATACTATTTGTGTAAACAAAGCAATTCAAACTGTATTCATTTGCTTTGCTATATCATGTTGTGTCATCGATCATATCATATCATGTCACATCATCATTTAATCTTCCATTTCATTGCTACCAAGATGGGCTTACTTTAATCATTAATCTCTAATTAATTAATTTTTAATCATTAATCTCTAATACAAAACCAGAATAGTCTGGATCCTGGGAATACAGTTCCAACTTTCCAATTCTGACATATTTCATTTTTTTTTTACATCTTAGTACCCTATTTCTTGTCAACACTGGTCATTAAAATAATTACAGTTTATTGCTCTGCACTTCAAAGTGCAGAGCTTCCAATGTGAAATTTCCTTCTTGTCTTTAAAAACACGCCTGAGGAGACTTCTACTGTATGAACAAAATACAATTTAACTTACATGGACATTTTTTCAAATTCACTCAACATACATTTTACTTATCAACTTCCTAAGCAAAAGCAAAAAGAGCAACAAGCTTTTACTGGGAAACCTCTAGATATGCTGGGCCACCAGCAGGCCCACCGGAAAACAAATACTGCAGTTTAGAAATTCAGTGGGAAATTCCTGGATGAGCTTCTGGAGGCATTTTATTCTCTCAGAATGAAAAACTTACTTTCCACTCTCTTCACTTTCTTTTTGAGAGTGAGGGACGATACCCTAGAAAGCCTCCTCTCTCCACTTGCCATCCAACAACCTTTAATCTAAGTTGCAGTTCACCGAGGTGTTACCTCTGCCCTTGAGTACTGTTGTGTCATTTGGTGCAGTTATATTGAGGCATTTCTATGTCTAGATAGCAGGGCATAAGAAGAAAAGCATTTTGATGGAGAAGTGTAAAATTTCCTTCTTACCTTGCCTGGCTCCAACCTGAAACTGTTAACCTTCAGGGCAGGCTTATTTGTACTGCTTTTCCCTTCAGAAGCAGGGGGAAGTTCACGAAATGAATAAATGAAAACAAAACATTAGTCAGCCCAGTAATGATGTCTGCTCAGTGTACAGCGATAGCACTAAATCCAAGTATAAATCTAGCTTCATTGAACGTTACTCTGGAAAACAGTATTTTTAGTTGAAGGCATACTTTCATTTACAGTAAATCGTTGGTTTCTCATTTTACTGAAAAAATATATAGTGCGAATAAAAGAAGGCATCAAACTAACTGGCACAACAAACAGAATAGAAAGATCAATTGTCCTTTTAATCACTAAGAGAGATTGAGACCCTGAATCTTGCTCTATTACAATGGTGTGCACTGAGAGCAATACCGTAACAGTCAATAGCAAAGTGCTTGCGAATCTGAAAAAAGAGCGATAAGATATGATAACAGTGCAAAAATAGTGGGTGGCTTAGATTAAGCTATTTACCTACCCCATAATATAAATACTAAGGAAACTCATAGAGCTTTAAGAGGTAGTAAATTTGACACAGGCTAGAGGAAAGCCTTTCAAGTTTCTCTCACATATATTTCTTTCATAGTGGCATTCATAGTGAGTGGCCATAGATGCTGTCCATGAAGCATATAATGTAAGCCACTGAGAAGCAGAACAGTGGACTGAGATTTCTGACCTGTTCTCCTGTGTAAATTCATGTAGTCCTTTGCTACTTAAGATGCCTCAGAAATCATGCCAAGTCACAGGAAAATAATTGCTTGCATGATTTTCAGCACTAAAGAAGTTAATAATTTAATTTCATAAATGAAACCAAGTTAATGGAAGAGGAGATTACAGTTAAGCATTTTTGCCCAGTTGGGGATGTAATCTCGGGGGAATTGTCTGTCAACATGTATTTAGGTTACTTCCAAGCCTGCTACCTGTTCCATTTTGCTGGCCAGGGTGATGAAGCTGATAAAAGAGAAAACAGTTGCAGTGGCAAAAAAAATGTTTCATTTACTGTTATGTAAAAAAAGAAAAAAATCCTTTTTTCCCCTTTGTAAACAGGATTGTAGTTATATTAAGGCATTTAAGAATTAATCAAGAGATTGGGGGATGAAAGAAAGTTGACAATTGTAGATCTAGCTTCCTCCCTTCTGCCCCACCCCGGCCCCCAGAAGGGAAGAAGTTTGAGTACTGGTGTTTTATAGGATAAGCTACAGAATGGGTTATTGTGCAGCCACATATTTCCTGTAGAGCCTTTTTTCCCTTCTCACTTGGATTCACTTTTTTCTTTTCCTCAAACCCCAATGATAGACTTTAGCAGGAATCTTCCTTTACTGAAACAAACTTCCTTCCGATAACTTCTAGTAATAGAAGCCATGAAAATAAAACCAAACCTAATAAAATAAAATGGACGTAAAAGAACTTTTCAGCCTCTGTCCTAATTCTTTTAGAAAAATGTACTACTATTTGTATGTGCTGTTTTCAGGCTATTTCTGGTTCCTTCTGAAGTCAGTAATAAGGTTCCCATTCACTAAAGAGAGATCAAGAAGTAGGGCAGAGAAGTGCAGGCCTACATTTCTTACTACGTCTGAGGGGGGCATCTAGACATAGGGTATCTGGTGCTTCTTCCTCACAGAACTTTTTTCTATCTATATACTTACATTCAGGGGCAGTCTAATGCTTTTAGATGGAGTAGAGGCTTTGTCCTTGCCCAGAGAGTGCGTCTACTGGCACGAGACATGAGAAAAAAGTACTAAAAAGTAAATGAGAAAAGGGCACTAAAAAACAGAAAGGGAGAATGAAATGAAGTCATAGGACAAGTATATCGGCATAGCCATGTAGGCAAATAAGTGTGTACTATTCATCTTGATTATTTGTAATCCAACATATGCAATTCGTATTACATGTAATTCCAATTACATGACAGGCTTTCATTCTGTTGGCTTGCTTCTCATGATGATACAGGACTTTATTTAAAGTTCCTCAAATTAAATAACTCCATTAAGATATCTACTCAGCAGAGAATACTTACTGGACTCTAGGACAAAGCAATTGCCAGCTGAATTATCAGAACTCAAATCTGTGGTGCAATCAGCAGTGTTCTTCAATGCTTGTGTGTCAGTCTAAAGATTAAAAAGTCAAAGGACAAACTGTTCAGCATAGTTTTACAATGATTATACTATATTTTGCCAAGAAAATGAAGTTGTTTCTGAAGCATATACTTAGGGTAACAAATGAAGCAAGGTGCAATCTACTTAACTCCTCATACCTTAAAGTTCCATGTGATTTTTATAATGGAAATAACTTTTTCTTTTTTTGAGATACACTACTATAACAATACACAGCAACCAAAAAGCTCTCTCAGAGACAGAACTTTAATAATTTTCTGATTTTTTTATAAAAATCTGTGCACCAAGTTGACAATGACATAAGGGCTTGTTTGTACAAGATCTGAGCCCGCCTATTCCAGCTGGAGGGTCAGCCTGGTTTTTTGACAAAAGCTATGCCACTCCCTTGTATGTTGTTTGGTCTGTAATACCTCTATTATTGACAGAGATGTTAAAATCTTCAGTCTGTCCATACTGTCGGCTAATCAGGTTGTTGGGAAAAAATGGGAAAAGGCGCTCAAGCTAATCACAAGTTACAGAGAGGCTTAAAACAATACTGTCTTTGTAGTCTGCTACAAAGTTGTTAATGTAAAAGGATACTTATTTCCATTCCTCAGTCCTTCCTGATTACTATTCTAATTGTCCATTATCCCATACCAGGACAGATACCTGAATTGCTGATATTTGCAGATATTTTGCCTAGATTACAAAGGAATGCTTCTGACTAGTAGCAGGTAAAAACCCTTAAATGTTCTAGATAGAGAAATAGAAAGGCTCCTTCTGCTTTGCCCTTTGGTTTTCTTAATTCCTATTTTCCTCTGAGTGGTAGCTGCACATTTAGCGATGGAGAGAAAGCAGAGCTCATACCCTTGCCTTCAGGCAGACTCACTACAGTTTAACATGCTGCACAAGCTGTTCCCTATTGACCTGTTGCAATATTTTGGCACACACTTGACTGAGATTCCCAGCTTCACACGAAGTATTTAAACAAGCGGCCCAGTTTTTCAAGTGCTTCCTAGTGAATGTAACCGTCCAATTTAATTCTTATCTTCAGAATAATGAAAAAAATATTTAAAAAAGAATTGCCAAAATTGTGATCTAGTTTAATATTTTTGCAAAGGAAAAAGCAAAAAGAAGATATGTAGGAAAACAAGTCAGTACCTGTTTTCCAAGGTTATCCTGAAAGCTTATATGTATTATATGCTGCAAATCTGTGTTCCTGGAATCCTGTCAAAACCAGTGTTATACCCTTGGCTATATCTAGATTTGCAGACAGATATACAGCCTCATTTTAACAAAAAGATGAGTCCTGGTTATGCTTGTGTGATCATTTGGATTATTGCCATTGCCACATTGAGCTGCGTGTCTGTGCTCACGTTGTGCCAGCCCTTCCCTGCAGTACAGGAAGACTTAGGACTTTTTGTCTCCTGAAATATACTGAAAGATTCCTACAGACAGGGAAGTTGATACGTTGCTTTAGGTCACACATGTGACCAGTAGCAGTGTCCAAGTGACTTCTCCATATGGCCTCTTAGTGCCTTTTACCTGATGACTCAGTGCAGGGCTCAGATGAGGGCTCTGCTATCTGGCTCTGTCAGAAAATAAAATTCAGCACTAATCCCACAGCCTCACCCAGGACAGAAGACCCAGCGTAGCAAGGATTAGAGTGATCCTCCTGCACAGTGCTGACCCCATATTCAGCCTGAATCACAGCCACTATTAGTAGCCAAGTGTAATACCACGTCCCAACAAGGAATACTGTCTGTCCATACTATCTGCTTACCAAGTTGTTGGCAGCTAGTTCAGTTCAGACAGACCATCATTCCTACAGCCTCTGGTTAATTTCTGCAACCCTAAATACAGTGTCACCTCAAAGCCTTCATATTTCTCCTTGGGAGTCAGTAAAGACCCTCACCCATTAATGCCTTTTGACAAGGGAAAATTCTAAAATTCAGTTCCTCAGGTGTTTTCTAGTGTACATTCACAGATTTAGGAGTGTCAGAAATTGTAACAGGGCAAAGAAAGTGCTTTTATGCAGCAAATCACTCAAGCTGCCTCCCCCCTGGGAACAGCATGAACTAGTCTCTTAAATACAGTTCCAAATCCCTTGATCTG
Source organism: Ara ararauna (assembly GCA_028858755.1). Taxonomy (NCBI): domain Eukaryota; kingdom Metazoa; phylum Chordata; class Aves; order Psittaciformes; family Psittacidae; genus Ara; species Ara ararauna. The sequence continues at coordinate 58,513,055 of CM054376.1, read as the reverse complement.
CTGGGATTTGCAGCCTCGCCCAGAAAGCAAGTACGGAAGCCAGGCGATGACCAGGGGAGCAGAGGAAATGGCCTCAACTGCTCTGAATAAAAGAGCAGGGAAGAAAGTGGTCAAAGGAGGTAGTGACTAAAGGAACTTGCTTTCTGGGGTGATGACTGGGTAAGATTTCTGTATATCTGCTGTAGAGGATGATTATATGTAAAAATATTTTCCTGGGTGGGCAGTTAATGAGGCAACCCAATTGGTTTTGGTTGGTTTATTTTTGGCACTTGTGTGACTAAATGACAGATGTGTGGCACTTCAGATTCAATTCTCTTGTGCTAACATTATATGCACAGGCTCTTATGTTCATCTCCCATCAACATAAGAGCAGCCAAGACCAGACCTATGTTTATTCCTGTTCCCAAAGCTGTGTTATTATTTCTATACTTCAGATAACCAAGTTCCAAAAGTTATGAGCTAAGTGACCCAGCAGAGATGGAAATGTGGCTCTGAGGGATTTTTGTATCAGTTTATGATTTACTTTCCTGTTCCAGCAAGTGGAAACCCATGCTGTTTTCCTGAGCTGCGTATCTTGAAAAGGTACTTTTGCTATTCTCATGAGGACAGGCTTCCATTATCTCACTCTGTGGCAACTTCATTGCTCATTTATAAACAGGAACAGATGTTTCACTCACATACCAATGAAGAACAGGTGTGGAGAATAACATTATTTCCTCCTGATTTAGGATTGTTTCTCTTTCTTCACACTAGTTTCTCTGTGAAGATAATCTACTCCTGTTGGCCAGCCAGTAAGGCTGGAGTGGAAGAGCCAGGTTGTGCTCCCTCCTATGCATGCTGCCCTGAAAACATCTGGATTTAACATTCCTGTTCTCTTCAATACCCAGAAGTACAAAGCAGATTACTTTCTGCAGATGTATGAAGGTGGCAGTGAGGGAACATGAATCATATTTATTCAGGTTAGCCCGGTTATGCAAATGGTGTCAAGGTACTGTCCTGTTTTAGACTTCTGCTGATAGATTTGCAGTATTTTGAGCCTAGGTAGCCACAGCTGTTGGCTCTAAGAGCAGCATGTTGCTTAAATGTAAATTGGGTATTCATTTTCAGATTAATTCCTGTACTATAGTAGTGCAATTAGTCTGAACCTGAATGTATACAAGTCCATGGGACCTTATGAAATCCATCCACAGATCCTGAAGGAGCTGGCAAATGAAGTTGCTAAGCCACTGTCCATCATATTTGAAAAATCGTGGCAGTCAGGTGAAGTTCCCAATGACTGGAAAAAGGGAAATATAACCCCCATTTTCAAAAAGGGGAAAGTGGATGAGCTGAGGAACTACAGACCAGTCAGCCTCACCTCTGTGCCTGGCAAAATCTTGGAGCAGATTCTCCTGGAAGGCATGCTGAGGCACATGAAAAACAACAAGGTGCTTGGTGACGGCCAGCATGGCTTCACTAAGGGGAAATCCTGCCAGATCAATCTGGTGGCCTTCTATGATGGGGCTACGGAACTGATGGACAGGGGCAGAGCAGTTGATGTCATCTACCTGGACTTGTGCAAAGCGTTTGACACTGTCTCACATGACATCCTTGTCTCTAAGTTGGAGAGACATCAATCTGATAGGTGGACCACTTGGTGGATAAAGAACTGGCTGGATGGCAGCACGCAAAGAGTTGTGGTCAATGGCTCAATGTCCAGCTGGAGACCAGTAAAGAGTGGTGTCCCTCAGGGATGGGTGTTGGGACCAGTCTTGTTCAACATCTTTGTGGGTGACATGGACAGTGGGATTGAGTGCGCCCTCAGCAAGTTTGCCGATGACACCAAGCTGTGTGGTTCGATTGATACGTTGGAGGGAAGGAATGCCATCCAGAGGGACCTTGACACGCTTGTGAGGTGGGCTGATGCCAACCTGATGAAGTTTAACCATGCCAAGTGCAAGGTCCTACACCTGAGTTGGAGCAATCCCAGGCACAGCTACAGGTTAGGCAGAGAAGAGATTCAGAGCAGTCCTGCAGAGAAGGACTTGGGGGTGTTGGTCGATGAGAAAATGAACATGAGCCGGCTTCAGTGTGTGCTTGCAGCCCAGAAAGCCAACCGTATCCTGGGCTGCATCAAAAGGAGCATGACCAGCAGGTCGAGGGAGGTGATCCTGCCCCTCTACTCTGCTCTCAGGAGACCTCACTTGGAATATTGTGTGCAGTTCTGGTGTCCTCAACATAAAAAGGACATGGAACTGTTGGAACAAGTCCAAAGGAGGGCCACGAGGATGATCAGGGGACTGGAGCACCTCCCATATGAAGACAGGCTGAGAAAGTTGGGGCTGTTCAGCCTGGAGAAGGGAAGGCTGTGTGGAGACCTCATAGGAGCCTTCCAGTATCTGAAGGGGGCCTACAGGGGTGCTGGGGAGGGACTCTTCATGACGAACTGTAGTGATAGGACAAGGGGTAATGGGTTCAAACTTAAACAGGGGAAGTTTAGATTGGATATGAGGAAGAAATTCTTTACTGTAAGGGTGGTGAGGCACTGGAATGGGTTGCCCAGGGAAGTTGTAAATGCTCCATCGCTGGCGGTGTTCAAGGCTGGGTTGGACAGAGCCTTGGGTGTCATGGTTTAGTGGGAGTTGTCCCTGCCTGTGGCAGGGGGGTTGGAACTAGATGATCTTAAGGTCCTTTTCAACCCTAACTATTCTATGATTCTAATTTAACAGTTAATATTTTACTCAGGATTCACCAGTATGTTTTAAAATGCTAGAAATGGTTCTATCTTATTGCATGCATTTGGACTTTATTCTTTCATCAGGAGTGGCTTTAACAGTTGCAAATTATGCAGAAACAGCATTAGTGTCCTGACATACAGAAAGTGGAGCAAGTATAAAACATAAACTGATATGAATGTTTATTACCACAGAAAGAACTTTGGCTAAATAACCTTAAAGTTGTATGATAAAGGTCCTGATTTTCAAATGCTGTGCTGTTCGGGAGATTACCCTCACATGATGGTTAACTCCCATGCTTTAGCCACATCCTTCAATGATAGCTTTTGTCAGAAAGAAACCAACAGGCTAAAAGGACAGGCTCTTACTGCATCTATGTGATGTCCCTCTACTCATGTAAACAGCAAAATAATGTTTCCCTGCCGTGCCATTCTGAAGTTAGATGTTTGATATTGCTAACGCTTAAGGTGCACTTGGTCACTCTGGTTCTGAAATGTACTTTCTTTGAACTGTGCTACGCTCATTTTTACAACTTAGATATTTTTAGAGCAGGATTCCAATATTTCATTATAATGTAACTTAAACTGCACCATTGCTTGCGCCCAATAGATGTAAATTACTTCTCTGGAATGAAAAAGGAACCTACTCCATTAAAATGCTCAAAGTCCTAACATGCACTGGATTCATTTGCAAGACAATACACAGGCACCTGGAACTTTACGTGTTCATATCCTTCATGCTAATTCTGGTGCCATACAAGAGCAATACTGTATTTTCTAAAGTATGACGGTAAAGTCTCAGTTCATGCTTTGCTGACACTATTCCTGTTGCAGTAATTTTTCCAATGCAATGAGAGGTACGTCAGTTTCTTTCTTACCTCATCTGAAGTTGTTCTTCTCAACTTCTTTATCCCATGGCTGTCTTTCTTGATATTTTCCAGAAGGCAATATTAATGTTAATTTAATATTAATGTTAATATTAATTTAATTCCTTAAAGGAACTTTCAGGAGGGAGCATCTGCATAAGAAAGATATTTAATGAAGATGCTTAGAAGCCTTTGCCCATGCACAGGGCTAAAATACTATCTTTAGTGGCAGTTGATGTATGGCATACAGTAAAATGATAAAACATATTCTTTAAGGAGCTTTCAGGTTTTTCATATCAGATTACATGGCAAGTAGTACAGCTTGCCTTGCCATGAAATGCTGGGCTCCAAGCTTGAAAGCATGCTAGCAAATTCTGATGGAGCGCCAGTGCACCATGTGGGTGTCTACAGTGATGAGGGAAGGCTGGGGTCTAGTTGGAAAGTCAGTCCATAGGGTGAGAGTCCTAAACCAGACACTGACTTTGACAGTGCTTAAAAAAGGGGACAAAAGCCCAACCCAATCTTAAATAGGGCTCCAATAGGTAGGGGCGTGGGTCCCAGGTGAGGCTGGTTAGGGCACCAAAAGCCTGTTAGTGTAGTCTGGCCCTGATCTGAAGCTTTTAATTCTTGTGAAGTATTGAAGTGACTAGTGTGTGCTAGGGCAGGGGCGTCAGGGCAAGATTCAATATTTCTAACAATGCCAAGAGATCTTGAATGATATCTTTGATGAGGGTTTTTTTTTGTTTGTTTGTTTGTTTGTTTTTTAATGAAAAAGAAAGCAAGCTTTGCCAAAATGCAGAATGTCAGCTCTAGTTTTGCTGGAGAAGGATTTTGCTATGATGGGATGACATGGTTTCATGTGCTGCAGCTAATAATCTGAAGTTGGGGTAGCATTTGCTTGTATGGCTGATATGGGGTTGGGGCAGGCTCCTTGCCTGTGCAGGTCACTGTCCAAGAGGGAAGAAGATCTCTGAGCAGAGGTGCAGAGGTACAGAGGCTGTTTGCTTCCTGCCAACAAAACTGACAGTTCCTGATTGTTAGTACTGCTGTGTACTAACTAGAATGTGCTCCTTTTCAAAAGGTGAAACGGCTGCTCCATCAAGAGACCAGAGTAGCCCATTCCTCCTGTCTGTATTTCATGTTCCTCTTGAACACTGTCCCCTTTCCTAAGGTGTTGACTAGCTGAGGGACATGTTAACTCTGAATCTAGATGCAAGGATAGCAAGAAAATCTTCTGGAGGCAGAGGCTTGGATTTGCACAGTTTCCATGCTAAAGCTCTGATGCTTATGTTAGATTCTTTAGACACTTTTACCACACATTAAATACAGAGATATTTGCAGGTGCAAAAGGATATCTCCTACGTTTCAAAGTAAGATACATACTCAGTGCATCAAACTGAATTTTCTGTACTGTGTAAACCAAATATTATTCATGCAGTGCAGATTGCAGAGTGATATCAGAAAATTCCATACACTCTTTTCATACTTTAAAGAGATGTAATCTAGGCTTAAAGGATGCAATAATGTTTCGTACAGTCAGAGTATGTTTTGCTCCTTAGATATCCTTGTGTTAAAGATCAGTGTTATTGCTAACACAGTTTAGTCTTACAAAACCTGAAGGCAGCCATAAAAACTTCAGCTCAGGAACAGCCTCTATTATTGCAACACTAAGGAATATAGAGGGAATGGTGAGATCAGATCAGAAATAACTAGATGATCTTAAGGTCCTTTCCAACCCTAACTATTCTATGATTCTATGTCATCTGTAATTTATTGCTGACATCAGTTGTCAGGGAGATAATCATTAACAGGATTAGTGCAGTAAATATTATGGCATCTATGTGATAGTTCTTTACTCTTCGCTTGGCGTGACAAACTTTTAACTTTCCCTGGTGAAGACCAATTCAGGTAAAAGGAGAATTGCAGGAAGTATTCTGAGGCAAGGGTCTATTTCCTTTCCAATCGCTTCTTGACTCTGATTTTGTAGTCTAAGGGCTTGCACATCACTCATGGTATACAGCCATTTCCTTCTGCTAATGGCCTGGTATAGAGGCAAGGCTTCTTACTGTCAATAGTGAGTTAATATAAAAAGCTGGAATCCCGTTCATAGCAATGTGAAAGGGTCAGAGAACAAGTACAGGTAAATATTCTTGTTTGCTCTTCTAGAGACCTCAGTGAAAAACATTCTCCTTATCTTCAAAAGGGTTATTACTGGCTGTGCAGCTTCCACGTGTTTTGTAGGTATCCCAGAAGTAATGGACTCAGTGGGATCTCATTGAAACAAGTAGCACTGTGGCCTTACTAGGGAAGAACCATGTCGTATACACATTGAAGAGAAGCCAACAACTAATGGCATAATGTCACTGGCATTTTTTTTAGAGATTGCCAAAAATTCAGTGACAACAATCACATTGAATTTAAGAGAAAGAGTCAAGAAACCCTTGTTCTGAGAGGTCTGTATCACAAGTACTAAAGCTACTTCAACTGGGGGAGTTGTGTGTCTGAAATTTGCAAATTCATCTTAAAAAGAGGAATTTAAACACCATTTAAAGACTTAGTTCTTTTCATCATATCACTAGTCTTAAATTTGGATACATTGTAAGGAATTTTGTTCTTGTCATGTATGTGGAAAAAGGTGCTAGGAAGCAAGATCTAATATTACCTTAACATCTCCTCACAGAGCTGCAACAAACAGGGATCTGGACAACAAAAAGTGTTTATCTGTAATGCTCCGTAAAGTTTCCGGAAACTGGGATAAGGTTCTGTTTTAACTTCATCCCTCATTTTTTACCTTATTTTGTCTTCCTCAGTGATTCCCATGAATGTTATCTTAGTGAGATCTTTTCCTTATTACATCTCTTAACCTCTGGACCATAAACCAGAAGATTTTATTGAAGCCTAATGAGGCTTTTAAAAGATTCAAAGGTTTGAATAATTATCAAAACATTCCATTCTTGCAATAAATTTACAAACAGGCCTTTTATAATACACTCCTAACCAGAAAACTTCAGTAGGTGTTAGATGCAGGCCAGCTAACTTTGGTGGATTCTTAATGAGTTCTCTTAGCCTTCAGTCTGGGGGCAGGATTGATTTCTTCTCATTCCTGCTAATAATGATGACCCAGTTTTGTTATTTTAGAAGAGGTTCTTAGCCACCTCAGAGCACCTTCTCAGAATAGTGAAGATGACTCTGTTCATGTGTTTGATATCTTGCTATGACATGGGGAATACTTTACTATTTGGAGACAGGCCTTCCTCAAAAAAGGGTCTCTCATCACAAGCGGCTGAGCAGAGTTCCCCAGTGTATCCCCACATATCGCTGGTTAAAAATGGTATGACACTGGGTTACCCAGAAGTACAGAGGCAGGAATAGTTAATGTTGTGCCCAATACTAATCTATACCTGGTGGTCATATAAGATGTGACCATCTAAAAGGTCTACTATTATAATAACAGAAATGTTACATTTGTAACACTTGCATTGTGAGTTCATCACCCTCCATAGTGAATTGGCCTTTAAATATGAAATTCCCTTGAAGGCAATAAATGTTGTTCATCTGCAGCCATACATATGAGAGAAGAATTTTCCTGGTAACTCTGAAAGGCCCAGAAAAAGCAAGATGCTGTTATCACAGATGCCTTTTTCTTCAGATTATGTCAGCAGTCATGTCTTCAAGCAATCCTGTATGGTGGTAGTGAAATATTCTAGCAGTCTACACAGAAGTACATACTCAGCTGTTGGAGCTCTTGCGGATAGAGTACACAGCCATACCTCTGGCGGTAGATTAATGAGAACAATTTGTAGGAATTATTTTGGCCACAACTATGAAGGACAACACTTAGATTCTACTTACTGCTCATGCATAATAGAGCTGTCATAAACATTTATAGTCAGTACACTTTGAATCTTATATACCTTGCTATAATAATTATAATATAAATATTTCCACATGAATATGTAAGAAATTGCTTTCCTTTGGTATTGTATGGCATTTGCATAATTATCACTGAAATTCATGGCAGATTCAAGCTGTCAAGCCTGTTTACATTGCAGTGGAAAATTATTTACTGATCCATACAAATGTTACATTTGCATCTGTAACAGAAAATGCATACCTCTTCAGTTTGCTAATGAGAAAAATTACACATCTGGTTCAAGAAACTTTGCAGAGGCAGAGCTGGCGTTTCCCGTATCCTATTAACATGTGGAAACATTTCTTTACCCCCCTGAAATTTCAGTCAACTCTAAGAACATGTTGTTGAGGAAATTGAGTGGTGCCAGAATTTATATGAAGTATTAAACCCAGGCTTCTGAGCCGTTGACTTATACTAGTCACAGTCTCATGTGGTTGACCAAGTAACAAGTACAGCATTAATACAGTTTTTAAAACTAGAAGAACAAAATAAATGGAACATTGCCCTGTTCTTTAAAGGCCTCAGAAACAATGTCTGAGAGAGGAGGTGCTGAGCACCCAAGAGGATTTAGTATCAGAAGACTCAGCTCTCCGTTGTGGCTGTTAAACCCCTGCCTGAAAAACTGGATGCAAACCTGCGGTCAGACTCTGTGCAAAGCAGGTCAGATCTAGTTAGGTTTATTAGCTTAGCCTTTACAGAGATCAAATGAAGCAGCACTTCATTTGTCCGAAGCTGGCTTTGAGGGACCATAACCTCAGACCTGGGAAAACATGATGGAGCTAATCCCACAGGGCTCTTCAGAAGTCAGAACAAGTCTAGATTGATTTGGTCCATGTGGGTTGGAACTGGCCATGCTGGCTTTCAGCTGGTTTTGTGGAGAGAAATTCAGTGTCACTGGCCTGTGCTCTTGTGTTAACCACATGGGAGAAAAAAGAGAACTTGGCTCCCTATAAGTCCAAAGAGTGGAGCACTGCAACAGTCATCTTGTCCTGCTAGATGCAGGAGGAAAATGATGCACTCTGCAAATGCAAAAAGAAACTAAATTACAAGAATTAGCTTGAAGAGGCAAACATTCAAATACTAGGGTTGAGGTTCCAGCCAACATGGGTCTGGCTTAGAAAATACATGTTAGGTTCAGTTTGTCTTTGGAAACTTCTAGGGGTACTTGATGAAATTCCAGACTTGTCCCTTTAAATTAGAAAGACTACAGGTTTTCTTGTCATACAACTGAACTTGACATTCCTGGTATCAGGACACTAAGTAATGCATCAGTATCTAGGAAACTTGAAATGAAACCAACACTACACCCTTCTGAACTGATGACCCTGTATAGTCCCAGACTTCATGCTCTACTGATTGCCTTGAAACATTTATACGAGCTCTTTACCTGGTCAAAGATACCCTTCAAAATGCCTTGCTCTTAATACAGGAGGTGTGATAGAATCAGAAATGCTTCTTTGACATGAAGTTACTTAAGAAAAACGTTCTTGTTTAGATCTACGGTTTTATTTTGTATCCATGTCTATGCTAAACTGAGATGCTTGACCATTTCACTTAATTCTCCATCATTTAAAGTTAAAGTTTTAAGTAATTTTTCACATTCATAATAGCGACCTTCAAAGTAACCATTAACTCAGAGTGTCCAAGAAGTAAATAACTAATCCATGAAAAATGTTTTATCAAATACACAGAAGGATGAAGCTGCTTCTTGGCCCTGAACACTTAAGTTCCTTCCTTCCATGACTCTTTCTTTTAGTAAATGCAGCAACCTCATTCTAGCCATCAAAAATTAAAGTGAATCATTAGTTCTTTTTTGTACAAAAATGCATTGTATTTGTCTTAAGCTGTTCTTGCTGTTACCTGTGGAAAGTCCTAATTTTTTTTCTTCCTTTCTTAGGTAATAGGGCTTTTAAGTGCTCTTGTCACTTTCACACTACACCACTATATTTTTATCTTTAAATGGTGCCATGAAATTGCTTATCATTCATTAAGAATTGCCTCAGAAGCATTTTTTTGAGGTTAAGGCATTTCTCAGATTAGGAGCCTGTTTTATTGATGTTTTTAAATCTTCCTTTGGAATGGTTTTGTTTTCTTAATACCAATTGCTGTTTGCAATCTATTTGCCTGTGGCCTAAGGTTTATGTAATTTGGACATATACATAAGCTGGAAAATTGACATATCTTTAAAATCTTAGTCTGAGTTTCAGCAATTTTTGAAGAGAGATATTGTGTTTTGGTTTGTGTCCCCTATAGTTCAAACTGCAACCCTATGGTGTTATGTCTCCTCTGTATTTTCTCCATTAAAAAAAATTATCAACTTTTACTCATCTCTGTAATAAACTGGAGTGTTGTCTCAGTCCTGGACTGGGGCCAGAGATGATCTCCATGGTGGAGAAGAAGATGAAGTGGTAGAAATTGGGCACCTGAAAGAATGGGGAGTGCCTCCTGCAACAGAGTTAGCGCTATAATGTGAAAATTTTTTCCATTCTTTCTGAAATCCAACTTTCAACTTTAATTTTCTACTTTGCTGTAAGCCCTCTGCTATTTCTTCCACAAAACCTTCTCCTCCCAGGTGCGATTGACAGCTCCAAGCTTTCCCTGCGATGGAGGAATCCCGAGTCCAAGTTCTCATCTTTTTCATATCCCTGACAAGTACCTTGATCAGCTGGGGCTTTAGATCAGTATTTCCATAATCCTCCAAAGGATGCTGTGTGACAGTTGTGACTTGAACATGGATGAAGAAATATCAAAATGTGTTTCTGGGTGTTCAGTTTATTTTTATAGCAGTGTGTCTTAGGGCTTCAGGGAAGGCTTTGGCCCAAATCTGCTCAATAAAGAAATTATTTTCTGCTGAGCACATTTACTTCAGGTTCTCTAGTCAGTAACAGGCTCTCCCCTCATGGCACAAAAAATCCACTGAAATTTAACCTTGCAAGAAGAAACTGACTTCTCTGGCTCACAGGGTGTTGGGCCACTAAGACAGAATATGTACATACCTGATTTTCTAGGCAGTGTAGGAAGCGAGAGATGTAGAATGAATGCCATGAAAGGAGAAGAAAGTGTGGCCTGCATAGTGGGCATGTCCATGAAGATTAACAATAGACTCTTTATTGGGATGGAGAGCTGAGAGTGTAACCTAATCACACATGAAATGGGACAGGGCCCATAATTAGATGCACACAGTACACATTTCAAAAACATGTGGCAACTGCTGTCTGAAACCTTAGAAGTAAACTTTCTCTTATTCTGTTGTGCTTGATTTATATTAGCAACCTAAGGTCCTGAAGAGAATTCCAGGTGTTCAGGGCTTTTCTTAATATCCTAAAATTTCCTCAATAGCATTTCATTGTAGGAGTAAAAATCCTTGATATTTATTTATTTATTTGTTTTTACTTGGAAAGTTTTACTTTTGGTTCATTCATAGGGTCAATATTAATGCAATCTGATATATAGACCCCAAAACAGATGAGAAGAAGCTAAATTATAAGAGGAAGAAAGTTGAAAGCAGTTTCAGCAAATCCAGGTTCTAGAGAATTAAATTGCCTTGCCATGCTCTAGGAAGCGAAGTTATGCTCAGGTTACAGAGCAAGGTTTAGTTTAATTGAATGTGTTGTAATTTTCCCACACCCTTTGGTCACAGAAATCAGATGCAGTTCTCTGATGCCCGCGGCATCAAACCAGACATGGTCTGAGGTATCTGAGAGCAACCAAAGCTCACTAATGGAACCTTGTGGTGTGCAGAACAAATGTGTTTATATTGCTTGTGTCCCTCTTAACCAGAGAGTTACAAACAGCCAGGCTATATAGAGCACTTTTCAGGAAAGCTGGTGAGGACACTCTTATCTCTCCATTAGTTGCTTGAGTGACAAGAGTGTATACCTTTGAGGAGTTAACTGACATAGAAGTATAAGTAAGGTCTAGCTTGAAAACATACAGACTTTTAAATTCAAATATCCTTTTCATCTGTTCTTGAAAAACTTTTTAAAAATACAATTTAATACACTTATTCCAAGTAGAGATCAACTTTATATTTTTTTCTAGAAAGGTTAACAGTATAAAATGATGACAAGCCCAAATTTAGAATATTAATATATTGTTATTTTGCCTAAGGTGCTGTTGTACTTGTGCAAATATAGACTTACTAAAATACTTAGAAATGAAAGTGCTATACTATAGTCATAATAAAAAAAACCCAAATAAATGTGGGGATACACAATACTTTGAGTTCCCAAGTTAATTTTGCATGCACATATATGTAGCACATTTGCTTTTTAAAAATAATCTAAGTTCAGTCCTTTTCAGCAGGATTCTAATTCATGGTACAAATTAACAAATTTCTGCAAAAATATGTCCGGGAGAATCCTTTACAAATGGAAACCATTTTTAACTGTTCTATGATACTTAAGACAAAATCCCTAATTACAAAAATTGCAACAATGAAAGGATCTGAAAATAGTAGGCAATGACTTTGAGCTTAAGATCAATGATTATTATCTCTCTGTAAATGAATGAAATGTGTATAATCTAATATTAAAATGGAGCAGTTAAGCTTTACATCAAGAAGCATGTTCGGTTACCATTTCCAATTAATTCCACAGCATTTTTCTCACTTCCACCTAATTTGGTGGAATTTAAGCTTCCTAGATTCTCAGCTATTCAAAATACTTCATGGAAACAGTAGATACAGCGATTTTTTCCCTGTAGTGCAATAAGCTGGCCTTGCACCCCAAAAATGATGACAAGAAGGTTCAGTCACCCTTTCAACATGATCAAAATATTCTCTTTCCCACTTGTCTAAGCAGGTCAGAGTATAGCAGCACAGATCCCAGGTTGTCTTTCCTCACTGAAGGTGATACAGTGCGTGGTCACCCGAATGACTGGAAAGCAATTAATATTTTCATAATCTCACACTTATTACTACTTTTTTTTGCATCAGCCCAAATTATGCTGTCATTTTATTGTGATGAAATCGTGCAGGCATAATATGGATGTGCTACTGGATAATATGGATGTAATGTGATATTTACAGTGTAATTCAGGCTCCACTGACAAGTTATTAATTTAAAATGTCAGCAGGAATGCACCTCTGCTGCGAGATGAGGGCCACCTCTTGGATACATGTGTTAAACTTGGTTTTCTTCTCTCCCTGCATCCTCCAAACCAGCAGAAAGTCTGTGAATTCTCTTCAAATATAAATTGTGATGAAAATCTTGAGGCTGTTATTGCTGTATTTAGTTTCTAATGCCCAGGAGAGCACGGAAGTCCTGCAGGGCTGCTCAAATGCAGCCAGCAGCTTCAAAGTGCCACCTGAGATGAAACTCTGCTGGACCTCAGCCTGGGGAGTGTGCTGAGTGGAGCGCACTGAACTGGTGTCATCCTGGCCTTCTGCCTGCTTCTGAGACTCCAGGCATCATGATGGGCTGGGAATAGGAGGTCTACTGTCCTCCTTTCCCTCCTGACTGCTGGTCCTTCCTTGCTTCTTCTGTATATGTTGCCTAGGGGAGATTTTCACAGCCTGAGCTGCTGGTTTTCCTCCAGGTGAGGGTTCAAGCCCTTGACATTCATAGCTTCACAGCTGCTATATTTTTTTTGCATAAAAGTAGCTCAGAGCACAAACCTACCAATGGCCAAATCTATGAGGGCTTCTTCCTTGGCACAGGGGAAGAATGGGGCACAAGCCCAAGCCAGTAAAGCCGCCCGGCAGCGAACGCTGCTCTCAGCGCAGGGCAGACCTGTCAGCACGGACTGGCAGTAAGAGCCAGAGAGGCCACTAGGAGACGCTGAGATGGCTTGAAAGCATGTGCGCTCTTCCCAAAGCCCAGGACTCGCCCGGGTGCTGTCGTAACCTAGCCGCGTGCTGTGTCATTTGTTGTTTATGTCATTCAAGAGCATTTTCTCAACATGCTGATGGTTTTGTGCATTCATGTTTGTTTTGTGAAAATTGGGACTTCCTGCTGTGCCGCCAGACACCTGAACATGTAACCCCACTTACTCTAAGAGATGTGCTCGCTGCTAAGCGCTTCCTCCTTGGAAGCATAGCTAGCTCTGTTCAAACTTCCTCTCTTGAGAGGATGCCAGAAATTCTTCCAGAGCGTCTCTACCAAATTTCTTACTGCAGTCCTGCATCACATGTCCATGGATTTGTGTGCTTCTATCCTTGCCTTATGTAGCTGACGTGAACATAGTTTGACCTGCAAGTGGCAGTATATGGCTTAAAATGCTTCCTTCTTCCATGGCCTTTTCTCGCCGGCTCAACGTTCGGAGGGAAGAATAACTGGAAGGCTGACTGAATTCCTCAGAATTGGGGCTTACTTAAACAATCTGCTTTTCTGAATGGTGCCACTCAGCTACCTATTATCCTAATAGTGCCCAAGCACTGGAAAAGATTTTGAATTGCTTTCTTTTCTCAAGTTGTTTTAAAGCTGCTTTTTATAGTAGTTAAGATTCATTTCCCTGTATACTTTGAAGGCTTTAATTTCCTATGTGAATTTTGAAATAACACTGTGTAGATAATTTCTACATAACGCTTGGTGTCATCATAAATATACGTACAAGAATTAGTACATTCAGTCAACAAAAGAAACTTTAGTTATGCACACGATTTCCCCTGCAAAGGTGGCGCTAAAATTCTCTTTGCTTTTTGGCAGCAGGATAAACATTTTCCATTGCTGCAACACTTCCCAAGCCTTTCTTCTGAGCCAACCTGAAAGTGATAAGGTTTAGTCAGATCCATGGCAATGCACTGAGTATAAACAGATGACATTGCTCCCGAATTTTTTAATCTTCCTGACCATAATATGTGCCGTTCTTCCATGAGGAATTGCTGAAGTAATTCCCAGGTGAGATCAATGTCTCATATGCCTATGATGAGGCATGGAGAAAAATGGATTGATCCAACCACCTCGCAGGTTTTGTCAGGGACACCACAACTGCTTAATCCCTGTAAGTGCAGCTCCACCCTCAGGTAGGACAGAAGCAGACGATTGCCCAAATTACCAGCAGGGATTAATACTTGTGTGATAGATTCTGCTAAAGTTTTCATGGTTTTTATGCTAACAAAGTGGTTCAAGTTTGCCAGTGAAAGGTAGGAAGAATAATTTTCTTCTCTTTCTTCTGAAAGACCTCAGCCAGGTTTGTTTATTTGTTGGTTATCACCCAAAATTTGAAAATAGCTTGAGTGACACCCCACAAATCTCTGTTTTACAGACGGAGTAAGAAGGCAGAGTTTATACATACTGATGTTATTCTGCTGTCTCACCCATGAGTCAACCTTCCCTAGGACTGAATGGCAGGCAGAAGTGATGCTCTTCTTTCTCTCTGCTTCCCATCCTCTCTTTGCTTTATGTGTAAAGGTTCTATGCTTCAGCCTAGTCAGCTGCAAGTCTGGTGCTTATCACAGACTTTAAAAATAAATCTTGAAAGAAACTATTCTGTTCTGTTTGGCTATAAAGGACACTGAAAGTTTCATATACAGCATATCATGCATAAAAATAATCGCTGCAACTGCAATGCACAAGTACTTATTGTTCCAAGGTAAAATCAAGAGGTGTCACAAGTGAAAAATATTACTCTGGAAAAAAACATCCTTGCTTTAAGAAGTAGAGAAAAACAGCTATATCAGTGGAAACCCAGAACACAGAGAGTGTTTTATTTGTAAGTCAGCCTTTTATGGTACTCATCAGAATCCCTTTAGTACCTGATAAAGATGAATTGGTTTATGTTCGTAACTCTTCTATGGAAAATACAGAAATACAATTTTCTTCAGTTTAGAAAAGGGAAAATGGGCCAAGGAAAGATCAAATGAATTACCCCAAATCATAAAGATCACCTATAGTAGAGGAGAATAGAAATGCAGATTTCCAGGGTCCTGGCTCACACTTTTAGCCACAAAAGAATATTTTTCTTAAAGATAATTATTGGTGTCTATCAAAGATGGGGGAAAAAATCAGCCTTACTTTCAGGAAAATAAAAATGTAGTGACAAAGTTAAATGCTTTGTCTGGAAATCCCTGGGATTTCAAAGCATTTAGATGCTAGTAAAGTTTCCAGAGATTAACTTCTGATTCAGCTATACTCATATGGTAGCAAGATTTAAAAAAAACAAATTCAAATACTCCATAAACAATAGGAATTACACATGAAGAGGGAAATCATGAGTTTAGGGTTTGGGGTTTTTTTTGGTTTTCAAATGTATACATCTATATGAACACTTCAAAGAACCCATGAACATCCTATGTTTAACACCGTGGGTCTCCAGCTCCTGTTAGTTTTATGATACTCAATTTCAGAGATGATATAAACCATATTCTTCAGTCAGTATGCTGACAGTTTCATTCCCTTGCTAGGTCTACCTCAACCCCAGTGCTCTGAACCCAGCAAAGACAGCCCTCAATCTGTGCTTGCTGGCCTCTGCCCTGAGGTTTTCTTCCACTTTAAACTTTTCCTGTCCATTTCCCACCACAATAATGTTGCTAAATCCTGGTCCTTTGCACAGTTTCCTACTAACCTGAAAGTGTTTTGAGATGCTATATAGGACATTTGGAATGGTTACTTTCATCTCAGCCTTATCTCTTCAGTGTCTTAATCTTGGACATAACAATGCTTCAGCTTTAAGATTTCTTTTGGACCTGGAATGTGTATCCCTATGAATAGGAAGTCTCCAGGGTGATATTAGGGGAAATTAAGTGGAAGACAAGGTGGGAGAGAGCATGCATCTCTGTGAAACAGCCAATGATATCTGTTGATCAAAGCAGACAGGGAGAATGTCATGACCAAGGACTTGCATTGTCACCATAAAAAAGTGCTTCTTGCTATACATTGCATGAGATGCGGTGCCTGTCCCTCAGTTAGAAATGTCATAAGAGTCTGTGTGACCGGCCAGTCACAGGGATCTGTCGTGGTTTAAGTCTCTCTAACTCACGCAGCCCATTCTCTCACTCACTTCCCCCTCTTTCTTCCCCCCCCTCCCGGAGGGGTGCTGTGGTATGGAATAACCTCTTTGGTCAGTTTGGGTCAGGTGTCCTGTCTCTGCTTCCTCCCGGCTTCCCCTCCTCCCTGGCAGAGCATGAGACTCAGAAAGTCCTTGGTCAGACCAAAACATTACTAAGCAGTAACTGAAAACACTGGTGTTATCAGTGCTGCTCCCAGGCCCAAAATCAAAACCACAGCACTGCACCAGCTACCAAGAAGCAGAAAAATGACTGCTGCTGCTGAACCCATGACAGGATCACAAGCAACCTCTGTGCAGCTGCACCTGATGTGGCTGCTCTGCTGATCTCACTGCTCTGCCACTTCAACTGAACCAAGTCTCAGTTGCAAAACCTTTCTTCCTCTGAACTCTTCCCTCAGCCATGTGTGCAGTGTCAGGTTGCATGACACACACTGTTCAACAGTCAATGCATAAAGGCATTTGTCTTGTGTTACTAGGAGTGATGTTAGCCTACAGGTATTTCTCATATGTGCGTGTGTATGGTGAGAGAGCTTGATGGATTAGAAAGTCTAAAAGAGCTGTCCGTTGTTGTTCCACGATAGCACAGTACAAAGCCATTCAGTGTTTCCTTGTTTCTGCACCTACCTCTCCAAAATGCTGTTACTTGGCAGTCTAGGAGGCAGAAGGTAGATATTTTAAAGTACTTTTTTTTTTTCCCACTGAAGTCTGATAATCCAGACTCCTCCTTGAAGATGGGGTTGTTGTGTTCATCACCCTAGCAGAATCCGTTTTGGTAAGCAACAGGTTACGTGGCTGATTTCTTGCAGCACCAACTGCTCAAATCTTAAAATAATTAAGTAAGAAGCTGTAGCTCTAATCCCACCATGGTTTGTTTTTTTCTCCTCTGACCATCTGTGAAGTATCTCTTCTCTCAGTGCCAAAGTAAGCAAAGACTTACCAGGCAGTGGAGACCACAAGAGAAATGACTGAAGGACCTGGGAACCATTGGGATGTTCGTGACTGGAGAAGCAGTGTATGTGAAGAAATGCAAGCAATACCTGTTTTCTCTTGCTCTCTTTCAAAACCAGTCCTATCTTTCTCCTTTTCTGAAGTGGAATAAGAAAAGACTCACTATGGTCTGCATCCATGGGAAGGTTGTTAGTATAAGAAAAGAAAAGCAATCTTCTCCCAGAGAAAGATGGTCACAGGCACATAGAACTGTCAGGTCTACCATTTCAGGGTGTGAGCAGCCTGGAAGAATAAAGCACCCTGGAAGAATAAAGCCTCAAGGAGTCTTAAGAATATTTAAAAATGCAAAGACAAAAGGGAAATAAGAGAAGAAAACCCAGGTGAATAAAAAAGGGGAAATACGTCAAGTAGTATGGAGCTCAGCATACAGTTGAATGATGGAAAGAGGTAATTACTGAAAGATATGCAAACAAGACAGAAAAGATTCACGATAAGCCTTTAAAGAAGAGTAGGAATGGAAAGTCAGTGTCTCCTGCAAATCTTCTTGGAAGTTTATTTTCTTAATTCAATTCCATATGCTAGAGCTGAGCCCATCTTTACTGTTGATGGCTTATGTCTTTTATCAAGCATTTTTTCTCAGCTGTGCTAACAAGTCTTTTGGGCAGAAATGCACTGCTATGTTTAACATGGAAAATACGAAAACCTGCTTTAAAGGCTTCCAAGCTTTCTGGAACTCCTGCTTTTTGAAAAGCCATTTGTTTGAAGATGCACTCTATTGAAGAATAATAAACTAAGGCCAACTGCTTACTGTTCATGGCTGTTTTTATAGGCAGGAGTGGTGTACATACTTATTTGCTGAGAAGTATTAACTGTTGTTCAGGATCTTTTTTGGCAAAAATAGGATTCCTTACAGTTAGTGCCATAGCATAAAGCATGCTGTTTAAAGTAATGGTCTTAGATTTTGCTTTAAAGCACCTTTGAGAACCTGTTAAGGCAAAGTAGATTTCTCCAAATTGGTACCTCACTTACCATAGATAATCTTTAATACATTCTTCAGTGAGGTGCTCAATGAATTTACAATGGAGAATTTGCAGTTCAAACTCACTGCTGTTTAGAGAACTTTTAGGGTGTGAGGCGCACAGGGATGATAAACAGCATTAGCTGTCACCAGAAAAAATGACTAAAAGAAACCCAAGACTTCAGCTTTATGATTGATATAGATGCAAATATTTCTGCAAGTGATGGGATGGATATTGCATCATTGCGTCAATCTCTGCTCCCAGTTAGCAGGTGCTGAGGCTGACAGTGTGTGCCTTGCTCGCTTGCATGCTCAGGGAACAGGAGCTCTGCCAGTTGCTGTATCCTGCCAGCTCCCCAGATCACAGCCTGCAGTGACTGGAGGGCTGGCACAACACAGAAACTCATATACAAATGCCTGAATTTCCATTTTTCAGCTGCCCAGCTGAAGAATCAAGAATTTCTCATCGCAAGATATTTCAGGTCTTTTCTGAACTGGGGACTCAGAGAACTATTCCAAATACAAGGGAAACATTTTAAATTTAGCAGACTGAAGTGATCGGCAATCAGGGTGACATCAGATTTCCAGGAAATCAAGGAAGATGTAAGTTTGCTGTGTACACATATCTGCTGTCAATTTTTCTCTTTTCCTTTCTTCTTGTGAGCTCATAGCCATTTCTCCCCTGCATCACAAGAGACAAATTAAACACAGCAGATCCTGTCTGCACTCCTCAGCAAGCAAAGGCCTGTTTGTATTTCTGCATCATTGCTAAGTTCAGTGGGATATATTTCAGAAAAGGACAGCTCTCCCAGCTGCAGCCTGAAATCTGACTCCATAAAAAGCTTTGGTATCAAACCTGATCTCAGTGAACTATGAGCCACCTGAGTGTCTAACCCAGTAATTTTGGCTGTCCAAATGCAGGGTGGGATTATTGGCTGGTTGGATATAAGCATGTAAGTTTCAAAGGAGCAGGCGGAAAAGGCATGTAAAGGGGAAAAAGCAGTTTGTAAACTCAGCTATTTTGCAGTGTTTACAGTCAAATCCTCCTGTCCTTGCTTTTGCTGAATAGCACTAATTAGCCTCCCTGATGTGCACCCAGGAGCATTTGGGTAGGAGAAAATGAGGATGTCAAAATAACTCCTTTACTTTTCCTTTTTTTTTTTCTTCCCCAGGAGGGCTGGTTCAGCACTGAAGGTGACAGTAAGTTATAAAATCCTGTGTCACTTCCGATACTGGGAACCCTGAAATCGATGCAACGTCAGACTGACCTATGGTCAGGGCATGGTACACTGTGCAGACTTGCTGTCAGGGGTGAGACTCACTGGCATTGCAGTTTTCAGAGTTTTTATAGGATTTATCAGTAAAATATGCTGCTTCCATTGAAGATAAAGACAAGGATATGCTGGTGACATCATCCCTAGTGTCAGGTGAAATACACTTCCAGGCATTTCCATTAAGATTAACCAATTAAGTTTAGGTTTAAGAGAGATGCACAGTACAGCATGATTCTGAAGGCACAGTGCAGCACAGTACAGCACAACACACAGCATGTGCCTGAACTTGTTGAAGGCAACTGGTGCATGGATCACAAGCTCCTCGATGTGCAATAGTCTGGTTAGGACAACTGCGTATGTCCTGCAGTCCTAAGTGGATGTGAGATGTCCCAGGAGGAAAACACATCCAGTTCTGGACAAAACTTGTAAATGGCTTAGCTGGGTAACATCAGCTTTTCCAGCACTTTCTGTGCACAAGTGCTTGTTTCACAGTGATTAAAAGAGCTGTGATTGCATGGGGAGTAGTATTTCCACATCATTTACACTAGCTGTATGTTGGTGACAAGTCACAAATGGACATGGGACTCAGGCATCTGTGCTGGAATTCCCAGAAGAAGGTATATGAGATCCAGCTTCTCTGCACTGCTTAACCCTAGCACTGTAGAGACTGTTTTCAGGGAAGAGAGGACAGTTTATTTTCCCTGTTTGCTTCAGTGATCTTAATCAGTACAGACACTGTCAAGGAGCAACACTCCATTGGTGCCAAATCCAGGCTGCGAGAAACGGGCCTTGGTCTGCTTGGAAAGCAACACAGCCTGCTGCTTTCTGGCCTGCAGACGCTGAGGGTGAAGGGTTGGGGCTGGCAATGCCTCCTTCCTCTCTCTTTTGGCAGTGCTGTAATGAGCTCTTCCCAGCCTGAAGGAGCCCTTGCTGAAGCTTGTCCCAGGAGGGCGACACTTTTTCTGCTCCATGGGAGCCTCCCTGGACAGCAGAAGATTCCTTTTCTTAGGCACAGCTGCAGGGTAGGTACCGCATTAGACCTCCTGACCACATTTAAAAACTAACAGTGTCTAAATAGAGTCTCCCTTCATCAGCTCTGACCATTTCAGCCAAAAGCGCAAAACTAAAATCATCCTATTGATCTCTTTGTTTGTCTTTTTTCCTCTGCTGTGCAAGCACACATCATAAGGCTAAAATCTGGGCTGTGCTGAAGTAGGTGGTAAAATGCCTACTGACTTCAGCAGAGCCTGGGTTTTAGTTCAGAAATAAACTGCAGAGCTATGCAGTAAATGAATTCAACATCGCAGTTGCAAACTCATACATTTTACTGGTTTAAATTTCATTGCTCTGGGTTTATAGTAGTGCTATGGGAGCGTATATTATTCCAGTGTTTCCTATATATTATTGAAAATCAGATGCTAAACCTAATCTGCCTAAACTCCAAAACTAGTGACACACAGTTCAATTATAAATTGTGTGCAAAATGTGTAAGCTGCCAGAAGCAGTTTCAGTCAAATATGTGCCCAGGGGCTCAGTAATGGATATAGTGTTATGCTTGCTAGTTTATTGCTGTCTATACTCTCTTCATGCCTACACCCTTGTCTTTTATTTTTACCCCACTGTAGGCTCATTTCTTTCTTCTTAAAATATTTAGAAAGGAACTGAAATGAAAAATTAAAATAATTGTCTAATTTTGTATGAGCAGAAGGTTCTTTGGCATAAATCCACAGTGAAACAGGCATTATTGACAGCCTTGTCAAGTTTCCCATATGGACAGTTTATGCTGATTTCCAGGCAGTTACAAATAATTGAAGTTAAAGATCTCTGTAGCCTGACTGACACAGCTAAACCAAGAAACGTGTATGTCTGACTTTGGAGAGCTTATTGTTCATGGTGCTGCTGGTTTGCTTCTGCAAGGAACTGGCAGGTTATTTTCCACCACAGAACAGTGGAGGCTAATTTGGGACTACCAGAAGTGATCACAAAGTGGATTTCATAAATGATCGCATGATGCAGCCTGAAGAAAGCTGGTAATGTCAGGAACCATGATGCAAACCTTTATGTTCAGTATGTTCTCAGCAAGAGCCCACTGAACCTGGTTTTGCTGTCTTACAATCTCATTTTCATTATGTGGTAAAAACAGTTCGAAGGACGGGGAAGCTTGCCAGCCTGACTAGACATTTTTTTATATGGTGAAGATGGCTGTGGCAGTAAAAATCTGTTTATTAAAATCTCTGAGTATGTGTAATTATAGGGTACTGTGTGATGAATAAAGATGAAGTTGGGAGTGCAAAAAATAGTCTTTTAGGCACTTTGGGACTGCAGTAACTGTAGATACCTTGAAAACTTCCTAGCACACAAGAATAATACATGAACAAAACAGGCTTCCCTTGATGACAAAAGCTGGCAAAATTACATATGAGCAAATCCAACGGCAATTATTCCTAATTTTTTGTGTGTGTTTGACAAGGTTTGCATCATATGTATTTTATGTGTTTGCATTTCTCTTCTAAGAAAGTCAATAGGGGCAGGCTCCAGAATCTACTGATAACTGATCTGTGTAATCATGTTGGGTCTGGTTTATGTCTAATGATAAGATTCCTGTGTTTATATAATATAAACACCTGAAAAGAAATATGAGAATTTGGAGCCTCAAGAACTGAGATTTGTATAGGAAGGGAGTTTTTCTTTCTACTGATTCATAAAAAATAATAGGGCTGAAGGTTGAGAGGTTATCTAGCCTATCCTCCTAAATCAGTGTAAGCCCAGTGCGTTTTGTGCAGCCGCTCTGGGAACTGGGAGCAGATGAGGAGCATTTACATCCTCAGAGGCTACTATCATTCCCATTCTTCCGTGCTCTTTTTCAGACTGCTTCAGTACTCTCTTCTGCACCAGTGCTCCTAACCTTTTCTTCTTTCTCCATAAGGTTTACTGGGGACAAAAGAAGTCCAGAAGCACCTACTGTTCTTGAAAAGAAGAATCCACAGTTGGTCTTTTCAGTGAAAAAGGACACAAAATCTTGAATTTCTGCGTCTTCAGTCAATTGGATTAGCACCACATGTTTAGATGGGTGCATTTATGGAATGTCACAGCTTGTTACCCTTTAAGGCTAGCTGGTTTTCTACAAGAAATAAGAATTTGTTATCTTCATTGACATATAAACACTCAGTGAAGCTCAGGCTCATCTCTCCCTGATAAGTTTTAATTAGACACCATACTAGAAAAGTCCACCTCCCAGTGATATCAGTATGGTGCATTTGCTGATTGTTACAGATGTTCTCTCTGGAAGAAAAGCTCTGAAGTATCCATGTTTGCTACTTAACTTCAGGTTAGTATGTAGGTCAGGTATAGATAAATATGATGAGATATTCCCCTGGATTTCTCTCTGCCTAGGGACACTTTTCCTTTTAGTTGTTCGAATAGAAGTGTTGAAAGTAATGAAACAGAAAAATGTTATCTCAATTTTCAGGTCACTGTTTCCGTTCTAGACCCATTACAATTGTATTGACCCAATTGAGCTGATGTAATTAAGGATCTAAAATTAACTTTGAGCTGTGATACTGCTCAGTTCTTTGCTTCATCTTACAAAGAATCTCATGTTAGAGTTTCATGTCTTACAAATGTATGACACCTTCGGTAGCAACTGCTTCAAGTAGTGATATGTATGATTTAATTTGAATAAGAAATTCTAGGAGATTCTATGGAATCTAGGTGTAGTCAATAATAGCAGCATTTCTTTTATACATACAGTCAAGGTCTCCTCTTGTCCTGGAGCATTTCTTCCAATGAATTTTAATCACAACCTACCAAAACTGGTAAGAATTCTTAAACTGATACACGAAAGATGTGCTACAGTTGTCTTTGGGTTTATGTCTCCTTATTGTTGTGCTTAACCTCTCCGTGTTACCTTCTAAGACTTAGTCAGAGTTATCTGATGACAATAAAAGTGCTAGCTTCTGCTAGTCTTCCCAGGGATGAATTTGGCCCATAACCTCAGACTGCTCTCCAAAGTACTTGACTTCTTTCTGAAGTCACTTTGACTGTCATAAAAATCTCATTCAAATATCTAAAAGCCTATTTGCCATACCCTTAAAAGGCGAGCAGTGAAGTAGATCTCCTGAGTTCACCCACTGGTTGCTGCTAGAGTTTAACACCCAAATATCCTGATTAGTTGTACTGAATTGATGTTTGTAGATAGAACTAGTGAACATTTGCAGTGCCAGAATATAAAAAAAAAAAAAATCACACTGCATCTTTTCCTCACATGTACAAATAGCTTATAATTGTAAACTGTATTTTAAAAGTCATTAAAGATACAGAGAAATAACCAACCTAGTTTTTCATTTAAAAAACAATGTTCTTTTAAAAAAGTTTCCTTTGCAAATCTGTTGGAGCAACTCAGTCTCATGCATCTGCATTGCAACTTTTCACCTTAGTGTCTTATCACTTTACTCATCAATAGCAAACACCAAGTGTGTAATCTTTAATGGCCAGGAGGAATTTCTCCCTTTCTAAGCCTGAACTTTACTTGCAAGGAGCTGGAATGGAATTCTCATCCACTAAGTGTTCTGTCTTTTAAAATAACTAAGTTTTCATTTAGCCTAAGACTAACTTCTCAAGTGTATCATCTTCAGGACAGATAAGGCTTTGATGTCAAGGCAGTAAGTCATGAATCTCTCTTGCAGTCAGTGTGCATTTCCAGAACATTTTGGGTTTTCCTTAATTTCTGTCAATTAATGTGTGCTCTTTTTCTCTTCCCTAAAACTTTATACATCTTTGTCTGATGGTGGTAATATCTTTCTTGTCTTTTCTTCACTTTTTGCTTCTTTGAAGAAATCAGTTTTCAAGATTTTAGGTAGTTCTCCTAACACTGTCATTATAATTGTCATGACCTTTGAGATTTTACAAACTTGGTGGATCTAACTGGCCAAATGACACCTTCCTCATGTTTTCTGAATTCCTTTCCTGACTGCAAAAACCCATTTGTTTTGTCTGGGTGGCAGGGTTCTTTCAGCTGTAAACCCTGAAATTGTTTCAGAAGAGTTTTTTCTTTCTTATCACTCTCTTTCTTTCAGAATAAATCGTATTAATTAGTTTTTAAATCAGAAGTTTAAGGATCCCTGTGTAGTCTCATTCTTACCTCTCAGTTGTTTACACTGAGGCTGTCCTCAATTAGGTTGTGATAGCTATTTATATCACTCCTGACTGTTCATCTCCAATTATGAATCTGTACAAAAGGCCAGGTCTGAATTTACATGGAACACACTTCAGCAATTCTTATAATATAAATTACTGAAATGTGATTAAACAGAGAGAGACTTGTGAAGGCAATTTCAGGTTCTGTTGAAGTCATTTAAGTTACTGAAGCTCTATTAAAATTATAAAATCAGAATCTGATGCCAGAATGGGGATTTTACATTAAATTTGGAATCCTAAGTGTCTGGCTATGGATTTTTCTATAGTATGGATAAGAAATAAGGACAAATCTCTCAACATCATTGCACCTCTTTTATAAAAATGTTTTTATTCATACATGAAAATGCAAATTTTAAGATTTGGCTTGGGAATGGATTTTTTCCAGATACCAAATCTGGAAATAACCCCTCCATCTTTTTTTTCCCAGCTGAGTACCCATTAAGCTGAGGTGACTTTCATATGCTCAGTGGTTTTGTCATAAAGCATTTATTTTTGATTGAAAAACTTGGTTTTAGATACAGTATAAATAAATGGCATACGTTTAACATAATGACCCTCTAGATAAAAGGTAGATGCAATCAACTGATTGAACACAAGTGAAATCATGATAAACATACAGATGTGAATGGAAGGCAGTAAACTGATCCTTGAATTTCATTCTTGCTTTGTATGAAGTATTTATATGGTATCCATTGTTTGGATTCTTTAAATAGCACACATTTATGTGTTGGTGTGACTCTCAAAAAATGGCTCTACAAAAAGGTATTTTCTTTTCTCCATAAATAACCTGAAGATTGTCTATAAATGTTCAAATCCTATCATTCATCTATATGAGGAACTCACAGCTGCTTTGTCTTGCTGTTGTAATGGTGTGGAGCATATATATATTCTTCAGTCAGATTATGTTGTGGATGCTGATTTCAGAATTTCTGTAGCACCTAGAAATATCTACTTCGCTGAGGTTTGCAGAGAATTTTAGCCAGAAAACTGCCTATTTCTGGACCCCAATTTCTCTTGGGCACTGCCTACAGCTGTTTTGCTCAGCTACATCAGGACTTGGAGAGCAATGAAATATCTGTCTATGGACAAAATGGGTCTCCAGCATTAGTACCTAACTGCAAATTCAGGGCTTTAATTTTGGGTGTAGGCATCTAAATGACACTTCACTCTTCACTCAACTTTATCTTTTTTTTTTTTCCCCTCCCTCTGAGGTCTGGATCTCTGTGCTTCCTTGACTAGGCTCAGGGTGAGGAAATCAGTCTAACTGAAGTTGTAACTGGATAGCCCGAACCAAGGGTTACATTCCCATGCCTAATGTCATTGGGATTACACCAGTGATGAACTTAATGCAAGCTTAAGAAACATTGCCCAACTATAAAAATGTCTTGTATAAAGCTGAAAATCCCATCACCAAATTCATATTGAAGTTCAGTGACACTTTTTTCCAATTTGTAAGCATTTGCTTCTTGCTTTAAAAATTCCTATTTATGATATATTCAATTGTAGATCTCATCTACAGTCCGGGGTGAACTGTTTAATAACACCCTTTAAACACTGAGGTGTCTTCCCTCTAAGCTCTACTGCTCTAGGTTGGTTCACTTGTGTGAGCTTCTGCAAGGTTTGAGACTGTTTCTTCTAATACTTTTCACAAGGTCACAGAATCTCTTTCCTACTAAACAGGACCATGTCTGGGCTAGCACTGACACCAAAGATAGCAGTTGCCTGCTAATAAGGTTCCACAAATTCTCACAGAATTCTTTAAACAGCAGAACTGTGTGGGGCTTCAAGTTTGTCCATAGTGGTCCCAGAAATATTTGACTTTTTGGAGGGTCATAGTTGTGATTTATATCTTCTTTATATCTATCTTGAAATGATGGACTTCATGTGGATGATATTGTCCTATGAATGTCAAAAAAAACCCAGAAGCTGTACTAGTGAACTTCTTATTACTTAAACTCAAAGTCAGCGTGTCTCAGACAATGTGTTGTGATCACTGGGTATCAAAGAGAAGGAGTCTGGGATCTTTACAGTTGAGTCTGATACCCACCTTGGTGTGACTGATGTCCTGTCAGCAGTTAAAAGCAGCTTTTCTCCTGGCTGGTGTAAACATTTAGAAAGGAAGACACCGCGAAAAGAGATCCATCTGCAAAAGGTCTGAGAAATACTGCTTCAGAGCTTGTATAAAAAATAACACTCAGTTTCCTGAAAACTGGTGGTGTTCATGGTCTAAACTCTCAGAATAGAGTCATACAGATGAAGAACCTGAGAATTTATTGAAGGAGGTTAAAAAATAAATCCCCAGGATCTATCTGAAATATCCTGATTGTAAATGTCTATTTTGAAGGCACTACTCATATACTTCCCTTTCTCTGTGAAGTTCTACACTTGTTTTGATTTAGTACAGTTAACTAGACCTACACAGTCTGAGTTCTTTTCTGAGCTTTTCAAGACTTTTCATCCTTTCCTTAGTTTACAAATTAAGCAGGAGATTTTCATTAATAGTTGTCAGAATTATTCTTCCTATTCCCACATCAAAACTAAACAATTTCCCTTTTCAGTGTATCCTCCACCCTTTGTTTTCCTGCCATCAGATAGCACAACACAGCTGAGGGGAAAAAATTCAGTGCATGTGATTATTACGTGTTACATTCCGTTATCCTTTTTTCTGTCCTTAGCATGAAAAAGGATTGTGAGACTGAGGAGAACTGATAAGAAAACCTGCCCCTTTTTGCTTGGTGAATGAAAGAGAAGCAGGTGGAAAGCAATTTGCACATAGCCCACTGTGAGCTGCTCCCATATAGCAGCACCCTTTAGCATGGAAGCCATTGTTTTCATTTTGTGCTTACTTCTATAGAGTACTATCTTGAGAAAATAAATCCTCTTGTGTTTCTTTAATGGTGCATTCGACTTCTATGACTTTCTTTGGGCTCAGTTTATTTAAAGCTTTCTGAGCACTGAATCTCTGGTATGTGAATAACCTCAGGCAGTCCAGTCTATATGGAAGAACGCCTCCAGTTATTTGTGTTTCTAAAATGACATATATGGAAAATCAGGCTGTGAAAAATATCACTGCATAATAATGTTATATAATTGTGTTTATCATAAAGAGGGCGATGTACTCTCTACTCTTAATTGCCACTTCCACTACAGCATCTCAAGGCACAGATCTTTCTTTCAGAAGTACTATTTGTTTGCTAAAACAGTAACTCTCAGTCAGATAAATGGGAGTTAATTACAACCTCGTAGTCATTTTGTATGTGCAGTATTGGGGCAGGATTTCAAACTGCTTCCTTTAGCCATGTGTGTTTCCCTTTTTATGAATAGCTGTGTTTCTGGGAATAGCTAATGCACAATGATCATCTATATTTTGTTGATAGTTGCTTTCTTGCATTAACTTCTCTTCAGTTTATTGGAGGGTCTGCCTACGGGTGGCTCACTGCAAATCAGAAGGTCAGATTTTGCAAAGTACATTGCAGATAAAAGCTCTGTGTAGGTGTTAAGTATTACTTATTCTGTGTTTTCTGTAGTATCTGCACAGTGTGATCACTCCTCTTGCTCGAGTCATCTATCTGGAGCAGGCAAAAACCAAAAAAAAAGAATTCTAAAGAAAAAGAAGCTTGAGAACAAACCATGCCATGTGAGAGGCCATTTCAAACCATGTTCTTGTGCACAAGAGCAGTGACCTTCTCCCTCTCGGTTGTCCCCATGGCTAAGACCCCTAAGACCTCAGGAATCACTCAAAACCTCTCTAAATGGAATACAAGTCAGCCAAAACTAAGATGTCGCTGTCTGGGCTATAGCTGCCCATTCTGCAGATCCTACCTGTGAAACTTTCTTTAGGATGTGTTGGTTGAGATGGTACCATGGGGTAGGCAGATCTTGCAGAGTGTCTGAACCTGGGACCTTATGGGACATACTGTGACTCCCACCTGCAAGAGAGGTGGCCCTCCTCTGAATCTTCTCCAACAGGTCCATGTCTTTCCTGTACTAAAGACTCCAGAGATAGATGCAATACTCCTGATGGGGTCTCGCGAGAGCAAACTAGAGGGGCAGAATCACCTCTCTCAACCTGCTGGCCACACTTCTTTAGACACAGTTTAGTGTACAGTTGGCCTTCTGGACTGCGAATGCGTACTGCTGCATCATGTTCAGCTTTTCATCCACCAGTACCCCTGAATCCTTCTCCTCAGGGGTAGTCTCAATCCCTTCATCCCCAAGTCTGTAGTTGTTTGGGACTGTCCCGACCCAGGTGCAGGACCTTGCACTTGGCCTTGTTGAACTTCATGAGGTTCACATGGGCCCACTTCTTGAGCTTGTCCAGGTCCATCTGGATGACATTCCTTTCTTCAGGCGTGTCAACCACACCACTGAGCCTGGTGTCATGAGTCTTAGTTTAGTTTTATCTCTTGAATTTTAATTTATTCAGCTGGGACTAGATCTCATTAAAGTACCCCAAAGATATTGGCTGTGCTTTTGTCCATAAAGAACAGTTCTTTTTGTCTTAAAATATGAGAGTGTAGTGCATATTTGTAAAAGGAACTTAAGCTGCATTCTAAGCTGGATTCTTTTAGACAAAGAGAAATCTGGGATTTCTGCACATAGACTAAAACTATATCTGAAAATATAGTTTACTGTGAGAACACAAGCTGAGTTAGAAAAACAGTGGGTTTTTTTTTTTTCACAACTAGTAGGAATTAAACTTTAATAAAACAGAGAATGAATTGCTAACTTATTAATTGCTAACTAATTAATCCACAACTTTAAATCAGTTATGCATCTGACAAGGATATATATAATGTTCTGGACTATCTTTGAAATTTACAACTATTTAAATTGTTGTTTCCTTATTGAGAGGGCTTAGCAAGGTAAAGAGAAGTGACACAGGAGTAGAAAGCTGAAGGAAAAAAGAGTAACTTTGAAAAGAGACAGGAGAGAAAAGTGAGTTAAGCAGCAGCAAAAGAAGGGAAAGAGGTTTCCACCAATTCACCTGACAATTAGAGCAGCTTGAGAAAAATATGTTCGAGCTGTGAAAGGCAGCCTGCTACTGGCATCATCAGTGGCCTTTAAAGTCACAAGGGAGAAAGCAGAAAAGCTGCCATGTGTCATCCCTTACTGTACTGATTCACACCTGCTGCTGGGACAGCCCAGCTGGCAGTGGCAGTTGCCTCAGTGACAAAGAGGTGCTGCTGTGTTTCATGCTCAAGGCTGGCAAAAGGAGTTGTGTAATGACAACTGTGTGACCCCTTGTGCACTGGACCAAGGGCCATTCCTTTCACTGAGTGCAAAGTTACTTTCTCCTAATTTTCGTCAGGCTCATGCAGGTGTTTTTCAGTTGTTGGGGGATTTTTTTTGGTTGTTTGGGTTTTTAAGCCTCCGGTGAAAATAGGTCATTACAGGAAACAACTATTATGTCAACTCCTGAGACACTCACTATTTTTGGATACCAAAACTCTCTGAGTTTTCAAAAAGCATCCAAGAGAAGAGCTTTTGCTGCAGTACGTGATCAACTTTGTCATCCTCAGAGCTTTCTTCTTATTTACAAAGTAGTAGTAAAAGTTAATAGCGTATGGTTTGAATTTCAGCACTGTCAAAACATACTTTCTTTTAGCAGACTTGCAGCTATTTTTCAAGTGTTAGCATCAAAGATTCAAGGCAAGTGCCAGACAGCAGATAATCAAAACACATATCAGGGTCTTTTGTAGGCTCCACGAAGGCAGGCATAGCAGTGTCAGACACTGGTGGGAGAGGAGGTGACCAGAGCAGCTCCTGCTGGCCTGCCCTGGAACCTTCCTTGAGCAGGTCAATCAGCTCCTCCTCCCACCCACCCTGGCCTGTCTGCTTTGCAGCAGCGGGTGTCCCTTATCATCTGCTTCTGGTGTCCCACACCGTGGGACTGAGACATCTGGAGCTTTGGAGGGAGTCAGGGAAGCTAAGCAAACTTCAGCTACAGCACTTTCATTTAGATGCATTATCACCTCTTATCTCTAAGCTATATTAGATGTAAGAGCCTCTCTGCCTAATCTGTTGCCAAATAAAAAGGGAGTCCAGATATTCTGGCAAGGTTTATAGGCAGGCTGTAGGAAAAAAAATGTAAAGAAATACAGACAAAAAAAGGCTAGAGACAGCTTAGTACTAGTCCCTTTTTTATTAAGTTGCTTCACTGGATAAAATGGTTTATTTTAGGTCATTCCATTTTTTCTCTGCCTCTTGAATGCCAGAATTGCACGCAGACAGTGGTATCGTAAATGCTATCCTCCTCCTTCCACTGAATTGTCAGAAAGGCAGCATGTCTGTCAGGTGAGCACAGTAGAAGAAATTGCCAAGTTGGTTTTGAAAAGTTCAGCAAGATTGCAGAACCTGGAATGACAATGCTTCCCCAGGTCCCTTATGCTACCTTCCTGTTTCACTTAAATAAATTCATACATTTCAGTCCGCTCATGCGTATTGTGCCCTGTTATTGTACCAGGTCTTTGCTAGTTCTCTATTTCCAGTTTTAGCAGCAAAATATTACCTCTCTGTTTTAAGTTGGGTTTTCAAGTACGAGACAATCTCATGAGAAGCTTCAGCAGCTGGAAAAAGCAGTAAGTTATTTAGTAGTCATGAGATGCTGCTGTGAAGAAATGTAATCCCCACAATTTAAATATTTCAAACACAGCCCTGCAGTTTTGATCAGAAAACAATCTTTCGATTTAGATTGTGCTTCCATCCAGACAACGGCACAATTTTGGTGACAAGGGAGGGCTGTGGTTTTGTGCTAGCAGAGATGCAAGCAAGGCAAAAAGAAACAAAGCCAAATGTTTTCCTACAGTTTTTTTCATTGCTTTTTAATAGGTCTCCGTAGGTTTGCTATAGTACAGTTGCTATAAATGCCATGCATTTAGCTTGTCCTATAAACCTGTTCAAGGAATCAGAGTAGAACAGATGTAACTCTTCATACCTTTTGCACTTAGTTGTCTGATAGTAAATAGAATTTGCCATCTATTGTTATCTGATTATGTAAACCAAGCTTGGTAGTACTGCTAGGCACTGATTTAAAGCTGAGATATTCAAGGTCACAAATCCACCATTTATTAATGCAGTCTGTCAAGTGTTGAGCATATTTATGGGGAAGTGTGGGAGGAAGTTTGTGCATTTCCAGTGACTCTCTCAGACTGCTGGTCAAGGAGCTTTGAACACAACATTAATTTGATTTTATTTTTAATCCCATTAATTTCTGCCACTGCAGAAGTGTTTGTTTCTTAGATAAGCTTTTGAAACAAGCAGCCATACCAAGGGGAAGACATGAGGGGCTTGCATTTGTTTGAGGCCATTGACCTCCCAAGCCTCCTGTCATTCACACCGACGGAAGTGTGCAAGGAATTAACCCTGGTTCAGATGTCCATCATACTTTGCAGGCTTTTTTGTGAAATAAAACCTGGAAGTTGCTTAGCCACAAATATCTTTATGTCCTGGAAAAAGAAAATGCACCTTCTTATAGATTATGGATAAAACAGTATGATAAGCATCTCTCAATTTATTATTTTTTTTTAAGAAGGATAGGATTAGTAGTGAACTTTTAAATGGAAAAAGCTTGCTGAGCCAAACCAGCTTTGATGCCAAGTTCTGTAGTGGAAGTAGGAGATACTATAATTTCCAAATTATTGCTAGTTTATTCCTTAATTGACAGTACCATGCACATGGGCAAAATCCACCTTCCCCACTGGGACTATATAATAGCAGTCAGGATGTGGTTTTGTCAGGACAGCGCAGTAGGAGTTATGGCAGCAAAAGGGATCTTCGCATGCTTGAAGCAAGATGTAAATATCCAATTGACCTAAAGCAAAGAAGGTACTCATTTATACTGCAGAGCATGTTCACTCTGGGAAAAGAAGGAAAGTGTCATTGATTTAATTTCAACTAAACTATTTAAATAACCAATACTTAACAGTTAATTATATTCCACTTAAAACACTGTAGGAGATACTGGAATGACACAGCATTTAGCTGTACCTATTATACAGTGATCTAATATAATACCCTTCAGCTGTATATAGTATCCAGCTGTATATTAGGTTGTTGGGTTTTTTTTAATTTCAGTGTGCAATTTGTGAGGAGAAAACTGGGCAGCAATTCCAGAAATGTGATTTCCCTTTCATTACTTGGTCATTTAATATTTTTCTTCAGTTGCTATCCTATTCTGTCTTAAACACACAAGCAAGTATTGGGTTCATCTCCAAAATATCTAGATGTCTCCTGGAGATACAATGCAGCAGTAAAAGGTAAACAGTAAAAGGTTGCCCAGAGAGGTGGTAGATGTGCTCTGGAGACATTCAAGTCCAGGCTGGATGTGGTTCTGGGCAACCTGAGCTAGTTGAAGGTGTCCCTGCTCATTGCAGGTGGGTTGGACTAGATGACCTTTGAAGGTCCCTTACAACCCAAACTATCCTATGATTCTATGATTCTAAAAATCTGGCTGGATGGCTGGGCTCAAAGAGTGGTGGTGAATGGAATTCAATCCAGTTGGCAGCCTGTCACAAGTGGTGTTCCCCAGAGCTCAATACTGCGACCAGTTCTGTTTAATCTCTTCATCAATTACTTGTACAAGGGGATCAAGGGAGTTTGCAGATAACACTAAGCTGGGTGTTGATCTTCTGGAGGGAAGAGGGATCTGGACAGGCTGGACTGATGGTTTGAGGGCAATTGTATGAGGTTTAACAAAGCTCAGTGCTGGGTCCTGCACTTGGGTCATAACAACCCCATTTAATGCTACAGGCTTGGGGAAAAGTGCCTGCAAAGCTGCCTGCTGGGAAAGGACCTGGGGATGTTGATCAACAGCCAGCTGAATATGAGCCAGCTTGTGCCCAGATAGCCAAGAACGCCAACAGCATCCTGGCCTGTATGAGAAATACTGCAGCCAGCAGGGTCAGGGCAGTGATCATCCCCCTGCATTGCTGAGGCTGCACCTCGAATCCTACGTTCAGTTCTGGGCCCCTCAGTACAAGAGAGACATTGAGGTGCTGGAGTGGGTCCAGAGAAGGGCAATGGAGCTGGTGAAGGGCCTGGAGCACAAGTGTGATGAGGAATAGCTGAGGGACCTGTGATTGTTTAGTCTGGAGAAAATGATGCTCAGGGGACGGAGACCTTCTCGCTCTTTACAGCTATTTGAAAGGAGATTGTATTGAGGTGGGGGTTGGTCTCTTCTCCCATGTAACAAGAGATAGAAAAAGAGGAAATGGCCTCAAGTTGCATCAGGGGAGGTTTGATTGGATATTAGGAAAATCGTCTTCACAAAAAGGATTGTGAAGATTTGGTGCTTAGGGACATGGTTTAGTGGTGGAGTTGTCAATGCAG
The DNA here is from genome assembly GCA_028858755.1 of Ara ararauna. Taxonomy (NCBI): domain Eukaryota; kingdom Metazoa; phylum Chordata; class Aves; order Psittaciformes; family Psittacidae; genus Ara; species Ara ararauna. The sequence goes on along the minus strand of CM054376.1, from coordinate 58,478,848 downwards.
CGTTAATGGTCAGACTTGATGTTAAATATTTTTTCCAACCTTAACAGTTCTATGATTCTATTCTATTAAAATGCCTATCTGTAATTAGCAGAAATGTGAGTTCCAACCGTTACTTATTTGGGATCACCCAGGGATGATCTGTACTACTGCTTTCAGGGACAACTATCGGCACTGTCCTACAAGAACAGCTAATGCAGTTTCAGCCCCAGTTCTGACTGTTCCATTCAGCTGTCTGCTTTAACTGTGAAAAAAGCTTATTTTTGAGTACAAGTTGGAGCAGAACATCTACCCTGTGATATTCACTTCATTTTTTTTTTCTGGAAATGGGAATGGAACTGAGAGAATAACAGCAGAAATCAGTTTTTTGTTTAAGAAGTTGCTATAAACGGAAGTGTAAAGTGCTGGGAATATAATTTTCTAAATGGCTAACGACATGTTCTTACAAGATACTATCTCAAGAGCAGGTAAGAAGGGGCTGGGATCTCCTCTGTCATGCTGTTCTTGTCAAGGCATAGATAGGGGCTCCATGACTCAGTTTCTTTGTTCTGTTAGAAAGATAGGACAGGTCCTTGGTACATTCAAAGTATTATTCTCCCTGTGCCTAGACAGCCAAAAAGACAAATTCAGCTTGGTGGTACATGCAGTCTTATGCCTAGACAACAGTCGTTTCTTCCTGTCTTCTTACACAGGAGCTGGAATGCTGTTAGCATTACGTTGTGTAACTCGCACCATGTTTTTTTCATACAGGTAATGACAAGGCAAAATCGCATCTTATCCATAGACTAAATCTGTAACTTAGGTATCTTTGTGCCCCTTAGATTGCTTAAACTGCCTGCTGAAAATTAAATATGTAGTCTGTACAGACACAGGCATTTATGACTGACTGGTAATATCAAGTCTTCAGAGGGAAACATTTTGCAAGCAGATGGTAGCTGCTTTCAGTTGCCTTTAACCAGGAGACGAAGGGACCAGCTGGAGTCTTGCTAGTGCTTGAAAAGCAGAGGCAGCCACTCACTGACATTTTCCTGAGCCACCCAGTTTCCAGCAAAATGATTTTTAGTGTCTATTCTGCAGTGCAGAGTTCCAGCCAGGAGCTACAGGCCAGTGTGCAGAAAAGGAAGAAGAGGTTTTATTGGCAGGGACTGATACTGGTGTCATCGCTGGCCATGAGCAGAGGAGTTGATTACCATGTAATCATATGAGAGAGCCATCTAATTCAGGAATTAATTCTTAGCCAGGCATCCCATGGACAATGTAAAGTGCTGACGGGGCTTCTACACTGAAATGTGCAGTAGTTCAAAAGTAGCCAGCACGTGCCTCATGCAATCTAAATTCCCCTAATGCAAGATGGGTTGCTGTTTTTTTCATACTGAAAACTGAACAGCAGCCTAATTTTTCCATGTTACTTAGGAATATCAAAATTTCTCTGATAGTTTAGTGCTGTTTGCAGATTGTTATTCTGCATATAAATGGCTGGTTGCAATAAGGTATAATTGCATGGCAACTGGGATTGCTTGGAATTCAAGAACAGAGGTTTTTTCAATTATATTCTAAAAAACCCCAAACAAAACCCACCCAAAACCCAAGAGGTTTTCTGCTTTTAATTTGAACAATCCCCTCTCTTCGAGCATCAGGTATGCCACGGCCAGTCTAGGAGCAAATCTCGGTCCTTCCTTTTTCTGCTCGCAGTCGTTCTTAATGACTGCTGGCAGTATTTTTTCCTCTATTGAAGTACAGGTTTTTAAAGTAATAGAAAAGATAGTTTTGGAAAATAGCTGGCAAAAGTTCACATGTATGTGTGCAAGGGCACTGAGAAAATAGTGCTGGTTTGTAAAATACTGCCAGGTGTCCACTTGACTGCTGTCTGGAGAGCAGACTTCTGCTCCACTCTTTTGGAAGCTGTGAAGCAGGGGCTGGAGGAGCTCTGCTGCAGTGCTGTGCTCTTCTGCAAAGCCTCTCTGTGGTGTGTGTGCATCATCACTTGCATAACCAATGCCCAGCTGACCACCAGATGGCCTTTGCAGAAGCAAGAAGATAAGGTCAAGATTTTTATTTCTGATTTGTGGGTAGACACTGTTTCCAGTCCTGCATAATAAGATTCACTGTGCACTAACTGATTTCCTAAGGCATAATGTAATTGATGGGTAGAAAATCGCTTATGTTATTATCCTCAAAGCACTACAAAGGTAAGCAACAATTCTCAGTATCCTTCTTGCACAGAAGCAGACTAGAGATGTGAATTGTTAGGCACACAGGTTCTCCATTCACTCCCAACAGGCACCACAGGGTGGTGGTGTCTCCAGCTGGCTCAGGAGGGCTTAGTTTGCAACAGAGTGGATAACATCTGCGTGTTGTACTTACATCATGAAGTGCTGAATGTGCTGCAAAACAGGTTGGAGAAGCTGAATGAGTAGCAGAGTGGTTATTTCAACATTTAGTTTTATGCTGCAGTGGTAAAACTGCTACAGCACTAGCAGCACTAACTCACCTAAAGAGTTTCTAACTCAGGTACATCTGCACTGTTCTGTTGTTGTGGCAGTGGTGCCTGCCCAAAAGGCATAAACCCCAGCTCATCTAAGTCACTATCAGGAAGCTAATCACTGAGCTGTGCAGCTTTCAGCACTGGCAGTGATAATGATGCTACAGCTCAGCCCTCACCTCTGCTGTATGTGGAATGTACGCAGCAGGATTGCAACTGGAAGGAGTTGTGTCTGGGAACTAGATGCTGGAAAGCATTTCCAGGTGATTAGAAGCCTCTGGTAAAAATTGCCCTTCCTGCACCAGACTGGCACAAGGCTTGTACTCCTCTGCCCACAAGTCCCCTCAGAATCCTAAATGCTTCTCTGCTCCCATCTCACTTTTGCCTCTGCTGCAACTCAAGGCCATCAGTCTGCACGTGTACATGAGTGTGCAGTACTGCCTCCCATAGCAGTGCAGGTACACTGGATGAAAAGGTGTGCTATTTCATCTTTCCATTTGCTCAAGGGCTATTTCTTACTTCCTCATTCTAGGTGAGGCAAAGGATGCTTGCAACTCAGTGTTTGTGTCACACAGTGTGCTGCTGGGGAAAAGACATGGCATTTCTGGTTGTGCTTTCAGCAGATGCGGTGAAAAGAGGAGGAAATTTGGAGTACCCACAACTGTCTTTCTCTTTTTTCTCAGTGCAGATGAGTTAGCAGTTACCTTAAAGCCTTCAGAGATTCACAGCAAAGGGCAGACTTGAAAAAATCGGCTTCAAATTAGATGGCAAGAGTAGTCTTCAGCTCCTCTTCCAGATTCAAGCAAAAGTCAGACCAAAATACTGATCGATTTTGCCTTTCACCATCAACAGAGACTTGTAAAATGCTCTTGCATGTCCTATAACCATGGTCATACCTTTCATTGGAGTAAATCACCACGTTTCTTGCTAGAAATACACACTTCACATAAAGCATGAATGAGTAGCACTGCTCATGAACATGTGCGTATAGTCACATCAATGCATATCTATTTCTGCATTGTTACACACTTTTGTGCCTTTTCAGTCCTGCATTTTTAATCTCTATAGACTGCAATAATGCTGTATTCTAAATTACAGACTGCTTTGCTGAATTCCTTAATACACTTGAGAAAATTAATAACAAAAGCATTAAATGCTTTGTTCAGAATTAGCTGGCATTTGTGATAGCTGTGGAAACTACTCAAGATTCAGAAAATTCAATTATCAAGCCATAGGGACCAAGCTAAAGCAGAGCTATTTCCCACAGCATTCTGGCTGGGGAGATTTGCCGTTCCATGGGAGGGAGGAATTTCAATTTTGCAGGTGCAGGAATAGATTAAAGCATTATACCTTTGACACAGGACTTCAGGCAGCTGTAGATCCAGTGAGCAGTGGAGTTTATGTGCATGCACAAAGCTACAAGTTATGGTCCAGCAAGGCAGTCTTGGGTGATGATTTCATTGAATATGACTCCCAAAGAAAATGGAGGCAGAGGGCTATGGAGGAGCCACCAGTGGTCTTCTGCAGAATTAAGAGAGTAAGAAATCTCTGAGTTCTGCTCCCAGAATGCCAGCATCACAACAAAGGAGAGGGTTGTGGTATATTGCATGAGAAAAGGTGTTTTTAGAGTATTCTTTATCACACATATTGAGATGTCAAACCCAAATCATGACTATTAAATGAATAAAAGTGTGAGTCCTGAGCAGCAGCTATTGCAATGGCTGAATTCATAGGTCAGATCTGCTTAATTCTGTATCTAATTGTGTCTAATTGCTGCCCTGTAGGGTGTGATCAAGCTTTGGGTGAATAAAGCCAAGAACAGGGTCTTTTCGCTGTGTAAAACAATCACATGCTTTTTGCTAGGTGACAGATCAAAACCGTAGTAGGTATTCATGTTTTTTTCTTTTACAGCTTAACTTAGAGCCCTGTTTTTGCACAAAATCTGGACATAACTCATTCAGATATTTGGCCAGCTAGGAATTTTTACCTTTGATTTATATCCCAGCCACAGTTATCCTCATTTCTTTTCCTTCTCCAAGCCAAGTTTCAATTAGCATATCATGTGCAGAGACTTGGACCCCACGGGACAGCATCTAGCTGAGTATGGGAACCACGGGCGGCTTTCTGGGCCACCAGGACTGCTAAACAGTCCTTTGGAAGTAGTGCAGAAGGAGTTGAGCAGCAAATGAGGAGTTTGTGTGGCTCATATTCACAGAGGCATACACAGGCCTATCTCAGTTGTAGTAGCTGCAGTTGTTCCTGTTAACAAGTCTCAGATGAAGCCATCTGGTTTTACAGTTGACAAAGGCTTTTTTGTGCAATGTCAATAGTTGAAACATAACATGTATGGGTAATTTTTTCCTCAGTTTTAGTGTACTACACATTTTGTGAAAGCAGACCCTTATAAATCTCCATTATGTAAGGCTGTTTGAAGACACTCTTGAGCTCCATGAAAAAAAATCTCTTTTAATTACATTATCAATTTCTTCCTTTAGTGTGCATTTTTTTTCATGCTGCATAACTTCCTTTCTACCACATTATCTTCATAGCAGGGTAAAGAATAGCACTATTTACTCTTCTAGGATTACAGTTCCATAAATAAGCCATATAGTGAGAATTACCACGTCTAAATAGGATTAGCATTATTTTTCTGCTTATTTTTTAGGTGGATGATTTTTATATAATTTATTCTCATAAACCCTTTCTGTAACAGAAGCTTTAGGCTTCTCACCCTGTTCTCCCCTTCCACTGCCTGTTGAACATTTTCTTGGCACAGAAGTTGCTGGATAAAGCCAGAGGTCAGGTCATGTATGAACAGTATTTGAACCTTTATTTCTATTTTTACTTTTACTTTAATCTTAAATAAACTTTAAAGTCTTATATATCTCTTTCATCCTTTCCTGTGCTTCCCATCCAGAAACATGGAGTAATTGGGGCAGTTCAGCTGGGGAAATGTGCCCTCCCCGAGGCTGGATTCCCAGCAGGGGTTTTATGGTTGTGCCTGGAACATGCTGACCACCAGGCCCCTAGCATCCTTGATCACACAGAGAGCTGGGCCATAAGCAGTGGGAAGTCCTTGCTTGGCCTTGGCCTCAGCTGTGGGGATGGATGCTTTAGGGAGTGCGGCTTGAAGCTTTCACTTCATTTTAAATCTACACTGGTAGAAATCCAGTTGGCACACTTCAAGTAAGAACATCCCCCGGAGATAAGGATCACAACTAGCTCCTGACTCACCAAATCAAACTAAAAAGCTCCAAGAGTGTGTGCCTTTGCCTGGGCACCTCCCTAGAAAGGACATATGGAGGGCTTCGTGCAAGCCTAAAGAGGCTATTGGGAGATGGCCGGCATGTTCATTCAGAGGACACTTGTGAGAGCTGGTTTTGCAAGTATGATACACAAGCAAAAGTACCAGTTTGTTCAGAGATTAGTCCCAGAAAGAGAAGTACAGAAGCAATGGGGGTACTACTGCTTCCAGGGGTAAGTGGCAGCTGGGAGAAACCTTGTGAGGGCGCCTACCTGAAACATACAGCCACCACTGAGTTTTGTTAGTTTCATTGTGCTTCCAAACAAGTCTGACATTTCTTAGTAAAAACTTTGTTAAAAATCTCCATGAAAATGAGAGAAAGGCTCTATTTTTTTTTCTCAACACCCAGGAGTTTTAAGTGATCTGGTTGAGAACCTCAGTATTTCTAGGATGAATTTTGCTTAGATTTTTAGACAAAGAGGAAGCTCCAGCGTTATGCCAATGTTTACAGTCAGAAGATGGCATGACCCAGGTGCTTTCGACTGCTATTTCTCATTCTGACATTGATTCTGGGTGTAATATTTTAAATGGGAAAAAAGAAGAAAATAAAGGGAGAATGAATGGGTTTATAATTAATACTTACTACTATTTATTAAAGAGCTTAAATGGGTACTTTCATATTTGAACTAGATTGCTACATGAAGATAGGATAAATTTAGATGACATTGGTATATAATGTACTGAAACATCTGTTAAGAATTTTTCTAGATCTTATATAATTTTTGAATAAGAAATAGGAATGCCACAAAATTATCATAGGGCATCTTAAAAGTAAGATAGAACACAGGTCTTCAGTCACGGCTGCAAGCAGGTAACCATGAGCAAGCACATGTGCTGCTAGAGTGGACAGCTGATAACTGCTTCTTGGCCACTGACTAACTGCCAGTAACCAATAAAGTTTAGAATGACAGCAAATACGGGGCTTAAAAGCCATACAGAACAACATGGTTGTCTGGATAAATTGAGAATAAACTAAACAATGTAGGTCTTAACCTGAAGTTTATCATACAAATACACGATCTGGGTGCAATTTAGAATAAAGATGAGAGGAAGAAAGATTCCTGCAATCCAGAAAGCAACATCTCTGTAAAGGATTGGAAGAATAATTTGAGCTACTTAAGTAATAAGCTTCTCTTTGACTGGGCAGTGCCTAATGCAGTCCTTAAGTATATAAACAGAGATAGCTCAAATAACAATGAAGTGATGATATTTGTGTTTGGCAGTGGAGAGAGCACTAATGGCATACTGTGACCAGTTCTGTCATTCACAATTCAAGAAGGATATTGGCAGAGAAGAGTTATGAACACAATTAAGAAGCTGGAAAATATTTATTATGGGCAGAAAGTCCTGGATCTAGGAGGTAACATCTATTATAAAAAATAGTTAAAGGGTGACTTATTTGCAATCCATAAGAGTTTACAATCGTGAAAAGTTTTGGTGATGGCTCTCTGCAGTCTTGAAGCCAGAAAAATGGGACTAGAAATAAGACACAGGATTTAACAGTGAGGCTGTCATTAAAATTTATGGTAACAATTTTTAAAACTTTATTTTTAGCTGGTTTTTTTTCCTTACAGCTACACCTACATGAGAGTTAACATGGGGGTTGCTGCTCAAGAGTCACCCCTGTTGGCCTTGGGGGCTATGCATCTGAGAAAACTACTGAGAGTGTCTCAAACAAAATGTTTGAGTTAAAGTTGCACACTCATAAATACAAGCATGGGGTCAGGGTCTAGATCAGTTCTTTACATGGCTTTGAATGTTAAGAAAATTGTTCTAGCCTGGTCACATGTACATAGAAAACAGGCATCTTGCAGCACAGCGGCTGTCATGAGAGATACAGGAACATTCCAGTGTTTGAGGCTAAAATGGAAAAGAATCCAATATTGGAAGTGAAAAGGTTTGGTTGGGCAAATAACATGGGTAAGGCAAGGAGCAATAATAGTAGCAGAGAAGCCAAATAACTTTCTGCCATGCAAGGCGGTCTGGGAAGAGTGGGGTTTCATACAAACACATGAGGGTGAAATGAATCCTAAAAGTAAAATGGATAAGGTAGGGATTTGTGTTAGGTTCAGTTTTTATGCAAGTGTCCTCATTAATGTAAGAGTAATAGAAACTGCAGATGATGTGAAAGTATAACTAAGTGCCCTAGAGGAAATAGAAGAGACATAAAAAAAGCTGCATATGATAACAACACAGACATAGAATAAAAGTGTGAGATTTGGGGTGAAAAAATGCAAATTAAATCATTCAGGCAGAAGAAAAGATGGAAATAATCCAAAGGAAGGAAAAAATGTACAGACCAGCTATGCAGAAAGATAAGAAATATGCATAGACGGGAGCACAGAGCCAGTGAAATGAGTCTGCAGTGTGATACGTTGGCATAAAAGATGGCATTAGCTCTGTATTTCAGGTGGAAAACCACAAGCTTAGAGTCTAAGCTCCTACAGCCTTTCTCCTGCAGGAAGTCTGCTGCAAGTTCCCAGGCGCAGCGTCAGGTGAAGTTGACCTGTTAAATGTTCTGCTTCCTTGGGAACAGAAACACCCCTCTGTAAGCTGAAATACCAATAAAACAAGGCAATTTTGGAGTCATTGAAATGAGTTCAAGTAGGACCCAGATGTGGGTTGAAATACATTCGAATTAGAATTTAGCTGGAGTATTTTGATATTTCACTGGCTTTAGCCAAACACCCTTTTGCACCTTGAAAAGTGATGTGGGTTGAATTAAGACATGCTGCTGAAAGTTATGGGCTAAAAATGAAGCTTAAACTGATCTGGAAATCTGGGCCTTCTTTGGTTGTCAGACAGGGAATTTCCCTAGAAAAATTTTAACAGCGTTTTTGCCAGTTTATACACGGCACGAACAAAATTGTGCAATAAAGAAAAACCTTCTAGAGTCAGGGAGATGAATTAGATGACCCACTAGACTTTTTCCATCTATAACTTGGAATGACTTTATGAAAGTCCTTTGTCAGCTCTTCACTAACTATTGTGCACTTAGCTCTGATCAGTCCTGTCAGCCTGTGGTTTGGGAAGTTAGATTCAGATATAAATTCCAATCTCAGTCTCTCAGAAATCTAAAAATAGAATAGTTGAGAATGTATGGGCTGAATTACGGATCAAATGTGTCACTGCAGGAACCAAGGACAAAATCTGTGACACTAAACTGATGTCAAAGAGAAGTTCTCTACTTGACCATTTCTCTACTCATGGAATCCATTTTTCATTCACAGAGGTCTGTCTAGACCAGCTAATTAATCCTCACAGGATGTCAGTTGATCATTACTTACACCTCCATTTTTCAGATAGAAAAGAATGTTTAGAGCATCTTTTCATGTTACAACTGAATAAGGAATACAAATTATCTTACCCACTGCCCCATGGTAAAGTCTCCGGTCCATACTGCCACCTAATGCCTGTTTAATATATGTGAGAAAACGCAGCGGGTGCTTAGAAAAACAAAAGAAATAGATATTTTCAAATTATCCACAATGTTTAATGGTTAAAAAAATTATACAGGGGAAGGAAAAGCAGGAGAATGTGTGATATGAGGATGGCAATTGCATGAAGAAGCATTGTTTCCTCCTTTAAGAGGCTGCAGACAGACTTCCTATGCTGGTTTGGTACGAATATGACCCCCAGCAACACAGCGCACAACCCAGGCTCTTCCTTGCCTTTTTGAACATTGAATAGTGCTATCACAACTCCTGCTTGGAGCAAGCAGTGATTGGGAGGAGTTTCTTCATCACTTAGGGGGCTTCAGGATCGATATTCCCCACCATTGCTGAGGCAAGCATTGGTGTATGAACTCCTCCATTCTGGTAGAAGAGGAAATTAGGCCAGCCTATGAATTAGAAGTCCTCTCAGAGACCTCAGGAACCCATGAACAGCAAGCCGTCATTTGCAATTACAGCAGCTGCTTTGCCCTACGTTTTGATGAGGCCACAAACATGTTATGGGACCACAATGCCAAACTGCTGCTCCCTTCATCGCAGGAACTTCTATTGCACCATCAGTCACAATTTCAACAGTTTTCATATCTGCCACATGTAGCTACAGTATCTATTATTCACAGATTCAGCCATAGCATGCTAATAACCGTGGCTACACAGGCCTCTGTGCTGCCCCTAGATTGTTTGCAGCTGCTGAAGCAGGTGGATGCATCTGCACTGATTCTGAACTAGTAGCAGACAGTTTATGCAGCTATCAACTGGACACCTGCAAGTCGTAAGTGTCCTTGTAATAAAAAGATGTGGCATACTTGTTGCACTGAGTTAACATTATGATTCACTCTCATTATCTACCTACCCTCTGGACTAGCTAAGGAGACATAACTACAGTGTGCAATTAGCAGTTGCCCAGAGGCAATATAAAGCAATCATACCTCTATTTTCTTAAATTCTGTAGCAGCTAGACTATTCCATTAGGACCATATTTGCATAGTCTTGCTACTCATTCGGCAATTTTCCTGTAACTACTAGGTTTTGTTAGTTATTATTTTGTTATTAACCTAATAGGTTAATAAATCCCGGTATATTGTCCAAGCAGTGCTCACAGCTTTGCCACTGGAAGAAAACAAGGGAAAATTAAATTACTTTTTCGTCTTGTTGCCTTTGTTATGGAGGGGAAATTCTGCTTTGTTATGGTTGATTAACTTTTAAAAGGGAAGGGGGGGAGGGGAAAATCAGGCCTATGGAAGCATCCTATGTTTTTAAATACAATGTGCTGAATTTTGGGATTTGCTGACAGGCAGGAGAACCTTTCATAGTGAAAGCCAAGCTTTTACCATTGGAGTATATTTCTAATTGCCATTCTGACTGTCATTCAGAAATACCTTATTAATGTAACAACTCACTTGTTCAAAGCTAGAAATCTATGCAGAGAAATGTAATTCTATACCTTTGAGGATCTGGAGATTTCACAGTCTGATTTTGCCCTAATTCAAGTGGAAAACCAAAATATTTTGAGTCCCCCATAACAGCACTGAAGGCATCCTTAGCTTTGACTAGTGTCATCTGCTTAGCAAACTCTGCTAGAGCCTTCAGTCATGGAAGTCCCCAAAATTTTTGCTTGCTGGGGATCTGTATGCCAGGCAGATTAGCTTCCCTGGCATCTTTTCCTGAGGGAAGATCGCTGCCAAGTGACTAGGAAATGGGACAGGCGAGAAACCTGCTGAAGAGATTTTGCTTGCTTTCTTTCTAAATTTCACTGGCATGGGCACACATTTGCAAAGCATTTCAGGTTCAGTTAATTCATCAACTTGTAATGAAAAGAGAGTCCTCTCTGTTCTGCCCTCCCCTCAGGGGTTCTAATCTTACCAGAAGATGGCTAAAATTACTGATTATCAGCTTTCATTGGAAAACATCAAAGAGTAAAATTCATAGCCTAATTTTTAAAAGGTGGTGACTGCAAACTTTCCCACTGGAACCTTCATACTCCAAGAAATTAGGTTATTTTCCTATTTCAGTATCTTCCAAAATAGGCCAAATTCAATTCTGGAGGAAATAAATGTATTTATTGCAGAAGAACTCAAGGTCCCTAGACGTCAGTGTTTTTTTCTAGGGCAGTCTTGTGGTGTAATTGTTGTTGTTATAATAATAAAAATGATGATAGTGACTATTATTATCATCATTATTGTCATTATTGTAATTATTATTATTATTTCCCTTAATTCTGTATGGCAGTCCGACTATGCCAGGTAATATACGACCTAAGAAAAAGTGCTCCCTACCTCAAAGAAGGTAGATCGCAGGCAGACAAATGTAGAGAAAGCAGAGGAAGAAAAATTGAAGTTCTTGCATAGGATCCTATGTATAGGCCTTATCGGTCCTTACTGGACAGCTTCCAACATTCCCCCGCTGCCATTCAAGTTTAAAAAGCAAATGTTTTTGATGGCATCCACCCGCACTTCAGAGTGCCGCGGTGAAGGAGACGGCATGTCAGTGCTCTGCTGCCAGGATTCCAAGTGCATTCCCAAGCAGCCTATTAAAGCAGACAAGATAGGTACCAAAGGAAAAATGAGTATTCATCAGCCACTACCTCATTACAGAACCTAAGCGCCGGTTCTTCTGTCAGAGTCACTGAAAGGTTTTGCAAATGCGTAAGCGCATAAATTGTGCCTGCACAATTACAGCTACCATTGCTCAATGCATCTTGTTAGCTTGCTTTTTAAGTGTAGTAATTAAAGGCACGAATGAGGATTGTGCAAAATTCAGAGATACTGATACTAGCACATGGACTTTTGCAATCCTAACAGTGCTTCTGTCCTCCACATTTCTTGATGGATATAGAATCATAGAATCATCATTTTTCCATTCAGCTGTTTACTAGACCTGGGACAGACTGAATTCAGGAAGAAGCAAAATCCTGGTTTTGCCTTAAAGTGAAGACCCAATTTCTTTCTTGTGCAGTCAGCTAGATATAGTAGCCACTCACATGTTGAGACTTTGGTATGTTAAAAAGTACAAAATTCTCCCTCAGAAGGATAATATCCTATACGTATGAGGCAGCAGACTTCAACTTAGGTTATTTATAAGGGATCAGCCACAATTTGCATAAGGAGTATATGCCAGGCTTGATCATTTTATCACCAGTTACGTGGATACTGTATTGTATAATAGGGATTCTATGCTTTTTGTTTTGTTTCTGTTGCTGAAACCAGTACATAGCAGTGTGAATGGTACTGAAATGGCAACTGTGGTTTGAACACCTCCTCTTTTCCCACGGGGCAGAAGCTGGGACAGAGGATGTTTCAGATTGTGTCTTCTACCTAGGCCTTTAATTGTTACTATTTTGTGCTTAGGCATAGAGTAGAAAGCGTATGTATTTCTGAGTCTGATAAAAGAAACTGAGATCAAAGGGTTGATCTTTTTCTTCTCAGTGACGTTGCTGTAACTAACTGAATTACCTGGGAATGCAAAGACAACAGATACAGAAAATGGATTGGAAATGTTTCCAGAATACCTTAATGAAATTATAAAGAAAATGAGCATTTCAATAACACACTGATTGTCCCTCACAAAGTCACACACAACAATTAGCACACAGTGCAAAGCACAGGAGGATGGAGGGTTTAAGACAGTGATCTGATTCCATTAAGGAATAAAAAGCTGATTACTGAAGGTGCTTGTCTCTATTTCACCATTGATGAGCCTTAATAACTTCAGGTTTCTCAGGTGATTCTAGGGGACAGCAGAAGGGAAAATCTTTCCATTACAGGTTGTTGGTTTAAATATAATCCCAGTCACTAGTGACCAGAACACATCACTGATAGCACTGGCAGCCTGGCTCTGATGAGATGAACATCCTGATCCCAGAGATCACTAGCTGCACCTTCACTTGCAAAGAAGGGTTGTAGCTGGAAACTGATCTGCCTTTCAACTTCTGGAGGCCAGTATGATCATGCCTGCTGCTTTTTCTATTTCTCTTTTGGAGAAAGATGATTTGCCTTCAGTCCTGAAGCCCAAAGCTCTCAAGGACTCCTTATTGCCTTGCTGAAGGGGAACTGCCAGTGCAATAGGAATCCAATTCATTTGCAAGTGTGCAAGAAATCCGGCTATGAAAAAATAATACCACAGACATTTGTGGAATGAGTAAAAACACACTTTCTGTGCCAAAATTCAAATGCCAGTTGGCATTTTATCTTTAAAGTGGAAATGCAGAAAATACTGAGGAATTCCACGGGATCCACCTATTATTGAATGAAATAGAAAATATATTTGCTTCCCTCAGAACTTAAGAAGAATTTAAGTGCCCACTGAAGCTATAACTTGCTTCAACTGCTATCTTCAGTGGGGAAAAACATGTTTTTCCCTGTGACCTTTTAATTTTATGGCTCCTTATAACTATAACCCTTACAGACTGAGTACCCCATAATAATGCAGTAGGAATATATCAGTACCAACTCTGCCAGTACCCAGGTGCTTTCATGTAGCTCTTAAAAGCCTGGCACCTTCGTCAGCAAAACCCTGCTTTGTAAAATCTGGGTTGCTGCCTTTCTGGCAGGGCTGAGAAAGTTGTTGGCAGCCGAGCAGCACAGGAGAGCACCTTATTGTTCTGCTTGTCAAGTACGATGCCAAGATCATTGCCTGCACGCTTCAGTGCACACCTCACAAATTACAGCTGTACCTGAATGCGGGTTTAATTAGGTACGTTTGCATACAGGGGAGCTGAAGCATTTCAGTACTGGCTCTGGCAGTACCTATTTCCAGCACTATGACATGGAAAGAAAGAGTAAAAGGACTCCTTTTCACCAGAATGAGCAAAAAAAAAAAAAAAAACAAACCAAAAACCAAAAACAGTTAAAGCTGCTCAGTGCTTCCCATTATCATATCTGTAGTGCAGGCTGAAAGATCCACAGTAGAAGCAGGGGCCTGGGACATGCAGGGGGGATGAGGCAGGCCAGAGAGAAGTGCCAGTGTGCTGCAGGGAGCCCAGGCCAGGCATGCAGGGCCAGAGAGACTCTGGGAACAGAAGCAATGACCTTGAAGCCGGTCTACAATGGTCTTTTAAAACCTGTACATTTCAAAGGTGTTGGATGAAATTTTGGATTATCCTAAGATATGTTATTAGGGACAGAGGGGAGTGCAGATCCAACCTCATCAGCTGAATTCATGTGTGAACATCTGAGACAGAATTCTCTATTAGACATTGCTGTGTTCGCTAACAAAGTTTCATCCAGCCTTGTTCTTTTTGTTCTTGTTGGTTTTCAATAATTAAAGTTTATGATACAGCAGTGCTCATGCTGTAGAATCATAGAATCATAGAATAGTTAGGGTTGGAAAGGACCTTGAGATCATCTAGTTCCAACCCCCTTGCCACAGGCAGGGACACCTCACACTAAACCATGCCACACAAAACCCAGCCTTGAACACCGCCAATGATGGAGCATTCACAACTTCCCTGGGTAACCCATTCCAGTGCCTCACCACCCTCACAGTAAAGAATTTCTTCCTCATATCCAATCTAAACTTCCCCTGTTTAAGTTTGAACCTGTTACCCCTTGTCCTATCACTACAGTTCCTCATGAAGAGTCCCTCCCCAGCACCCCTGTAGGCCCCCTTCAGATACTGGAAGGCTGCTAAGAGGTCTCCACGCAGCCTTCTCTTCTCCAGGATGAACAGCCCCAACTTTCTCAGCCTGTCTTCATATGGGAGGTGCTCCAGTCCCCTGATCATCCTCGTGGCCCTCCTCTGGACTTGTTCCAACAGTTCCATGTCCTTTTTATGCTGAGGACACCAGAACTGCACACAATACTCCAAGTGAGGTCTCACAAGAGCAGAGTAGAGGGGCAGGATCACCTCCCTTGACCTGCTGGTCACGCTCCTTTTGATGCAGCCCAAGATACGGTTGGCTTTCTGGGCTGCAAGCACACACTGAAGCCTACTCATGTTCATTTTCTCATCGACAAACACCCCCAAGTCCTTCTCTGCAGGGCTGCTCTGAATCTCTTCTCTGCCCAGCCTGTAGCTGTGCCTGGGATTGCTCTGACCCAGGTGTAGGACCTTGCACTTATCATGGTTAAACTTCATCAGGTTGGCATCAGCCCACCTCACAAGCGTGTCAAGGTCCCTCTGGATGGCATTCCTTCCCTCCAACATATCAACCAATACGTTGTTCCTTCCAGGGGGGTTGGAACTAGATGATCTTAAGGTCCTTTCCAACCCTAACTATTCTATGATTCTATGATTCTATGATAAAAGGTAAATGTTGTTTATCTTTAATAAGGTAAAGTAAGGTTTATGGTTGTTTAAAACAGGCACAGAAAAGAAATTTATTTTTTTCATAAAGTATTTCTTGGCAAAATATTATTGGTGACAAATTTGAATTAATACAGTTGTTTAACACTCTCCCAAGGATGATTTCCCTTTTCCTTTGATTTCCTTTCTCTCCTCTCCACTGACCCTCAGTAGTTTTTGTCCCTGCTCTTTGCCTTCTGCTTCAGAGCATAGGCTCTCCTGAGGAGAAAACATAGGCGAGAAGAGTTTGCCATTGTTTTCAAAAGGGGCTTGATTTGACTCCAGATCATCTTCCTGGCCATCACAACATAAGAGTAAGGGCTGAGAGAAGGAGCTTTCATGGAAATTCAGGGCTTTACTCTAAATGCGCTCAGGTGCAGAGTTTCACAGGAATCTCCAGGGGTCTTGCTAGGAGGTACAAATCAAAAGTACGGTCTCACAGTCAGTTTGACCACTTTGCCTGAGACCGAAAATGATGATTTCCTTTGAGCGGTGCTGATTCCAACAAGTGCATCGGACTGCTGAGGTTAAATGTAGCCCTTGTGAAAGCCAGTCATTAATGTCACTGGAGTTACAGCAAGGATGTATTTAGGCCAATGTGCTTAGAAAAATTTGTGATGTAGAAGTACAAAATGCCAAGTGTAGTTGAAAGGTTCCGAGGCATGCGTGTGCAGATGGGTAGAAAGATGTGATTTCTTTCTGCTTTGTCTGACATTTGGTTTTTTATTTTGTTATATTTTTTGAGTAATAATTTATCTTATACTATTTCTATTCTGTTTGTCATCTTTATTCCCTCAACTATTCAAAAATCAAGGCTTACCAGTTCTGGGTGGATTGAGAGGTGACAGGTTTCAGGCCACTACGTTGGGAAATGAATTAAACTGGAAAGTCTGTAGAAGAAAAGCACCAGGAAAAAGCCCTAAAAGACTGCTATTATAAGAGGACTGAAGAGCAAATATGTAAAAAATATGTCTGTGTTTCCTATATATTTGAGTGAAACAGTGACTGTGACCTACAGTAGCTGTGGGTCTGATATGATACAAGATCTGTTTATCTACGTGCTAACCACAGCATGGGCACATACAGCACTGGCTTCAGGGCTCCTGTGGGGGACACTTCAGACTGCCCATGGCAAGCCAGTCTAGAAGTTTTAATTTATAGATGCCAGAATGCTATTATTATGGGAGGATTTTCTAGTATCACTCTGCAAGTGGATCGAAATCTCTCCTATCACTATGTGTAGACCATAGTAATTGTGTGCATGAATACTAATTATCATGGAGCACAGCTTTCCTACTGAGGAGTCTCCCCTTGGGAATGCTTAGCTATTCTAAGGTAAATTCAAGGTGATCCCACACCCCTTCTTGCGTGTAAGACCAGAAACTATACCCAAAATGCAGATCACGTGCATCAATAAATGCATCTCAGCGAGAATAAGTCAGTGACATGTCTTATTCATTTTAGTCTCTAGGAGGTCTTCATAAAACCATTTAATGAAAACATGATTTGGGATGTTTGCACTGGATGCGAAGGTGAAATGGAGTCCTTCCCTACATTGCTGTCCGCAGAGGAAAAAGCTGTGATGGAGTTCATAACAGACTTGGACCAGCTGATGTAAATTGCCTGACCTCCACTGAGTTCCACACAGCCGAAGTGGTTGACCCTCAGTAAAAATCTGACCCAGTAATTCTGGCTGCTACCCAAATCTGTCTTTTATTAGCAAATGAGTTTCATGAAGTACCTTTATCCATCTTGTGCCCCTCTTCCTGCCTAACCATTTTCCAGAGCAGGACATCCTTCAATACAATTAATTTCACTAGGTTCATTCCCCTAAGGTTTATAAATAAGTCGCCCAGGCAGAGCATGGTATTTGCTCTGTCTGCTTCGTTTAACTCTGTAAGAGCTGTGTTTCCCTGCACAAAAAGAAATAGCTTGCAAGGACCTAACAATATTCAGGACAGTACAAAAGATGGTACTGAGTAACGAACTCATCACAGCTCAAACATCCAATGAAGCCCTGACAAAAGCCTCTCACAGTCTGCATCTTACAGAGCCAAGCTTCAAATTATGTCTTGGTGCAACAGTCTTGATTCTTCCTGCCAAATTGAGGAGGAAGCAGCACTAGGAGCTAGCTTGGCAGCAGGACCAATTTGCTGGGTTGGGGTTTCCCACTCCCAAGACTTGCACTTGCTTTCCTTCTATTTAGCACAGGAGAAATTTGGAGTGGGCACCAGGGAAGAAAGCATGCTGAAAATTGCTGTACAGACTGCAGGAATTAATTAAACCCTACTGGAACAGAGAGGGAGCCACAGAGAGTGTTTCTGCACTCTGTGCCTAAAATCCACCTGGGAGAGGGTGCCAGAGCTCGGATGCTCTCACCTAGGGCTGCTGAGGGCTTTATTCAGTGAAACTGCAGCAACCAACAGGGATTTAAATCCTGCGCGGTAGAGCTGCTACCGGACCCATCCCTGAAGCAGCAGTCTGGGGAGGTACAGCCTACCCGGCCCTCAGGCGCAGACACTGGTGGGAGGGGAAGGGGGCTGTGGGTGGCTTACTTGTACTTGAGCACTTTCTGGCGCCTTTGCCCAAGCCTGGTTTTGGGGCTGGTTCTTACCCAGCAATGTCCAAAACGCAGGCTCCACCAGAGGGCACAGCCACCCAGCAGGAGTGGGGAGCTGGGGCAGCAGCAGAGGCAGCAGCATCAGGAGGATGCTCCTGGGAGCAGAGATACCCCAATAGCTCGAAGGGCTGGCTCCTGCCAATCCCAGCTGCATTCTAAAAGGAACTGGGGTTTTCCTTTAAAAACACACTGCTCCTGCTGCTTTCAAAAGTGGCCCAGCATCTGCTTTTGGCATCTGAGCGCATGATTGATCATCTGGGCAGGGCAGGTGAAAGGAAGCTAGCACAGACAGAACATCACTTTCTTTCAGTGATTTTTACTTACTTTTGACCTTATTTTGGATGTGTGCACCAGGCAGGCTTCCTGAGGTGGCAACTGAGGGTTACCTTTTCTTCCCACTGATACAGTACTAGAACCTGGGGTAGCTGATGTGAGGTCATGTTTTATGACTCAGATCAGAATTTGGCCCTGGTTCTTTATTTGCAGAAGCCTTCCATTTATTCAATAGTTACCCAGTGACCAGTGTGCTTCAATGATTAATTTTCTTGTGTTGGAAGAAACAGAAAAAAACCCACAAGCTGTAACTTGTAAGATGATGATTTTTTTGTAGTGGTTGTGCCTAGTCTGCCTGTGAGCTGTGGGTCTGAGAGGGGGGTATGAAGACCTTTCTGACCTGTCCCCTTTGCCCTCCATTAGCCTGTGCAGCATTTCTAAGGGGACAAAGAAGAAGAAGGGCATCCCTCTTTCTTTTCAGACAGCATGTGCAGGGAAACTGATACACACCCTTCAAGAAGGTATAAATCAGGAGATGCACCCTCCTTGTGCAAGGAAGAGCTCAAGGAGCCCTCCTTTCTATGATGCCTCCCAATGCTCACTTTAGAGCTGCATTATCTCATTAGGGCTCTCCCTCTGTGGCGTTATTAAAAGCACACTTGAGTTTTCTCTATTTGTCTCAGTAGATTATCATGGCAAGTACATGCCTTGTAGTATACAACATGCCAGTAATTAACACCTAGCTACAGCTCTATGGCATCTTGGTCTTTCTTAACTGATGACCACAAGTCAAAGACAGGCATTTATACTACTGACAGTAAGAATACAGCATATTTTAATTTTGAGGACAATGTATGTAGCAGATAATCAACATAATAATTATGCTTTGTATGTAAAATAACACTTTCCTTCTAAGTCTCTTCAAATTTTTAGCACTCGATAGTGAATTTAGGGTGATGGAAGAGTTCTCAGTTTTGCTGTTCAGATTAAAACTGAAGCAGAGAAGGGACTTGTCAGAAATATCTTGGAAACTCTGCTATTGACCCATTTAGGCTAAATGAATAAAAATCTGTAAGTTCATAGTTTTGGGGTGTAATTGTGAATGGTATTTGTGTATGTCTGTTTGTGAGGCCTGACTGACGTCTAATAAATATTCTGCTGATTCCTGTAATTAAGAATAGGCACTTTGACCTGTAGAGCCCAAGACATGAGTTTCTGGTGACACAAGTTATACACATATAGAGCAAGTGATGAAATTTCCTGTCTTCTGGGTGTTGTTTCAACAGATGAGGTTCTCAGATAAGCAATGCATTAGTTCACTGTCCTTCCAGAGGAAGCTAGTGAAGAGCCCTGGATGGAAATGCAAAGAATCTTCAGTTGGTCGGGTCCTCATGGTGATCAGTGGTCATATGTGACCTTTGTATATTTAAACATTTGTTTGATAATCATACTGGCATGCAGGAAAACCCATCTCTTTTCTCGGGATTATCCTGGAAAAGGGAGAGGGAAATGACTGTAAAAAGGAGTATGGGGACAAAGACAGTGGTATATTTCTGTTTCTTCCCATGAAAAGGCAATTCTTATCCTTGGAAAGATCCTTCCTGATATCTGACCTTTAAAAATGCTGAAGAAACTCATAGCTTCATATTTTATCACCCCTTTTTTCACATTGAGTAATACTTAGATATACTCACATACTACCTTATGTCCATGTGACAACTTATGGCTTAACCCCTAATACCAGAACTCTGAATCTCCCAATTTCCAAATTGGAATAATTTCAAATGGAGCCCTCTCCCACACTGAGTGCAAGTTAGCCGAGCTGAGCAAACCAGAACTTGCCTCCTTCTGGTCAAAATAGTCAGCCTAGGGCTAATCTGTTTCAAGCACTCTACTCCTATTAGTGAGAAGTTGTTCCTGCTGTAAGCTTGCCCTGCTGCAGGCTTATTCTTGGTCAACATCTGGCTGTAGCAACACACATTCCCCAATTTACAGACTGGTAGATAGGTGACCACTGGAGCAGTAAAACAAGATAAAAACAAGCAGACAGCTGAAACTGAGAAACAGTCTGTCTGCTCAGGAATACGTAAACTCAGAGAGAATTAACACTTCACATTTTAGCACCCTTGCTATACTTAGCAGGTGGTTTTTCTTCCACTGCCCATCCTACAGCCTCTGGGCCAAGCACTCTGTTGCAACCCACTGGCTCACTTTGCCCCTTTGAGAGAGCACAAGGTGACATCCCAACTCCAGCTCCACCGTGAACCACATTACTTTCCCCCTCCACAAGACAGACCTGACCCTTCAAGGAGCCAATGCAATTCACTACACAAGATATTTATTTTCTTTCTGATTTTTTGGTTTTGGGTTTTTTTTAGGTCATGTACCTACCCACTGTAGTGAGCTGAATCAGCTGATAGAGGGGTGAGGGGATTGCCAGGGGTGGGGAAGCAGGAGGAGCGCATGACCAACAGGAGAGCAGGGAGCAGAAACTCCCCTTCTGTGGAAACCAGCTAGCTCAACCCTTCCACCCAGGCAGTCTCTGCCTGATAGTGTGGCAATCAGCTGGAGTGCAGAGAGCAGGATAACTTGTTATTTTGGAACACTCCCCAAATAGCACTCATCCTCCAAATGACTGGAAGACGCCAAAAGAGTAATTCCTGTGGCTTGTCTCTTGGAACGCAAACAGCTTGTGGCATGCAGGCATTGTCATGTACCCAACTGAAGGTGTCTGCTTCCACAGGTGGGTGGGCTAGGGTATCCAGCACATCCTTGGGGCCAGCAGACCGGACATGGGATCTATGGGAATAGCTGCTGGAGGCCAGAAAGAATACTGGAGGACACCTCAAATGGCAGTACCAGGCACCTGTCTCCCTGAAAATGCGTTGAGATTGAAGTCACTGACATTAGAGTCCTCATCAGTGACAAAACATATCTCCAACTACACTGATAAAACACTGCCTGGGAGAGGGAGTACTCCTTAAGTAGCTTGAGTAGAGGCTTGAGTAGCAGTGACAGAGCCTGTCCACAGACCTCCCCATACTTCTAAAATAGCAAAAGCAGGCTGAAGATACAGTACAAAAGCTCTCCCTTGACCCTATTGACTTCCTACAAAAATCATATTTCTTCATGTATTCAATCTAATGCAAACATAGAGCACTTTTTCATGCCAACAAAAAGCACTTCTGAGCCCAGAAAATACCTGTGCAGTCCCTAAGATGTTCAAAAATATGTTTAAAAATTAAAGGCAGCCTTTTAGAAACAGATTCTCTGCACAACTGTGCAACCACTTTTATGTACGACTTTTCTTTCTTGTACTCTAAAGTGCATGCAACTCTAAATTGCAAAGTAAAGTTCTTCTATAGACTGTTTTTACAGATTCCAGATGGCACAGAGCAAGTGACTTTGCTATGTAAAGCAGAAGATTTTAGAGGAGGTGACTATAAAGATTTACCCAGCTTTTGTACTCCCTTCAGTACTGAGTGCAGGATTAGTCCATCTGATTAGCTGAAAAAATCCCCAAGAGAAATACTTTCCCATTTTCAGTTTTGAAGAATCAGCCTAGGCATCTTTTTTTTTTTTTTTTTTAATTCCTTAAAATACATACAATCAATATTTGTAGAATTAAATGTCACAATGTTACATGGAAGAATGAGATCTTCTTTTTCCCCTTTGAAATCAGTGAGCCTTTGTGCATACCTGTATGATCTCAGCAGCAACAGGGAGGTTAGGCAGCATAACTGATGACTGAGTCCTGTCCTTCATTTTAGTAATCTCTATATGGGATTTCTGTAGCACATTCACATTTGATAACAGTGGTAAGTAATAATAATCTTAACTGGACTAATTAAGCAATAATTAACAGGAATTAATCCTGTTATAGCCTTACTGCTAAAGGAGACCAAGGGATGGTGTTCATCTTCTGTGGGCTGAGCACTATTTCCGAATCCCACTGGAGGCTCCATTGCCTCAGACAGCAAGCGTGCCACCACATCTTGTCCCTGCTGAGGTGAGCAGGACTTTTCAGGGCACTGGAACCCTGTAGCAGAATCATGGTCTGTACATACTGCAAGCTGTGACAGTTGGGATAGAGCCTGAGAGCCATTTGGCAATACACTGTTGCATTACCAGGTTTTTTAAGGAAGGGAGTGAACGGACACTATCAGTTGTGCTGGTTCTGGGAGCAGCTAAACCTGCACAGGGCAGAAGCAGGTGAAAAGTCCAGGCCTGCTTAATGACACTTTCCTAATTGCAGTTGGCAAGCAAGCTCCATGCTAGAGGCTGAAACTGCGAAGACAAAAAACTCACCACAGGATTTTCAGAGTGCCCAGCAGCTATTTCATCAAAGTGCCCTTCAGCTTTTTGCTTATTTCCAAGATTGTGAAATATTCAGAATATTCAGGCTTTAAAAAACATCAAAGTATGAAAAATTACAGAAAGTTAAGGTTGAAGTTCACACACTTGTTGTTATCTTTGTATTGCTCCACTCGTCAGTGAAAATACACACATACCCACGCATAAATAGGCACCTATAATAACAACACTAATCACTTGAAGCAGTGCTTTCTCCTTCTGTGGCTCTTTTGTATGGCAACATAAAATTAAATTAGTCTTTAGAATGTGATTGCACAGATTCCATTATTTCAACCGCCTTTTCAATTTTTAATTCAAATAAAAAGTAGTATATAAGAAAGTCAAGCAAATATATAGAATCATAGAATAGTTAGGGTTGGAAAGGACCTTAAGATCATCTAGTTCCAACCCCCCTGCCATGGGCAGGGACACCTCACACTAAACCATGCCACTCAAGGCTCTGTCCAACCCGGCCTTGAACAACTCCAGGGAAGGAGCATTCACAGCTTCCCTGGGCAACCCATTCCAGTGCCTCACCACCCTTACAGTAAAGAATTTCTTCCTCATATCCAATCTAAACTTCCCCTGTTTAAGTTTGAACCCGTTACCCCTTGTCCTATCACTATGGATTAACATCAAAAACCTGTAAAATAGACATTTAGCATGACCTCAGCATGCAAACTTAGGTGGTTCAGTGTAGTCATCCAGCTCCAAATTGACGTGCCCATGTTTGAACTTTTTGCCTTCCACTTCTCCATCTCACCTCCTTCCCTTACAAAACAGATTATTTTTGCTGACCTCTCAGCAATGAAAGTGAAATTATTTTCTCTCAGGTTTACTGATATTGTTTAACCCACAGTTGCAGGGAAGTAAGTACACTGTTGGTGTCATGATCTCCCTGGCTTGTAGGGGCTAAGCAACCTGCAGGTCTGCAGATGTACTGGCAGATAATGTAGAAAAAAACCTTGTGTCTTTTGCTTATGAATGAATACCGTCTGGGATATGCTTAGAATTGCTACTAGTGAACACAAAGATGGGAAATTCAAATTCTGTGATTTATATGGAAATGGCTATAATGAGACAGGTCGGGCTGTTGGATTGCATTTTATGCACAAGACTTCATGTGCTTTGAAACCGCAGAGATTTTCCACTTCTTGCCACAAACCACGGCCTAGAGCTTCAGCACGAATTGAAAAATGCTCCTGTTTCTTAGGGCTGTGAAGAAAATACTGAGAGGGGCTGAGGATGTGAACCATGTGAAGACAACGATATAATTACCCCACTTACAACCACAGTTAGCTTTTATCTGGCCTATCTAAGCCATAGCACTGACAATGATGAGGAGCAGATTGCTGTCTGAGCTACCCACAAGGGCTGCACACTGGAGTTACTGCCTGGCCTCTGTGCTGTGCTCTGCAGATTGCTCCTGCTCATCATCTTTTCTGTTGTAGCTGGCATGAGCTGCATTAAAAATATTGCAGAACAGCTTAGATACAGGTGGTTACAGAGCACATGGGTGGTTTAAGTACATGATCAAGCCGGGTACTATAGCACAAAGGAATGGGAGTACGATGAGCCATAGGTTACTTTATAGACCTGAGAGAGGACTCAATAATTACTCTTTAAATTCTCTTATAACATTTTGATGTTGATTATTGCTTACTGTTGATTTATTATGAGCTGACACTTCCTGAGTAAAACGGTTTGCTCATAAGGTTTGCTTAGGCTTAGCACGGCATCCATCCAGGCAGCTTCCCAGCTGTCTGTGGTTGAGTCCAGCAATAATGCAGCAGCACAGACTAACACAATTTTCAGGCCTGGCTTGCCAGGTAAACTTGGGCTGCCCATAAGCATCCCTTGGCCGTTTTTTTGTTTATTCCTTGGCACTTTCTGAAACTTTTTTTTTGTTAGGACCAATCAGGACCAGCTAGTAATCCTATGGAGGTCCCTTATTAATTCTTGATATCAACTCCCGTTTTCTTATCCAATGGCACCACCTAATTGTTTCCCTATTATGGGACGTAAAGGAGAAGCCAGTTTTCCATGGCTTCCATTATTTGTATGTTGCTCTGCTTTCAAATATGGCAAAATTGAAGACAGAGATTGAATCCTTTAATGCATTAATTGATACAGCTGAGAAAAAAAAAACCCTTTCTAGCACATAGGCCTCCTTCAAGTTCTGTTTGTTTTAGTAATTGATGTTATGTTTAAACCACAGTGTCAACTCTCATTGCCACTTACTATATCTTATTTTGACTTGTCAGCAACATAGCATCCCATTTCCCGGCAGCTGCTAAGAGTTTAGTGGAGACTTAGCTATACATCAGTACAACAAACTATTCGAAATTACTCCTTACAGTAATAGAAACCTAATGAGTTTTGCAATAAATTAACACTGTGACAGGGAAGAAAAAGTATTTGCTTAGTAACAGGAATGATGATGGTAAGGTGCCTAACCTGATTAGACAGTTCTTTGTAAATCCTGAAAGAACCTGCTTGCATTACTCAGCCAAAGGGTCCTGGGCAAAATGGAAATGGCATTAACATGTATCTGGTAGAAAATGCAGCATTTAGCTGCTACGTCTTCAATACAGCTTTTGTAGACATGCTAAATGAGAGGAATAAAAGGTAATGCTCAGTAACTATCTATTTATTGATCAAGATGGGCACCCCATAGGAAAAAAAAAGTTATGCACATGTATGTGTGCAGAGGGACTTCGGTTGTATTCCCTGTCTCTTGAAACCATATCATTCTCCCCACATCCTTCCTCTTGAAAGGTATTTACAACTTTCACTTCAAGTTCCTGCTTTTATGTGAGAATTAAAAACATTACTTCAAGAATGATTACATAAAAGTTATTACCCCTTAAAATAGACTATATTTCTTTTGTTGACTGTTCTTGACTGCAGTTGATATAAGCAACAAGAAGCAGGGCTTAGAAACTCCTCAAGGCCCAGACAATTTTATGCATTCTTCCATTGACCACACATATTTTGTAAGTGATCCTGAGCTTTGGTATTAACTTGCAGATAGTCACATGCTAGGGGGAATTTTCAGGTAGCCCTCATGAGGCCAGGACAGGAAGAAGAGATGTATTAATTGCAGATTGTTTAACCTATGCAGAAGTCCTGTGAGCTATCAAAAAACTGGAGAAGTCCCTGGTGAGCTTTTGAGATGCATATGAATCCCAGCAGGGTTTATCGTTTCGAGGATGTTAATATATTTCCCGAAACTCTTACAGCTGACTTTCAAGCATTGCTGGGACTTGCTTCTACACGATGCCTTGCACAGTCAGCACTCCTGAATGAGCACTGAATGCCACATAGATGCTTTGAGTCTGGGTGACAGCTGAGTCCAAGATAGATATTTCCAAACAGAAACCCTGGGGGCAATAGTCAACCTTATCTGAAGCCCTGTGGCCATCCAGACCCTATAGGAGCCCTTGCCATAGCATTTCATAACCTTCAGCTCCATCCTGTGCACTGCACCAGCTCTGGCACTGATTTTAGGAAGCTGCCACTGTAAGGGAGCATGTCTCAGGCCCTCTGGCTAATCTGACACTTCAGGATTTCTAAAGTCCACCCACACACTCTGGAAACTGCATTTGGGGCAGTTCTGTTCTGAACAGCTGTTTTCAGTCAGAAAGAAACTCCCAGACCATAAACTTCAATGCACCAGATACTCGTGAAATAATCAGATGCAATAAGCCTTTAAGCCATACAAGTTTCTAATCCAAAATAGTTTGGAGTTGCAGAAAAAGGGATACTGATATTTTTTCCCCAAAAAATTAAGATTTCTGGTAATGGTCTCTCTGTAACAACTCCACTTTTAAAACAGAAAAAAAATATTTTGCCACTCATGGAAGTAAATATAACCAGACACAACAAATATTCTCACAAAATTGGAGCCCAAATTTCTTTGTTTATTTCCTAGTCATTTTCAAGCAAAGAGCATTGTCATACAACAGCATTTGTTGTACCACACATTAATTTCTCCATCTCTCTGTATCAAAGATATTGTTCAGATGGATGACCAGTATCACCTGGAGCTTTTAATGGAGCAAGTGCAGATGCACACTGTGGTGAGGACATCTGGAGTTGACACATCCATGTGTAATCCTACAGGAATTATATCTAGCAGAGGAGCAGGGGATGTCGGCCAATTATCTGCCATGGGCAGCATTTAACCTCCAGCATGATGGCAAGGAGCAGTCCCATGGCTCTAGCAGACCTAGAGCTCTGTAGCTGTGAGGAGCCCTTTACCCTGTGCTTCATCCAGCCACCCGATGTCATGCGTGGCAGTGCTGGAGATCTCTCTAGATGTCTTCACCCATCTGCCTTCTGGTCCCCATCCACAAAAACTGCCTGCCAGTAGAGATTAGGACTTTTAGGGGCACATGCTTTGGAGCAGGAGTGCATATGAAGTCAGCTTTGCCCAAACACCGCTCCACCAGCAAGTTCAGTAGCCACTTAGTTGCTGATGTGAAGCAGTTTTGAAAATCCCTGTATCTCTCAGAGCCTCTCATCTGGAAAGCAAAGCTAGCACTATTGCTCTTCCCCTTCATCCTGTCTGTATAGACAGTAATCATTTTGAGAAAAGGACTGAAGGACCTTGATCTGTTGAAGGCCTTTGGGTACGATAGTAATAAATAATAATTTAGCACCACCTTGCAGTTTCAGTGTGAGCAGCGTGAGGTTTGGTGTTTTGCTTGAAACCCCCTGTCAGGTGACAACGTGAGAAACTCAGCCCTCATTAGGGAAAAAGAAAAGTTCTAATTGTCAGGAAAAAAAGGAGAGAAAAACTGAAGAACAGGACTCTGAAGTCACACTAGTCAAATGCAAGCAGGAACATCTGACTAGTTGGCTGCTGATGTCCCACAACGTGAGGGCTCTCTCTTTGCTTCTCTTTCTCCTCCCCAGTGCTTGGGTTTAATGACATTAAACACTTCCATGTTAACGAGAACTGAATTCCATAAGAGACAAGAGCATGCTGACCAGTGCTGGATCTGTTCACTTTCTTGACATTTGCTGGCTTTCTTGACACAAAAGCTGTTCTTCTCCTGCCTCCAGACCGCAAGCTCGGTGAGGGCTGGGACCGCTGTTTTAGCCCAGCTGGCACTGTAAAGCACGTCCCGGGTGCTGCCGGAGCCGGAGGAACTCAGCTGGAGACATCAGCATGTGGTAGATGAGACGGGAAGGCAAAATTAAGGATCCATAAACACCGTGTACCTTAGCTGCCAGGGGAGCTGAGCAGATGATAGTTACAGTCGGGGTCCCTGCCCCACGCTGCCCCAGCCACCGGGCAGCATCCCAAACGTGACTGCACAGCAAGGAGCCTGGGGCTCTGCAAGACAGTGACCAGCGTGTGGACACCCACCAGCACTCCCTTCCCTGCAGTACCCCGGGCCTGGCCGGTCCGGGGGCAGAGAGCCCAGCGCGGCGGGGTGCGGCAGTCACTGCAGGTGCGTATTGAATTCAGATGCAAACAGAGCGCGGGGTGTAGGCTTTTGGGGGGCAGTGTATGTGTTTGCTTTTCTGGCTAAACCTCAGCTCGTGCCTCTTTATTTCCCGGCTGGCCGCGGAGGGCGCGCAGGGCGCTGCGGTAGCGATTCAACACAGGGGTGGGGGCTTCCGATTTCTGTAGTTATTTTGGAGGGCCTGGAGGGGTGTATGTGTGTGGGGTACCCCCCATGCCCGGCAGGAGTGCAGCCCCGGTATGGACCGGCGGCAGGTACGCGAGAGGGGGCGGGTGTCCCGGGCGGCGGCGGCGGGCGGGCACTAAGACCGCACCGCCCCCGGGCGCTGCGCGGCGGCCGCAGAAGAGGAGGAGACCGGCGGGCCCGGGAGGAGAGGCGCGGAGGGGCGCGGAGCTATGTTAAACCCGGGATACCGCTGAGGCGGGGCTGGCCAGGCCACGGGCGGGGGCTCTTCGGCGGCGGGCGCGCAGGGGCCCGGCTCCCGAGGCGGCGGCAGGCAGCATCTCGGCGCGGAGAGCGGCTCCGCAGCCACCGGGCCAATGAACATGTCAGTGTTGACTTTGCAGGAATACGAATTCGAGAAGCAGTTCAACGAGCATGCGGCCATCCAGTGGATGCAGGAGAACTGGTGAGTGCCGCCCCCTGGCCCCGCCGATCGGCGGGGAGGCGCTGAGCCCATCCGGCTGCGCCCTGTGCGCCCGGCAGCGCGGTGCAGCGCGGTGCGGCTCCGCGCCGCCGTGCGCGGGCACACGGGCGGGCGCTGCTGCCGGCGCTGCCTGCGCGCCCGTGCGCGGGGCCGCCCAGCCGGGCTACGCAAGGCCAGGGCATCCAGCCGGCGGTGCGGTGAGGCTCGGCTCGGTGTGCTGCGATGCGGGCCCCGACCTCCCGCCGTTGCGTCCTGTCGTGCCCCGGCCTCCGGATGCGCCGGCGGCGCAGAGCCGCACACGTGCCCGGGCTCTGCCCTCGGCCTCCCTTGCCTCCATCCCTGCCCGTCACTCCCGTTCCTCGCTCGTTAAAACAAGTTGCTCCTTTGCCAGTGCTCCCCGCGGAGCCCCTTTCCTTCCCACTCCCCTCCCCCAGCTCCTAATAAAACTTCATTTGGAGCCATGCGGTTATTAACTTTCCCGGCGTGTGCAGGGAACTGGGGCGAGCTGAGCCGCGGCGGGATCCGCCGTGCTGGGAGCTGCGCAGAGACTCCGTGGGGTTGGCCATGCTGCGACGAGATGAAGCCGCACGGACACACGCACACAGACACGCGCAAACGGACACATGCACGCACACCGCCTTGCCCGCCGAACGGGATCGCTGTGCCGGTAGCCTGCCTGGTGCCCCACACTGCTCCGGGGGCATCCCTGGTCCCAGGCGCGGTCCGTGCTGCTCCCCAGGCCTCGGCTGGCAACGTGGAGGGAGTGCCCCGGCCGCCACTGCCCTCTCCTGCGTGGTACCCCGGGCCGCCCTCGGGCCGGGATCTCCCTCTCTGTCACACGTGCCAGAAACCTTGCTTCTGGCATTGGCTGTCTACACTGGTCTTGTGTTCACACCTTGCCTGTGCTCACTTGTGCTTTTCTGCTGTGTTGTCCCCAGCCACCCTGACCTGGTGTCCAGTCTAACCCTGCCTTCTGCTCCCGTGGTGTCTTTCCCCAGCTTGCCCCCTGCATTCCCACTGCCCACATGCCCTCCCTCAGCAGTGCCAGCTGCCCTCTCAGGTTCCTTCAATCCCTGAATCTCCCAAGTGAGGAGCTTCCCAGTGCTACCCTCAGGTGACAATGGCAGGGTAAGAGTGTCTCTTGGTCCAAGCTTTGGTGCCTATGTTTGCAAGGTAGAATGGGCCCAAATGCTAGGTGGATCTCAGCCAGGGACTTGCTAGAATCCTCCAATGACTCTTCTGGGGGCTTCTAAATGCAGTATAATTAAAATGACCCTTTAAGTGTATGTGTGTGTCTCCATTCCCCTGGAGGTGAGCTCATTAGCTCTTGAAGGTTACCTAGTGTCACTCATGTTTCAGGAAAAAGGAGACCACATACATACTCTTGGGCTGGGAGTGTTGGATGCTTCCCATTTTGTCCATGATCCAGAAAAAAATTGGCATCAGAAGAGGACAAACTGGTAAAAGAGGATGGAGGGGGGATACCTGAGTGTGTTTTATAGTCAAATAACTCCGGAGAGATGTGATTTAGATTAAAGAACATGACTAGGAGTCAGTATTCCTGTGTCATCTTCTTGGCTCTGCTGTGCTGCATGGCATGACCTTGGGAACATTATTACATAACCTCTCCTAGGCCTCAGTTTCTCCAGCAGGGAAAGACCAGAGGGGTAGGGAGTAAGAATGCTGAAATGCTCTCATGAAGTGCTTTGATAACTTCGGTAATGTTTGCCGAGTGACTTGAAGATGTCAGGTACTATATAAATGCTAAGCAGTGTTGTTAAAATCTCCCTGGCAGTCTCATGTGCTGCAGAGTCTCCAGCTGGGACTCCTGTAACACCAGGCTTTCTCTTGCCAGCTTCAAAGGAAGAGACCATCGGTTTTACATTGCTGCTGTACAGCTAAAGAGGCACAATGGTCTGTGTGCACCTACTTTTCAGTCTAGTTCTGCCTTCTCTAAGGGAACTGATGAAATATTACCTTTGATTCACATGAAAGTAAAGGAGAACAATCTGCTTGTGGCCTGGGAGTGTTTCTGGAAACTAAATGGAACTGTGCCCATTGTCGTGATAGACTTGTTCTGAAAATGCTGCTGAAGACCCTTTGGAGTTTTAGGTTAAATTATGTGGCTTTATCTTCAGGATATTCACTTGCTTAATGAAAGCTGCTGTACCAGCACTTGAATTCTGTGGGGGAACTAAACTAGTAAAATGCAGCAGCTAAGGGCCATACAAGAAGGCTTTTCTTCTTCATATCAGGGTGACACCATAGGTTTGCTTATGCAGACACTGATGGCAGTACGTGGCTTCTTGACTTTGTAGGTGTAGCCTTAACATACATGTCCTTAATGCAAGCGCATTCTAAGATGAGGTTGTTGAGTAGTAGTTTGTAGAGATGAACACAGTTGTTCATTCTTTGGGGAGGAAGATGGACTAAGTGGACTTGCTTCAGGGAAAAGCTTGTAGGATTTTATACTGTAATCTATTTAAATTAGGATGCCATACTATTACCATGTCTAACATGGAGGTAAACAAATTCTGTAGGCATGGCATTTATTATTTTGCTTAACTTTAGAAATCTTTCTCGATACCTTACAAGGCCATAAAACCAGCTAGGCTGTGCGGTGTTGGGGGGTGAGGTGGCTCTAAGGAGTTGATCTTGTCTTTTGGATTTTGAGAAGAGTCTTTGGATTCTGACAGGGTCACGTATGAAAATGTAGGCCAGTTTGAGGAAGGACATGGATCCCTTTACATACCCTCTGGGTTCTGAGCTGGTTGGAGCACTGACAAGCCCTTTTAATTATAACTGTGCAAGCCTAAACCTGGAAAAGCTTGAACGCAAAGCCTAGGGGTAGCGGCATACCCCTGGGTACTGGTTTGATTGGTCTGGATGGATCATGGTGGCTGGTTCAGTTTGGCCAAAGCTTGTGCCTCCTTTGCCTCTGTCCTCCAAGCCTGTCCCAAGGTCCATTGCTCCCTGGGGCAAGTGCATGTCCTCTGCACTCGCTGGTCACTGGCACCCAGGTTTTTCTTCAGCACAGCCCCATCCTGCTGTTTATTTCCTCACTGCATCTGCCCCTGGAGATTAGCCCTCTGAGGCTGACATGAACAGAGCCTGTCTGACAGTGAATTGGTCTAATGGCAGTGAATGAGGTCCTTCTTGCTTCATTCCAGATGTTCCTGCTTCGCTTTAGAGAGGCCCGCATCCTGCAGTGTTCATTGCGCTGGGACCTCTTTAGAGCCTGGGCCTCAATTAGTGGTGCTGTAAACAGGCTACTGTTTTGACACAGAAGAAAAATGAATAGTCTGTTCCCCGACACAAGCTGATATGTTTCGCGCCCCCCTCAATGCATAGCTTTATGTATGTGTTGCCCTTCTGGTACGGCCCCCAGATTGCCTGGTTCTCCTGAAGAGAGGCATGAAGGGCAGAGCAGGGTTGCAGGCTGCAAAGGCAGACCTGCGCACTGCTGGTCTGAAGGTGAGAGCCACCCAATTAGTTCTTTCCTAAACAAGCGATGGTGGGTTTTCAGGAGGTTAAAGAACTAAGGGGTCCATTTAGTCTCATGAAACTGCTTAATCTTTCCCATATTGTGGGAAAGCTGTTGTGGATGTACCTTTACATATAGTGCCACCAGGTAGCTTTTAATGTGATACAGTATCAATTTAAGGTAAGATACACTGTCTTGCTGTATTCAGGCCATGGGAGGTTTGATTTCAGGATAATCAGGAATAATTCAAATGTTTATTAAGATAATTACTTAAAATGATTTCTCAAATCAAACTCTCCCAGCACCTCCTCACAAACTTCTTCAGAGAGGGGAGGGGGATGAAATAAATAATCTGCAGGGGATTTTCCCCCACCTTAAACTGCTGCATGAGAATTAATGTAGCTCTAGTCCTTTATCTCTTGTGCATAAATACATTAGTATTTGTGCAGAACATTCGTAGTTCAGTCACACATGCAGCAAAAAGGGCTGCAGCACTGTGATCCCGATTCCCGGCTGCAGGCAGTGAGGCAGCGAAAACTGGCTGGTGCTTGGAAAAGCAGATAGTGACAGCAGCGCAGGAATGGAGCAGTGACCGGCGAGGTCCTTCCCATCGTGCTGCAGAGCGCCAGGTTCGGGCATCAGCACGAAGTGACAGTTGTTCCTGTTATAATTGTCTGGCCAATAATAATTATCTTCAGATGTCTGCTGACGAGGGGCTCGCCAATGGGGAGGCAGGAGGCCTGTGCTGACTGCGCCGAGATTATCTGGGCGAGATGACGTCACGTCAGGGCTTGCCTAAAATCACAGAAACTTTTCCTCTGCTGCTGCTCAGCTGCTGCTGCAGAGCTCCGGGCATCCCTGCTCTCCTGCCCTACCCTCCTGCCCTCCGAAGGCTCCCCACCCCCTCCTTTTGTGTGCCCCTCCTGGCTTTTTCCATGCCTGTTTTTCTCCTTGAAAAGCCAAGGCTTAACCCTTGGCAGCCAGCACCATGGTCGTAGGTAGCAGCAGGAGCTGAGCTGGAGCGGATGAGGATGAGCAGGATGCAGAGGAGCTGGTTATTCCCCAAAGATACTGTGGGGCTCTGCTGCAGAAATTGGCTGTTTTCATTTATGAGCTTCCAGTAAAGAGGGAAGCACTGTCTAAAGGCAGCCAGGCATTTTTTAGTTTTAAAGGGCTGTGGTAACTCAGACTTGACTCTGAAATTAACTGTGTGAACCTTAGATGAATGTAAATGTGTATTGAAAACAAACATCCAGGTGCAGGGAGTTATTTTTAACCTTTTGTTAGCAAAAATGTTAATGTGAGGGGCAGAGTGTACAGCCAATGCTGAGAGAAATTTATCCTTTGGTGTGATTTTCTTTCCAGTCAAAACTGGAGATAGATGTGGAGCAGAGGGTCAGCTAATTTGGATTTGAAGCGCACTTGCCTTTTAATAATTCACAGAAGCACCATCGTCCTAGACAGATTTGTTTCCTAAATGCAGAACAAGCTTCCCTCATCCACTTAAGCTACTCTTACCACATGCAGAAATCAAGAGAGGCTGTACACGTATCTCTCCAGGCATACGTGCGTGGCAGCCAAAAACTGATGTAAATTACTTCTTTTTTTTGCCTTCTCCTGAGCTCCTGCTAAATCCCAGAGAAGGATGTGGAGGGAACATGACAGTCACCCTGTCCTTCTCTCTGTGGCGCAGCAAGGACTCAAAGGAAAGGTGTACGAGTTGCTCTTTCCCATAGAGAGACTGTTGTACTTGAGCAAAACTCAGCCAGCGCAAGAACTGAGCCTACCTTCGCATTTCATCCCCCAGAGGGGCTTTTTTCTGTTCTCTTGTGCAAACTGCCCATAAAGCTGACAGGACAATCAGAGCATGATAGCTTTGGAGCTGCAGAGATTAGAGGATACCGCTTCTTTGCCTTTCCTCCATCCCTCAGGCCTTTCTGAGCAAGAAGCTGACACACTGTAGTATAACAGGGCTTTGGCTCCTTGAAAACACAACGACAGAGTCTATGGGGAGTAACAGTACATGTCATTTCAAAGTTCAGGTATTTTCTGTCTATGTGTTGGGGGGAGGGGGAGGGAAGAAGGAAAAAGACTGTGGCACAGAAATGTCATCCTGAAGATAAATACATGGGTGTCTTCTGGGTTCAGCCTACCACTGAAACGTAGGCATTGGCCTTTTGCTTACTCTATCCCTAGAGTGTGAACACATCTGTCATCGTGTTGCTTCCCTAATTTTTAAGCCTCTGAGAGTGAAAACATCTCTTCCACTTTGTCAGACACTATGTGCCTGTGGGAATAATGGACTTGTAAGAATGGAGCAAGAAGTACTTCAGGAGCTTGCCATTTCCACAAGTGATTATGAGCATTCAGGAGCGTTTCGGTTTGGAATGGGATGTGGCGTGCTATGTCTTGGCACTTTTGAAAAAGTAGCTCATATTGTTAAGTAGGCATACACTGTGAAAGCACAAGGGTGTTTGTGCAGGCATGGGTTGAGTAGCAAATGGTGGCACAAATCCCTAGATTCAGGGTGCTTTATGTGGATGGGCAAAGGAGTGATGGGGAGAAGCCAATTTGCCCTGGGACTAGGATGCAGGGTGCCCAGGTATCTCCTTTCTCCTCTAAACGGCCTGACCCTGAACCACAGGGAGTTTTTCCCCTGGCACACAGTCTTTTCACCTCTGTGGCTGTTTCTGCTAGCTTGTGGATACAGGCACCCATGCAGAGAGACAGCTTCCTTTGCTGGTTAAATCCATGTGAAATCAGTGGCAGGAAGCACCCCGTGTGCTGGTCTAGCTTTCTAGCCTGCCAAGCTGTAGCTTCACGGGGATGGGGTGTCAGGGCCGTTGGAGTGGCACCAGGCAGCTATCCTGCCTGTTACATGGTAGCATCCCTGCTTCATCAGTCCTGGCAAAAGTACAACCTGCAATCAACCTCCACAGGCTCATCTGCACCACAGGTGAAGGCAGCCTGAGCGCAAAGAGTATCTTTGGCCAAGGTCATTGCCCTATGTCAAGGGGACAGTGGTTTTTATGATGGGACATAAGTTGCTATTGGCTGTTTTGCTGTCAGGTCACACATGTTTCTGGGCTCCTCCTAGTCACCACAGTGGCATTCCTTTCCTGAATGCCAGTTTTTAATCATACCTTGATGATGAGCCACTGTTTTTTACCGTGATGCATTTTGTCTTCCTGTTAGTTTTTCTGAAGCAGACACTCTTATGTGCGTATCCCTTGCAACCTAGAAATATTAAAAACTATCCAAAAGCAGTGAGTAAAATTTACATGGGGACATCCATTTTCTCCTCCTCCCTCAAACGGACACGGTCTGGTTGTCCCTAATCTGGTAAGAGTAGCGCTCTAGACAGGCTACAATGATTTGTTAGATCCTGGTCTTTTAATGAACTCCATGCTGCTAGATGTTGCCTGTTAGTGGGGCTCAGGGTAACCAGGAGATCACTGCATGTAACTCATTGTGTGATTAGGGGTCTCAATTACTCCATTTTCTGCAATGCTTAACATAAGTGGCCTTTTCCCTGACCTCCTTGCTGAAAACGCAGTGAGCATTCATGTTCGGTACATCTACTGCTCCTTAAAAAGTCAAACATGGTCATGTTCCCATTGGTCTCAGCAGAGAAAGGTCTGGCAGAGTATTTAACTCTCAAATTTATGTGCTGCGTTTGCCGTTGGTCTCTTCTCCACAGCCATCTGTAGTGGTACTGGGAATAAAAAGATGTTTTGTGCTTTTTTCTTCCTTTATGTCATTGCGCAGTCTCTGCCCCTTGCTCAAGAGTCTGTCCCAAGCCCTTTTCAGCTGTCTTTCATCTGCTGACTCTTAGTGACCAATATAGAGATAAAAAAGTGGAAAAATCTGTGAGAGAAAGGCTGTAGTATTTCTGTCTTCGTGACTGTTAGCACTGGCAGGCTGGTACCCTGGTGTGCTGGGGTCCAGGGAGGTGGGACAAATGGATGGGGAATGCAGGGACCCTTCTCTGCAAAGGCGTTATCAGTACAGAGCTGGAGACATTGGAGAGTGTAGAGCTGACGTTTCTTTTTTTGCTCTGTGGGAATTTATGGAGCTTTCCACAGTTTTGAGAATGATTTTGTAGTACAGGGTCCGTTGGGACTGTAGAAGGCAAGATGATGTAGAACGCTTTTTGGAAAGCCTAATCAAGAGAGAATTTAGATGCTTTCTTCTTTTAATGGAAATGGGCAGAGGTTAAAACATTATTTTAAAACTTAAATTAGTGTCAGCTAGAATGTAAAATAAACCTTCCGCTGTCTCAGATTCTATCAAGATGTGAGCTATTTGTGTAACCACGTTACCTGTATACTGCTACCCAGTACTTTTTTTTCTTGTCAGCTGTTTTGTCAGCCCTCTTGAACCTTGTCTAAGGTTGGAGTAGAAGGGTTTTGTATTTACGCTATGGCTGCAGAGCACCTGGCACAGCAATGTACTGTCCCTGACTTATTTAGGGACTGGGAGCAACGTGGAAGAGCTCCAAAACCATCATGACCTTGATTGAGTTGGAGAAGGGACCCATATCCTGCAGAGCTGACATGCCATGAAATGATGAAATGGGCAGATCTTGCATCTGCTGAGCAGTCCTTGACCTCTGTTGGGAAGAGCTGGTATTCAGAGTTGGGAAGAAGCAGGTGTGATGAAAGTCAAAGATTTACCTCATGCCAGGGGACCTGGGGCTTTGCAGAGTACATAGAGTGGTTTATGTACTGTGAGGCATGCAGGGGAATGATGATCAGTACATCTCTGATGACATGGGGAGCCTGACTTCAAACTGAATGCAGCTGTAGCCACCGTGTACAAGTTAGACATCAGTCAATCAGATGCAGTTCTTCAAAAGGTGCCCGAGTCCCACGATTTCAACAGAAACCCAGGGCCTGTGCCGTATCTGGAAATTGCTGTTTGTGCTTCGGTTCCGAAGGTGTAAAATGGGAAACAATTCCTTCCTGGGGATATTCAGAGTTGTTTTTTTACTATGTCACAAAGGTGATCCCGAGGTTGTAAGACCTATATGAAGTAATTCCCTTAAAACAGTACAGAGAACATGATGGTCTTACAGCATTACTATGCAGCTCTACACTTGTACTAGCACTGAAGAATGCTTTATTCTTGCCAAGGATGTTGTGCAAAGTCTGTCTCCTTGATTGTGGTAACTGAGGACTCAAAAGAGCTGCTGTAATATTTGAGGCAGGGCAGTTGGTGTCATGAGATTAAACTGCAAAAGTCCAGACCATTCTTAATTGCAAATTTGTGGAAGGAACTGTCCTTCATGTAGTTTAATAAAACTTCAGACTATTCAACATCTTCTGATCATAACTTTAAAATAGAATATTTAAAATTTGTTGGCAGTTAGTTTCAGCATATGAAGCCTGCAAAGTAAGTGAAAAATGAATTGAACATCACCTATGATTATGAGCTCCTCAAATTGAATGTGTTGATTTTGCTATCTGATGGCTTCAGTTATCCCTGGACATAAAACTTAAGGTCAGTCAAGAGCATTATTAAGGACAAGTATTTGCTCTGTATAAACACCAGAATGATATCATTGGGGAGTATGATCTTCTGGATAATAAAATAATCTGATTTCTTCTTTTATTTTTCTTTTTTTTCTTATTTTTCTTTTTTTTTCTTATTTTATTCTTTTTATTTAGAACCCTTAAGAGGTACTTAAGTTGATAGCAAAATCCCCCAAGTATAAACAAAAGCAGGATGCCGGAGTTGTTGCACTCTCCCATTCACGTGTGGGTTTATTAACAAATGTTTTCAAAGTCTGGCTTTTTCCTTACGTAATTATCCTTTTAGCTTTAACTGAGAGTTTTCCCTCTAGGTCTCCTGTTGTGCATCTGCTGAATGCAGGTCCTCTGTAAATGGTAATGGGAATTTTGTGGTTTCCATTATATGAATGTCCATGCAGTTGAAAGTCCTGTGTTTTCTTCCTTTTTGTTCCCTCTGGAGGGGCTGGCTGTCCAACTCGTTTTCCATGTCTTTGGAGGTCACAACCGAGAGAGATGTTGGTTATTAGCTGCAAATTCTGTGGACATCTTACATTTCAGTTCCTTACTTCTTGTTTCTTCATCCTTCTTGGCTTGACAGCCAAGCAGAAAACTCAAAGCTATTTCGTACACCATGATGATCCTCTTGTCTTCATTAGCTGCCTTCACTTCTACAAAGACTTTTGCTCTGTTGATGTGGTAGCTCTGGGGCTGATGGCTGCCAGGGCCCAAGTTAGACCTCAGCCCCTCTTCAGGGTGTGGATGGGGACCTGGCCCTAGTGCGCAGGCATCGCCATGCTTTGGATGACTGACCCAAACCCGGCAAAACCTGCTGGTGATTTCACTGCTTTTCCTAGGTAAAAAGAGAAGCTATGAGTTTGGGCTAAGTGGAATGGATGAAAAGAATGCATAGCATTGATTGCATACCCCTGATGAAACAATTTGTTTAACAGGTAGAAGTATTTTGAGATGCATAATGTCTTTACATTATTTTGTGAGGGCATTTCCCCGTTACATTTTTTCATAAGATGCTACTGTTGGCCACTGTCTGAAACAAGATACTGATCTGATTCAACCTTTGATCTGATGTGATCACTCCTGTGTGCTTTAGTACCCTTTCTTGATCACATGTCTGATAAAGAAAATGCTATTTTTGGTACCAGCCACAACAGAACTGTCTGGGAGTGACATTCCCTCTTGCAGTGGCTCTGTGTACACAGACCATCAGTTTATTTTGTTAAATCATTATCTGTTGTTTCAGAACTCTGTAAATATTGTGGAGTTAAATCTTACTTGGATTGGCACTTCATGCTGAAAATGCCCAGCGATCTAACATATTGCAGCATTTCTGGGAGTCTGATGCTAGGCAGAGATTCCAATCCCTGTGCAGGGTGCTGGCCAAGGATGCTATGAAAAACACTTGTCTTACTCCTAGCAGTCTGGGGTGTTAGTTTAAGACTAGTAGTACCCCAGGCAGACAAAACTAATTATTTTTGAAAGGGTTTAGATAACTTATTGCTTGGGCTGTGAGAGCCAGATCTGTGCAGCTACCTTGCCACCATCTCTGTAATGTGGGTAGTTTTGCAGATGTCCCATTGGAGTGAGGACAGCTCCAGACAGCCTACACCATGGGTAAAAATAATGTTATAGCTCTGAGAGGAGTCCTTGGAGTCCTCAGTTAATGTTTCCCCATTCATTGACTTTTAGTATCACATGTGATGGTTTTGGGGTTGGTTTTTTTTTTTTGGTTTATCTTTAAGAATTTCCCGTAAGCTTTCCAGCATTTTCCAAGTGCCTCTCCTCCTGCATCAGAGCTCACATCATGGACAAATTTCAAAATTTAGTTTGGAAGACAGGATCAACACAGGTGTTCCTGTTGCAACATTTAGAGCCAGATTGTCACCAGGCTGTTGTATGCAGGATGCTCATGCTTGTTAGGAAATGAAAGAAAATGTTTTACTGAAAGAAACATTTTGAAACCCTGGCCCAAGATGTTAATGAGTGGTGGTCTTTGTGTAATGGTAGCCCTGTATAAAGATGATAGTTACAGTGCATGCCTTTCCCAGGTTCCTCCACATACGCCTTTTGATCCTGCTCAAGAGGTTTGCATGTCTGAGATCCTGATATTTGGCGATTACAGGCAGTTTGTATTACTGTTCACTCGTTCAGTCATTCGAGCACCCTGCGGGCACCGGTGATGGGATTTGTCTGACCACACATAGTCACCTGCTACGTAAAGTGCCTGAGTCATCTCATCCTGAAATAGGGAGCTAAGAGAAATAAGTTGCATCCTAAAACCATTCCCTTCTCTGCGCTGAATATAAAGAAACTCCTAGGAGCTAACTGGACCACAGCCATTTCCAAACATCCTTCTTCCTTTCTCTCCCACCATGCATTTTCTTCTTTTTTCCAGCTATCTACTTGATTTTTCCTTTATATCAC
This sequence comes from Ara ararauna, assembly GCA_028858755.1. Taxonomy (NCBI): domain Eukaryota; kingdom Metazoa; phylum Chordata; class Aves; order Psittaciformes; family Psittacidae; genus Ara; species Ara ararauna. The sequence continues at coordinate 58,438,526 of CM054376.1, read as the reverse complement.
CCTTTCACCCTCCCTCTTTCATTTTCTGTACATCTTTTTAGGAACAGTCAAATCGGCAGCGCTTTAGGAACAGTCAAACTGGGTGGCTGGAGAAGCCCTCCGTGCTCACATACAGTAGCCCACGAGGTGCGAAACTTCTGGTGTGTGTTTTGGAGCTGGGCTGATGGAGCTGGGCAGTGCAGGCCTGGATCTGAGTTGTCTCTGGATGAACAGCAAGAAATTCTGCATTGAGGTAGTCCTCCTGCCATCTTCTGATGAAGTCACTTGGTACTTGATTTCTGGAATAGGGCAGTAACAAAAGAAGAGTGTTTGCATGTAGCTTTCCTCAGCCCCTGTCATATCCTGGTATAAAAGGAGCCTCTTTTAAAAGCTACTTTCTAGTCACTAGCTGGAAAAACTCTAGATAAAGTCTATAATAAGCTTCTGTTGGCTTCAATGCAAGAGATTTAGTTCCTTAACTTGTATATGTTGGCTAAATGTAATGTAGCGTCTGGTATGTAGAGTGATTATGACAGTTTGCATATTTTGAAATGGTCATTACTGTAAATGGAATAATTGGAAAAGATACTAGAAGAGTATGAAGATGAAGAGATTGTGTCTGCATTTAGGAAAAAATACACACCAGACTGATACTATGGGCAATCCAGAGATTAGAGAGAAATAGTAATGGTAATAACTATCACAACTTTTTATTGTCTGGCAAGCAAGCAGAGCTCCTCCCTGTGCTTTCTGTAGTAGCATGCCCTTGATTGAGAAGAAAAATGGGCTAGGATAACAAAAAAAGATCTGTTAGCATCTATCGTGTAATGGCACTAAGGCTGGGAATGCAGATTTTGACCTCAGCCTTTCCAAATACTCGTCTTGCCTTAGTAGTCCCTGTGGTGCTGTTGTGATGTCGTGGAGCATATTCCTTAATGAAATGCTGGTGGCTTTAGGATAGGAGTGCAAAGTACGTAAGATACCGAGAGTGGTCCTTTGGTATATCTCGATGAAGTCCTGCAAGTACGGTGAGCGGTTTTGACTTGCATCAGTTAAAATGGCATATGTGGTCTGTCAAAAGCCTCTTCCAACATAAGTATCTTGCCTACACTTTTACAATTAAAATGCAGCATTTTGTCTTCATAGGCTGTGTCCTGATGACCTTAGTTATGATCTGTATTTATTGCTGGCAGTGAGTTAGGGCCCTTTCCATTAAATTAGACCGTATTGTATCTGTTTACAGGGGAAGTGAATTTCACTTCAGACATCTTTAACCCATTTGCCTTGTTTAAAATTTCAAGAATGAGTCTTGACTTGGTGGAATTTCAAGTAGCTCTTGTGTTGTTAAAATAGCTGTGTATCTTGAAAGAGGAACAGTTGTGTTCAGTGTATTACCATGGAGGGTTATGGTACTTCAGCATCTAACATCTATACTGAATACCACAGTGACATTCTTGGTAAGTTAGGTACTTTAATGGCAGAAAGCTCTATAATGTAACATTTCGGACAACAGGAGGGGTGCCTTGGAAGTGGTGGATCTGCACAGCTTCCAGGGCTGCTCTGGGAGCTGCCCGAAACCACTGCTGGAACAGTTTTCAGCAGTGGAAGTCTTGCTGGATTAGAATGACCAATTCCACTAGCTTTCATCTGAGTTCTCTCTTCTTAGCTCCCAGGTACTATAAGACATTAAAAGAAAGCAAGACTTTGGTTCCCAGCACTTTTGAGAGAGTCCCATTGCACCTACAGTAAACAAAGCACATCGTACACAATGGTACCATCATGTGTTTTCCCTGGCTGCTGGATGAAATTCTGCCCCCTGAATGTCAGCCAGCCTGTGAGGCAACAGGGACAGCCTCCCTGTCACCCAGGTTGCACGAGGTGGTGATGTCAAGGTGGGTTGCTTTGGGTTTCCTGGTGCTGGCATAGCTTCCCTGGGTAACTTTTCCCCATGCCATGCAGATGCAACCAGTGCTACAGTTAGGTGAATTGGCTGCCTGTGCCAAACTGCTCCAGCTGCCTTGCCTGGAGGCTACCTGCATGGCCTTCCTGAAAGTAGTCCTGGAGACAGCATGGCATGGAAATGATGTGTCCTTTGATATTTAGAGCCCATGACAGCATGTATAGTGAGGTGTTCATGGCTCATGTGCCCAAAATGTTGCACCCATGCAGTCTTGAGTGGTTTCCTTCTAGCTGCATAAGTGGGGACAAATACTCTGAATTATGAATTAGACAAACAACCCTCTCAGGCTGGATCTCAAAGTCTGCCATGATAACACCCTACAGTCTGGTTGCTAGACTAGCTTGCTCAACCTGCTTCATTCAAAGAGTGGGTAAAGCATCCATCCAGAAAACGACTGGCTTTCACTATTACAATTGGGATCTGGGAGTCATCCAAGTCAGTGAGAGACATGCCTGTGACTCGAATGGGAAGAGGATGTAAATTTCTGTGCTTGAGTACATAAGGTGGCTCTGCCATTAGCTGTAGCTTTGATTCAGAGAGAGATATGAGTGTTGCTGAAGTCAGAATAAGCCTCCATCCTGCAGTAATACCTATGATTTGGATGTAAATGCAGGATGTGGCTATGGAATCAATGGCAGTATGTGGGGGGTCACTAGAAAGCATGAAGATTAAACTGAAAGGGGCTTGTTTCCGAGAGATTGGCTTATGTGCAGTCCTCCCTGTGCAATTGCTCCTCTTCCAGAATAAAACTACACATCTCCAGTGTTGAACCAGTTAATGCAAGCAAGGGCTTAGGCTGCTTTCTTCCGTGCTCTGCGGTAGCAACTGTATGCTGGAGAAAGCCTTGCAGAGCAGAAGGGGGAAAAAAATGGCAGTTCTAGTCAGGGGGCATTTTGAGGGTTATAGATATATCTTAAGCAGGTATTAAATAGCTTTTGCTTTATAAATGTAATTTACAAAAGCAAGTATCCTCTTCAGAGCACCAGAGTGTATAGGGATATGAGTTAATTAGTCTGCATTTTCAAAGTGGTAGAAAACCAGAATTTAGATCAGAAAAATTGCAAAAAATTTTGCTGGTGACTTAAAATCCAGTGACTTTTGTAAAACTTCCTGGCCTTGTACCTGCTTTTTCTTCCCACTCACTGCTTTCTGCAGCTATGTCCACTGAACGTGGTGTGGTCATTTGTGATGTGTCTGACCCGAGAAAGAAGAGGTTCAGACCTGCTGTCCAATGGCTCACTGCAGAGGGGCACGTCCGCCCGCTGATGGGGCAGGTTGTGGTGGTCACTGTGGCACTAAGTCACTTGTTTTGCAGAGAACTGTGGGCTGGCAGGAGGATGAGCCAGACCACAGGCTAATTTGTAAACAGGCTCAGTGGAGCATTTCATGGCCTGCAAAATGACCAGGCTAATCCTGCAGCCTTTATCATGACACCTGAGGCAGCAGCACAGCCGGCCTCCTTTGCTTTACCAGATTCCCATGATCGTGTCTCCATCTTTCTAAACATGGCACAGACTTTTTCACTTCCCAGACCTAAGAATGGGGGGAGGGGAATGGGAGAAATCTGCATTAAAGCCATTGCCATACCAGTATGAAAATGCAGAGGCCCTTTAGCAAAAGGGAGGGGGGCCCTCACATGGGGGTGATGTGTTGTCCAGGTTATCTGGGATGTAACTTTGCAGTGAGAACAACCTTGCAGTGCATTCAGAAATGCTTGCCTGACTAACATATTGCTTACATTTGCTGACTCACTCTTGCACTGCCTTTTCTTTCTTGTTCCTTGGATGTGTTGATTTTTATCTCTGTTACCAGGGCTGTGTCCCAGACACTGTATAATAAGTGTGTTTGTGTTTGGCTTCCGTGGAGGTAGGAGGCATCTACATTTGGATACAAATGTTAATACAATTCACCCGTAAGTGAATAATAGGAACAGAATACAGGGGCCTGACCCCCCCCCCCCCGCCCCAGCATGGGTGGGAAGGCTGTGAAATGCAGCTCTTGGGGCAGGGCCATACCCAGCATCACTGCCTGGGACTTTGCTCCATTCAGCCTTTCTGCTTCTTCAGCTCCTGCTCCCCCACAATGTTTTGACCTATTAAATACAGCCTCATGCTTTCACCTGTAGAGGACACTAATACCAGCAGCCTGTGTGTGAAAGTCCTTTCAGGGTGGGAGCCATACACGGCCATGGCTGATAACTGCAGCAGAGCTTCTGGTTGCCCACTGCCCTGCTTTTCCTGGAGGCATGTGCGTGATCAAAGTCCCTGCTCACAACCTGCCCTGGACATAGGGTGCTCCTAGAAGAGCTTCATCTGGCTCCTCTCTGGGTGAGCTGCAGCAGCCCTTCATCGTCAGAGCCCTGCTTGCTTTCCTGCTTTGATCTTTCACATGGAGCCATTAAATGTCCATGTCTCTTACCACTTCAAAGGATGTCTGTTCTTAATGTGCAATGCCTATGTACTTCTGGAGGTACGGCTCATTTCGTGCATGTCTTCTCAAATACCAGTGGTCTTAAGCGACACTCCTAAAATGTTTGAGGATCCAGGTTAGCATGCAAGGAGAATTACAGCTTCAGGTTTTTTCCCTTTACAAACTAGGCTCCTAGGCTTTGTCTGTGGGTATCCCAGATGGTTGCAACTATCCTGTCTTCTTAATCTCTTCTGAACAGGCCACCATTTATTTTTCTTGTCCAGCTTGCTAAGGGCTAGTTTGAATCCCATCTCATTAAGTTGCCATCACATAATGCTCTTTTCTCTTGTTTTAATCAGATGATGTCTAATGTTTTTCCCAGCAATCTTCATGCAAAGAGTGAGATTGCATGGCCAATTACCAGGGAACTAATTGGCAAACAGCTTCTTCCCTCATGGTTCAAAGAGCATTATCTATGCATTCCCAGGAGATCGTACCACACAGCATCACCTTGCAGCTGCATTGCTGCGAATGAAGCGTGCTTTTTCCCTCCGTGCTGGTTCCTGCTCGTCAGTTTTGTGTCAGACTGAAAGCAGATGGCACTCCCCAATGTCACGAAGCAGAATCTAGCGCTGACGGTGCCTTCGAAACCCTCTCTGCATTGAAGCTACAGCCTCTGTGTGCTGGTTCTGCATAGCAGCAGCCGAACAGAGGCAACCTTCTGGGTGCCCAGGCATGGTAGTTTTGCTTTAAGGAACTTCAACCTGGAAAGGGCTGCATTTCTGGTTCTTTTTAGGCGTGATTGCTTTTCTCAAGCCAAACTATTTATGGCGTTTCTTATTGCAGGTTTCAGTATTCCAGGTTCAGTGAGATCAGTGATATTTAGCATTTATAAACAGAAATTCTAAGTTTGAAAATCTTGGCATTTTTGTTTGTGACTTTTGTAAGTGCTGGAGGCCATTAAACATGCAGCTTCTCTGGTGTCTTCTGTTAGCTGTTTCTTCATGGTGGAAATCACTGTCAGATTCTTGAAGCAATCTCTGAAAAGCCCGCAGGCATTTTGGTGGCAAAACTAAGGAACTGTGTGACCAGCTTTACTCACTTTTGGATTTACATTTTTGTCATTGATTCTGAATACATATTGGAGCAAATACATAAGCAAACAGTACCAGGAGGGTGTGTGCTCGTACTCACGCTTACTTTTACTGATTCTCAAAAGCAGTGCATGGCACCTTGGGCCCATGCAGTGAGAATTAAATGATGAGCAGAACTGTTGTTTTGCATTTAACATCTTTGTCAGCAGCGTGGACAGTGGGATTGAGTGCACTCTCAGCAAGTTTGCTGATGACACCATGCTGTGTGGTGTGGTTGACGCACTGGAGGGAAGGGATGCCATCCAGAGGGACCTTGACAGGCTTGTGAGGTGGGCTGATGCCAACCTGATGAAGTTTAACCATGACAAGTGCAAGGTCCTACACCTGGGTTGGAGCAATCCCAGGCACAGCTACAGGTTGGGCAGAGAATCGACTGAGAGCAGGCCTGTGGAAAACAACCTGGGGGTGTTGGTTGATGAGAAGCTCAACATGAGCGGGCAGCATGTGCTCGCAGCCCAGAAACCAACTGTCTCCTGGGCTGCATCAAAAGGAGCATGACCAGCAGGTTGAAGGAGGTGATTCTCCCCCTCTGCTCTTGTGAGACCCCACCTGCAGTACTGCATTCAGCTCTGGGGCCCCCAACAGAAGAGGGATATGGACCTGCTCAAGCAAGTCCACAAGAAGACCATGAAGATGCTCTGAGGGCTGGAGCACCTCTCCTATGACGACAGGCTGAGAGAGCTGGGCTTGTTCAGCCTGGAGAAGAGAAGGCTTCTTTATAGCAGCCTTCTAGTACCTAAAGAGGGCCTATAGGAAATGGAGAGGGGCTTGTTACAAGGGTGTGTAGTAACAGGACAAGGGGAATGGCTTTAAGGTGAAAGAGGGTAGATTTAGATGAGATACTAAGAAGAAATTCTTCACCGTGAGGGTGGTGAGGGAGTGGCAAATGTTGCCCAGAGAAGCTGTGGCTGCCCCATCCCTGGCAGTGTTCAAAGCCAGGTTGTACAGGGCTTTGAGCAACCTGGTTTAGTGGATGGTATCCCTGCTTGTGGCATATGAGCTTTAAGGTCCCTTAAACCAACCCAAGCCATTCTATGGTTCTATGATTAAATTCGTCTTTCTCTATCCTAGCCTTCTTTGAATTTATGTTATATTTACTGGCAAAGAGCATCTGGCATCATGTATTGGTAAATCATAAATTCAGATTTATTTTACCCAAGTCAACAGAAACCAGTCATAGAACAGACAATAATATGAGAGCTTTTAAAAAGATGCCTTATCTTTATCAGTAAATGGTAGTGTGTACTCTTTTGGGATCTGCTCTACTAAGATATTTCTTCATTTCTGTTGCCTAAGGTGAGCAATAAGCTTTTCTTCAGTATGGCACTCTGTCACAGGATGGGGTGGGCAGTGATGCTGGAGAAAATAAACTCTCTTCCAGCTCCAGACTTCAGCACCTGCTCCTGGTAACGTTTTTATGTCACCTTATGCAACTGGGTGATGAATTTCTGGGATGAATAGCTGCTTCTGTGCAGAGTTTAAAATGGAAACCAGGACTTTGCCACCTAACTTTCAAATACTCTCTTGAGAGTCAAGGAGGAGGCTTCCTTGCCTTACTAGAGAACGCTTGCAGGCTGGAAACTGTAAGTCTCCTCCCACCCTGCTTGGGTCCCAGAACTGCTGGTCCTACAGCTTTGTGCCATATTCCATCTCCAGCACAAAGCTGGCCGCTTGGCTTTTTGTTTTAAGATGAGGGAGGAGATCTGTACCTATGGAAGAGGCTTTGGGCTGTGGGCAGAGTCAAGGAAATATACCTATATTAGTTATATGGATAGTTAGGCCAGATTTTCCAGCTGTTTATTTTACAAGCATGCTGAGGCATCTTAATGCAGTTAGAGGTATTAAGTCTATGTTGTTAATTTTAATGACTTTAATAGGCCTTTAGCATTTATGTTTAATCCAGTACTACTTATTGGCCTACACGGTATGTTGATACGTTTTAAAGCTTCAGACTTGGCAGCTCTCTGAAAGAGTACTTGTATTTACCAGATATTTGGATGAATTTCTTTCTGCTGTTGTTAACCAGTGTAGACTTCAGCTCTGCATTTGGACTAAAATTTAAAACTGTCTACAGAAGGGAGCCTGATGCTGTAGTTGGAAGCAGCATCATGGGCTGACTTTGAAAAGGGTGCCTGTATGTGTCTGCCAGGCAGAAGCAATGGGTGGAAAGCTGATGGAGAGAGAAACAGATTTGGTTTGGTTCAAATGAGGTGTAAAACACTGTACCAGCCAAGGAGGTCTGAGAAGCTGCCCATCAGACCGTACAACCTTGTTCACTGAAATGAAGCCTAGTTAGGGATGCTTCCAGCCCTCTTCAGATTCTCAGGGAGAAACATCCTGCTGGTTACAGCAAACAGAAAAAGTATGAGCCACCATTTCTTTCTGTGCTGCTTGAGCATACTTGATTTTAGGATGGGAGTGCTTCTCCAGCAATGAAATTTCTGGGCTACATTAACCTTTAATCTGCTCTCTACTAGCTGGCAATTTCTATCCTGATTTACAGTGATTAAAAATCAATCTAGCTAGGATTTGGTGGTACTCCAGGATTCAGGCATTTTGATCTTGTAAGTCAGGTTTTAAACTAAATGCACATTACGTGTACATCTCCTTTAATTATAAAATAGAATCAGTGTTTCATTTTTAAAGTAAAGATTATTCATGGTTCTCTGGTCTGTTCGGAATTTCAGGTGTCACTGCAGCTAAACAATCGGAAAGCATCTTCCAATTTGACTGTTCCAATTGACTTTGGAGGGGTACCTTTTGTGGTTGGTATCAGAAATATGTACAGAAGGAGCTTTTAAGTCTCTACCTGTGGTGCTATGGTTTTGCTATTGTTTTTCAGGAAGCAAACCCAGCTCTGCCATGCTTTGCTGAGGCAAAGCTTCTACTAATGCCATAGGACAAGTTTTCTTCTTTACTGTGAGCAGCTAGTTAAGAATGCTAACTTAAAAAGGGGAGATTCAAAGCCAGATAAAGACCTGATTCTCTTACAGAGATAATCCTTGCATGATTTTCCTAAATATTTTGTCAAGTGTGTCTGTCTCTTATTTTCTTAAGTGTACATTGGCACTAATGCCTCCTGACCTTCCTTGGATCAGCTGTCATCATCTAATAACTTGAGGTAATTTGTGCACATCCTGGAAATTAGATATTTGGCTTTATTTGTGAGTAAATACCTCTCAGTCTCTGTTTAAATTTGCTTGAGTTTAAAGAGGTGCCGATGTGCATACCCCACAGATGTATTGCAGTCATATTGCAGGTACTTGCACATGACAGATTACGTTCATTAGCTCCTCCCCAGCTATGACAAAATACTTTTGTGCCAAGTGGAAGCACGGTTCGGATATTTTCCATGCAGTTTTTGCAGAAGTTGTACTTAAACCTGTTCTTCTGCAAATATTAACACAATCTTGGGTTTTTATTAGTATACCATAATTAGTATGCCTCTAAATTCTTTCTGACAATTTATTAGTTCATAAAGGGCTGCAGCATTTTCACTGGTTCAATTCAGTGGTTAAGGCTAAGCCATCTAACCAAAGCTGGAGTCTCTGGTTCCTGGTGCTCTGTTCATCTGACTTTCTTGGCTTGCTCCACACCTTTTTCAGGTTATGATCTGTTTAGCTTAAAATATCTTTTGATCTTTGGCTTGTAAATAAAGGCAGTAAACACTTCTGTAAAGTGTCCAGGCTTTGTGGAGAGAGGTGTGCCATTAACTGTTTTGTGAAATAGCTTATCCCAGTAGACCTTGAAATGTATTTAAATGGTAATCCTATTTCTCACCCAGGTTAGGTAAATAACTGTTTGTATTTGTACTCCTCACAAACGGTTAGTGTGTTATCAAGCAGGCTGCAGTCACACTAATGACAAATACTGTTTTAACATGCTTGAGTAGAAAATGGTACCATACTCATGTAGCGCCATGCTGTATATCAATTTTATGGCACTGCTCAAAAGCAAATGTAACAAGCATTACTTTGTAGTTCTGGTTACTGCACCCACAGTCACTGGTGCATGGGGATAAACCCCCATTTCCACTTTGCTGTGCGTTGGATGTACTCTGTGTTTTACAGCATCACGTTTTATTCAGTACCAGCCTGGACTGTGATCATGTGTGAGGTGGTGCCATTCCTCTTGAGTTTGGGAGCTGCTTGCAGTTCACCTCAGAATGAAGATCCAACAGATCTGCATGCACACAGAGTGAAAGATTCAGGCTCTGGTTTTAACTGTATTAGAGTTTTTGAATATTGAAGATCTTTGATTTTGATTCTTACTCATCTCTTACAGCGAATGTGAACTAGATCTAAAATCTCAACATGCCTTGCATTCTGAAGTTCAGTTAAGTTCATTTCATTGAGTTCAGCAAAGGTTTCAAACCTTTCAGGGTTGCTCTTTCCAAGTGAAATGTGGAACAACCACTATTACTGTTCTTTTCTGTAACTTCTCTAGCGATGTGTTACAACAGTACATTTTTGGTGTCACTTGGGTAACCATGCTATGAGGTTAATTTGGGAGACTTGAAACAGTTCTTAAACTTGTGCCATTATAGCAATGTGGGCTGGAATATAGTAGCAAAAATTTCAGCATTTCCCTTTAATCCTTTTCCTCAGTCACGACCAGGTTTTGAATCAATAGGTACGAAGTGAAGCATAAAGTACAGATTTCCAGGCACAAAAAGCACAAGACCATTTCAGATATTAATGAGATGTGAAATGTTCTCACCTTGCAGGAAAAGCTCTCCAAAGACAGATCACTGTTGTGATCACAAGTTATTCTGTGTATGCTTTCCTTACTTACAGCTGATCCCTAATACAGTTACTGTTCAGTTAAAAAATAATCATTGTCCTTGGGACACTAGGCTTTCTTCTCTTTTTTAGTCCTTTTTTGCTCTCCCTGGAGCCCACCAGAATAGCTGTCATAAACATACAATAGACATAGCAGACTAAATATAGGTACAGTAGCCTTTTCCCAAAGCAAAGTTTTTCCTGCAGATCAAATAAGGTAAAATCTGATAGACAAGTCCCTGAGAGCATTAAAACATCAACACATAACATGTGGAAATCTAGATGCTCTGCATGGGGTTTTGCGTGAGACTTAAGTGTGGAGATAGACTTAGCTCTGTATTTAAATTGTAATCTTTTAGAGGGTGATAAAATCATATCTTTGCTTTTACATAAGCTATCCCAGCTATTTCAGTTACAACAGGCAATGCAGTAACCTGCACGTGTTGGTGTGATCACGCTGGAGTACCCAATACAGAATTACAGTAACTGTTCTTTACCATCTATCAGTAGAAGAACAATGGATAACCCCAGCTGCAAACTCAGGTAGACACTGGGTGCTCTTTCTACAGTTCCATGCTTGCAGAACTGTGCAAAGATCCATCTGTTCTTTCTGCACTTCATTGTCTATGTGGGGAGAGAAAAATCACAGGTTTGGGATGTTTTTAGGATCAGTCTCTGTTTTTACAAAAGGCAAATTTCAAAGTCATTTTACAAAATTATAATTGATAAATCGGCTGGCTCTGTACTTGTAGTTGTTAGGATGATGACATAACTGTACATTAGATATAATTCAGTTCAGTATAGTTTATGCAGTTAAAATAGCTGGGAAATAAGCAAGAAGACTGGAGAATGAGTCCAGGGAAAAAAAAAAGAGATCACCAAAACCTCCTGGTCAACATCTCAAAGGCTTAGAAACTTATCTTCTTTGCAGGGGATTTCAAGCTGCCATGTCCTGCAAGGCCAGGAGGAATTCACTGTATTCTGTCTAATCCTTCCGGGTCACTCTTCATTGCTCCCAAGTATAAAATTGGTTAAACGTAAATGTGCTTAATGGTTAATAGAAAAGGGCCTTGTACATTGAAACCTTTTCCTTTGAGTCCAGGACAGAGAGAATTTAAAAGGGTAGAAGAAGACAGTCTTTAAAGAGCAGTATGAACTTCTCTTTGCAGACCTCATTAACCTGGGCAGCTCTTGGGGTTTTCCTTTATACGCAGATATGGGTTTTTCCTTTATAGGGTCCCTTCAATGTTGGGTTTCATGTAAACAGGAAACAATTAGAGAAGAAGCTTGGTGCTCTATTTCCATTACATTTCCTGTGCAAGACTGTGGTCTGAGCCATTCAGGAATTTTCTCCTTAATTGTACCCTTGGTTGTGTAAGGTGTGTTGATTGATTTTATGTTATGTCCCCCTTCCCCCACCTGCTTGGAACTGATTCAGGCAACTCACCTTATGTAGTGAGAGGTATTTCAGCTCAGTTTGCAATCTGAAGATACTGAAAGCTGGATTCACTGCTTGGTTACACAAGAGGAGTTGCAGAGAGATTGTGCCATTTTGCCGTGTGTGGGAGGGAGGTGGCACGGTATGGGCTCAGCCCCATTCTCCTTGAAGGCATTCCCAGAGAAGCATCGGTATGATTACGGCTTGTGCTGGCGGCAGGTAGTCACATTGCATGGTTAGGGAACCGGAGTTACCCATTCCAGCCCTTTGGTTTCACAGGATGTTGTGTGTGTTGCACAAGTAGACATTATCATGTTTATATCCTCTGAGCTCTGTGGGATGAGCTGCTCTGCTTGCCTCGGGGCTCCCTGTTTGTTGCAGTGTCGCAGTAGTAATGGTGTAGCTCCAAATCAGAAGAAAAGACCACCTGAGGCAGGCAGGTTCTTTGAAAGTTTAATAGATGCCAGCGAAATGAAACTAGGACATCAAGATATCCATAAACCCTTGAAAGTTCAAGGAATTTGTGCATAATTAATAGCAGTAACCAAAGCAGAGCAGCAGGTGAACGTCAGTCTCAGATTTCTTTTGGCAACTGCTTGATGTCCATTTTCTTAACTGAGAAGAAGAGAGACCAAAGGCAGGTGTAAGTGCCATCCAACTCCACTCATGATGCCACTGGTAAGTTTTACTGCTGGCAAAGATCTCAGAGTTGTATCTTGCTTTCATTTGTCCTTAGAGATGCATTAACTCTGACACATCTGATAAATGAATTTGACTGCATATACAGGAGAGAAAAAGCTTCTAGAATTGCTTCTAGAAAAGCTTCTAGAAAGCTTCTGGAATTGCCCAAGAGGACTTAGATCTTTCTAGAACTGCATAGTGCTAATTCAGAACAAGACAAAGGCAGTGGTTCTCTGTGTCTCTGAGGACTAAGAGAACCATGTTCCCTGGTTCTCTAAGTCCCCTGAAAGTCTGCAATTAAAGACTATAGGTTTTTGTAATACTTACTGGATTGTTCATTTGGATTATTCAGCATAAGTAGCTGTAGCGTATGGATGGCTGAATTTACATTTCTGAAAGGCAGTTTTTATGGAGAAATAGGGAAATAACACAGTACAGGGATTACTGCCAAAAAATGCTTTATAAGCCGCAGAAAGGGAAAGAACAAATAAATACTCAAGTAAATACCTCAAAATATTTTTTTTCTTTTTGTGTACCTGGTGATATGTGCACTCTTTGGCAAGTGATTCTTCTAAGTATAACTGAGGTGCATGTGTGAAGATACTGTGATTGGGCTTAGAAGTTTCTATGTGAAGTGCCACTGTGCTTCTGCCCGTAAATTTTTATTAAAACCTGTCTTATGACAACCCAATGCAAATTGAGATTGGATCCACTGCTACAGAAAAAGATGCCTTTCTAATCTGTGTATGTGGTGCAGAATTCATCTTTTTACATAGCTGTATTGAAGGGATGGTATTTATATTACAGCCTAGAATAATTGCAGGAAAGCAAACAATTACATTTATGCATCTAACATTTTAGAAGCTCAGTTTCTTACCTGTGTTTGCTGAATAAATGTCACCTTGCTAGAGATTGCACAACCAGGTGATGTCTTCGCTTGCACAATCAAGAACAATTTAAGCATGCAAGAGGACAAAGATAAAATTGGTTTTGTAATGATAAAGCCAAGGGCCTTTATTTTTGTGCAGTTAAAATTTCACCTCGGAATTGCGTAGTGAGTTGTTTGCATGGCATTTCCTTTGATTCCTCATCCATCCTACCCTGAGAAGGATACGTAAAAGATGTGTTAAGCAGATGCTGAGCTGCAGTTGGTTTGGATCGCTTGTGGGCCTTGGTGCTTGCTTCCAATGGGGCAATGATTAAAGTCTTAGGTTGTGCTTTTAGTTGTAGCCATCGTAAGTTTTTCTTCTTTGATATTTCTTCCCAAGGGCTGAGAATGACCTCCAGTCAAACAGTCGTGGGTAGCTTAACGATGTCACAGTTTGTCTGGTGCTGCTTAGCCTGTGAGTGCTTTGGTATTTCTTATTTATAGCCAAGGTAGAAGAAATCTCTGCTTTTCTCAACATTTTTCATCTTCGGTAAAGTGCTTTGTAGAGAAAGCAAGCACACAGTGTTTATGGGCTTTAAATGGTGCATACAAGGGTGCTTGGAGGTCCTGTGATTTCAGAGAGCTTTCTTGGAGGATGTGCCTGTGCATCAACTGTTGCTATTTTAGGCAGGTCAGGTTTTTGTTCCACAGAACATGCTCAAATCAGTGTCCAAAGAGGCAAACATGGAAGAAAGGCAAAAGATTAATTTGTAATATGTCATTCAGAATCTAAGCAAAGAGCCTTGGGTGGCATGGTTTAGTGGGAGGTGTCTCTGCCCATGGCAGGGGAATTGGAACTAGATGATCATAAGGTCCTTTCCAACCCTAACTATTCTATGATTCTATGTATATTCAGAAGAAATTATGCATATTTCCAGCATTGAGAATGTTACTGGGAAGATTGGAGAAGCTGTGAAAGAACTTGCAGATGATTTAAGGGCCACTGAAGATGTCCTATGAAGAGAAATATAAGCGTTTATCCAAAATCCAAAATCACCATGTTAGCACCATAAAGGAAAGAAAATCCATAGCACTAAAGAGCTTGAAAAGGGTGGCCAAACAATGGTCTGGCCTGAGAGGTGAAGTTCTGTGTGCAGTGACTGTGATTAGTTCCTAGATTAAATGTGAGGACTTGAGATACTCAGAAGGTCCAATTAGATGATGGTCCTTTCTGGCCTATAAGCTGTGAATAAATGACCAATTTTGAACCTGAAGTGTTCTCGATCACACTAATATAAACACACACGAATCAGTTTAGTAAACACATGGAAAGCTACAAAATGAGAGCACTGTGAAATATTTTGGCATCTTGGGAAATTTTGCCCTTTTCATAAGTGTTTCCTGTCAGTTCTTCATGAGATCGTCACATCTTCAGAAAAATCTTTTATTCTTCTAAGTTGCACCTAGAATCCTTTCATGTTGAGTTTCTGGAAATTCTTGAGTGAAACAGGGTAAAAATATATTAATGTAACTGCCATATACAGGTTTTTATTTGTAGTGTTTCATGCGTTATCAGCATTGATGGTGGTGTCCCTGAGAGGAAGATAAGGCTCATTGCCACATAAACATCTGCTGGAGACAAGCTGCATCACTTTCTTTGCTCTTGCTCACTGTTGTTCACGGGATCAGCTTGAGTGTGTTTAATCTGTTAACTACTTAGTTTTATTATATGCTATGTATGTAGCAGTACTTAAGGATAACATTACCTTGCATTTCCCCCTGGATTGTCATGTTCATTTACTTAAATCTTTGCCCAAGTTGATCAGCCAAAAGATGAAGCTCTGAAAATGAGGAATTGAAAAAAAAAAATTGAGCTTTGATTATGAATAGCAAATCTTTATTTTTTCTGAAAGCAAAAAGTGCTGGCAATGGGTGAAGCAAAAGAATGACATGGTTTTGATCAAATACTGCTCATCAGAGCTGCCACTTGGGTTTTAGAAACCAAATATTCAGATAAAAAAGAACTAGATCCTTGAAAAGAAAATGATTAAACCCTTGTGAAGTAAGTTTGTGTCAACATGCAATTTTCTGCCTGATAGCTTGAACTGAATTGAGTGCTGCCTAGTTTCTTTTCCATAAGGCACCAGTTTTGAGGTTTAATGATAGCAATTTAAAGGCATCTTTGCTGATTCCTTTGTGGGCAAACACAAAAGAAGGGGGCTGGGGGCATCACATCTGAATGCTGTCTGCTCTTGCAGGAGTGATGAGCTGAGTCCAAGGAAACAGTTTTGGGGTTTTTCCCAATTAAATGCCAACTTCCCCCAGTACTTCCTAATATCAGCATACATACAATGTGTAATAAACTTATACAGTGTACATATACACTGTATAAGTGTATGCCTTTCACACAGTGCAACACATACATGGTCCAGATAGTAAATTCCGCAAGCTTATCTTTTGTCTTTCTGTAAAAAGCCCATTATTGGCCTCTTCTGGAGCAAAGCAGGAAAGTTTATGGCGGGCAGAAGAGAGGAGCCTCTTATGTAAAAGATGTTTCCACAGTCCTGCTCAGCTCTGGGCCATCCATGCTGGTGCTCTGATCTAGCAGCAAATGACCTCATGCTCTCTGCAGGGATGCAGTGACTCAGTAGCAGACAGATCCCCTATAAACACTGTAGTTCTGGTTGGCAAGTGGTCAAACACAATAGCCAGTGGGGATTTGAACACAGTGTCTGCACTTGAGAAAGTGAATCAGAGGCAAGGAAAAAGAACCAACCCTAAATTGCTGGGAATTGAAAAAGCCCCAACAAAACAAAAACCAGGTACACAACAAGCTCAGCACAACACTGATTTGCTTATTGAGATGATGTCTGCATCTCTCTTTTTAGTATTCTCATCCACTGTTATTTGATATGTCTGATT
Organism: Ara ararauna; assembly: GCA_028858755.1. Taxonomy (NCBI): domain Eukaryota; kingdom Metazoa; phylum Chordata; class Aves; order Psittaciformes; family Psittacidae; genus Ara; species Ara ararauna. Next base: position 58,422,334 of record CM054376.1, on the reverse strand, counting down.
TTTGAAAGAATAGGATTATTTTTAATAAGAAACAGAACAAAATCACTATGTTAATTAGTCAATTGTTGTGAAAGCAGGCTGCTTATTTTAGTTTATTGTAGGAGTAAAGTATGCCGTTAGGTCAGTGGAGACTAGCTAAGCCTTGTAAAGCTGCTTATGTTGTATTAGAGAACCTGTAAAGTAAAGGGAGGGTCATTATTTCTTCAAAGTTATTTCAGGAATGTCACTGTGAAGTGCAGAAGATCCCACTTTTGAAGAAAACAAAAATAAGAAAAAAGAGAAAAGAAATCATCTCAGTAAAAAGATCTGTCAGTAGGAAAACAGTGCCGTAACTTGCTGTTTGAGGGAAAATATAAATACAGAATAAACCACCCCATTTCTTGAGAATCAAAGCATAATATTCAAGCAATGCTATTAAAAGTGCACTTTTCCCGTCAGTTCTCTGAATTCAGACAGATTCAGTTTTGCGACATCGAGATAATCCTTTTGTCACCTTTGCCTTATAATATCAACATTTTAGAAGCAGCAATCCAGTCTGTTTGGATTAATTATTAGAGTCAGTAAACAAATAAGTTGAATGCGGTTCTACCTAAGATGAAAACAGTCTGACAGCATGGCTTCGTAGATGAAAGTACTAGCCGCTCATCAAGATGCAGTAGTTATTCAAAGGGTTTTTTCATTTGAGCCTTTTTAGCCTCAGATTGAGGGTTTTACCAAAAGAGGCTGTCTCAGACTGGGTGCAATCAGGGGTTTGCTCGAGGACCGCGAGGTGACTCCATATCCCAACTGGAGATGTCTAGTGAAAGCGTGGAGCAGCTGGGATGTTACTGAAGGGTGCATGTGTAACATGGGGAAAACCACATTTGATTTTGTTGGTGTGGAGTTTGGAGGGTTCTTAACTGATTAATGAATTGTTTGGATCTTATGTGCAGCAGAGTAGTAAATGTCACACATATTTGTGTGAAAGCGGAGAAAAAAGACTGCTCCTGCATGGGCCACTAACTATGGAATTAAGGCTACAGGATGCAATGTGAAAGTTTCCCTTTGAAATGTGCATGAAGTGAGATGCTTAACTTAGAACCATAGAATAGTTAGGGTTGGAAAGGACCTTAAGATCATCTAGTTCCAGCCCCCAACTTTGCATATCTACTGCTGTCTCAAGGTTTCCAAAGTGTCTAATGGTTATAATACCTCCCCAGTAGGTTCCTAGTCAGAAACATCTTATGAGAGTTTGATTTACAAGATGTGCTGAGCAGCACAGCTCTAAAAGCCAGACTCGGAGCAAAGATCTTGCCATTTGAAAACCTCAGGCAGGTGCAATCACTGTCCCATGTGAAATAGGAAACAACACTGCTCAATAAATAATTCTTGGCTTTTTCTTGTGTTGTCACTTGATGATGCCCAGTCATGTATGTTGCATGTGTGTGTAAATATATGACAGCTGCCCAGTTAGATGAGTGACTGATAATCCATAATTACATTTGGAAGAGTGCTCCCATCATAGTGTCATATCTGCACAGGCCTGGTGTCGTGGTTTAAGCCTCTCAGCCACGCAGTTTTGCTCACTCACTCCCCCTTCTTTCTTCCCCCTGCTCCCAGAGGGATGGGAAAGAGAATCGAAAGAATGGAGCTCCCACAGGTTGAGATAATAACACTTTAGTAACTAAAGTATAGCACAAACCACTGCTGCTACCACCAATAATAATACAAGAGAAATACAAGGAAAGAGAATACAACTGCTCACCACCTGATACCAAGCCCGACCCAGCAGCGAACCCCGCAGTGCACCCCTCAACCCTTCCGGGTCTCTGCCCTCCATTTTTACATCCTGGGCATGATGTGCTGTGGCATGGAATACCTCTTTGGTCAGTTTGAGTCAGGTGTCCTGTCTCTGCTTCCTTCCGGCTTCCCCTCCTCTCTGGCAGAGCATGAGACTCAGAAAGTCCTTGGTCAGACCAAAACATTACTGAGCAGTAAATGAAAACACTGGTGTTATCAGTGCTGTTCCCAGGCTGAAAGTCAAAAACACAGCATGGCACCAGCTACTAAGAAGGAGAAAAATGACTGCTACAGCTGAACCCAGGACACCTGGGTGACACTCAGCAGTTCTAATTTCATTTTCCATGGCCAAGAAGAATGGTGAAGGTTCGTGATATCTCTAATGGTGATCTCTTGCAGAAGATACTCTAATCCAAATAAAACTGTGTTCTTAGGACACTAAAGAAGGGGAAAACCAAGATAAGCTTGCCTATATTTATTTCATTAATTGCATATATTGCCTATTTGTTTCAAAATAAGTGCTTCAGGAGAAGGCTTGTTTGGGATTTGTTGCATGGCTGTGTTGTGACTCAGTATAGCGGCAGGAGTCAGATGGCAGTGTGAAGGAGTATGGTGCTGGAGGTATTGACACATAACTTTGGTCAAGCCATAAGAGAAGGATTGCCAGCTTGAGTGCAGTGTTTGAATTTGTTTTTGAGTATTTACGTTGTGCTACCCTTCTGAAAGTTCCCTGTGGAAACTCAGTTGGTTCTGGTTCCTCTAAGTCCTTGAGCAAATAATTTTGTTGCATGTCACATTTTACTGTCTGTGAAGAGGTAGCAGTAATTTGTAAGGTTTGCACTTGTGTGCTGTCAGGATGAATTCATTAATTTTGGGATATGCTTCTGTATGGGCTGAATTACATCACTACCCAAACAGAAGAGTGTCATTTTTTAAAAGAGTGGATGCAATATGTGTTGGCCACTGTTGAAGGTCCTGTGTTCTCAACATAAGAAGGACATGGAGCTGTTGGAGCAAGTCCAGAGGAGGGCCACGAGGATGATCAGGGGACTGGAGCACCTCCTGTATGAAGACAGGCTGAGAAAGTTGGAGCTGTTCAGCCTGGAGAAGAGAAGGCTGCATAGAGACCTCATAGCAGCCTTCCAGTATCTGAAGGGAGCCTACAAGGATGCTGGAGAGAGACTCTTCATTATGGACTGTAGTGGTAGGACAAGGGGTAATGGGTTTAAACTTAAACAGGGGAAGTTCAGGTTAGATATAAGGAAGAAGTTCTTTATTGTGAGGTTGGTGAGGCACTGGAATGGGTTGCCCAAAGAAGTTGTAAATGCTCCATCACTGGCGGTGTTCAAGGCTAGGTTGGACAGAGCCTTGGGTGGCATGGTTTAGTGTGAGGTGTCCCTGCCCCTGGCAGGGGGGTTGGAACTTGCTGATCTTAAGGTCCTTTCCAACCCTAACTATTCTATGATTCTATGTGTAACCTTTTGGTTTGCTAGAGTGGTAATAGGGAACAATATACCAGGAATAACATATTTCACCTCTTACATGCTTTTCTGAATCTTATAAGTGACTGGTTAAAACTTAGAAATAGCATGTATGATCTTTCATGGGTTTAGTATTTATTTGTTTTTCCAGTTCTCTTTAGAATTGTGCTAAAAGCAAACAATCTGCACAGTGAGTCAGAGAGGCTAACTGTACTTAACACAAAAAAATCCTCAACTTTTCCAATTCAAATTATTTCTCTTTTTGCCTTCATTGAATTCACTGCTGCTGAAAGGTGCTGGGTGGACAGTCCTAATGATTGAACTTTTCTGACCTCAGCTACGTGAAAGTAGCACACTGCAGCGACCTTTCTCTGCTTTGCTTTTCTGCTGGTTCTTGCTAAGCATGGGCTTAATGCTACCAACTTGTCTTGCACAGCTATTGTATAGTCTTCAGGTAGTAATGACCTTTGGTCATGGTGGACATGGGCCAGATCTGAACTAAACAAGCAAACTGTAAAATGACCTGTATCCCATTACCAAACCACTATCCAGTCTTACTCATTAACATTTTAGTGGTGAAAGGTCAAATGAGTTATTTCATTAATAGTCATGAAACTAATTACATTGAAGTGCATCTGTCAGTAGTACAGGCAACTGACTTCTGTGCTTCTGAATAAATTCTGTCTGTGTTAGGAAATGTTATTCTGCCTCTAACTGAGAGAAATACATTGCAAATCATGAAGAGGTATTAAAAAGGAGAATGCAGATGTGTCCTAAACGTGATATGCTTGGTGCTGCAGTTCCTTGGTGCAATCAATTAATTAAATGAATAATCAGAAATGTGTTTGAGTAGAGGAAGGGTCTTGGGCAATATTTGTACTTAATTTCTTCCCATAGACACTGAAAATTCTGCAGGAGAAGAAAGGTTGGGGGACAGGAGGGTTGTCATTGACTTGGATAAAATCAGACTCAACCCAAGATCAAGATTAGTTTGGATATGTAGAAATGAAACCTAGATATTCTGGGGTGATCTGACCAGAGCTCTCAAAGTATCTATTCAAGGGATTTCCATGGGAATTTGGCATCTGATTGTGGTTAAGGGCAATCATCAAATTTTCTTTGCTCAAGATCACAGGACAGTTTGTGATAGAGCAGCTCTAGTTTCCTGAGCATTAACCCAGAAGTGCAACACTGCAGTGGCTCCCAATTTGCTGAGAGTGCTTGAATTTCTCCACCGCATCATTACCGTACCTAGTATAGCATGTCAGGTCAGGTCTGGTCCCAGTGCAGGCAGGAGGACTGTTATTTGCTGTTGCTGTCATCCTTCCTTTCCCGTGTCTTCCTGAACCTACATGTGCTCCCCGGACACCGCAAAGACACACACTTGGAAGTAACTGCTGTCTTCAAGAATGAAAACCAAAGTTGTCCTCAGTATGTGGTCATTTATGGTCCAAGAGTCGTTCATTGGGGCTACTGAAACAGCCTGTTCCTCCACGTGTGCAGGTAGATGGGGAACCTCTCCATGTGAGACCCAGGAATAAGCGTAGGCTAAAAGTGGTTTGTAGACATGTCTCAAGAGTATCCAAACCACTAAGCTGTTACCCTACAGTCACAGATTGAAAGTTGGCTGGATTGGCCACAAAGAGAGAGTTCTTTGCTAAGGATTATCCAAGAGCATGGTATTTATAATCTTAGACCCTATGAGAAATTAATTGCTCTATAGTCTAAGATACGTTTATCTCTTTTCTAGTGTCGTGGTTTAAGCCTAGTCATCCATGCAGTCTCTCTCTCTCACTCCCCCCCCCCCCCCCCCCTTCCTCCCTCTCCCTGCTCCTGGAGGGATGGGGAGGAGAATCGAAAGAATATAACTCCAACAGGCTGAGATGAGAACAGTCCAGTAACTAAGGTATAACACAGACCACTGCTGCTGCCACCAATAATAATAATGACAAGGGAAGTAACAAGGGAAGAGAATACAACCACTCACCACCCACCGACCAATACCAAGCCCGACCGATCAGTGATCAAGCCCTTCCTGGTGACTGCCCCCAGTTTATACGCTGGGCATGATGAGCTGTGGTATGAAATACTTTTTTGGTCAGTTTGAGTCAGGTGTCCTATCTCTGCTTCCTCTCGGCTTCCTCCTCCCTGGCATAGCATGAGGCTCAGAAAGTACTTGGACAGACTAAACATTACTGAGCAGCAGCTGAAAACATCGGTGTTATCAGCACTGCTCCCAGGCTGAAAGTCAGAAACACAGCATGGCATCAGCTACTAAGAAGGAGAAAAATTACTGCTACTGCTGAACCGAGGACATCTAAGGTAAGCAAATGGAGGAGGGGAAGGGGCAAGAAGTCATAAATCTGGTTTTCCTAATTCTTGCTATTGGAGAGCGTTGCCCTCCAGAAGGGAATCAAAAGCAGAGATAGGAATTTGGCCAGATTTTTTTTGTACCACAGTCTCCTGTCTGTAAAATGGTACTGTCCTTTTCTGGAGAGAAGTAAAAACATCAAATAGTGCAAGCAGTAACAAGGTTACAGAGGTATTTAAGGTAGATGAACCAGTTTGTGTCATAATTACAGCCTGAAGTCAGCTGCATTTACAAACAGCCCACTGTTAGGAAAAGCACTGTATGAGTATATAGTAAAAGTAACTGCTAGTTATGAATGTGAATCTATCCATATTAACATGTCTTTATGAGTCTCAATGCTGTGGCATTCTGCACAGGCATGTCCCTCTTGGCTTTACTACCTATTATTTTTGTAGTGTTTAAAGGCTCTAGCAAACACAGCTGTGTTAGGGAGACATTGCAGGAGGTGAAGTCTCTCCAAAGTTAAAGATGGCAATGCAGACATTGAAAATATCACTGTGCATTTGTTTTCTATCTGGGCAACTAAGCCGGGATACTTAAAGTGACCTGCAGCAAAGTTAAGGAGGTGGCACTTACATATGTATCATACACGCTCTATCCACTGAGCTGTTGTAAACCAAACATGGAGCTCAGTTACTTTTGCTCCTAGTAAGTTCTGGTTTTATTTCTGTTCTTCAGAAATACTGTGCTATAGGGAAACCTGCTCCAGAGTAACTGCAATGAAGGAGTTAGGGCAGATTCACAACACACACAACCTGGCACCAGTGCAAATATGGTCTTATAGTATTGCCACAAATAGAATCATAGAATAGTTAGGGTTGGAAAGGACCTTAAGATCATCTAGTTCCAACCCCACTGCCATGGGCAGGGACACTTCACACTAAACCATGTCACCCAAGGCTCTGTCCAATCTGGCCTTGAGCACCGCCAGCGATGGAGCATTTACAACTTCTTTGGGCAACCCATTCCAGTGCCTCACCACCCTTACAGTAAAGAACTTCCTCCTCATATCCAATCTAAACTTCCCCTGTTTAAGTTTGAACCCATTACCCTTTGTCCTATCACTACAGTCCCTAATGCCAATGAAGTGAACTGTAATGGGTTCAGCTGTGTTGGACAGGCCAAAAATTATTAGAAAGAGACAAACTGTGTTTTTTTCTTTAATAGAGAGCCCCTTGCTCTTAATTTCTTATGGAATGTTCCTCCTGGGATCTTCTCAGCTTGTCTCTAGAGGAAGCTAAGCCATAGTGGGACCAGGGGTGATGCCGCCTCCATGCAGTGAGTAGGAGTCATATAGCATGATCTCCAGGAAGCAGGAAGGCAAGCCTGCAGTGGTATCTGTCCTCTTCTTGCTTCCAGCTGACTGTGCTAAGAATGCAGAGGTTGGAAATGGCTGTGATTGACTCTGGCAGTTGACCAAAGCTGGAACATGATCAGATATGTAGTTCTCCTCTTCAGTTCCCTTTGTTTAACTCACTTTGCGAAGCTGTACCATGTGAATTTTTTGGATGGGGAATAGGTTTTTCAAATAGTTTTTTCAAAACTGTTTCAGCAAAGAACAGTACTGAACACTTTATAGGTACCGCAAGGAACCCCAGGGAAGTGGAACAGATGTTCAACGTACCTCTACCTATGAAGAGGTCCCACAAAAAGAGAGATCACTGAAAGCTGATCTGTCCTGTAAGAAAGCTTGTTTAATCAACAAGTTGTGGCTGCCTCATCCCTGGCAGTGTTCAATGCCAGGTTGGATGTGGCTTTGAGCAACCTGGTCTAGTGGAAGGTGTCCCTGCCTATGCAGGGGGGTTGGAACTGGATAATCTTTAAGGTCCTTTCCAACCCAAATTCTATGATTCTATGATTAATCAAGAAAAAATATTGGATAAAGGACTTGCAGGAGTAAATAAAGTAAGATTGTTAAAGTTGTCAAGTTCTGCTGTCTGCGTTAGCGATGGCAAATGACAAAAACATTATCTACCAACTAATATGCAACTTTTCCAAAGTGCTCTGAAACTGTAGGGAATTTTATATTAATGCACCTGAGCTCCAGACCAGACCTAAGCATTTCTCTGGCAGTAAGAGAGAGATGCGGTCTTGCCTAGCATCTGTGCAGTTTTACTACATATTTAGCAGCGTTTGGCCTTCTTGCTGTGTTATTTCCCACTGGGCCAGTGCAGATAAAGAGGACAGGATACAAATGCGTTTGTTATTTGACAGGCAGTAGAGGAGCTTTACCTGCAGCATTTATGTTTGGCTTGGAGTTGCTGAGCTGTATTTCCCAGGTCTCTAAATAGGTGCTTTCTGCCCAGATCATGCCCTAAGCAAGGATTGTTCCCTCCCCTCGCTGCCCAATAAGTTGCAGTAACCTATGAGCATGTCCAAAAGGGCAATGCAGCTGATGAAGAGTCTGGAGCACAAGTCTTAAAAGGAAGAGCTGAGAGAACTGTGGATGTTTAGCCTGGAGAAAAGGAGGCTGAAGAGAGACCTTATAGCTCTCTACAGCTACCTGAAAGGAGGTTGTAGTGAGCCAGGTGTCAGTCTCTTCTCCCAAGTAACAAGTGATAGGACAAGAGGAAATGGCCTGAATTTGCACCAGGAGAGATTTAGATTGGATATTAGCAAAAATGTCTTCATTGAGAGGGTTGTCAAGCATTGGAACAGGCTTCCCAGTGAAGTATTTAAAATACATGTAGATGTAGTGCTGAGGGACATGGTTTAGTGGTGAGTTTGGCAGTGCCAAGTTAACAGTCAGACTTGATGATCTTAAAGGTCTCTTCCAACCTTAATGATCTTATAATTTTATGACTCTTTCTTTTTTTCATGATACATGTATGGTCACAGCTAGAGAATTATATGGAAAAGCATAGTGTGCTGCTTTTGTGTGTGAATTTTACAACTGGGAGCAAACACCAGCTTAGTAGCTCTTCTGCCTTCCCTTTGAGGTTGATCTGTGCAGGTCTGTCTGTACCACCTCAGCCATGACCTGGCCTGACCTGACCTGAAGTGAGAGTGTGACTCAGTTAGTTCCCCTTCAGCTCTTTTAGTGGCTGCTGCAGCAATGGCTGAGGCTGCCAAGTGCCATCAGGGCAGTGCTGTCCTTTAGGAGGTCTCCTGGGAAGGGGGTTGAGACTACTAAAGACTTGTCAGCGTCAGCTGGTAAAAACTTCTAATTACCAGGGCTTCCAGCTCAGATGCATACTGTTATCTGTAAGAGCCAGGCTCCGTTTCTCATTCATTTCTGCGTACACAATTTAGGACCAAACTGTGAAATCTTTACTCTCTTCTTACTCTGTGGTGATACATAATGAACTCGTGCCACTGATCCAAACCAAGCCAAAGAAAAAGACGCTCTTATTACAAGTGACATGTTTACTAGAAATGGGCTAGCAAATTGTTTACTGTTTAGTTTCCAGAAATACAGCCACATCAGTGCATTGATGCAGCAACACATTTCAGCCAAATAAATGAAAATAGAGAAGAATCCATGCATGGGTGCAGCTTGGTGAGGTTTTCTGAGTGAGATGTTTAAACATTTTGCTCTGGGTTGCCTTTTGAACCAAAGCCCTTTAAACTGTGCGTGTAGCTACACAGATGTAGAGTGCTGAGCAAAGCTGGGCCTGGCTTGGGTCTGTGTGAGAGCCTGGTCTCTGGTAAACTGCAATGCTTCCTTGTTCTGCCAGTGAGAGAGACAAGCACGTGGAGGAAGGGAAGTGCAGGCCAGTGAAAAGACTGCACTTCTATGAGTCAGCCCCAAAGGAACGTTAATTTTAATTTATTTGGTTTGGGTTGAACTAACAGCATTTAACCATGCAGCCAAAGCCCCTGGGTCTGTAGAGCACTGTGCTAGAGGCAGGCTTAGTACATTGTCAGGGGCCACTTTCGGATGCCTGCTGCCTCAATTGCCAGAGTAGCTGCAGCTGCTCCAGCCTCATCAGGGACCTTATTTGAGGGACACTGTGTATATCTTGCTCAACAAGTCCCAGCCTTGCAGCCTCAGGAGGTTTGTGTTGGCGCTGCAAGGGAGTGAAAAAGGAGAAGCTTTTGCAAATTAAAGGTGCCAGGTTTGCATGCACCTTTGCATGCAAGAGACTTCTCTGCCACCTCCTTGCATCACACCCAGCCATACAAAGCACCATTGAGCCTTTCTTCTCCTGGATCTCTGTTCCCACTGACCACTTCCAGTACAGTCATTCTGGAAGTGATGGAGTGCAGGCAGGAGTGCCCAAGCCCAGTTCTATTCTGTAAGGGACCTGCAGGGTCGTGTAGCCCTTCACCTGGTCTTTAATGTTTTTTTTCCCCAGAACTTGTTAAGCCCCATCTTTGACACAGGCAAACCTTTTTGCAAAGAGTTTGGATATCCTAATGGTTGGGAGTCATCTTCCTGCCTACGCATAGCAGTGGCTGGCGTCTGCGGGTTTGTTCTGGTGCCAAGAGAAGTGGAAAGATTATGTATGTTCCTCACCTTCCCCTTTGCATGAGAGCAAACTCAACCTGCCAGTTTTTTAACAGACATGTAGCAGGGAAGAGTTGTGTGAGCGTGGGTAAGGCATCAGATCTTTTATTTTAATTTAAAGCTTGTGTGGCTAGCACACACTGAGGATCAAGATGGTCTTTCAAACCTTGTGAGATCAACCACCCACTGTGTTTGTTGTGGTAGATTTGCCCCAGCCTGCATGCGAGAGACTGTTTCTTACTGTTATTTTGTTAGAGTTTATAATTTCATATGAATGCAGAAATCATCAATCATTTAAGACACTGCCTCGTTGCACCTCTCCATCCCAAATTTAACAAGGCTGAAAAGTAAGACTATTTAGGCGGAGGCAGCGAAGTCTTTACCCAGTCTTAAAAATGGAATTGGCTTGTGTAAGGCAGCTGCGGTATTTTTTTAAATGCAGAGAAGCATGTTTCCTTTTCATTTGTTAATTATAAAAGAAAGTTCACCAAGGAGAATCTAGTTAAACAAGTCTGGCATTGAAGGGGAGAGAGAAAGAAAAGGATCTGCCTTCACTGTGTAGCTGGTTGACCCAGCTCACAGCCATGACCTGGATTTAGTTTCCTTCAGATTTTTATTTCTGTGTTTTTCTCCATTTTCTTTAGTCCAGTCCTGACAGCTTCAGGAAGGACAGCAGAGCCCTGTATTTTGCCTCTGGGCACACCATGAAAACAACGATTTAGAAACTTAAGAATAAGGTATGGGCTTATTTCATGCGACATACACTTGCAGTCCCGGGAGCAGTGGTCAGGGCCCATTACTGGCAGCTGGCGTCAGGGACTTTAATGTCCCAGTGTTCTTGCTGCCATCCTCTTCCTCAGACCCACCAGAGCCAAATATTTCCCCAGCCCAATTTACTGTTTTGTAAAATGTTTAATTTGGTGGAAGCACAAATAGTTTCTTTTCTTTTTTTTTTTTGCAGACACATTAAGAGGCAGTGGGGGTTGGAGCATTCAGGCAATGCTGGAGGAAGCTGCCCTTGCAGGAGGCTGACGTGAAGGTGCTGAAACATCTCACACAGCTTTCACATGCATGAGGAAAGAGCTACAGCTTTTGGTCTAAAATTGTGCCCCCAGAGAGGCTGTTTGGAGAGCTCATGAGTTTTGCTGGGGAACCAACTAAACAGTGAAGGATCTCTCCTTGTATGAAGGAGCCCTAGTACTGTTGGATTCAGGGAGCCTCACATGTGGGCAGTTTTGTAGGACTGTTCATGCTGTCCAAAATGGACTAGTATACAGGAATAAGCCATGCCAGCGTCTCTCAGGACATCAAGCCTGTATTGTGCCACTTTTTAGTTTTATTAGGTTGATTTAGTTTCATACGAGGACTTCACATTTTAATTTTGGCTGCAGGGCATATGCCAGAAGGTTGCTTAATATGCCACCCCTATGGTTTAAGCCACTCTGTGGATACTTAAAATGCCTCAGCATACCACAGTAAGAAAGAGAAGCAGCTGCTTGAGAACATTTATCCGTTGCTTTGTTGGATAACTGCAGCCACTAAATTCAGATGGGCAGCTTTTTCTTGGTTTCCAGGAGCTCTCAAACTCTTGCTTATTAACACCTCCTGTCATCCACAGGGTTTAGGAAGTCTAATAGAACCAATTCATTTTCTTGCACCTTCTCAGAAAGGTGTCAGTCTAGCACAGGCTGTGGGCACTAAATTTAGCCAAATCACTTGAATATAGTTTTACTCAAAGGTTACAGTCTTTCTGTGAATGCAAATGTAGCAGTGCAGTTGGGTTTAGGTTCAATTACATGGGGCCTCATTCTTGCTTCCTTACCTGTTTGGTGAGTGAGCCTATTTATTATTTAACAGCATGTTACTGGTATTAGTATTAACAGTATTATTTGGGTTTTATCTGTAGTATTGGCATTATGTAACAGGTGTGAGTGGGAAGCAGAAGTGGTATTTATTCTTCCCACCATCCAAGCAAACAAAAGCACATCTAAGACATGAATAAAATATCCTACAGTTCTATAGGGAGTTTGGTTTATATCAGCACAATATTTAAACACACAAACAGAAGAAGAAGCACAAGCTGATTTAAGTAATAAGGACTGGTACTCTTGTGACTGAACACTGGTGAGGTTCATCATCTGGTTTGTAGTCATGTAACACCCTTGTTTTATTTAGGGCAAAAGCTGCCAGGGGTGGGGCGGGATGGGTGGAGTGGTGGCTGTAGCACGGATCCAGCATTTTTCAGAAATGTGGACAGAAGATCAAAGCTGTATTTATAAGAATTCAACCCACAAAAGAACAAACTTTTGCAACTGCAGGTTTGATACGACTTTGAACAAGTCATCAGTATCGTGTGAGGTTGCTGAACATCTAAGGCAGAGAGATGCTGATTCTTTTTGCTGATACACTAGGTAGCTAGAGGGACTGAAACTTAAACTGTAGGCTGAAAACAAATAATTTGCAATGAATCACAAAACTGAATGTGTTTTTGCTTGGCCCAACCTATCATGCTTGCTAGCCTGTGCTTGGGTGAGGGATGCAGGAGCTCGGCTGCGATTGCTGGTTGGGGCATTGGAGCGGCACACTGGGCTCTGCTCACTCACAAGGTCCTCTGCCCGGCAGGATGTTGTGCTGCTGACGGAGCTGAAACTGCTGAGCCAAAAAGCACTTTGAACATGGACTTTGTGCCTTCTTGGTAAAAGACAGAGGACTTGAATACCTTTAATCAGAGGCTTTTTCTGCTGCTTGTCCCTGTGTATGCATAGTTACCTCAGTGATTCAGGCTAGTGAGAAGGAGCAGAATGGAGGGTTGTGCTGGAAATTTCCATGTGAGCCGTTGTACCCCTGGACTGTGCTGACCATGTGAAGAGAGCAGCTCAGGGCCCCAAAGCACCAAAACAGGTGGTGCCCAAGACCATTACTGCTGACTTGCAGTGCAGGTGTGGGTTGGCCCCAGCACAGCAGTACTGTGCCCAGGATGCAGGCAAACACAGGGGCACTTGTCTGTGTTTTCAGTCATTGTTGCTGCAGGTCAAGGTCTCCAAAATATTTTTGTTTAGAGTGGGACAGAGTCCCAGTTAGCTAGAGAAATTAAAGTAGAAAAAAACTTGGCAATTGGGTGGGAGGGGATTCACTGGCATAGGTCCTTAAAACATGAATAAACATTTTCCCCTTGGCGTTTTGAATTCCAACACTGGCTGCCGTCTGCTGGAGTTAAACATCAGTTCAGACGCAAGAGTAATTGTGAAGCTCTCTGATATGTATTTATTGTGTGCTTACATTCATGAATCTTAAAGCAGGCTATAGCTAAAGGGAAAAAAAACAACGACTGAAACTGAAAGCAGTGAACAGTAGCCAACTGCCATTTGCTCTAGGGTGTCATGAAAGTGGAAAAACTTGTTGAATACGCAGAGTTACGACTTTTTCTCTGCGCACTTAGGTTAGCTGGGTGGCAAATAAGCAGTTGTGTTGATCATTGCCAGCCTCAAAGAGATAGCATTTACCTTTCCCAAGGAGAGAGGCTTGTAAAAGCAAGCTATTGTTAATATGTACGTAATGCACAGAAACTGGAGTGCCCACCCCACGGAGTCTCTGGTAGGTGGTCAAATCCCGCTGGTTTAGCAAGAAGGCTTTGAGATGCCCATTCTTAGTATGTGTGAGTTGTGTGATGGGGCTGGCTGGTGCATGGGTGGCGAGGGTGACTGGTGCCTGGGCATTTCCTTGGTTCAGCTGCAGGCACGGGCTGTGGTGGGAGCACTGCAAAGCTCTGCAGCACCTCAGGGCATCCTCAGGGAAAATGGTATCTTTGGGAAATCACTTTCTTCCCCCTCTCTGTTGCCCATCAGATCCTGCACACAGGTGCCAAAGGACGCCTGTATTCCCTTTGCAAATGAAAGGCCTCTTTGTAGGCCGTGGAGAGAAGGTTGAGCAGAATCCACAAGTTATGGAGGTAATCAGTGGTAGAAAATTCAATTAAGAAAAAGAATAGCAAAAGGAGTACGTTTGGAGATGTTTAAACAAATTTTGGTTATGTGACCTTTGGGAAAAAACAAAGGTCAGGCGTTTATTTAATTTCTCTACCTTCATGGGTGGCTACTTTTTGTTTAAAAAAAGAATATTTGAAACGGTATCACTGACATGCTAACAGGCTTTCCTATTCATTTGCAGTAATGTGGTTCTCCCTTCTGCCCCTTAACAACCGTGGCTGTTAAATTCAGACTACTGTTGTATTTGAATTTTTTAAAACCATATTGCTATTCCCTTGCTTTGCTCCATTTGTCTGCGTGTCCAGAAATGCTGAATGTCAATTACTGCTCACTCCCGGTAATGCTCCGTTTCTTTCTCACGGTGTCATGTATGCCGCCACTGCTACTGTAGTCCAGATTCATCACCTTGTTTGTCTGTGGTTTCTTGCCTTTTGGCATCTGCTATCTTTTAACAGATTTCCTGTGACCAACATATAGCAGGAGCTAGAACAGAAAACTCTCTGTGTATATATAACACTTTAATGCTATACTTGCTAATCCTTTAGTAACCTGTACTCTTTATACCACGATGGAAAGTGAAATACTGCTAAGCAGTTTAGTATACCATCTAATTAGGTGAGGGGGTGGCTAAGGACAGGATGCAGTCAGCCAAGCCCTCACAGCTGAAAGCAAAAAGAGAGATCCATACTCTTCAATTGGGAGAGCTGGCCAGTTCTGCCACCTAGAGAGAGAGACAAGGGTGCCGGTGCCAAGTGTGAAGGTGTAGGCAGAGGTGGAAAGCCCGAACAAGCTGTCAGAAACATATTGCTGACAGGATAGAGATAAGCTATATTTGTGCCATGTACTTTGTACTGCATTGTGCCACTCCTCCTGGTTTATTCCAGTTGTTTCAGGACTGCCAGTGGGATGTCTGCAGGAAACGCCCAAAAACCAGCTGGCCTATGACATTTAGTTGAGGAATGGGCGCTGGTGATTGTAGTGTTTGCGTATGTTCCTCTGGCCCATCTTCATTTCCACTGCAGGTTTAGGAATGTCATTCTGCCTTCTAAATTTTGTCTACATCAGATCCTGAAACCTCAGTAATTGGAAAATTCCTTCTACTGGTTTATCACTTGCAGTATTTCTCATGGTGTTTTATGTTCTCTCCTCAAATACTTTTAATTGGATCCAGGCCAGTTTTCCTCTTCCTTTATCTTTGAAAGAGTCTGCTTTAAAGGTACTGCCTTCACTGATTTCAAGTAAAGCAATTCTGGATTTAATGAAGAAGCTATAGGTCATGGTCAATAACACGGGAATCATGATGGATTGAAAGTACTGGGAAATTTATTAGCAGATTAGTTTGGGGACTGAAGCCTCCACTGGGAATGGAAAGCATAAAATTCTTGCGTAGGTAGGGGCGAGGTTCAGTTCATGGAAATGTCATTTAATCATGAAACCCTTACATAAGTAGTGGCAAGGTTTAGTTCATGGAAATGCCATTTGCTAACAATAAGGTAGCGAGCTAATGCATAGCTGGCTTCTCTGCTGGTGGATGTGTTTGGCAAGCTGCAAAGCATTGTATTCTGAGGAGGCAGCAGCATGTAAACCTGCCTTCTAGCTACTCTGAATTGCTCCCTGTTGCAAGTTTTGAGCGCTTGCTGAAACACCTTTGTATTTGTCCTGACCTGGTTCCCAGCTGACTAAGAAGGGAAATGGCTGTTTATCAGGGCTCTTTGTTTTAGAGAGGGGGTTGAAAAGATTATGGCCAGAGTGCCCCAGTTTTCTCCTGGATTTTGCTAGTTTCCTATCAATCAGGAGTTAGGTCCAGGTTAGTGGCAGTGTTTCCATTAGCATCCTTTGTCACTTGATCTCTCAGCACTAGACAAGGGTCAGATGTCCTTGAAGGTTTTATTTGGTCCATCAAGCAGTCCTTGACATCATGTATCAAAAAGTACTGCAGGACCAGTCAGAGCAGGTAGTTGCTCTTCAGGTGACCTGATTATTTTCATGCAGGGATGCTGAAAAATATTCTTCCATTTGCTTCTCTACCAAAATGCCATTTTTTATGAGCTCAGTTCGCCCCCTTCTCTTCCACAGGGCATGCGAGCCTTTACAGGGTTTGAAAGCAAGACATTTTATTCCACAGTTCCATTACTGCAACATCACTGGGATCAGTATCCCCTTTTAATCAGACCTAGGCCACAGAATGGCATAGCTGGCTTGCTCTGATCTGTCCATATTGTTTTAGGTTTTTAGATGGGGAGCAGAAGCATAAGTGTATATTCTAATTAATTATGCTTTCCAGCCATCCCCTTAGTTTGGTTTCCTCTGGGATAATTTAATATTTTCCAGCACTGAGAGAGTTATGTGATCCTTTCCATAAGGTGGTCACCAAATCCTAGCTGTAAAGGTTTATCTGTACATTACTTTTGGCTGCCCTGTTTCTAAGGTTGCGCTCTGCTCCACAGGAGAATCTTGCATGTCTTTTTTGGCTGGGAATGCTCTCAGGAAAATCAGAACGGTTTTTGTTTGTGTTTTGCAATCTGCTGGCAGTTGTAACAACATCATTTTCTGAAGTTATACTGCAGAAGGCTGGAAGGGAGCAACGTCCATTGGAATGTCTTTTAGGGGGGATAGGTAGAAAAACAACACACTGCTTATAATTCCTGCCTTTTCCATGGTTTATTTTGAATTACTGCTTTTTTCCTACTTAAATATTTTATTAGGTCCAACAGACATAATTTCCAAGACTATTTACAAGTTGCATTTGCAAAGGTGGAGAGAGCTGATCATACCACTGTGGTGCATAGGCTTTCCTGCAGAGGCAGGGGCAAAGGTAGCTTTAATAATGTATTTGTATTGATGTGTTACTAGTAGTGTTGTGTTGTGTCCTGTTAAACAAATGTCTATCCCCCAAGCAGTGAGAAAAGCAGCACTTGTCTATATAAATAACATATGTGAGTTGCTTCAGGGATCTTTCCAGATCTGAAGGCCTTACATTGATCTAAGTGTAAACTTATTAGATGTCATAACCATTGATTTGATCAGATAAAGCTCATCAAATGAGTAAGGCATTATGGAGATCTAGTTATTTTCATGCTTTGTCTCTATGACATACCTCTGCTAGCATCTTCATTAACCACTTTCATGTGAGATGTGCATACAGAGTGACTTCAACTGGTAGACATGTAAGTTAGTAGGCTCAAGTTCAGTTGCAGTTGCGTTTACTGGCTCCAGGTTTTTACTGCAGAGGCCAGAGTTTAAATTTACATTGATGGAATTAAAAGTGAAAGTACGGTAGCTTTTCATCAGAACTGCAGTGCCCATGACCTACATTAGTTTCCTTGCTCTCTGCTGTCCCTTTACTGACTGCCTGAAGGACCCAGCAAAGCCTGGAGAAACCCATGGTGGGTCCAAGGGGACACTGAGACACCCTGCTTCGTCATCAAATCTATGTATTAAGAACTAGGTATGTTGTCAGAGTGATACAGATGGATATAGCAGAGGCTTCCAGTACAGGAGGAATTTCTTTGACTATGCTGACCTGCTATGAAGACTGCTAACAGGGACAGGGATGGTTGTTGTTTTGCCAGTAGGCTCCTTGATTCCTCTGGTGCCACTGTCAATTCTTAGCTGTGGTGACATAAATCTTGGGGGGCTTGTGCAAAAATGGTTGTTACTTATGATCAGTGTCAGTAACAGTAGGTCAGATGCTGGTCCGTCCCCGGGGAGGAGTGGAGGCTTTGAGGATGGGGAAATGCAGGCTTTGGGACAGGCTGAATGGTGTCAGCTGGGTAGAAGGGCACAATGGGGCTCACCGCAGCAATCCAGCCCACTGGGCTGCAGCTTGCACTGCTGTTCATGTGAGGTGAAACTGAAAGATGGCTGTCATCACTGTGAATACACCATCAGCTGCCATCTGCACTGGTTGGGTCACCATTCAAAACATAACTTAAAAGTCGAGGAAATCTGGGGCAGAGCTAGAGAGGAAGCTAATTTGCCTTCAGTGATAACAAAACCTTGGCAAGCTGGTTTCAAGTCCCGAAGTTATGGGGATTGTTTTGGTTTCTTTTCGGAAGCCCTTTCCATTTGAGGGGTAATTTTCTCTTGTGACGTTGCTTATATTTGGAATTGTAGCTTATGGATTTTTAAGGGTTTATGGTTTGTTCGATTAAGGCAATATGAGGCTTAGAAAGAATAAAGGACTTCATATTCTTCAGAATGGAGTTTGCCACTTCTATGTGGAAGAAAACAAATAAAAATAAATTGTCCCTTAATTTTAACTTCAATTTCTCACCCTTAAGCTTCTCTTACATTTTCCCATTGCAAAGGGAGAGCAAGCAAAATTTGCTGCTGCTGTTTTCATCCCTAGCTGCACACATTTTAATTTATAGCCAGTACTCTGTAACATGTATATTCTACAAGCATGAATATGACAAACTACTGGCAAACACATTTCAACAGAACAAATGCAACCATCAAGGAGGTGCAGGACATGAGCCATCTTCCCCAGTGCCTCCACACTGCTGTGCCCTTGTTTCTCCTCTCTGTAATTTTAGGGCTGTTACCTGCCCTACCAATGGCATGCCCTGGGAGTGCTTTCCTGCTCCTGGGTCTGATTACATGTGATGTGGGGGGAGGCTTGGTTGGGCACAGGCCCTTGCTCCCTGGGAAAGATGCCCGTGCAGGTTGGCTGGTTGGGAACTGGGGCTGTCTCCAGCCAGCCCTCCAGCTGGACCACAGCAGGCTGTGACCTTGTGGTACACCATAAACACCCGCAGTTTCCCTGCTCTTTAGAGCTATCTGGCCTGGCAGCTCTCACCTTTCGCGCTTTGACCTGGGCAACAGGGGGCCTGAGCATCAATGCCTTAGCTCTGCTGTTAGCACTTACGGGGCATGATGTATATATGCAAATCCTTCTTGGCCAAGTTGAGCCTGGGACAGTTCCTGCAGCAGTCCCTCTGGCAGCCTCCCAGTGCTGTGTTTCCTTACTTTCTGTGGGTTAAGGAGTTGGACAGATACAGGTACTGTCTGTCAGTAATTACATGAGTTGGGTGATGGGAACAAGACCCCAGAGAAAAGGCAGATGTGGGGGAACAGCAGTCTTGCTTGGGACATGCTCCCGGGACCCTGACTCTTCTTCTCCAGGGTGCCTTGTGGGGAGCACAGACCTACGTATCCAACAGTACCTGTCATGAGGAGACTGAAATGGTCTTTTGGGAGTCAGGCTTTAGAAATCGAGGGATCAGACTGGTATGAGATACATCCCTGTTTATTCTCTTGATAGCCTGTTACGTCAAAGACCATCATCAGTGAGTCACCCATGTGTGTGACTGTCGTCGTTACTGCTCTAAATATAAATGTCAAAGGATACTGAGCTGTAGGAATAAATCAGGCTGCATTGGCTTGTGTGTGTCAGACGTCGTGTGTGTCAGACAGGTCTTCCTTTTATGCATGTCCTTCTCTCTCTGTTGTTAAGGCTGGTATGGTCAACAGGAAACAGCTGCAGAAACTCAAAGCTAGGAGTGCAGGTTATATTTTCATGTGCCGATCTGGGATAGCCACACATTAGATCTCTTTTTGCTGGTTCTGTCAAAATTATATCTGGGAAGAGCAAGAGAAAGGTTTGTTTTGACAGTATTTCAGAAGTAGAAACACTGAGAGACTGAGAAGCGTTTTCACACCCTTTTTTATACATGCAGAATGTGTGATTTTTAAATAAGCACCAGATAGAAAGTAACTTTGCCAAGGCTATCAGTCACTGCTTGTAAGCTATGGACATGGGTATGCTGTGTGATTTACACTGGTCAGGTTAACCCACTTTAATTAGACTCTCAGGTTAGGAGTTTCAATTATAAACACAAGTGTTTGCTGTTGTTTTCTGTTGAAAGCTGAGAGAAACTGGTAAGAAAAGTCCCTTATCTTTCATCTTACTGAGCATCCTTTTCTCTTTTTTTTTTGCCCCAGTAAAATCTGTTTCCTTAAGTCAATAAAATGATGATGAAGAAGGCCGAAAGAAAACATTGGGAGCCTGAAATTGCCTGTTTACTTGCCCGAAGCACTCTGCTCTGGCAACTGCAGTGGTTTAAGGGTTTTTTTTACCTGTTGTGCTCCCTTTCCAGCGTATGAAGAAGTGGTAATGAGCTTAAGGACAAGCTCTGCCTGTGCAAAGTAAATGCATCTTGGTAAAAAAAATCATTTAAAATCCCTATAGGATGTAGAGGGGGCTAACACTGATTCACTTTACTACTCCCCTAATGAATGCTCTTATGAGGATAATCCTGTATTGTATGTTAGAGGATAGTTAAAAGATGTATGATAAGGTTGTCCTTTGTGCATTTCTGCAAGGATTTTCCTTAATGATTAAAGAAAATCCCATGGAAATATTACATTTATTAGCACATATCTCTGTTTCAGTTTGCTCATTAGCATCAGAGAGCTCTACAATAATGACTCAGGCTTCTATTTTCAGGGGAAAAAAAATTACAACAGTGTGTCTGGGCTGAAACCACCTCCTTCAGCAGCACTGCAATATTCAAGGCTATTTCACTTTGCATCAGAGAGACTGGTATGTCTCATGCTACTGCACCTGAGGCTCACCCTCAGGCTTTGGCCCCTTAGCTTAGAATGCTGTGGCAATTCTTACACTTGAAGCATTTTATAAATAACGTACTTCTGGGGGAGTCAGGATTTCTTACTCCTTAGCTGTCTGCTTACTGTTGCTATTCCTTTCTATGTTGTGTTTTCCTGCCTGAGGCTGGATGCTTGATCTCTACCTGTCACTCCCTGGTGCCTGAGAGGTCTTTCCTGGGTAGGACTCCCTGGCTGTGAATGAGAAGAAGCTTTGTTCCTGGTGGGGTGGATTTCCTCTGTGTTCCTTTATCAGCCTCAGGTTCTGCCTCCCTCTGCTCAGTTTTCTTCTTTCCTGTCTCTCTTCTACCATGGGAAAGATCTAGTAAAGGATTTCAGGTTCTGAGAGTGCCCAAACCTTCATCCATCCTCGATAAAACACATCACCTGCCTTTACACAGTGCAGAGGGACAAGCAGAGCCCACGGGCTGTGATAATACTACCTGCCCCTGTTGTAGGATTTTTGCAGGAGAGTGACCAAAGCTCTGTGTTCAGTGTGGGTAGCCTGTGCCTGTTGGTGTGCACATGGGTGCAAGAAGCGTTACTCCAGGGGCTTCAGCAGAGAAGGGACTACGAGCCTCCTTTTCCATGCTGTCCCAGCTTCACATCCATCTTTTGACTCCCAGCCCCTCTCAATTGCTTCCATGCTTACCATTGACACTTTCTCTTCTGTTTCTCTCATCATGTCATCTGCTTCTGCCTGTCCCATTGCCTCATGATACAGCCACCTCTGTGCTAGCATCCTGGAAGATCTGCCTCACGTCTTCATCCTGTAGCCCAAACTCTTGCCTTGCTTTCTTGTAGTTAGCCCTAGCCCAAGCAGAGCATTTATAGGTTCTCCAGAATATTCCCTTTTGGGGGAAGGAGCTGGCAACTTTTGACAGGGAAACATGGAGTTGTATTCAGTAGAGAGAGTACTTAGTTCCTGAAGTCTGAAAATGTAGGAAGGTGGGAGACAACTGTGAGAAACAGAAATGCCAGAAAAATGTGGAGGATTTGGCAGCCCTGTCTTTATGTCTACATGTTATCCTGCAGAACAGAACTGAAGACAAACATGAATGTGCTAACATTGAAGTTACTGGATGCGAGTCTTGCTACTGAATTGCTTTGGGGGATTTTTTTTTCTTTTTTTTTTAGTTTCAAGGTTTTTTTTTTTTTTTTGGTCATCATTCTGCTCTATTTAGTTTCTCTTCAGGAAATAGTAATGAAAAGTTACAGTGCTCCAGAATAACTCCAAAATTCTGTCTTTAGAAAGGCTCCTTTGGTATTATCCGCCTTTGGCTAAAACCATATCAAATGTAACTGAATACTGTCAGATTGCCATTGCTTTGCATCACCAGCCCAGGAACCAGACTGTAGACATGAACCTTTCAGGAAAAGCCATCATAAAAACATTGGTAGGAAGCTGGTTAATACCAGTCTAATGCAGTTAAACAGATTATCTTAAGAGTACATAGCTCTGCAACCCCTTTGTAACTACATCACCTGAACTACCCAGTTCTTTTAACCATTATTATGCTACAGAGGGGAAGATTCAAAGTCTTTTGGATGCAGAAAGTTATGAGAAGTTGTCAGCAGGTGTCAAAACAGAGTGATGATTTCAAAATCAGCCTACTCAGTAATTCAGTATTGTGCTTACCTGTGACAGGAGATGATACTACTGTGTCCCTCCTTGTCTGAAACAGCTTACAGCTGCTCTCTGCAGTTCACATCATGCATGTAGCCAAATCTTCCTTTGTCTGCCACCACCAAGAGAGCTGTATGCTGAGGGAATACCATTTATCATCATTGCAAATAATGCTGAACTCATTACAAAGCTGTTAAAATTGACCTAAAATCTATCTTTTCTAATTAGTATAATGGAACTATTGACCTCAATAGACTGACTGAACTCACAAAAAATAGCTTCAGTAATAAGAAGCAAAACAAAATGTCACTTGGTGTTAAGTATGTGGGGTATCTTGCCCAGGAAGAAGGGAGTCAAACAGAGCACAGTCCTGAGCTGCTAACTCACTCAGACTGGTCTTTTTTTCTTGAATTGGAATTGAAGTCGAACCATTGCTTTGAAATCTTGGCTGTATTTGATCCAGAACCGAACAGCTTTGTACCTGCCTGCCTTCCCACAAAGAACCTCCTCCTCACAAAGAACCTGACCTCATCCTGTGCCAGCCTATGCAGCCCACAGCTGCGTGGCAGCACTGTGTTGCAGTCTTTTCCCCTCTGCCATCCTGCAATGTTTTTGGTTGCTTTGGAGCTCCATGCATGGACCAGTGCAACACAGACCTTCCCTGCCTCTGGCATGAGGGTTTCCCAGTGCAGTGCTGTGAGGTGTGGGGTTTGCACCCACCCTGTGGTATGGGGCTGCAGGGTCCCTCCTCTGGGATCCCTGCACGTGACCTTGCTCGAATGGCCATACGTATATATTGTGTACGAGTATCTCCATACCTCGTTGTGTGCATCGTCATCTGTCTGCACTGAGCACTGTAAGCCCAGATTCCATGGGACTGAAGGGGCAGGAACATGCAGAGGGGATGTCTCTCCTGATGCCCTGAGGCAAACAGGACAGCACTGCAGACTGTGGTACAGCCCACCACACTCCCTCTGCCTTCCCTCACTCATGCCCGGGTTGGCAGTGAGCTGCTCCACAGGCTGCTGCTGAAGAGGCTGCAGAGGGAAGGAAGTGAGAATGCAGTCTGTCTTCACACTGAGAGTTTGTTCCTGTCCCATATCCCATAAATCCTGTCTTAACAGTTAGGCAGCTTGGTATGAGCAAGTTTGAGCTGGTTCATCACTACCCAAACTGGTTAACAAATATTTACTGATTTCCAACCAAGCTAAACTTCCATCAGATTTGATAAATGCGGTAATTCTGCCCCTTCCCTGACTGAAAATCAAGAACATAGAAGTGAAAATGAATGCTTTTTTTCTGTATTATGATATAAGGGCCTATGCTTTGTGGTTTTCAAAACACGGTTATTATGAATAGTGCCAAGGCAGTTAGACCATCTCAATGCACAAGGTGAGAGGGCACTCACTCTGTAGTTACCCTGGGGATTGTAGCCAGGATGCTAAAGGTCACCCAGGGGACCACGAGCACTAGGTCTTCATTTCTCAGTGCAGAGCCCTGAGCAGTCAGATTTTCATGCAGTTACCTGTGTTTTGCAACAGAGCTACAAACATGTCAGTAGAAACAGAGGAGTTTCTAAGTAGACAGAAAATGGCATGCTGCTGCATGTATACTGTCTCCTTGGGCTGTGCTTCTACTTAGCTCTCAAACTCACATAAACTCACTATTTCCAGTGAGGGCTGCATGTGCTTTCTTCATACTTCCAATCAGATGTGCTTCTACATCTTTTCTTAGGTTTCATGGACCTCATGGGAGGACCCTTGTCCACTGAGGAGCTTGAGATCCATGCACCAGTTGACTTGAGCAGGTGCAGGCTTGTACTGTGCTGTGCAGTACTGTGCTGCATGTACTGTTTGGCCTTCAGGACCATACTGTCCTGTCCATAATCCTTGCCATGGGGTACCCTCAGCTGTCTAATCATAATGGAAGAGCTTGGAGGTGGCACTTACTTGGCGCTATCAGGCAACACAAGCACGTAGTTGTCTTTATCTTGAGGTGAAGCAACATACTTTCATAGAAACATCCAATTGAAAATCCTATACCAAACACGATGCAGGTGAACCTTGCCCCTGACAGGCAGTCTGGGCAACATGCCATGCCCTGATCACAGGTTGGTCTGATGCTGCGTCATCTTGGGGTTCCAGTGTCATAAGGAACATAATAACTTGTAGCTTGCTGCCACCTTGTCTGGGATATTAATGAAGTAGTTAAACCTTTCTTGAGAGTGTTTGTGTTTCTTTTTGGGGGTTCAAAAAGAACCAGCATCTCTTGGTGCAAAGCCATAGTCCACTGATACTTGTGAATATAATCATAGATTTTTTAGAGAAAAATCCATTCCTAAATGTATACCCATCCAGTTAGGCCACCATTAATGTTATAGATCATTAGGTCTCAGTCATTGTATTATTGTGCTGTGTGGGAAGGAATCCTAATCTGAGTCTATTTTTGACTTTTAATGGTTGTTTTACAGTGAGTTATAGTAGCAGAGTTCAAGTGTTTGCTGATTATTGCTGAGCTGGACTACTATCAGGCAGTTTTAAAAATAAAACTTGCAATTCTAAGAGTATCATTGAAGTTCCTTAAGAGAGCCCTGCTTGGCCTTTCAGCACATTCACTGGGTTTGCTGAACTGGTGCTCACAGGCAGGGCTTGTGCAGCAGGGCAGTGCCACCCAGCATGGTCACTGCTTAATGAGGCTGTTGACTTCTTGTGGTTCTCCGTGTTCCATGGGCCTCTTCATGCTGTGATGCAGTTAAGTGCCTTTGTGGAGGAAACAATGGGAAACTAAGTTTCCAGGTAGCAAGGACCCTTCAGGAAACAGAAATTGATATGAAAAATACAAATGAACCACAAAATGTGATCAGCTGGTTCAAGTATCAGCTGTGCTGTGCCTGCAGAAGTGTGTCAGCTCTGCAGTATCTGTTGTGTTCCTCACAGAAGTTCAGTCCTCAGAAACCAGGGAAGAATGGGAACCAAAACTGGCTGTCTTTTTTCAGAACTTCCCAGCATCAGTTTTGCCTGCACTTGGACCTGGCCCTATGTGCAGGCATGTAGGTTCATACACTAACAATAACCTCAGCTGGGCTGCAGGGTCATTGAAAGAATTTCCTTTCAAGGAAACACACAAGCCCTTTGGCAGTTATATCCAGATGTA
This sequence comes from Ara ararauna, assembly GCA_028858755.1. Lineage (NCBI taxonomy): Eukaryota > Metazoa > Chordata > Aves > Psittaciformes > Psittacidae > Ara > Ara ararauna. The sequence goes on along the minus strand of CM054376.1, from coordinate 58,396,878 downwards.
ACTCTCTTGTGTATCTAATGCTAAATTAAATACTTGACAGGTGTTTTTTGTTTTTGTTTTGCAGGAAGAAATCATTCCTGTTTTCAGCTCTGTATGCTGCCTTTATATTTGGTGGTCGGCACCTAATGAACAAACGAGCAAAATTTGAACTGAGGAAGCCATTAGTGCTGTGGTCCTTGAGCCTTGCCGTCTTCAGGTAGGCATTTCTTCATGCCAACTGCTTTTGACAGTAGTCCATGATGAGGTTTTGGGTTCTTCGCATACAGCAGCACTGCTAATGTGACAAGAAGAAATGGCATTTCTTTAGTTTTGCTATTCAGGGTTATGTCCTGATCTGCTCCTCATCACTGAAATCATCCCCTTTGACTTGCCAGATCACACAGCGTTTGAAGAGGAGAGAAATCAATAACCTTCTTGAAGAACAAAGATGACAATAAAGTGAGGACATAAGAAAAAGCACTTATCATTGCAATAAATTTACCATGCAAGTTACAAAGGAAAATAAGCATTTTAAGATATTACTCTTGTTTTCACTTACCAGGTATTATTGCATTTATGTGGGTGCATATATGTAACATTTAGTCAAGACTGTAGTCTCCATTAGAGTGATGTAAACCTAAAGTCACTGCTTTGATGACACATAAATTAGGCTACTGTAATCAGAACCTGGCTTCTGGTTATTCTGTCACAAAGAGCTTGTGAATGTAGCAGAAGGGTGGCTTCATGGCGAAAGGCACTTTTTAGTGATGAACATCTCTAGCTGTGTGTTGACCCTATCATCAAGTATGGGTGAAATCAGGAGTAAAGCTGAATTCCACTTTATCTGCTTAATATGATAATTTTAGTGAGACTGAAGATAAATTAACAATGAACAAATGCTCATAAAATAGCCCTTAAAAACACACAAACTTGTGGTACAACTTAATAATAACAGTACACAAGATTATCCTTCATTTTAGTGCTGTCCTGGGTTCAGCAGTAGCAGTCATTTTTCTCCTCAGTAGCTGGTGCAGTGCTGTGTTTTTGACTTTCAGCCTGGGAACAGCGCTGATAACACCAGTGTTTTCATTTGCTGCTCAGTAATGTTTAGTCTGACCAAGGACTTTCTGAGCCACATGCTCTGCCAGGGAGGAGGGGAAGCCAGGAGGAAGCAGAGACAGGACGCCTGACCCAAACTGACCAAAGAGGTATTCCATACCACAGCACGTCATGCCCACTATTTAAATGGTGGGGTTACCCGGCAGGGCTAGATCACTGCTGGGTCGGGCTGGGTATCAGTCAGTGGGTGGTGAGCGGTTGTATTCTCTTACTTTGTTATTTCCCTTATTATTATTATTGGCGGTAGCAGCAGTGGTTTGTGTGATACCTTAATTTACTGGACTGTTCTTATCTCATCCCGTGGGAGTTACATTCTTTCAATTCTCCACCTCATCCCTCCGGGAGCAGGGGGAGGAAGCAGGGGGAATGAGCAAGCGGCTGCCTGGCTGAGTTGCCAACTGGGCTTAAACCATGACAAGTGCCTATTGGGAATATAAGTTATAGTTCACTCAACTGCATAGAAACCGTTTGCAAACCATTAACAAACACTGATACCTGCATCTTTTTCAAATATCAATATAGCAATTGCCAATTATATTAGTTCAAAAGTGCATAAAACAGGTTTGCTTACTGAGCAGCTGTGAATAGTGCATAATTTTTCACAGGATGGGAATAGTTTGAGCTGAGTTTCTACAGATTAAAGTTAAGCATGAATGGAGAAGGTTGCTTTCTTTCGTGGCTTTTCCTTTTTTCCTCCGAAATTGTTTTATCACATTGACACTTTCTAAAGCTCTGTCAGGGGAAAATAAATTGTATTTCTAAGTTGTCTCATCTAGCTAGGACATGCTAACAGCAGAAGTATTCGTTGGCTTGATTTTAATAGTTCATCAATACCTTTAAAAAGTATATCTTGGTGCAGACAAGAACTTCTGTGAAGATTTATAATTTTCATCTGGTTGCATTTGATGCTGTACTGCTGGCTGTGTGTCTATTGCAGTTTTGCTGTTAGGGTCCTGTAAGCAATTGTCGCTGTTTGTTCCGGAAATGGCTGAATTTCAGCAGCTGTTCTAGATGGCATGTCATTTGTGGATCAGTTTGTAAAGTGATTTATAGGCAGCAGGATCCCAAAATGCGTATTCTAGTAATACTTTCTTACTGAATGTAGGCACTAAGAAATAGCCGACTTAACTCAAAGCTTTTGTAGTTTAATCTTGAATCTAAGGGGAAGAAGCATTATTTCAGAACCATCCTCTGCAGAAGGTGTCTAGGATTAATTTTAAAATCACATTATTTTGAGATGGATCTGTGGCTGACATTCACAATATTAGATTTGTAAGCAATTTCACTAATTAAGTTCCTCCTGAAATCATAACCTAGCAAGAATACATGCTACATTGTGAAATTGCTGTCTAGAGGGACTTTGAAATCGACATGTTCATTAGTTACTAATTGGAGTTTCCCATCATGATCATATGAAATAGCTAGGGCATGGGCAGCTGATGCTGGGTGAAATCTAACGTGTGGACTTCATGTTTTTTGGAGCCACCAGCTGCCGGGCTGAACCTGCCACAGAGACCACCTCTTGCTGTGCCCCACAGTGTAGGCGTTTGAGGTGAGCTCTATTTGTGCAGACAAGAAGCAGTGGCCAGAAGGGCACAGTTTGAGAGGAGTTCACCACTGTCAGCTCCAATAACAATTCAGGGACAAATGTTCCCCAAGAAATGTGGAACATACCCTTTTCTCTGCACATTGGTAAATGAGGCAGCAGGGTAGAGAAGGAAGGGATGAACAGGAGTGTGATAGGTTTGGAATACACAGAAGCATTGTGCATTTAAACTTCTGGATTTGCTAGTAGGGACCAGTTGATTATGAAGATTACATGGCTATGCTTCGAAAGCTTTGCTCTTCTGAGGCGCTGAGTAGTATGCAGAAAAGTGAAGTAGGGAAGAGGAAAAATGATGTAGTGATCGCATACAAAACCAACCCAAACACAAAACTTCTTGACTTCTTGCCCAGAAAACAGAGGAAATGCAGAATAGTCATTAAAACCTGAGGTAAAGACTTCTTGTAAAACGTATTATTTAGAACATCCATTTCCTGGTATTTTACCAGAGTGTCCTTTCTAGGGCCATCGGTCACTTCCAGCCTTATTGACTCTCTGAGCAAGCTGCACTAGACTTTGAATGCTGTAAAAATTCCAAGTAACTTGGTCTTTTTTTTACTGGCTCCTGGCATAACTGTCTGTTTCATTTACACATGCTTGGCCTGAAGGACATTTATGCTTCCTCTTAAGGCTGGTGAAGATAGATTTAGATGGCAGTGTTCTGCCTATAGGCTTACTATGGATCCAGAAAGATGTTCCTTAGCTTTAAAAGGACTTCCTCTTTGGCTTTCTGGGATGCTGAAACACTATTACTTTTACAATACCTTGCAGAAATTCTAAGTAATGTATTTATTTGTCTGCCTTAAGTGGTTGTACTGAGGAAGAAAAGCCAGCTTGGAGAGCCCTCAATTTTATGCCCCAAGGTCAGTGTGAGGCTTTTTTCTGGAGTCTTGTTTATCTCCCTTCTAACACTCCTACCATTATACCTGCTTCAAAACTGGTCAGAAATAGTAACACTTAGCAGAGGCTGGAAAGGTGTGGTTTGGGTTTAAAAAAAAACAAAACAAAGAAAATTGCCTGCCAGGCAATGACATGGTCCCTCTTCAGAATGTATCCTTTACACTTTGCTCTTGCCAAGATCACTTAAATGTGGTAGCAGCTACAGTAGGAAACTTGCCACACTTATAAATAAACAAAACAGCTACATCACCCTGCTGAGCTTGTTGAGCATTCAGGAGCTTGGTCAAGAGTGACTTTTGTGTCAACACTAGCAGCCAGCAGGATTTCTGAGGCAGAAAAGCAGCTTTATTTCCCATTGGAAGTGCTGACAAGTTTCGATCATTTTGTCTTTGGAAAAAGGTTACCACTCCTCAGTGAAAACTTCTGTAGGAGCAATGACAGTAAATCTTTCTTTTCACTTGGAAACTACTGTGAAAACATGATCATCTGAAATCTTTCACAGAGAAATTAGTTTGGGATATTTTCCCTGGGTTGTTGGGTTGGATGTTCTTTTCTCCCTAGCAGGTTTGTTGACTTGTTTCAAGCATTCAAACTTTATTGTTGCCTGGAATGTTTTCAGTCTTTTGTTCTGTTTTCTACACTTGAATTAAGTGGTTTTGCCCAGCCTGATGAGGTCCTGAGGGAGCAGCTCTGTGCTGCTCTGTGTCAGTGGGAACCTGCTGTTAGGAAGCTGACACAAAAGTTCATTTTTCAGTCTCATATGACCTTGAGGAAACTGTTGCTGATTCACCTCTACGTGAAAGTGATAGCCCTGTATTTCTGAATAATTCCTGGGGTTAAAAATCTGGAAAAACACATTGGATCTGAGTTGCTGCTTTTATATTCATGCCACTTTGAACATAAAGTTAGGGTCATTCATTGAATTTTTTACTTGGAGCGTATCAAAAGTGTCACGCCGGCATCTCTAGGAATCAGCAAAGCTGAGACCAGGACTCTCACAGAAGGATAAAAAGTCATTAATTCATGTTTTCATTACATCTCAGCTGGATTTTTGTAATTCCTTTTATCGTCTGTAGAGTCTCTGTATGGGTAGCATCACTATCAAGGAGCTTAAACATGTATTTGATCACCTCATCTTCTTACAAGACAGCAGCATGGCACCAGTTTCACTTGCTCTCCATCCTTAAGAGGCTGCCAACAAATGTCTCAGGGTCAAGGCACTAACTAATAGTAGTTAAAGGTTGTCTTCTCCAGGGAACACTGTCACGTCAATACAGGAGTCAAAAAAGCTAAGACCTCCAACATGATGCAATCATTTGTAGGCAGAGGCTAAGCCCAGCTATGGCTGGTGCAGCGAGAGGAGGGATTTCTCTTTGTCTAGCCAAACCACACAGCCATAATGCTATTATCATCGCCTGAGATTACATAGATTCTAACCTAAATTCAGCTATGATGTGTAGCAGTGGTGGAAGTAAGTTGATCTCAATACAGGCTTTCCAGATGTCTGTCTTCCTGGGGAACAATTTCTCTTAGAGTAGTAGGAATGGTATCAAATGTAGCTAAAAGGTCACTAGCTGCCTGCCACAAAGCTAAGCAGAGCCTCAAAAGTAAAGCATTCCAACAGGTCTTATATGTGAAATGCAAATCAAAAAGGCTCACTGGAAAAAGGTGACTCACTTTACTCTTATGAGACAGGAGATTGATTTGATACTGCAAGCACAGCAGCATTTTATAGAAGGATTTGTGCTTGTTCTGCAGACAGTTCCTGACAAGGCAGTCCAAAACAGATCTTTATGTGAGGAACTCAGTCCTAAGCTGAACTGAAGGGAAAAGACTCAACATGAGTTTAAAGAAAGGATTTCAATTGGTTGGATGTATGACTCTGAAATGCATGCTAGTTATCATGATTGTAAGTGGGAAAATTGGTGAAAAATGCTTAAATTTATGTCTATCTCAAGAGCTGCCATTCACATATACTTGCCATGGAGATTAAAACACAACTTAATTTCATATGTTGCTGAGCAACTAATGAAAATTCTAAAATACTCTGAACTTTTATAAAGGTCCTGACAGTAGATTCAAAGAGAAAATTAATTATTGAAAAGGGCAATGTTTGCCAAATAACATCACAATTAACAAGCAGCATTTAAGGTGAATTAATAATCTTCTCTTATAAATCTAAAAGCAAGTGAATTCCATCTGAAGTAGTCCCTATATTTGTAAAGTGTTAAGGTACATGAGCCAGCAGTGTGCGCTTGCAGCCCAGAAAGCCAACCGTATCCTGGGCTGCATCAAAAGGAGTGTGACCAGCAGGTCGAGGGAGGTGATCCTGCCCCTCTACTCTGCTCTCAGGAGACCTCACTTGGAGTATTGTGTGGAGTTCTGGTGTCCTTAACATAAAAAGGACATGGAACTGTTGGAACAAGTCCGAAGGAGGGCCACGAGGATGATCAGGGGACTGGAGCACCTCCCATATGAAGACAGGCTGAGAAAGTTGGGGCTGTTCATCCTGGAGAAGAGAAGGCTGCGTGGAGACCTCATAGCAACCTTGCAGTATCTGAAGGGGGCTTATAGGGATGCTGGGGATGGACTCTTCATGAGGGACTGTAGTGATAGGACAAGGGGTAACAGGTTCAAACTTAAACAGGGGAAGTTTAGATTGGATATGAGGAAGAAATTCTTTCCTGTAAGGGTGGTGAGGCACTGGAATGGGTTGCCCAGGGCAGTTGTGAATGCTCCGTCACTGGCGGTGTTCAAGGCCAGGTTGGACATAGCCTTGGGTGGCATGGTTTAGTGGGAGGTGTCCCTGCCCGTGGCAGGGGGGTTGGAACTAGATGATCTTAAGGTCCTTTCCAACCCTAACTGTTCTATGATTCTATGATTCTGTATTTTCAGTAAGACATGTCTCAGAATCCAAATTAGTAAAATGCTTAATATATACCAACTTAACAATTTATTTCTATAGTACAATGTTCATCCTTACGTACTTATGTGATTTTCTCATATAACAGATATTGGAAAGATCTTTTCATTACCACTTTGGAAAAAAGTTGAAAGCTGGGTAAACAGTAGGCATTCGAAATGATTGTTGAGAAGACAAAAATCCCTTGGATGAGTCTTATCAGTTTAAGAAGAAAAATCTATTTTCTGTAAGCTGTACTGTAATCCCAATAGGAAAATGCAAATGGTGCTGTTTGGTGAATTCATGTATTACAAAACGAAAGCTAGCTGGCCATAAAAGTAGTGTAGGGGTGATAAAAATATATAGACCAAGAGCAGCAAAGTACTGTCAAGAAGATGTATCTCCAGTGTGTGCTTTATTTATTCTAAGAACATCATCCCATGACAAGTATCTCTAGTCCCAGAATTGTAATTGATGCCGCATGACAAAATGCTGTGCCCGTCCTCTTGTGAAATCTCACCTCTTCATTCACTCTGCTGCTACTGCTGTGGACTCTGTTGTGTCCATCAAAGTAATCTTGATTGTAAACTGGTTTTATTATTTTTACCTATTCAGGCCTATTTAAAAGTAAACTAAGGATCCACTGTGAGGCCTGGCTAATGCTGCTCTACAGGAGATATGGGTAGGATCTCTTTTTTTCAGTGCTAAGATGGGCCTCCTTCCTTTAAAAACTTTTTTTCTCTGCTTGCTTGCTTGTTTGCCTTTATTGCTGGAAAACTGAACTTAGCAAAGTGAATTCAATGTTATTTGGAAAGCAGCTGTTGTGCTTGTTTTGCCCCTCACTCTCACTGAGTGTTGATAACTCAGTTTGTCTGAATTGTATCTTTCTCATGAGGTCACCCTGTTCCAGCTAACAGGAGCCCTCACCCACCACCACTCCCCAGCATGAATGCAGTACTCAAAGCAGAGTCCTCTGGGAGTGAGACTTTCCCTCTCTATTTTAAATGGGGAGCAGACTAAAAAGTGTATTTGAGGAAAACAGAACATCTGTCTGATTGCTTAAGAAGGGAATTGTACTGGAGAGAAAGTAGATAATTCATTGCAAAAAAATTAAACCTCCCATCTGTCCTCCTGTGGCAGCACTTCTGCATTTTACTGAGCCTTGGTACTTGGTTCATGTGCCTGGTAAAAGGTTCTCCCCCATGCAGAAATCCCTCTGGAATAGAAATCTCCATGTATTTTCTTCTAAGTAAGTCCGCAACAGCTTGTGCTTGTTTGAGACAGTGGGAATAAAACACCAAGAGGTGTTAACTTGCATGACCCATCAAATCCAACATTGCATCTGCAGAAGAGCGTGTTAATAAACACTGCCTAGCAGAGCAGTGTTCACATACAGGGCTGCACACAGGTGTCAAGCGGAGTGTCCGTTTTGTGACAAGTTTAACTTTTTCTAAACAAATATGCATCATCATGCCTCTACCATTCAGCATCTTCCCTGGGTTGCTAAATAGATAAAATATGTATTCATTATTTACTGACTGTAGGCAAATCCCTGAGATCTGAACTTCTCTAGGCGCTTGCAGGAGTACTGACTTGGTGGGGACAAAGTGGAAGATCAACGGCTCCAGGCCTGTAATTGCCATTAAATTTCTATATCTGAGCAGCTTATTGTAATTTTTAGCTTCTTTAAGCCTTCTTTATTCTGTCAAATGCTAGCATTTTCCTGTAACTTAGATTTTGCTTACTTTGTTATCTGCCTGTTTTACAGTTTTAGTGATGACTATTGCCATTGGTTGCCTTGATTCTCTGGTAAATCTTTTACTTTATTACTTTTTGGCTTTGTTTGCCTAGGATAATCTCAGACTCCTGAATACATACATTTAACTATTATACATGACAGTTACTATACCAACTTGATACATTTGATCCTGTAAGTATCTTTACTTTACCAGCAGAAATAGATGCGCCTCTTTTTTCGGATTATCATTTAAATCACTGCAATAAATTACAGTTGTTCTAAAATTTTCTTGAGATAATGTTGGATACTTGGAATAATTCCAGTAATGACAGAGGAACAAGTGCAAATGCCCCTGAAGCATTCATTAAGGATTGCTTAAGAGGTACACTGTGCTTATGAATCCTCATGGGCTACTTTAGAAATCCTGAGACGGATTCCTTAATTCTCATGAGATTTCGCACCAAACACAGGACTGAAGTTGAAATTTGTTTTTTTTTTTCCCCCCCTCCTGTTAAATAATTTAGCCACGTCCAAACTTGCTGAAATAAATATCTAAGAACTGGGAAACATTTCATGAGAGAAAAACATCTCACTGAGTATACAGCCTTCACAGGGTGCCAGGGATCTTCAGCTGCAGCAAAGGTCTAATTATTGTTTAGTGATGGAAGAGTAAGTTATATCTTCAGAAGTAACAGCTTTCATCAAGAAATATTGTTCCTGCAAGTTCTTACCCTCCATGTGTCAGATAATCAGGTAATGCACATTGAGGAGGGTGAGGCTGGATGATAGGTAATTACTACTGATTGGCTCGTAACTCTCTCTTTGGAAGTCAGATGAGGCACAGGGAGGCGTGGGTAGAGCTGAAAAGTTACTTTTTATTCATTGAAAGAACACAGTGACATGTTTTTGAGCAGTGTATGGTTACATGGGTGTCCCTGTGAGCAATTTATGCTATTCTCATGTTCCTAGGGTAATGACGGACTGCAACTGCCCTTCAGCCTGACCACTGCTCCTTGTTAATCTCTACCAAAACCCATGTGCCCCTTGTTTAGCCACCGAGTGCTGTCTGTAGGCCTCTGTGCAAGTATAACCCTTTTTACCTCCACCAATTATCTTCTTCTCTGTTGCAAAGACCACTTGTGGGAATGTAGCCCTGGCATTTGTTTTTCTGCTGTGCTTTGTAAGTAGTGCAAGTTCTTCCACTGGACCACAGAGCTTTGCTTTATTGATTATTTTTGTACTCTGCTCCTCTGGATGGTCTGAATATAGCTGATCCCAAACAGAAAGAAAGCGGCTCTGGGAAATCAAATTGCATTTCCTGGAGAGGGAATTTAGGCTCCGTGAGGAGAGACTGGAAGGCGGTAGCTGTGGTAGATTAGATTGATTTTTATCCACACGTATAAATAAGCTTTGTGAGTAGTAGTTGCAGCAATTGGCAGAATTGTTGAGCTTACCACTTTAGCAAGGGAGAATCAGATGGATTTTATTCTGCTGTGGTGTTAATGTGATTAAAATCTCCAGATGACAGTGCCCATTGATCCAGAGCCCTGCAGAGATGTCACTGTTTGGGTATGCTTAATGAGGTCCCTGGAGAGGGAAGGAAATAAGTTGAGTCTGGTTTCTTTCCAGTTTTGTCAATGAAAAGGGCAAAGAAGTGGTTTTGGGAGCAAGGTGAGTCGTGACAAGGAAATCTGCTGACAAGAGGGAAGGGCTGAAGGGAGTGGCCCCACATTGAGTGATTAATTGCCGAGGACTAAAAAGGACTCATGCAAGGAGCACAGTATCTGCTCTCACTTGAAAGCCACAGAGCGAGCTGTCACTTTAATATCTCATTTCCCTCACCAGAATTTATCGCATGGGAAACTAATAACCACCCAGGCATGTATGCGTATGCTTATGGATATATAAACCTGCACAAATGATATATTATTTCTTACAGCCATGTAAAAAATATTTGCACAATTTTAAAATCACTCTGAGCTGGCCTGGCTTCAGGTTTTTGGTCCCAATGGAAAAAAAATAAACTTGATTTGCATTGAAAGGCCTACTAAAAAGACATCTGGATCAGATACAGTAAGAGGTCTGAAAGGAAAGGCTTGTGTGTTTGGTTCAGTAATGGGGGTCTCTTTTAGAGATGGAAGGGGAATTCAGTCAAATTTTGCTTTGGGATTTTGATAGGACTGAACCCAAACCTCAAAGTAAGAAAGAACTTATCCAAAGAAAAGTCTTCTGCCAAAACGAGTGATAAAAACTGTGAAGATCAGTACAACTTTTGCTGACACATGTGGCGCTGAGAGTTAGAGCTCCCCGTTATAAAACGCTTCTACTACTGCTGACCACCAGGTTTTAGGTTGAGCGCCACACTGAAAAAAGCATATGTTCTTCATCATTTCTCACTTTTCTTACCCTTTTTTTTCAACAATGTTGTGGTTTGGACTCCTCCCTGAATGAGACTCCATCACCTTCAAGAAGAACAAGGGAGGACTTTGTGCATGAGCTGCAAGACCCATGTGTTCTCCTTCTCAGTCAGAAGATGGGCAGGGGGAGAGGCTGAGAAGAAGCTGAGCAGGAAGATGTTAGAAGAAGTGTTTTGCTGTTGGGACCTAATTGTTAAATTCTTGGTGGTTTAATGCCCTTGCAGAGGTGGTAACTATTTCTGGAAGTATGTTTTGGAGGCACCTAATTCTCTTATTCAGAGCAGTGGATTATATAGAGAGAATATACATATAAAACCTATATATACAAAAGCATATATAGCAGGCATGGTACTTAATACAGCATTCATAAGGTTCCTGCTACATTCTTGACCATAGCCTAAGTTTATTTCCAAGCTTTTGAGTCAGTACTGAGATTTTCTGTCACTCTCTAAAGGAACCATATCGTAAACAAGATGCAGCAAGAGATGCAGTCCAGCATCTGAAATGCATTTTCAGTGGCCTTCCAGAGCAGAGTAGCAGCTCAGAGTATGGTGCCCCATTTTGAACTCCGTAGTACTAAAGCCGTCTGGAAGGACTACTGCCTTCCCCAGTCTTTGTTTTCCCTCCTGTGATTGAGAGCAATGAAATCATGTCATTAAAAAGAAGAGTGGAGGACAGGCTGTCTTAGTTGCATCAGTCACCAGTCCAGTTAAATCAGCACGGCCATGCAACCAGCCAAATCAGCACCACTGAGCAGCCAGGCAGCAGGGAAGTGGAGGCAGCAGCCTGCCTGTGGAGTGAACCATGGAGTAGCTCCCGTGCAGGAGGACCACTCAGGACACACAAAGGAGCTCAAAGCAGGGAAGAGCCACAGAGAGTGCACACCACTAGTTATTGCATACAGCTCCTTGAAGAAAATGGACATTATCAAGCAATGCATTCCATCAACTGGAGAAGTAGAATCGCAAGTGGGAACTACAGTGTTAGCCATTTCAAGCTTTCAGAGAGTTTAGGAAGCTAAAATCATCTTTTGATCTAAAACACTTTTGAAAATTGTGCTCTTAATTACAATAGCACAGTCATTATGAAGGATATAGATGCCTTATGGCCTTTCAGACACATGGGCTGAAGAGTTCTGTGTTCTTTTTAAAGGATGAGATTAACATAAGTGCTCTTAAATAACTACTCTGTTAATTTTTGAATACGTGCTTTTAAAGGTGTTCAGTTACCATAGGGAGAAGATGTATCATGGGACCAAGGTGGTTTTTTCATATTTTTTTCTTGTTTCTGCCCATTGTAAGAAAATAAATAATGGTCCCAAATGATTTTATCAATAGGCTAGACCTTAGAGAACAAGGGAGTTACTGTGCTTTGAATTATTTGTTAGCAACTGAATTGTGGTAAATGAGCATGTGGTTGTCAAAACACAGTTACAAAGGGGTAAAATATGGTAGCACAAACCTCCCTCTCTGATTTTACAGTTCTACACTAAAATTTGTATTTACACTGAAATTGCCGTAGACAGAATGAGCATGTAAATAGTTACCATGGCTCATCAGCACCAGAGGAGAATCGGTAACATCTTTTCACATTTGTGCCTAAAGTTAGTTTTGTTAGAGGAAAATATGGTTGCCAGTGTGATTTTTTCTTTTCCTCCAGCAAAGTGCAAACAATCTAGAGCAGAAAGGAGTTCAGCTGAGGTGCACAGTAATGGCATTATAGTCTCGAACGCCAAACGCACAAAAAGTGAGCATTGCAGTCTTCTGCAAGACTGACTTTGAAATAATGACATTTTTTCGTTTTACAGTGATGGTTCAGTGTTCTGTTTTTCTCTGTGGCTGACTCACCGGTTATGTCTTCAGGCTTTTCTTTCACAGGCTTTCCTCCATAGACAAAGGGTAAATAGAAGCCTTTTAAAATGAACTTCCTACAGAATCAGCTGCTGCTGAATGGGATTAAAACCTGTATTTTTGTAGTTCTGTCAACAGAGGGAAATAGTAAAGAAAAACAGGATGTTTTAAAGAATATTGGCATTGAATTTTCCACCTCACTAGCATGGTTTTTGTACCTGCCTATGTTACAAGGAGCTAGGCATCTGCAGTGTGGATTCTGATCCATACCTGATTTTCTGCTGGAGTTCACTGGTGCAAGTAAGTGGATCAGCAGGGAGCATTAATACAAAACAACTACAGTAGTTAGAACAACAGCAAAATTGTCCCTATTAAGGCAGAAGAATCCAAATGTTTCCTCCTGTGGCAAGGTCAGCTGCAGGGGTCTCGTCCTATGCAAATTCAAGGGGAAGGACAGTGAGGGAGAGAGAGAAGCAGGGATGCTCTTCAGACTTATTCCAAAACTCATTCTCTGTAGCTTGTTGTCCAGCTGTGACAGGCCAAATCCTCCCTAATTTTTTGGGGAGGTATTTGCCTAATATGTCAAGGGAAAACAGAGGGAAAGTCGTAGTCTTGACTGAGTCTGTGTAAGGCGCGTCTGGTCTTCTGGCTAGGTCAGGAAGTTTTCAGCTATTCGTGTTTCTAGGGCAGCACAGCTTTGTAAACTTGCACTATATCTCTCTGTGCATCACTGTATTTTTAGGTCTTGAAAGCATGCTGCCAAAATCTCAGATGTGCAGACAATGAAAATGTGATGTTGAGAAGTGTAACAGCAGCGTTTTATGTCTGAAAATGATTTATCTTTCAGGATGTAGGTGTACCTTGGGTAATTAAGATGGAGAGTTTGGGACTTGGAAGTTTAGAGACTAACTTTCAACAGTGAAAAGAAAATCTATAGCAGGTTGAAGGACTCTCTGAAGAAAATTCGTTCTTACTGGAGTGTGTTTACTGTTAATTCAATAATACTGTTTTCACTGATGCCCAGTGAGGTCAGACCTCTTTCTGCTTACCTCAAACAGACTGCATGGGTAGGGCACTGAACCACAGCTCATGATGTTGCACATCATTTCTCATTCTGGCTCAGGCACAGATATTTGACAGGACACTTAATTTCAGTTTGCCTCACCTGTCCGTCTTTGAAATGGGTCTTATAGTTAGCCACCTTACTGGGCTGTCACAAGAGTAAAGGCCATTAAGGACTGTTCGCTATTAGTGAATATTCATTATTTGGTGAACACATTCAGTATGTGGTGAACCCACTATTGGTGTATTCACTATTGGTGAGTACAATGCTAAGAGTTTTGGAGGTGCCAACACAGACATAGGAAGTCTGAAAGAAGTTAGGTCTGAACTTGAAGAGGCCTCCAACTTATGAACAGCTTTGTCCTTAGCAGTTTGTCACACCAGGGACATCTGATCTAAAGCAGTTGCTGGCCTGAATATTGTTGAGGTGTTGGTAATTATGGGACAGCCCAAGCTGGAGCTGCTGGGTCACTTGGCTGTTGGAAAGCAGACAAGAGCAAAATTCTGGTAAGGCAACAGGAAGGTCTGCTCTGCGGAGAGAATGGAGATGTCCTTTTCATCACAAGTGGATTGGATGACAGGGTCTACTGGGGAGGTACTTGGATCAGTTCTGGGAAGTAAAATAGAGAACTGCTTTGCAAGTGTTTTATAAGAGCAGTCTTTCTGAGAGATTTGGTCTTCTTCTCTCCATCACTAACCTTGGCATTGCTTGAAAGCACTTCAGAAATGCTGAAAGATGATGAAACAACAGCATAATTACATTATTTTCTTAGCCATTTCTTAGAAAAATAACAGTTGGGCTAAGTTCATCAGTTGTAATTTGAACAAGCATCTCTAGGATTTCAAGGTAACTCACTATTAAGAAGTCCACTCTTTTAAATGCTTGTAAAACACTTCATAAATATTACATTTAGATTTAAGAGAAACCAAATCCATGGTCACTACTATTTGTTTTCAAACTTTTTTATCACTTACTTAGATGAATCCTGTGTTGCTTCACTGCCCAGGAGACTGATTCATTTATTTTGGAAGATGAAACCCTCAGTTCCACAAACCTAACAAAATATTTTTAATAACCAGGTGCAGACTTACAAAGCTGGTTCTTCTGGTCAGTTATCAGTTATGAATATTTCTTATAGGCTGGCTTTGTGTCACATTGACCATTTAGGATGATGGTGCCAGATCCTTTTCTAGGCTGCTTTTCTGTGAGATTAGAGGACATGTCATATTGCAGTGGCTTAGGCACAGCTCTCATTAACTCTTTGAGATCAAAATAAGAGTCATTAATGCCATGTAGGTCACTGAACAACAGCCAAATGATCTCTTTCAATCATTCCCCACATTTCATTTCTACTTAATGATCAGTTTCTTAATGGTTTCTCACTGTACAGTGAAAGTACCATGATTTTGCAGTCACAGATAAGCCTAAAGCAACTTCGACACCTGTTTAAATACAAGAAGAACCATGGTTTTATGGAACTGCCTTTGAATATAGTCAAGGCAAACTAAGACAGGAGTCACATCTGAGATAACAGTTAGATAGTCTGTCAATCTTTTAGTGAAACTGTATATTAAAATTGTCATAGGCTTAATTAATTCCTTCACTCTTCTGGAGAATTTATTGCATCTGGAAACCCCAACTTTTTTTAGTATTGCACTATCACGTATTGCACATTGCCCAGTGAAGGTAGTGCTGCTTCTCCCTTCCCCAGAAAAACTGACCAGATGTGAGTGAATGTGCACATCACTGGAGCAAAAAAAAGAAAACCACAAAAAGAGTTAAGAGGTGATTCATTTGAATAACTAATACATAAATCAATAAATTAAGAAATCTAGCCAGTCCACAGACACCCAAGAGCACCTTGGGTGTTGGAAAGCAGAGCAAAGCAATTGCAAATTGCCCACAGTACCCACATTTGCTCTCTGTAATACTCTGTGAGCATGTGCCTGTGTACTTTACTAGCCAGGAAATGTATTCCTCACTTGCCCTTTGCTTCCATATGCTGGAAGGTTGGGGTGTGACAGAAAGTCTTGCCAATCCCCTCCCCATGAAGGAATGTATGTCGTGTCTGTCAGGCAGGCTCTTGGGGTTTTAATTCTTCTCCTAGCCTTGAAACAATCTGGCATGTCTACCCACAAAATGATTTTGGCTCAGTAGGCTTTAAATAAGGACCAGCCACCAGTAAAAGTCAGTACGCTGTTAGTCCATAATTCTGGTAAGCAGAAACCATACCCTAATGTGCTTTCCTCATTTGACACCACCCAGATGGCCACTTTCACCTGGACATTCCCTTTCATTTTGGCTCAACTTTAAAAAGAAACTGCCATCATTACAGCCATATCCTGGGAGAAGTGGAGAAAATGCAGTTTCATATGGCTTTTTTTTTACAGATTATGAGGGCAGACTCCCATAAAATCTCCTTATTTAGTTAATAAAATTTTGTTTGACAGTCTTCTCTTTTTGACATAAAGGTTAGCAATTTCCCAGAGTACTCTGCTGCTGTGGAGTCTGAAGCCACCACAAAATGTAAGCACAGATTTTAGTTTGGGAGCAGGCCAATAGTTCATTAAGTCTTCTATCTTTCCCACTGGTTTGATAGTATAATCACCACAACATTAGCAAAGCAGCAAGCACGCTGTGATCTGACTACTTCACCTGTCTATACAGGTAATAGTTTATGTATATCTTCCTATAATACCACGGTGTATATAGCATGCAATTGCCATACAAATGCCTGTTCTCAGAACTCCTGCCCTGTCTGCTAGGTAGGACCTGTCCTCATGTGCTTCCTCAGTGGAAAGGGCCATTTCCCAACTCTAGTCTGCCAACTTTATCTGAAGTCACCTAGGAAAAAATAATTCCATACTAAGCTGGGAAAAAACCCTTCTCTTTGCTGGTTTGCAAGGCAAGTGGCCCCTTCAGTGCTTGCATCCTCTGGAGGTACCTCTCTATCTTTTAAGTCAGCCAAAGTGGCTGAAGCAGGGTTTTGTAGGAGACAGACAGAAATCTGCTACAGTTTCATTTCCAGCAACAAAATCCATCCATTTCTTGCAAAAGCTGTTGCTTAGCCCTGTCCCTGCTGTGTCATCCACTTGGTGCATATCATTGATGTACTGGTACTCTGGGACTATGTTTCATGAGACTGAAAAAGGTAAAAGTGATTTAAAAGAAGCTCACCCTTATCAGGTGAAGAAAAGCTCTATAAATACTTCCAGAGAATTAGAAAGCAAACCTACCAGTTGTGTTGCAAAATTGCTTTGTTCCAAACTTACTTTTAGGAATTAATCAAAGAGCACAGGGAGTAAATGGCTGAAAGCTGTGAGATGTTCCTTCACATGGAGATGCGCTCACCTTGGTACGTGCCACTTGATAATACCAGGAGTTTCTGGGTTTCCTTACTGATTTGGGGGTAAGTGCCCTATCAGGGAGTTCAGAGTTGTCTGATGAAGGTGTCTTCAGCTGCATTTCTTTTCAAGAAACTTAGTTCAGAGAGTTGTTTTTCTAATAGCAGTTTTCTCTGTGCTTTTTCCCAGTATCAGTTCATATTTTACATGCTTTCTGTTGCTTGGCTAAGCACATAAATATTCTGCTGCCCTTTTACATTAATGCTTTCTCTAGGTGAGCTCTTGGACTACCCTGCCGCCCTGACCAGTCAGACTGAGGGGTCACTGTGCATCCTATGCTCCTGTGCCACAGCGTTAGCAGCACAACTTGTTTCTCTTTTCTGAGGACGGCAGTTTTTAAGTCAGAAGGGCACAGAAAGGACATTTTATTGTGTTAAGAAACCAGCTCTTCAGCAGCAGAAGCGAAACTTGATATGGGCACTGAAATGCTCCCACTCAACAGAACGTAAAGGTGAAGGTGGTTTGATTTATCATGAAGGAAGGTGTAAGAAGCTCCGCATTCTTCAGTTGCTGACTTTTAAACATCTCCTGAATTCAGACTGCTTCCTCTGTAAAAAAACCCCAAAACACAGCAAAACCCATCCAAAGAACCTGCTTCCTATTTTTTTCTCACAGTTATGGTACAAGCAGGCTGCAGTCTGAGGGCTGTGATTGCACATATAAGGTGATCTTGGCTGCTCTCTCAGGAACATTCACTGTTCAATGTGGCAAGGAGGACCACGTGCACTCCACCACCTCTCCTGGGGCACAGACTCACCTGCTGGGACTCCTATAAGTGCCATTTAAGCAGGTCAGGGCAGAATTAAGATTTCCGCTCTCCTCCAGCCAGGCCCCAGGCTGGGAGCTGGACGCACACCCAGTAGGAGCTCTGGCTGGGTGCCCGGCTGGCCCGCTGTTGGCTGAGTACACCCATGACAGAGGATAGTCTGACACCTCGGAGACTGGTTAAACCAGCTGGGTTTTGGGCCTGGGTGTTGAACAGCATGTGGGTCTGGGTAAGGAGAGCATTGCTTGAAGTCCCTACCAGCTCTTCATTTTGTGCAGCTCAGCTGGGTCTTGCTGTCTCTGGGCTCCCTGCTGCTCTCTGCTGGTGCTGTGTATGTGGGATGGCATGCTTTTGAGCGTAGATACTCTGCTTTCGACATGTAGCTTGTAGCTGACATATTTTACATTCACCTTAGCCATAGTCAAGACTTCTATCCCCTTCGATGCCATCTTTGCCTAGTTCTGCAGATAGAATTTTCATGGGGTGTTTGGTTAGTTGAAGTTGTTTTGTTAAGACACAAATGAGAGCAGAGAATTCTGGCTCTGTGATTATCACAGCACTAAAATAATTTAGGAAATGTTGCTATATTGTGTGCTGAACTTTTTGTTTATTTTAGTGTGGAGTCACATTCCCTGATGAATTCTGCAGTGTTGGTCCTGGGCTGGGATGTCCAGAGGTTTCAGGAGACAAGTGCAGTGAAGGGTCTGCACAGAAAACCACTCTAGCGAAAATAGGCATTGTCTTTCTTACTGCAAGGAGGAGCTGAGCCTGCTACAGTGGCAGCTGGGGTTGAACTGCTGCCCTGTCAGGCCTTTGAGGAAGAAGTACCTCAGTCCCTCCTGGTAAGTGGGATGGAGGGACCAGAAAGCCCTAATAGGCTTTGGCCACTAATGCCTGCTTTGTCTTCCCATCAGCTAGCTCCCCAGCCCTCAATTTCCCTCCTTAATGCTGCACCTAACCCACGCATGGGATGCGTTTTAAGGCCTTCTGTATTAGGTTTGCTTGGCAATGTTCTGGTAGCAGTGGGGATACAGGGGAGGCTTCTGTGAGAAGCTGCTGGAAACTTCCCTGATGTCTGATAGAGCCAATGCCAGGTGGCTCCAAGATGGACCCATCACTGTCCAAGCCCATCAGCAATGGTGGTAAATGCCTCTGGAATAACATAGTTAAGAAGGGGGGAAAAACCCTCCACAACTGCAGCCAGAGACAGGAGTGAGAACATGTGGGAGAAGCAGCTCTGCAGACACCAAGGTCAGTGAGGACGGAAGGCAGGAGGTGATCCAGGCATCCGAGCAAAGATTCCCCTGCAGCCCATGGTGCAGCCCATGCTGAAGCACTGTCCCCCTGCAGCCCATGGAGGTTAAAGGTGGAGCAGATACCCACCTACAGCCCATGGAGGATCCCACGCCAGAGCAGGGGGATGCTCAAAGGAGGCTGCAACCCTGTGGGAAGGCCCTGATGGAACAGGCTCCTGGCAGGAGAGAGGAACCCATGCTGAGCCTGAGGAGTCCTCCCTTGAGGAGGAAGGAGCAGCAGAGACAGTGAGTGATGAAGTGACCATCAACCTCAATTCGCCGTCCCCCTGTGCTACTGGTGGAGAGAAGGTACAGAATTTGGGAGTAAGATTAAGCCTGAGAAGAAGGGAGGGGTTGGGGGAAGGTGTTTAAAGATTTAGTTTTTATTTCTCATTGTCCTCTCATTTGATTGATAATAAATCAAACTAATCTCCTCCAGTTGAGTCTGTTTTGCCCGTGACAGTAATTGTCCCTGTCCTTACCTTGACCCACAGGCCTTTTGTTGTATTTCCTTGCCCCTGTCCAGTTGAGGAGGGCAGTGATAGAGTGGCTTTGGTGAACACCTGGTATCCAGCCAGTGTCAGCCTACCACAGCCTCAATTGTAAACAGATTTGTGAGGGAAGTGTATAAGTTTTTATTTTACTCATGGGTACGTTTTGATCTATGGGTAGTAAAATATCAATTGGGCAATTGGCCATTTGTTAATCCACCAGAGAAGTCACTGCCTGAAGGGAGGAGAATGTAGGACATTTTGAGTCTGAATAGATGAGAAAGCTGCATTAGCTGGTGCAGTTCATTTCTAATCAGTCTCTCTAGTTGCAAAAGGCTGTAATTGTAAGTAATTTACTGCTACCTGATTTCTAAAATCCCTGCAAATGATTCCCACCAGACAGACTGCTTTGGTAAGCAGTTCATTTCAATACCTCACAAAAGCTACAGCGCAGAGCAGGGCGAGGACAAAATGAAGCAGAAGTGATTTACTGAGCAAGCAGTGTCATCACTGCTGCACATCAGGTCTTTGCAAGACAGAAATTTGTTGGTTGATCTTACCTTACAGAACAAACAAGATTAAGTGGCAGAGGCACAAAAAGCAGTCCTGGCTGTCTGGATCCAAGGAACATTTGCAGGCATGCATTAGATCTTTTTCTGTCTCCAGTGGCGTGTGCTTGTTGGCAAGGTAGTGTTTTGGCATGCAGCACGTCTCATAAATAGCTACCTGCTCATGGCATCTGTTTAGGTAATTGAATCAGTTTGCCATCCCCCTTGCTTATGGAGCCTTCCCTTGTGAATTATTTGAAACTTGGTTTTTACTGATTAAAAATTTGGATTACTCTGACTCACACCATGTAGAGCAGTAGCTGGAGTCACTTCTTCTGGAGTCGTGGAACTAGAGGAAGCCACCATCCTGTGTGATTACAGAAAGTAAGTGTGGGAGTGTGAGTGCGTGAGTGCGCTCCAAGGAGAGCTCTGCAGTAGCTGCTAAACAGAAAGTCAGGGAGAATTAATTACATTGGTATAATCTCAAGGACAGCAAAGTGAAACTCTGTAATCCCCATAGGGCAGATACTCTTTTTGCTCTGTTATCAGTCCGGATAAAATCCCTGAATTTCCATACTCAGTCACTTTTGGTTAGGTCAACATTTGCTTGTTTTTCAAACAGTCTTCTCATCTGAGTTCGTGTTCATGGCACAAAATTCTCTTTGGTTTTAAAACTTTAATAACAAGTGATATTTTAGAAAAGCAGTACAGTTTCTGTACAAAGAAAGCCATATTTCTTGCAGCTATTTGATTTCATAATTTAGAATTTCCTTTTTCCCCCCACTTTAATGTCAGAGGTATTTGCTAACTGGGGAACCAGTGTATCATTAGATATTCTGAATGATCTTCCTCCACCCAGTTTTTGCCACCACCCAAAACATTGGAGCAAGCAGCAGCCTGTCCTGACTAGCTTGAGGAGTTCGCTGCCTCAGGAAGTGATTAGATCACATCTCTGTCAGGATCTCCTCTCTTCTTGGGAATGAGAAATGTAACTCTTGAGAAAAAAAAACCAAAAGCATGTGTTAAATACTAGAGAGAAGACACAGAACAAGTTGCACCTCATTTCAAAACTCCTCCTGCAGGCTTTAGCACTCTGCCGAGTTAAAAGGACCAATCTCCAAAAGACATGAGAAAAGCATGTTGAGAGAGCGTCTCTGGGGGCGAACAACCCTACACAGACAGCATGTGCTACAGGTTGCGTACTTGATAAGAATACTGCACTTTTTTGCATGCAGGCATGGATGAATGTGAGAGACTGCAACGGCTATCTTACCTAAGCCTGGGAACATGTGCGTTGCTTTGGGCTGTGCTAATGGGAAAGCTGGACTTGGCTAAATTCCTTCAGTATACCAGTACCACAGCAGAATGTTTTTTTATTTGCACATAGAATCATAGAATCATAGAAGAGTTAGGGTTGGAAAGGACCTTATCTAGTTCCAACCCCCCTGCCAGAGGCAGGGACACCTGACACTAAACCGTGCCACCCAAGGCTATGTCCAATCCAGCCTTGAGCACTGCCAGCGATGAAGCATTCACAACTTCCCTGGGCAACCCATTCCAGTGACCAGCAGGTTGAGGGAGGTGATCCCGCTCCTCTACTCTGCTCTTGTGAGACCTCACTTGGAGTATTGTGTCCAGTTCTGGTGTCCTTAACATAAAAAGGACATGGAACTGTTGGAAGAAGTCCAGAGGAGGGCCACGAGGATGATCAGGGGACTGGAGCACCTCCCGTATGAAGATAGGCTGAGAAAGTTGGGGCTGTTGAGCCTGGAGAAGAGAAGGCTGCATGGACACCTCATAGCAACCTTCCAATATCTGAAGGGGGCTTATAGGGATGCTGGGGAGGGACTCTTCATGAGGAACTGTAGTGAGAGAGGACTCATCTGGCAGTAGAGACCATGAGCAACTATCATGATACAAGTAGCAGATAATACTAGTAGCTTCTTAAGTGCTCACTGTAGTCTGAATTTCCTGATGGCACAGTGAAATCTCAGACATCGAAATGTAATGGTGTGGAAGTCAGGATGTTAACACCTCTCCATCTGAGCTCCATCTGACAGAGTCTTAAGAGCACCATACTCCACTTGGTTGAGGAGTGCTGTGGACAGCAAAGAGAAAGAAAGGTACATTGCTCCTTTGCAGCAGGCAGGTTTGACTGGGTATATCAGTGACACAGATTTGGAAAGCTAATTACTTTGTGCAAAAAAATATATAAACTAAATCAACAGCTTTTATGCTTGGCAGGCTTACTTAAACCGTGATCAACTCTGATCAAGTGCCATAAGAACTGCCACAGACTCGCTTTTTGAGTCTGCCTTGATAATTCTAAACCACATTTTTAAAAGAATGCTGACTTCACAAGACGAGGACAAGTAACAGATAATCTGTAACTTTGATGAACTGTTCCTTATTTCACACACTTTGCATAAATGGTAGCTTTCATTGTCCACATATGTCTGCACATAAGTTTTAGGTGGCTTGATTTGCTTACTGCCGCGTGATGGTCACAAAGACACCAAGGCAGAGCAGTAACCAGAAGATTCATGAGTAGGACAATGCCACAGAGAAGTTAAAGGGGAGATAAGATCAAGCAGGGTAGTGGCAAAGGGACATAGGACATAGGCATAAAATAAGATATACTCCACCCCAAAGGAGATTAGATCTTTCTTTGCTCCATTTTTCTGAAAGCTGCTTGTTTCACCCAGTATTCATCAACTTTTGAAGGGCCAACAAGTGACAATGGTATACAATAGGGAAGCATGTCCTTGCTGTAAAACAGTGAGGCAATTCCTTCTGCAGAGCTCCTTGCTGCTGAGACAGAAGACTTTGTTCCTTACATCAGCTGGATATCTTTTGTTTTCTGAGCCTATCTCCTCTTTGATTGCACTAATTAATACCATTGCAAATCTCTTGATGTTTCTCATTTACAGAACACTGTTACCTTACACCTCACTTTGATGAGATGTGGGTGAATCTGCTGCTTACAACTCGATTCAGCTAGTCAATTCCTCTGTGAGCAGTGACCTGTTAAGAGATGAAGGTAGCACGTGCACCAAAACACCAGCCCTGAAGGGCACCCACCATCAAAATCTATGCACCCTACCTGGGTTTGTCTGTGCTCAGAGCTCCTGTGGGTGTAAAGAACGCAAGGCAAGACAAGAGAAAATGCTGAGGAAATCAGAAGAGGGAATTGGTTCTGATTATGTTGATAACAGCTCTTTATCAACTCATTTCTCGTAGTCTCCCAGCTGTCAGCATTAAAACTCTGCATGTTGTTTTCAGCTAAAGTAGATGTCTCCCACTGCTCCTGAAAAGTGAAGGATCATTCCTGTAGTAATGAAATAAAAAACACGGACACTACCATTCCAGACTTTCACCAGGGGATACAGCTGCAGTCCAGTTTACAGATTTGAGCTCTGAATAACTCCCTAGAAGCCAACAGAGTTGCGCCATCATCAGACTCTCTCAAACTTATTATTTCAGCACATTTCATCCTTTTTCTCATAATGATTTGAAGTGATGGCATGTGGATTTCAAGTGCTCACTCAACTTTGTTTATTTTCTCTTTTTATTTTGAAGTATATTCGGTGCTGTTCGAACTGGTGCTTATATGCTGTACATTTTGATGACCAAAGGCCTGAAGCAGTCAGTGTGTGATCAGAGTTTTTACATTGGACCTGTCAGCAAATTCTGGGCATATGCATTTGTGTTAAGCAAAGCACCCGAGCTAGGTAAGTACCCTCTCTCCCTTCCTCTCACTATTCATATTTCAAGCAGAAATGTCGGTGCAGGAAGCACAAGAAGGCTCTCAGTGTTGTCAAAATCTTGTTTCAGTCTTAGAAAAACTGAGCAAACAAAACCAGCTCCAAATTCTGTATGTTTTAGTCTCTAGAGATTAAGCTTGACTGAAGTTAGAGCAATGTGCAGTTGAAAAAGCCTATTCCCAGCCAAGGAATAAATTGCAGTGATTATATGTAACAGGGTAGTCAAGAAGTAGGAGCAATTTGGTCCGTACTTTTTCCTCAGCTACTTGCGGGCAATTCTGAGTAGCATAATTGGCAGTCACTAACCCCATGGGTACAGAAGTGAAGGTTGGTAAACAGCACCTGTGTCAGGAGGAAGCTTTGAGTCAGGTTCTGCCTCCGATACGCAGCATTCACCCTTAAACACGTAGAAGGAGGCGTACAGTTATGAACAGTAATGTGCTTCCTCCCTAAACACTGAAAGCTGTGGCTGTCTGCTTCCTCCAAATAGAAACCAATTTCCTTTAATATCCCTAGCTTTTCCAGTCCTGATTTCTTATAAACTCCTGTCTCCCCAGCTTTTTTTTTTTTTTAAGAATACTTACAATATACATGCCAAAGCTGACTTAATAGAAAGTCTGCATATGTTCTCATCTCATGGCTTATGTGTCAGAAAGGACTGTTTTGGGAAGGAGGAACCATCAATTTAGCAGCTCTCCAGCTTTCATTTTGGAGGATGCCCTTATGAAACCTCAAAGGGCTGTAGCACTCACTGTGTTCAGATGTACAGCAAAAATAAATCTTTACCTTTCAGCAGAGAATTTGATTCAGCAAATTACAAGGACAGCAATACATCAGCATAAAAACTGGAGAGAGACAAGACGCTATTTGCCTTGCTGTGTCAGAATCTCTTGGTTTCATGTTGTTTAAATTGCAAAACCACAGAAATTCACTTGCTAAAACTGGAAAACATCAGCTAGAGCTGCACAGCACCAATAAATTGAACATGTGATTATTTATTAAAATGTGAGTCAACATCTTGAGCTAATGAAGTAAACAGTAGCATTACAGGTTATTACTGACCTTGTGCAGACAGTGCAGTTTTGGTTCCACCCATCACTAGCATTCATTACATGGATTTCCTGGGACAGATATATGTAGAAATAAGTTTCCAGATTCAAATATCAGGGATCTTTTTGGAAACACTGTGTCTATAGCAATAGAAAACAAGTAGCATGTATATATACACATATCTAATTGAGATGCTCAGTGCAATAATGAGAACCAGAAGGAAGGAAAAAGCAGGAACAAAGAATAAAGTTTACTTTTCTACAGTAGCATCATGAGTTTGCAGAAGAGGATGTGCATTTCAACATAAACCAAATTTCTTTCTAGAAACATTTTTTCTGGTAATTACATACCTTTTGGTATTGTAGGTTGTATATGCAATAGCTTTTTGCATAGTAGCTCAAAAAGATCTACTGAGTTTAACTAGGTTCAGTGTGCATTTAGGCATTTGAATCTGAGGACTTCAGGTGCTGTGCTGCTTCCTGTTGAGCTGCATTTCTCTTCTAGTCACAGTATCTAATGGACAAGCTCACAGTCAGAGTCGATACAAGTACATCCACCTGCTTCACCTCAGACTTTGACAGATGACAAAACTACAAGTGGCTACCAAGTAAACCTATGGAGTTTTCAAATGGGTTATCCAAGCAGAAAAATGTGTATATTTTGGTTTTACAAAGATTGCATAGAGATTAGGAGCCAAGCTAGCTCTCAGATCAGGCATGCTCTCAGATCTAGAGGTGAGGTGGTGGCTCCAAAATAGTGTGTACTCCAACAACAGCAAAAGGAAGAGAGCACTGCAGTAATTACAGGATTGTTCGATATGTTTCTTATTTCCTTCCTTTTTTTTTTTTCCTTTTTTTTTGTGTTTTTTTACAGGCGACACAATATTCATTATTCTTAGGAAACAGAAGCTCATCTTCTTACACTGGTACCATCACATTACTGTGTTACTTTATTCTTGGTATTCCTACAAGGACATGGTAGCTGGCGGTGGCTGGTTCATGACCATGAACTATGGAGTACACGCTGTTATGTACTCTTACTATGCCTTGCGGGCTGCTGGCTTCAGAGTCTCACGCAAGTTTGCCATGTTCATCACCTTGTCACAGATCACTCAGATGTTGATCGGTTGCGTGATCAATTACCTGGTCTTCTCCTGGATGCAGCATGGCCAGTGCCATTCCCACGTGCAGAACATCATCTGGTCCTCTCTCATGTACCTCAGCTACTTTGTGCTCTTCTGCCATTTTTTCTTTGAGGCCTATATCGGCAAGACCAGAAAAGAAAGGAAGGTTGACTAGTGGTAAAACCGAGAAGCCGTAGCTCAGGGTCATCAAGAAAAACAAAATTATAAGAAAAGAAAATGGCACAAGGAAACACATACATGTATGGTGCAGCTAAAACTTGGCAGCTTAGGGAAAGTTAGCTTGGTTTAACCCAGTAAGTTTATGATCCTATCATGGTGAGAACTCACTGAATTCTACTCTATCTCAAAGGACTGCTGGTGAAAGACAACTTCCTTCTTGTACCTGTCTGCTCTAGAAAAGAAAGGAGAAAAGAAAGAAGAGGGGGAAAAAAAAAAAAGAGAGAAAAGAAAGAAGAGAAGAGAAAAGAAAAGAAATGAGGGGAAAAAGGTTACATTAAATAAGCATTGTGTTTCCCCAGGGTGGAGGATAGACTTTTATTTAAAAAAAAGTTTCTAAATCCTTTCTAATATTTTTTCAGCATTAAATTTGAACAAAACACAGCAGAGAGGTTACAAAACCAAAACCAAATCTGCCTGTGATAACAGTGCGATTGCAGAATTAAAATCTTTTCAATACAGGGTTGATACCTTTAGCCAAAATGAAATCCAAAAGATTGTTTTCTGCATGGAAGGTGGCTGAACTCCACACTGTGGTCATGTATGGAAAAGAGAAGAGATTGATTTCTCTGCTATGTACTCTGCTGGGGGAACAGATATGGGATGCAGAGTTGCCTCTCTCAGAAGACAGAAAGGAGCAGTACTTTTACAAGAGTTTAATGTGAAAAGATGCACTGTTGCAAAACATATCTCAGAGAGTGCATTTTCCAAGTGCATTTTTCGCTTAAAAGCAAGGAGTTTTTACAGCAGGATAAGTCATAGAGGGTTAAATCAATCAATATTTGCTAAATTACCAGGGGCTAATAGCAGAGGGATGTTCAGGAAGGAGAGGGAGGCAACTGTCCTCATGTGATTTTTAGGAATTACCTGTTAATCTCCATTTAACCCGCAGCAACACTGAATTAAATGGGGGAAATCGGAAGAAATCCTAGTTAGCGGGAAGAGAGTGATGTATCTGCCCACTGTTTTCAGAACAATGCCCTGTGGTACAATACGGATTCTGTATTTTTGTGAACACAAGGATACCTGCCTGGGTGGGAAGAGATGTCAGGACTGTGCGACGTTGGTAAACACTGTGCTTCTGCATCTGCCTCCTGGGCAGTGCAAAGATGTTCAAAGTGCCCTCCTCTGGTCATGTGGAGATACTACTACAAAACATACCTGGAATAGGGTTTTCTTGAGATTTGTGCAGAGAAACAATTAGTCTAAACGGAGTAATTTTGCTGCAACAGCTTAACTCTAAAGTCCAGAGAGAATTACCCTTCATTAAGTACATCTCTCTACAGAATCTGTACTGTAACATCAGACTGACCGCTTTAGAAGATGCTCTTTCTTCTCTGAAGTCAGCTACAGATATAAGGAGAAACGTATTTCACTCTGAACCTTAGAGAGTTAGTTGAGAACAGCCATATTCTGTCAAAGACAAGTAGATTGCATTATCTGTGATAATCCAGTCCTTAAAAAGCCAAATAAAATGTGTAAAAGTTCCTAGTATTTCAAAGACGCAAGTATGTAAACTTGATGTTAAATGTGTTAATGTAGTATTCTAAATTGTATCAGTTAGGTAGTTTAACTAAACAATTAGAAGAACTAGATCAACAAAATAGGGACTGCTGTTTGCATAGAATATACACACACCTATAACTACACCCATATACACATTCTGTGAGTTGTCAACAAGAAAAAAAGCCCAGTGGCAGAGAATCACATTTCCTGGCTAATGCAGAAGATTGTCATGATCTTTCTTGCTTTAATTTGAGATTGTACAGTACAAAGATATTTTTTTTATTATGATTTTTAGCTTTAATTGTGCTGTCATTCATGAAACAGAGCTGCTTTAGTATCCTGTTAAGAAATGACAAGGGCTTTTGGTGTCTCATTATATACAAAAGAAAAACAAATAAAGCTACATTCCATGTTATGTGAATGGTCTAACAAATCAAAAAGCCTTTGCAGGCTAAAATCATAATTATAACAAGCAGAAAATGAGTTTACATTTGTGTTATTTAAGTTATTGACGTGCTGACGTTATTTTATGGTACACAACAAATAGCAAAATGTGATATGCAGTAATGAAGCTATGATACTCATTAATAGGACTACTGTATACGTGGAAATATTAGACGAAACCTTAAATGTGCAAACAATTTTGTTATACAGCTTGGGAGTAGATAATTACAATGCTGAATAAGCCTTTTTCCTCATGCTTAATTTTGCCCTGGCTAAGAAGCAGCTTAAGACCAGTTGAGAGAGGAAAAGGCAAAATTAAAGTCAACTGCAGTTAGATGAGAAGTGTTAGTAGAAGCTCACCATCGTGCCATTTAGACCCTCAGTCCTGTGTGTCTTAGGTCTCTTAAATAAAGCCAGAGGGGTTGGAAGTGTCCTGGTGTCTGGAGCTGAAGCTTGGACCCTGTGAAGTCAGTGGAGATTTTGTTCTGCTGTGAACAGAGCCGCTGTGTCTGACAGCGTTTACCTGAGCAGGGGGGAAGGAACTGCACACATCTCAGGCTAATTTGAGGCTTATGGCTAATGATTTGAAACCCCCTAAACTTTATCAATATGAAGTATCACCACAGCAAGGCAAGGACTCCTTGCTCCCAAGTTTAAGACAGGAAGAAAACAGGGTGGGTTGCAAACAACCTGCCACGTTTAGTACACTGTTTTCCTGAGTTGCATAAGAGAAAAAACACACCTGTGCATGCTGGATGGCAATTCTGGCACTGCTGATACTGGCTTCAGCAGAGTAAGGATTTCACCACTCCTACCCCATCCTTCCAAAGCCCTTGCAGGCACCATTGCACTGTTCCCAGTGCCTGCTCCATCACATGCCAAGCACCCCACCAGCCAGGGCCAGGTGGGCAATGGCCACCTTCCTTTTTGTGGTTCCTGCACAGAATCCAGCCAGACTGACCTCCTCAAGACACAGTGCAGGTGTACTCCTGGCATGCAGGCACTGAATTCAGTGGATGTCCTGACAGGTGACTAGGCTGCAGGCGAGCATGTATATAGGGAAGGGGCAGCAAGGTCAGGCATACAAGAGACAGTGGTAAATTAGGGTACATTTATTGTCACACTGGAAATTGGCTGTCACACTGCCGTTTGCTTCAGCAGATGACATGTCACGTGCATTTACACAGGTCCTATAGCTCCAGTGTAGCACTGGGCTTTTCCTCTGAGCTTTTCCTCTGGAGTGGTAACTAGCATTAAAGAACTTGAGGATAAGACAAAATCAACTTACACGGCTTTTCTTACTTCTTTTTTCTTCCTAAAACATGCACACATGATATTTAGACATTGCATTTAACCCACTCACATGTACTTAAATACTGGGACAGTCAACCCTAATGTAATGACACTTCAACAATAACCCAGCTATTCCAACCTACGAGCTAATTGGGTCCTATTTATTTCCCCTGCTTTGAGCCTTGGGGTCACACTTCCACTACCCTTTTTTTCTTATTTTAAATAAAGCTGTCATTCTGTTGCATTCACACACACTGTGGGGAATTCGAACTTTGTATGAATTACCAAGCATTATGGGACCTGTGACAGCCATTAGAGATGCTGAAAATGCTGTTATGGGATTCACTATTAAAGTCAGGAGAGTTACACTAGGGATAAGGTCAGTCTGCCAGGGTCAAAGTCTTGTTTTATATTTTGACACATTAATCCAATGTACTGAAATAAAACCAGAAAGGTTGGTATGGATTTATACTTAGGCAGCTGTGAACAGAATTTTGCTCTTCCTAAACACTATTGCTGTATAGTGGACACTCCAAGGAAAATATATTCAGCTGTTTAAGTGAAAGAACAAAAACTTGGGTAATTCTGAGCCTCTTCAAATTGTGCCTGTGACAAGAAGGAAACCTCTCGTGCTTACTGATTTTCTGTAACTTGGAGTCAGAAATGATATATGTCTCGGCTCACTGATAACACTCAACTAAGAGCAGCTGGCTCCAAAAGAGACCTCTCACGAGAATCTCACAGTAAACTAATACAAGCTTTTACTTACAAGATGAGGTCCAAAGTATGCAAGAGGAATCACTCAAAAAAGCCAGGCTGGGTAGTAGGAATAAAGTATTGAGTGCAAGCTGCAGGAGAGACGAGGGAGAAGGCCCATTCCAAATCCCAGGAGAAGGTATTTCAAGCTGAGTACTCACTACTTCACAAGATGAGGAAAGGCAAGGCGGGAGGAGGGTGGGCTCCACAGTTCCAGGTGCCCAGGAAAGGCAGGGCAGGAGGAGGGTAGGCTCCACAGTTCCAGGTGCCCAGGACAGGCTGGCTGGTGGAGTAAAGCTTGCATGAAGGGGGCCCTCCTGAAGAAGTGAAACAGCAGCCCTGGTAAGCAGTGCCAGATACAACATATTAGTGCAGTAATATCTCTAGTAGTTGTAGTCTATCCTGTACTTCAGAACCAGTAACAGGAGTATAACTTGTTTATATACGAATCATAAATACATAGTTTAAATTATAAAAATGGCCTTAATCAAAGAAGAAATCAAAACAAATTGCAGACCATTCCACTATAGTTGGTTGAACTTATATATATATAAGTTCAGGACTTGCTCCAATGCCTGCTGAAAGTGAGATTGTTGGTGAGATGCCCAGTGACTTCAGCAAGCTTTGCTTCAGCCACTTGCGACCTAGTTGCAGAAGGTGATGGGAGACCTAAATCCCCTTGTTTATTTAGTGGTGACATGAAGCACTTGGGGCATCACTCAGGCACTGACTGGGGTCTTTAATCATATTTTCTAGCCTAGCATCAGTGAGCCATCTGAAAGGAAAGATTTACAACTCTGAATTGTCGGTTGGTTTCTACTGTTTTATTTCAGTACATTTTCCATTCCATGTATTTTATGAGAAGCAAGCTAAAGGACAAGTCCTCATCCTGCTATCACAAAGGTCCCGTTGCAGTCAGGGCGACTACAAGTGGGCACAGAAACCTTTTGCTTACAGGCGTAAAGGCAGGATCAGTGCCTTGTTACAGACTTAATTTCTAGCAGAGCAAATACTACAGGGTAGGATTTGATTTCTGAAATTAAACCAAGTGTACCAACACAAATAAGATCTGCACAAGAACTCGAGAGCTGAGGGGAACCAGGGCCCTCCCCAGCACATCATAAAGCTCCAATGAAATGCTGCATGAAGTGGGGTTAGAGCATATTCCCCAATGGGTATAAAATAATACTCCCTTGAGACAGTGACCTGTCTGAGAAGTCTCACTTCTGTCCAGTCCTGGACAGCTTCAAGCAGGCCTGTCTGCTGGAAAAAAAAAAGCTCTGATTGACTTACCTGCTTTCTCAAAAGAGCCACTACATGCTTGAGGCTTTTGGGAGCCTTAAAGCTCAAGCTAGATTTATATTCAGAATTAAAAGCAACCTTAAATATGTGTACAATAACTAGGAGAGAATAGTATGAGAAATATCTTTATTTTACCATTTTCAAATGGCTATTTCACTACATAAAAGGAAGTTTTTATTTTTATTTTTTTGGGGTATGTTGATATTCCAAAATAAAATTTTAACTTTTGGTTCAAAATAAAACCTGTCTCTGTGTTTTATTAATCTGCAACATCCATTTTGTTCTCTGTACTGACACCAAGTCCAGCTGTTGAAAAAGCGAAGTGGTTCTCCAGCTATGAGACTACAGCGTGGCTATTCTGTCTTTCACTTCCCGGCAAATCTCTATCTTTTGTGTACCACATATAGAAACATTATATGGTTTTTACTTGGTATGTATGTTTACACATGCATCTCTATGATATGTACTCCTATCACACAGATAATCAGCATTTGAATGTCCTGTTTCTACATACTTACACTTAGGAAATCCTTATGTCTGCACCTCTGGTAAGAAACAAAGTCCCCATCCATCATGATGTGTTCTGAGCAGGGGGGGCTCTGCAAGCACAGCAGCACTTGCCAGCGAGCCCAGCCAGCACTGTCACGCAGCTCACGATGGCACTGTCTGTTCGTCAGCGTTTCTGCAGCAGCCTTTTTCTGAACGGCCATTTGTCCTTTGTTCCCTGAACACCACTTTTAGCCATCCCCCTGCCTGCAGCACAACTTGTGCACAAAAGCACCCATGCTGAATGGTGGGCACAGCCACCACCACTCTGCACAGCAAGAGCATTTCATGGCTTGTTTTCCTCTTAATATTTTGTCAAACGAAAGCAGTCTATAAAGGAAAACAAAAGCTTTGTTATCCCATATACACAAATCAATAAGGTTACCTGCATCTATCGCAGAACTAACCAAAACCTGAGGCAGGACCCAGAGTGTAAATATTTGGGCTGCAGCATACCCCAGCTGAAAACCCACCACTCCACCTCCCCATGGAAAGGTTTCCAGCCCCACAACAGGTTTCTGAGCAAAGGCAACATGAGCTTCATGTGGAGGGAGGAGGATAAAGCACAGTGAGGGTAAAGCAAAGTGAGAAGCCCAGGATGGGCATGCATGGGGCTGTGAGAGACCCTGGTGAGCTGCCTGAGAAATGGTTTGGGAACTAGCTCAAGGAGCAGCCTGAAAATAGAGCAGCAAGAAGAGGGAACTGGATATATAGACAGGGATGTGCTGCCTATTATCTTCAATATTATCACAGGGAGTGTGGAGCAGCCAATGTGGCAAAGCAGAGGGAAATTTCCAAGGTAGGCAGCAGCTCTGCTGTTAGGAAGAACTCTAACAATAACTGGGGAGACAAAAAATAGGATTTTTTCAGGCTTCTGGTGGAAAGTACGTTTTCTTGGCTCCACTGCCTACCTCTCTATGCTTCTGACAGCTACCCATGACCCAGGTTGGATTACAGCTGTATTTGTGGTAGGAGCAGAGATTAAGCATGTAAATCCTTCTTTCGTTAAGGTTCTGTTTTTCAAACAGAGGGGTACAGCTTTTGTCAATATACTACACACTGCCAGTACCTTTGGCAAGGCTGTGGGTAGGGAGGGTCATTCTACCCAAGCAGAAACGAGCTCTCCTTTCTAGTTTCCTCTGTCAAGATGCCATGATTTGCAGTGACCCTGTGGTGAAAGTCCCCAGCAGAATTGGTCATCATGACATCCCACCACACATGGGCTGCCACATACCCAGAAAGATGATATTGGGACAAAAGAAATTGTGTCATGCTTGTCCTTTAACACTGCGTGGTCAGGCAGGTATCTATCACCACATGACTCTAGCAGTGCTCTATTTGTTGCCATCCTGGCAAGAAGAAATGGTTTCTGGTCCAGAGCAGATGAATGGCCAGGCATGAATGACAGAAGCTGATCCTATGCAATAGCCCAGCCACAAAGCAGGGGATGTGAGGCTGTAGCTGCTGCTCTCCTGCCTGCTTGTCCTGGAGCACAGCACAGCCTTACATGCAGCTCTACTTTGCCCCTCATGCATAGTGCTTTCCTTAAAGACAAAGCTGAAGAGTTTCACAAAGCTGACTGTCCACGCAAACAAACACAGATTTCACGGTAGCGCTGGGCGTAGCCAAGGAGTTTCTTCAGGCTTTGCCATATCACTTAATGTGAAAATGCTGAATAAACATTCTTTGCCCATTCTTCTCCAAGCAGCTTCGTGCCCTCTGTGCTCACTCAAACTGATGCACCCACAAAATCCCTTCTCTGGATTTGCCCTTTGGAGGCCTAAGGGCATGGCAGGGAGCAAACCCTTGCTGCTGCTCTGTCACCAGCTCAGCAGAGAAGGCTTAAAAGGCATTACATATGTCTTTCACAGAAAAAGAGTAGGCTGCATTGCTTAATTACCAATCTGGGCAAGACAGGTGAAGCTGGATGAACTCTGCTGGGCACAGGGTTCTGTCTTGCCTCTCACCTAAACTACTCTTCAGCTTTCGTCTCTGCCCTACACAATGAGACTAAAGACAGTCCTGGTCCCTGCTGCTTCAAGGACCATGCCAGGCTTAGTTCCATGGCTTTGCTCAACAGATTTGTCCTTGTTCCTGAGCTGCCCTGGGCTAGCTGCAAA
Organism: Ara ararauna; assembly: GCA_028858755.1. Taxonomy (NCBI): domain Eukaryota; kingdom Metazoa; phylum Chordata; class Aves; order Psittaciformes; family Psittacidae; genus Ara; species Ara ararauna. The sequence goes on along the minus strand of CM054376.1, from coordinate 58,362,662 downwards.
GGAGGACTTTTCCATCCATCTGTAAGAGCACTGGCTTCAGTCCTCAGCCAGCTTCAGTTCCATAAATTGCATTTGCAGAACATTGTCTGAATCCTTTCTGCCGCTGAGTTCACTGTAATTCTTCATGCCCCAGCAATGCACCCAGTGCTGCTGGCACCATCACCAACCCGTGGGGCAGATGATAAAGAAAACTGCACTAAGCTTCTCTGCATCCTATTTTGCACCTCTAATAGGAATGAAATTTCAGAGCATGGTGTCACCTTTTCAGGTCATGCTTAGGGATGCTAAAGCAACAACTCACCATTAGTAGAAATATTGCATTTCCATGCAAAATTATTAGAGAAGTACTAGCACTTAACTGTGTCAGCTGCAGTGTCAAATGGTGCAAATTTAGTTTTAGCTGTTAAAAATGAGCCACGTGGCTTCTTCTGTATTTTACATCTTACTCATTTAAGGATAGAAATAGTACCAGATGAAGTCATAATAAAGCTAACAGTAACACAAAATATCAATTTTGGAATGTGTTATATAGGATAGTTTATTTTTGCTAGAAAACACTTAAAGGTCACACATAAAGGATTTTTTGGGTCAGTATTTTTATTCGCCCAGTACAATGCTGGCACGCACTTACACCCAAATGGTGGCACTGAAACTGCTGAGAGCATTTAAATCCTTTTTCCCAAGTATTCATTAAACAGACAGCTAAATACAGTTAAGAAAGACTTTGCTTTCCTCCTCTCCTGCTTTCTCACTAAAGCTTTTCTTTCAACGTGGCAATATCTATGTAAGATAAACAGAGCACACGTAGGCTGGCAACCATTCAGGGTATCTGTAAGATAGGTAAGGTCAAAGCTGTATGGGGGACTGCTGTTTGTTTGGGAACATTTATTTTGTTGTGTAACAGAGGCTAGGTATAGGGACATAAAAGCAGTTCAGGCCTGTTATCACTTAATAGGGTTATGCATCTTATGAATGCAACTCTGTGCCATTTCAGAGTTTAATTCACAGCTACTGATCCCTGAAGAGTTTTAGGCTGGAAGGACATTACATCACTCCAAGCATAACTCATAAAACTCTTGCTTCAGGTAGAGCTTTTGCAAGCCCCAAGTAAACATCACCTCATCTGCCCCACATCTGGCAACCAGCATGATGCAGGCATGGAACCTGGAGCCACATACAAAAGCTAGAGAGAGTGTGTCTGCAGGAGATGTGCTGGGTCTGCCCCCCCAGCTGTGAGAAATACCCATCCCAGGGGGTCTCTGACCCTGTCTGTGGTCAGCAGCTCCCCACAGTGGGGCATGCAGTTGCTGCCAGGGAGCCTGGAGAAGACCCAGCCATCCTTGGCCATTGGGCTGACCATGAGGTGTGCTTCAGGGGTGCTGTTGGTGGGAATTCTGCCCCTGGGCTCACTCCATGCATTTTCAGGTTCGCAGGAGAGAAACCTGACCTACCCATGCAGAGTGACTGGAGCTGTTAGATGCAACTCAAGTGTGTGGCTGCTGGCGCTGAGGATAGCATATTCTTACTCTTCACAAGGCTTATTTAAAACAGAAAAAGAGGCAACTTGGCTTCTCAGAAACACCTGCTGGTTTTAGCTGATGGGCATTCAAAAGAAAACTGGGAAAGCTACAACAACTCAGTCTAAGGTCTTGGTTCAAGCTGAGCTCCTCTGTGAACTTCCACTCCACTTTCCACTACTGCAGCCAGCCTTGTCAGTACAAAAACATCCATTGCAATACATCTGGTGAGGCAGGAGAAAAAATTGTGTGAGTTAAGTATTTCTAAGTATGACTGCATTCAGGGAAAAAAGTTCCAGAGTTATTTGCTCCTATGCAATATATGACTCCTCAGGAAGACACCTTTGAGCTGATATTTTCTCTCCTTGATCCTAGGCTCATTTGAATTAAATCAAGCAAAACCTGTTCCTTCAAACAAAAGAAGAGCACAAGAAATGAGATTTGGCAGTTGGCCAGAATCCTTGCATGAGGTGTGTAATATTGGTAGCTTGTATGGATTTGCAGACAGAGGCTGGGAACACCTGGTTTGCTCAGTGTGAGCAGATCAGATAAAAATCCCTTGTTAGACAACTACGAAGGACTCACACAGCCTTGGCGCTGTGTTGCTTTCTTCCCTGCAGCTGTAAGCGGCTTCAGCCTTCCTTTGCTAAATCTCTCATCCCTGCTTTTTTAAGTGGGCAACTCTAGCACCCAGAGGCTGCTCGCTTCTTGCACTGCCTTGAGAAAGTATTACTTGCTCGTGCTGTGCAACCTCAAGATGTAACTCCTCTCTATGCATAGGTGAGGGAGGCAAAGGGCATTCAAAGGGCTTTGCTTTGAGCAAAAGAAGTGGTTCATTTGTAGCAGTGAAGGAGGTGGCTGCTGTGTTAAAGCTCTGTACTGTCCTGGAGAGCAGCAAGAGTGCTGGTGGCAGGTCCTGTGCGTTGATAGGGGTTCCAGGCCTTGTGCATGAAACAGCATGGCCCAGAGAAAGAAAGCTTGGCAAGGAAATGCTGCACGAGACCCTCAGAAACGAAGACATATCTGTCTCCTATCATCATACAACACCATAGGGAGGATCTAGTGAAAGAGCTGTCAAACACTGGGCAAGAATAAGTCTCCTTTCTTTTCCATGTCCCTCAGCAGAGCAATGCTAATCAGCTTGAGGGTCTTCCTCTGGGAAATAAAAGCACTAAGTGCTGAAAAAATTGAACCACTTCAGATGCAAAATATAAAAATCCCCATGTTGCTGGTATTTGGAAGAGAACAAACAAGGTGTCATCATTACCCCAATGGTCTTTGTTTCACATGCTGCGGCAGCTCCAGTGCTGTGTGCTGGTACAGCCAGAGCCACCTGGGGAGGCTGAGCAGCGCCTGCACTGGGCTCTCCAGCTGCCCAGGGCTGCTGCCCACCAGGGGCTGCTGCCATGGAGCTCTTTTCTTCAAAGGTAACAACTGACTTTGTTCTTAAACCCAGGAGGTTTTTAAAGGAACATATAACCTCCATTTTGAATGGCGGCTCACTGCTTGAGAGTATCCTACGCGAACTTAGAACTTAGAGCTGGGAAATGGCAGCCAAAGTGTACAGTAAGTTTACAAAGTACGGTTTTGTTCCTGATGCTGCCTTCAAGAAAAGGCTTATAGAACTCTGCATGCAGCATGCGCTTGTCACTTCTCCATGAATTCACTCTCGCAGTGGGAAAGGTCTCAGTAGTTAAAAACCCAAAGTTAAAACCGTTCAGGTGCCTGCAGAGTGAACTGTGTTCATCAGACATCAACAGCTTGGTTATTTGCAGCTGTCACTTTTGCTTTTTTAAAGTTAAACAATAATGGCAGTTTAAAAGAAAAAAATCAAGGCTATTTCTTCAAGTAAACTGTTCTTCACTGCTACTGATAAGCTTAATTCTATAGTATGGCGTGCACTCCACGTGCACACTAGTGTTTTGTATTTCTGTAGAATACTATATGGTATTTTTTTATCTGTAAAATATTGTATTGTATTTCTGTAGACCTTCCTTTGTAAACTCTCATGCACTGCAATTTTACACGCAGCCTGAGTTCCTGAGACATCCCCTGCTGAAGAGGAATGAAGCACAGAGGTTACACCTGGCTTTGCATCTATTACTTTGAGCAAAAACTTCTCCCAGTCTAGTTCCTCTATAACACACTGGCAAGTCTAGAAAACGGGAAGTGATGTAAAAGAAATGGGTCGTTTTCCCATATGATGCCCAATGAAATAGTAGAAGTGTCACCTGAACTCTCTTAGGTGTCCTTGAAGAGGCAGGTACAAAGGCTGATCATGTCCCTTCATCACCACCGGGGGTTCTGAAACAGGGCATCTGCATCTTCAAAGCAGGTGCTGGGACTGCCAAAGGCCCAGACTGGCTGGGCACTTTTATCCCCTCTGCTGTGGGGAGGTAGGAAAAGTGAATCTGAGGCATGTCCCTAAACAAAACACAGACATGAAAGTACAAAGAGCAAAGGCTTTGCATATGCTGTAGCCTACAGAGCTGTGACGCTGATATTGCAGTGCACTGAACCAGTTCACTTACCAAATTCTGGATGCAGGATTATTTATATACATGGCTTAATGGCTCTCACTGCTTGGTGAAATGCATCTAAGTGCCTGTAGCTGGTCAGTTGTGAACCTGCTGTTAGCCACAATGTTTGTTACTAGATTAGTTTTCCCTTTTTTAATCCTGATAACACTAGGCTCATGTGCAATCACTGATGGGCCCTCAACTTGGATTGCCCCATTTATGTGTATTGAACCCAGTTATCATTACTTTCACAATCAATGTTAATTAGGTTAAACTTTTCAGACTTTCCAGTTTTTACTGAAATTGTCTAGGTAAGACAGACACCATGTGGGTAAGGCGGTGGTTGTAATTCTGTGGGTCTCCAGATTTTAAACTATTTATTTCATAGAATCACCGAATCATAGAATGGTTTGGGTTGGAAGGAATCTTAAAGATCATCTAGTACCGACCCTCCTGTCTCGGGCAGGGGAACCTTCCACTAGACCAGGTTGCACCAAGCCCCTTCCAACCTGGCATTGAACAATTCCAGGGATAGGACATCCACAACTTCTCTGGGAAACCTGTTCCAGTGTCTCACCACCCTCACAGTGAGGAATTTCTTCCTAATATCTATCTAATCTAAATCTGTCCTTTTTCAGCTTGAAGACATTCCTCCTTGTCCTGTCACTACATGTCCTTGTAAAAAGTCCCTCTCCAGGTTTCTTATAGGTCCAGGTCCCCTTAAGTTACTGAAAGGCTGCAATAAGGCTTCCCCTGAGCATTAGCATATTTTCCAGGAGGGTCTGCTTCATGATCTTGCCGGGCACCAAGCTGAGACTGAGAGGCCTGTAGTTCCCTGAGTCTTCCTTTTTTTGTACCTATAGACGCTTGTTGCTCTTAATGTCCCTGGCCAGATTTTGTTCCAGCAGGGCTTTAGCTTTCCTCACCTGATCCTTGGCTTCTCTCACTATTTCTCTGTATGCTTCCCAGGCTACCTGTCCTTGTTTCCACCTTCTGTAGGCTCCCTTTTCCCTCAAATAACTTTCCTTCAAAGCTCTACTCAGGTATTTACAAGCAACCTCTTTGTTTCATCATCATTGTCTATTCTTTTTGATGGCATGCTCCGTTTAGATGCTTTTCACTTCCAAAAAGTAAGATAATTGTATCTACCAACTTTCGTAATTCTTTATAAGAGCTGCAAGCGTGAAACTTCCAATCCTGCTCGCTGTTTGGTTGAGCTAGTCCAAGTCACACTTCCCTGTACTTACTGATGTCCATGGCAGTAGTCATAAATTGTGCAAGAATAGTACAAATAGTCCTTGAAGTCATAGAGACTGTTTATACTGTTTAGTAATATATACCTTATGGGGATAATAACTATAGAGGGAGGAATAGTTAGAATAACAAAGTCAAGTTAAACTACAAAGCTTTAACTTTAGAAAGTAGGGTTCATTGCAGAATGACTCAACAGTTTTTTTCTTTGTCTTCCACAGCTGAAGCTTGAGCTGAGTACTGTTATAATTATCATTAACTGGGAAATCTTCCAAAGCCAATGTATAGAAAGGCCCAGAAGAAAACATTTTGATCTTTTATCTAGAGCTAACCTCTACATGGGTCATGTAAATGGTAGAATGGGAGACTATGTTTTCCTTTAAAAAAAGATATTCCACCTACAGGAGTTATTTATGAATCCTAAACTTTGAAGTAACTATTGCATCAGCACTGCTTCAACTTGTTTTCAAAGACACAAAGTGAAAATCTTGATATCATAATTGGAGGCTAGCACATAATTGCAGGATTTTTATGACTGACTCTCTAAGCATAAACCCTCTTCTAACAAAGTTCTTGCTGCTCATTACTTAACTCACATGTCACTTGAACACAGTTGTCCTCCCTTAGCTGAACACCTCCCCGTTTGCAGGCTGGCTAGATGGCATGCTCAAGAAATGCTCAAAGAACCTCTCCTGCTTTATGAGACCGTACTGACATTGCCAGTATCTGTTCTGCATTGCAAAATTACCACAGACGCGCAGTCCACATGCAGGCTTTTTACTGACCTACTTCCAGTCATTCCAAAAATCTGGATTTGGGAGGCAAAGGCACTGGATTTGTTGCATCTGCACAGTCATGTGCTTAGCAAAAAAATGGGAGAGTGGGCTCTGCAGTGGTCTACAGACCTACATCTATATTGCACCTGCTGAGCAGCGACTGCTGTTCTTCACAACTTCCTTCCCTCCAGAGATGGCATTTTGGGGAAAGAGAGGGTGTTTATCTTCCTTCTGACAGCTGGACCTGGAAACCCTAAAAGCACTTTTTTCCCTCAAAACTTTCTGGAATCTGCCATTTCAGGAAAAAATACTTCACAGCTTTCACCGCAAACTTGGATCCTAAACTGCTCGTTTTTCAACTTTCTGGGCTTGAACTGTAAAGGGAAGCTTAGTTTTGTTCTTGTACTAATTCCTCTTCCCATTCCTCTGGCACCAGGATTTAAAGGAAACTTTGAAAAAATTATTTCTGTTTAAGGTTGAAAGGAAAACAATCTCAATTCCTGCTTGGGACAAACTTTATTCTCATGGAAGCATCCATCAGGTAGCTGCTAGGATGCCCTTGCCAAAAGACAGCATGACTGAGTGAGTAGGTAGCAAGCAGGGTGACAGACCTGTTGACAAAGGCATGTACTTCAGACACAAAGTGTGTGGAAGAAGTTGTCCTCCAAGACTCTTTTTCTGAGATACTTTCCAACTGAGAAATACCATGCCCTTCCCAGCATTGGCTTCCTTTTGCCACAGAGCATGAAGGTGAAACCTCACTGCCAGCCTCCCATCCCCTGCCAACAGCACAGGGACAAGCAGGTCAACATGAATGCATGTTTTGGTGTTTGAAAAGCCTTGCTTCTTGTTACCAAGGCAAGGCCTGCCAGGGGACCATCCTTTGCCTGCAAGCAGAGCCTGTGTCGCTGAGTCCCTGAGCAAAGAGGAGCAGGAGCAGTAGCAGCCGGAGAGCTCATAGCAGTGAGGACTGCTGTGGGCTGGAAAAGCAGCCCTCAGTTTCAGCAGCCAGTATTTTGTCTTCCTAGGAATAAATTTTGTCACTAAACTCTTGGCTAAAAGCGGAGGGCGCCGATCCTAAAATCACAGAGTGCCTAGGGTTCTGCTGCTGCAGCTTGGGAGCCCAGCCAAGGTCCTGAGGTAGCTATTTTGGAAAAGCTGGGAGGCCCAGGGTTGCTACTGCAGGAGGAAATTAATTGCTTGTGCAGGCCAGCCTGCAAAAGGAGGCCAAGTAAGCCAGTGCACAAACCTCTGGAGTAGGTATCAAAAGGGCTTTAATTTGCCTGCCCTGATGTCGTTTCATACTCTGTCTCATGATACTCAGTTACAGGACCAAGGAAGCAATACTTCCTCAGGCTCTGGAAAGGAATTGTCTTACGTTTGCATTTATATGAGCTTCCAAGTGTGCAAAGGGATATTAATGTGGAAAGTTAGCCCTGATGGAAGGAAGCACACAACTATTCAGCAGGGAGCAAGGAGTGTTTTCTTATATATTCCTTTTCCTTCCTTCACACTTAAGTCTATTTGAGATTTTCTGAACGGAATTTGAAGAAAGCAAAAGAAGCGAGTTTCCATCAGGAGCGTTGTTATAATGAACCTGTACAGTGAAGGCTGTGGATGAGGTGTAATTCTGAGCATGCTTCCACTAAACAGTATGGCTCTCTGTAACCCGTGAGGAAAGCCTACATTTAGGTAACATGTGAAAGCTGGAAGAGAAAATGACTGGGAGAATACTTGACTGCTAAAAGCGGCATCACTTCCAGAGGAAAAATACCTGTTTGACAACTCTGTCAGGCAGTCTAGTGGAGGGGAAAAACCTCCCATCCAAAAAAATATTCTTCCTTTCTAGACAAAACAGCTGAAATCAGGTGGGAGCTAGGAAGTGACTGCAAATGAGTGAATAACAAATATCCATGACAACGTGTCATCAGAAGCAAGTGAATGTCTTTGTGGCTTTCTTTAATCATCCAGGTATATAGTCCTTAAGAGGAGAACAGCAGACATTTTAAAAGGGAAAGAATCCATGTTTTTTCTTGCTGTGGAAATTAAAAATGAAAATGAAGGGATGCTGCATGTTTCAGTTCTGCATTCCTTCCTTACATTGCCTGCCAGGCAGCTCAGAGTGGGCAGCGGCAGGCTACAAAGGGCTGCAAAGGGCTGGGAGCAGGCAGTGCTTGAACTGTATACCTGTGTCCTTGCATAAGTAAAAGCCCTTTGCTTTCCTATTATCCCTTGAAATAAGGGTTAGGCAAGTATGCATGGAGGAAGTAGCACTGGGAACCTGAAGGCTCCCCCTTCACAAGAAAGGTGGGAGGCACACATCTAAGCTGTGGGTCTGTATACTGACATAAATGCTCACAGGCAGCACAGCCACAGCCCTGCATTGGAAACACAGCCTGCCATGGAGCCAGCCAGCACAGCCTATTGCTGGATGAGGCTGGGTTGTAGCCCTGCTCTTTCATAGCAGGGTGTAATACTGCTATAAAATAGTCGTGCTGTGTAATAATGAGAAATGCAAAACTAATCTCAACAGTAACTTGGATGCTGCATGGGACACCAAGCTGAGTGCAGAGACCCTACTAAAGCAATGTGGGGTCTGGAAAGTGACAGCTGCCCTGTTTTATTTTTGCATGAGTGAAAGCAAGACTCCTGAATTTGCTAATCAGCCCACTTCACTAGCTAGTGAAGCATCAGTCCTTTGAATAAAAATTTACAGCCTTCAAATTAGAAAGAATCATGTTTCTCCTCCTGCCTGCAGACTTTTCTCAATGGAGTTCTCAGAAATTCTGCTGGAAAAAAGTTTAACTAAACTGATTTTCCTCCCTAAATCCTCACGCAGCAGGACAAGGTGCCAGGCACTAAACATGACAAATCCAGAGAACAGGAACTGAGTAAGTGTTGGCTCAGTGCCGCTTGGCCCACAGCTTCCCTAAGCACTTTTGAGTTCCATCTTTACACACATTAAATAGCTGTTTCGTGCTGGATAGTCATGTGTTACTTGGAACACCAGAGAGAGTTTGCAATGGAGCAGCTCACTCAGTGGCCTGGTGGTCCTGGTTTTCCTGTGTAAATGACTGTAGTTCACATTCCTGCTGATTTAAATGTATGTTGTATATTAAAGGAAAGGGCTGTGCATGCAGAAGCTGTGAAGAAAACCTGCTCTGCTCACTCTCTCTTCAGTTAGTGACCTGGGGGTTTGTCTGATTGGTGAGTAATGCCTTTTCTTACCAAGTCTGATACGAATCAAGCAGAGTGGGGTCTAGCAGCAGCATTTCCCACACCTCTGGGAAAGCCCTGCCCAACAGCCGCATTGTCTGGCTTCTGCTGTTGCCCTGCTTGGTCACACCTAGCAGCCCCACATTGTGGTGGTTTTGTGATCTGGGGGGGTGTATAACAGAGTAGGAGGTGCTCACATAAGCTGGCAGTTTAGCAAGTCAGTGCAACTGGCTGATAGCATCAAAGCAATAGACTTGATCCCTATGGCGAGGGCCAGCTATGAAGCCAAAAGAGAGAAGGCAAGGCTGACAATTTTTTTCCTCATGCTACATAAACAACACAGGCCAGCCAAGAAGTCCGTGGGGAACTACTCACCCAACATAAATCACCAGAGATGGTAGCATCCCCTTGAGAAAATGCAGAAAACTACATTGAGGCAAAAGGTTTCCTAGACCAGTTTCTTCACTGGGGATTAAGTGCTCCTGTGTCACTTTTTCTCCCTAATTTTTTCAAGCAAAACATCTATATATTTCATAGATTAATATTACATAGTGCTGTTAATAATGTCTCATGAAACTTTGTCCTTGGAGTAAGGAGCTACCCGGAAAGACAACAGCCCAAAGGGACAGACTAACCCTTTGGAAATGGTAATGACAGAAGTGGGGCTTCTCCTCCAAGAGCATAACCCTGCTCACCCAGCATGAAGACAGATGCACTGAGAGTGGAATAAATGTGGAGAAGGGTGGTGTGAAGAGCAAATAGGGGCTCTAACTAGAGCTTGGCTTTCAAGTGAGCACGAGTTTACCTCACAAGAGATATCAAATACTACAAATTGCTATCCATCCTTTCACATCCCTTTCCATATCACATCTCTCCTGTCTTCTTCCCTTTTTCCTTCTGAAGTGGTGGGAAACTCCTAGCATAGCTTCCCAAAAGAGGAGGAAGGGATTTTGTCCTGGGGTTTGTTTTGGTTTTTAAACCTACTGGGGGAGAAAAAACCCGAAACACACAAAACCACCAACAATCATGCATGTGTTTGAGAATTATAGAATCATAGAATCATAGAATAGCTAGGGTTGGAAAGGACCTTAAGATCATCTAGTTCCAACCCCCTGCCATGGACAGGAACACCTCACACTAAACCACATCACCCAGGGCTCTGTCCAACCTGGTCTTGAACACTGGCAGGGATGGAGCATTGACAACTTTGCGGGGCAACTGTCATGGGTTCAGCAGCAGCAGTCATTTTTTCTGCTTCTTGGTAGCTGGTGCAGCACTGTGTTTTTGATTTTGGGCCTAGGAACAGCGCTGACAACACCAGTGTTTCGGTTACTGCTTAGTGATGTTTTGGTCTGGCCAAGGACTTTCTGAGTTTCATGCTCTGCCAAGGAGGAGGGGAGCCAGGAGGAAGCAGAGACAGGACACCTGACCCAAACTGACCAAAGAGGTTATTCCATACCACAGCACGTCATGCCCAGGATGGAGGACGGAGAGGAGAGACCCAGAAGGGTGGGGGGTGCACTGCGTGGTCGGGCTTGGTTTTAGGTGGTGAGAAATTGTATTCTTTCTTTGTATTCGCCTTGTCATTATTATTATTGGTGGTAGCAGTAGTGATTTGTGTTATACTTTAGTTACTAAACTGTTCTTATCTCAACCTGTGGGAGTTGCATTCTTTTCGGTTCTCCTTCCCATCCCTCCGGGAGTGGGGGGCAAGATAGAGGGGGGAGTGGGTGAGCAAAACTGCGTGGCTGACTGGACTTAAACCACGACAGTTCTTTTTGGCGCCCAACGTGGGGCTCGAAGGGTTGAGATAACGACAGGATTAATAGCCACTCGTCACAATGCTGATTTGTTGGCTCTTAAAGTTGTTGCTTTTGGTTCTCTTGCGTTCATGGTTTCAGCCTGTTGTACCTTACTTACAGCCGGTATTTCTTATCATAGCATGTTTCAGATATGGGTTTTGGTTTAAGGTTCTTGTTTCATTGTACTTTATTGGAATGGCTTGTGATACGGGCGGGCTCGAGAAGCCGTGGGGGGCGAATGTGTACCTGGCAGTTCGGCTGCTCTTCACCGTCCTGGCGAGGCTGTGGAGAGCCGAGGGGGGGCTGCCTCGGGAGCCGCCGGCTGCCGAAACGGCCCGGGGGAGCGGACCCGGGGAGCAGGAGCCGAGCCCCCCCACCGAGCCCAGCCCGACGGCTGCCGCGCAGAGGAAGGAGGTAGCAGAAGGGGTGAGCCCCCCGACTGAGCCCAGCCCGGCGGCTGCCGAGCCGCGGGAGGGGGAGGCTACCGAGCGGCAGGAGGAGACGGCAGAGAAGCCGGGCCCCGAGGCTGAACAGAGTCCCGTGGCCGAGCCCAGCCTCGTGGCGGCCGAGAGCATTCCCCGGCAGCTGCCCGCGGAGCCGCAGGTAGAGCGCAGGAGACCCCGCAGCACTTCCCAGCAAGGCAGAGAAGGAAGCTCTGGACTCAGACAAAGAGCAGCTGGTGGTGAGAGAGCCGGCAAGCGCAGCAGCTACACCAGCCCCAGTGACCAGTACAGCAGCCTCATTTGAGAGTTCTGATGGGTTTGAGTGGCCTTTGGGTACCCTTGAGACCTGCCTGCTGATTGTGATGGGGATCAGCATGGTGGCATGCATACAGAGTGTGTTTTACCCACAGCCATTTTGTCTGGTCCCCAGAGTTAAGCAGAGTGGGGTGTGGGCCTTGCCTGGGGTTAGACTACGATGTATGATGACCAAGAGAGTTTCCCCAAGCCTTGTCAGCCATGAGTGGCAGGGTGTGTGGGACAGTATGAGCGAGTATCTTGTCCACTGGGCCCCTCCAGTGCTTTGGAAGCATCACAGGTGGAAGGCAGCTGTATGGAGTCCCCACCGACAAGCTGCAGAAACTGCTGGAGGGGTGGATGAATTATTTTGAGCCTGATGGGCCCATGGCACCTCAGGCCATCAGTGCAGAGATGCAGCATACAGATGGACTCATGATCGAGGGGTGGACTTAGCAATGGACATTATTGCCCAGATTATTCATGAGTGTGAACACTGCACACAGCCTCTCCTGCTCTGAAAGGCTGTTACAAAAGATGGAGCTTGACATCATGGACTGGATGGACTCAGCAGCTTTGTAGGGATTGGTTTATTCACTAAGGGATGATCTCTCTCCCTTTCTCTGTGTATGTGGATGTATACATATACATGTGATGGTATATTGAAAATGTGGGATCTGAGCATGACGTGAATGGTATGGAATAAGGGGTGGATAATGTCATGGGTTCAGCAGCAGCAGTCATTTTTTCTGCTTCTTGGTAGCTGGTGCAGCACTGTGTTTTTGATTTTGGGCCTAGGAACAGCGCTGACAACACCAGTGTTTCGGTTACTGCTTAGTGATGTTTTGGTCTGGCCAAGGACTTTCTGAGTTTCATGCTCTGCCAAGGAGGAGGGGAGCCAGGAGGAAGCAGAGACAGGACACCTGACCCAAACTGACCAAAGAGGTTATTCCATACCACAGCACGTCATGCCCAAGATGGAGGACGGAGAGGAGAGACCCAGAAGGGTGGGGGGTGCACTGCGTGGTCGGGCTTGGTTTTAGGTGGTGAGAAATTGTATTCTTTCCTTGTATTCGCCTTGTCATTATTATTATTGGTGGTAGCAGTAGTGATTTGTGTTATACTTTAGTTACTAAACTGTTCTTATCTCAACCTGTGGGAGTTGCATTCTTTTCGGTTCTCCTTCCCATCCCTCCGGGAGTGGGGGGCAAGATAGAGGGGGGAGTGGGTGAGCAAAACTGCGTGGCTGACTGGACTTAAACCACGACAGCAACCCATTCCAGTGCCTCACCACCCTAACAGTAAAGAACTTCCTCCTTATACCCAATCTAAACTTCCCCTGTTTAAGTTTGAACCCGTTATCCCTTGTCCTATCACTACAATCCCTAACGAAGAGTCCCTCCCCAGCATCCCTGTAGGCCCGCTTCAGATACTGGAAGGCTGCTACGAGGTCTCCACACAGCCTTCCAATTTCCAGGCTGAGCAGCCCCAACTTTCTGAGCCTGTCAGGCCTCATTGTCATAGCTATGACAATGAGAAGCTCTTTGTAGAAATCAGACTGCAGAGATATTATGGGAACTTTACTCAAATGCTGTGAAATTGTGCTATTCATTAATCCTTTTGTTCAGAACTCATCTATTCCAGGATAATGGATTGTAAGATTTTTCATTCTGCCTCAGAGGAAAGGAAGCAGGTTGCTTCCTTATTGCTGTTTCCCTCAATATAGAAGAGACCATACATTGTGCTGTTGGCAGAGATGGGCAGTTATGCAATGATGCAAGGAATTTTAGCAGAATTAAGTAATTTTTTTTCTAAATCAAAGGAGTAATCTTAGATTCTTCCCTCCCTAGAAAGGACCTGTACAAGCACGGTAATGTGTCTGCAGAGTATCATGAATGGCATGTGTTGCTGTTAGGCAATACATCAGCCAAGAGACCAGCCTCCTGAGAACACTTGGTTTCTGCAGGTCTATGCACTGCCACTTAAAGAACTATCATAATCAAATTTCTCTGCTTCAACTCACAGTGCCAGGAGACCTTTCAGCATTTTCTTTCCTTCCCATTTTCCTTTTTTCTCCTTTCTGAGGAGTCTTTGTATCGCACAGCTTGCAAAGTTGACCAGAACAAAGTAGAACAAATCAATCATTTCTCCATCTTTAATGAAGTGATCAAAGAAAGAATGAACATGCGTACTCAAAGTGAAGTGGATGCTCAGAGGTCTCAACAAGACACTCTTGTTTGGGAATAGAAACCATTATTTTTCTTATGATGCAGGTATTTATTTTCCATGAATCTGACTTGAAGTATATTGAAGCAAATATATCTTTCCTAACAGCTTTACTGCAACATGGAATTTCAGCAGCTATATTAAAAAAAATTTAAAAAAGGCCATATTATTGATCCAAAAATAACTTTAAATGACAATGCTAAAATACGATGAAAGAGTCCTTATTCTAAGACATTACTCAGTTACTGGTGAAACTGCAAAGATCTTGCAAATGGAGCAAGATCAAAGAGCATCACTAGAATTAAGTTCATAGCACTAACTATGATATCTGTGTGTAAACCACAGAAAATTAGATGTGGCTTGTTTGTCCAAGCCCCAAAAACCTTCTTCAGGAATAAAACATCATTGCTTACCTTTCTATTTTTAATCCAGATAAAAAGAGTGAGGAAGAGGAAGAGATCTGACTCCTAGGCCTATCTATGAACCTGCTAATACCCCTAGCAAATGCAGTATTGCAGCATACTGGTGCAGGAGTTTAGTGGGTACTCTGGGACAGTGGTAGCAGGGGTTTCTCCTTGGTTTTAATCCAACCAGGCAGTGCATCCACAGCAGTGCTACACGGTAGCACCAACTCAGGGAGGCTAGGGGCAAGTATTTGGCAGTTGAAGTTCTTCCTTCTCCAGCCGCTTTGCTCTCAGTGCCAGGCTGGTGGTGTTTTAGTCACAGGGTCTTTCTGCCCTAGGCACACACACACTCTACCCAGAAAACATTGAGATGCTGAAGATGCTTCCTTAATGCCTGCCTCTGTTTGAATTAGTATTTGCAAGCACCATCTAAGCCGCAGGGTTAGTTGGACTTTGCCATGGGGTGTTCAGGTCTTTAGTTGTCCATTGCTCAAAAGTAGGCTATCTGCTTTTATATCAAATTTTGATGGTAGGCTATTCTGCTAGTTATATAGCAGGTATGCTTTGAATATATCTTCCCCCCATCAGTGTACCAAACGGTAACACAGGCTGAGCTCTTCTGCTAATTTGCTGTTGTATAATTTTCCCCTTAGAGCATCAAACCACAAAAACAGCTTACAGAAAATCTTGGCAAAGTTACTGCCATTTATCCAAAACCAGCAACTATTCTCTGTGATAAAGAACAGAAGAGGGTCAGTGGTTTGCCACTATTCCTAAGTTAGAGATAGCAACTCAATAATTAACAAATTATGTATCAGCTGAGATTTGATTTTTTTTCCTAGTGATCTCCTTCCTTTGTCTTAATTCTTTATAAATGCATCTAGGGATAGGTGTAAATTTTGAAGAGGCAGCAATAGTTTAATAGTTTACATATATTACAGTGGCTTTCAGTTGAAATGATTGAACATGGCGGGGCATCTTGTTCTGTGCTGTTGAATCACTTCAAAACTTTGCAAAATATCACTCATGGAGTTTCTCTTAAATTGTGAAAACCACATCTCCTTCTCTGGAGATGAATATGAAACTAATCCTGCTTTCAAACGTAGACATGCACATATATGCAAGTTGCAGTGTCATTTTCATTTCACCGAATGTACAAAAGCTTTTCTTTTGGGGATATTTTTCACTACTCACAGTCACATTTTCATTTGCCAAAAGAAAATCATGTTTCTTGGTTATAGTCCTTATTATTCATAAAACAGAAAGCCCCACAGTTTCAGTGATGCTGGTTTCTCAAAAGTGCTATTTTAAGGAAGGTCATTCAGAAAGTTTTGTTTTGAAACAGACGGGTGATTTGACTTTTTCAGGCTCATCTATTACATTTCAAAGCATCCACAGAATGGGTGAAGGATTTATAGGACACATTGTTTCAAATATAGGCATAGAGTAATGACAAGAGGAGAGAATCACTGTAGTGTATTGCAGGCCTAGACTGTGGTGTGGTTTTTCCATCACTGGGAGCACTGAAGAACATATTAGAAAGATGTGATAACAGAATACAATATTATTACAAGGGTAATTTGCCTTATC
The DNA here is from genome assembly GCA_028858755.1 of Ara ararauna. Classification (NCBI taxonomy): domain Eukaryota; kingdom Metazoa; phylum Chordata; class Aves; order Psittaciformes; family Psittacidae; genus Ara; species Ara ararauna. The sequence goes on along the minus strand of CM054376.1, from coordinate 58,346,624 downwards.
CTGGAGCAGAAATAACCAGGCGAACTATCGCATTACCTTTTAGCCCTATGCTGTTTCTATGATTTTTATTGCAACCCTCAATGGGTTTTTCTGGCATTTTTTTCCAAGCTAGGGCTGTACAAAACATTTGCTAAGAAACATAAAAATCATGATTACCAAGCTGTATGCTTGGTAATAATGCTGCAAAACTTCGCTTTCTAAAAATGAACAGATGAGTTTTATTCCAGAGGATCAGATATGACAAAAAATGTGCACTGTACTTGCAGAAAACGGCCAAAATAAACCCTTAGGCAGCTACTAGTCAAAATAATATTAAAAGCATAATCAATTGATATGCCATATATGAAATCAATAACAAATTATAGTAGAAAAACTGTAACACTAAAAAGCAACTGGTATTTTTCCAGTTGTCACTCTAGGCAAGAGATGGTATCAGAATGGATATAGATTTTCAATAGCAAGTGTTAATGTATTCTGTGCTAAGTATAAAATGAGGCGCCAATTTTTAATTTTTTAGGTTTTTTTCTTAACATAATGGGGTGTCTTGTATCTTTCTTTTATCTACTGAGTTTCAGCATGGAGACAAATGATTAAAACACTACCGCAACTTAGATAGCACAGGATTACACCTGAAGAATAGGTTCCAATATTAAATTATAATGCATGGTCTTTACGCATGACTGAGAACTTGCTATAAGAAAACAACATGTTTAATAAGCTGATTTACTTACTTACATGCACAGGAAGCTTTGGAGTTTTACTACTTGCCAGTGGATATGCCTGAGTAGGAAGAAAAATACTTGAGTCAGAAAAAATAAGCTGAGAGAAGCACTGTCAGATTTTGATTGCTTGAATAAACTATTCTGTGCTAACTTGTTATTCTTTGTGGCTCTATTATAATTAATACAAACATAGATTCCACTCTGTCACAGGGAGTCAAACACTTAAAAGGGAGAAAGGGGTGCCAAAAAATTCAAATCACTCAAGCATTTTTCCCAACCAAGCACATTCCATCTCAGTTCAGAATGGTACCCTTTATCCATTGTGGAAGCAGCTCGCAACTTGCTATTTCACATTTATTCCCTTGTATAAATCCCTTGCCTTGCAGAATCCTGGGTCCAAAGTCTCAGACAGCTTCTTGGATTTTTCTGTCAGTGTATGAATTTCATGGTTAAACGTTTTGCCAAATTGATAATAAATACAACACACAGAAAAGTTCAGGAAAAATGATTAGTATGAAAATCAGTTGGAAGGGGAGGTTTTCTGAAATACAGATTTCACCTTCGTGTCAAGTCTTCTATTGCAGCAGCCATGGTCTTCTTACAGCACTTTCAGCATTGCTTTAAGGAAAGCCTCACACCTTTCTCCTTCTTTTCCCCCACCCCCGAAACCCTATTTGAAGGGGCAATGCCAAGAAATCTGCAGGTTGCAAACCTGAAAAGGCTGCATTTACGATAAGAAAAACAATCACAAGTACCAGCAAGTACAAAAAAATTAACACAATTAAGATGTTAAGATAAATCTGCCCAGAACACTTATCACTGTATGTGCAGCAGTATATAACAACCTTAGAAGATGAATGGCTTGCAAGCAGCAGCAGATTAAAATATCCATTGTACAGGGACATTCAAAACCAGCAGGAGTCATGTCTGTATTTCAATACCTAGGGTCACTCCAAAGTAGAAACCACCTTAGCTGAACTGTCATTTCTCATTCTGCACCTAAAATGATCTATACTAAACCTTCAATCATGCTGGGAATATCTGAAAAGATACTAATGCTTGGGTCATAACTCAGATCCATCTCTGCATGAAATAAAGTAACCTACTTTTTTTTTTTTAACTAAGTTATCAATGGGTGAATTTCTGTAGGCCAGTCGTGAGCAAGGAAGAGCTTGCCCATGGCTTTGTACAGAGACTGGATCACTAGAGGAGGAGTTGTAAAGCATGTGTATGGTTATTTGAAGGTCTGACACATGATTTTGAGATGTATAAATGAAACCTGAAGAAGGTGATGTACCCACAGTAGGGTTTAGTTGTCAAAAACAAGGTCATAAGCTTGTTATCCACCGAGGGCCTGCTTGCACAAATGACCAGTTTTTATTTCATGGAGCTTTAATTTACCGTGTGCAGGCGGCTAACTTTAAAAATCAAACAAGACATTTCATATCAATAAATAAAGCTTATTCCGTATTACAGATGGTCATGAATTTAATTCTGAAACCTTTTGAGGTTTTTAGATTATTACTTCCTTCAAGATCTTATCACTGCTGTTACATTTTAGCATGAGCATATTTTATAGCAGTTACTGAAACATCCTGTGATTGGGAAACAGAGTGACAATGGGTAACATTTTGATAACAGACATAACGCTGCATCAGTCATCTTGAGATGACTTGTCCAGGCACAAACAACAAGTGCCGAATGTCTTCTGCTTCATAAATTTCATCTAATAACCCCATCACTGTGTTTGCACACTAAGTGCTGTAGGTGAATTCTGGTCAGACTATTTCCTTCTGCCACCTGGGTGTTAAGAACTGCACACACAAAGCTGTCTCTCCTTTGTGTAAAAGCCCCCTCTGCTGGACCAGCCTGACATGGAACACATAAAAATACCAGATCGATCCCACTTTCCCCCGAAAATGAAGCAATTCTCTCTCAGCTGCCACTTCTATAGGGAGCCCTTTTCCTGACTGGTGAAATCCAAGTCACAGAAGTGGGCAAGTTGTCTAAAATGCAGCATTCTTTGATGAACACGTACCTCAACTATCCCATGAGGTGAGCAGAAGGCCTTTTCTCCAATTTTTTTGAGGATTCCTATGTTTCAGGCTGTTTCCCAATGGCCAGCCTCATGCGAAGGAGGTTCTGATCTAGTCGAGGGAGATGCCATTCACCAAGAGACATTTTGTATGACAAAACTTTCATCTTTGTGAAGGTGGTCCTCCATATACCAAGGTACATCTAAACTGGGTGAGATGTCAGAAGCTGGGAGAATAAAACCAACATGTTCCAGTGAACTGAGCATGCAGCTCTGCCACCTTGAAATCACTCAGTATCAGAGAAGACCTAGAATAAAAGTAAAGAAGATTATTTCCCCAAACAAGAACTTAAAGAATCATTTACTCTGTTTAGAGAGAGATACTGAGAAATAACTGTAGCACTCTAACCTCCTTGCACTGGATTAGCTCAGTGTTGCATGCATCCCCTTCACCCAACAGCCTCTGAAACCAAAACACACTCCCAGTTACATTTGATAGGTCTCCATGTCTATCTGACTCTGTATGAGCTCCATCATTACAGATGCCTTCTTTCAGCTAGATCTTGACTCAAGGAAAGCTTCCCAATTATCCTTTCTCTTTGCTGGGAACCTCATCCAGCATCTAAGCTGCACACCCAGGGATGATTCCTGTCCAGGTACTCCATTAATGTGTTCATTAGCACACCAGTTAATACAGCTGTTTTCAATGAGCTGCTGTCCACAGCAGGGCTAGCTTTTAACATGCAAGAAGCGAAAGACTTGTGGGTCCTTGATGGACAAAACTAGATGCTGTTGCCACCTGACTTTGTAGTAAACCAAGTTATGCTATCTTGTCAGTGTTACTTTTCCTGTCAGGCACTTCTGCTTAAGCAGTTAATGATGCTACAAATCTATGAGTTCAGCATTTAGCCTGCCAGCAACAAAGTCATTTATACAACCTATGTGAGGTTCTTCCTGATGGCTGGTGAGAGGAGTTTCATGTTTCAGAACTAACAGAATGGACTATTTTCACCATGCAATGTTTTATAACACATGCTGAAAATGGCATTTAATGCAAGCTTGTAAGTGAGCCGGTGATGCAGCCACTCACTCTGACTTGATAGAGACTAAACACAACAGTAACTAAAACAGCACTCTCGCCAGGCCTTCAGCTCCAAAAATGAACATCCTATCCCTCTGAGACAATAGGAGATCCACTGTTTTCCACTTGCCGTTGTAGTCATCTCTCCCTACCACTGACCTGAGAACCCAGGTGGAAATCAATCACATCAGTAAAACCCACTTCAAACTGCACGTCTTTTTGACCAAAAAACCCTCACATGTCTTGGTCAGCAGTGTTAGCTAACATGATATTTCCAAAGTTCCTTCTTTAAATTCTTAGAAAAGGGAGACAAACGAAAAATCAGGCAGAAGGTTATGACCAAAACTTTCAAAACTCAGCTTCTTGACCTCCAAAGCATTTGCTGAAGTATGAAATAGTGCAGCTATTATTTACCCTTTTGTCTTCTCCTTCTCTCTATGCACTGTACAAATTGGGCTCTTTCATTCCCTCTGAGCAATTTCTTGCTTGGACGAAGGATGAGTCAAGCGGATCTCATCCCACATCATTATCTCAATTCAGCCACGTGGAAATAGCTCTTTTTCAATCTGAGCTTTCACCTACTTGAATTTTAAACCTCACAGTTATGGCTTTGCGTAATTTTTGATCAGTTTAAATTCTATCTTTCACCCACAACTGGAGCTGGAACAGCTCATTCTCAGCAAATAATGTATTCCATGATGTAAGGATCTCTTTTCATCTGCAGAATATTTGAGACCACTTGTAATATCCTAAAATGTATTTCTTGTTCTACTGCTGCCAAAAGGATTGTTTTGTTCTATAAAGTTTGAGCTGTAAACAGCATCCTGCAAACATCTACGCAAGTGTTTAATTTACCAGTTATTTCAATAAGAACATGTATAATTATCTACCAAGTAAACAAATACTTTATGTTCCAGACTAAATCTTGCTCAGCTATTATTGGTCACGCTTGGGACTGGTTCCAGTCCTTTGCTGAGAGAGCAAAAATAATTGTGTAGCTTACGTACATTTCTGTTTCACTGAATACTTTTGCATTAGAGCTTGAATATAACTCTTCTCAGATATTTTCCCAACAAATTTTTTTACCAGAGACAGACAAAAACAGCTATAAAACAAGGTGCCAAAATTCACTCAAATATTCATTCATAGCGAACATATTTTTGCAATATCCGCTTTCAAGCATATGGCTATATAGCCTCAGCCAGCAACAAGGCTTCTCATTGATAGTGCTAAGGTCAAAATCTTTATGATTACATTACAGTGCTTATATTATCCTCCTGCAGAGAGAATAGGAAGGCTTGTTAACAGATTCATAAATCTGGTGAAAAGATCAACCCAGTCATGCAAGCATGTATGTTTTTACTGGATATATATGTTTTTAGAACATGCTAAATAACCTGATCTGTGTTTACTGCTATGTTCCGAATTCATAATGGAGTCAGTTTCCCTGTGTATTAGGAGATATACATTAGATCCTGAATACCTATCAGCATTATACTTCAGTATTGCTTTTATTCTACTGGGTCAGGTTAAACAGCTCCTGGATTGCTGATTATATAAAGTAGTGAAGAAAACCAACACATAAAGAAATCAGCTCTCCGTGTTAGCATGCTACAGAACTTGCCTTCACACTTATCTGAAGTGACAGCCCCTCTGGGTATACACTCGTTGCTCTTCTTTATTTAAATGCTACAGCTTCTTTCCTTTAAATGTACTTACTTTTGAATGGAAGACCAAACAACTGCTGTTACATCCTAATTTAAAACCTCACATCTAAAGGCTATACTGTGTAAAACCTCACATCTAAAGGGTATACTTGGGAAAATGAAAGGGGATGTTAGCACTCAGTACAAATGCCCAAAACCCAGCATATGTATGATATGCCTCCAATGGAGTTTAGAGCCCCATTTCCTGGCCTCTCTGCAAGATGCTCACTCTGACATCGAGAGACGCTGAACCCTTTGGCAAACTAACCAGCTAGTTTTAACAGAGTTACAGTTAACTCCTGGTGGTTCATGGACAGATTATCTAGTCTGTAGCTCAGTGGGGTCCTGCTTTCCCAAAATAGCCTTTGGCCACCACTTAGAGCCCAGCATTTGCATCAGTCACCAACATTCTGCCAACATTGCAGTTTATTGTTATCTACCAAAATCTTGAGTATATGTAACTTGTGGCTAGCCCCATTTTATATGATATGTATTGCTTTTTTTCACTTTAGCCAATTTATCACTATTAGCCCACAGGATTAAGAACTGGCTGTGCCCAAACACTCTTTTTTAATGTTTTGAACAAGAATCTTCAAATTTTCCTGCAGGAAAAAAGAACTTCTTTCTAAAGTAAACCCCTCAAATCCTCTTCTTCCTCCAGATACACATTTCTGTAGAGAAATTAGGTCAGTTTTATATCTCTTCACCGTCACACCCACTACATTAGAACAATAGCTCTAGTTTCTATCCTATTTGCGCACCTTTCATCAAATTTCTTCCCAATTTATAGTTTGAAGAGAATATAACACAAATTCTCCCAATGCATCCCCAAAAGATTTGATGTGAGCTTTGGGAGGAACAATGCATAGGTTTTAAAGTGACATGAATTAGTTCACATCTCTGTTTAACAGCATGGTCTGGCAGTAGTACAGGATGGGCTTTAATAATACTTGTTTTACAGCTTCAAAAGAAAAGTAAGTTCCCTGGTTCTGCAACCTGAATTTGTGCACTTTGACATGCTAGCTGTCAGTACCAGGAATACTTATTGCTTGGGAAAAATGAAAGTAAAAACAAGGGAGGAAACAGTGTGTAGTGTAAAGCCAATGGAAAAATCACCTGGGATGCCATTATCTTTATAGTGATTCATGCAGCTATTGCCTCAGAGCAATGTTTCTCATGCTTGGGCTGTTACAGAAGCAGAAACTAGAGTGGTAACTCAGGAACCAGAGACAGGATTTAGAAAAGAAATAGGCACCTTCTCAGTAACAGTGGTTTACAAATAATTTTCTTTCTGATTCACTGGGTTCATGGAAAACCATCTGCTGGAAGAGAGCCTGTACCATTCACTTTCTGAACAGTCACCTGCAGACTGTGATCCTGCCATGCCTCCCTTATCAGCTCCCTTGAGCTTCCTTTGATACACTTCCAGGAGATGAAAAAAAGTTGGAGGCCTGTAGGATCACACTTAGATTCAGTCAGTTGTTGCTGAATGACTCTCTCACTATGTTTATGCTCTCTGGGATGTGTGCAACTTGCATTGCCAGGGGTCATACTGCCCTGATGATCTACACAGGGACCTGGTGGAGGCTGCCACAGCTCCTTTCTCTCCTGATGGAATGCGCACTTAGGTTTCCATCACACAGAAACCAGGGTGCCAGCAATATGGACGTGTGCCAGTCCCATTGAGCGATGGCAACAGGTTTGGCAAGGCAAGCAGGAGATCTAGGAGCTGGGAAGTGATCCCAGTTTAGACATAAATCTGAGCTTTACGAGTGACTTTCTTTCTACTGTATCTATTTGTGGAGGCTCCAGCCCAACCAGAAACCACTGAAAGCAATGACAATGCACCATGAACTCTGCAGAAGCAGCAAGATCTTTGAATGTGTTTGGTATTTTTACTTTAGGTGCGAAAGCAGAGAGGACAAAAAGACAACAGAGGGTTGCGGCTGAAACGATCCATGAGGGTGTTGTTGAGCCATGGGCACATTTTAGAAGCCACCCAGCTTTAGCCAATGCAGCCATAAAGAAGAGCATGTTGGGTGGGTGGATGTTAGTGCCTTTCTGCACTCATGAAAATAACTCACTCTCTCCATGCCTGAGGTGCCCTGTTCATAAATACAAATAATTCTTCACTCCAGCCAGGATTCATTAACATCAGTAAAGCACTTAAGAGTTCAGATGAAAGTGTTTTCCCTATAAATATAAATATAGGCAAATAATATTACACATTGAGATACTATTTCTTTAAGAAATATCACTGAAAGACATTAGTGCAGTATAAAGGTTTATTCCAGAAACCTCAAAAGGGCTCAGAGAGCTAAGGCTATGAGCTGGCTCTGTTCCATTAATATAAGCCCTGCTCTATTGATTTTTGTCTCACTTTAATCAGGCAAGTTATCAATATAATATTTCCAAGACAGCACTGGACATGTACCCCAAAATTTTCATTTCTAAATGTTAAAAATAACAGTCCCTTTTGCCAGAAGTCCTTTATAAATGAATGCGAAATAAAACAGCACCAGCAAGTTAAAAGGGGCTGTTAGATACCTCATAATATTAATTGGCATTTTATACCTCCTCACATGTTCAAGAAGAAACAAGCACAAATTACCCAATTCATCCCAGCTGTTTGGGATTCTCTTGCTCCATTGCACTGGCCAGCTCTGTGCCTGCCCACAGGGGCCAGGACCCAGTGCCAGAAGGAAGATGGATGGCATGACCTTGCGTATGCTGGCCAGCTTCCTTGAGCCCACCCTGCCGCCTGTGGTATTATGTCACGCCAAAGACCACCTTTTCTAGCAAGGTTTTCCATGCATAACCACTTACCAGAAGCTGTTCCTCCTCAAGCTGCAAAGCAGCGTTATGGCCTTGTGTTCTGGGCAAAGCTAGATAGCAGCTTGCTGCTAAATACCCTCATAGGGTCCATTGGCCCCTGAAGCAGGGAGGAGGCTACCACATGGCATTGCAAGCCCACAAGACTTGGCCCCACAGAAAGGGCAAACCAGGCTCAGCAAGTAGGGCAGGATGAGGTTGTGTCCCCCCAGCACCCCATCCTCAGTTTACAGGTCAGGATCCTCCTGAGAGCCAAAACTGCAAGGTGTCCTATGTGCTCAAAGCAGTGGAGGAGCCCCTAGTTGCCTCCAAGTTTCCCAAGGCATCATTGTGGGAGGGAAAACCCCTGAATCTGTAGCAAAACGTGATTTGAAATTCAGACCACGCTCAGTCTCCCCAAAGCTTTACCACTCTCACCTACTACTGAACATGAAGTTTCTTTTCCTAATGCAAAATACAACTATAAACAGGCTAAGCCAAACAGAGTTCAAGTGTCTCTTTCTCTCCTCTGGGAAGAGGGTGAGAGTATGGGTTTCTCCCTTCACTCAACAAACTGATGCGTTTGGGCAGCTAAATGGGTTGATGCACATGGCTCAACCACAGGGGCGGTCCACGTGGGAATAGTGAAGAAAAAGCTTTTAGCCTAAACCTCTGCAAAAAAGATTTGTCTTGCCAGTGAAAACTTTGGCCAATGTGTCCTACTGTTTTCCCCCAGTCCCCTATTTCACTGCCAATTGAGCCTCATTTTGAAGCAATAAAATTACTAATTGTTTCAAAATGTATTTAATATTCAAAATATACTGTCTAATATAATATATACATTACATATTATATATTATATGTTATATGTGGTATAATATATTCATATTTTAGATTATATATAATATATTCTATTCATATTATATACAATATGAATATAATATTCAAAATGTATTAATTACTTCAACTGTACAAGTTATTGATCTCTGGTTGGGTCTCTGCATTGAATACACACATAGAGCTGTACATTTTTTAAATACAAATTATTTAAATAGCTGAAATGATAGCACATCAATATCAAGGGCCAAATTGCCTTTGATTTTAACAGGATCAGGCCTTCATGATGTGATATGTATTAATCCATGATAAATGCAGAGATTAGGTAAAGTAGGAACAGTTTATCTCTGATCTCTAAAGATTCCTTTAATATGGGTCCCCAGATCCCTGTTTTCTGGGTTCTCACATTAGAGCACTGTGATATTTCACTTACCTCTGCATTAATCAGTCAGTGGTAGTGCAGAACTGCAGAGTTTTGTTGTGGTGAGTGTCAGTGTTTGGGCTTTTTAATTAAATGTGAATAAACTTTAACTGTGTAATGCAATCTAGGAATGTCTAGTGAAGGCATCTAAATATCCCCACTTATAGACAGCTCAAGATGCACCAAATTCAAACCTTCAGATTAAACCCTGAAAGATTCCAGGGGCAGTTTCAGGTATGGTCGGCTCCATGACCTGGGCTACAGAGCAGACGCCAAACTCAAAGGTACATTTTCTGTGTACCACTGTACACTGCTTTCTAACAGCACTCCAAATGCCCTGCACACGATTTCAGAAGAAAAATACCCAAATCCTCATGCTGATTTGGTGAGGGGGTGCCCAAGTTACAGGACTGTCCCCTTTGGTGCGTCTGCAGAGTAATGGCATTAGGTGAGCTGCAAAATCCTCTCTTGAACAGGTAGACTGAAGATTAATGTGAACACGTTATAAGTATTTTAACTGTTTTTCACACTTTCACTTATTCAAAAAGTATATATAAATCACTGCCTATGGAAGCAGTTTAACATCCTCTAGTGTACCTTTTTTCAGCAGGGCAGAATTTGATATAAAATTCAGGAAAAAAGTCTCATTTTCTCTTTCTTATGGCAAAACTACATTGTTGTGCTCTCGTTCCAATTCACTCTTTGCATTTTCATTTCCTGACAGTGACCTTTTCTGAATGTACAAACATGCAGGCTGGCTGTTTAGAAAAGCAAAATTAAATCCTCAGGTTTGTCTTTCTCTCTTTTTCCCATTCTATCTTCTTAATAAACAAACCAACCCCCCCTCAGCTCAAGGCTCTGATCCTGCTTGCACTGCCACCCAAGAAACTGCTGGCAGTGCATAGAATTGGACACGTATCACACAAACCTCTCCAAGGCTGGGGACTAAGCCCTCTCTGGCTCCTGGTCTTCTACAGTTCAGCATGGCATTGTCCATAGGAGACAGGGTGAGTGATGAATGGAGACTGACAGGAGCACCACACAGTGACTCTGCTGGGGGTGCGCACTGGTTTCAGCAGGATGCTCAGTTGGTACCCTGCGGAGGCCCTCTGAGAGCTGTTTCTGCTGGTGAGGAGTATCCCTGTGGAACCACACTTGGTTTATAACAGGGCCTCACATGTAATAGTAGAAAGTGTTTGTCAGCCTTCACCTTGCTCAAAGCACTTCACGCCTCACACTTTCCTTCAGGACATTTCTTGATCCTCATCACTGGTGGAAGGTGCAACCCCATCACTTCAAGAGGCTGTTTACCAGATGCCATGGGGCAGTCTAGAGGAAAGTGTTGAAAACTGGATTTCTGTAGCTCAGAAGTGGGTCTGTCCAACTAAAGCCTGACAGCAGATTTGTTTATTAGAGAGTGCAAGAGCTCTTAGTTGCGAATGTGTATGTAGCGTGACACCATGCTCACCTGTGTTTTTCCACCAATACAATTTTTTCAGTCGCCACAGGTGTTTGCAAAGCAGAAAGGAGGCAGGAGCCAGACCTGCAGGTACCACTGGTGTAACAGGTCCAAATCTGGCCAACAGGACTTACCCATTTACAGCAGGTCTAAACCAACACCAGGAAACTCAGCCTGCCTTTGGCTGTGTTTCATGTGTTCTATAGATACACATTGTATGTGGTTAGTCATGCTTACAAGACCAGTGAAATATAAAGTATTTATTTTATCTATTGAATCTTCACTATCCGCAATTATTCCCCAGGGAGCAACAGAAAGTTAGTCAGCAGGCACAGATTTAATTATCAGTTTTTACTGTAAGATGATGATGTTTATTGATATTACTATCACACAGACACTGAAATGAAGCAGATGTTAATCTGAGGTTAAGCTCCAGGAGGCGCCTAGCTGTCTGACTGAAGGGACTGATGTTCATCAGATAATAAAAGAGGAGACCTCCCTCCCTTCCTCCTTCCCTCTGGAGGCCTACACAGAGCTCACAGAAGTACAGCCTTGGTTTGTAAATTCCTCCTCGCACCATTTCCAGCCCCCTCTGACAAGCAGCTCACCCCTTAAGGCAGAGCTTTCAGTTCTAGCAGACTGCTTAACCTAACATCCTATTCTGCTTATGTAGGAACCTTATGGTTGCATTTGATTTATTTAGGGTTTTTTTTTCCCAGTATGTCCTAAAGAGTGATGCCAGAGAAGCTGAAAACAGAAGTGTTCACAAAGTGGTTGTATCATTACAGTTGTGAGCAGAAAGCCTGTCACTGATTCTCATCACACAGTCTGCTTAAACCCACAGCAAGGCAAAACACTGCTCTCCATTTCAGATGATACAACATAAAGACACCTTCAGTGGGGAAGGAAAGGATGTTGAAATATCAGCAGCTTTCTACGTTTCTCAGTCTATCACCCCTTTCTAAGTGTTGAGAACAATGATGTGACAGCCTATTTACTAATAAAAACTATGCTGGCTGCTGGCACTCACTGAAATATGTTTGTGTTTACCATAAGAACTTGCAACAGGACTAGCAAATGATGAGCTGGTGCAAATGATTGTTCCGATGGCTAATTTTCATAGCCATTTCACTGGTACACTTTTTTCCTGACAAGAACATGTCTGCCAGTATCATTAGAAAAGGAGCAGAAAGAAAATCTCATGTTCTATTTTCTAGATAAACACTAGTGCCAGATCCTACAGCACTAGTAGGATTTATTTTTAAAAATAAACCTACATTTTATTTGTATTGTTACCACCTCTGGATCAGCTAGGACATTTTTAACCTGTACCATGATGCAGCAGTACCCAGACTCTTCTGGTCTGCTCCCAACCCAGCAATGAGGTGGCCCAGCCCTGTGCCCAGGGTGCTACACTAACAGGGTGACCTTGCTCTGGCACTGGGTGGGGTAGACCGGGGGAAGTCTCTGGGCACTACACTGCAGGACATGGGGAAAGTAGGCTTTGCACAGAAGGGGAGTCTTATGCACCCAAATTCCTGGCTGTCTCAAGGGGTAAAGACATGACAGAGAAAAGACACACAAAGTACCTCATTGTCCAAAATCAAAGAGCAGTTAAGTGTCGAACCTGGAATTGGAACAGAAAGTTGCTGGATTATGTTGATTCATACAGTCCCTTAGGCCACATTTTCTTCGTTAAAGTCAAAATTAGAAAGAATTTGACAGAATATGAAGATCCCCTTGTTGAAATCCTCCTCTTGCCACCAACCCCAGCTTGGCACCTGGACGTCAGAACCTCGACAAGCTGATGTTGGTGTATATTTAAAATTATGTAGAAGGGTTGCTTTAAACTGCTAGAAAGAGATTTAATCCCACTGGAGACTAGCACAGTTAATGAGGTGGGGGAGCAATGATCCTTTTTTCCAATTAAAAAAGAGAAAAAGGAGAGAGACTAACCTTCGGAATTTCAATATACAAAACCAGATCATTCGCAAGAGAGCCACATTCAATCTCTGTGCCTAGCTGAAGGGAATTTGTGGTTTCATTTTGGGCCCTTTTGGACTGTTTTTCATGTCAAAATTACATATTTGCTATAATTTGTCTCTCTTCCAAGATTTACTGAAACAAAGGAAACATTTAAATGAGATTTGAGGCAACTTCTTTCTCACCCGTCAGGAAGGTAATCCCCAACCTTCAGATAAATGCGGGCATGTGGTTTCCAGCATTCTCACTCCATATGTCTTCACAAACACCAAATAGATCTAACACAAAAGGACATTTTTTTCCCCATAGATCAAAAGGATACAGTGATGGGCCTTGCCCAGGGTGATCCAGGCTTTCATCCATATAATGCCTTCATTTGCACTCCCTGTAGAAATGCAGACTCCCTGGCACAGAAATCAGGAGACGGGTTGAAGGTACCAACCAATTCCAGAGCTTTTAATCTCAGCCATATCAGCTGTAAAGTGGAACAAAAGTATAATGCCCAATTTATAAATCGGGCTTTACAGGTGAAACACTGACACATTTTGACCACTGTAACTCTGGAATAAGGAAGACACTTCATGGTGGTGTTTTGTCCTGGTCTCATTCTTAAAGAAAAATAGGGTTTGATGCTTTGTGTCAGTGCTCTTCCTCCAGTATTTTGTAGTAAACACTATAGACACTATAGCTCTTAAATGCGCTGCTTACATAGTACCCTGCTTCTGGGTTTGAAATCTGTCATCATATGCTCATGTTCATGCTGGGTTTGGGGAAACATCAATGAAAGCAGAGGGAATGGCTCCTGCAAAAGAGCAAAAATGAAAGGCAGACATAAAAAGCCATCACTGGTCCACTGTGCCTTACTGCCAGCACCAGTTAAAGGAAAGTTTAATCTGTGTATATGCATTAATGTGAGGAATTTTTGCCAGTTGCCAGTACATCTCTTTCAGTCACAAATCATATCTTATAGTGCTGTCCCCTGTTTATAGAGTAGGTCTAGCCCTTCAAGCCAGGCTGGATGGGATGGGTTTTGAGCAACCTGGTCTAGTGGAAGGTGTCCCCTCCCACAGCCAGCGTTTGGAACTACATGATCTTTAAGGTCCCTTCCAACCCAAACTATTCTATAATTCTATAATCCTATTATTCCCTTACCCAGAGGCAACAGTTTCCTTTGTATAAAATGCAATATAGGGTGAAAACTTGAGGCACCAAGCTTAAACAGCCTTGGTACAACCAACAGCTCCATATTTCCTCTATTTCCCCAGCGCCACTGTGTCTGGCACTGGCATGAAGAGACTGACAGCTGCCAGGCCAGTCCCACCATTTATTGGCTGGGTGCGCATCTCCCAATGCTTTTGCTTTTCTTGCTACATGGCTGGATGCCTTCCCAGAGCAGGGAGACATGACAAAAAAGAAAAAAAAAATAAAGTACTTTACATGGGATTCTCCTATTGGAGAATGATGTGGATGTGCAACTAATTCTTTCCAGGAAAGCAAATATTGAGCTAGAGAAGATTTTATTTGAAATCCCATTGACACACCGATGTGTCGATACTATACAATAGAAAGGTCTGTATGACACAGTGTTTCTTTCTGCCATAAATAGACAGAAGTCATACATAATACAAACCATAAGCACTGACAGACTTTTGCAAGAATGTTTACATTTATTTTTCATAGCCCTGAGAAATCAATCTGTAAAGACATCCCGTAAGAGACTGCATTTGGCCCTGAAACATTGTCCTGAGAGACTGTGTTTCTGTCTTCCGTCTGACACATTTTACAGAGGGTATCAGCGTATGGATTTGCACCTCAGCTGTGTCATGAGCAAAGAATTGCTATTGTTTTAATATGCTACGCTGGGACATTTAAACATTGATATTGTCAGGTACTACTTTACAATTCCCATTAGATTTGTTGTAAAGCACATATTTATGAAATAAAATATTACTGTATTCAACCCATAAAACTCTGTTTTATAACAGTACTGAGCATCTGGTTTTAATCAGAAGTCAGGAAATTCACAGTTCAAGTTGGAGCTCAGTCCTTCCCTAAATTCACTGTGTTTAACTTCTGCAACTTAGATGTGAACAGGTTCTACAAAAGTCTCATTGCTGCTACTGAAAGTTAAGCTCAACAGGCATACAGGTTTGAAGCTAGGTGACATTATCAGGGGAAATTCCACTTTTTGAGGCTTCCTGGTGGAGCAACTTGAACAGCAGTAGTAAAGCAGGACAAAGAGACAACACAGAACATCATTGTTAACAGTCTACTCAACGGTGTTGGTGTTGCAAAGCACGCATGTTTGAACTCATTTCAAATCCAAGCTTTATCTAAAAATGGTCTAATGCCTTCTAAGATTCTGTTTAGATGAATTTAACTGTTCTTTTCTCTAAAGCCACAATAGGCATTTTGCTGGTAAAATACAATCAGGATTGAGCATCAAAAGTAATTTTTTTTAGTGCAAATCTATTCTAAATAGTTTTTAGTTCTTAGTTCATGAATGAAGCAAAAATTCAGAGGAGCAAAGAAAGTAAATAAAAAGTAAATAAATAAAGTAAATTCACATAAACAAAGTAGTTGAATCAATATCGGGCAGCTACTTTTGAGCACAACATTTAAAAATTTTCAGATGATCAGCTGTCTTCCTACATCAATGTGTGTGTTTCAGTGGGGCTAGGTGGTCACTCGATTAGAGTGACAGTACATGATAAGTAGTTACATTTCAGGTAGGTAACAAACAAAAGGGTGTGGATATTTGATCTCTATTACCATGAGCACAACAGTGGACATATGTAAGGCACAGTCCAGCATGAACACAGGTTTCAGACTGGCTTGACCACCACCCTGTCCAGAGCTAGTGAACTCAAACCCACAGAGGTGGCACAGACCATTCATCCACAGGTTGGGGTGAGAATGAGACACTGTACCCTTGGAAAGAGCTTGTTTCCTCTGAACACTCCATTCAGCTTTGTGCTATTTCTTGGACATATCCACTGTCCATTAGTATAATGACAATCTGTTCTATTAAATCCTTAAACTAATGAACTGTGCTAATATAAAGACAGAAACACACAAACATACATGCAAAAAAAAACCCCTCAAAACGTTGCCCAACAAGTGGTAGTTTCACTCATGTAAGTAATAGAAGGAGAGGTCTGTAAAGAAGACTTCACATGAATTTGTGTCACATGCGAGATGATCTAGGTTTGTCTTCAGGAAGGCCTCTTCTGATGAACCCTTGCCTTTAACCACTCTTCATTCCCTCACCCTCTTCTAGACCATTTTCAAAATAAATAAACTCCCTATTTCATTCTTATTTTTATGATGAGAAGATTTGAAGCCTGCCATCAACTGTCACTTAAGATGTTTCCCATCCTTCTGGACATTTGTTTGGCTTTTATGTTTCTGAAGAAGCAGACTGTGGATGCTTGTTATCTGTGCACAGCATGTAGGGTAAATGCAAATGCCTAGTAGTGTAGTAAGTATGACCCTTTGAATTTGCAGATGGGAAGCAGAGGCATACTACCTGGCATACTACAAAACAGGGGCATACTACAAAGCCATCTAAATGTATGGCTGAATGACCTGTAATAGAAAAATGGATGGTGAAAAAAGTAGCAAATACAAAACCTGAACAAAAAATACACATTAAACTGGAAAAAGGTGAAACGTGAAATCTATCCCTTTTCTATAAGCATATGTGGAAAGAATAACACCTAACGTTTCATACTTGGCTTCTTCCACTCCCCTCCTTTTACATTCCAAGAGAAGATCTGCCAGGTTTTGGCCATATTCACTTCTCTGCTGTTGTTTGCCAGTGTTAGTGCACTCTAGCACGCATTCTTTCCTAAGACTTCAAAACAAGTCATTTGTTAGGGCTAGCTTTAAAGAACCCAGCCACACTTCCCTCCTTTGCTTATAGCAAGCTGGGTGATATGCAGCACATTCACATACCTCAGCTTACACACTACGGGCTTGGCTGAAATCTTTAATTGAAAAGACTCTTGAACCAGACTTCACACTCCACGCCTTGTGTTATTGTAGATCAGAAGACTGATCTACAAAGACTCTCACTGATACATTTGAATGCTTCTAATGTTCCCTTCATCCTACATTATATGCTGAGGCAAGCATACCTGTGTTTTGCTTATTGAAGCCTCCTGATGCACAGCACCAGTACTTTTGTTCTTTAAAGCATTTCTAAAATCTTAGATCTGGATCTGCTTATCATTACACATATAAACAAAGGGTGAATTCACCTCTGCACTAAAGATTTGCATGATTTAACTGGTTTAGGATTTAAGTTCAACTCTGCGGTGAACAAGCTCTAGACAAAGGGCTGAGTTTTACCAAGAAAGATTAGTTAACTTCACTCAAAAATAAAATATTGAGTGATATAAGGTGTTCAGTACCTACTCTTTGCATATAATGATGCTAGACTGGAGTTAGATTCGGATCTAGTGTAAAGTAAGTCAACAATGACAGCTGTGCTAAAGCTGTGTCTGCTTAAAACAGTTCTTAATCTGTCTCTGGAGCAGCAAAAATGTAAATCTCCATCAGCTTAATTCCAAGTATTCTGATTTTAATGTTAGCTTTGTCAGCCTTTCTATGGGAATTTTTTCAAAGATCAAAAACCACACCACAATGAGAGCTATTAGAATGTAGGTAAGAATTCTTGTGTCCTTTTCTCTTTCTGTTTCTTTCAGCCTCTTTTTTTCTTGGAGTAGGGAAGAAGCTTGCAGTGACCTGCTGAGTTATTTGCCTGATGCCACCCAATGAGTAGTGGAGTGAGGAAGACAACCAAGTGTTCCTGATTGCTGACTAACACTCTCTGGTATACCAACATCCTCAGCCACAAAGCTCTGAATTTGCATTTTGAGGGAATGCTGTATGGGATGAAAAAGAACAGTAGGGAACCACTGGCTGTAAAAACTTTAGGTTTGGTTTATTATTACATTCAGCCACAAGGTAGATCAAATCCAGATTCAATTGCCTCAGCATTTGGCATTTTTCAGCTCTGGGGTTATTGTTCACTCGCTATTATGAAACTCAGCTCATAGTGTGTTTTGATGTACTTTCTACAGTTGATGCAGATTACTAGGTATGAGAAAGGAGAAAGAACTATTATGATTACAACACTCAGTGGTAAGGGGTGCCTTGTTATATATCTCACTCTCCCGGAGGTAGGGTTTAGCACAATTTTGCTTTTAGGCAAACAAAACTCTCTTAGAGGTCAAAAATCATTGTATAGTGATTAAAGATACAGACAAAGCCAAAAAATTGAGTTAATAGCATGTTTAGACTCTCATTTAGGAGATTTTGCAGAAAAGAGTGTTACTTAAAACTAAGTGCCATTGACCACTGAAGAAATGAGGAAAGATACTATAAGCTTATGCAATCCCAGTTTTGGTCTGCTCCCTTGACCTGGATTAACCTTATTCCTTTTATCTGTATTTTAATTCCAAACACCTCACTTGAATGCAACTGTATCTAGGTCTCTGCTAAAACCTTTAATAAGCAACACTAAGGTCAGCGGAAATAAGTTTGAACTCTATTATTATTTCATACAAATACTATAGGGATCCTTGTCTCTTCCATAATTATTAGTGATTTTGGTCCCCAGTGAGATGTTTGGCATCTGGCTGTATTTAGTTTATTGATTCCTTTCTTAAATGGTTACCTTTCAAGAGCAGTTTAAAATACGTATTTCTTCTTCTAACTTACTATTTGCAGGCACACACGCTGCACAGAGGCTGCATGGAACTGGGCCAAACATGCTTTTGCAAACAAGAAGTAAACAGCAAAATGGTCATTAAAGTCTTTTGGTCTAAATATTTCTATTTCTTTCTTGAGTGAAAAAAAGATAATTTTATATATAACACACTTCCACTACTCTTACATCGTGACTAACTGCTGTTAACAGGCTAATGAAATATCAGCTGCGCATTCTCTCGGTTTATTGCATTACACTCAAATGTATTGTTTCATGAAATCAATATTAACGAAGAACATGTCCATTAAAATGTGCACACTGTAGCTGTACATTGGATACAGCACATAAAACTTGTTAGCTTTAATCAATAAAAAGCCCAGAGCTGCACAAAATTTGCTAGGTCATGAACCTATGAAGCTATTAAACTGTGAGGCTTTTTTAATAATAAATCTTTTTTACATGGACATGAGTAGCTAATTCTTTTATAAATCATTAAGTATTCTTTTCATTGTTTGCATCATATTAATACCTAGGGGACTTATTAATGGACCAGGACTCCAGCTGCTCTGTTTCCAGTAGCTGCTCACCCTTACATGGTGTTTTTGACTTACTTTTAAAACCATTCCAAATTGGATGGATAAAGGCCACATAAGCAAGGCCAATATTGCTACATGGACTGAAAATTGACTGGCAGACAGGATCCCTTAACCCTTAATGAGTGAGGTTCAGACTGACGAAGCCAGATTAGGGGTAACATAACCAAGAATACCTGTGAACTGAAGATCCTAGAAAGCATCTGGTATAAAGCTGGGTGCTTGGAAAGATAACAGTGTCACACAGCAGTGGGTGTGAGTGAAAACAAGGGTGTAGGACCCAGATATTCCTAAAATTATACTTGGAGGCTTAACTTCTTACCTGGAAAAAAGGCAGCTGACAGACTATAGTGTCTTGATCTAAGAAGTGTAGCAATTCCCCTCTAGGCTTTTGTTTAGCTTCTGCTTGCAACTAATAGAACAAAAGAGTCAGAACCATCCACTCCAAAAAAAAGCAAGCAGGGAGAAGACATTTTGGTTGTAACACCTAGGCTTGAGATGAAAGACATGATAGTGGCCGGGGTCCCAGTACAAAAGGGCTTCTGCAACTTTACAGGTGATTATTGCAACAGTTGCCCCAAAAATCAAGCTCCAGAGTCTTGAAGTAGCAGGATATTGAGTGCCCCTACAGCTGGTTAGGAGGAACTAAGGCTTTTCACTGGTCTGAACCTAGTCCACCTCAGTACTGAGGAGTGCCAGAAAGTTAATCCCATGATGAATGGTATTCACAAAGTTGGCTGTTCCTGGTCCACATCAAAACTGGCACTAAACAGCAGTCTCAATAAAAGATCAGAGGAACGTGAGCCAATTTAGGCTATCACCCTTTCAGATTGTGTTTGGGGTACATTCCTGGGGCTCTGGGGGAGGCTCGTAATGCCACTAACATCTTTCCTTTTCACATACACATAGATAAAAATGGCAAGTTATCAGGGAGCAAGGCAATAACACCACGTATGTCCTGAAGACTAATGGAACAGTGTAGGCATCACCCTGAAGTAACAAGATAAAATGACACCAAATAAGACAAAACCACAATATATGGTAAGAAGGAAGAGGCTTCCCTTAGCCCCATTTGGAAGAGTTTACCTAGATTTTTCCTAGATTATCTTTTTCTTAATATTTTCATCCAGAAAGAGATTACCAGGATGGATTTTTTTTTTATTTTTTCCTGAACAGTTGAACCTCTGCAACGCTGCAAGTGACTGCAAAAGAGACTTAAAGTGAGGTGTCATGCATTTGCATGACTAGGAACCATCGCATTGCCTCTGTCCATTATGAAAGAGCATGAATCACTCCTCACTTCTTTATGATGAAATTATGGCTTTAGAGAATTGAAATGTCAATTTCAATAAAGTCAGGATTTGCTAAACTAAACAAACTCATTTTCTGCCTTACTTTTTAGAATTCCACAATAGTTTCCTCATTTTAGACTTGTTAACCTTTTTCCTGCTATGTCTCTTAATTCCTCTTTTACTACTTGATATAACATGTTAATTTCATTTTAAAAAGTCAGATACACCAGTAGGATTTGAGGTGAATAGTAAGTTAACTAGTCCCAGAAGTTCTAATAATTTAAAAAGGGGTTTTGGAGGTTTTTTGCATACCTGAAAAAAGTTTTGCCAAAACACCTGGAGGAACCTCCACGATTCAACCATTTATCTTCAACTGGTTTGTGTGGAAAACCTCAGAATAGCAACTTGAAGACAAGTTTGAAAACATTTTGAAGTCATGGATAGCATTTCTGGACAAATAAATAGCAACATTTGTAACAGACATTTAAATGTGCACAAAAAGGAGTGTGTGATGTCTATGGTTTATGGGAATGTATAATTAAATAATAAATAAAAACTTACTGTATTCAAGCTAGGATCTACCTGTGAGCTGCAGAAGATAATCCTCATTAATATAGATTCTTTGAGCAGTGAATGAAGAACCAACAGTACCTGCATGTGCTGCACCAACACATTACACACTGCGGCATTATGAAACCAACGGAACTATCAACAAACATGACATGGGTTAACTGAAACTAGAATTTTGCGTTCTTTTTTTTAAAAACAAGAGGGACACCAGGGATATTTTTTTCTATTTTATTTTATAAATCAATAGCTTTATAGACATACAAATAAACCAAATATATTATATTTGTGTTGAAATATCATTTCAAGGTTTTACACTAAAGGCTATTTTGAGTTTACAGCTGAGTTTAGGAAATATTTAAAACTCAAAACACTCTAACTACAAAAAAATATCACCTTGATTTTTCCTATCTTATTCTGTAAAGAACACTATCAAAATTAATATTAGATCCTTTAGACAGAAGGAAAGCAAAGTAAACAAAACACCAGGTAGAATATGAAATTAATTTGTAAAGAGTCTGAAACACCTTTGTTAAGACCAGATTCAAAGTTACAAATCTTTATTCCTTTTGATCAGGGAAACTTCCAATTAAATGTTGGACTGTCATTCAACACAATACTTTGATTTTAAGCAAAAAATTATATTTCACCACAGATAATCAAAGTGCAGAAATCAAAGTAATATTACTAGATCTCATGGGAATAAAATGCTTTACTGAATCAGGGTCTATAGAGCTAGACTCTCTTCCGAACAAAACACACAAGATCAGTGATGAGCTGTGAAAGACCAAGGAATCCACACTGGAAGCTTTCAATAATGTTAATGAAATTAATATTATTATGCTGAACTTAAAATCAAATCTACCAAATACCAATGGTTCTGCCCTCTTCTGAACACAGTTTAGTATGCCAACTCTCCCCAACCACTTCTTTTTCCACGGAAATACCCTTGTTGCCATTCACAGAAGAGAATGCATCTTATTATAGAATCATAGAAGAGTTTGGGTTGGAAGGGACCTTAAAAGGTCATTTAGTCAAACTCCTCTTCAATGAACAGGGAAATAAATCTTCATTGCTACTAGTTCCAATTAACCTCTGGCAATGCCAAGTTTACAAGTTTATTCTGAATTCAGAACTGAACTGATTAGAAATCAGACTCAACAATTCAGAACCACTGGCAAAAATCACTTTAGAAGATAAATAAGTGACAACTCCACACAACATAGCATTATAGTTTTTGTAATTCGGACACCTTGGGCTCAAAGCTCCTGCTGTTTACACTAAAACAAATCAGCACGAAGTTACTCAGGTGTGTAACTGTTTTGAACAAGAAGTAAGAACCTTTCAATAGTCTTTCCCATCATGGCCTACAGAGCTGGCAACCAAATGACAGCATCCCATGCATCCCATACCTTCCTGGCAAGAGTCTAAAAAAAATAACAAAAAAACTCTGTGGTAAACAAACAAATTAGTAACATTTGCCACTACTATCCACCTAATGACTTACAAGGAACAGTAGTAGTGGGCACTGTATTGAAGTTTAAAGGAGGTGTCTAATAGTTACAGCAGTAGGCTTCAAAGACAGAGGACTGAGAGATCCCCTACAATGAAAACATTGTTAGTAACCTAACTGATTTCCAGATACCTTCCCATATATTCTGAAAATAGACTTAGAAAGTCAAGACTGGTGGTGAAAATCACTAGATACAATAAACAGTTAAGCTACAACCCTGTCTATAACAGAGCTTTATAAGTTAGTTCTCACTAAATAACTGGGAGGGAACTGTAGCTGTTAGAAAGCCAGTTACAAGAAAAATTGGAATTGTTTCCCAATTATTCCCATAGACTTTATCTGGCAGCACAAAACAGCTAGATGGAAGTCAGTCCAAACTGACGTGTTTTTCTGTTTGTTCCACTCCTCCTGTTCTGTTGGACCAGCAACTGGCTGGATGTTTTTCCCCACACTAAGTCCTGTTATATAATGTACCAGGCTTTGCTGCCAGACAGACTTCTGTGAGGCGAGGATAGCTCCAACACATGCTTCCTTGTAGGGCTGAAAGCAGACTCAGACCTACTGCCTCAGTCCAGAAACAATCCTAAAATGCTCTGAAAGACCGGTGTAGAATGGAAAATCGAATGGAAGAAACACTTTTCCCCTCAAATATTACCTCTCCCTTCATAGACATGACTGTAGTTAACACCATATGCTCACAAACAATCCTCCAGCACACCAAACCTGAGAAATGCAAGATCCCATTTGGTGCTCACTTAGAGAAGAAGATCCAAGAATATCTCTGGTGAAGTCCAAGAAGTTACCCTGGCCTGAAGGCAGAAGTGGAAGAGGCTTAAAGTGTCCATGAACAATACTGTAATAAAGATTCTTTTTTAACTCATTTTCCTGCACAATCTTCCATTCCAGTTTCTCTGCAGTCGTCTTTGTGGACCATTATCGAGGCAATTTCTGGAGTCTGTATATGTGCAGAGACCGCTATTTGCAATCAACTCCACTAGAAAATACTTTGAAAAATCACCCACTTGTCAGTTTTCCCCTTGGTGTCCTTGCAGCAGGCAGCTAATGAAGTTAGCAGCAGTGACCCTTAAAGTGATAGTTAATAGAGTACTCATCGTTAATACATTGCTCAGTGATTCTTACAAGCAAAGATGACAGGGAAGGAGCAGCAAGGACTCCTCTGTTCTGTTTTGATTTGTGGGCTGCCTTTCACTTTTTCCTAAAGCAGATTTGACCAAAAAAGGGGTTGCTTCAGTGTTTAATGAGTTTCCATTCTCTACTGACTTCATCTTCCCTCGTTTTCCCACTCAGACCCAGGCTGCTTCTAGTCTGGCTGCATCAGTAGGCTTGCTGTGGCAAGCTCGCAGTTCTCCCTTTCCAGCAGGGCCTTCGGGTGGATGCCCCAGGGAGCTTGAGGAGGGTCCCTATCTGCTCCCATGGGCTGATATGATTTCTCACCAACAGGAACCTCTTGATGACAACCTTGTTCTTTCTCCTCTTCTGCCAAAGTTTCTGCTGCTTTGTCATATGTTATAGGCTGTTCTTCCACTGGAGAAAATGCATATATATTACTAAAAGCCATTTGAGAAGCTCCACAACAACTAGGCTAAAAGAAAGCTAATAGCAGCTTTGAAAAGGAAATCTATGAAAGGAAACATAGAATAGGATTCCAATAATTACAAAACCAACTCATTTCAAAAGAACAAAAAACCAGGCAAAGTCAAGACCTTGTGTAAGATTTTCAGAAATGACCTACACAAATTTCATGTTCAAATGTTTTAATACCTAAGAACAGGAAAAAGCATGCCTGTGACAAGAAGACTTACCTGCCTGGAAAAATTAAAGCCATTGCTCCAAAGTCTAAAGATCTTAGAATTATTCAGTAGTATGGTAAAAGAACTTTCTTTAACATGCTAGAAAAGATATCAGATTCTTTACCAGTCTTGAGTCTAAAATGGTTGAAACACTTTTCTAATTTTCAATTAGGAAAAAATTGGACTCCTGTCATGGGAAATTTCTATTCCAATAGCTGCATCTGATAAAACTATAAATGAAAACAGAACTTCCAATGGGAAACATCAGGCTTCCTTCACCGGACAATACAGTTCTACACGTGTTCACAATATTAGTCCAACCAAGTAAATATGGGGCATATTTTCTACTGATGAATAAAGTGACTTCTAAGGATGGGCAGTTTTGAACATCTTGCAATATGCCCGCCCATTTGAGTATCCTCAAACATTTACCTTTGCATATTTTTAAGTGTCTGATGCAAACCAGGTTCTCTAGTTCCTGACTTCTGTAGTTGGGAAGTATATGTGGTAAATAAGACACATGCTTAAGGATATCAGTCTTTCTCCATTCGTTCTCGTGATCTGAGTAATTAGGAAATTCAGTTGCCATATATAAGGCAGCATTTCCTAAAACTCAGGGTGGTCCAGCAGGTAACCTGTAGACCATAGAAGCCTGTTGTGTGCCTTTGTGCTGCCTGGTGCCTTTGCACCCGGGATAGGAGGCACAACTCTGTTAATCATCTCATCCTTGTTTAAGCACCAAACAATTCCTTAGCAGACAAACATCTCGATTAACACAAAAAGCAAAACTGTAGTTGCTGCTGCAGGGCAAAAGGTTTCTGGGCAGACCAGTATTCCACACACCATCTCAGTAATCCTAAAGACTGTCAAAGTATGTCATTCCACAGATGTCCGTCCCCCATCAGTATGATGAGCATAACTTGCTATGAAGCAAACCTGTGAAGTTCTATATAAGTGCAAAAATATGATATTATTACTATCCCAAGAAGCATTTGGCATTTTATGAGTGTGAAAGCACTGTTGTAATTTCTCATGTATAATCTGCAACATGAAGGATTGAATGGCTTCTTCACAGCAATATAAACATGGTTTCTGCTGTGCAGAGCAACTTTAAACAGGCCAGAAATATAATTTTGATTTCGCTGTCTCCTCTATCAGCCGCTGCTCCTGCTGGTACAAAGTTGAGGAGAGATCTAATAAGGAAGGAAATCCTACTCACCATATTCTGAAGGACAGGCAGGACGAGGATCTGCTGTCTCACACTCAATTAGATCAACCGCTTTAGTCTCCAGAGAACTGTTACACTCCTTAACAACCGCAAACTGTAAATGCATACAATATGCACAAAATACATTGAGCCTAAATAATGTAAAATGAACTGGTTTTCTGAAACCCAAGAGGCAAACTAGAAGGTCCACACACTCTAACCACAGCAGGGGGAAAAAGGTCTTCCTGGCTTCTGGAATGACCCTTCCCCTGCAGATAATTAAACATTTGAGTTGATGACAGACCCAGTCTTTCTTTGGGAAGTGCACAGTCCCAGTCTAGTAAAGAGAACTTTCCTGCCTTGCAAATCAACCTTTCCAGACACAAGAGCAAAAGTTCATGAAAATCAACCCTCTCCATAGTACTGAGGGCTGCTTTTAATGTGTTAGAGACCTGCAATCAGACAGTAAGAAACCCTGTCAGGCACAGGAAAGGAAACGTTTTCTGGCGCTCAGCACCACCTAGGGGGTGTGATGCCATCATCCAATGGTCACAGTAGAAGCAATGCCTCAGAAGCAGAAGATGGGATCCTCTGGGGATCAGGCTGAAGAGACTAGGAGGAAAACAGAAAAAGCTCAAAGGTAGAGGGAAGCGATGTGAAGCACTGTGCTGAAATAGTATAGAGGGAAAAAGAGGATGTTGAAAGAGCAGAGACAGGGAAGAAGAGAAAGCATCTGTAAATAAGATGTTCCAACAGAAGGACTGACAGATTCAGTGGTCCAGGTGGGTAATTGGTGGATTTATGTGGATAACTCACAGACATAACAGGTGTGACTACTTAGGCTTCAGTTCATTTACATAAAATCTCTAGTCTTACAGCTGCTAACTCATATTTGACAGACCCTGGGAGGAGATTCAGCTACACACAGTTCTGCAAAATACCTTTGCCTGTGCAAAACAGAACACTTGCTGGGTGAAACGTCTCAGAGCAGCAATAAAATTCAGACAAGTGCAGAAGTTTACCAAGAATTACATATCTGTAAAACAAACCTAGCCTGGCTTATGGAATTCTAATATGAATGTGAAAAAATACCCAGGCATACCCTTAGCTATATGTAGCCTCACCTGAAAGAGTAGAAATAAAGGAAAAAGTGAATGACACTTGGACAACTTATAGGTATAGTTTCAGTATCACAATACCTAGCATTTGATATGTGTGATAGCATAAAAGCTAGTTACCCACTACATTAGCCTAGATGGGCAAGAACAAGGAAGTCTTTGCACTCCTTTGCCGCAGCCTCACAAATGAGCAGTAGCATTGTGGGCTACAGAATGAATGAGTTTTGTGAGCCCTTTAAAGTCAGTTACACATCATCCAGTCCCCATACAAAGTTCTTCATCAAGATTATTGATGCTGGGTAAATCAATAGCACCAAAAGGACTATTTCAGTGCCTTAAAAGTTGAGGAGCTATAGAGTTTTCTGTCCCTGATGTAGTATAATCTCCTTTTTATACATAAAGCTCCCATCCACTTGAAATGAACAGTAAAAATGGATAACTTCCTGCTGCTTTTTGGCATCTCCACAGTTTCTATCCTGAGTGCATGCATGCATGAAGTCCCAGTGAACTTAACACTCAATGGCTACATCAGCACAGAGAAAATCACATGCATGAAACCACAGGAATCTATTACTGTGTAAGCAGCAATAATTAGCAAAGGGTCGGTGATTTCTTCTGCCATCCTGCAACAAGCCATTTGCAATAAATTACATCATTAATGTATCTAATGTCTCCCAGTGCAAGAATTCATGGTGAAATTTAACACAAGTGTGTAATAGATGAGTAGGTTGGATTTATTTTTGTTGATTCAGTCCATTGCTTAGCTGCTTAATTAGTCCTATGTTCAGCAAAAATGTCATTGACCACTAGCATTACCTGAGGGGACAACAGCAGCTGGGGACAGAGCTGATGATCTGCAGGCCTCCTAGAGCAGTGTTCCCAGGCAACAAGTTGTTCTCGTTCCCAACAAGTGTTTCTGATTTTCCTAGTCTCAGATATTTTGTAAACTGTGCTTTTTGTCTCTGCTGTGAACAGATGATGGCATCGCCACAATTCAGCACATTTGCTGACCAATACCTGGAGGAGCTGTGTTGGTAGTAAAAGGTCCACAAGAGCATGCTGTTGACCAGCTAAGGAGCAATATATCCTAACCAGGGTCAAGTCAATTCAGCACTCTTAATATGTGTTTGATAGTTTGTTTCAGTGCTTATGCACTAACAAATCCTACCAGACAATCTAAACCATGGGCATAATTGCACTTGTTTCGAAGAGTCTATGGTGCTTAGCTAATATGGTGCTACCTGGATAAGTATGGTGATACCTGCATTGTAGCAGCTTATTCAGAGCTGAATGATACATGTGTGTGGACGAGCTCTCAGGGTAAGTCATGCTATTCTGAGAAAGGAGTCTCAGACCTGGCACAGGTGCCAGTTACATCACTTTTGCACACTTCAAGTTTCAATTGCAATCCACCCAGCAGTGTAATTTCATTTTAATACCAGTGAGAATCAGGTCCTTAGAGATCAGGGCCAAATTCTCTGATGCAACTTCAAAAATGACAACAGAAACAGGCCAGTACAAACAGATCATGATGGCGTTTCTATCTACACCAGTGCAAAATTAGTATTTTATATTCCCTCCCAAACTGCCCAATAACATTCTGGTTATTTTTCTTTACAAAGTAGTAAACTCTAATACAAAAACGTCTAATTTCATCAGCCCCCAAAATAAAGTTCAACATCTCATGGAGCGCATACTTGACTTTCAAGAAGCCTTTTTTAAGGAGGGCATGCTTTCCTGTGAAAATAACTCTGTGATATGCCGTGTCGTCACATTGCCATTTCCTTAATTTAGAACACAGTTCTCCAACTGTTGTTTTCAAAGCTAACAATAACACTGGATAATGGTTGCAATACATCCAGGCAGCTGTGAACTTTGAGGGATAACAATGAGGTAAGATGAACTAGGGTTCACAGCAAAGCACTTGGTGACTGTAGCAGTTATTTAATATATTTAAGATGTGAATTATTTGATGGATAATCTCAAGTGGATCCCTAACACTCTTTGATCCTTACTGCTTCCCTCTCCACTCCACATTAATGTAGTTACCCGAGACTTGTTGGTAGTAGCTGTCACATTCTCGTTGTCAGCACGGCTGCTGGCTTCTCTTATCGCTTCTGCATAGAGATTCTTCCTATACAAGTTTTGACTTCTGCAACAGAACAAAAGCTGAAACAAATTATTTTGCTTTGGGAGGAACAGATGCTGCTTCCTTTCACACATTTATGCTATGGGTATTTACAGAAGGGGCATATAATTTGTTTTCTTTCATTGGATTGGAAGGATGTATTACTGTCGATTACTGCACAGTGGTTAAAACAAGCAGCTTGTCAGAAACAGAAGTCAGTAAGAAGTGAACAAATGTTTGCTGTAATGAGCCATCTGTAAATGGTCATTTATTGGAAAAAAAATAGGCCTCATAACTTTAACTATCCCCTTCCTTTTTCTTGCATTATGCTATTTTTAATACATTCTTCTTACAAAGATTTAGGTTTCAGCCCATTAAAATGAACATTATGAGTGAAGCCCAGAAATAAAAATCTGACTTCATTTTTGTATACCATTGATAGCTACAATTATGAAAGACATTTCTGCATTCATCTGCAACATTTATGAAAAAAAATAATATGTCAGAAATTACTATAAAATGTACAAACTGAAAGCCACAAAAATTTGGAATTTAGACATTCCAGAAAAAAGTATGACCAATAGAATTAACTCAAGGAGAAAAAAAGCCAAGAGGACAACCTGGAATTGGAAAAGGAAAAGATAATCAGTCCTAAGTGGCTAGATCCATACATTAAAAAACTGGTATTTTTGCAGTTGAACAGCAATTGCTTATAAGGCACTATTAAAAGCCCATACAGACCCCAACATAGAAAACATGGTCCTAAGAAAAAGAACCACTGGTTGAGCTTCAAATAAGTGCATTTTTACTGACTTTACATACATGTTTTTTTCTTCTAGACATCAACTAATGAAATTAATGTTACACTCTTCAAATTCCAGAAGTCTCAACTTGTAAAATTCATTCACTTGATCTCTTTGAAATTAAATTTAATAGACATGTATCTAGGAAAATAGGAATTTTCTTTTTATTTTTGCATCACATTCACATACTAACTGGGAAAGTACATGTGTTGCAACTGCCATACGTTGTTCCCGCCATGACAACACAATGTAAAGAAAATTTGCTTTTTGCTATAAATGAGAAAGACCTATCTATCTCCATCATGGATTTTCTCACCAGATTCTCTACATCTTCCTATTGCCTCCAGTAAAGGATAAGACTGGGACTGCTCATATAAATAGAAACAGATGTCAGATCTGAGGATATATCCACAGAACAGAAGGCTGGGAAATTAGTCCATTTTGAATTTTCCTGTCACAGGGGCAAGGCTGCTCTTCATGTTTTGTCACCTGGATGTGCCCATTCTACATTGCAGCTCATAGTGCTGACGAAACTCAAGCCTGTTACTTAAGAGTCCTAAAATCCCTTTCACAGATCTCACATACAGACACAGTCCTCAGCTGGATGCCCTGCTCAATAGGATCACTAATTCTACATCTTACTTTATAGCATGCAGAGTACAGATGCCAGATGGACTTGGCGGACATGGAAGTCTTCATGTGCAACTGAGCACAAGCAGACAAGGCAGTGAAATTTAGTTGACCAAGCATGGGGAAGAGGCCAAGAATTTCTCATTCCTAATCCTACCTTTTTTTCACAGCCTTGACCAATTGAGGTGAAGAGATTGTTTAAATCTGTGATTCAGTCGTTTTTTTGCTGTTGTTAGAAAAGAGCTGTTTTCTTGAATCCCAAAGATAGGAAACTTGACGTACTAAATGCTTGTCAGACTACATTAACCTAACATTAAGATTAACACAGTGCTCTTCAGCAGGCTTCAGTCATTGAGAAACCAGCACAGTACTCTTATTCTTGGCCTCCAGTTCACACATTTTTCAAACTGGCAGGTGTAGATCTTAACTTCATTTCCTCCAATTAAAATGAGATAGGCATCTCTATTTTACAGGGGGAGGAACAGGACTATTACAGACTTAATCGGTACTTTTCAAAATATAGTAGATTATGTGAAAAAGCTGTATAGCAATTTCAACTCAAATGCTGGTTTTTAGACTCCAGTTAAATAGGGATTTTAGGTCAGTGTTTTCATTTTGATCTAGTTATGCTAGTAACAGCTGCAGTATGAATTCAGTCAAGCATGTAATTGAAAACTTCTTGAGATAAATAGTTATATTGATCAAAAGCATTTGGCAAGAAAGGTAAATCAGGGAGAAATGACAAAAGAGAGAGCAACAGAAGAGAAAGAATATCTTCACACCATAAACCCAGCCACATTCTATTTTTCATTACATAAATTTATACGACATATATGGGAAATAAAAGAATCTCATGGTTTGCCTATTCTATATGTATCATTGCACTGATTAGCTTCTGAATCCCAGGTCATGAGAACAAACCAGTTTGAACTTAGTTTTAATTCTGGACCCCTATCATTAGTTGATAGAAAATAAGAAATTTGGCAGCTTCTCTACTTTATAGACTAAATATGCTAGGAACCACTAAATAAGAATGGAAAAATATTAGCTTCCATATTTAACTTCTTTTGCAGCTTAACTTTTTGTGCCTAGGACAGTCTAATTTTAAAATTAACTGAAACTACAAACAAAACCCCTGCACATGGAGGGCAGGTCAGCATCATTCAGTAGGAGACTCATGATTTGGCTGCTGTCTGGCTCCTTATTTGTTTACTTGAAAACATAAATATGCATTTAAACAAGAGCTTCTGAGAACAGTTATTTGCCAAGGTCATGGCCAAAAGACTCTAACTTATTAAATGCTGAATACTTTCCAGTCTAAGGGACGTGGTTGACATTTAATTTAACATTAGACTGGATTCTCACATAGTGACTGTAGGGATTCTTTTTTGCCATGAAAAGAATCCCAAACCTGCACAATTCATTACAGCCATGGAAAATGCCAGGGAGTACTTTTACAACAGATGTGCTTTAGGCTCACAACCCTGACTTTATTCTTTCTACTGCAATAAAAACTACTTTCACATTCATTGCTGGAGGCATCACGTGGAAGCTTGGTATTGGAAGGTTAGTACGCTGCTTTTCTCTATGGCAAGGGCACTTTCTGGTGTAACGCTACACTGAAAAGGAAACAAAACTGAACTAGCAGGATAGCTAGGAGAGAAGAGCCAAACCCTGCCATGACAATTTCAGACATCTAGAGCTCTTAAGGAAAATCAAACAAGAAGTAAATAGCATGCTCCTGAATTCTCTCATCAATACAAATTATTCGTTCTCTTCAAACCTAATAAGACCTATTCTTCTTCTCCCCAGGCATGTCACTCACTAACACCAGTGTGAGTATTGTAGACAAGATATATGCCAGATCTTTCTGCAGTATTCATATATCCAATTATTGACAAGCAAATGCGTAGCAAGGATGATATGGTGATTTCCACCAGCTGAAGAACAGCTCATGTTTTTCACCATGAGCCCCCTGTGAAAGTCAGCAGCACCTCAATCCCTGTGGCACACATTCACAGCATGTGTTTGGAAGCACTACCTGTGGCAGTAGACAGCCAGGAAGCCCAGCAGGAGCAGGATGACCAGCCCTGTTACGCACACGGTGATGGTGATATTTCGCATCTTCACCCGCTCGGCATGCTGCTGCTCCCACCACTCCAGGTCGCTGAACTGGCACCGCTCCCCAACGTAGCCTGTCACACAGCTGCCAAAGGGAAGCAAGCATGCTTTGTAACTGGCAGCAGAGAAAAAAACACAGATCATCACTTCAGTCACTTTGTGCATTGATTTACCATTGGCAACCGTTAGAGAAATACCTGGTTGAATTTAGTAGTGATGATGACAAAATTTCTTTGAAAGAATGGCTGTCAAAACCTGTAGAATTCAACATTAAAAGACTACTTTTAATGTCAAGCTATTGAATCACCTATAGAATTATACAGAGAGATTATAATTTTCAGATTCCAATAGGTAAATAATAGAAGAAAATAATTAGTGATTAGTGTTTCCCTAAGGTTTTCTGTTTAACTGTTTCCAGCAGCAGGCTGCCCTTTCTTTGAAGTAGGCAGTATGGGACCTAATCGCACTTTCAGAATGATTTGGTTAAGGGAATCAAATTTTAATCTGAATCCTTATTTTAAAATACAAGACAAACAAAAGTGATTAAAAAAAAAAGAAACTTGTATGGGATTAGAAATATCTTCAGAATTAAGTCTTAATACAGGCTTCTTCTGTAGGAATTTTTCATTTATTTGCTTGGTTTTACCATTCTAAAACCCAACATGGAAATATCTTACCAGTCCATGAAACCCTCAAATCAGAATTACTAGAAAGTGAGAAATATACCAAAAATAATCTTAGCCTAGTGTTACTGCCCAAGGTTAGAGATATAAAAAAGGAAATAACAAATATAAAAAATGAAAAGTATACTCAATTCATAATGATCTTTCTGCAAAATAAGCTCAAATCCTTCTCACAATTATCAGTGTAGTTTTATTCAAGTCAAAAGAGTTAATCAGACGAGCAAAAGAAGCAGGATTTGACCTGCAGCAGCTTTTACCTAATGTTCTGAAAGCACTATATCAGCATTCATTACTAAATCAGGCACAAACACTCATTCTGTCACAAGTCAGAATACATAGAATCATAGAATCATAGAATAGTTAGGGTTGGAAAGGACCTTAAGATCATTTAGTTCCAGCCCCCCTCCAATGGGCAGGGACACCTCCCACTAAACCATGCCACCCAAGGCTCTGTCCAACCCAGCCTTGAACACCGCCAGTGATGGAGCATTCACAACTTCGCTGGGCAACCCATTCCAGTGCCTCACCACCCTTACAGTAAAGAATTTCTTCCTCATATCCAATCTAAACTTCCCCTGTTTAAATTTGAACCCGTTACTCCTTGTCCTACCACCACAGTTCGAAGGCAGAAAAATAATAATTTTTTAATGCAAGATCACAATAAATTCCAAACAAACTAGAAGGTTAGTTTGCAGTGTACGAGCTTTTATTAATTCAAATACAAATCACATTTGGTATGTGATTTTTGCTGGATAACATTTCTCCATGATTTCTTTTTGGTATTTAACATACTGCAGCCTACATGAATGAATGCTGCCATCTAGTGAGAATTCAGCACTGCGAGAATTCAGCAAGGTCCGCACGCAAATCCTGGCTCCCAAGAAAATGGCTAAACAAGGCTGCTCCTTAATTTTTTAAACGGCTTGCATTTCCACAGCTAAGGAATACATACATTTGGATTCTTATTATGCACTAACATGTATCAAATAAAAGAAAAAAGATGTGATCCAATTTGAAAGTTCTGCAGTTGTAAACTCTTTAGCTTCAATAGGAGAAATTCAATGAGGAGAGAAAAGTTTTCAGTTCCTCTAAAATTGACACTAAAAATTTATAGCAAATACCAGAGATGACCCTGAGTCCACCTCCTGTAATGGCTTTCCCCAAGGGCTTTGCTGAGTTTAGGAAATCCACAGCAAAAAGCACCCACTTCATTCCCATGTATGTACATGAGATTATAACATTCTTTTCATATTCCTGCTGGTACAGAGTTCTGTAGGCAGGGGAGACAAATTATATTTAAAAATAAGGAAGACTAGAATTTTCAGTGCTTGCAGGAACAGAGGTTCCTGCACTGCAGTACAAGGAAGATCAGGGGGAGCGGTGGATCAAAGAAACCCATCAGCAACGAACTTTGCTCTCCTTACTCCAGGGTTATTCAGGGACCATTCAAGTTTCTGAGACACAGAGGGAGATTCTCCTATAATGGAACAGCATTCATCCCTTGCACAGGTCCTCACTTGCCAGGTGAGCCCTCAGGGGAGGGGGCAGGAATTGGATTTGTCCCACTGTAAATACTTTTATACTTGATTTTAAAGAAAGATGTAGCGCAGATTCAAATATAATCGAGTTACACAATTAAACACCAGCACTAATGGCTTTGAAGAAATGATTACCCCATGGCACTTCGCTGTCACTCTGACCAGGCCAAGTCTGACTTCTGAAGATATGAGATTCTCTTTGCTTTTACCAGCAACTGCATTTGGGGAAGCGTGAATGAGGCTTCGTAAAAATATTGACAGGAGGAAGGAGGTCTCATTTTTGAGGCCTTATTGCTACTCTCCTTGTTCTTAAGAGGACCATCATGTGGTACCCTTTCTGCCATGGACCAAGACTCTTCAAACTGTAAGGGAAGATGCTGACACCAGACTTCTCCTTCCTGGTCACAGTCAGAGAAGACAAGACAGTCTCAAAGGTCCTTTTCCATCCCAGTGACTGCTGGGATGAATAGCTGGATGAACACATGAGCAGCAAGGACAACAAGGAGGTATAAGTCATCATTACACAGGAGAGAGAGTAATCACCTCATTCATAAAGTCATGAGTTCTAAGTCATTTCACAACTTATCTCACATTTCCAGAGCAAAGAATTGAGTGCTCAGGGGGCAAATCCAATCCTATTATTAATTGCAATGAGTGTGAATGGATTGATCATTAACAGAAAAGAGCAGAGACTGATGATAATTGCTAGCATGAGTGATGAACAGGTAATTTATGGACAAACACTTCACTCTCTGCACTCAGCTGAGCCCTAACAGTACCATTCATCAGCACAGACAACACAAATTTCTGTACTTACTTGCAGGCATAGTCTTGTAGGTCAGAAACATAATTGCACACTCCACCATGGAGACAGTATGACTCGTACGAAGGAGGGCATCCTACAATATCGCCTTGTACAGGGACTGTAGAGTATTCATTGCTGACAACAGTGGGGGTGACAGTAGCTTCTGAAACACAGGATTTTACAAGGGTATCTCAAACTTTTGGCAGCACCTTATGAAAGAGTTCCAGAACTTTAAGGAAAGTAGGCAAAAATCTCTAATTTTGATCAATTACTTGCGTTTTACTCCTTTGCTGATGCTGCTTATCGAATTTAGGCATGCAGAACTTTAGATCAAAATACTAAATATGCTTGATTCTAGATTTGTAATGAAAGACAGAGGTCGGCTGCATTCTGTCTAAGATGTGTGAGTACAGCTCTGAAGAAAAACTTCACTGACTGTCAAGTAACTTAGGCTTAAATGATATTTGCAACCTATGCAGCTTTAGGGTATGGTAAATCTTTACCATGCACAAAGTACCATAGTCAGATGTACAGGTGAAGGGTGACTGCATTTCATGCATTTGGATCTTAGACTAAGAAGTTTCCACATGCAACTCCTTCTTATGTAACTGATTTCTACTCTGCGGCCATCCAGTTGATTACATCTTTGTGTGACTCAAGATTACATTTTTTATAGTTTCAAGCTCAGGTACAGATAACAGCATCACCGGGGAAGCAAGGAACTCTACTGACCCAATTTGAATTGCACAGTGTCATTTATACAGATATCTAGACTAGCTAGTTTTAAAGGTAGCTCTAAATCTTCGCAGAGAATGACCTACATTGCAGACATGCCCTTATAGAAAACAAGTGCTTTTTTGCCTTACTATAGAATCATAGAATAGTTAGGGTTGGAAAGAACCTTAAGATCATCTAGTTCCAACCCCCTGCCAGGGGCAGGGACATCTCCCACTAAACCATGCCACCCAAGGCTCTGTCCAACCCGGCTTTGAACACCGCCAGCGATGGAACCTTCTTTGATGCCACAGCAAATCTATAGGTCAGAATCAAATATCTACACAGCAAAAAGTTTCTAGCAGTATGGTTGAGCAGAAATGTGCCTTATCACTCTCGTACATTTTATGGGATCAGTTTTATGACTCACACCAGTTTTATTGCAACATGACCTTCAATGACATTTGCTTTTTAAAATTTCATTTGCAGGAGAGCTGCCATGGCAAAAAGCCTGAGTGGAAAGGGGTGAATGGTTTTACTGAACCCCAGGTGTGACTGCATTCTGTAAAGGAAATTTCACCTTGCTAAAAGAGCTTATTAGGCAAATAACTAAAATTGTCTGTTAAAACCCACAAAGACATGGAATTAGACTTACAGCTGAAGGACTTAGAATGCATTGCTTCCAAGTCATGCATCACTTAAAATCATCATCACTTAAAATCAATTCAAGCGTCCCAAGTGACACTTGAAGCTACTGAAAGCTTTTACTAACTGAAAGGGGATGGGGATTCTGACAGGTGTTCTACTTTAAAAAGCCATCATTTCCTTCTGGTTTTCTGCAAAACCAGATCTGTGACAATCACAATGTCATTTCATCATCAGACTGTCTGGAGATCTTTATTCCAGATCTGGTCTAAAATTCATCCCCATGAAGAGGGCTGACAGAGAGTAAGATGATAAGCCACTCAGCTCCATGCTTTCAGAGAATGCTGCCATCACACTGAGGCCCTGAAATGAGGGTCAGACAGATAAGTGCTAGTGATTATCTCCCATAATTAAACTGGTATCTCCCATCATTAAAGTGGTAACCAGATTTTCTAAAGAGTTTCAGAGCCCTTTTGAAAAATTAGCCACTTGATCTGAAAGACTAACTTATTCTGAAGATTAAATGGGACATAAATAATGTGCAATTCTTGTGCTAGCCTTCTGCAAAGAGAAAGAAGGCACCAGAGAGCTTGAAAAATGACACAGACTGAAACCACCTCCAAAAATGTCACCTCTAGGAAATGCTTCTGTTGGCAGTAAAGGCTGTTAGGTAGATGTGTCATTATATTTGACAGTAAAAATTAGCATTTAACCTTAATGTAGATATTTCCAAACTAAACTCAAATCTGGTCTCCTTAGCCTACCTCAAAACAGCCTCCTAAAGTAATGCTAAATGGATCCACAAGCTGCCCGTTGTCACTATATAAGGGTTTCCTTAATTGCCAGGTATAGCAATTTATCCAAGAGCACAGTTCTTAGTTAAAGGCCATTTAATTTTAATTGCTCGCTACATGTACTCACTGCAACTGATGCCAGTTCTAGAAGCATCATCAGCACACGAGCAAGTGAAGCTTCCTTCTGTATTTGTGCAGGTTATGTTCTCTCCACAGGTGTGGGAGCCTGTCTTGCACTCGTCAATATCTGTCACCCAAACAGTCTGCAGTTAGAAGAACGAAATGCCTCAGAGCATCAGTTAAAAGGGCAGCAGTTGCAGCATTGCAGTCTCCTGGCATTGGAGAAAAACGCTAAAGACCTTCCTTATGCAATTGTAAATGTAGCAGAAAAGCAACCAGCATATTTCTTATGCCAAGTAATCACAGCCTACCTAGCCTCTAAGAGCACGCTATGCTGCTGCAGAAGACCTCCACAGGGAGAAGGAAGGAAAGACTTCCTCATAAAACATAACAAATGCAGTAAAGTTGAAGAGAAGACTCAATTTGTACTAGATATATACTCCTGGCATTGCTAGTCATAGCTTGCACCGTGGATGAGTACAGAGTACCGTCACTTGACATTCTTGCAGTAAGGCAGCAGAAAGGTTTGGGAGTGAAGAGTTGCCCACTGCTATACCACCCACCCGGTCCAGCCTAAGCAAAATATTTAGACAGAAAGAAAGGGTCTAGAAACCTACAGGTTTATCCAGTTTGTGTAAACACTTAAATGGAGTCTCTGAATTACTATGAAGAGACTCCCTGACTACAACAAGAGTTTCCATAGTGGCAGCTCTGGCCAGGCTGGTTCTCATCCCCGAGGCTGGCACATGCATGATGCTGAGTGCCTAAGCACCCTCCTCAAAGGTGTAAGCTTTCAAAAGGTTCACATACCAGAGTCTGGGAGCCTCTGGTTCACTTTATGAACTGTCAGCAGGGTACATTTGCCAGATTTACTTTGGGTTAACAAAATCACAGATCTACCGTCCCAGTCTGTGTGCAAATATTGCATAAACCACTGGGACTTTTTCTACCATAAAATTAAACAAGCTATAGTCCAGAACACTATAGAAAATTCAGAGCACTTTTAAAAGCAAAAATATGGGAAAAAAACTGTTGCAGCATATTCCAAGAAATGTGATTTCAGCAACACAACATGAACTTATCTTGTACCATCTTTGGATGCTCTGACACATCTCTGGACATTGTGTATGCAATGCAGGTGTCTAAAATTGAAGTACAAAATCACCAGTTTCTATTTGCTATACTACATGTCAAGTCATCAAGCTTGCAAAAACAGAATTAGTTTCAATTCTGTTTACATCACAACAACATTGCATTGTTTATAAAACGCTGTGAAAACTATCTTACCATATTCTGGACTTAAGGACTTCAGGAAGATAATGGACTGTTTTTCAATAATAGTGATCGGTACCACGATCATTCTAACTGAGCAATTACAGGGCAGACAGTGAGGGCCCAGGTCTGCCTAGGGATATGCCTTGCAGGTGGTGCTGAGACAGCAAGAGGAGCTTGTCCCTTCTGTCTGCACTACCAGACATCCTCAAAGACATGAGCTTTGGGTCTCTGACCACTGTAGGCAGAACGCATTCTTGAACCTCCTGCCTCTAATACTTTTCAGCTTGCCCATAATGATGATACTGTTCTTAATTTTTCAGTCATCCTTATCAGTGTCAAAGAACCAAAGTCCAGTAAAGACTATGTAAGAATTGGGTCAAATTTAATGGGCTTTGAATTAGGATATAAAGGAAAAAGAAAAGAGAAAAGAACAAGAGAAGAAAAGACTCTCATAAAGCTCTGAACAAACTGTGTGCTTGTCAAATACTGGGGAGAAAGCTTCCTGTTCTTTGATACTTACAGCTAAAATGGATTAAAATATTACAAAATGAAGTGAATGAACTGAAGACCCAGCATTAGAGCTGAATGGAAAAATCAGTGGGTCTGATTATTAACAAGACTCTAAATGCACTCAAGTTGTCACTGTCACTCCTTGAACCTCATGCCTATTAAAAAGACCTAGAATTATTTGATGAGTATTATGACACACTCAATACCTGCTTTCGTTTATATTCATGGCAACGATTTCCAATAAAGCTCTACTGCTTCACCTCCACTTCTTTCCTCCCCTTCGTTCTTCCTCTCTCTCCTGCTGTAGCTACTAAAAAGAGTGCAAACACTGAAAGGAGGTATCCACTGACAACTACAGGCTTTGCATATTGATTGGTTGCTGAGATTGCCACAGTTGAGACAAGGAGGAAAGAATCAGAAAATAAGAAATTATAAATGTCTAGAGGAGCCACTGTTAGGATCCATGCCCCTACCAGATTTTTCAGAGAGAAGCAGAACAGCTTGTATAACAGCTTCACAGCTTGATGGAAGGCTAGCACACATCATAAGACATGCTATTTGGTCATTCATCCTGCCCCAGCCTTCCAGACACAGCACAGTTCTCACACATGCCCATACCGTAGCAATGGACTCCATCTCCAGTGTAGCCCTCCAGGCATTTACAAACATAGCCCCCTTCCGTATTGATACAGACTGAAACGTTTCTATTACAGTGATCCATATTTACGGCACACTCATCAACATCTGTGAGACAAAACATGGAGGAGGGACACATGAGTCAGGAAACCCTAAGGTAAATCAATAAAAAGAAAAGTCTACATCGTGAATCTCCCTCAGACTGTGCTGTCACTTGTCATTTATGCATCTGAAGCAAATGGGGAGAGAAGGGTTTTTCTTGGTATGAAATTTGATGGGGGTGTTCTGAAGAGCCTAAGGCAGTCAACCAGCCACTTTCAACTGGAGACCTAGAGGTTCCACAAATACCGCTTGATCAAAAAAAAAATCTCATTTGGAGGGAATGATCCTATTCAAAACTATCCTTATATTGTAAAACCCTATTCAGAGAAAAACTTGATTTTGAGAAAGAAAACAAAAGCTTAAAAAAAAAAAAAAAAAGTACCACAATGAAGAAGAAAATTTATACCCATTTCACCCTCCTTTTTTTTTCTCCTTTCCATAGCAATATAGACTCCTTTGAGCCTCCATGTTTAGGCACCAAATGGTAGATTGTTCTCTAATGCCTTCCTGTCTTGGCCTTTATGAGAGAAAAAAGCGCTTCCATTTACGTAGTATGCAAGTCCAAAAACTTAAAGACTGCTCTAAGCAATATGTTGTCTGATTATAAGAGTCTTTTTCTAGTGCTAGAAAGGAACAAGAACAGCCTTTCACATAAACATTTCATCAGGAATACTAATTTTAAGAGATTCCTTACTACATACTTCTAAATTATGCGTCAACTATCATAACTATGGACTGAGCTTTTATTATTAGGTAGTTTTTACATATAAATACATTATGCTTTTATTCTTGTTATCCGTGTTATTACTTGTTAATAAGATTAACATTCATGACTCAGAGGAAAATAAAACATAGGATAATTAGCCATTCCCTCTCACATGCTTTCTGCTCATTATCCCTTTCAAAACAAGCAATACCATTGACCTTTCTCTCACAGCTCATGCAGCAGAGCTGCCAGTGTGAGAAAAAATAGGTTTTCTTCTCCCTCAATCAACAGTTTTCCAGAAGGTTGTATTGATGTATTTTGTTACCATGGCATGATTTCCCCTTCCTGGTAAATCCTTTCAAACACTGGCACATAGCACCATCTTCCAGCAAAACACACTCTGCATTGACATAACATTCTAGTGCTGAGCAATCATCTTGATCTATTGCATAAAGAAAGTGAAAAAAAAAAAAGACCAGTAGATGCATGTAGACAGATCAAAGGATGTGTATATATTATAAAAACAAACAAACAAACAAAAAAACCACAAAACCAAACCAACCCCTTCCCTAAAAAAAAAAAAAAAAAACAGAAAAAAAAAACCAAACCAAACAAACCAAGCCAACCAACCAACCAAACAAAAACCAAAAGCAACAAACAGAAACCAAACCAACCAACCAAAAAAATAAGAAGAAAATCAGAACATACAAAGTTTGAAATTTGGCTTTCTAGGGTAAATGATGACAAGTCAATACAATCATTAGGGCGGTTGTCCTTGTCTAGATGGAGTTAAAGTATCATTTAGCATCAAGATTTCTGACTACTGTAGACAAAACCTATTGTAAAATTTAATGGTCTAGGGTCATCAAACGTACGTAGAATTCAGTGGTTTTACTGCGATTTTGTTCAGAGGAACTTAATATATCCATAAAATCGAAGGGAAAGTCTTTCACAAGTGTCCCAAATTAGAAATATTTGTTCTCTAGACCTGGATAATATTATCAAGTTCTTTTGACATAGTGAAGGATCATGGAGACAAACAAACCGAAAAGCCATCCTACCTGGCATAATTGCATGGACCCACATTCTGGTAGGAGGGTTAAGAGCATGAATGCCACCAGTCTTGATACTCAGCCTTTCCTCCTTTAAGGACTATGACTTTTTTCTGTTCTATAAACCTATTCAGAGCCTCACAGTAAATAGAAAGAAGACAATCACTAGACTCTACCTGATACCATGATTTCAGCCATCAAAAAAATGCCAGTATTCTGCCTTTCCCTACTGTCTGTATCCTTGAATATCCCACTAGTTTGTGTTCTCTGGAGCAAGGTCTCTGGTGTTGCCATTGGCATTGCCTCCTTGTGCACAGGGACACTTCCTAGAAAGACAAGAAAAAAGTGACACAGATCATTTAAATCTATCAAGTTAACTTTCTGATTTTCCATCATTTGTCAATTTTGCAATAATCACAGTTGTTTTCTTTTAAAATAAACATGAGTATCATCCCAGACTAGCCTGTTTCTGGCCTCAAATTATTCCTAAAACCACTCACTGGTGGGGTTTCTCAAATACAAAAGACAAATAATGCAACTCACTGCTCACAATACTTGTCAGCACTGCACACATCTCATGCTGAGCCAAGGGAAAAATTACAATGGTCAGACAACATGTTACTGTCCCAGACAATACCCCAGTGTTTTCATTCTCCAGAGAAACCATCATTCATTATGTAGACCAAGGTGAATATTTTTCAATGCTATCAGGATTCTCAAGGGTTTGGGGAGGAGGGAGAAGTGTCTTTTTATGTTGGTACTGGAGGAATGTACCTGCTGTTGTGTTGAAAGCATCCAGAGAACGACAGGTTTTTCCATCTTGAGTTTTCCCAAATCCTGGATGGCAAGTGCAATGGGCAACTCCAAAATTGTTTTCACAGATCTGATCACAGCCTCCATTCTCATAAAGGCAAGGGTTTGCCCCTAATGCAGAAAAATGGGTAACTTAACAAGCTGCTTCTTCAGTCAGCATTTCCTTTTCACTGGGCAGAGTTCAAGCAGTTGGAAAACAAATGAGTGACAAAAACTAGAACTTTTTTTTTGTTAATTAAAAAAAAGATGCATATAGTAAAGCATAAATATTCTCACCTAACCTCTGGCCGGAAGTAGATTCACATACTCTGTATTTAATACAAACATCTTTTTTTTTTTTTTAATTTACTTTTCTATTTCTCCTTTAATATTTAGAGTCCTGACATTCCCTGAAAGAACATTACAAAGGCATAGGGAACTTGTAATTACTTTCTCTCAACCCTGATCTATTTTTCTGTTTACAAGGAGATTGCTCCAAACAGAAAATGATCCAAAACTAATAAATCTTACAAAAGCTTTCCCTGTGTCATTTGTTATTATTTGTGTATGTGAGGAGTGCTAATAAATGAGGATAAATAGGAATTAGAACACTATGTTAGCCTTGTGGCAATTGATCAGCATCTATTCTTGTGCATGATCATAAGCGTACAAGATCTGTTAGCATTCCTGGGATACATGCCCAGATGGTGCTTTCAATAACTGCCAGTCTGACTATTCAAGGCCTTTTAAAGTGCCTGTTTCTGAGAAGATAATCCTCTCCCTGGGGACATGTATTCTACTGATATCAGTGAATAAGAACAGGCTGGAAGGGAATGGCTGCATAATTTTTGCAGTATACCTGGTTTCGCCAAAGGATGAACTACAACCATTGATGAGGGTCTCAGCATGCTGCCTCGAAGACGTACCCTGTTTTGGCCGGTCTTCTTGTCCACCCTCATTAGTGATGGCCTAGCCCAGTCAGAAAACCAAAGGTGATCCTCAAACACTGCTACATCAAAAGGGTGGCCTACAAAGAAATAAGATTTCTCATTTCCACATCTGTAGAACACACACAAGAAATCATGTAAACAAAAGCAGTATCTGCATACAGGTCTACCTCTAACACAGTGGCATAGCCATAGCCACTTCTCCGCTTTGACATCTCATGGGGAGGGATAAGCATCCATGAATGATGGACCATGAGCTTGTTACTTATGTTCTTAGCAGAGGAGGCTATGGCACTTGCCTGACTCAGTACAATCCCTATACTGCTGGTGACCTTCAACCAGATAAGTTCACAAGATGCTTCTACCTCAGCTCATCATTTCTGGAAGCAGCATTGGAACCAGCCTTGCAGAAGTAGAGTGGCTCCCTCCTCTGCCAGTAAGTGGCCCAGCACAGCGTTGCTGAGGTACACAGCTCCTGTTGCAGTCTTCACATAGTAGCAAGATGATTTGCTCATGGCATGTATCGTCCTGTAAAAATGTACCAGCACAGAGCAGGCTGGGAGCTAGAGACACTATAGCCACTGAC
Organism: Ara ararauna; assembly: GCA_028858755.1. NCBI lineage: Eukaryota > Metazoa > Chordata > Aves > Psittaciformes > Psittacidae > Ara > Ara ararauna. Next base: position 58,302,165 of record CM054376.1, on the reverse strand, counting down.
TCATGGTGGGACCCAAACCCACTGTGTGGTCTCTGCAAGCACCAGAAGTACACACAAGTGCAACACAGTAGTCCACATGTATATATAAACATGCACAGGCACTCACTAGCCAACTCTTCACAGTGCAAAATTCAGAAGGGGAATCAATTTTCCTTGCTTCAGCCAACTAGCGGCAGTAGGCTGTGACTAGTTAGCTACTGTCTGTTAGCCAACTAACTAACAGTAACAGCTAACACAATCCACAGGATGCACCAGGTCATCCAAGTAACTTCCTCTCTTTTCCCTGATTACAACAGGAACCTTGGAGAAGGAGTACGTGTTCGTATATCTTAAATACACATCACAAATAAACTGGCAAAACACACTCGTACATGAGAAAACTTCTACAACACTGTCTTCAACTGCTAAACTGAAGAGCATATTGTTATTCTGTTAGCAGTTCACTACCTCCACTGTACCACGCTCGATGGAGTGTGGTTCTTAATTTTTCTTTACGTGAAATTTGAGCAACTAGCCCAAGATCAAGGTACCGTCCTCATCCTCACAATGTTGGGATCTATCAACAAACAACACCCCAATTTGACTTGCAATTCCTTAACATCTTAGCTTAGAAATATATTAAGGATTAAAACCAAAAATGTAGTGCCATCAATGGAGATAGCTGGATCAGGAAAATGAATAACCACACGTACCCTTTCCACAAGAGTGCAAACACAACCCACTGCCTAAACAAAAGGAATGGTGTGTTGCTCACTGCCTTAGGTGAGTTCTTACAGGCTGTTTTACTTACAGCCGAAAACAGGTGAAAGAGCAGGAATAATTTTAACTATCTTGTATGCAGCTATACTGGGTGAATTCTCGGTACAGGAGCACTAGAGGGAGCTGCTGTGATAAAAAAAAAATGTTAAATGCCTGTGAAGGGACGCCACCTTCCTGCCCTCCAGTGTACAGCTGTCCAAGGACAGAAGCTGAATTCTGGTCTCACTAACAGCACTGGCAAATCATCAGGATATCGAGTCTTCCTGCCTTTCTAAATTCATACCCCTACAGATCTGCACTTTCTTTCTTTCTTTCTTTCTTTCCACATAGGTGATGTCCTTTTCTCCCACTTCCTAACAGCCATATCATTGCTCCAAGCCCTCCTCCTTTCCCACGCTTCATTTTTCTCCAGTGCTCTTAGCTCTTCTCCTCTGTTTTCTCCCCAGAAGACACTGTCTTATTCCTTGTGGAGGAAAACAGTGACACTTTCAATAGGCTTCAGGGTCCTGCTTTGCAGATCAGTTTCAAGGTGAGCATATAGCAGAATATGCAGAGCAGGGGAAAAGAGAGGAAGGTTGGGAAGTCACTCTGCTCAGGCCTTTTGATGTCTTATGAACTGCAGAACACTGCTTGTTTCAAGACTTCACACTGTTCATCTTCAAACAAGTGGGAAGGTATCTGCTTAGGAGATGAATGCAAACCTTCCCAGAGCACAGACTAGAGCAGCAGCTGCTTGAGTGACTGTAGAGACTTTACGCATGGCGATCATGATCCTGAGCCAAAAGTCCTCATTCTGCTATGTTTTGTATACACATCAACAAAATTGTCCCCAGAAAGATATCATGCACAAAGGGAATTGTTCTCTTCAGAAACTAATTTGCCACGTACAAGATCCTTATGCATATGGTTTACTTTAGATGTGGTACAGCACTGGTTCCTCATTGTTAATACTTCTGCTTTCTTACTCCAGAAAAAGTTACTTGTCACAAATAGAAAACTCAGCCATAACAACTACCAGCATATTGCATAAATCAATTTTCCAGTCAGTGTCTATTGTGTATTTAGAGCCATCTCAGTGTTCAGCACTGTGAAGATGCAGGTTAGTTGCCCAAAACCTTAGCAGCCAAGATTAATTCTCTTCCAGCTTATGCAAGTATAACTCAGTGGTGTAATAAACACAGCAAAATCTGAGTTACACTAAACACTCATGCACAGAACAAGCAAACCATGTTTAAAAAACATTTTCTTTCCATTTTGCTCTGAAGGCAGAAAAGTTGTCTGATTGATAAAAGCAGAGAGTGCTAGAAAAGAGTTCTTTTGCAAAAATGAGTAAAAGTCAACTAAGTTACAGAATGAAGAACTAATTGATGCCATTAACCTCAACAGAGAGCTGCATGGAATATACAGGACAGCCACTGGCTGGTAATTCACATGCACATGTGCAGACACACAGGCACACTGACAAGCAGCAGTAGGTAATTATCAACCCCAAAGCCTCACCTACATCATTCTGGGAAAGAATTCGACGACCAGAACCATCCAGGTTTGCACTCTCAACCATGGACTTCTTAGCATCACACCAGTACACTTTGTCAGCTAAGTAGTCAAGAGCTATTCCGCTGGGCCACACCAGACCAGTGCTGGCTATAACCTGGCGATCAATGCCTTCCAATGAAGAGCTGTCAATCCGGGGATTGACCCCCATGTCAGTCCAGAATAATCTCCTTTAGAAAACAAAATGCATACAGGAAGTCAGTAAGTAAATGTTTGTCCTCCTCTCCATGGAGTTCTTTCAAAGCAGAAAGGTCAGATCAAAGCAATATAGGCCTGAGGCACATGAGAAAAATTGCATCCTTCAAGGAAATATATTGGCTGCTGATCTATTCCCACCTGCCATAAGACTCCAGGTGATTACACTGGGATTTATGCAGAATCCTCACTCTGTTTGTTGGCACAAAACCTTTGAACAACAATTCTGCTTACTCTAATTGCCAGCTCTTTATATCTGCTTTTTTGCGTCTTCCACATGAATGCTGATAGTGGTTTAGCAAACCTAGACAACAGAAGATGATGCATTGACTGATACCTTGTCTAAACAAGGGTGTAGCAGTGCGCAGATGACACCAAAACTACTCACCACCCATGGAAAGCAATCAAAAGTCCTCAGGTTTTTTTGTGGTTTTATTTTGATTTGTTTTGGTTGGATTGTTTGGGGGTTTTGATGTTGATTTTTAATAAACCAGCATTAGGCCCAGCCTCTTTTCTTCTTTTCATAAAATCATGATTCTCAGGGTCTCCCTCTAGGGTCCTGAGTGTTGCTGAGTACATCCCATTTTTCAGTGAACACCCATTACTTGATGGCAGCTCAATATGGGGATAGCCAAAACCACAAATTACTTCTAAAGTCTGGACTCCAGTCCTCCCAGGCAGCAGCCGCCTCTGTCAGGTTTACTGAAATCACCCACATATTCACTTAGCTTTATTTATATAAGCAGTTTTGTTGTAGCCAATGCAGAGATCAGTATTTTCAATAGCTTTAATTGTGTTTCAGATCCCCCTTCAATACTGACTTTACAATTACAAACATTGCTATAATGGCTGTTCCTCCCTCCACCATTAGCTTTCTAAAAAGGAAGGTTTCAGTGATGTTTTGCCCTCCCTTTCCCCTTGTTGGATAGCTTTGACTCTGCCAGTAATTCTAATAGACAAATCTCCCTTAAACTACCTGTTCTTAAATGTTTCCTGCAAAATGTCTCTATTGCATTCAACCTCTACTGAAAGAGGTTCTTTCAGGTCTTCAGTATGTCCAGGGTGAAGCTAACAAAACACCCTTCCTGCTCTGCTTCATTCTTTGGTTCATCAGTACTTAGTTATAGCAGGATATGAGCATTAAAAAAAATAAGGGAAGAAAAAGAAAAAAACCAACAGATTTAAAAAACATGCTACTGCAGGAGGCATATTGACTGAAATCCATTGGGCTTTGCCTTTGATTAAAATGGCCAGAATTTCATCAAGAGTTTAAACATTCCAAGCTCCTGTCATCATCTCAGCACTAGGTAAGAAGATACAAGGTGCATTTAAATCAATAAATCTCTACAACTGTAGGTCTGGTTTAGTTTCCTCAAAAACTGAAACATGGCCAAAAAAAACTCCTTTGTAGAAACCGTTGGTTTAAGTAGTTTAAAAACTATGTTCTTCACACCAATAGATACAGGACCATCAAAGTTTGTAGAGTGGTGCTTACAGCTGTTGGGGTAATTTCCGTTGCTTACGCATTTCTTTAGCTTAAATTGCATACAATATCTTTTAATGCTTCTGGCATTTTTTTAAATCCATAGGAGAAGAAACAGATCCAGATTCACAAAAGAAACCCAGCCAATAAAACATTGCAGTTCTCACAACTCTGCAAGACACTGACTATCATAACATGAGACCAGTGCACTTTTAGACTGCCAAAAGGGCAAGGATGGCATGCTCATTTTTAAGAAAATTCCCCAAGTACTACACAATTAACTACGTTTATTACTCCTTACTTAGCAAATGGGTGAACGGCAATTCCTCGGGGCTGGGAGATATCCTCCCAGATGATCATTTTTCTTTGCATTCCATTCAGATTGCTCCTTTCAATACATGCCTTCCTGCAACACACAGAGCACTGTTAGATTCTCCAGCTATCTTGTTAGTTACCTAATGTACTAAGTTTTTGCCTTGGTTTAGTTCAGCACAAAACTGTAATAAATAACTTCGCAATGACAGGAAATAATCCTGCTGATGTGGGATCCCTAGTAGCTTTATGAACAAGTAATTCATGTCACAGCTTCGTTATCTGGTCCAGATGATAAAATACCTGCTGCTCTGCAGGAGACATGAAACTCTCCTTCTTAGGGCAGGTAATGAGTTGGAAGTATGATCTCTAATAGATAGTGTAATAGGCAGAAAACTAGCTCCTAATTGAATGGCATTATCAAATGTATAAAGAATTTTTAAACTAGACCTTTTACATAGCATTTTTTCATTCAGAAATAGCCAAGTATTTTATTTATTTTATCTATTTTACAGGAAAGAATGAAGCTAACGTCCTTTTGATAGAAAGGATTCATAAAATCTATGGCAGAGTCAAGTACAGAATATACATTGCCAGTCTCCCAATCCAACTTCTCTCAGAAAACTCTACTATTTGTTGCTACAAGCTTCACCTTGCCAAACAAATATCAGGCTCCACCTGAAAGCAAGCCTACAACCTTCTATACCTTTCTGGACCTGCAAAAAAAGGCTGCACAAAGATGGACGGAGAAATATATTTGTGCAAATGTGGAATACAGATAAATGCAGTGAGTGAGATGAAAGTGGCAGACAAAAATTCACAGCTTCACCCTTGACCGTTTTACAGAGACAAACACCACAATTTCCCATTTCAGAAGAAGCAGTGGTGTATTTATCTCGGAGTGCAATAGTGTAGACCAGATTGTACCTTATAGCAAGGAAGACGACTAGCAGCATATATAAAAGTGAGAAGGAGTGTGATCTGGACATTCAAACCCACTTTTTATTGCCTAATAAATGATGGGTCATACTGAAACCTGGTGACTGCTGTTCAAGGAGTCTTCGTTATCTGTTCTGATCTGACACTGTCTTTTCACCAAAGGTGTTTCTCTCTGTATGTAAGGTTAGGTATCAGCTGAAATGTGAAGTCATGTTGTCTGCATATGATCCTTCCTCTTTTACCAAAGAGAGTTGACAAAGGCTCTCCATTAGTTTAAAGAGGCATGATTGCAGCTGTCAACAATGCTGACTTCTGCCCCAGATGTACTCAGTGCAGTAATACTCAATATTTTTTCTAACTATATATATATAAAAAAAGATATACCTAGATATACACACATGCACTATACATATATATATAAGTAGGAATGTAAACATATATATTCACATGCACATGTGCACATATGTATATGTATATATGCAGTACATGCTTTAGATTCCTTGCAACTGAGTCCAAACCCTTTCTTCTTGAAAAGACAAAGATAAAAATACAATAGCAGACTCAAAGTAAAGTTCCAGTATTTCAGTTTTAAAGAACCTTCCAACTGTATATACTTGAGATTACAGCTACCCAATCAGAATGTGAAGCGTTCCTGAATTTAGAGTGATATCGTGGCTATTTCTGTATCACAAGTCATTTATTCCGAATATTTTATGGCATGCTTCAACATAAATGCACTGTGGAACATGTACCCTCTGTCTGTCCAATACAATTTACGGTTAATCCAGTCCACAGCAAGGCCTTCGGGTATATCTATAGCTTCATGAATAACCTTTTCACGATTTGAGCCATCCAGATTAGCTCGTTCTATCCATTTCAAGGCAGTGTGGGCAAAGTAAATCTGTGAAGAAAGAACAGATGAGGCATTGTTAGTTCCCATCTTACTTTCTGCTCTGTTCCTCTTGTCTAATAATTCCAATTCTAAAATAACTTTTTCATCTTGAAAGTTCCATAAACTGCTTATTCACAAAAAGGCTGCACAGGTAACCTGTGACCCCTGATGAAATAAAAAGGCACTTAACTTTCAACCAAGATGACTTCTACAGGCAGCTTGTGCTTAGCTGCAAATCCTGGTTGCCCTATATACAGACCTCTGAATATCCTGTGGTCTTGTTTCAGTGGGCAACTACCTCATATGAAGCACAGCTGAGGAAGCAAAAGTAGAAGCAGGCAAAAGTACTGCTGCTCATTTTAAAGAGGGAGGAGTGGGGAGGAGAGAGTAGTAGTGTATGTTGTCAAGGAGCTGCAAGGGAAAAGGAGTTACATAATTTGTTTCTACTTTTTTTTCCTCCACCTCTTTCAGCCTGCACTTGTCTTAATGTTTTACCAGGTCTCTGCTCTGTAAAACATTAACATTTCTAGAAGAGGCTTCTCAGTTTTGGGTCAAAATAAAAGCTTTCTGCTGGTGGGAAAGCTAAGTTTGTTTTCCAAGGATGAGGGGGAAAAAAAATGTCTTGTATTTGATACCCAGAGGGAGCCAAACACTGTTTGGCAGAACCATATGCAAAGTAATACTGAGGCTTTCTTTGCAAATGGTAACAAAACAAATAACCTTGCTTTGATGCTGTGAGGTCAAACAAAGCAGGAGGGTGGCCTTTAGCATTAAAACAGCTAATTTAGTTACCAGGGAAGAGCAGAGCAATGCTGAGCAGTAGCTCACCTTAGACCTCATCTCAGTGCCACCTGTGTGTCACCTCGCCTCCTCACTGCCAACACTGCTGTCATGCTGAGCTCCCTGCAGAAGTGGACAACAGTGCACAGCCATTGTCACCGACGCAGCTGAATTACACTCAGCGCAGCACCCAACAACTGCTAGTTTCCCAGCAGGGCCCTATTTCAGGAGCAAGTGGTGATGTTCCAGCAGTGCCTGAAATGATCTTCCTGTAGCACAGACCTGATAACATTCACACTTATTTAGCTGTGTAAGTCCAGGCCTTGAGATGTGTCCAGCAACTTAACTGAGCTCCTCATCAGCTTCCACTGTACCATCCAGTATCATTTTATAATGCTTTTACAGTGTAAACAAGTCCCACCATGGGAAAAAAAAAACTATTTGCCACATAAGGTTTAGCAAAGCACAGTTGAATGCCTATTCTTCCCAACTCTGCAGGCAAGGAGTAGGCGCTGCAACACAGCCACACAAACAACTCTTTATGCAGAGGAGACTCCCATTTCCAACAGCAATAACTTGTAATATAAGGAAAACACTTTATAAGAGCAATAAATCCAGTGAGTGCTCAGCAGTTTTGTTCGATTATGTCAGGACATAGGACATAATTCTTGTTCAGATTACTCCTACATTTAGAAGGGATCATGGGATTTAGCTGTACAGAAGAAAAGATACTGTTGCTTTTTTAGCTACCCAGTGAAGAAAAAGCCCACAGTATATTTCCATAAAACAGTACTGAAGTCTTAAGGAAGAAAACTATCAAACATACAAAAGTTCTTTGAAAATTATATCATGCTTGCAATGAATTTAGAAATCCAAATTCTCTGTGAATTAGCCATGTCAACGTACATTCAACATTAACATTCAATCAGTGAATAAAGGATGAAACTACAACTAGTGTTTGAAATCCTGTAGCAGTTGCACTCCTGGATAGGCAACAGAACGAGCAGCACAACGTGTAATCTGATCGCTGACAGCAGAAAGGTTAAGGCACATGAAAGCCCAATCCATTTGTCCTTGCAACACTTCAAAATCCTCTCATTTTTAATGCCTTACCTTGTTTTCCACTGGGTCAGAGTCCAGTGCTAAGACCATTCCCATCTGCCGGTCAAGTAAACTTGCATAATCCGTTCCATCAAAACTGATCTGTCGGATATCATGGCCATTTGCAAATAACAAAAATGGCTTAGGACCTGCTGATGAAAATGTGCATGTGTTAATTCCACTGGTTTCAAAGTGATCTCTTGTCTGTGTTACTACCGAGCTAACATTGTAAGTAAGCAACATTAGAAGACAAAATGAGGAACAGAAGCACAAAGAAATGAAGGCGTTTTTCCTACATTCCACTGGACTCAGAAATCAAAGATAAATATGATTATAGGTTTTCAGCATCAGTGCCTTGACCAAGATCAGCTTCCAGATTTGTGTTAAAGGAAGCCCTCTCCAGAAGCTATTGGGAGAACTGGCTACCCTGGATTTGGAGAAGGCTGAGGTTCTTAATGACTTCTTTGCCTCAGTCTTCACCAGAAAATGCTCTGACCACACCACCCAAGTCTTGGAAGGCAGACGCAGGGACTGTGAGAACGAAGACCCTGGGCCCACTGTAGGAGAGGATCTGGTTCGAGACCATCTTAAGAACCTGAACGTATACAAGTCCGTGGAACCTGATGAAATCCATCCACGGGTCCTGAAGGAGCTGGCAAATGGAGTTGCTAAGCCACTGTCCATCATATTTGAAAAATCATGGCAGTCAGGTGAAGCTCCCGATGACTGGAAAAAGGGATATATAACCCCCATTTTCAAGAAGGGGAAAATGGATGACCCAGGGAACTACAGACCAGTCAGTCCCACCTCTGTGCCTGGCAAAATCTTGGAGCAGATTCTCCTGGAAGGCATGCTGAGGCACATGGAAAACAACAAGGTGGTTGGTGACAGCCAGCATGGCTTCACTAAGGGGAAATCCTGCCTGACCAATCTGGTGGCCTTCTATGATGGAGCTACGGAACTGATGGACAGGAGTAGAGCAGTTGATGTCATCTACCTGGACTTGTGCAAAGCGTTTGACACTGTCTCACATGACATCCTGGTCTCTAAGTTGGAGAGACATCAATTTGATAGGTGGACCACTCGGTGGATAAAGAACTGGCTGGATGGCCACACGCAAAGGGTTGTGCTCAATGGTTCAGTGTCCAGCTGGAGACCAGTAACGAGTGGTGTCCCTCAGGGATGGGTGTTGGGACCGGTCTTGTTCAACATCCTTGTCAGTGACATGGACAGTGGGATTGAGTGCGCCCTCAGCAAGTTTGCCGAGGACACCAAGCTGTGTGGTTCGGTTGATATGCTGGAGGAAGGAATGCCATCCAGAGGGACCTTGACACGCTTGTGAGGTGGGCTGATGCCAACCTGATGAAGTTTAACCATGCAAGTGCAAGATCCTACACCTGGGTCGGTGCAATCCCAGGCACAGCTACAGGTTGGGCAGAGAAGAGATTCACAGCAGCCCTGTGGAGAAGGACTTGGGGGTTTTGGTTGATGAGAAAATGAACATGAGCCAGCAGTGTGTGCTCGCAGCCCAGAAAGCCAACCGTATCCTGGGCTGCATCAAAAGGAGTGTGACCAGCAGGTCAAGGGAGGTGATCCTGCCCCTCTCCTCTGCTCTTGTGAGACCTCACTTGGAGTATTGTGTGCAGTTCTGGTGTCCTTAACATAAAAAGGACATGAAACTGTTGGAACAAGTCCAAAGGAGGGCCACGAGGATGATCAGGGGACTGGAGCACCTCCCGTATGAAGATAGGCTGAGAAAGTTGGGGCTGTTCATCCTGGAGAAGAGAAGGCTGCATGGAGACCTCATAGCAGCCTTCCAGTATCTGAAGGGGGCTTATAGGGATGCTGGGGAAGGACTCTTCATGAGGAACTGTAGTGAGAGGACAAGGGGTAATGGGTTCAAACTTAAACAGGGGAAGTTTAGATTGGATATGAGGAGGAAATTCTTTACTGTAAGGGTGGTGAGGCACTGGAATGGGTTGCCCAGGGCAGTTGTGAATGCTCCATTGCTGGCGGTGCTCAAGGCTGGACTGGACATAGCCTTGGGTGTCATGGTTTAGTGTGAGGTGTCCCTGCCCCTGGCAGGGGGGTTGGAACTAGATGATCTTCAGGTCCTTTCCAACCCTAACTATTCTATGATTCTATATGCCACTAGTCCTGCTGCATTTCAGAGAGTGACTTAGCCTCAGGACAGTCTTCCCTCTGCATATCACAGGATCACCATGTCAGAACACTTGACTTTTGCACATGTGAAGCTTTCCACAGTATAAGCAATAAAAATGTTATTCTCAAAAACAATAAAGCTTTTCCCTTATCCCAGAAACATATCACAAACTTGTCTTTGCTCCTGTCTCTCATGCAGTTGCTCATACCTTGCGGTTCAATAGGGTCTGCCCTTTTCTCAGAAGAAACGGAAGGGTCTGGAATCCGAAACCCAAACATGCACATCAAATACCTGGGCTTCCTGGGGCCAGTGGGGGAGAAATATCCTGGTACTTGTAGGACAGGTCCTTCAGCAGTCTATCCCCTGCCCTGTTCTCCAAATGTAGACACCTCAATCACAATTCTGTAACACTGGGCAGAAACTACACCCATATTTATATAAAGGCACAAACCCCTGAAGAGTACAGATAGATCTCTTCAATACAGGAGCCCAGAGTGAAATGCAGAAGTTGGATAATGGACCGAATCTTCCATGAGGGAGACTGAACCATACACTGTGTCTTGTTTCAGTATATTTCTAAAATAGGTTATTTTTAAAAAAAACCCTAGTATTTCCCAAGTTTCACAAAGTAACCTAAAACCAGTGCAAAAAGGGATCCAAACTATGCAATCCACTTTAAAGAACTTCAAAGTGTTTATGCTTTCATTGTCAGAAATTTGCAGGCATACCAGGATACGAACCTGTAGCAATGCAGTGCTTTCTGTCTCGCTGAAGCTTATATCCAGGAAAACAAGCACACTCCCAGGAGGACGGACTTAGTGAAGAACATATCTGACTACAGCCACCATTATCTGGAGATGTACAACCTTAAAAAAGAGCATTTGAAAAATTTAACTTTACCATTCTAAGAAAAAAATGAAATAAAATCAGAGGTATAAGAGAAAGAAAGATTCCCTCGGAATTTCTACAGTGCAAAGCGTCTCAGTGACTTGTGGATTTACTGAAATACCTCCTGCTGAAAGCAGAAATCAAGTGAAGTGAAAGCAAAGTAGCAGTATTTTTCCAGAGTTTTTTCCTGAAAATTCACAACACAAGATGTATTGGGGGAGAAGATATATATGAAGATGTCTTCCATGTCTTCGTTATTTCAGAGAATCCTTTCTCCCATGTAAATCTCAACCCATCTACAATAACATAATAACTTTATCAGACTTCTCATTCCATGCAAAGAAACATCAAGTTAATGCCATTCTGTCCTCAAAAGTTAGACTAGGATGGTTAGCTGATACTTTCTAATATGCAAACCGAGTTTTCTTACAAAAAGAAACTATTCTTTCTTCCTGGGGCTATACAATGGTTATAGCCTCAATGCCAGCAGGATCTTCCTCAGTGAAGTGTCCATAACAAAACAGCAGCACTGACTGAACCTATGTATACAGTACAGTCCACAGTATGTAAAGGATGTAAAAAGGGAAGATGATTTTTCAAGGCATGTGGCTGGCATTAATGGAGCTATTTTGACCCCTAAGCACGTAAAGATACAGTTGAAAAGCTACTGTCCGCTGAATTTGGAAAGCTTGCTGGAATGGAGGATGAGAGATTACTGGCTGAAGCATTTTCTAATATTCTGACTGCAAAAATTCCATTTGTGGGAGATGAAATGAAATCGCTGTAAATTAGAAAGACTCTAAACCTGGGTTGCATGATGTCAATAAAGTCATCTTCAGATTTCACCCAAGCCAATTTTGTACCTGTATTTCCCCTCAAATACAAATTTTAGATGTACACTGCAATGAACATCTGGGAGATGCCTCGATCCGGGATTTCATTCACTCCTGGATCCCAGTGCCAAGAATAAACAGAGCTTGGCAGTCAACACTGCTAGAAAAAACGTTACATACCCGTGCATGCTTTGCCATCCACTTTGAGTACAGATCCTTCAGGACAAAAGCAAACAGGTCCTTTAGATGTTTGAAGGCAACCATGGCTACATTGGGTGTTGTTACTTGTGCAGGAAATTAGCTCTACAGTAATTTGAAGAGGAAAAAGAATTTAAATTATGTTAAAAAATTTTACAAAGTCCGCCAAAAAACATGTTAGCACAGAAAAAGCAAGAAAAAAGAAAATAATAAAAGTGTGATATTGAGAGTACAACACTTCTGTGGTCTTTCTGGGGTTTGTTGTGGTTTGGGTTTTATCATGGGTTCAGCAGCAGCAGTCATTTTTCTCCTTCTTGGTAGCTGGTGCAGCGCTGTGGTTTTGATTTTGGGCCTGGGAACAGCGCTGATAACACCAGTGTTTTGGTTACTGCTTAGTGATGTTTTGGTCTGACCAAGGACTTTCTGAGTTTCATGCTCTGCCAGGGAGGAGGGGAGTCAGGAGGAAGCAGAGACAGGACACCTGACCCAGACTGACCAAAGAGGTTATTCCATACCACAGCACGTCATGCCCAGGATTTAAAGCAGAGAGCAGAGACCCGGAAGGCTGGGGGTGCACTGCATGGTCGGGCTTGGTATTAGGTGGTGAGAATTGTATTCTTTCCTTGTATTTCTCTTGTCATTATTATTATTGGTGGTAGCAGTAGTGATTTGTGTTATACTTTAGTTACTAAACTGTTCTTATCTCAACCTGTGGGAGTTGCATTCTTTTCGATTCTCCTTCCCATCCCTCCAGAAGCAGGGGGAAGAAAGAGGGGGAAGTGAGTGAGAGAGAGAGTCTGCGTGAGTTAGTCTTAAACCACGACAGGTTTTTCCAGTCTTTTTTCCCCACCCTCTCCTAATTATAGGAAAAGAGAAAGACAAAATTGCTTGGTCCCAAAGCTATAATATTGATGAGCTTTAAATTTTCCAGATTGTATGGGAATGCATTATAAAAATAGAAATAATTTTAAAAACATTCTTTTTTACATTTCATCAAAAATAGATCAGGTTTAGAAAGCTACAAGGAAGTTATACTGAAAGAATAAGTATAAAACACAAAGAGAATGAGGAAAAGTTGCTTTCCTACTACTCCAAAAGTAACAGGGCTAGAACCAAGAAAAAAGGGAGATGTATATTCCAGAAATAAAGCTATGTTCCTTAGTGGCAATGGTTAAAGCTCGAAGGGCAAAATCATCTGAGGACCTGGCAATACCTTTCCTCTACTTTCCAATTGCTGGAGTGCCAACATTTTTCTGGGTATTTATTTAATGCAATTTCACAGGGTATGCTCCTGCCACCTTCTGCATTGCAGTGCTTTATCACTTTATGCCAATTCTAGTGCCACATGGCAACACCCCTTGCAGACTTGAACAAATGCAAGTTTCCCACACCTGCTTCTTTGAATCAGCTACATACACCAGCTTAAATGGTGCATAGCTGTTGCAAATACTGCTTCTCCATGGCAACTGCCCGGTGGGCTGGATTGTTCTAACCCCTTAAGCACAGTGAAGAGGGTTAAGAAACTGATCTCATGTTTTTTCCTGCCAGAGCTTGTGGCTTTAGATGAAGAGCTTTATAAAGGAGTTGGAGTTGGAGAACAAAGCATCAAAATGTCTAGTCAGCATGTGGACTTCTCACCTTGCATTTCTCTCTTTCTTTCTCTCTCAAGTTGCGTAGTTGGTGACATATCTGCCTTGTGCTGCAGTAGTTAAGGAGTTATACTGTCCATGCTGCATCCCTAGCCTGTGTTAGAAAAACATTATTTTCTATCTAATTTGAGCCACTCAAAATGTAGGTATATAGTTCAAGCTAGTCATCCAGAGTAGGACTGAGTTGCATTGTGTCTAAGGATTGTTTTGGACATAAAAGGATATCACAACTCCCAATAGCCTCTGGCTGCAGGTCTCCCATAGGTCTTCTGATACATCTGGCTGCCTTCTGCAGTTGTCACACGCACCCTGGACCCCCATGTTGGGTCACTGAATCCTGCTCCTGGCTACCTCTTAAATACAGAGGGAGGAATGACTCTTGGAGGTCTAAAATAGATAGAGTGACTGCTAGAGTCTGTTGGACTCTACAGCTGCATTTAGTCTCTGGTAGTGGTATTTAATACACTCTAGTTCCTGATCCTTCCATGATCCAGCCTGAACTCATTGGTATGCACTGGCACTTCTACTTGGGGTATTTACCAGTGTTTTATTTCCATGGAAACAAGGTAGAAGGATCTTTGTCTGTGCCTAAGCTTCAGGTCATTGTGAGATAGAAAAGTGACTGGGAATATCCCAAGACCTCAAAACCTGGATGCACTTCACATTTTATGTTCTAGAGTTACTTCAGAAAGGCTTAATTAATTTGTAGGCTGAATATGCACAGTGCTGCATAAAGGAGGAAAAAAACCCTCCACCTCTGACTCTTACTATGACTAAAATATGGTCCTTAAAGCTTACTGACAGAAAAATCTCTGGGTTTTCACTCCACTTCTCTGTGTTCTCTGCATTTAATTTATTCACATTCATCCAGTTTCAGAGAGCTTCCTGTTTGATGCAACTATGTTATACGGATAAGTTCTCTCAGGCATATTTCTTGCACACAGATTAATTCATAAAAGAAAAAAAGCTCAACGAAACACACAGGTGCAACAAATCCCCAGGTTAAACAATTTTATGAGTACTTCCTTGTGCGTTATTTGTTGTAAACAGGTGAACATGCATCTAATTTGCACAGTCTCATTTATAGACTGTGTAAATTCTTCTGTGGGATACCCAGTGTAAACCAAATTCAGAGACCACGTTTAGAAAGATATAACTGCTAATTGACATGGAATGTGCCACAGAGCCTAATGTGAGGAAAGAGGTCTCTCTGGAGACGTGACTCTCCTATTTGTTTTTCTCTTTTGCTCCTGAAGAGGCTCACACTTGATTACTCGCATCTAACACACTTCCGTAAACATGACGTCTGAATTTGGTTCGCTCAGTTTAAGCTGACCCTGCTTACATAATAAGGGATTGGAAGCAAGCAGTTCAACACACAAAACTTTCAGCAGTTCCAGTGTTAACTGAGGTCTCTCTCCAGTATCATACTCAAAGCATTTATGCATTTCTGCTACTTACCATGACATGTTTTCCTATCAGGCAGCAGAACAAAACCTTTCGGGCAGGTGCAGTAATAGGAGCCAGGGATGTTCACACAGCCCAAAGTACAGCCATGATTCCAGAAGCCACATTCATTGATATCTGCCAAAAGAAGCAGTTGCTGTGTCAGAATAATATCATCAGCCTGTGCCAGGGAATAGATTAATGAAACAAACTAACAGTATTCAAAAAGTACATCCTTTTCCCATTCATTTCACAAAAATATGTTTCTCCTAATAAATGACATAAAAGTAACTTTGCAGACCTTATTCACATCAGCTTTTAAAACCTTCTAGCAAAACCTACTCAGGCTGCATGCATCCCACGTAGGTACGTAGAGGATTTTCAAAAGTATGTTTTCTCATACAAATTCCAGTGTCAGTTAAATACTATTTGCAGAAAAAGAAATTACATTAGACACATTCTTCAGACAGAAATTATTCTAAAATATTTGGCTTCAACATAACTTAAGTAAAATTCTCAAAATCCAAACAGGGTTTAGAAGTTGAGACTCAGAAAGCAATCCTGGTGAATTTCCTGAGAACTGGAAGGATGATGCTCAGGCAGGTTTAAGGTAGGAATTTTGATGCCTTAATGTCTTTTTAAATTTGGTCAAGTTGTAAAAAAGATGCTTCTAAAAGTGATTAACAAAAATAGCTATTATTCATATATGAATAAAACAGCTGTTATTACCAGTAATGATAGCTTTTCATTTTTATTAAAACAATCCTGATTAAAACATTTAGAAACATGTTCAGAATTTGTGTCTTTTTTGAAAGTGGAGCCTTCAGAAAGCCATTTTGTTGCAGGACTTTTTAATGTTTCACCTTTGGTGACAGACCTGTTTTAATTTGGAACTAGATGATCTTAGGGTCCTTTCCAACCCTAACTATTCTATGATTCTATATAAGCACCCATAAGCATGTCTACTTATCTGAAGCTCCTTTAACTACTCAGGCTAAGACCAAAATTTCTCACAAGAATAGCCTTTGTGATACTTTCATAGGTCTCTTTTTTAGACAATTTCATAACCTGGAAGGACACAAAACTTAAATGGCACAACTGGATTTTTAAGATCTTGGAGTGGTTTTTTCATACCCAAGAGATGAGTAAAGTGGAAGAACAGAATAATTTTTTTCATCTGATAGTATAAAGTTGATGGGATATTCACATATTACCTTCACAAAACTGTTTATTTCGACTTAAAATAAAGCCACTAGAACATTTGCACCGATGAGTCCTTGAGTCTGGCCCGCAGATTCTTCTTCTGCACTTTTCTTTGTTCAAATCACAGGTTCCTTTTTCTGTAAGACCAAATATAATTTAAGTGTAGTGGAGTTCTTGCCATATCAACCTTCAAGGAGAAACTAATTTGAGAAATTGCTCAGTAATGTGTCTTCTCAACAGCAGGCTTCCTATGCCACCAATCCTGCACATAAAAAAGCAACAGAAAGAGAGCATATAGGCAAAAAGAGAGAAAAGAAAGATAAAAAGAGAGGAGGAGCATATGAAGGCTGGAAATAATTAGCACTAAGCAGTACTGAAGTCTCACATTACTTAACAAAATAATACAGCTGGACAGATCATAATGACCATACATTTCCTTTGGGCAAAAAGTATTAGCACAGTCTAGAGAATCTTTGTACTGACATGGATCCTGGTTTCTGACTATGAGAAATGCAACCATTGTAAATCTTGAACCCAGATTTAAATCTGTTTCTGATGTCCAGCAAGATATGCTCAAAGTTCCTTCAAAAAATCTTCAGGTACAGAAAAAAGTACCCAAAGATCCTCAGAAGCCTTCCTCCTTCTCTTGCTTCTCAGAAAAAGGAAAACAAGTATTCAGGTATCCTTTTTCATGGGAAGGATTTGCAGAACCTTATGTCTGTGCTCAGCTATCTTTTAGAGCTGGTACTTTTGCAGATATGCTGGGCTCCTGGTTTTATTCTTGTCTCCCAAACTATTATTTTTGGTTTAATCTTCCTAATCTTCTTCTGGGGTGCTTGCCCCTTTCCCAAGCTAAGAATAGTTGAACTGCTGCTACTGAATGTGAGTATGCAGCCACCCACACACAACACGGTTTTTGCCCTGTGATGTCTGTTTAACATATAACTCATACAGGCTCATAGAGGCAAAGAAATTTGTAAGTGAATATTTTTCCTGTGCTATTTCCAATACACTCTCTAAATGCCAAGATGTGGAAAGCAGCATAATATTCAAGGTTGACAGTTAGTCTTCTGCTAGCCACAACAGAGAAGAAAATGCTGGCCGTTTGGTGGAACGATAGATCACATCTATAAAAAACTGAAATAATTTCCCATTCAGACACTTTAGATTGGCTGAAATTGTCAACGTTGCAGGTATTTGCAGCAAAATATCAAATTCTTCTCCAACAGAATTTGCATAACTAAATGAAAAATTATTGAGGGATGACTAGATGGATATTGTTTATGATTAGTGTTATCTTTTGAGAGACTTGAATTTTACATAGTTTTAGCTGAGCTTCTCTTTTTGTAGAATTAATTTTGAACTGAACCCTTAGTCTTTGTCCCTACTGCAACTGAGTCAGGAATATACAGTAATGGGGTGTACAGTCTTCAAATACAGAACTCATTAGCTTAACAAACATGCAAGTGTACAAAACAATACAAAGCAGAAACAAGACCACATTCAAGACTTCATCTTGTGCTTATCACTGGTGCTGGCTTTTTGCCCCTTCCTTTTACCGTTTCTGGTCTAATGAGACCTAAGATACCCAGGAATTACAGGAGAAATAACAGAAGCAATAATTTTACCATCTGGGCAATCTCAAGAAAATATTCTTTTTTAACTGAATAATTTTTAGAACCCTATAATGCCAAATTAATATGTAAAAAAAAAATCATATTTCAAAACTTACAGTGAATACTGACTAGATTATGAAATACAAAGTTTTTAAGGTGATATTCTCTAGAAGAACAATAATTATAAACCAACTTTCTAGTTTCTTTGATTTTTGTAGGTTTTTTTCTCTTCCCATCACCTCTTTCATATGGTAATGGCTGTTCTTGGATAATAGCCTGATGGTAGTATCTTACATTGGGAAAAAACCAACATAACTCCTGAAAGAAAAGAAACATCCTGAGTATATTGAGTGTCATTAACCTGTCAAAGAGATATTTTTAAAAAAATTCCAGAAGCAATCTATAACATTTTAAGGTAATGGGATATTTTACAAACCACTAATAAAAGTGTGAAGAACATTCCAGCAGGCATTTATAAATACATATACTGTCATCAAATCTAGGGTTAGCTGTCTAAGAACATTGAGGTGAATTAGAGGCTGTCTTCCAGAAACTGTCGTACCAAAGTGGTTTTCTGCGATTCTGGAAAACCTGTACCTGAATTAATTCTCTTTTCTGTATTTATTGGCCCTGACCAATCCAGGAAAGTCTTTTGAAAGAGAAAGGGAAAAGAAGACATGAGGAATTTAATTAGTAGATAATCCAAATTCCAGTAAAAAATTCAAATCATTTCAGTTGAGCACTTCTCATCAGTTCTCGTTTCATCTGAAGGACCTCACTTGCTATCTTCTTTAAAGAAGGCCTGATAATTCACAGCTGACACGACACTGCAACAAATACTTTCTTAGCTTGTACTGAGCATCCAATTAGTCTAGGTATGCTTTTATCTCCAGGTTTCTCTGTTGTAAGATCAGCTATAAATCTCATTTGTACGCCAGGCTCATTAGTCCTCCTTTCATACCAGTCTTGCACTGGATAAGCTAAGTAACGTACATCCAAAGTCCAAAAAGTTCCTCTGGGTTCAGCATGTTAAGCTTCTTTCTACTCCATCATTTCCCAGACATTTTTACAAGAAGGTATTTGAAATAAAATTAAGGCCTACTGCTGACAACACTTACTGTCATACAAAAAATTTACTAAACATGTTGGAAATATAGGGATATATACTGCAAGGCATTTAAAAATGTTGGTAGTTTACTCATTAATAAAAGTGGGGAAACCCTTTTTGCAGAGGAAGGAGAAACACTAGAAAGCAGCACATCCTGGTGAAAGTAGAGTTAATCTTTTGAGAAAAGAATAAAAACTAAGTGCCCATAGTCAATGAAATTATGCTACATGCTCTGGTGGAGACAACATAGGTAACCCAAGTAATACCCCTGAGGTTCATGAGCTAACGTTCTTGGTCATTGTTTCCTCCTCTCCATCTTCAAGTTCATGCAGACACGGTGACAGACACCTCATAGGCTTCATAAGACCTTCTAAATCACATTGTAACAACCCTGAGATGTGTGGAACTGTCTGCTCCACAAATTTATCCTTAGTTACTCTGTGTGAAAGCACAAAATGTGTCAGTGGAAAAAAGTGTTTAGTTTTGCAAGGATGAATGTTTTCCTTGAAGGAACCACAGAACAGGTATTGCCTCTGAATGGAGCCTGCCTGTGTTTACAAGTATAAGCTTGATTTCCAGGAACACTCTTTTCTGCATCTTAACAGCTCTCTGCATTGCAAATAAAGCTTTTGAAGGGGAAAATTTCTTTGAAGATTTTGATTTTCCCACTCATACCAGGCTTCAGGAAGGAGAGGCATCATGGTATCCTATAAAACTGTTGGTTGGCATGAAGAAAGACAAAGCCTATTTTATAGTAGATATTTAGAAATGGTTCAAGAGAGAGATTTACGGTTTCTTTTTTGTTCATATGAACAAACACTACTTTCTCCTTATGTCTTTATACCATCTGTGAACCCATGGACATCTTCCTTTAGGAGTTCTGCAACTATTGCTTGACACACAAATGCCTCTATACTGTTTGTTCAGTTGTTTATAACCAAGCAAAACTGGTGACAAAAGCTATTCCATTAAAGCAAGAATACTGTGTAAATACTTTCCAGAGTTCAGAGAACAAGACATTATTTCTCCTGGAAATCCCCAACTTCTTACTGTCTCAGCAGGACTTCTCAAGGAGGGTGAGCTATCCATAAGCAGCTACCTTCATTTTCTGATTTACAGTGAAAGGCAGTGACATGACCGCCTCATACTGTAGGTTGCAACTGATAGCAGTTAAAGAGACCCAATGCTCTTATTTCATACTTATTATGGCAGCTTCAAGTCCATCTAAAACAGGTTGACTATTAATCCAGACATTTCACAACACAGCTGAGATATCACAGTATAATTGTAGCACATACTGTGCACTTAAAATCCTTCAGTGCCATAATAATTGAAGGTATTTAGATGCACATTAGAATAAAACTTCCAGAAAGGAGCAGACATTTGATAAATGTTATCTACATGGAGGATTAAAAAGCTGTATGCCTTGTGCATTTAGCAGGAAGACATGAAAACATCTTCGTGAAAACAAAGAGGAGAAAAACACATTTACCTGCATGCGTATTCAGATTAATGAAATGAGTGGCTTATGGTCAACACACTTTCAGCCTGATACTCCAGCTGGAGTTACATACATAAAGTGGAACTGCAGAGGGCCACAAGGACGATCAGGGGACTGGAGCACCTCCCGTATGAAGATAGGCTGAGAAAGTTGGGGCTATTCAGCCTGGAGAAGAGAAGGCTGCGTGAAGACCTCCTAGCAGCCTTCCAGTATCTGAAGGGGCCCTATAGGGATGCTGGAGAGGGACTCTTCATGAGGGACTGTAGTGACAGGACAAGGGGTAATGGGTTCAAACTTAAACAGGGGAGGTTTAGATTGGATATGAGGAAGAAATTCTTTACTGTAAAGGGTGGTGAGGCACTGGAATGGGTTGCCCAGGGAAGTCGTGAGTACTCCATCGCTGGCGGTGTTCAAGGCTGCATTGGACATAGCCTTGGGTGTCATGGTTTAGTGGGAGGTGTCCCTGCCCATGGGAGGGGGGTTGGAACTAGATGATCTTCAGGTCCTTTCCAACCCTAACTATTCTATAATTCTATGATTCTATGATCACAAAAGTTGAAGGAAACCTTCCCTTGACTTCACCAAGGCTTGGAATTTTGCCAAAGAAAATTATTACTGTGAAAAATCGGAGTGCATGACATTACATATCCTGGCCTATATCAGAAATAGAGTGGCCAGCAAGATTAGGGATCATCCCCCTGTATTCAGCACTGGTGAGGATGCACCTAGAATTCTGTATTCACTTCTGAGCCACTCCTCACTGCAAGAGAGACATTGAGGTGCTGGAGCAGGTCCAGAAAAGAGCATAAAGCTGGTGAAGCGTCTGGAGCACAAGTCTGATGAAGAATGGCTGAGGGAACTGGGGTTGTTTACTCTGGAGAAGGCTCAGGGGGCACTTTATCACTCTCTACAGATACCTGGAAGGAGGATGGAGAGAGGTGGGTGTCAGTCTCTTCTCCCAAGTAACAAGTGATAGGACAAGAGGTAACAGTCTCAAGCTGCGCCAGGGGAGGTTTAGATAGGGTATCAAGAAAAACTTCTTCACCAGAAGGGTAGTCAGGCATTGGAATAGTTTGCTCAAGGAAGTGGTGGAATCACCATCCCTGGAAGTGTTCAAACACTGTGTAGATGAGGCCCTTAGCGACAAGGTTTAGTGGTGGTTTCGGCAGTCCTGGGGTAACGGCTGGAACTGATGATCTTCAAAGCCTTTTCCAGTCTAGTTGAATCTATGATTATTGTTCTCACACATACAACTGTATCATTACAGTTTACTTACCAAAATCCTGAGAATCTGTTCTTGCACCCGGCTGTTTAAATGGATGCACCACTTTTATCTCCGCTGGTGGAAAAAATGATGGATTCAGGCTAATTGTGACTACAACTTTTCCAGTATACTTGTTGGCTCTCCATATCATACCAGATTTCAACTCTGAATAGTACAGATGCTCAGCAAACAGAGACATACCAAGCAATTGATGTCTACAAGAAAATAAAATAACACAAAATGGCACATTACCTGATGCCTATGTATTTACTCCGTCATACATTTCTGAGCATCTAGTTCAGTCAAGTTCACTGTTATTAACAGTTACTTGCATTCTTATATATCTTACATGTATGAGAATCAGATGAAGTGCCAGACACACTCCCAAATAATCCAGCACCCAGAATTCTTCAGATTTTCAAGAAATAACATGCAAAATGGATAACCTGCATTTCTCACAGCTTATGTGAGCTGTTATTCAGGACTGACTCAACTGACAGAGAAAGCCTAGGTATCAGCTCCAATGTAGGGAGAAACCAACTTTGCGTCCATCATATGCAAATGGTGTGCTGTATATTTAAATCAGAAAGCCAGTAAACCCATGTATTTTTCTCATTTTGCTGTTGGCAATCCCTATTACTTATATGCCAATCTAGCCATACTGACAGAGACTGCAGTGATACAGGTGACCTTTTCCTGGGTACCTCATCAAAACACATGCATGCCATGGAGCATCTGAACCACTGCAAAGCATGAAGACCAAATATTAAAGGTACCCAACAGCACATGGGTCCAACAGCCCCCTCAGATGTGCTTAGCCCCAGCACTGGGGAGCAGAAGGGAACAAGTCTGTTGTGTAGAACAGTTTTCATCACATCCCCATTCAACAGCTAAGGAGGACAATAGGCTTAGAGCAGGATAGGAAGGGCCTGATCTAGCTCACTCTCTTGAGCACAGATCAGACACTTGAGCTCACCCACTGTGACCTTGGACAAATAATTTAATCTCTGCTTTTGGCTTCCCTATCTGCGTAAAAAAGCCACTAATAAACACTCAGAGAGGATTTCTAAGGATTAAGTAGTTATCATTTGCTAAAAGCTTTGAAGATGGAAAGTATGGAGAGGCAGTATTATCCTTACAACAGTGACTTTTTTCCATTTTCCGATCAGAAGTTGTAGATTTACACTTACAGGCCATTTGCACTACACTTTATACATCTTCCTGTGCTATGAATTGACAAAATGAAAGGGAAAATGAGAAAGAGGGCTTTCATACATCCCCAGGAAAGGAGTCTTTTCTTTCTGACAAGCTAAGAAAACTCACCGGACAGAGTTTTTGAGCAAACGAACAGCTCTGCCATCATAGTCGCATGATCCAATATGGGAAATGTCTTTCCCATGGTCATGTTGGATCCAGTAGAGCCTTCTATCAACCAGATCCAGTGAGATTGCCTTTATTTTTTCTGTAGTTCTTAAAACACTTCTCACAGCACTTCCACTGAGAGACAGTTGGTGTATGCTTGAAACAGTACCATCTGAAGACCAAAATAATAGCCTGCAAGCAAGAGAGGCATAATTTGGAAAGAAAGAACAAACAAACAAAAACACACAAAAAAACCCCAAACAATAAAAAAAACACCAAAATAAACCAAACAACCACAGCTGCAAGATCACATAACTGCTCCATACTAATTTTTAGTTGTTCCTGCACACAGAATTCTTCAGTCTTACCACAATGCTTTCAGAATCAAAACTAATAAGAAAACAAAGGAATTCCTTAATACTCACCTATTTCAGGATCTTTCCTTTACATAGCTCTATTTAGAACTGAAATAATTTTTGACAACAAAGCATTGTCAGTTTAACAGAAGCTATGGTACCACTAATGCTTTGTTATCATTGCTTTCTTATTTTAATAAATATGTTTCTAACAGAGACTGTATGGTTGTTCAGCAGATTGTTCAGGAAGCAATGAGATCCTAGAATTTTCTCTCATGTAGGTCAAGCAGGAATCAGCCCAGCTTAACTATGATGTACTCTCATCTGTCTCTCTGCTTTGTTCCAACATATGGTCAGAGAAAGAAACTGGAACTACCTCTTCATTCTAAGGGGAACTCATACAGACATGTGGAAAGGCATGTCTCAGGCAGATTGCCATTGCCCCCTGCCCCTGGGGAGGAATCTATCTCCAGAAATTCTAGTTGAACTTATCACTTAAGTGCTTAACTTAAAAATACCATTTTATTATTGTTCTTGTTTCTTTCTACCTTCCTGCTGGTTATAGCAGCCAATCTATGCTGTTATTAAATTAAGTCAGAGTCAAAACGCAACTTCAACACTCAAAACAGTCATGCACTGAAGCTACTTATATGTCAAGTTATTCACGGATTAGAACCCAGATTTACCCATATGACTAAGGTTAACAACAGTTCTTCCAAAATAGCAACTTATCTCTCATTCATGTATATTTCATTTTTTAATATTTGGGTTTAGATTTTTTGTTTGGGTTTCTTCTGCACAAAAATTCCAACAGGTACCACCATTTCGCCTCGTGTTCACAAAATTACAGTATTTATATGTACAAAACAATGTTGCATAAAGCCATCTTCACTACGCTGAGATTCATAATTTGTTAAAGGCTCTAAAGTGGAGCTCTCACTGGCAAGGGACTATACTAAACCAGTAGGAAGAATCAACCCCTGCCTCACAGCTTTTCTTCTCTGTTACATAGTCTCAGAGTTTCCTCACAATTATCATAGAGTACTAATGTATAAGTCAAAATGTATTCCAGAAAGACACCCCAAATTCATACTGCCATTTTTAAACAATTATTATCTGCTTGCATTTCTGTAGCACCTGTTATTTAATAAACATCAGTACTCTGGAAGTTCAGAGTTCGAATGCTAAGATGCATTTTTTACAGATAAGGAAACTAAGAAACCAAGGGGGTTGTAGTCTCTATGCACAAGTTTTGTAAATCAGCTGTCATGGGTTCAGCAGCAGCAGTCATTTTTCTCCTTCTTGGTAGCTGGTGCAGCGCTGTGTTTTTGACTTTCGGCCTGGGAACAGCGCTGATAACACCAGTGTTTTCAGTTACTGCTTGGTAATGTTTTGGTCTGACCAAGGACTTTCTGAGTCTCATGCTCTGCCAGGGAGGAGGGGAAGCCGGGAGGAAGCAGAGACAGGACACCTGACCCAAACTAGCCAAAGAGGTATTCCATACCACAGCACGTCATGCCCAGGATGTAAAAACGGAGGGCAGAGACCTGGAAGGGTGGGGGTGCACTGCTTGGTCGGGCTGGGTATAGGTGGTGAGTGATTGTATTCTTTTCCCTTGTATTTCTCTTGTCATTATTATTATTGGTGGTAGCAGTAGTGATTTGTGTTATACCTTATTTACTAAACTGCTCTTATCTCAACCTGTGGGAGTTGCATTATTTCGATTCTCCTCCCAATCCCCCCAGGAGCTGGGGGGAAGAAAGAGGGGGGGAGTGAGAGAGCGACTGCGTGAGTTGTAGAGGCTTGAACCGTGACATCAGTGTAGGGACAGAAGACTACAGTTTATTACTGACTCACTAGCCTCCCTGTAAGGACATGAGTACAGCTTTTATGCATGGTGAATCACACCTAGGTGAATATACGCACTTGTGTCTCCCCACACATTCGCATAACTTCAGCAAATATATCCCTAAAATGACATTTGTAGCATATTTTGCTGGCATTTGACAGTGGTTTTGATGACTTCTGGATATTTCAAAGATTGGAAAATACTACATTTAATAGCAAATCAGAAAATATTATAAAAATATATACTAATGTTCAGGCCTTTAAATCCTACCCAAGTGCCAAGCCTCCAAAAAATACTATTAATGCTCCTGGCACTAGAAGATTGGGTTAGGTATAAAAGTACTAGGAAAGGACACAAAACATTTAGTATTAAAAGAGTTTCACAAACTGCTGAGCAACTTTACTATGAATCAGGACTGGCAATGAAAACATGCTTTTGCTGTACAAAACAGAAGCATCTCAAAGTCTTCTAAAGCTTTTATCTTTACAACTTTAATGGAAGAGGCTTATGTGTAAAGTGAAATTATCACAGAGAGATCACTGTGACAACTCACACTGATAATTCGTGGGGTGGCCAAATCTCTTATGTGAGTATGGTTCCCAGTGTAAAAGGCTTGAAGCTGAAAGAAGCATTTCTATGAAGGCCAAATTACTAGTGATAGAAAGTATCAATGGTAGATTCAGAGCCAATATTCAGAGCAACTGACAAAGAGACGAGAAAGAGGAGTGCAGTTTTCAATTAAGACTTTTTTCTCAGAAAATACACCAATTTATATTATAAGTGTGCCAAGTTTGGAGCATAAGGGACTCCAGCGCTTGCAGGCATCGTTCCCCTTTGCTGCTCTGATCCTGCTTTCTGCTGCCCTGAAGCTTTGCTGATTTTGAGAAAGAACAGGCAATGCATCTTTTCCCTCAGCTCTCCTCACTAGCAAAATTTTCCCTGATGACCAAGAGGTACAGATTCTGCATTGGACTTCAGTAGGCTTTTCTCACACACTTCTCTATTTCTCTTTTATATGCTTATAAATCTTTTATCTTTTGTCAAAGTTCAGGGAGGTATTTATTTATAGATAATACACGGTGCACAGATTAGCCCGGCAGTCTATAAACCACAGTCATAGTACTTTGCATATTTTGAGTCCATTTCAATTAAAACTACTAACCTAATTAAAATTACCTTTGCTCAGCATCAATGGTAATCCTTGTGGGACGACCAACACCTCTTAGAAGAACTCGCCGTTTCTTCCCATTCATGTCTGTTGCTTCTATGGCTGCTTTCTGTCTATTGGCCCAGAAAATGTCTTGATTTATCCAGTCAATAGCAAACCCTGAAATGCCTTTGTCTATGTAACATAGCCTCTGTAAACAAAAGAAAAAAGTTGACAACAAGAAGCATCTTAATGATTACACTGAACTAGGCTTTCAATATAAGGAATAGATTTCCAGACTGAAGATTCCCATTTCATTCCTCTGCCTGCTTCATTTTCTCTCAGACCTGTAGATAACTATTCTATGATGCTATACTTCTCTTTCTTATTTTTCTAGTCCCTTTCATTTGGTCCTTGTACTTACACATACTTCTGAATTGAGTGACCCCATGCAAAAGGGAAAACTCTTCTCCATGAAAACTACACTGGACTAACCTTTTAACTACAACTTCTTGCATTTGACACACTAAGAAATACCCAGACCTGTACTGTTACAGATGAAAGACTTCCTAACAGACTGCTGCTGGACCCAGATCCCTAAAAATCACTGTAAAATACATCAGTGAAGACTCCACATGGGTACACAAACCCTGGCAATCTTAAACAAAAGAAGGCTCTCACAGCGTTAAAGTTCAGCCACAACCGCCTGTCTGCCCTTCTTAATCAGGCAGATGCAATGAATTGCATAGCTTTTTCTGAACAAAGGATGAAGTGCTAAAAGAAGCATTTATGCAACTATAGAAACCAATAGAAAGTTTGAGAAAAAATTAGTAGGAATTCAAGCACATTCTTCTCACAGCATTTGTGCCAGTTTGAGTTACAGTAATCTGGCAGAGAAACTTCCATAATGACAGGGATTAATTTAAAAATGTTAGAAACATCATTGTCTTCAAAGGTTTAGATTGTCTGAGTTTCCTCTCCTTCATTTTTCGCACCCCTTCACTTGATCCACAGGGAATACTAAATGTATTGCAAATACCAGTAAAATAGCCTAGATTCAGGAACATAACTATTACAATAACAAAAAGTATTAAATAAGTCTGAAGTGCTAATCAATGACCAGGAATGGCAGAATTGTACCTAAAGAGCAGGTGCTTTCCAGGGAGGGTTTTATGCCCCCTAACTTGGAGAATTCCAGAAAACTGATTACTTTACCTCTTGTTTTGTACCATTCAGGTGAATTCTTTGAAGCAGTTGCCTTTCAGAGTCTACCCAATACACTCTCTCTTCTGTATAATGAAAATCCGTAAGTGTTAACTGGCCCGTATCAGCCACCAATCTTTCATGATTGGTCCCTTCAGTATCAATTCTAAAGATGGCATTTCCATGGCTAAAAAGTAGGAATGGTGCAGGGTCTGCAAAAGAGACCAATTAACGGATAAGCATTGTATTTTTGCTGCATTAAGTTCTCATCAGTATTATACTAGCTAAAGAGAAAGTTCAGGATCTAACCATCTCTCTTGTATTTTAATAACTTTCTAGGCATGTCTCAGAGAACCAATACAACATAAATTTAATTGTCCTTTCACATTTCATGCTGAAAGCTAGGTCAAAAATATGAGTCATGAAACTGAGATTGCAGTGTCTGTTAACCATTAATTGTAAACCCTACAGCCTAGTCTAAGGTCAGAAGAACTACTGCATGCTTGCCTACAGAGGTTGGAAGAATTATGCCATGGATGCATCCTTAAGTTGAAGACTACTTCCAGCTATTGCACTACAGCATGAATTTATCACAGGCACATGGTTTGAAGTCTCAATTTAGCTATCCAAACAGGGAAATTGAAGATTCCAAGACAGAGTAAAGGAAGAAGCAAGAGTCTGTGGAAGTTTCTTGTGATGCAGATGGCTGAAGGAAACCAAAAGATCTATACATAAACTTCTACAGCTCAATGGCAACAGCTTGTTCCAGACAAAAACTATATTCATATTGAGTGAAGAGTAAGAGAATATCAGTAAGATAACAATAAAGTGTAAAATGAAATGAGCTCCAGTTATGCCCTATACTCTAGAAATCCAATTAAGTTTGAAAGTGATGAGCAACAAGCATTGCCGAAATAGTCTTAATGTAGCCTTAAAACCAGGTGATAAGTATGGAAGTATGATTAGTTGGACATAATGTTGGGGGCTAGAGATTACATTACCGAAGTTTCTTTGTTATTTTTAGGGTTTCACCACAGAGCAAGGTTAATATTACCCTAGGAACATTAACTGCATTTCCAAACCACAATGGTTTTCATTTAGGCAATTTGAGTATTATGGCTGTCTATCAAGCATATAGCAGAGGAAAAGAGTTTTTATGTAACCAGTTACAATTAGACTACATTTTAAAAAGAAGCATTTTTTTTAAATACATATATATAGATGAATGAAAAAAGGAGGGTATACAGCCTACTCTTTAATTTACCAACAGCAACATCCAATCAAATCTGATTGTGGTGAGAATGGTGGGGGTTTCTAACGTGGTTGCTTGAAACAACAGATCATGGCATACAAATAATGCTCTAACCAAGTAACAATGAAATGCAATTAATGATATACATCCAACAGAATGACAGCTTTCAAGACTATGTAATCACTTGTTGAACTGATCTTCCTGCAGTGCAGAAGCAACCCTCTATTTATCGGGGAAGGATGCCATCAAAGACTCAAAGGTACACTTTCATAAGTTTTCTTACACATGCATCTTTGAAGATTAAACTCTTTTTTATTGGCCAGTTTAGCAAACTTTAACTAAATATTTTCATTATTAGCATGAAACCTGGGGCTTTAAACTCAACAGGTATTACCTGTACAATTTTTAGCCAGACGCTCTAGCTTCATCATGATTGCAAGGTTGTTTGGTTCAACCCCTTTCACATCAGAGAAATGAGACCAATTTTGATTTCTCCAAGTGAAGGAAGTTCTGACAAGCGCCAAAGATGCCATTTTCTCCTGTTTATAATTTTGTTTCTATACTGACAGACTGTTGCATCTTAAATTTTCAAGCTATCACTCAGTTATAACAGCTGCTTCTAGGATTTTAGCGACTCCTTTTTTCTGCTGCTATTTGCACTGAGCAACACCATGTGAGAATATTTGAACTATGAAGACTTGTGTTACGTAGATGGTAAATGAACAGTGAAGTGCAGCAAGGTTGATTTTATCTCAGGAATTTGACAGCTGTACTGCCGGCTTTTTTGCCAATTAGTTGACTAAGAGCATTTATATACTTTGTTTTTGTCCTTTCCACTCCTTGAATTTCCTATCAGGCATCTGTGAATAACGGTTGCAAATGGATTAGGGACCAAACAATCAAACTTTTATTGCAGAGGCACCAGTCAGATTTGGGTCTTAATTTTATCAAGGGTTTAATTGACAACTAAACAGCACACGCATTAAAGAGCTTCCTGTCTTTAAAACATGAGGGTATTTCACTTAGTGTACCCCTACAGGAGGGTTTATACCTAACATAAATATTCTTTACCCACCACAGTGTCTCCTCTTTCTCCTTGTGCTACAGATGTCAGTAATAACATTTAAAATAAGTTGAAGTCCTCAAATATTAAGGTAGGATTGTTCTTTAAAAGATATTTGTGCAGAAATATCACTGTGGGGTAGGGTAACATGTTTGGTTTCACTTCAGTTCAAAAAATAGTTCATTAAAAAAAAAATCTATCTTTGTGAGTCATGTGTTTCTGTCAATAATGATGACTCTAGGAGTTGACTAAAGTAATTGTGTTGGCGCTAATTTGGGAGCTACACAGAATACTTTTGGTCATGTTCATAATCCCAGAGTCTACATACATAGAGACTCAAGTACATTTCCTACTTCCTAGATCAGAAACATGCCATGTCATATCACATCTTTGCATTCACAAGAGTCCTAAGTAAAAATTAGTCAGAAAAAGAAAACCAGTGCTCCTGGATCGGAAGGAAACTGTAACATATCCCTTGAAAGAACCAAAACCAAACATTCAGGAAACCTAGGAGGAGAGGCGAGAGATGAACTTCATGGCCCTCACACCTTATATTCTAGATGCAACATAGGATTAAACCAATCAATAAAATCCAACTAGATTTGTTTTCCCTGGGTAGCATCTGTTGAGGACAAAATTAAGATTATTCAAAGGCCATAACTGTGTATATTCTCCTTTTTGAAAGGCCAAAAGTTTTTAACATTTATATGTGTCTTACACATCAAAAACTATTTATACATTCAGAACAAAGTGAGGAATAGAAAGAACTCACAGTAGCATTCATTTTTATTAAGAAACTGCTAATGGACCAAACCAAAAATAAGGGCTTCCTGCTTATGATTTCACAGCACTGCCTCTGTAACCTAAACACACTGGAAAGACCTCAACACCAAGAGATTGAAAGAGGCAAAGGTAGCAAAAAATCTTATGTACTGTTGCATTTTCCTGGAAGTAGTAAGGACAAGATAAGAGAGTTTACAGTTCAGAGAATACAGAGTGTGTCAACTAAACTGGAAGTCATTGTTTAGTTTATTTGTTTCCATATGTTCATTCATCTTCCCACCACCACACTTTCCATTCTTCACCATCACTCTCCCGTGGCACCCACTTTTGGCCTTGCCATTTACCCACACAGTACAAGACGCAGTTTTCCATCAGTGAACAGGAGCACCCCAGACACTCTCCAGTAGGGACCAGCCAGGTATCATTCTCCTTTAAAAATAAAGCTAACTAAGTGTCTAAAGCTCTTTTCTACGTAACAAAACAGAAAATTACCTTACCATTCACATAGCAAGACTTTTTGTCAATGTCCAAAGTGTAGCCAGGTAAACAGGAGCAGATGTAGGACCCTGGAACATTGATACAGGTTTGGCCACAGATTCCCAAACCACCTTCAAGGCATTCATCAATGTCTGAAACACATTGTTGAATGGATGAGAAAAATTCAGCTAGCAAAAGTAACAAAGAGAAAGAATACCGTTGACATAGTTATCTAATAATAAATTGGTCGCAGAATTTAATATCCCATCATTAAAAAAAGAAAGGCAGATGGCTGCATTGTTTCATGCATTCATTTCAGAATTACTGTTTTTTCCATTGTCAAATACACAGTGATTTTATTTTTCGTTAGAAGAGTGTCCAAGGAAATTACCATTCTCCTAGTGTCTGGGCACTCTGACCTCTGATTGCTCAAACACAGGGAACAGACTTGACTTGCTCTTCACTTCTGTGATTTGCATTATCATTTGCTATGCAAATGCTGCTTGCAGCTGCTTCCTTTTATCTTTATCCCTCTTTCCACAGTAATAATTTTGCCAACAAATTACCAAACTTTAGGGAACTGCAAAATAGCAAACAGACTTCCATAGCACTGAGTTCCACAGTGAGCTCATTTTGGTTTGAGCCAAATCTCAAACACACATACAAAACATCAAAACCCCCACAGTATTCTGACAGCAACAAGCACAAGCCAAGGCAACAAACAAATTAATTAGAAACTGGGCTTTTAACTGATAGAATAGGCTAGAGCCTTTAGGAATTAAAAGATACTTTAGGTATTTATGGTGTTTTATCAGGGCTTGAGGCAGTAACTACTAATTAAGTCCTAAATTAAGGACATTATTTTTCAGAGAAAGGTCACCACTGAAGAATATATTTTGCACTGATAGGAAAGAAATTAAACCCTTTGCTGTTACCATGGATGATTGTCCTAGAAAATTTAGATAAATTTCAATTCCTACTGAAAGCAAATACATCTGATAGTAACTTCCTGAGGTGCTTCACACTTGATGGTACCACATCCTGGTACATTTCTTGCACGACCACTGTTAGGGTTGCTCTAAAAAGCAGCTTTTTCCCTCCCCAAGTTCTGTTTGATGTCAGTGAATTTTGGTCTGGGTTTTGTCATCTGACTTTGCACATACAGGAAAAAAAGGAATCAATGTAAATTATTTTAAAGAGACACATTTGATTAAGTCACTAAAGGACATTGATTCATAGCCAAACTGCATATATGTATTGAGTTATACCAAAGATAGCTCACAACAATTTTTTTTTTTCTGTATTCCTGACCAAGAATTTAGGGCAATGGAAATGTTTCTCCATGGGTAACTTATCCAAGATGATTATTTGAATCAAGTGCAAATTACCACAGTATTTCAGGAGGAGCAATAGGTGAGGATTCACCTAGTTCAAAGAAGGTCAGAAATGGTACCTCATGATAACTACAAGTAATTTAACCAGCTCACACCAGCACTTTGAATGAAACTTCTAGGGAGAGCCAAGCAACGAGATCTCTGACATCACATGGGTCTGGGAAACTTGCTTCTTTAACCCCTTTAAAAAACTACATGTAGCAGAAAATGTTTTGGGGTTTCTTGTGTGTCAGGTATCAGAGTTGTTCATAAGAATGTTAATAATTTATAGCCACCTAATGTGTCTGTACAGACTAAGTAATGTTTTCGAATTGTTTTCAGAGATCTCCCACAATCTTATGTTCCACATAGCAAATGAACTAATCTGACAATGTATGAAACGTAATCAGAGCACATGAAACCAATTTCTGTTGAACAGATTTTGAAGGTAAAGCAGAAGCATTTTCAGCAACTTAATCCCATAAAGCACTCTAATTCTAACCCACAATCTTCTTCAAGCAATCTGCTTTCAGAAGCATATTTTCCCACACATACTAGCGATGTACATGCAGTTCTCCACTGCATTAGAGTAACTCCTCCAAATCCCCTCTAGAAAGGTTTGACTATCTCAGAAGATTGTTAATGGGCTACAGAAACCAAGAGCTCCAGGTCGCCAAATTAAAACTAGCTACTCCTGGCTAACATTTCCTGCATATGATTTAAACTAAAGGGCTCTTTGACAGCCCATACAGGAGGGTTTTGGTGACCTCAACTCATTGTCACAGCTGCTGTCAGTGGCAGCAGAGACCTGAAGGAGTCTGCAGTTATGGACAGTGTTTGCATCTCTCCTTGATGCACTGGTTTTCAAATGGAGTAACTGGCTGACTAAGCTGGACAGCTAATCTGATCTGGTCACCAGTACAAAAGCAGGTACAAGACTGTATTGATAAAGGCTGCAGTGTAGGTTATGTCAGACAATATACTTTTATGACAATAGAAGCTTGTTAAATAAATCTGATGCTATTCCGATGAGGAAATCACAAGTATGGGTGATAAAGGTGACAGTGTAGATGTAACATTGCTACAGACAGAGCCATGTGAAACACCGATGTGAGAAATATTATTTGGTCAATAAAGAACACATTAAAAAAGAATAAGAAAGGTAGGTCTGACCTACAGATTGTGCTCATACTGGACAGAAAAGTGACCTCTTAGCATGTTACTGGGCAAGAAAATTCAAACCACAACACATAAACACAGGAGAAATTAATGACAGTGGAGAAATAATTTTACTTCTGTGTACGACAGGGTTGAGACTATATTGGCACACTGCTTGTATTTCTTAGATATTGGTTGTTAAAGGAGCCTGGAAATTTAGGAAGTGTATACAACAAGGATAAAAAAGGTGATTTGAAGGTAAGGAAAAGTGCCTTTCTGTGAGACACTTAAAGAACTCAGTCTGCTTAGATTATCAGAAAGAGGTTTGGGAGAAGGATTGATCATAGTATGTAAATACCTTCATAAAGAAAGAGTACCTTATTTTCTAAAGGCCACTATAATCTTTTGCAGGAAAGATTTAATAAGTACTGATGGTTGAGAACTGAAGTCAGAGAAATCATGTTTAGACATTAAGTTCACATTTTAACAGGAAGTGTGATTCCCTAAGGGAGCTAGCTACCAAGAAAAACTGTGAAGGTATGGAAAACGTCTGTGGATATACCCAAGTCAGGATCAGATTGGGAAGACATACTTTAACCAAGCACAGATTACTGAGCTATGTACTTAGGTAACTTAGTACAATGACCTGTTATTTACAGGATGGATTTTCTAGCTTTATATGAGTGTGCAAAACTGACTCTCCAAGAAAGAGCATGCTGATTGATCAGTCTACAAGAATTTACACTGCCTCCCAGTAATTGTTCTTGAAGAAAGGATTTCAGGGTTATCAATCTGCCCATTTTCATCCCCACCAAAGTTCACATAATAAAGCAAATCTCATCCATGCTGAAAAGCAAGCAGTCGCCCCAGCTGAAGAAAGGCTATAGTGGAAAAATAACAGCTCAATAAAAGATGAGGGGTTCAGTGGCGACAGAAGGCTCAGCCACTGGAGAATGCCCCTTCCAGAGGTAAACAGGAAACACCAACAGACACAGCACTATTGTAAAACATGCCACAGCACTACGAACATTCAGCTTTTATGGTGCTAACAATGGAAGAGGGTCCCATGTTCTCTTCTTTGCTTAAAGTACAAAACAAAAAAAAAGAAAGAGGGAGGGGGGAAAGTTGTTTCTTAAGGTTTAGGAGAACTTGATCATAAAACCGTCCATCAGGTGTAACTAGCAGTGCCTTCACCTGCACTTTTAGTGCCAAAACAAAGCATGGAGTTGCATCCTCCTGTAGCTGTGTTACGTGTCCTGGCAACCACATCCCCCAGTGGGAACTTTACCCTGTGAAAGAAATCGGCTTAGTGAACACAAAAGCTGTCTGCAATGCCCTGACAGCCAGCCTTGAAAGGAAGAATGAGGTTCTGCTCAGTTCTCAAAGGCTTCTTTATGCAAAAAATGCCTTGAGAATCAGCAAAACCGATGAATCATGTCATCATGATGTTGGCAGCTCTCAATGACTTTGCATACAAATATGCTACTTTATTGAGAGTCCTGAGAAATGCTCTGATTGCAGAAGGTGAAGCATTAGTATGCCTGGCAGGGATACAGAGAAACCACAGTGAGCCAGAAATTGCTTTTCATTATAGCCCCAAATACATACATTATATACATAAAATATGCATGTGCAGATACACACATTCATATAACCTCACTCAAATTTGGCTCCTTTGGAGCTGGGCTGGGAATTAATTCAATTTGCTGTATCTAGCCACCACCATAATCTTTTCTGCAAGGTTGAACATGAAATTTCATCTGGGTTACAAAGAAAGCAGCCAATGCTTTTTTGTCTATTTTGTTAAAAGCATACAGCTCAAAGAGCACAAGAAAGCCAGAAACTGAAAAAGGTGTTCTATCTATCAGCAGGCCACAATAAGATAGATGAGGCACAGCTCGGTATCTTCTCTCTCTGGTTTTGAATGAGGTTTAAAGTACAACCTGATCACCCACAATTTTTGAAAGAGATGCTATGAAGTGCTCAAATACTATGGTAAGAAATACAGAGTGAAAACAATAGGTCATTATCAACTCCTCAACTCTTCCAGTCCAGAGCCACAGAGGTGATCATATCACAGATATGACAGCAAGAGCAATCATATGATTTATTCAAGTGTAAAGTAGAATCAAATTTAGAATACAAATAAAATTTAGAAAACATTTTTAGATATCTTGAAAAGAAATGGTAAAAAAATGTCTCAAGGGACTACAGTGTCTTGAATTTTTTTCCTGTCTGGACTCAGACCTCAAAGGTTTGGGCACTAAAATAAAAAATAAAAAAAAAAAGATTGGGTTTTGTCTTCAGAATAAATTCTGAATTAGATGTGTAAACTAGTAACTACAAAATGGATGTCTGCTTTCTGGATCATGTAACTTGCAACATAATATTATTAGCTTGCCTTTCAAAGATTAAGTTAATGAGGCTGTCACTTGGCCCTCTTTGAAAAACATCAACAAATACTGTCATCTAGATCCGTTTAAAATCAGGTTTCAACCTGGATACTAGAAAGCAGTCAGTTTTGTTCAAAACAGAACACAAAATTAATATCTACTATTTTCTACTGAGCAAAACTAATGATGAGTCTTGTATTAACCAATGGTCCTGGGGTCTGCCCGTTAGCCCTCCTCAGGTTTAAGCTTCATGTGATGTGTGATACCACTTCTGTCGCTTCTTGTAACAGATTTTCCTCCTTCCTATTTTGATATAAGTTTTTACAGCTAAAGAAAATATTTGCCCACATTAGCTGTATCCAATTTCCAGAGAATTCAATGGGAATCTTCTTGTGCATTGGTCTGTGGGCTCAGACCCATATTAAAGAATTCCTCATTATTATTTAGTAACAATATTTTCAAGTATCTTTCCCCAGGGCAGTATAGTATGGAGTAAGCTAGCTGAAAGACAGCTATTGAAAACAAGGAAACAAGCATGCCTTGACTGCAGCTCTTCTGAAATCCAGGGGGATACAGTAGGGCCTCAACAAGTTTATCCCTATGTCCTAACAGAGGTAGACAACACAGTTATCCATTTCACTGGCTCTTACTACTCTTTATGCAATATTTGCAAAGAAAGGATAACTGTAAGTTAGCGAGGTTCTGGCATTTCATATTTCACAGAATATTACATAAGAAGTTTTAACAGTATGTGCTTAGAAGGCTGTATGGAACAAAGTGAAGCCAGGATTTGGCTAATTAAGATGAAATTAAAAATGTAACACAAAGAAGAATAGCTTAATATTCCTCATCAGCAGTGCTGCATGGCAGCAGAGTGGTGAGCAGTAAGAAAGAAAGAAGGAAAGCTTGAGACACAGAAAGAAGCATCTGACCAGAAAAACTGACCTATATAGCTGCAGTTGTCACCTTCAATTGCAGGCTGTAGCTCTGCAGGAATGCGCAGCATGTTAGCCCTGAAGAAGTGACAAGGTCTAATCAGTTAATGTCAGAAGCTAGTAGAGATGTGTGGAATTTAAGGTAAAACTTTAAAATTGTGGGTTGTGTTTTGCCTTCTTCAAAAGCTTTTTAACAATATCACTGTTTGGGGTTTTTTTTTAGTAACTGTCTCCCTTTGTTTTTAAAACTGACAAAGTGATTATTCAAAGTCAGCCCTGAAGCCAAAGTACACCTCCAATATCCAGAACATAATATCTTTAACTAGGATAGGCCAAGACTGACAGGCATTAATATCTAGTCTAAAACGGATAATGCAAGGGGCTGCTCTAGAGATTTCTTCAGATAAACAGTGTCATGTGGGAAACTTTTTGGTCTTGAGTGTGGAAAGCATCTATACAACATGAGAGAATAAAAAATAGTGCTGTTAAAGAAGTACTTCAGGAAGGTACAGAGAACTGATTCCAGCAGGCATAAGGCCCATTCTCTGGTGTACCACGCATGTAGAAACCAAAGCTGTCCCAGGACCAGCTTTGAAAGTATTATTACCTTGTAGGAATAATAACACCTGTATAGCCCAAACTGTGTGACAGAATCAGTGAAAGATGAGATGTGCTAGGGTATCTTTTTAATTAGAGATCATTGCATTACAGGGGATTAAGCAAAGGTGAAATTCTGACATGAAACGTAAGACTGAAGGATCCTTTGGTGGAATAGATTCCTCCTGCCCTTTCCTCTGTGTGCTGGATACACAAGTCATGCTCTGACCAGAAGACCGGATCTTTGATATTCTAGTTCATTACTCATGTGAGAGAGAGGGTGTAGTGGAAGCAAGTGGTAGGAAGCTGTAGGCAGGCTTTGAAGGTAATAGTGGGCATAAAAGTGGTGAGTGGGAGACATGACTCATACTACTGAACTGTGATCAGTGACAGCAAGCTGAACTATGGCTTGGCAACCATTCTTGGTGAGCTGTAATAAATATACCAATTGTAAAATGCTCTTTATCGCCTGTGACTGTGGTGGCATCCTGCCAGCCCTAAGGACTACCATGAACTGGGAAGGTATCTGCTGTCTGTTAGTAAACTGTTACAAGCCACACTTACTGGAAATTGTGTAGGCTTTTCTAGATTTATTTTCCATACTGACACTACAGATGAAGGTCTAGGTCGTCTTCTTCTTACATTGCTAAATAGCTCACTTCTTAATTAGTTCCTTTTATTTCTAGGGATAGTCAAAGATCAAAGACCTTCTCATCCTGTGGAAGGATAATGAAATCTAACCCTAAATGTCTCACATAATTTTATATAGCTATTTTAAGAGAGATTATTTGAATCCTGACTTGGTATGCCAAGAGAGGAGAGGCCTTTCAAAGGGGCCCACAAAAGCAAAGTTTGTAAGACAGAAAGTATGGGAGGACAGGTCATGAGGTCAGAACAAGACTACTCTGGTAAATGAACATACCCGTTTATCAGCAAGTTATGGTAGACTGGAAGCAATTTTGCAATTTTCATCATTGTCATCTTGATTTAATCATTTATTTTAAGCTGATGTCAGAAAGGGGGACTCAGTTACCTTTAAATAACCCATGTTTCTTAGACTCCAGTGAAAACATAGAACCTTCTTCCTCCTCTAAAGAAAAATGGTCTGGGCTACATAGGAGTTATTATTCTTACAAAAGACCTCTATTACTATTTCTTGCAAAGTTTCATGAACTACTTGCCATTCCATTTTGGTGCATTACCTAGAGCCACCCCCATTCATACAGCAGCTGAATGTGTCTAATTTTCAAGAGAAAAGACATAATGCAGGACAAGTGATGTCTCTATTAGTGGAAGAGTGATGTACAACAATATGCAAAATATGTCAACTGGAATAAAAAAATACATCTTTGAAGCCTTTTAAATGCCAGTATTTAGAGCGCATTTTGACTCATTAAACAATAGTCAAGCAATTCCCTTCATGTCAGAAAGATTCTTTTGCAATACATGAGCTCTTAATTGGGCAAACCAATAATGTAGAAGCCATAACCAATGTAAATCATAGTTAGCTTGTAGAAGCTATGCACATATTAGCAAACGGTGTGGACCCACAGGACTGGTTCTGTGAAGTGCAGAAGCTGCTGAGGGTATGACATACACACTGTATATATTTCAGGTTGAGGTTACCGAGAACCAGGTCTAGTCTTGTCCCATGGACCAAATGGCCATCAGCAGTGCAGAAGATAGATGCTCTCCTATGGGAAAAACTTCTGGTTTAGGTTGACCTAAAGGGAATCCAGTTTGTGCACATTGAGAGTGCTCCACAGCGTAAAGACAAGCACAGAAAGAAGTGGCAGCAAGATTAGTTTCAGAAGTATGCTTTTCATTTGAATTGAAGTATCAGTGTGGAAGCAGCCTAGGTGTGTTTGGTTCTCAGATAAACCTTCAGTCAGCTTTATAATTCGTACACAAAAAA
Organism: Ara ararauna; assembly: GCA_028858755.1. Classification (NCBI taxonomy): domain Eukaryota; kingdom Metazoa; phylum Chordata; class Aves; order Psittaciformes; family Psittacidae; genus Ara; species Ara ararauna. The sequence goes on along the minus strand of CM054376.1, from coordinate 58,262,417 downwards.
AAAAAAAAGCCAAGCTCCTCCTCTGTCAATACGAGTGCATTTAACATGCATACTTGTATTTTCAGCTTACAAGACGTCATTTCTTGGCAGAATGCACAGAGGAGGCACCTGTTATTAAATTACTGGAATCACGTAAAGAACTGAGTCAGAGCCTCTGAAGCCCAAGCAATCTAAGGCAAAAGCATTAACTCCATGTATTAGAATCCTTACAGAGTGCTTCCTCATCTCCTTACTGCAAAGCCCACAACTTCATTAGCTCTGGCTTCCTAAAAAAAATGTGGACTTTAAGGTAGCAAAGTAGTGAGAAGGGGTCTGACATTCTCTGTTTTACGCTTTGCAAAGAATAGGAACTGGCATTTTACCTTCATTAGCATAATCACTTCCATACGAGTAGAGGTGATTATGCTAATCTTAGTCATACATTTCACCCTGACATTAGTACTATAGTATCAAATGCCTGCAATTCATGTATTGTATGAGACATAATATTAAACATAAGCACACATATCTGCATGCACAAATAAACATAGAAAGAAGTTTTCAAAGTTATCTAGCCCACATCCAAGTATGCAATAATACGTAATTATTAAAATACTTTCTATATGCATATAGAAATACAAAAATACACCAATACGCACAAATTATGTACATACAGAAGTGTGAATATGAGCACGCACATGTATTGAAAATGCAGACACAATACAGATATGTCAATGAATTCTGGTAACTAGGGAACAGCTCAGATCTTTTAATGAGCATATAAAAGTTTATCCTGCCTTCTGAGAAAGAAAATCACAGAGAAGTGACTGATTTCTGAAAAACTAAACGAGTTCTATTCATTATGACAAGCAAAAGGTATCGAGAGGCTGATTTACCAGTTCTGCCAGTACATCGCACAATCAATCTGTAAAAAACCTCTTTGAAAATTATAAAGCTCAATTAAGAGAATACAAATGCAGTTTTCTTAATCTGTGAATGGTCAGGAAACTTACCTATACAAGCAGAGTTTTCAGACTTCAATGTGTATCCATTAGGACAGTTCCAGTGCTGCAGAGCTGAGAGGCTGACAAAACCAATTTTAAAAACCACTGACAAAAAAGCAGCAAAGAAGAGAAACATAATCTTGAGGGGTTCTTTTGAACTGCCACTGGAGAAAAACTAGCTTGTATTCAGTCATATCCAGGGCAAGATGAACATGTGTAATCCCAAAAGGTTTCTGCAATCTCCTACATTACACTCAGACATCTTATCACAATACCAAGTTTTATCTTTGCCTTGCTTTTCTTGTCACTTTAGCCCTTACTGTGTCTGACTACAACCTTGAAGAAATTCCTGGGAGATTTCTTCCACACACACGTTGGGTTTTTTCTCTCCCTCTTGCCTTTCTTTCTTTTTTTTTCTTTTTTGGAAGCCAAGTATGAAATGCCTGACACTCTTGCCACAAATTCAACTCAGCTTAAAAGCAATGCTAGCAAGGATCACTGCGAACCTCCTCACAACAAGGAAAGCTGCTGCTTAAATCTTAAAAGCAGCAGATTTGGAAAGCTGTTCGCCCCAGCCTTTAGTGGAGTGCAGAGATGAGATCTTCAGGTACCTTCCTTCTCCAAAACGCAGTTGCTTTTTATATACAAACTTGGACAGAGTTCTCTTTTCTTTTTAAAGCTCCGCTTGCCCCACCTCTTCTCTTTTTAGTACCACTTGAGTGAACCCTGTGTTTGCAAATAGTAATGTGGTCAGTTCCTTACTACAGGGAACTGAGCCAGAATGCAGATACCCAGCCACACATAATAAATACAGTCTATTTAGAAAAGCAGCCCCTCCTTCTTGAGAACTACCTGCAGCATGCCAGCTAAGTTTTATTTCTCGGAGACTGTAGGCAGGTTTACACCATGCCTGTTCAATCATGATTAGCAGCATTCATTTTAATATTGTCATGTGTTTTACCACCAGAAACAAACTTTGTCATCAAAACATTTCATGTGAAAGGGGAAAAAAGAAAATCCTTCTGGTCTCTCCAATACATTTCAACTGAAAATTCAAATTGGCTTAAGGGGAAGTTCAGACCTAGGGTGTGTGTTTGTAATACTGATCTCAAAGAAGTTGCAACCATCCCTCTCAGGTCTGAATTTGGCCCTTCTGCACTTCCAGGAAAATACCTGCTGTCCAAGATGGGGGCAATGTCTTCTGAGTCTGCATCTCATGTTTTGCAGTCATTTATGTGCACACACCAGTGCTGTAAAAAGCTATTGCTGTGATGCAGTGCTTTTTCGCACTTGTTTTGCTGAGGTATATAAACTAGAGAAATTCCAGGTGTACCAAGCTCATAATTCTTCCAGTATTGAAAAAAATTCCTTTTTTTCCAGTCTTTTGGTCCAGAACTGCAAAGCTCTAGAGCACAAGAATAAGTAATTTGCTGAATTTTTAATTTGCTGACATTCAAGCAGGTGTTTAAACGGTTGACTGTGCCAGGCTTTGTTGAGCTAACTCCTATGAGGTATTCTGGTTCTGTCACTTTTTTCTTCCTCCTCTCCCCCCCCTTTTTTTTAATTGTTTTTAATTTCTGCAGTGTTATATTAGAATAAATACTAATGCAACAGCTGGATACAGCAGCAGCATCAGACAGTAACCTACAACTTTATGAGCTACATCTCTGGGAATTCCGTCCCCCAGTATTTGTCTGAATCAATGAGTCCAGATTTGCACCATCAGAAAATAAGAAGCATGAAACCTAATTATAAATTGGGCCATGCTCCGTTAAAAGCAACTGTTTTATGATGTTTCTGCCTGTGTGCAGGCACACTCTACTTGCTTCTTCGCTTCACCACTGTTACAACTAATGCAACTAATTAAATCTTGACTGACAAATGGCAGCCACATTTCCATACACTCTGCTCAGAACTGAGTCTCTATTCTGCATGCTATAAAATACAATAACAGCAATGTAAATTATGCAGGGCTAGACTCATGCCAAACAGCATTTGCTTCCCCAAATAGTCCTCTGGAATACAAAAGGGCAACCAGTGTGAAAACACAGTATAATGCCATCCCATCTAGGATTACAGGATCCTACCCAGGAGCTGTGGTACGTTCCACATTAACCTCTTTTACTAATTCTGCAGCCATCGGGTTCCTCCTCACATAGTTTTCTTCACTGTTCAAACTGGGAGCTGGCAACCTAAACAGCTCAAAAGGAATGTGTCACTTTTTTGTGAGCAACCACCAGCAGTGTTTGCTAGGCTTTGAGGGTGGCTGTTCCAGCACAGCCCTGACCTCTTCCAGGGCAGACTCAGACAAACTCACTGAAGGAGAGAAAACTAATAAGCTCTCCCTTTCCTATTAAAACCCAGAAGCAATTTATGTCTTACCCATGTTGTTTTAGTCTCTCATTTACACACTGTCATTTCTGAACAACTCCCTTAATTTCTATACCACCACCACTCCCCCAATCCTTTTCCTCTTTTTGCCTTTACTCAAAACACAGGAGAAGCTTGCCCCAGAATTACTCTTTTTTCTCTGAAGTAAAAGTGAAGACAGAACTGTCTGACACACCAATACCACAATGATCTTTTCTGAAAAAAGAGATCCTTTTACTGCAGTCAGGTAAAGAGTGATTAATAAAGTCATTAATTTTACTATCCTAGAAGCATAGAAATGATTTAAAAAGAGGAAGAAAAATCTCTTAATAGTGAGATTACTTTTTTTTACCCTCAAAACTCAAATATAGCTCAGGTCAGAAGTAACACTGAGACCCATAATATGATCTAGGCTTAAGGACGTCACACGAATATGTTAGTAAGTTACATGAAAGTGAATAAGACCCTTAGACCAAGCCAGAAAGTTCTCAATTAAATATGAAATGCATCAGGCTGTACCACACCTGAACTTTTCAAACATACCATTTTTCACCAAGTGATTCAGCATACTGCACACGATAATTCCTTCACTCCTAAAGTCATTTAGCACTTAAGAAGTTGTTCAAACTTGTTTCTACAAACTATTGTGTTCACCTAGAGGTATTAAGTACAGAAATTTATTCTAGCACTCATACAATAAATTAGAGTAAATTAACACAGCAGTCTCATTTGTAGGGCTCACCACAGAATCAGATCTGTCCCAGCACATCAAACGAGAACTGACTTAGTTTAACTTGACCTGCCGACTCAAGAGACTGATGAACAGCAAATATCCATTTTAGTCTTTTCTTTTGGACTTCCTGCTGTCTCAGCTAGCTTTGGAAGGCTTGCTTTGCCAAAGCTGGTAAAGACCAGCTAGCAATTCAAATGGAGAGGGTCTTCCCCCCTACCCCTGGCAAAGTTCTGCTGCTACCAAGTTCTGGGACAGTGTGTTCTGACTGTTTCTACACTGTGAAGGAAACAGCCCTCCCCAAGTTTCCCAGGGCATTCAGTATCTATACTATACTAGTTAGCACATTGTTTAAATCATTTATCGTTTTTTGTTCTTGCTTATTGTACGTTAGATTAGCTTGGCAGCACTTGGACTTCTTGTCAGCCTCTGAAAGTCTGATTCTAGCTTTAGACATATTCTAATCTGATTAAAATCACACTTAATAGTCATCAAAATCCCAACTACTGCCAGCAGAGGTTAATAATTAAATGCAAGAGTTCACTGAAATAGCATAGGAAATGTGTAGTGACCATCTCTAATACAAATAGCATAGAGCAGTGAAGAGCACTCAGATCCCACCTAACAGCTTCCAGATCTCCCCTAGTTGCCCCAGGGAATCTTTCAGTCCCTGGTCAACATCCTCTGTCATTCTGTCAGAAAAGGTATAACTACTAATGCAGTAGCTGATTGGCACAAGCAACTTTTATGATTATGCTGGAGATTCCTGACAGCCTTCAGGAAAAATACACATTTTTGCAAGCCATGCATTACACATACTTACTGAATCATAGAATCACAGAATCATAGAATAGTTAGGGTAGGAAAGGACCTTGAGATCATCTAGTTCCAACCCCCCTGCCAGGGGCAGGGACACCTCACACTAAACCATGACACCCAAGGCTATGTCCAACCTGGCCTTGAACACCGCCAGCGATGGAGCATTCACAACTTCCCTGGGCAACCCATTCCAGTGCCTCACCACCCTTGCAGTAAAGAACTTCTTCCTCATATCCAGTCTAAACTTCCCCTGCTTAAGTTTGAACCCATTACCACTTGTCCTATCACTACAGTTCCTCATGAAGTATCCTTCCCCAGCATCCCTATAGGCCCCCTTCAGATACTGCAAGGCTGCTAGGAGGTCTCCAGGCAGCCTTCTCTTCTCCAGGCTGAACAGCCCCAACTTTCTCATCCTATCTTCATACGGGAGGTGCTCCAGTCCCCTGATCATCCTCGTGGCCCTCCTCTGGACTTGTTCCAACAGTTCCATGTCCTTTTTTATGCTGAGGACACCAGAATTGCACACAATACTCCAAGTGAGGTCTCCTGATAGCAGAGCAGAGGGGCAGGATCACCTCCCTCGACCTGCTGGTCATGCTCCTTTTGATGCAGCCCAGGATACAGTTGGCTTTCTGGGCTGCAAGTGCACACTGCCGGCTCATGTTCACTTTTCATCAACCAGCACCCCCAAGTCCTTCTCTGCAGGGCTGCTGTGAATCTCTTCTCTGCCCAACCTGTAGCTGTGCCTGGGATTGCACTGACCCGGTCTGATCTCAGGGTCAGTGTGGGAATGGCTGACTCTGATCACAATACTTTCTCTGACATGACACTGCTTGATTCAGTACTGTTAACATAATTTAAGCAGGTTGAGCCTGCATTGTGTATAATTCTGGCAAATGGACATTATGCAATATTAAATTGCTTGTCAGACAGAGCAGGGGGAGGCACAGCATGAGAGGAGTGGTATATTCCAGTGATCTCAGAAGACCAGGAATGCTTGAAATCTCCTCCCAAGGTATGATGACCATTCTGGTTTCGTGCTCAAGCATGTCACTTATTGTTCTCTTCAACAATCTAAGATAATATTTGTCTGGCAGGATGTCATAATTTAATTTATTAGTAAACTTAATTAAAGCGCAGGGCTTTGAATCCTGAAAGCTTTATGAAAACCAAGTGTTATTGTAAATAATCTCTTTCTAGTTGTCTCTATTCATTTCAGAGCAGCAACCATGACAAAAAGCCGCCGCATTTTTTTTTTGGTAGTTTGAGACCCATGTCCTTTCTGCTAAGGTTACAATTTTTCCTACTGCAATCTGAACTTAAGGAAAAGACAAAAAAAGTCTGTGTTAAAACCATACTGTTAATTATAACCAATATCATCTTTTTAAAGCAGGTTTAAGTTTAACATTTTGACAGGCACCTTTTACCAGCTGCTGTACAGTGAATACTATTTCATCAGCTAGACCACTCTGGAATCCACAGAAGGATCGAGAAAGAAAGTTAAATATGTTCTCTCTTATATTCAGACAGAACAAGAGCAAAACATTCTGGGGAAGCCACGTAACACATTACTGACTTATGACATTTATCAATGTTAGATGACTACATTAGGCCTCTATGTTAGCAGATATAAAGGAGTAGTTAAATAGCGTATTGAAACAGTCATTTGGCCCTCTGAAATGGAGATAAAAGTGAAGATAAAGTAAGTCATTTGTTAGCATGAATGAAGTCTATGCAGCTTGCTACATGAGAACGTTTGAAAAAGATCTTGGTAACAGGTATGGCACTACTTCACTATCAAGGTCGAAAATGTCACCTCCTCATGTGTTTTTTTTTTTTTTTGCTGTGTTTCCGTCCCAGGGATAGTTCTGTTTCACCCACAGCAGGATTATTTCTAGTTCACATAGTACAACAGCCACTCTAACAGATCTCTGAGAACAAAGGCACTGGCTGAAATCTGATATCACTGATTTTCAGGCTTGCTGAGCACCCACAATTTCACTGATACCAGTAAGATATTAGGATTTTAAATATCAGTCCATAGGTTCTTATTTTGAGTCCACCTATCACAGGTATTGCTAATTTTATTCTTTTTATCCTACGAGTTCTGGGCTGGGGAGATGAGTCATTAAAATTACTTTTTCAGTCAACTTTTGTCTCTACATTGCAGACCTTTTCAGATGGTTCTTCTTGTGACCATGATGTGCTCTCAAAAATAAACATCAGGGAACATTTTATGTTTTTGTTTTACAACTGGTTCTGTGGAACAGAATCACTGCATTTACCAATCAAATTCACTTTGTCAGATTAACCCCATTTCACTTAGCTCTATCACACCTCAGAGGCAGAATCAAAGAAGATGGACAATAACTAGGAGTGGAAGGAGAAACAGGCATTGCTATCGTCAGCTTTCCACAGCAAATGCACCTGAGATGAACTCAAAAGACCATAATTACCAGAGATGTTGTCAGCGCCTGGTACCAAGCTCCTGTGAGCAGATTGCAGGATGCTCCCAACTGCTGCCAGACTCAGACACTCTCAAGGAGGTGAAGATTGCCTGAGTATGCTGCAAGCCACATTCTTTCCATGGAAATTTAACATTTTGCTGTATGTGGTCATGCAGCTGGTGTCTGAGGGATTTGTCAGTGAATTGGTGGGCAACCAAGAGCAGGTGTAATGAAATATATTTCTAACCGCTGGGAATGTTCATTTCCCTGCAATTCGTAGCACAGATTCAAGAGATCTTGATAAGCAAATATGTCCTAATGAATAAATATTTGAATTTTGAGAATTTCCTGAAGAATTTGCCCAGAGTCTGCTGAAAGTAAGCTTGCACTGGAAGTGCAAGTTTTTGATGTGATGTCATTGACCGTGTGAGATAATATTACAGGCAGAGTGCAAACCTAAAGCAAAACACTATATATATATATGGCTGTCACACACTTCCCACAGCAGCCGTAAGAGTCCTGCATGCGAGTTTCTTATACCATATGAGGAAGTAGTTGGCACAGAAAGCAGCAAGTGATCAGCAAAGGGCTCTGCCATGGAGGAGGCAGCTTGACCTGACACCACCTCAGAGAGACTCACAGCTGCAGGCAGTGCAGTGCCAGAGCCTATCACAGACCCAAATGCCTCTGTGAGCATGATATCCCAGAACTTGGCATCCAAACCCTGCAGCTACCAAACACACCCTGCTTGAGGCCACAGCTGTCAATTCTCTATCTAGACAAGGATAAGGAGAAAAGAGCAGTGCAGAAAAAGGCAGGAGCATTAAGTACAAGCAATAGAATCATAGAATAGTTAGGATTGGAAAGGACCTTAACAACATCTAGCTCCAACCCCCCTCCCATGGGCAGGGACACCTACCACTAAACCATGACACCCAAGGCTATGTCCAACCTGGCCTTGAACACCGCCAGCCATGGATCATTCACAACTGCCCTGGGCAGCCCATTCCAGTGCCTCACCACCCTCACAGTAAAGAATTTCTTCCTCATATCCAATCTAAACTTCCCCTGTTTAAGTTTGAACCCATTACCCCTTGTCCTCTCACTACAGTTCCTCATGAAGAGTCCCTCCCCAGCATCCCTATAAGCCCCCTTCAGATACTGGAAGGCTGCTATGAGGTCTCCATGCAGCCTTCTCTTCTCCAGGATGAACAGCCCCAACTTTCTCAGCCTATCTTCATACGGCAGGTGCTCCAGTCCCCTGATCATCCTCGTGGCCCTCCTTTGGACTTGTTCCAACAGTTCCATGTCCTTTTTTATGCTGAGGACACCAGAATTGGACACAATACTCCAAGTGAGGTCTCACAAGAGCAGAGTAGCCCACATTATATTTAACTTTTAGATAATGGTTCTGCATACTCCAAAGCTTCAGACAGATTCTGTATTGCTGGTGGAAATGTGAATACAGAGGCTCCAGTTCAGACTCAAGTGACAGGATGATTTCTTAAAAGGGAGAAGCAGTTCTTCACAGTAGTCCCTTTGCGTCTGAAGCCCTGTACAACACTGCTGCGCCACAGGAATTCCTCGAGATTACCCATAGGGGTCAAAATTAGCATTATTCTCAAGGTATTTTTGAAGAAAATGGAACAACCTAACAAAGAATTGGTCTCAGGGGCTGATGAAGCAACTATTAAGCACTGGGCCAAGCATTAAAGACTGAGGAAAATCATTCTGCAATAGAATAGCATACAAGAGATTGTAACCAACAAACAAACAGCAAACAAAGCGGTCATTAACTACCACATGTTCTTACAAAATGTCTACTCGGCTGTACAGTAACGAGCAATGTCTGACTAGCTGAAGAGTAACCAGATTCCTGAAACATAGCTACCTCCGTTATAGTTGCCAGTATGTATTGATTGGCATAGCTTTTGCCTTACACTAGGCTGTCAACACCCAAACCAGGAAAAGCAATAGCGAAATCAGGCACAGTTAGACTTTGTAACTTAAAATGTCTGTGGATGCATAGACAGATTCTCTAACCATATGCACAGCATACTAAAAGATTCCTTCATTTCATCTACCTTGCTGCCACAGGCTTCCTTTGTGATCTTGTCATTCTGTGTGAGATACGCGCACCCCACTATTCATTTTTTCAAATAAAAAGGACCAACACTTCCCTTTTGCATGAAGGTTGTATAAAGTACACTGAGATCCTTGTATGTAAAGTGGTATTCAGAATTGCAGAATGTTAATGTATTACTGATAAAATCATATTAAGAGAACAAATTAAGCCACAAAATAGAAGGAAAAAGAGAAAATTAAATTGGATTTCAGTATTAGTTGCATCAGAATAATAATTAAAAAAAAAGGCACTAAAAAACAAAACAAAAAAAAAAACAAACCCCACCAAAAAAAAAATCAAAAAAAATGTAACAAAGCACTGAAAACTTTTAAACATGCTTTGTTATTCTCAGAATGCAATGTAAGTTTACTTCTACCCTGAAAAGCACAGTAAAATTACACTTCCTTCAAAGGAAATACGTTAGTGTTTATACTGCGTTTCTACCAAAAATCATTACACTTTCTACCAAAAATCATTACACTATATTATTGAAACTTTTATTTTTCAAAGTGCAAACTAATCCCATTAGTGCTATGAGATTAAACATACCGAAGCCTTCTGTGGCTTTACTAGACACAACATCCGCAGGAACTGACCAACTAGCTTAACATAGTATAAGAGAGCATTTCTGAGACTCATTGCTTTATACACTCTATAAAAAATGTGCTTCACACTCTCAAGTCACCTCACAAATTATTGAATTAAAACCACCACAGTAGCGAACACAGTAGCTAATCCAAAATCACCAACTGTGAGATACACATCAACCTTTTATGGTATCTTTATTAAAATTAGAGTACCTCAAGGCCATTCTGTATAATGTTACAATCCTGTCGCATTTAAAATCAACTGGGCATCAGGACAAAATTGTAAACAGGAGAACCCACCCAGATCCTTCTCAGCAATGCCCATGGGAGAGGGTTTGGTATACCTCTTGGGCAGTGCTTTGAAAATCAGCCATGGATGCCCAGTTTTCCAAAATGAAACAAGACTCTAGTAAGGGGAGAGGGGCATGGGAAATCTATTCTGAGAGTTTGCATGTGTTTCCCAATGCTAAAGAAACCTCTCCATTTGCGTATTTGCGTTTGACTGCCTTATTTAGAGCTGGGCTGGCAGGCAAGGCAGAACATGTAGCAAGAAGAAACCGAAATACCTAAAATATCTGGGCCAAACATTAAAATTCTAATATCATCTATGTACCTCCAGAGAGACTTATAGAAGGACCTACCTTATGCAGGTTGGCATAGAAGTCAAAGAGACTCATTCCTGCATACATTCTCAATGCTCACAGCCGCTCATCGCTGCAAAACATGTGGACCAAGGGCGGGGACTCTCCTCAAATGTTGCTGGATCACAGTTTCTTCTTCACGTTCCAAGACAAAATACTCAGAGTGACAGCTCTCTGCTGCCAGACACGAAGGGGAAATTGATCCTGGGCACACTGAAGCCAATATCAAACTCCTATTTAATGCATTATAAACATTGGACTAGGCCTCTTTTATGCCTTAACCATCAACACAGTTATAAATAAGTATATTTATTTTTTCTCTCACAGAAGTGAATAGGGATCAGGTCCTCGTAAAAAAGAACAGCTCTATCGTGTGCTCTCCAGGGGCTACTTAAACGGTTTTTAAACCATCAAAACTTAATTTAGGCCTGATACTTTGAAATAGAGAAATATTAAAAAATATTTTTAATATTTTAAAAAATATTAGTAAAAGCAAAGGCAAAAGAAGAGGACAGTCTTATTAAGGTTTCAGGATATAATTTTCATGCTATGCACTTCCACACCTGTCCCAAAACCAAGTTGCCTTGCATGAGTATTTGAAATGGACATTTTTCTCAGTCTTAAACCTAAGAAAGCATCCAGCAGCAAACATTAACTAGCAATTGACAATAACATCCCTTTTCCTCTACTGAAAATAAGAGTAGTTCACTACTACACAACAAAGCAATTATACCTTCAGAAATTATCAATTATTAAAAATTCTTCAAGTTATAGTGGTCTGTGGATCAAGTATTCAGCTTCGATTTTTGTCATATGTATATCATATATATAATAATATATATCATAAAATAATGCTTTTTTCATATGATGAAGAACAATCTATTATGTGCAGAACAATTTTAAAGAGTAAAGCATTAGAAGTATTTAAGGTAGAATGGTTTGTTTGTCTGCTGCCTAGCAGTCAAGACCTCTTGTTGCAGCTGAAAACTTTTGTTACAGCTGCACCCACAACTAATAAATGACAACATTCATAGTTCACACCACACCATTTTTTACCAGGACACATCAGATTAAACACATTGTTTAATTTGGACAAATGTACAGACAGGAAAAGGCTGCCATATCTTAGCTTCACAAGTTTAATATAGGTCAGTTTACCATGAAAAATTGCCTCCAAAATTGTCAGAATTTCTCCTGACCAATCAACTGGACTATTCCTAGAAGTAAAATCAAGTCTTTCTGATGCAGCAAAGCTCTTGGCAATCAGGGCTTAGAAAAAGTGGTTAGGGCTTGTAATACTCTTGAGACGGGAGTGCTGAATCCAAAGCAATTGCTTTTCTGTGACCAGCTGAATTGCACAGTTACTGAAAAGCAGGATTTCCACAAAACTAGAAAAAGTAGTCAGCCAACACCAAAGAAGGAAATGGTATGCTACCTTCTGAATGGCAGTCACTGTACTTTTCTGCAGCCTCATCACTTAGGCAGTGCATATGCTAAGCTCTGTAAGTGGCAGCTTTATGGCAGCTGGCAGGGCTGTTTCTGCTGACCTTTGAAGATGATGGAACTGCCATGAAGCTGCTGAACATAAGCAAAAAGTTCCCCCCTAAAAACAACATAGATAGTTTTGGTTTGTCTGTGGTCATCAGTGGTTACTTATACGCACCAGGTTCATACAGCAATGAAAGGAAGCCATTCAGTTGCATCTCCATGTGCTCCTTTATCATGCTAAAAATCTCAGTTATCTATGATCTCTTTAATAAGCAGTTGGTCATCAGTAGAGACGTTCCTGGTATAATATATTTTTGAGATAGATTTGAAAAACATTATTAAGGGGAACTTCACTTTACTATTGCTATTTTATCAATGACACAAGTGGTTTACAATCTACCTGTCATGTCTTTGAAGTTATCAAGATGTGGAAGCATCTTCTGAATCTCTCCCATGGCTCAGCCTCTAAACCAGACACTCTCGCTATTTGGCATACTTATTCTTGGCATCTGAAAGCTGCCTGAAATCATGTGTAACAGGATTCATCCCACTGTAACTGGAGTACCACTCCACTAAGTCCTGAGCTACTGACATTTGCTGAAATGGCTGTGGGTTTAGAAACATCGTCAAATGCCAATTCCCAGAATGTGGTCAATAAATTATTTAGAGCATCTTTTCAAAACCCAATCCTCCATTTTATCCCCAGCCCACACAAGGTCAGCATCACACAGTTCATAAAGAGCATGGTGCTTTGTGGAATTTACTCCAAATATTCATCAATGGAAGAAATCTCATCATTTCAGATATATTTTTAGGTGGTGACATTTGACTTCAACTTCCTCCAGGCCTCTTCCCCTGCCCTTTTGATGAATCACAAGTTATTTGTATTGTAATGGGCTTTCTATAGTTAAAGTTTTGTCAATTCATTTTACCCAGAACTTTCTACAATTGCAAAAGATCAGAAATATATACAAGGATGTGTTTTGACTGAAACAGATCTTATAGAAGTATATCATCATAGTTTATTATTCTCTTCTGCTTCAGTAAGACTGAAAAATTATTCAGGCAGCACTGTCCAAGTTCATTGCAGCTATCTTTCTATCTGGTAGTTAACAAGTTTTGTGCTAGTTTTTCACACTTAGCATGGGACCCTTCTCATTTTTACAGTTCAGTTAGTCTCCCTTGATGGCAAAGGTGTTAATCACACAGCTCCTTGCCTGTGTGGCCTCATCAGACTCAGAAAGCATGTCTTTTTCCTTCCTTCAGACTAAGTCTAGGATTTTCCCTTCCGCAAGTCTTGTTACAAAGCAGTTACCCCAACTCCTGAATTAATATTAAATAAAATGAATAAGCCATGAACAAGAACACAGTCTTTTGTCTCCCAGACCAGGTTTCTCTTAACTCTACTGAAAATCTGTCCTGGATCAATGGATTGGAACTTGTTGAATTATTGTAACTTGTGAATTCTCACTACTTTTCCTCCTTGCAGTTCTTGCCCATGATTTTACAAGCCAAAAGATTGGTAAAAGGTCTTTCCACTGAGGGAAAAAAGTACTCTTCAGCAGTGTGATTTTATTCTTTACTTAATCTTACTTTGGTGTTTCCTGTAGGAATTTCGCCTTTGCAACTCATGCATTCCCCTTCACCACAGCCTTTTTCCTTATTTAGACTTTGTGTTCAATCAGGTCGCCAATTTAATGCTCTCTTCTGAGGCAGACTTGCACATAGTTATGCTAAAAATTCTTGTTTCATGTCCCAGCCACCAAATACCATTTATGTATTTTGCTTGCACTGACAGCCATTCCAAATGTCTATCTGCTGGTTCCGGGCCTTTCCAGTCTTTTAGAAAAAAAAAATTTAAAAAAATTATTTAAATGTTATTCCTTTTTTAACACCATTTTTGACTGATTAATCCTTAAAAGAATTTTCATGACCATTTTTCTATATGAAGGTCCCTAAGCTTTAAGAACCACCATTTTTCTCTCCTATCGTTCAATACAGACTTTCTATGTGAACCTTCAGTGGTAAGAAACTCGAAACTTCATAATCTTGTGGCAGGCTGAACTTTTGCCTGTACCAATGCACATTCGGGCAATCTCTTGAGCTAAGAAGTCACTGTTAGAGAGACAAGAAAATGTTACTCTTTTCTATAAGTAAAAGAGTAACTTTCTTATCTACCTCTTCTCATGAAGACTCTGTTAGATTTTCAAAGAAATAGTTCATACAGATACTGGACATAACGTCCATTCATTCATTGCTCATGACCAGAACAAAGACAGTTATTTTTCTGGCTTGTGAAAAACGTGGCTTGTATTGTTTCTGCTGCTTATGACCCTATCCAAAGGGAATGTCTGGTCCTCTATCAAAGAGTAAATAATGCTCAGGCAAGCTAAGGAACAAATAGGAGTAGAACTCTTGTACATGAAAGTGTGCCTCTGTCATTCTAGAGAGATTCTTTCCTAATGCTGAGAAATAATTTGGGGTAATCTTCTACTAAAAATATTATGCTCAGATTTTACTCTGAACTCAGAATGATTGGCACAGAACTCCAGGAACTGAGCGTTTTGTGTATATTGATGCAATGCAGACATGACTGCAAACACAATTGCAAGGTGTAAGTGATCCCCAGCTATGAAGTCTGAGTCCCAGAAAAAGCAGGAGTGTTCAATTGTTTGCACACTCCTGCTTCAGCAGGAAGGAAATCATTCCACCATGTCACTTTTATGTTATAGAACAAGAAATAACAAGTACTTTTCTTTCCTAAACAACTGATAAACCAGAATGGGTCATGCAAGACCTGAGAGCATGCTCTGGAAAAATACCTACAGGTAACGTCATTTATGTGTAATCTGAAGCTAACAGTACAGTGCAGAATCAGTCTAATACAGAAGAAGGCTCTATCCAAAGTCAAATAAGGATAAAACTTAAATGACAAAAAAAATTAAAGTAACATTAAAAGAGAAAGCAATATTGTTCTGAATTTAATTTGCTTTGCTGTATAGCTGGCTGTTTACCATACTCTTACATTGGCCTCTTTTTCCTCTCTGTGATTTAACTTCTACATGATCTCATACACAAGGGACTGGGCTATGAAACAAAAAATATAATTGGTAAGACTAATCTCAGGGGACTCAAACATTTGGCCAAATCTTCACAGCATAAAATTCAAGACACATGAATCAGAAGTCGATCCGATCAGCCCATGGCATTAGACTTCAGCGTCATTAATTAAATCAGGTTTTTACAAAAAGGGTACTTATGGGTATTGCATTTCTTTTTCTTTGACAAAGGTGCAATTGTTTTAAAGACTGGAAAATATTACAAAGTAGACTATATATATAATTTCATTCCTGTTTTCCAAAACAACGGTAAACTGGAAAGTATAAGTGAGAAAGAATTAAGCAGGAACATGTTTTGGAGATTTGTTTCTGAATTTACTTTTTGAAGGATTAAAGAAACTGCTGTTTGAGGACTCTAGAGGTTTCCTACAACTGTATGTCTAAATGAATGAAAAGACTAAAAATACATAAATAAAACCCCATTTGTGTAGTTGCCTGAACAGGTAACCCATTGGATTTAAATAATAGTTGCACTGAACCTACTAGTAATTGTCATTTTGGATTGTTCTTGCTTTCCATCTAGTCCTGTATCACGTCTCAAGTACCAGCAGCCCATACCAGAGGCCTCAGAAGAAACTACTTGAACTCTGAGTCAACACTGGAAGACTCTATTCCTCCCCTCAACACACACATATCTCAAGCTCCTTTCTTCTATATTAAGAGAGAAGAGAATGCATTCCATTTTGGATTTTTTTCAGATATGAAGTATTTCACCAGGTCCTCTCTCAGTCACCTTAGTTTCATACAAAAACCAAAATCCCCAGACCACTACCAAATTCCTTTTACTCTTCCATGAAAAGATGTACCAAATACATGATTATTCATAACACTTTAGAAAAACTATTTTCGTGTCAGAGCATCTTATATCCAAAATACAGTAATTCACACATTGTCAGTAAACTCGTACTCCACTGTTATGAGGTTAAAACTATAGCTGTTTGTACAGTCAGCTCCTTTCAGTACTCTCTTAAGCCAATGAAGTATCTTTCAAAAATACCAGATCTTAAATTAGACCAAATATATTTGAAATGCATACCTGAGAGGTACCAGTGAACTTGCTGCAATAACTACAGCAGCTTCACATTCTTTTCTAAATGCAAGGTTAGTACATTATTTTATAAAAAAGTAGAAACTCAGAAAAAAGTGCATCTTTTTTACTCAGGTTTTGAGAAAAACTGTATCTTAGTTGCTTTCTGCCTTATTGATTGAAAAATTCCCATCCTAAACATTGATGAATAATGTACACAGCTTTGTAATAAGAATTCTCTCCTTGCTACAGGCTGTTTCAGGCTGAATATTTCAGCTTGATTTTGCAGCTGTTTAGCCAGGAAGCCCTTCTGATTTATAAGAAATAGTTTATAAAAATGGCACATTAATCATGCCTCCAGTTTGCTGTGAATTTCTATCTTCTGAAATTCAGAGGAAAATTTTTTCAGTGATTTAAAAAGAGAAGATAAAGCACTTATTCTATTGAAAACTCCTCATTTTCATCAAAGGAGAGTGCTAGCCTAGAGCTGCTGTGGCTGACTGTAACACCTAGAGCAATGCAACGAATTATGTGAGAGAAAGCATCCTCGGCAGCATGCTTCCTGCCTCCTCCCAGTTAGATAATTTAAAAAAGCTTCGTATTGAAATCCCATCTGCGTTCATGAAGGAAATGCAAGGTGGTCTGCCTCCCAGCCACATATCTAACAAATTGGTTGTTTTACAAGAAAATCATAAATCACAAAGGACCACTGTAGTATACCATGTGTAGGTTTCACACCCTAGCCAGAACTGCTGCTGATGCATATCCCTTTTTCTTGCAATAAATGCATAACCTGCTCACTCTCCCCTTTCCAGTTTGTAGGCAATGCTTTTCAAAAAGCTCTCACAACTTTCACTGGGACACAGGCAGGCTTGAAGATCAGTTTCAAGTACATTCTTCAAATTCCCATGGTGCCATTGTTTCACACTCCAGTTTTACAGCTGCCCCCCCCTTCTCAAAAATCGGCATGTATAGAGCTCCACTCATTGAAATAAGCTGGCAGCATCTTCATTCAACCTTCTATTCAACTGTGAATAAAATAACCTTCATTCAACTGTGAATAAAATAACCTTCATTCAACTGTATGTAGACATTCCAGGACCTTTGCCATGTACATAACAGAATTACAAGCAAAAGATTTTGTGGAACACAGACCCAGCATTCTCTCGGATATTACTCTTCCATTGTTTCTCAGCCTTCTTTTTGCATTTTCCCTTATTTCTTCTCAGATCTCCTCTAGTCCCCACAGCTACACTCATCACATTGGCTAAAGCTATAACTATGAAAGGGTCAGGCAGACACACTGTCACATATAAAAACAATCCTTTATTGTCACATCAAAACAACTTCTATTTTAATTCTTTGAAGAGGTAATGAGTTTAAAATGTCCATAGTTTAACTTCTTAGATATAGCCCAACTCTGAATGGTTTTGTTACTACAGACATTTTCATGGTATCCACACAAGATTTTTCTTTCTTAATCCCCCACCTGAGAAAAGTATGAGAATCTGATGATAGTGCAAAGAATAGGAAGTCCACTGTGAGCACTAACAAGGCCTAAAATAGATGCATGGATGCCTAAAGTTTGGCTTAGTGAGTGCACATTGAAGCCAGGATTGTGGTTAACTATGATAAGTGCTGAGGCTCACTAAAGCTTTAAGTAAAAATGAGGTCTATTTGCAATTCAGCTCATACTACTCAGTTATTTCATTAACCATACAGTTTTGACACACTTATTATAGGTAATGTATAAAAAGAGGTCTGACATTCTTTGTGAAATGCTGGATGACTTGAACTAACAAAGTGCAAAATGTATCAAAGGCGATTCATAAACATTGGTTAAATCCTCCCTAACCTCTGCTACCAGGCAAGCATATATCATAGCCATCACTGTTCATAATGATCATTGATTTAGTATTGCATTTCAGAAAATATAATACAAATGGACTACAGGTGACAAAAATCTATCTCATAATGATTCCATCACTAATATTAACAAGATACAGTATAAAAATTTGCATCTCTTCACCAAAAGTAGTTCTTCAGCTTTTTAATTAAACAATCCTGGGTGATGCAGGGCACATATATTTATTGTGCGATTTGGCCTTTGTACCAAATTCCTTTTGAAATTCCTCAGCAGATTTGCTGGTTTAACATGAGGTACAGATACATGTCTGTGTTATATAACACTTTTTGACTCAAGAACTGTGGAAAAAATAATGTATCTCATGTTTACTTGAAAGAACATGCCCTTTATAATACATTTTGTCTTTGATATACTGATAGCACATGTGGTCATAGAGAGTAATTTCTAATGTTAGGACATGCTGATTCCCCACATGGATTAGTCAAACCAAAAGGTTTTATTCACATTTGCAAGTGAGCTCTCACAAGTGAGGTTTGCACCACCTCACTCCTATGTATTGATGCATCATCTACAAGTCAGGTGATGGCACTTTTGAAATCCGGATTCAGGTTTTTTGCAAAGCTTTGAAACCTGAAATCAAATATTCTCCACAGATTAAAAAATAAATATTAAAACAATTGCTCTCACTAAGGATAAACACAGTGGTTTTAATAGGAAACACCTTCAGCAGCAACTAGTGGCTACTGGCTACAATATCTATACGGAAAAGAGAAGGCAAATATTGCCACACTTCAGATCCAGCTAAATATTTAGTTTATCATAACCTGCTTGTCAGATGAACCTCGGTTTTGACACAAGAAGAATCTGCTTTCCCAAAAAAATCCCAAATTCCAAAAAAACGGCCAAATAAAAACTTTTCCACCCAGAAATCAGGATACATTTTACTGCAATTAAAATTATTCATAGAAAACGAAGAAAGATTACCTTTTAAACACACATACTTGTAACACAGAAAGGAAGGCAAGCTTAATTCTCAAAGCATTACGTAAGTGAGCTAATTTTGTGCTTTTGAACATCTCACCTGCTTCCTTAATACAGCTACCATGGTCTCAAATACTCAATCTGTTATTCCTGACTCTTGAGCACCATCATGTAGATGGAGCTTTTTCAGTGTGTTCATTTTCTGCCATAAGTTTATGTCAGAGGTTTTTTGACAAAATGTTTTTGTCTTGCCAACCTATACTTCACAAGAAAAGTTCTCCAGCATTCCAGCAGGCAGAATTTAATCTTACACTAGTGATTAGTGATTTTCCGTAGAGAGATTTCTGAAAATGAGGTATACACACATATGCATCCAAGTAAATTCTAAGGCTGAGATTTTGCAGTAAGATCATTTGATGAAAATTATCATTATTAATATCTACCATGGCTCCCAGAGTTACTCACAATGATATCTTGCCTGAGCTTCAGAATACTAAAGAAGCTCCTTTTTTTTTATGAAGGTTGTGATTGATGTTTGACACAGGCATCTAGCACATCATACAGTAAAACAAAAGAAGAGAAAACAGAATGGTGTTTTAATGAAAACAAAAAATAGATGACCAGGCAATCATTTCATGATGTATT
Source organism: Ara ararauna (assembly GCA_028858755.1). Taxonomy (NCBI): domain Eukaryota; kingdom Metazoa; phylum Chordata; class Aves; order Psittaciformes; family Psittacidae; genus Ara; species Ara ararauna. The sequence continues at coordinate 58,242,588 of CM054376.1, read as the reverse complement.
TTTCTTTTAAAGAACATAATTCCTTCACATCCAGAGTCACAAATGTAAAAAAAGAAAATAATCAGGCAACATTTTTCTTCTATTCTCCTTCCTACCCACCACCCTACCCATCCAGGAGACTGCATTACATCACATAACAGATTCTGACCACCACCTAGCACCAACCTGCTTGCAGATGCAGTATCATCATTTTGGATTAATTTTACCTATTTTACATACCATCTCCTCCACCCTCACCCATGTTCAACACAGATACTCAGACCTAGAGCCTTCACTTTTGAAGGTCATTTGAGAATCCATGCTTGACCTAGAACAGAGGAGAAGCCTTTCCGATTCACCTGTGTACCTTCGTGCCCAGAGCTGCTCTCCTGCACACACTGCTCGAGGTTTCAGAGAGAGTGTTTCAAATTTCACATAGGACTCTCTTGCAAGGTCAGCTTCCTTCACAGTTTTTGGTTTCATACGAAGCTTTAAAAGTTTGTAGAGTAAGAAAAATATCACAGGTAAAACAACCACACATGCTGCACTGCTGGCCAATATCAGAGTTGAAAGCTGAGAGCTGCTTTCATCATTTAACCTATCAGTGGAGAAAATAATGCACTGCTCTTTTGTAGGTGGCACTCCTTTGGGTGAGACACATGCCATATATTGAGTACTAGGCTGCAAACCATCAATTGTGACTTTGTTTTTGCTAGAATCAGTGCTCAGAGGCAACATATCTTTCTCACCATACTTTGAGTATAACACAGTCACAGCAGAGCTGCTTGTGGCATTGACAGTTTTCCAAGTTAAGGTCACTCTTTCGTCAGTTTCACTGATCACTCTAAGGTTCTTTACAGTGACATTTTGCTCAGCCATACTTGCTGCATTCAGTGAAGTCTCCTCCCCTTTCTTGCTTATCTCCCCAGTCTGCTTTGCCTCCTCACTGTTCTTGATTGTGTCCCCAGTATTCTTTTTGATTCCATTTGTCACTGTCTTTGAATTTTTCTTTCCATCAGACATGGGTCTGGATTGCTTCTTGTCAGTAAACCTGATGCTCGTTGATATTTCAGTGCTAACCAGTGCTGTGGTGGTTGGTGCAGTGGGAAGAGGTGTGGTTGTCTTCTCAGACTCCTGCTTCAATTCATCCTGAGTGGTATTCTGTCTCTGTGCCTCTTGCTTCCTTCCATACTTCTGTGGTGACACAGTTGTAGTAACTACACCAATCACTGTGACAGTGACAGCAGCTTCTGCCATTCCTGCTAAGTTCTTGGCTTTACATCTATATTCACCTGCATCCTTGTACGAAATCCCTGTCAAACTCATTATGGACCATCTCACACCCTCTCCAGGTGTTTCTTGAATTACTACAGGAAAATGCAAAGAGTAAAACATTATAAAAGGCAGGTAAAGAGAAAGAAAACATTATTAGACTACTTCTTCCTTTATCTCTGCTAGGAAGAATCACACGTATTAAACTTTAAAAGAAAAACCAAGCCACACACACAAACTATGGAAGTCCCTGCCGTACTAAATTATTGCAGAAAAGCGCTCAGCTTCAGTCAAAATGGAATTGAACATGTGGAGGACTTAAAATAGAATTTGCAGTTTCACTGAATAAAACAAAACCACATGAAGAGAAATCAGATATCTTAAAGTGGCTATGTGACTAGGAAATACAAGTCTCACTGACTTGAAGTGACACTGAACACACTAGCCATTTAAAACATTTTTGGAAATTACCTTTGTCTTAAGATATTTTGATAATTCAGACTATTACCTTCTTCAGACTTATGATTTGAGATAACTGTTAACTACTTGGCATCAGCAATAAACATTTTTTTTTATATGTAAGTTACTGCACAAATATCTATCACAGTACCTAGAATTATATCACGTATTCAAAATGGATGTTGCAAAGAAACAGCAAACATTTGCATATAACATAGAAAATATTGTCCCCCTTTACTCAGCACTGGTGATGCTAACACCTTCAGTTCTGGGCCCCTCACGATAAGAAAGACACTGAGGTGCTGGAGCATGCCCAACTGTCCCCAACCTCCCTTTTCCTTTACCCTTCCCCTGCTTCACCTATTTCCCCCCTTCATGCACATTGTTCTTATTACAGACCACATCCAGAGTCAGAACAGTCTTGTTGGATCTGTTCAGACCAAACCTCAACAAAGAATTTCCTAACAGCATTCGATGGCTATGATTGCCAGCTTGATGCAATATCTGGTCCATTGTTACTCATTATAATGATTTCAAAGCACAAGCAACCCTCACAACTTCAGGCTTGCCCATGTCCTATAAAAAAGGAATTATACCTGTATAGTTCACTGGTATATTGTCTGACCTAGTCCAAGTAAGCTGGGGTGTTGGGTACCCAGTCGCATCGCAGCGTAGCAGAACATTGCTTCCCAGTGGGGAAGTGATCTTTGTCGCCGACGTCATTACAGATGGTTTAAGACACTGCTCTAACTCAGCTCTCTGGAACATGATTCCTGCCAGGCTCTCAGGTCCACTGCATGAAACCAATGGATCAAGAAGTACAACTGAGTTGTCCACAATTTTGGAAAATTCAATTAGCTTTGAAATGCGACAATCACAAAACCATGGGTTGTCCTGCAAACCTGAAACAGGGAGGGGAAAAAAAGAAAGAAAAAATAATGCTGTCAGACAATATATGAATATTGCAATTACAATATGATGCATGCCTACCACCAAGTCCAAGCAAGGAGAACCACGGACCTATTCTGAGTTTCAATTTGTTTTTTTTTGTTTGGCTGATGGGCATGGGAGATTTTGCAGAGGTGAGGAAGAACAGTATGAATATTTATTAAGCTAAACTTTTTCTTCACAGAAGTTTACAGGAGTATAATAGATACAGGCACTACCTTTGTTTTGCTTTGATAGTTATCTAGGAAGAAAACACATTGAAAAGATGTCTTAAGCCTGATATATTTTCACCTGCCTGTGCCTTCTGGAATGATAGCTTGTCAGGGCTATTGAATCTCATCACTCTCCTCTGCTCTGAGCCCTTCTTTGGGCTCTTACAATTTGATCTTCTCAGACCGTTTTTTCAATGATTGCAGAGAAAATGATGGTTTAACGGGTTATAGCTTTACACCAACATTTCTGTCCCTTGAAAAAAAAAATAAAGGCTAAGGAGAAAAAGCTTTAGGTCAATAAAATTCTTCTCTGGCTCTGACCTGTACCAATATTCTTAGAAATCCGATTTCAATTTAGGATAACCTCTGAAATACATTCAAAAAGATTAGCAGAAGAGTAGAAAATGGGGAGGACCTTGAAAAAGCTGATGACTGCAATGTTTTTTTTAATGGCATGCAAGAACACTATCTCTTCTGTTAGAGGCTATAACATTTGCTTCTTGATTCAAAAGTCTTTGATTGGGAGGCTTCTCTCTCTTGGTGAACTTACTATGGTGAAAGAGAGCAGCCATTTCTGAGGCATATAAATTTAAATCCTCAGCTGGTATTGATTACTCCACTATGTTGACCTTCATAGAGCAACAGCGGCTTCACCAGGTAAAACACAACATAGCGTATCACTCACGAGTTCAAATATTTTCTCATTTGAATTATACATTTGAGCATACCTTTTTTTTTGTTCTTTTTTTTTCAAGTATTAAAAATAAACAGAACTTACAGTCTGAAATAAGGGATGGTATCCAAGAACTCCTTGCTATTGAAATTACTGATAAATGCAACAGACTGGTCATATCAATTAAACTAATGTCAAAAGAAAAATGGAACTGAAACACCTATTAATATTGTTCACATTTATTGTGTATTTTTAGGAATTATAAAAACAGCTAATGAAAAAAATTCTGCTTTTTTTCCTGAATGAAACCTGTAGAAGAAAGAATACACAAATAATTAACTACTGCTGCCTTTTATCGCTTGATCAAGATTAGGTTATTTTAAGCACAATGATGGTGATTGGTTAAAACTGTGGTAAACCCCAATTAATCCCTGCTCTTTAAAACAAGACTTGACCTGAAGAGATTCCATAACTTTGACATCACAATCCAATTTCACCCGTTGCAGACAGAAGGGATTTTACATCTATTTGCTACTTACTGCCTGCTGGAACAGAGAAGGAGAAATCAAGGAAATTGTATCAGCAACTGCTTGTCTTAAAGAAAAAAAAAAAGAAAAGAGAAACAAGAAACAAAAAGAACGCTCCAAAACATGTTTTTTTTTTCCCTATGAACTTCACACCTATACTCCAAGAAAAGAGATAGCATCCAAATGTTTTCCATATGTCTGGGCATCAACTGCTTGTGGTTGATATACAATAAAAATTCTGCCAATTAAACACATGTATGTAACTATTTGTCCTCATATTTTAAATTACGGAAGCTTTAGTTTGTAGTTAGAGACAATATTCCTCGGTTTGGGTTTTTTTTGTATTCTTATTTGCTTATAAGGTGTCAATTTTTCTCACTGCAGTAAGAAAGAGACTATATGAGTATTTGAAAATTTAATTCCCCCAAGGTGTAAGAGGGAAGACAGGATCTCCTTGAAATCAGCCCTCAACTACCAGAGTTACTCCATAGCAAAATGCTGCTAAAATGCAAGTGAACTCCCAGCATAACCTCTGTGCTACCCAGAGGACAGAAGCATGGAGCAGCTGTGCTACAAGTAGGAGGCAGGGCAGGTGCTCTAGGTCCACAGCATTAACCAGGATAGATTTGCAGCATCAGCTCACTTCACAGCTTTGTTTTGGTTCTAAAGGGTGCTCTCCAAGACAAAAGTTATTTGTGGCTCCTTGGGCAGTTCACACTCCCGGGATTGCTCCCTGAAAGGCTTATGGATGAGACCACACTAAAGGCAGATCTCACTATTCAATTCTTACCCCTGATGTAAGTGCATCAGGCTTTGCCCCTCCAAACTATCCTGCATGAGTATCAGGCATACAACATTCCTTTGCTATTTGGTACTACAAAAAACACAGTTCTATGGGTTGCAATACAATTCTCAATTACTTTTGGAAGCTTGAACTGACAAAAAAACATCCCCACCTCCACAGTTACACTTTAGGGTCACCTAAGCATCCCTTAGGGCCCACAGAAAACCCAGGGCTAAATCTTATGAAGTGTGGAATAGCCAGTCAGCTTAAAAGAAAGCTGGCCCTGGATTGTGTGGATGAGAGCCAGAGTGAGTCATTTGGCCATAGGATCAGGAATCATTCCTTGACCCTCTTTTATTTAGGATAGTGTCCACACATAGAAAAATCAGTGAGAGGTAATAAAAAAACCAAATCCTTAAGTACAAAGATTATGAATTGGAATAAAGAGATGCTAACATGCCAGCCCCCTGCAGAAGTAGTCTATAGCTCCCCCAGGAACCCTTGAAGTAAACACGGAAACCTGAGCTTTCTCTTACATGCAGCCTTCTTGATGCTCAGTCAAGATACTGAAGACAAAATTGCCTCCTGGTGTTAGAAAATATGTATGCACAAGCACATGAGTTTGGGTTCTTGCTTTGAAAGAACTAGGAGAGAAGCCAGCTCAAGGAGTAACTGCTTACACTAAGTTGAATTTGACTCCTGTCTTCCTGACTAGACAAAACCAGCATTTATTTACTCTGGGTTCCAGCTTCTAGCAGAGCTCTGGTTGTAGTTACTATTCCAGGCAGGTACATAGGTTAGGTTGAATGTTCCTACAGAGAACAGCTGGAACACATAGGACACTCTTGAGCATCAAAGTCTGCAACTGTGGCTATTACATTTTAAAGAAACCTTTCTTTTAAAAACCTGAAGGAGTCCAAAGGCAATCAGTAACTATGGTAAAAAGAGGAGGAGGGAGGAACCCCACAAACAAAACCAACAACAACAAAAACCAGAAAACAAAAACCAAAACAAAACAAAAAGAAATGGCGTGATTAGTTAAGGCAGCAAATGGGGAAGGAAAACGTATGAAAGGTTACTTCTATAAAAGATGGTCATTAGTTTTTTTGTATGTTCATCTTATGTAGGACGAGGTAATCAGCTTAGTTTGCAGTAAGGGAGATTGAGATTGGATATTAAGAGAAACTTTCTCACTGTCCTCATAGATAAGCACTGGAGGAGGTTACCAGAGAAGCTCTGGAAAGGTCAGGCCATGGGCTTTAAGAACAACACTGATCTAACCTGAACAATTCAGTTTATCTGGATCTGCATTCCAGCAGGCTACAGGATGGCCTTTTTGAAATCCTACCTGATCACATACCTTTGTGATCCTTATCTCTTACCTCAGAGGAGGAGAATATCTATGGGTTATATTTCTCCTCCCTTGGGCTTCAGCAATCCTGGTAGAGACAGAAGAGGTGTCAGGAGAACACATCTTTCTCCTGTTCTAAGCTGACATCTCCAATGGTTGGAGCACTACAGAGACATCTCAACTCCTAAGTCATCTTTCTAGCCTGATAGTTTCTATCAGCCATTCACTCCTGAAAAACAACTGCTTTGTAATGGTCCATCAACAGCAACCTAAGGATGAGCTCCTGGCAGTGAGTGGGAATGGTATAACTACAACTTTGCAAGCTCCAGTAATATAATAAAATTAACACTCAGTGGACACTAAAACAGCTTGTCAAAATAACCCATGACACAAAAAACACTGCACTTTTTAACCTCCAGAGGAAGGGGATGTCTTCCTATTCAGCATAGAGTTTCTTATATAGCAAGCACTGGCTGTCGTCACTGGAATGTATTCAACAGAAGGCTATATGATGTCAATGAAAGAAAATTCAGCTAATAACTCTCAGCTTACCTAAGGTATATTTACCCAACACAGCACAATGAAAGTACTAACTGGCATTTTACATCCTCAGATCCAAATCTTTAATAACTGCACAGAGCCTATCTCAGCACATACCATTAAAAAAAGAGAAGCAAGGCACTGTTTGAACCCCTCTGTGGATCTGTGTTTTAACGCACTTGTAGTTCATAAGTGAAAATGATCCGAACATCACATTTCAAGTCTCTAGAGGACTCAATGTTGGCACAAGGTTTGCAGGACTAGAGGAGGCTGGCAAACTACCTGCCCCAACAAAGCCTGCAGATGGTTGTCAAGAGGGAAGGGAAAGAAAAAAAGACTGTGTGGGTTTGGAGCTTTTTGGTATTTTGGGTTTCTTGGTTGTTTGGTTGTTTTGGTTTTTAAGCAGTGAGGGCTTTGTAAGACAAGGGACTCCCACATGAGATCATCAGGAGAATTAGATCTAGCACAGTCAGCTCCAGTATGGGGGCAGGGAAAAGAGTACTGAGTTGGATACACTTTTACAGCTTTTTCTTTTAATCCTGAATAGATGAAGATCCTATTAATGCTGCAAACCTATAGCTACCATGCATGTGTGAAACCCATTCAGCCTATGTGCATCTGTGAAGCTACTTATCTACAATCTCCCCTGAATGAGAGTTTTAAATTGCAGTTTCTGCTGTGAAACAAAGCAGCTGAACAAGTGAACACTGAACAGTGGAGGATTAGATCAAGAAACTGGAAATACTGGGCAGTACAATGTAGGGCAGATCTTTACCAGTGGATGTAAAACTGCTGCAGTAGAGAGGCACAGCTGGTTTTCCTCCTTTCCACCTGCTACACTACAAAACATCAAAACATCCATCTATGCATAAACAGTGACAGAAGAGAACACTATTGAAAGAACTTTTCTAGCCATGTTCTGAATCTGCAGAAGAGAATGGAGTCATCTGCAAGACTAGGAAGTAGAGAGAAAGCGTAAGATAAAGCACAAAGTCACAAATAGAACTGATGTGATGGTATACTAGATAGATGGAATAAAAGGATGAAAAAAATCAGAGTCTGGTCATAGTATTCTTAAATACATACCTTAGATACTATAAAAGTACCTTAAATACTATAAAAAGTACTGTGAAGCTGTAGGGATCAGATTCCTATTCTCTCTCTCATATTAACATGCAAATTGGGGAAAAATTGAGGATAATAAGTCAGCTTTAAAACAGTGCAAAGTCAACAGGGGTCACCGGACAGAAGTTCTATCCCTTTTTAACCTACCAACATTGTCTGCAGCACTGTGTCTCAGGACATGCTTCGTATGAGCATCAACTCTAGCTACTTGTTTGGCTTGCAAGCCATTGGAAAAAATAGTTGCAAATGGAAGTGCCTGCAGTTGCCACCACATACAGTGATGAGGGAAATGTCATCCAAAGCACAGTTTCTGGAAGTTCTACATTTGTATGGATACTGAGCACTCCATATGGCCTGTATTCTGGTAGACCAGAATCTCATAGATTTTACTTCAATTTTATAACCTTGAGATAACAACATGCATTGAGACCACTATCTTCATTTTATAGTTTTCCATCACCAACAATAAATAAATAAATAAATAAAGAATCATTGAGCAAACCAGAGGACTGACCTGGATAAAACCCATTCTCCTGAATCCCAGGCTGGTCCCCTACCTGCTCTCACTTTCAACTTAACATTTAGGTACATTTTAGTAAAGAATGAGACAAGCTGTTTAACATACCCAAAATGACTCTCTGGGTCGCTAGACTGCCTGTACTCTTAGACAGGACAGCTTCTGAGAAAGGGGGCCAAATGTCCATCAAGTCTGATGGCAAGGTGGTTAGCTTGTTGCTGGATATGTCCAGGTAGGTGAGGTTTTTCAGGTACCGGCCAGCATCAGCAGGAATGCTGGTTACTTTATTATTGTGTAAATCAAGAGTCCGTAGGTTGGGCATCTCTGCCAGTGATTCCCAAGGGAATGTTGAGAGCAGATTACCATCCAGCCGTAGCTCATGCAGTTGTTTCAAGTTATAGAAACTGCTGATATCAATGTTTGCCACACAGTTGTAAGTTACCCACAGGTATTTGAGATCTACTAGGTAGTAAAAGGCTTCAGTTGGAATTCTTCGTATGACAGTTTTCTCTATACGAAGTTTTACAGTATCCACAGGAACATTTACAGGGATCTCATACATGTCAGGATCATTACAGAGTACAGACCTAGCATCAGGAAAAAAGATCAAAAAAAAGGAGAAAAAGGAGAAAGATATTGACATTTATTTATCAGAAATTTGTAGTTTAGATTTAAATGCAAATACTATTATTTTCTGCAACACTACTAGAAAAATAAAGAATATCAGCTCAAGAGCAGTCCTCTGCATTTAAAAATCAAGAGGGAAAATATGGAGTTTCTAAATAGAAAAAGAACACAAAATATTTTCATGTGAAGTTTAATTTGCCTTATTATAAAGCATATAAGCACCATCCTCTGTCATCTATTCTATTGACAACTGAAAAACAGAAGCGACTGTGTAAGGAATAATACATGCACGTATCTCAAGTGGGAGCTGCATGCCATTGGTGTTACTAAAATTCAGACAATTGGATTACTAATTTCTATTTTTTTTATGCATGATGAAGATTCAAAGTATTGGTCTATATTTACCTTTCAGAACAGACTGAAAAATGAAAATGTTAATGTATTTCTCTAAAGGAGAGCTTTCTAGACTTCTTTCTGTTGTCTGCATAGAAATTACCTGCTTTTTAGAGGTGTTAAGAACTTTCTGCTCCCACTGATTTTATTGAAATGGGATTTCTCAGCATTTTCAAGAATCACTTTGCTTCCATTTCTGTGGGATACACTTTGCACACATCAGCTTTAAAATTTCCCTCCCCTCAATAAGACTATATTTAATGTTGTCCCCCTTTTTTCTATATTTTTCCTTTATTTTACTTTCTCTTCATGCAGCTTTTTACAAGGCATACTGTAACGAATAGCAACCTGAAACGGTATCTACCAAAACTGATATGACAATACCCAGATCATCAAATTTCGAATTAACTTCTACATTATCAAAAAATTATGATTTCCCTATAGATTAAAAAAGAAGAAACTACTGTATTTATTTAAACCAGAATTACCTTGCAGTAGACAGCTAGTTTCTGAAAATAGAAAGGTCATAACAAAAGTAGGAAAATCATGGAGCAGAAAGAAATTGCCTTCTGCAAAACCTGAAGATTTAAAGTAGCTATTTGCAAAGTACAAGCTTTAATCACCTTCTGTTCCTATTCAGGAATGCTTCTAGCTGTACAGCACCAGTATAAGATACCTTTATTTCAACTACGCTGGAACTAATTTGCAATGTATGAGAATGTTATTTCCAATTTCTTCAACCCTTTTCCTTATCAACTGCCTTGTATGACAAATCATAAAACATATACCTCGCTCCAGTGCCATCGCTTCTGCCATGGTAAATGCAAGTGCATTGTGAAGGACAAAACCCATGCAGTTCTTCAAAAAAGGTCATTAGGAGGTAGAAATAAACAAATAGATACATGACTTCCCCCCCAGCAGAACTGATATGGAAAAAATCAAAACTTCATTCCTAGGCACTCATGTGCAGTGTGCTACGAATGTGAATGCAGACATCCATTTAGTAACAGCAGATTACATCAGATTAACTGAGATCTGTAGTTGCTTAACCTTCAAATGTATCCTGAAATGGATCAGTTAATCCAGTTCATTCTTTATTCTGTCAGAAGAACACACTGTTTCCAGTCATATCCAGCATGTTTCAAGGCAATTTTAATATATAGCTTGTAAAGGTAGCATGTAACAAAATGTTTCTTTGCTCCTTCTAAGAGGCAATGCATTAAATGTCCATAAAATGTTCCAAGGTTCCTGAAGGAAATCTATCAGAAAATGATGTCATTGCATGGCACTTTCTTTAATACTGAAAATAGCAAGTTAATAGGAAGCCAGAGATAGATTCCAGAGTTCATAAAAAATCCTGTAAAAACAGGCTTCTTTGTCAAAAACAAAACCACCCACCCAAGTGAATAAGTTACACACTGCAAAGGCAAACTTCATATTAATGCATACGTAATAACAGGAGATATTTATTCTAAAAATCTGAGTATCAACAAAAGTGCATATACTAGCATTCATAAATAGATTATACATAGTCATCTTTTCCATCCTGAATAAATCACCTCACCAAAGGTATCTTTTTTGAAAACTACACAACAGATCTATATAACCATGAGACTGACTTAGAAATCATTACAAATGACTATAAGTATTTGCTCAGTTTTATAAGCCTCCCACATGTCAAGATTGAGGGTACAGTTTGTCTCATTTTCAGGATCTGTTGTGCAGTCACAAGCACTAGAAACTATTGCTAAATAGTTTCTCTTACTATTACTAAAACAAAAGCTGTCTTTCCTACAAATTCAGTTGGTTGTGTGAGCAAAAACTTTAAAAATACATTAAAATGTCCCAAAACTCCTTAAAAATCCTAAAAGCTGGTAACAGATTCTATTGGGTTTGGCTAGATATTTTGATAACATATTCACAGAAACAGAACTCTACAAAGCATACCAACATGGACACCTGCTATAGAAATATATTCACACAGGGAGAATCCAGAATATTTCAAGTCTGGAAAACTTTCAAGGGAAGATGAGGAAAAGTAATTCATGAAAGGAATTATAGGTGCAAAATCCATGTTACTGAATTTAAGCGCTTTCTGCTTCGGGATCTCCTTGCCCCTGTCGCCTTGTCCACACTGTAAGAGTCAGTGACCACTTACTACCCCTTTTTGTTTGGCACAGACATATTGGGCCAACAAACCCCATTCTCAAAACCTAAAGTCTTAATGGGTTTTGTCTTTTTGCCTTCTTAACCTATCTAAACAGATTATTGCAGTTAACAGAAACAGCTGTCTGGGGCAGATAATTATTCCAACAGATTAATCTTCTGAAAGATTAATTAGCTTTAACCAAGATTCCACTCCTTTCCATTTAACTTATGCATGCAAATGACATGAATTCTACGATGTCAGTGCGCTTTGTGATACACTCATGGGCAAGGCGTTGTTTATAGTTATCTCTTGTCTTGTCTGACATCGCACCATTGCCAAGATTGCCCTCCGAAACCTGAAAAGGCAAGAAAGGGAAAGCAGAAAGATCATTAGCTGGAGAACCAAATACCAAGAAACACTGGGTAAGCTGACCTGAAGTATTACAACAGTTTTCAACTTCAGTAAAGCTCACTTAATAAAAAACGGTGTATTGGGAATTTGAGAGGACCCGAGTCTTTTCATTTCCATGTGTATGAATAACTCAGGTAAGTTTCCTCTACAACAGGCATCACAGCAGGTTTTGCTCATTCCAGGACAGGGTATAGCCATGACAAAGATGAACTTACAGAACGGTGAAAAAAATTAGACAGAATTTTTCAGCAAGGTGAGGTAAGTTCACCTAGACAGAGATCACAGGCTCTGCTTCTAGGTTAGTAGTAGAGAAAGGAAGGATGCTTCCTCGTAAAACCTATTTCTCAGTCAGAGGCACTGGCTTGGTTAGAGCATTTGATATGCTTGCTCAAAACAGATGAATAGGCTTAGCTTATTTACTTTAACAGTACGTGTCAATCCATCCTAACCAGTCTGAATATGACACATCCCAAATCAAGCAAAGAAATCTACGGAATTTACAGGTCACCAAACCGCCACACATTTTGGCCACAGTTATTAAAGCCAGTTTACTGCTGATACAACCCAAAATCCATAAGGCCCTTTGAGAAGCCACAAAGGGACTTTAAAATCTGTCTTACAAAAGCTGTGTTGATATGTTTTCAAAAATCTTTATCAATTTAGTATATTCTGATGATGATCAAAACATTTTCTTTTAGGGTTTCCTGTCCAAAAGGTCATCTTTGTTAAATCATCAGTGGCTTACCCTTGGACCTCTTTGCTAATCAATTTGCCATATTTTTCAGATGATCCTGCTATAGTTAGATGATCAGCTAAAATAATCAAGTAGAGAGGTATTATATTAGGAACACTTACTTTTTGTTTGCAACGACATAAATGCAGGGATTATAAAATGTGGAAGATTTTGCAAATAAAGGAGCTATGATGGCCATTGCAGGAGAAATTTTCTTTGGGTCTCCAAAGGAAGACCACAAGCACACAATAGAATATGGAGACCATGCCACCAAGAACATTACAATCATCACAACAGACATCTGTAAAAGAAGAAGAGCAGACTCATAACCAGTACTACCTGAAGATACAGACCTTATAACCTAACCTCAAAGGCATGTGCCCCTGTGTGAAAACAGAGCTATGCAGAACCAAATAGCAACATGTAAACAAGGACCCCTGACAAATTTTGACAGGTTATAATGAAATATCACTCTGGGGATTTAATAGCACATCACACTGTCATGTATTTTGGCATGCTGTGACTTCATTATGCACAATCTTCCTTCACAGTCAGCATTATTTATTATGCTAAATCTCTCCAGCAGAAGTTTCAATGGCCAGAGAAGACTTCACACATGAATTAAGACCACCATAACAGGTCACTTGAGTATGTTATTACAGATAATAAATATGAACAGAGAGCAAAATCTAAGCCAAATGTTTCATAAAGATGCTAATAAATGAAACTGTTTAATAAGGTTTAACTGTGGTACAGTAAAATTAAAGAAAGTAAATGTTCTTGGATACAAAGGCTCAGTCCACATACTTATGGAACGCAGAATGTCTGGTTGATTTAATGAAGTATGATAGCCATGTTAAAGCATCACACTGAGCAGCTATCTGAGCAGTTATGTCTTCTCTGCCTGCCTGTCAGAGAGAACAGTGTAGGCATGTTGGGGCTCATACCCCAGAAGACTCCACACCATAGCCAGACAGGAACAGCAAAAATATGAGGGTAGTGGAAGGTTAGGAGAGGAATCAGCTGGGACAGACCTCTCTGATTTTTGTCAGGGACATGAACCAGTAACTGAAACTGGAATGAAAATGTCAAACTAATCAAGAGGACAAAACAAATCACTGAATAAACAAACAATCCTGCAGGGCTCTTTGTATGAGTAGGATTCCCTAGTGTTGTTTACCTATAGCATTAGCCAGTCTTTCTGTGATGAACAAAAAGAGAAACAAGAAGTAAATGGCTACTTTGTATGAGCTCTTCTAGATCACAACCAATAAACAAACAGTGACTCTCTCCACAGAAGATTCCTGTTTATATACAAATGTAACACATATCAATAATAATGTAAAGAAGCTTAAAGATGCTAGTTCTTGTAAAAGCAAACAGTCCAGTTCCAAAAAAGAAACTCCAAAGCTTCAATCCTTTTATTTTTTTCCAAAACTTAACTTGGTGTCTTCAACTGCAAAACAGTAAAAATATATTTTCTTCACAAATATGAGTCTAAATTTACAGCTGAATCCTCAGCTTTAAGCATTGTGAAAAGTTCTTCAGAAGAGCAAAATGCTCAGATTATTATTTGTGGGTAAAAGTACCACTTTTCACAATTTAGCAATGATAAAGTTTTCCAAGGAACGTTAAGTTTGCATTGGTAAGTAATTCAAACACATAGGTACACTTGTCTGTCCAAATCTCTCTCACTTCTTTTATCATGTCCAGATATAAATCACACCTTTACACAAAATGAAAGGAGCTAGCGAACTTCAAGCTTTCTCAAGGAATTTGATACATTAAAAGAATGTCAACCTTCCAGGAAGGATATATCATTTTATGCCATAACTCACATTTGCTACTGTTTACATAAGATATTGTGGGGATCTGTTACAGACCGCCTGACCAAGAGGACTCTGTGGATGAAGCGCTCTATAGACAGATAGGAACAGCCTCATGCTCGCAGGCCCTTGTTCTCATGGGGGACTTCAACCACCCTGAGATCTGTTGGAGGGATGGTACGGCCCAGCACAAGCAATCCAGGAAGTTCCTCAATTGTGTGGAAGACAGCTTCCTTCTGCAAGTAACAGAGGAGCCGACAAGGAGAGGTGCCATGCTTGACCTCGTGCTCAGCAACAGGGAAGGGCTCGTTGGAAATGTAATGCTCCAGGGCAGCCTTGACTGCAGCAATCATGACATGGTCCAATTCGAGATCCTCAGGAGGGTGAGAAGAGCATGCAGCAAGCTCACTGCCCTGGACTTCAAGAGAGCAGACTTTGGCCTCCTCAGGATCCTGCTCAGTAAGTTTCCATGGGATATAGCCCTAGAGGGCAGGGGGGCCCAAGACTGCTGGTTGACGTTCAAGGATCACATGCTGCAAGCTCAGGAGTGATACATCCCTACTAGAAGGAAGTGCTGCAGGAGGGCCAGGAGACCTCCTTGGATGGATAAGGAGCTGCTGACAAGACTTTGAAGGAAAAAAGAGGCTTATAAAAGGTGGAAGCAAGGACAGGCAGCCTGGGAAGAATACAGGGATGTTATCCGGGAAGCTACAGATCAGGTTAGAAAAGCTAAGGCCCACTTAGAATTAAACTTGGCTAGGGATGTTAAGGATAACAGGAAGGGATTCTACAGGTACAATGCAAATAAAAGACAGACTAGGGACAATGTGGGCCCTCTCCGGAAGCTATCGGGAGAACTGCCTACCCTGGATTTGGAGAAGACTGAAGTTCTTAATGACTTCTTTGCCTCAGTCTTCACCGGAAAATGCTCTGACCTTACCACCCAAGTCTTGGAAGGCAGACGCAGGGACAGTGAGAATGAAGACCCTGGGCCCACTGTAGGAGAGGATCTGGTTCGAGACCATCTTAGAAACCTGAACGTATACAAGTCCATGGGACCTGATGAAATCCATCTGTGGGTCCTGAAGGAGCTGGCAAAGGAAGCTGCTAAGCCACTGTCCATCATATTTGAAAAATCATGGCAGTCAGGTGAAGTTCCCGATAACTGGAAAAAGGGAAATATAACCCCCATTTTCAAGAAGGGGAAAATAGATGACTCAGGGAACTACAGACCAGTCAGTCTCACCTCTGTGTCTGGCAAAATCTTGGAGCAGATTCTTCTGAAAGGCATGCTGAGGCACATGAAAAACAACAAGGTGGTTGGTGACAGCCAGCATGGCTTCACTAAGGGGAAATCCTGCCTGACCAATCTGGTGGCCTTCTATGATGGGGCTACGGAACTGATGGACAGGGGTAGAGCAGTTGATGTCATCTACCTGGACTTGTGCAAAGCATGTCTTGTTCAACATTTTTGTTGATGACATGGACAGTGGGATTGAGTGCGCCCTCAGCAACTTTGCCGAGGACACCAAGCTGTGTGGTTCAGTTGATATGCTGGAGGGAAGGAATGCCATCCAGAGGAACCTTGGCACGCTTGTGAGGTGGGCTGATGCCAACCTGATGAAGTTTAACCATGACAAGTGCAAGATCCTACACCTGGGTCAGTGCAATCCCAGGCACAGCTACAGGTTGGGCAGAGAAGGGATTGAGAGCAGCCCTGCAGAGAAGGACTTGGGGGTTTTGGTTGATGAAAAAATGAACATGAGCTGGCAGTGTGTGCTCGCAGCCCAGAAAGCCAACTGTATCCTGGGCTGCATCAAAAGGAGCATGACCAGCAGGTCGAGGGAGGTGATCCTGCCCCTCTACTCTGCTCTCAGGAGACCTCACTTGGAGTATTGTGTGCAGTTCTGGTGTCCTCAACATAAAAAAGGACATGGAACTGTTGGAACAAGTCCAAAGGAGGGCCATGAGGATGATCAGGGGACTGGAGCACCTCCCGTATGAAGATAGGCTGAGAAAGTTGGGGCTGTTCAGCCTGGAGAAGAGAAAGCTGCATGGAGACCTCATAGCAGCCTTCCAGTATCTGAAGGGGGCCTATAGGGATGCTGGGGAGGGACTCTTCATGAGGAACTGTAGTGAGAGGACAAGGGGTAATGGGTTCAAACTTAAACAGGGGAAGTTTAGATTGGATATGAGGAAGAAATTCTTTACTGTAAAGGGTGGTGAGGCACTGGAATGGGTTGCCCAGGGCAGTTGTGAATGCTCCATGGCTGGCGGTGTTCAAGGCTGGATTGGACATAGCCTTGGGTGGCATGTTTTAGTGGGAGGTGTCCCTGCCCCTGGCAGGGGGGTTGGAACTAGATGATCTTAAGGTCCTTTCCAACCCAACTATTCTATGATTCTATGATAGATATAAGCTTAACAGACTGAAAAGAACAAGCGATCAGAATCACACATTTTGGGAGCTTGGAAATGTACTTTCATTTCTAGGCCATGAGTTCAAATCAGAGTTGACCAGTCCATTTCAGACCAGACATCCCTATGTACCTAACAGAAAGCTTAAGGGCTCTACATACACAAAGAGTAAAAGTCCTCCCAGGATGGACACCTCCAAGGTATATTTCTATGTAATGACAGAAGGGTAGAGGCAAGGAAAATTCAGATTGTTCCCAGCCTTCAAAGTAGCTATTCATCTGGGAAGAGTATTAGGCCAAAAGCAAAGAATATAGTGTTATAAGTCAAGAGTTCTCACCTAGGCTGAATTTCAGTTATATTTAGTACAAAAGGAAAACGGGAAATGTAGGAAACAGAAATGCTTAAAAGGCTGCAATGTTCCTTTGGCCCCAAGATTAAATGCTAAAGAACATGCTTAAGACAAAACATGCACGAATTTACTATACCTTTGTCACATCTACTTGGTCAGACCAATCTATGTTGATGCTCTCCAAGCAGTTACTCCTGGCATATTGTTTCATTGCCCGGGAAACATTGTAATAACAGTAAAACATGACTGTTAAGGGTACAACAAAATTAACAGCAATTACACTCATTGTGTAGGAAACAAAGGACCTGATAAAACAGAAAAACAAAACACAGTAATTTACAAATAGCCATTCAGTAAAAGTTACTAAAGAATCTGATATTTTGATTAGATTATGAAATTCTAAAACAAGCTTTTAAAGAATTAGGAAAATTTGCTCTAACTTTAATTTTCTTATTAGCACCCTCAAATCTTGCCGTTTTCAAGCATAGCTCAATTCCTGTATTTTTTCTAGACCTGCTCTATATTATTCCATAGTTTTTAAATTATTTTTATAAATTACACTTCAGAAAGAAGTTGTGCTCAGGGAGTGGTGTATTAAATAAGCTTAGCCTTCAATGAGACAGCAGTTTAAAAGAAAGGGTGAAGGGAAATCTTACGCATCATTTTTCCTCCAATTTACTGTGCATGTTGCTCCAGTTGGATCCGGGGCATAGCTAGCCCAGCCTACAGTAGGCATGGAAGCCCAGAAAAGTGCATTTATCCAAGCAGCAAGGATTAGAGTGGCATAGCTACGGGTAGTCATTCTTCTCCCTGTGGCCAAACGCATACAGTCACAAACCGTTGTCATCTTTTTCTTCTTTCCAGTGTTGAACTGCAACGAGTGGCTTCCAGCAAGCACATACAAGATGAATAATGATCCTCTCAAACACCTACATTCCTGAACACTGCAGCATACCATTTCATACTGCTGAACCTTTAACACCACCTAAACACCATCACCCACTCCAACTCACATCATATCATACAGGCAATACCTGATCCTAACTTCATGTCAAAAAGCTTATTATGCAACAGCGCATGCAAGTACATACTTGTATGATTGCAGGGGCAGGAATTAACTGTGACAATACAGCTGTAACAGAGAGGAGAGAAAAACATCCAGTTCAGTGCTAACACAACAGCAGAAGTAAACACCTGCTTCAAAACCTCCCACAGCTAGAGGCTTTTCATGTGCTTCTGTATATAGATATTGTCCTCCAAAGACTGCAACCAACCATGAAAATACAACTTATAAACAGGATAACAGCCTAATTGTGAAAAACTCACTTTCTCCAGCAGTACTATTCATGCCAACTAGATAACTCACTTAACCAAGTACTGCAGGATCATGCCCTAAATTCAAATTATGCCTAGCACTGTAATTATGGAGTCATTTACAAGAAAACAATTAGACTCTAATTTCATAGAAGTTCAACAGTGAATAATTTTTTACCATAAGTACAGTACCTATATCAGGCCTGCAGATTGTCAGATAACGATCAACTGCAACAACAGTGAGCAAACCAATACTCGCCATCCCAAAAAAGATATTTAAGGCAGCATAGATCTGAAATTAAAACACACAAACAAAAAGGCCTTTTCTGATAAATCTGTCAAATGTACAAGCACAAATCTGTGGAGTGAATTGAAGGCATTAATACACTACATTCAGACTGTTCTCTTTCATAAGCAAGGTACTGAAAGAACTATATCAGTGCAGGCAATTTGGAGGTGGCTCATTTAAAATAAAATGTTCCAAAAGCAACCTGCTTGTGTGTGCGTCAGAAATCCTAAAAACAGTAGACTAAAAAGCAAAAAAACACCATACTTCAGTAAGTAAATTTTGAGATTCAGAGTTTGGAGGGGTTCAATTCATGGTTTTGGTGCAAGTTGAAGAAAACCTGAACATTCAATTCATCAAAAAGGTTACGGCTTTAGCAAATGTGAGGTCCTGAATTGTCACTCTTTCCTCTGCTGCATAATTACACTTATTTCACAGATGTGGTACACTGATTTTCACCATCAGACTCCATTTTTACATGTGTCACATCTACTGCACAGAGTGACAGATGCTGCAATCCCAACATGCTCTAAATGCTTCTACCCTGTCATTCCATGAGCACTGCTACCAGGAAGGAAGGAAGACTGGGAAGGCTGTATTAGCACTGGCACCCAAGAAACATAGCGCCCTGTGCCAGATTACATACCAACAGTGGTTGTGATAGAAACACATGACATTCAACCATCTCAGTTCTCAGTATTCATTTGGTTTAGGTTGATGGGAGTTGTGCGTCAAGCAAAGTCCCAAACTGTTGGTACTGAGATTTCATATCAACTCCAACCCACTACAAGACAGCCTAGCTACAAAGATGTTAAGTGAGGCTTCCCGTCAAACAGTAACTGAATTTTGAACTTGAAATAAGTCAGGCAAGTGAACTCTGGTTGTTATAAATATCCATTATATAAAGGTCTGAAATGTGTATTGCTGCTAATATGAGTCACATTTTCAGTACACACCTTTCTATTACTACTTATTTTCATGGACACTTGAGATTTAAATCACAGTTCACAGCAAAGGGCACCATCTCACTGTTATGGAAGTATAATCTTTCAGTCAGACTATTTTTAAAAATAGACAGCTATTAAAATTAAGGTAAATCTTAGCCTTGCAGGCCTTCATTTTGGATATCCTAAAAGAGCAATCCAAAAGAACATGTATTTGCCAAGCAGAACTCATTAAGATCTGTCAAGCTCATAATCAAAACAGTAGTCACATCCAAAGACTTTTCATTATCAAATAAGTCGTCAAATGTGCATGTGTTACGATAACCTTCTTCATTTGAGGATTTTGTTTCCTAAGCCTTCTTAAAGCTAT
Organism: Ara ararauna; assembly: GCA_028858755.1. Classification (NCBI taxonomy): domain Eukaryota; kingdom Metazoa; phylum Chordata; class Aves; order Psittaciformes; family Psittacidae; genus Ara; species Ara ararauna. The sequence goes on along the minus strand of CM054376.1, from coordinate 58,222,384 downwards.
TTTCAAATCTCTAGTTGATAAATATAAGGTTACGCTTTGAAAATCACAGGCAAAATCCTATTTCCAGACATTGTTGACATGACGGAACATCAGCTTCAGGTCTAGAGTCAAACTTTGCATCTCCATCTTATCTCTTGAAAGAACTAATGTGAGGTTGAGCTACTGCTTATTTCTCAGTTTGCTTTTAAGTGATTAAATCTTTCTCTCTGACTTAATTGCAATACCTGGCATCCAGTATATCCAAATTTCCAGCTTCCATGCAGGTCTGAGGCAGCAGACATGGGGTAACCAATGCCACTAACACCAATGTCAGTAAAAGCCAAGTTGATAATAATTGCATTGGTTGCTGTCCGAAGCTCTTTGTATTTAACAAAGATGCCCAAAACAACAACATTACTGAAAATGCTTACCACTCCTGTAAAAACAGAAAAGGGGAAACTTTACAAAAGGTACCCACCAGCCAGTAATATACATGCAGAAGAACATATAGCCTATTGGAATATCTATGTCCTTAATAAATTATTATTTCAGTCAAATGCAATCTTGAGAAGAGGATAGACACCTGACAAGCAGAGAAAAACTTTCCCAATTAGTATCTAATCAATAAAATGGAGAATTCCAACATGTTCAAGCAAACACAGCCATTAAAAAAATAACTTGTAAACAACAGGAGTCTGTGAGCTGTTCAGAGATCCCCTAGTTTGACATAGCTGTTACAGTGTCACTGAACCAAATCCTGAACTTACAAATATTTGTATAGCCTGGGCACCTGAAATGAACAAGTGGAATTATTTTGTTAAAAGTCTAAGAACACACAACATGTTTTCCATGGAAATGTCCCTTAAGAGTTTTTCAGGAGTTTTGTTTTGTGGGATTTTTTGGGGTTTTTTTTTAATTTTTATTTAAGAAGTTTCACCTATGAAGCAAAACACTGTAGTTTTCATCATCACAGATTGGAGGCATAATTCTGTAAGGAGCTTGAGGCTGTCATACAGAATGTAGACTTCCAAAAGCAGACCCATCTTCTTTCACAGTCACTGCCCATCCTTCTCCATTTTGCTGGCCATCACCTTCACTGATGGGATTTCGCCTTCTCTATTGGCTCCACCAAAAACCTGACACACACACTTTAGCTTTTGTGACATGCCTCTGCGGAAAGGGCAGTAAGGTTTGTAAGTATTATACAATGTTCTTTCATCTCTGTTACTGTCAGTGGTGCAGCACAGAGTTAAAAATCCCTAACATCGGTTTATATGCAGACTACAAACTTGCTGCAGTTCAAACAATAACCTCAAGTCAGAGGGGTTAGAAAACCTGAGGGCAAGAATCAGTTTCAAGCACCTCAGCTGTTCAGTTGAATTTTGAAGACAATTCCTTCAAAACATGAAAATTCTTTCAAAGCATGGGAAGTCCTGTGGACTCCATCCTTGGCAGTCCACAGGAACACAATAAACACATTTATAAATAACAGCACACACCCCAGTGCATTGAACTAAGCCATTTCTAGGGTCAAATACACATCAGAAGTACCATCTGAACCACTGTGTTCAGCAAGACATGACAGGTATGTAAAAGGGCAGAAGGAAAGCTTTCTGTAACATACATAAAAATATAACAAAGATGATACTTGAGATAACAGACAAAAAGGACAACACCAACTCTTCATCCTTTAAATGGAATTTCTCAATTTCATTTCTATAAATAGGTACCCTTTTTATTATACCTGAAACTCACTCAATGAGCTTCACTGCAACATTGTATTAACCAATACCAATCTCCTACATTACAGATTCAGTAATTTAAAAATAAAATGTAGCAAAAATGTAATTAATTCATGGTTCTCTCTTTCCATTCTCTCTTTAATACCACTAAGCATGTCTGTTCTCAAGTGCAAGTCTCTTGTGTGGTACAACTTTACATTACAGATGATGCTGGAGGTCCATAGCCACATAGATGTCATCAGCTATCATATTCATATAGTCACACATTTCAGGAGGGTGATGCTATGAGGCCCTAAAATGCAAAATAAAGCAGAGAGCTGGGGATCTGATCTGAAACCAACATTCAGTAAAAGCACTTGCAGGGCCGGTTCTGTCAGCTTTCCTGTTGACAGGTAGTATGTCATCTCACAAAATAGAGCTACCACTTTATAAAACAGCACAGGCTCCCTATGAGGCATGCTTTAACAGATATTACAGCTACCAAGAATGAAATCAGAAATACAACAGGGCTATAAACTTGTATCCTCAGGGTGACAGAAAGATCCTGCTAGACACACTAAAATCCTGTGCCTCAGAGCCCAGACTTAGAGAGTACAGAGTGCAGATCAAGCCCAAGATTTTCAGTAACCTGAAATCATCAACTAGGACAAACTCATGTGATTCAGATATACAGCATGTGGATGCTGCCACTTGGCCTGTGAAACACCTTAGGGTTAGACAACTATTCCCATTTCTTTAAATAAACCTTGTAGCTTTATGAAGTTGAAGATAAAAGCCTCATAACCTCATCAAGAGCAGAAGAATTCTTCCTTCCCAGGGAAGCAATGAAAATGAAAGGCAGAACAAATGCAAATAAAACCCCTAACAGAGTTAAGCAAGGAACATGTAGCAGCATCAAAACAATGAAGGTTAGGTCTGTGTATAACGCAACTTACTTTTCCAGTTAGCATTTTAAAATGATACCAGAGCATTTCACCATTGTAAGATGAAAGATGTCCATGAAGTAGTATTGCTTCCTGCAGCCTGAGTATCCTTGTGGTCATCCCTAGAATTAATACACTAACCATTGTAGAGTGCAATACTTAACAATTACTTCATTCTCAGAAAACAGAGCAATTATTTGCAGAAGAGTTCAAACCTTTTAAAAAGCAACATAATGATGAACACTGTACCTGTGTTTCATTCTTATTCTTAGACATGTTCATTAACATAGCTTAAATTTTCCAGAGGTGAGATTTGTGGTAGTAAGTCATTTGTGATGCAATTAATCATACTTTCAAAGATGTTATAGATCTTACTGTCAAAAACATCCCTCATTAAGAAAGCTAAGTCCAGCCTACAGATGAAAGAGTTACTAGACTCCTGCAATTATAATAAGAGGAAAACAAACAAACAAACAAGAAGTAATCCAACTTTTTGTTTGCCTTTTTAAAGACATTTAATTTCCTTGTAAGATTCAGGAAGAAGAGCTGGGTTGATTCTAGCTAATCCCATTGATCACCTGTGATAGCTTTGATCCCTAACACCAAGCTATCTGAAAAGACAGCTATCTGAAATGACCACCTTGTTGCATACAGTCTAACCAATTTAAATAAAAATATAACAAATACCATACATATCTGCAGCACACAATAGATCCAGTTACCTGCAAATACTGTGGTAGTACTGCAGAGTGTATCTAGCCTTCCAATACATGACCATAATTCATCTCTACAGCTTCATAACAATTCTACTTATTCTGTGTAGCTGTTCTACCAATTTCTCCAAAAAAAACTGAAATAAAATTTTGCCTTTGCATTCAAAAATACCCTTTTACCAAAACATCACTTTAATACCACTTCAAATAGATATGCTAAATAAAATGAGACCATCCGCAATGGTCTATTTCATATAAACATAAAGTCCATTAATATTTTAATGCATTTTAAAAGATAATAATAGCTTAGAAAATGTATGGTACAGCCTGTGGAAAAAAAAGAAGTATTTATAAACTGATCTGATTTTCCATAATAAAGATATAGAAGGCCTATTTTTAAACACAGTAAGTTTCAGGTTCTGGTCGCATTGATATTTCATTGCTATAGCTCTCAATGCTTAAAAAAAACATTACTGAAGCAGTTATAACAATGAGAAAGTTTTCAAGGAGGTGGAGGGGGTGGGAATCAAACATAATTATTCAAGTTTAGCCAAAGGGCATTGCAGTCACAGGGAACGAACACAATGTCAAGCCTTCCAGTGTGCTTTTTCTAACATGTGTCACTGGTGAAAAATACAGCTGCAACCGGAGTCTGCTCTTTTCTGATTAATGACCAGCTCCCTCCCTCTAAGTCACATTCCAACCCTTCCCCTTACATCCCCCTAACAGACACCCACTCACATGCTCAGACTACACATATATTACTACAAACATGCGGCCCAGGAGAAATCTCAAGATAGCTTCAAGCACATCACAGAAAAATGCAAGATGTGACAGATATGTGCTATTTTTATCCTTTTTGCAAGCTGGCAGAAATTAATTCTTACTCTCTTCTATAATTACCTATCAACAAAATATATTTTTCAACACACAATACTGCCTTCAAATATAGAGCAGAAAACTTAGATGTTTATGCACACTTCAGTCAACCTGCTAACATGTCAGTAAACGATGGAGAAAAGCCATCAGACATTTGTGCAATACAAAATGAAACACCATCTCTGTTACTATACAAAATGAACATTCAGAACTACAGTTCTATTTTAAACAGTTATGCAACAATTTGCCAATACCCATACCTGCTATGATTAAGTAAGCTGCAACTATGTTGTGCTCAGTCTGTGTAAAGGCTGAATGAGCTTCACTGTCACTTTGTGAGGAATTGGATGAATCATTCCAATGCATTTTGAACAAAAGAGACTGTCGTCTACCCTCTGCAATAATTTATCAAGACTACGAAACACTACAAAACCCTGCCAGGGAAATTCTTTCACTATTCAGCAGACTCACTGAACGATTAAAAAAGGGAGGTAGGAGGGAGTTCCCCCACCATTGACAGCCTCCAAGCACAATTTAATTGGACTAAAGTGCAAGTAAGTTTACACTCCCAATCTATGCAGGAGATTGTTAATTAAAACAAAGAGCGGCACAGACCTGAGTACATTTCCAACAGTATGCTTAAACTTCATTCTTAGTGCTAAAGAGATTAACTGTCACATGCTTCCAAACTTTTTCCTTCAAACCTCTTGTGCAATGCCTCAGAAACCTCAACAAAAGTTGAATCAGGTCAGTTGGTTGTCAGCCTGCCTTGGAATTAACTCCCATCATCACGGTGAACACACCAAACCACAGCACAACATAAAGACACAATGCTGACTTTTTTTGAAAGCACATACACTCACTCAAAATTCCATCCCTTCAAATCCTTCCAGACCTACTTCTTCAAGATTCTCAGTTTGATTTAAACTCTCAACCTGACACAGACACAAGACAAACACAGTCTAATATTTTCCTGAAGTGAAGCATGACTTGCAGAAAACTCAGTTGCTACATTTCTAAAATAGCATGGTGTGTAGAAAACAGTTGTTGAATACGCCTTACCAGTCTGAACACCCTCCCTCTCCCCCCCCCCCCCCCCCACATAAGCTTACTTTGGGGAAATGTTCCAAAGCATGTTACTGGGCAGAAAATTATTACATATCTTCCAAAGCCTTGAGCAGCAAAGCTCATGTTTTCTTCTCTTCAATGATGAGCAGCACACCAAAGTAAAGACCTTTTACAAAATCTTGCATAAATATTAGCTGCAATAAACCCTTGCCCGAACAGCTTATTTGCAGTATCAGTATAAGTAATCAAAGAAGGTGTTTCCTACCAGTCCCCCTTCATACAGTTTTTATCTCCAGTTTTGAACTCGTACTGGGTATAAAAGTGATAAGGATGAACAACCAGTGGTTCTTAAGTGGTACATGGTTCACAGGCAGCTCAAGCAAGTTCCCAGACTAGGTCATGTCTTCTGATCAGCATAAGGATGTAGTGACACAGGCAGTATTGAAGAATATGGCCATCCCATAGAAAGGAAGTATACCTGAAGAGCTCTCTCATAGAGCATTCCCTCCCACTCCTCAGCTTTCCAAAACAGACATCCTGCATCTTTCATCCATCTGAACCCAAAGGTAAGAAAAGTTTGATACAAAACTTGTGCTGTCATGGCATTTAGTCATCATTACTACAGCTGATCATGTGTCACCATTCTAGCAGCAAACATTTTCTTCAATGCCACAGATCTACACTCACAGTTCTCAGGGTACTTGTATTATTACAGTATTTTTCCTTTCAGAAGAGGATTAGGCAGGAACAGGGCGGGAGGGTTCTGAAAAGAAGGATGATCTGTTTGGCAATGAAGCCATTTCCCTAGTGCTCGAAAGATGAAAGCATAGTGATAATTTGATATTTTTGCTTTCCTCCCCTGAAACTTTGGCAAGATTTTCAAAAGCATCTCAAAGCTTACAATGCTAAATGTCTCATTAATGTAAAGCATCGCTATTTTTGTTCAGACAGAATTCCAGACTTAAAGCAGCAGTTAATGAGACCTTACAGATTTTATACATACTTGTTGAATAAAACACAAGTTTCTAAGATATGCAGTCTATCCTACGTGCCACCACATTGTCTCTATCTCCTTGTCTCTTAAATTTGGCTAATTTTAGAGAAAAAGAATTAAGAGAAAAAAGTCAAAATTAAAGGCAGGCATTACTTACCATTAACCTAATAGTAAGTTTTTTCTAGAACACTGCAGTTCATATAACAAGCCAAGAAGATAAAACAAGGAGTTAAATATTAAAGTATATAAATAATCCACAAATTTGGAACCACAGCTTCTAAGATAGACAAAATATGGCTTGCTACATTGCTTTTAAATACTGGCATAAGAAAAGAAAAATAAAACCCAAAACCTCAGGCTGTTTTTTATCCTCCAATAACAGACAGCATTACTAGTGTCGGAGGGACACTTTATAACCTCAGATGATGCTTTTACTTCCCACTTGTCCCAGATCAGTAGCAACAAAACACAATTTCTATTTGTCATTCCTCAATATTTAAGTATCTGTATAGATATGGGGCAATGCAAAACTCACTACAAGGCTTAGCAAGTTGCTTTTGGTTATGCATAAAGTATATTTCAATCCACAAGTGGTGAGAGTAGAGAAACTTACTGCTTGCATTAAGAACAATAAATCGCAAACCAAACCAAACCCCCTTTCCTATTTTCAGGGGTAGCCACATTAAAAACCCAAACAAAACCCTTCCATGTTTATTAAACACATCACCACTAGAGGGCTCTATGAAACAGAACGTCCCTTTTATTTTCAGATGCAAATGGTTTAAACTCAGTGGAAAACAAACAAATAAGTAGTTTTCGGCCCTCAGAGGCTTTTACTAGATTTAAACTGTTGATTAGAAAAGTTTGGGTCTAAAGAGATTCTCAGCCGATTAAAGAAAACACCCTGAAAATTATGTGACTCCATAAAGCTTTTCACTTGTCATACTTCCTGCAGGACTTACGCTCTTTGTTAGGACAACACCGTTTCTTGCCAAAACAATGCTTTGTACAACCGCAAATAATTTTGCACCAGTATGTATGTGACTATCCAGCATGGCTTCAGGCAAATGTCCATAACTTCGCGTCAATGCTAGAGAATCCTTTCTGGTTTACAGCAGCCAGTGCTGCAGACATACATTAAAATATCTCAATTATTTTCCGCACTTCATCAAATTTCTCTGTTAAAGTAACACAGCAACTCTATGAACTATATTGAACCGTCCTATCCCAGCAACTACAGAAAACACAAGGATTAAAAACATCCCTCCAAATAGGAATGCAGAGGCACTGAAGCTGTTCTCCGTGGGCAGTAATTTAAGTTTCACAATACACCTCCATGTATTACCCGCTGTCTCACAAGGATCTAGCTCCTAGATAGAAAAGATACAAAACCAGAATTTTAGTTTGGCAAGGACAAAAGACACAAGGACTTCAAAAAACCTTTAAGCAATCTGACCCTAGTTATTAATCAGCTGTCGTTTCAAGATCAGCTGAAAGTCAGACCCTATGCCTCAGTCAAATATTGCAGCAGCTAACACATCCACTTGCAACTGCATTTTGAAAACAGGACTTGGTTGTTGAATGCTTCTGCCAACAGTGAGCACATGCAGGCACTGACAAGTGGACAAGGAGACAGGTAGGTGACACCGCTATTGCTGTGTCCCAGGGTTCTTTGAGGCCTGACTTCTTCCTGAGCTTCAGAGTATTGCAGGACAGCAACCTCCCTCATGCTCCTGGAGCAGTGGGAGGTGAGGAGTTCTTTAGGTGGCCCACTCATTTGCCCCAAAGGCTGCCAGTGAGGGGAAATACAGGGAACACCAAACTGTAATTGAAAGCCCAAACTGCCACCTACACCTTCCCCCATCCTCTTCAGTACAGACAGTGCTGTGACTTTTCTTCCCCCAGACACTACAGCTACTTAAAACCTCCCATTTCTGCCGACATACCTATTTCTATCAAGGTACTGGTGAGCCCACCATTCTATTATCTGCAGAAAAAGCCTAGGATATCTGTAAACACATACATAACACTCAAACACTTCACTTACTAGGAGTGGGAGCACAGCAACAGAATTGGATAGGAACTGAATAAAAAATCTAAGAGAAGGAGTCATATAAAATTGAGAACCTGTATTAGCTCATTGCAGCATCACACTGCACACAAAACATGCCTTAATTTTTTTAAAGTACTGAATTTTCATGTGTTACAGATAGCAGCTACTTGCATTAGGAAGACAGGGTCATGCCATGGCGCATAGAAAACAAGGCAGAACAGGGACCAGAGACTGGATGGGCCTTGCCACAACCAAACATGCTCCTTCTCCATTATGGGGAAGCTCATTTCACACCCAATCACTATAGACACTCTTCCATTACCACCTGGATGTCCTCCAACATCCACAAAGATATAAGATTATAAACTTCTGGATATTTGTGTTAATTCCACCCAACATTGTTTGTATGCATAGGGCATGCCATAATGCTCCTCATGCATTTCTCAGCTGCAGCTGCAATCCAGTTCCCTATAAGCAAGTCTGATCCTCTCTCTGGAGTAGCAATGGATATTGCTCTTTAACCCCGCTGCAGAGAGATGTAGAAGTCTTTGCTTTGGCCTTGCAACAGCTTCAAGGCTGACTCATGGCTCCATCTGCTGTGAGATTCAAAGCATACACTTCTTGTGCTAGGCTGAATGATGGTCCTTCAAAAAATTGAAAAGTCAGCTGTCACACCATGCAGTTTAACGGTGATGACAGTAGTCTTCTGATATCCTGGGAAAAAACAATGTCCCTAAAGCATGCCGTGAAAATAGCAAAGCAGAACATGACTTTGGATGTAGGACTGAGCATCGTGTTATGATAGTCTTACACAGCCAGAAGAGTAAGGAAAGATCTAAGTCAGCTTCAGCTACCTGCAGGTAGCTACTGACATATCAGTACAGAGCATCCTCAGCACAGCAGAGGATGCAAGTACAAGTATCACAAAAGTAGTGACAACTCCAGCTTCACTGCAGGTTGGTATAGTCCAACTGCAAGTTAATATGCCAGAGATGCAATAGGATTTTGTCTACAATACCTTAAGTCAGAGCACAAGTCACGCTTAGCAATACACAGCAACAAAAGTCTAAACATTTCCAGAGGTCTTGATTTAAACTGACCTGGTTGAAATGAAGTCTGTAGCAATACCAGGAATGTAATCAGTATCCCTCAGTTCCCGATTGTGCTGTGGTTGAACAGGAGACTCGGTTTCACCTCACAAAAACAGATCTAGCAGAAATCCGAGTTTCAGGGTTTTTTTAAGCTGGTAACACTTTTATCTATTACCCTATGCAGCATCTGTTCAGACTTCATTGAACACTTGAACATTTGCTTCGCTACTTCACTTTAAGTTTTGTTCCAGAGACTATTCAAACTAACGGTCGTGTTTGTTAAAATAACCAGTAACTGGTCAATCCTGGTTCCAGCAAACTACCATTTGTTTTTATTAAGCAGAAGGCTAACGTAACTCATCTGCCTGTTACTGCATTCATTAAAAAGTGTAACAGTACAATGAATTCTGAAATCTACTACTTTCCACAAGATGTTGAAAATACCTTCATGTAGATTATTCTACAGATCCCTTTTTAAAAGTGCTTGGTATGAGAGTGTGAATGGACTCCTGGCTCTGTATAAAATCCAGGGAGATTCTACTTTCCTATTCTTATTTCATTTCCAAAGTTGAAACAACAAAAAAGAACTTTCTTCTCTTCCACCATTAGGAGACAGTTACTAGCTTTTCAGGAGTTCTCATAATGCATCCAACTAAAGAGACCAGACTCATGCAGACTTTTTCATGCCTTTTTTAAGCAATGCTTAACCAAAATCACTGTGTGCAGAGGAGCCCTAAGATGGGCTATCTATTCTTAGATCTGTGCAAGCTCACAGCACCAAAGAGGTGCAGTGCCAGGACATCAAAACCTTAGGAGAAAAAGGCTAAGGGGAAGGTGGGACCAGTTAAAAACCCTCAGCAATTTTAATATCTGTGCAATTAGATACAATTAGATGACTTAATAGTATTAACCTTGTCTTATTCATTAGACAGCAAATTTTAAGATGTCTTAATGTGTTTAGCTTGCATTGACATTTACACAGAAAGTCCACAAAATATCCTTTACTATCTTCCTTTTCTTTTACACATAATTACGTATAAACAAATTTTAACACCACAAAATATTGAAGTTTAGTTTGTAAAAAAAGGTTCCCAAAGGTTGCTTAAATGGCATGTCCACTTTAGAGCTACACAGAAGATTCAATATAAAAGAGGATGGGAACTAGGGTTCAGTCTTACACCAGTAACAAGTTCATATTGATGAATGCGCATGTAGTGAACCTGTAACGTGTTTTCAAAAAACATCTGATTGCTTACTCCAAACTCCAATATGAAGTCAAGCGTTGACTATGTTACTCCTCAGAAACAAGCAGTTTAAGGATAACACTGAAGCCTGGCTTAGTTAAAAACGTTCAAATATATTCTGAAGAGTCTTCAGTTCTTTGCCTGGAGCTATGCCCTCCTCACATGTTGATCAACAGTCATTGAGTGTAAAAATAACTGTTATTTTACAGCTTCAAGTTCTTCATAAAAAGAACTTTTTCAGGATCCTTAAGAAAGTTTTTTCCTTGTTCTTCACTTATGCCGATGATGTGGTAAGACAGCTGGGAGACATTTGTGGCTCCATGTTTAATATCCTCTTCCTGTTTTAAAAGGGAAGAGAAACAGAACAAACAATTCACATCTTAGACATGATGCATTTAAAGCAAATAAATTATACACATAACACTAAATGAGTTGAAAGAATAAAATAACAGAACATTGTATGTTCTCGTAGTCCTCTTCAAATGCAAAAAAATAACATGGTCTTATACACATACCAAAAATGCAGAATACTGTGCTTCAGTTTAAACTACCTACTGTGATGCACAGAAACATTTTACACAGAACTATAAACATCTGTAAGAGATTAAAAATACAACATCCTGTTTAACATTTAAAGCTTTAGAAATCAGGAGCCATTCTTACTACTGAAATGTAAAAAACAGAGACTCACCCCGAAAGCCTCCTCCACCACCTCTTCCTCCTCTGAATCCTCCTCCACCTCTTCCTCCTCCTCCACCTCTTCCTCCTCTGAACCCTCCTCCTCCTCTTCCTCCACCTCTTCCTCCTCCAAACCCTCCTAGACACAGGAAAGAAATTATACTTTGAAGAGCATATAAATTCTTTGTTAAGCATAACAACTTATTTCATTCACATCTTCTGAAAGGAAAAGCACAACAAAAAGAAAAAACAAACTGTCAACTGCTGGACAGTTACCAGGTCAATCACTGGTACTTTGCCTCTCCTAGGGACCATGAGCAGCATTTTAGGGATTGGTTAATACTCGGTATACCATGTCCAAAATACTCCAGATACTAACAAAACTTCTCTTTTGTAAGAGAAAAAAAAATAATCACAACTGTGCATTAATAATTATTAACTGAAATTCAACAGAACATTAAAACAAAACAAAAAAAACCCCAACTTTGAGACACTTGTGCCTTGCTGGAAAGGGGCAGAGTAGTGAGAAGATGCAGGACACTGTGATGTAAGAAAAAATTAACTTTAGCTTTAATTGAGGAGTACATCGCAAATAATCTCCTAAAAGCAGAGAAGAAAGAAATCTACCAGGTCATTGACCTTTCTCTCAAACAGTGCATTACAAGTATTTGTCCAAAGTAGATCATACCACAAATACAGTTTTCACTGACAGTTTTGAGTGCTTATTATCTACAATCTTTAACCACAAGTTTGCTCAGCAGCCACACTTTCTATCTTTGTTACATATCAGCATAACTCTCCTCCCTGTGCTTTGGGGCTGCTTTTCAGCAACAGAAGCCTAGGCCTTGCCATTGGAAGGGCATCATTGTCTCTTCCATTGAGTCAAACAGGAATATGCATAACATTTTTCTTTGCAAATACTACCGTCGATATTCAAGTATTCAACTGCAGCTTTACACACACACGCCACCCCCCCCCCCCAGAAAAAAGAAGGGAAAAAAACCCAAAAGAAACCCAAACAACCCACCCCACAACAAAAAAAAAAAACCCACAACATTCTGCAGCTTCCATTCTTGAGACCTTACCTCTGCCACCACCTCTTCCTCCTCCACGTCCACCACCACGTCCTCCTCTACCACCTCCTCTGGGAGCACCTCTTTCTCCAGGTGGCCTTGGCAAAAATCTCTGAAGTGGTAGTAGCTTTGCTGGGTCAATGTAAAACTGTAGGAAAACAGTTCCATTAGACTTTGAAAATACCAAGACTAAAGAGCACATTAGTATCTCCCTTTACAAATATCCACAATTTGGTCTTAACTTTTTATGTCAAATTTTCCTCTGCAAACAGACAAATAAAGAAAGAACACAAGAAATGAACCATGGTGTTATAAAGTTATTAAAATATAGATGATATTTGCATGAGTTCCATTTGTAACAGCTTCGTTTTTTTGCAGGGCAGGGAAAAGAAAGAAGAAGAAATTAATATTTATGTTTACAAAGAACAACTAGTTGTTAATAAAAGCTTAATAAAGCTTTCATTATCTTGTAACAGTAGATTTATCTAACTGATGACATACAATAGTATTCTGTTATTGAGATTGGCTAACCTTTTGCATTTTTTTAAACGAAGAGGCTTTCATATTCTCAGACAGTTTCACTGAAAAATACTGTTAGTGTCTTTAAGGAACGTAACAGGAAAAAAATTTAAATTGTTATTTGATTGGCACATTCAGACATTTTCTAAATTAGTATTTTATAAATTAAGCTAAACGTCATCACTGCAAATGAAAAATTACAATTAAGGAGAAAATACCTGCACTTTTTCTGAGAACTTTTTCACAGTTACAAAACCAGTATTTTGTGTAAATTTTATCGTCCATGATTAAGACATGAGGAAGAACATAGCAGTGCAAAGAGTATATAAAACCAGAACTGTATAAAAGCAAATTTTCAAACAACAACCCAGGGTGACCTCAAGGCTCATGCGGCAGGGGCTCTGCTAGTGCTGCTGCTGCTGGGTGGTACGACTGCCAGGCTGTGGAAATGTAAGAACCAGCAGGGACTGCTGGAGCAACTACATGCCCAGCCTCATCCCAGTGAGGTGACAGACACTCTGTAACCCCACGTGCAGTCTTGTATGAAGCCCTTTAGCACTCCAGCACCCAAAGACTTTGGTATGTGGTTCCTAAGCTCAAAAGAGCTGCTTGCCAACTCTTCTTACTTAAAACTCAAGATTAAATGGAGAAGCAAGGAGTTCCTGCAAAATCAAGTAATGTATTTTCTTAATATGTTATTGTAGAATGGAAACAAGTCTCTGAAATCCAAATAATTTTGATACAAAAAGTAAATCTGCAAATTAATACATTCAGAGAGCGAGTGGTTTAAACCTGTACATTTTACTTCTCACCGTGGTAGAGGAAAGTGCATGCACCTAGTTACTGATACTCACTCAACACAGGCCAAGCCTTACTGATGTGTTACAGGGTTACATCCCAGTTTTGTCATGAATTCTATCAATCTAGCAATGACAACAGGGTAGACCCAGTGACTCTATCTCAACAAGCCTGCTTTGCAACAGGACATCCAAGCACAAGCCCACCTTTATTGTCAGTTTAAGTAAGAAGCTGGACAATGAGCAATAGAACACTCTAGTACAAACTCACCTTTATAATTAACCTTTCTAATTAAGTAATACGCTGAAGCATGAGCAAGGTCCCCTAATGCACAAAAACAACCCCAGTCCCTTGATCCAACTTTGTTACAGGGGAGTAAGATACAGAAGAAAAGTTGTCGTCACGTAGGAAGAAGAAACACCCCGAACCACAGTGGATCCAAAAGACATCTGCCAGTACTGGTAATGACTGATATAAGGTACTCTATCATACTGAAAAAGCATGAGGCACCTACTGACACCAACAGTTGCAGCTAGACTTGTGACTGTCCACATCTAACTGGTAGCCAAGCCTTGAACTATTTTTAAATCCTAGAGAAATTCCATTCAGTAACCAAACAGCCTTCTAAAAACAAATATTGTACATCACACATTTTTTTTAAGGATACAAAATCCCTCAGCTGACCGAAGATTTCATCCACTTTGCCAATCTGTTCCTTATTATCCAGGTACACGGGAGCGTTGAAATAAGGCACCTTGTTTTCTTCCGTTTTACATTTACAAACAATGTCATCTTCACACGGATGCATGAACTCTCCCAGTACTGAAATAAAGAACAAACAAGCTAAAGATCTGGAGCAGTCATTCTAAAGTAAATAAATACAGCCTTTCAATGTAACTTACAAACTACACTTTCTGGAGGCCCCTGGTCATATCCGCCTCTGTTGAAGCCTCCTCGTCCACCTCCCCGTCCAAAGCCACCTCGTCCACCACGATTAAAGCCACCTCTGTCACCACCACCACCTCCTCCTCCTCGATTGAAGCCACCTCCTCTTCCTCCTCCACCTCCTCTTCCACGAAAAGACATTCTCTACTACCTCCTAAAAATTGTGACAAAAAACAGCTGTTTAGAGATAAAAAATACTTCAATTGTGTTTTGATGTGTACAAATTAAAGTCTTCTGAGAGCCTGTTTGTTAATGCAATAGTTAGACCTTTCAGTCCTCAACAAAAGCACTGAGGCGCATGAAAACCCTAGGTTACACCAAGCTTACACCGCAATGCCTACCGGTAAACTGACCAGCAGTGGCAGCGTGCTTTTCGATCGTATAGGGACTGAGTGGCCGAGGGCTGAACGCGACAGCCCGCAGCCCCCGGCGCAGACAGCAGCTTTCCAGCCCCAGCCCAGCGGCGGAGCAACGCAACCCTTGGCCAAGCTCAAGACAAGGCTGGACGGGGCTGGAGCAATCTGGTCTAGTGGACGGTGTCCCTGCCCGGGCCCGCGGGGCACCTCCTGCGGCCTGCGTACGGGGATGCCATGTGGGAACGCGGTGAGGGACCCCCGCCCGCAGCGCAACGCAGCCCGCCCCTCAGTGCTGCGGGGCAGGAGAGGGGCTGAGGAGCGCCCGACGGCCGCTGACGGCCCTGTCCCTCACGGCCCCTTCCCCCTCCCCCCGCTCGCGCCGTACCGCCACGCGCCACGCGCGCCGAGCCCCGACGCTTCCTCCAGTACTGCGCGCCGCCACCGGGAAACGGCCCACGCCGCCGTAAGCGAGGCTGCCTGCCGTAAATGCAGCTGCCTCTGGGAGCGACACCGCCGCAAAAGGCAAGTAGAGGGGGGCGTCCTCCCGCGCGGCCCGCCGCCGCGGCTGTGGCCGGGGGCTGGCTCCGTCGGTGATGGGGTGCGCCCGGCGCCGCTCGCCTCTACGGATTCGATATATACACGGTGCTCAGAGCCGCTTCGCAATGGGGCGGCTTCCCCCCGCCTGAGGCGGGAGGCCGGGGGAGACTCGGCTCTTAGCGGCGTTTATCAGAGCCCGGCGGCGCGGATGAGCGAGACCCCCTGCCTGTGAGCCCCTGCGGGCTATGCGGGCACATGGGAGGGGACTTCGGCCCGGCTGGCTTCAGCCACAGTGTCCTGGAAACCGGCTGTAAGAAGAGTTCCTTAAGTGTTTGCCCAGTACTTGAAAATTCCCGACGTGAATCGTGTAATACGAGCTTATCGTATCAGCTTGTCGGTATTACATGGATGCGTTTCCACATAGATTAAAACATCTCTCTCTTACATAAAAAACACATTTACAATAATCACAGAATGGTTTGGGTTGGAAGGGACCTTAAAGCTAGTTCCAAACCCCCTGCCGTGGGCAGGGACACCTTCCACTAGAGCAGGTTGCTCCAAGCCCCATCCAACCTGGCCAGGGATGGGGCAGCCACAGCTTCTCTGTGGCTGTTTGTGTCTCACCATCCTCACAGTGAAGAATTTCTTCTTAATGTCTACCCTCTTTCAGCTTAAAGCCATTTACTACATGCCCTTGTAAAAACTTCCTCTCCAGATTTCTTTAGGTACTGGAATGCTGCTGTAAGGTTTCCCCAGGACTACCCTTTCTCTTCTCCAGGCTGAACAATCCAAACTCACTCAGCCCATCTTCATAGGAGAGGTGTTCCAGCCCTCAGATCACCTTCATGGCCTCCTCTGGACTCGCTCCAACAGCTCCATATCCCTCTCATGTTGGGGACCCAGGAGCTGAACACAGTACTGCAGGTGGGGTCTCACAAGAGCAGAGTAGAATCTGGCAAAGAGGAATGCCTACAATCAGGAGAATCAGCATGACAATTTGATCAGTCTCCTAGGCAAAAGAAAGGAAATGTGTGTGCTTCCTTTTAATCATTTACTTGAAGTACTTTACTTTTGTTATCTCGTCTGCACTTACAATAAAAGCAGTTAAACTGGGGCAGGATCCTTTTGGAGAGATCAGATTTATCAGTTAATAGTTGAGGCTCCTGTCCTTTATTTCTAAACACACTTTAAAATATTTTACTAATGGTTAAAAATTAAACATTAATCTAACAACTGACATTCAAAAGAATCCCGACCAGAGGAATTTGCCTACAAAGAAAGATCAAATTTCATCATGCGAATAGTCCCAGTTTTCTTGCTTTTCTTGTCTCTCTTTTGGTTTTGTGGATCAGAGGTAAGAATTTGCTTTATTTGGTTGCAATAATTTATTATTATTTTTTAATAAAAAACATTAAAGAGCAATTTATAAAGCAAAACCAGTTAGGGTTTTTTTTTTTTGTTTCCTTTCATAGTGTTTGTTTTTTATACATTTCTTATTGCCTAGCTTGAATGTTTGAAGTGTTTGATTTCATGCATTTATTCTGTCTGGGGTTTATGCTAACAGGCTTCTGGAAGAGATTTGAATCATGATCCTATCCTAAACCAAATTTGCAAGCATGGTTAACCTCAGGATAGTGCTGCAATTTTCCCTGTCCTCCCTGTTTTGAGAAAAGAGATTACAGTCTGCTAACATGGCAGCATTGTACTGCCTGGAGGTTTGCTGCAGAACCGCTTCTGGCAAGGTGCCCCAGAAAGCCCACCTGGGCCAAGCGTTCAGCAGACCCACACTTCTTAGAGAAATCCTTACGTAAAAATCAGCACTTTTTGTTCCTATGCAGTAGAAATTACTTTTACAAAATGGGAGTTATGCCAGGCCGGATCTGGCTCACAGTTTGGATTCTACTGGCCTGAGTAAAACAGGAAGAATTTAGTAAGATTATACAACCATTAAAAGGGGTTTTGTTGGATTAAATTCTGCCCCAACAACATCCCCACTGACTTTACTATGGCCAGGATTTCTTCAGAACTTTAAACTTCAGCTCTGCTGAATTCAGTTGACACAGTCAAAGCTGATAAATCACATTTCAGGACTAACTTGTCTCTCCCGTTTTTATACAAAGTCCATCCATATATATTTTTCATGTTTCAACATTCTTCCTATCCATAGATCTGAGTAAGCAAAAGCAGCCAGCCAGTAATGAAGTCACTAGAGAGCTGCACCATGGCGGCTGCAGTCACTCACCTAGGGAAGTTGGATGGAGGGTCAGAATCTTGCAGTCCAGTGATGACCAGCAATGGCATTGCAAATCCACTGCTATGCCAGATACAGGAAAAGAGCTAATAAGGAAAGGCACTTAATTTTCAAATTCCTTTAAGATACTTGTTGCTTCAGCAGTCACACAGGGAAACAAATCATTAATTTTAGATTTCTTCACTTGCTTCTAAGTAGTTTATAACTATTTACAGGTGATACTTAAACTCAAAGCCAACCAAGCCAATAAAAAAGTCTCAGAAAAAAAAATAAGTTGCCATTTTTTTATTATTGTGGTTCTTGAGTCCCCTTATATTTTGATTTGTTTACAGTCCCATTGCTGTGGTATGTTATAAACCACTGGCTTAAAAATATTTATAGCTTGCTGTGCACTTCAGCTGATGTTTGAAGTTTAAAGAGTACAAAGTTTGTGAGAGACCTGTAGGAGTGAAGATCACACCAGGTGAATCATCCAAAATGAAGAAAAAAGTTCAGATAAACTGAGGAAGCCGAGGTGGATGAAGACAAGGAAATACACCATAAATTATATTTAGCACCCTTGTGCTTGTAAGAGAGGAAAAGGCTTATGCATGAACACATTCTTGAGGTCAGTAAAGAGATCTGCAGAACTCTGTGCAGTTCTTAATCTTACTTCTTTGTTCGTTATTATTTTGTGCCTTGCAGAATGCCGCATCTAATGCTGAAGAAAACCAGCCTCAGCAGGCTGAGCCTGCCCAGCCAGCTGAGCAAGACACATACCTCATAGAAGAATGCTTAAGCAACCAATACACACACAAGTCTTGTGAGAAAGTTTTTTGTCACCCATGGGAACGATGTGTGGAGGGAAAGTGCCTTTGTAAGCTTCCCTACCAGTGCCCAAAGAATGGCTCTTCAGTTTGTTCTACCAATGGAAAGTACTTCCCCACTTACTGTCAGCTAAAGAGCTACGAGTGTCAACATCCCGAAGCAAAGTTTCTGCACAAGGGAAGATGCACATCTGAAGGTATTGACACCTCCTTTCCCAAAACTTATCTGTCAGTCATCCATGGCCAAGGATATGCTTTCCTTGCCCTAGTAAGAACATGAAATATAAAAAGAGGAGTCATTGAAAATGGGCAGTACCTATTATTTTCACAAAAATGTGCTTGACATTGTTAATAACACTTGACAAGGCCCAGGTCATGCTGCTGCTGGTAGATTGCTCAAATCATCAGGTAGAAAGGGAAGAAACAGACACAGGAAAGAGCTCAAAGGTTTCCAAGCAGGATGTTGACTATAGTGGGAGGCCCAGCAGGAGAAGGCCTGCTGAGAGCATTAGCAGAGAGGGTGTCTTGGAGAGGGACAGACCTCAAAGGAGCTAGAGTCCAAAGAACAAAGTCAAGCTATTGAAATGTATGGGGGAGTGCATGGAGAGATGAGCCATATTCACCTCTATCATCTTCATGCTGTGGATTTCATAAAAATAGAAATCATGGTTTGTGCAGTGACAAGCCGCTGTTCTCACCTGCTTTTTCGGCTGCACCAGGGTGCTGTGTCAGATCAAACTCCTAAGTGCAGGGAGAAACAGCTCCTGCTAAATAGGCAGGTGGGCTCTTTTAGCAGTAGCAGTTGCTGTTCCTACCTGTCCTCCAGCCCCTACGCCACTGAACACGGCAGGAGCAGCAAGCCCAGCCCAAGGTTCTCCTGCTCGGTCTCTGCCCTGGTACTATCACTCCCTTTCCCCACAGAAGCAACAGCTCAGCCCACTGCCCTCAGGGTGGCAAAACTTTATTCTGTCTATTCCACTGAAAAGATTGGAGAGCCTCTGTGTGTTCCTGGTGGGCTCTCTATATGGCTTCACTAAGTTAAGCTGAGTAGCTTAGCTTCCACTGTAAAGTGGAAGTTTTGCTACACAGGTAACAGAAGCAGGGTCTGGCCATCTTAAAGTGTTAATGGTTATCCAAAGTCCTCTAATGAAAGTCATTATACTAAGATGCAACCTTTCCTCAGTAGACCTCCAGGTACTCTTATGTGGTAGGGACTGTTACCCTTATTTGTCCTGAAACTGGTACACTTTGAAAAAGTGGCAGTCTCAAAGCCACAAAGTCAATCCTGAGAATAATGCCTGGAGCTTCTGACTCTCAATCTACCTTCCATATGATATTGGTTGCCAATAGAAAATTAGTCCTGGTTTGTTTCTGGGCTGTCTTTCCACTACAGACATCTATATCATATGATTTTATTTGGGGATTTTTTTATTTCTCTTTTATTTTTTTAATTATTTTTTTTTTAGAAACATTTTCAATCTCTTTGGGCCATGGAGATTCTGCGTTGCTTCGAGTAAAGCCTGTGAATCAACAGAACGACTTTTTTGTATGTGATAGTGAATGGACTACGAATGAAGCAAACGTGGCTTGCAAACACCTTGGTTTTGAACTGTAAGTTGGGGGAATTTATCTCTGGATAACTGCAAGGGATCTGAAAAGGTAGCGATGCTTATGTAAGTGCCAGGCACAGTCAGCCAACAGTTAAGGCAGAAAACTCATGAGCAACGTATTAGCTGATAAAACTTCTTAAATTGACACCTGAGAGTAAAATCCAAACCACAGATTTCTGTGTTCCATTACAACAACACAGACCATAGTTTTATTTTTAAATAAAGCAGAAGACCAATGCAGAGGTTTCCTCTCAGGTCTGTGTAATGGAAAGTGCACAGATGGACCATCCCCAAATAGCTCTGAGGAAGGATCTGTGTGCAGAGAGAAGTTTTTTACGCTAGCTGACACCAGGGTACAACTCTGCTTTGCCACTTGCACCAGCAGACTACAAGAATCAAAACATGATTTTTTCATTCACCCCTTGCCCCCATTGCCATTGCTTGCTTTGTCCTCAGGGATGGCTGAAGCCACACAGAGCCTGTTGGTTTTCCACCAACCACACTGATGACCTGGGTTGCACTTTCATCTCCTCATAGTCAACTCTGTATCTTGTACACAATATTTTTGCACTAATTTAACGTGGTCAGGTAGGGCTGCCTCTCCAACCCTACCTGAAGACTACAAATGCTATTGCAGTGGCTTCATTGTCCCCTATAAGTGAGAAGCAAGTATTTCCTAGTCCTGATCAGTATCTTTTTAGATAGCAGAGAAGGGTTTATCCTGGGACAGAGCATTCAGCCCTGGAGTCCCATTGTAAACCTCTCGAGTTACTTATTTACTCAATCCATACTTTTTTGAGGTAGAGGACACAGACACTGTTAGGAGGATACCAGTCACATAAAAACAAGAGAGATGAAATATATTAATCCCAGCCTTGCAGTGGCCTGAGCTTCCTCAGTATGTGCAGTGGACAATCCATTGTGAAATGATGTAATTTGTTATTATTCCTTGTATCTTCACAGAGGTGCTGAATATTACCAAGCCGAATATTACCGAGCCAATTCCAGCATCACAGAATCTGCTTTAAATTCATTGCACTGTCTTCAGATAACTTGCAGGGGCCTAGAGACAAGTCTTGCTGAATGTCACATAGAGGTGAAATCAAGAGATAGTAATGAGGGACTGGTTAGCCTCCAGTGCCATGAAAATCCCAGAGGTTAGTAGTTTTTTTAGCTTTACATCTATTTGGAGTTCTTACATTTTAAGTTTAAATAACTAGGACCTAGTTTGCTGAACTCTCAGCCACAGCAAACCTGCACTGAAACCCTTTGATTTTTTTTTAAATCACCCTTTTGCAGACTTTAAGACAATTGAGGCAGCCTTGTGTGAAGACGGTTTTGAGTTTATAAGTTTGGAAAATCACTGTTGCTCCTGAAGTATTTTTACAGATATTTCCATGAAGTAAATGTATTTCATCTATGGTTCTGTTTGTTCCTCCAGTCCTCTAAGGATACCAAAGCATATTGTATCCCACAAGTCTTACCTCTCCTGGGTTACTCCTCCTACTTGCTACGTTGTCTATGAGGGAGAACAATTAGGACACTAGTAGCACTGGAGCCAGGCTAACATGACTGTAGTGGAAATGCTAGTGTCTTCTGGGGAGTTTCAGGACTCCCCAGTTTCTCATTGATGCAAGGGGAATCAAGCTCTTGGCTTGACTTCTGACAGCTTTCTATTCTCTGTAGTGGGCTTTCTTTGGCACTGATAAGCATGAGCCTGAGATGCTGCTGGTAAGGAGAGCTACGAATCCCCTCAGGTTTTATCTTGTGCCACAAAAGTAGGAGTTCAAGGACTCTTGATGACTTCCTTCTAAAGGGGGAGCATCCATCATCTTAATCACTTGAATCATTTACAGTAGGTTTGAACCAATAATTTCTGGTTTAATCCTTGTCTAGAAGAAATTAAGTTCCCTTTTGCCAGGCTACTGCATATTGGAGGAAGATAAGTGGTCACACTGAATACTTCATGAGAAGGCAATTAACACAATAAAGATTCCTATTTACATTACTGGGCCCTAGAATGCCTACTGTTGATAGGCCAAACTGCTGATACAACAAAATGAGCAAGCAGAATATTTCTACGGGCAATTATGAAGCCACAGACATTTCCACACTAACTTCATTTTCATCATGCTGCACAGCTTGTTCAGATGGTGAGTTTCATTGTGTCAATAAGAAGTGCATTTCTCTGGACAAAACCTGTGATGGAATCAATGACTGTGGAGACCTAAGTGATGAACTGTGCTGCAGAGGTAATAATTTCCTTTCTCAAGGTGTTTCAAAGTCATTTGAGAAGAAAACCACTCCCAAAGAATTTTTACAGTGATGTAACAGCTAAAGTCTTTTTTCCATTAGGTCACTACATTAAAGCAATCAAACCATAACTTATGTATACGTAGGTGAAAAAACGTAAGCATAATATACTTTTTTGAAGCAGGCAAGTGATCTCTGAGAATCTGTATTTCCTTGGAGGATGAGAAAATACAATGAGATTTTTTTAGGAGGTTTGTTAAACACTGATACAAAAAATGAGTTGTGTTAGAATAAAAATGTATTTTTAGCTGGGAAAAATCAACAGCAATTAAACAAAGACACTGTTTTTCCAATGAACTATCTTTACAGCAAAGTAAGATGTCTCTTAGCTTTATTAATGCAAGTTTATCCACAGAATATCTGTGAACAATTCCTGTCACATTGCTTGTTCATAAGCAGTCATTCTTTCAGCATCTGCAATTCCAGCTGTAACAATTTTAATTAGAAACATGGAATGGATCTGCCATGACCTGAATGCAGAAGAATACTTTCAGAAGTTGGGGTTTGGGTGCCAAACAATAATGTGGGTTACAAATGCCATCACTATTCCTAAAACCCCTTAATTTTGTATTTTTACAATGGTCAGTAAATTCAGTCCAACAATCACAGAAACCCAGTCACATGCATTTATAAATAAATAAAAAAAAGACTACCCGTGCCTTCACATATTTAGAGAACATTTATTCAGATTCCACTTGACCAAAATAGTGCTGTTTCAGCTGTATGGGCTGAAAACAATGTTTCCTGAAAGCAAAAGAAGAATTTCAACTAAGATGAACGGTCTTCAGATCATATGGGGATAGAGGGTTACTTTTAGAGAGCTATCTTATTTTTTATTAAAGAATATATCCTTAAATAGTAGACTGACGTAAGGTTATAAAGTAGCTTAAAAAACCCTGCCATAAATTCAAAGCACGGCTTTCCTTTTGATAACATACAAAGAGATCACAAGAATTTAAAGGGGTTCTCAGGTTTATAATATAAATCAAGAATTTTAGAAGAAGTAAGTTATTAAATCCAGTATCTTCAAACTAGGACTCTTGATTCCTAATCCTGCACCTCGCTCATTCAACCAAAAGCCAGCTTGGGCTCTGATTTGAGAGGGGAAAATTTGACCCAAGCATCGTAAATTTCTAATTTGAGATAATTAGTAATGCTGCCAAAACTGGAGGTCCTTTGGCTGAGGTTGAGTGTGGGCATGTTTTATG
Source organism: Ara ararauna (assembly GCA_028858755.1). Classification (NCBI taxonomy): domain Eukaryota; kingdom Metazoa; phylum Chordata; class Aves; order Psittaciformes; family Psittacidae; genus Ara; species Ara ararauna. The sequence continues at coordinate 58,198,604 of CM054376.1, read as the reverse complement.
GATGAAGCCAGTAAGGAGTGATTCCAAGTCTAGAAGTATAAAACTGAACTGGTAACAGAGATCCACATTTTTGAAGCCTTAAAACTTCAAGATTATAAACTGAGGGGATCCAAGTATTCATTTTGGTTTATACTTAGAGCCTGCTTTTGTGATCTATGTATGAACAACCAAGTCCCCTCTAGCATGGATATTATATTGTGTTTACATTTTAAAAAGCTCCCTAACTATGCAAGGTTGCTGTGTCATTTCATCCTGTGATTTACATTTATAATTCCCCTGTGTTACAGAATGCAGAGACAACAGTTTCCACTGTCGGTCAGATATCTGTATTCCGAATAAGAATGTCTGCAACAAAGAAATTGACTGCCTCACAGGAGAGGATGAAGCTCGAGTTCTCTGTGCAGGTTTTCTTCTGAAACATGCGTTTGTTTCTTCCCTCTCATTCTGCTCAATGATAACTAGAGACTTCAAAATGCATATTATTAATTTAACAGATTAGCAAAACCAAATGCATGCAAGAATTAGTCTTCCTGATGTTATGTTATACATAGTAGGAAGAAAAGGTTATGTATTTTTCCTCCCTTTCCTTCTAGAAAAGAATAGCAAGAAAACTAAAGGATGGAAGAAACAGGTGATGTTTCATGAGGTTTAAGGCAAATTATGTCTTTTGGTTATGTGGCCATCTATCAAACTGACATTGTGTATTTGTGAAGAAAGCATAGACAAGACAGGCAGGAATATTTTCCTCACAAATGAGGAATTGAACTAGTTTGTCATTATGATTCTTCCCTGCTGTTCCCCTCACTGTTGAAAAGATTTTGTTTTGGTCTGCAATTAGAATGTTGTTCCTTGCTCTGATAAGAGACAAAGTCTAAAGCCAAAAAGTAAACACTATCGGTAAAGGTAGACTGAACTCTAAGTGTAAACATTACAGCCAGTAACATGAGAACAGACCCAACCCTCAACCTCCATTTAGGAACTGAATTCAATGAGCATTTTGTTTGAATTAAAGCTGACAAACCAGTTTCAGAAAACATTTAATTTACCTCTCATGTTGAATACCCTTCCCTACCCTGTTAAAGGAGGTACATAGTATAAAACAGCATCATCTAAATTGGAAAAAAAAAATTAATCCTGTTACCTAATGCTCCTTTGGGCTTTAGAAAGCTCAAAAAAGTTGATGGGGCAGGAGGAGGAATTTCCATTGTTTCCTGGTGGAGAATGGGATACTACTTTACAGATCAACCCCCCCACACCCCCCCCAAAAAAAACAGCTGTTTCTCAGGGTTTCTTTGCAGAAGGGCTCAGTAGGCATGCAAAGCAGAGTAGATGTCATGTAGTTACAAACTGGTATCTGCTGGATGTAGGAAAGCAGCCAAAGAGTCTATAGTAGGAAACAGCAGCACTAGGCTGAGAGATTATTGCTGTCCATTTGTAATGGTGTGCTCTTATGCATTTAAAATGTGTCCTAGGATTTTGTCACACAAACATATATTCAAGTAATAGAACACATCTAAATGTTTGCCAATATTTTTAGTATTTTGTTATTCTACTACAGGTAAAGACAAAGCAAAACAAAGGCCTGAAAATCATGGTATGGATGAAGGTAAGTATAATTAACCTCCCAAAACCAACAGCATACCCTCTTATTAATGGCATTCTAGCTACCAGCCGGATCTGGCCAGATCCAGAACACTCAGATATCTGGCCTTTGTGATTTACTGAGACTTACTATTTGTCTTGCTTTCCACTAATTTCAATAATACCATAATAATTCATCCTTGCTGAGGAGCCACATCTGCATGTTTTGGCAACTGGTGGAAGTATACTCTCAGCAAATCAAGAGGAACTGCTTTAAAATCATTTTCCTAAATTCAAGCAGCAGCGGTAAATGAAGAGAAATAATGTGATGCTAAGACACAAGCAATTATCAAAGCAAAACCAGATGCCAAATTTTTTTGCTTTCCTGCAACTGGCATATTCACAATACTCATTTTTCAAGACAAACTTGTCTCCAGATAGAGAGAATGGATACCTGACTTCTAAGATACATTTTTCCTTTTTGTTAAAGAGAGAAAAATGATAAAGACACTTCTTCCCAAAGTATATTGTGGTCTTACAAATCACACACTAACTCGCCGGAAAAGAATTATAGGTGGAAAGATTGCAAGAAAGGTAAAAAATAACATTACCATCTATTAATTCATTCATCATCAATTTAAATAGGCATAAGTGTTCTTCTGTTAAAATGTACAGAAATAAGTCAGCTACAACAGTAATTTCGTGCTTCGCAGCAGTAGTGGCATTGCACTGAAGGAAAGAGAGGCACAATGTATAAAGTAAAACATGGGGTTACAAAATCGAGCATTACAAGTACACACTGAAAATGATTCAGCAAATTACTTAATCCTATAGCTAGAAATAAGAATTCTGATGAGATGAGATTTAAATTTGTGCCTTTAAAACAGACAAAGACATTTTTGATAGTCAAAAATGCTGAACTTGATCATACCAGGTCAGATTCTGAATCTATTTCTGTGTCTGTAAGGGGCGTCACAACAAAAAGCTTGATAGAAGGAGGCATTGCACAGAGTCAGAAGACTGAACAGAATTATTGTATTTTAGAATATTTACCTTTTATCTCTGATGGAGCTTGATTCACAGTTCTACACAGCAGATGTTTTATTTACAATCTGATATAGCCAAGGAGATGAGATGATACCAAGAAATGTGTTTCTTTTATGCACTAAAAGTAGTACAATTATTATGATTTCTCATTATTTGGGTGCTTATTGTTTGAATAGGGTGAATTCCCTTGGCAAGTGGCAATTAAAGATACTAGCAATGAAGGTGCAACGGTGTACTGTGGAGGGGTTTATATTGGTGGCTGTTGGGTTCTGACTGCTGCACACTGTGTCAGGTAAAAACAAAAAATTGGGAAATTATTTTCTTCTTGCAAGTCTGAAAGATAGATCTAGCTATTGTTCTCTTTCTTAGCTACCTGTTTACTTATTCTTATTTGCCTAAACAATTTAAAACACTTACATTAATGATGGGTAAAATTCAGAGAAAGTAGAATATTTTGGCAGTGAACAGAAAGATGAAAATGCAACAATGAGTTTGAAGAGACACAGCATTCTTCAGTCAGATAGTAGGCAGGCAGGAAAGGTTCACCATAACCACTTTGCCTGAAAGGAAGTTACTTTCTTCCCATCTCTGCCTTGGAGAAGTCCAGGTTCTGTTTCTTGAGACTGTCCCTGGGGTCACATATGCTGCAAAAAAGACAAGAGGAGGCGGGGAAGATATGCCAATCCCAGCAGCCCATCCACATCCGCTCACTCTTCTTTCACTTGAAATCAGAGAGGCATAAACACGTGCTTCCTGTCACAGCACTAAACACAGAGCCTGGCCTCTTTAATAGTTTCTTCTGTACTAGTTGCAGTGCTCAGCAGTTAGCACCATCTGCTTTGCATTTGCATTATTTTTATTCTAGAGAAAATTTGATAAAATGCAAAAGTTCACAGCTAGTTGAAAGGTACAGTGCTTGTGTTAAGTACCAAAACATCCTTTATTTCACTGTTTTTTTTCGAGGGCAAATCGGGTTCATCTGTACCGTGTCTGGGTTGGACTGTTGGATACAATACTGTATGACAGAGAGACGGATACTTTAAGACTAAACCGACTGATAATCCATGAAAAGTATAATGCATCAACTTATGAAAATGACATTGCTTTGCTGGAGCTGAGAGGCTCTGTGAAAGGAGAATGTTCCTTGGATTACAGCACACCTGCCTGTATCCCATGGTCAGAGCATATGTTCAAGACTGGTGACAGATGCAAGGTTTCTGGATGGGGACTAGAGAAAGGTAGTTACTTTGGTGCTTACTAAAAGAATGTACTGTTTGTATCATGTGTTTTCTGACTGTGGTAAGCTTTCATTTTAAAAAGGCTGGAGATTAGTTATGCATAAAGTACTCAGAAGAGACTGAGTACAGAAAACATGGGCTGTGGTTCAGCATCCAGCTATCCCTGTTGGTTCTCTTTTCTGTACTGCTTCCTCTGCTGCTTCACCTGCTTAGTAAATCAATCTGCAGCACACCCCTGGTTGGAAACTACCCTGACAATAAGACATGTTCCTTTTGATAATCTAGGATTTATATCAGCTGTGGAAACCTGGTAATGATATTTAACAACTGCGGTTAGTAGCCCACAGTGAGCTATAGTCATAGCCTGTCCTCTGTCCCCTGCTTGAGAGGATCTGAGCTGCAACCAACAGTTAGGAAACTCAGCACATCTTGTCTCAGTTGTGTTTGAGGTTAGTCCAGAGAAGGCTGCACAGAGACAGGTAAGCCAAATGTAATCACACTTTCAAAGATTTGGGAAGCATTTGTTTAGTATCGCAGTGATTACAGCCGGGCATTGAAGCTAACGCATCTTGTGGGTCTTCTCCTGTCCATACTCAGTACCAGTGTACAAAGCAAATGCAAAGTTGGGGTTTACTAGCAAACAGACAGACAGCAAACCAGGAAGTCTCCTTAACCTTGTGAATACATGTATCTCCAATATCTGGTCCCAATATCTCATCCCAAAAAGACAAAACAGAATTGGAAAAATGGTCAGAGCCACATCTCCATTTCATACAAAGTAATATACCCACTTCTCAGTGTCTGAAAACCTTGATATGGAAAACACAGGGAAAAAAAATGAGGAAGTCAAGGAAAGGGAAAGGGCGAAAATGTCACAAAAGGAAGTACTGTATTTAACACTGCAATTAAACCACTCTGCTTTTATGACCAATGTACTGCAATTCATATGGGGTAAGCGTTACTGGCAGTTTAAGGTCTCTGGTTTATAATACTGAAGATTATATTCTGTAGATAAATATATAACTTTCAATATATGATATTAAAAGTGTCAAATATGTACATACCATTTTTAATATAGAAAAATTTATTCTTTTCTAGGTTATACAAAGCAATATGTCCTCAAGTGGGGCTATGTTAATTTATTTCATAATTGTTCCGAATTATATCCAGGACGATTTTTTAAACAAATGGCATGTGCAGGTAAGCATCAATTTTCTTCCTATAATGTCTTTAGCATCAAACCCCTTGTTTATAAGGCCAGACATACAGACTGGGAATCTATTAGACTTGGGAAAGCCAATAAACGAATTGCCACATTATCACCATTAGCCAAATGCTAGTCACTGGAGTCTCGATGCATCCACCATTATGTATCTGCTTCATAATCAGAGTTAATGAGACAGTATATACCAAGTTTCTGTGATGATGAGGGCAAATTTTCACATGCAATCCAAGTTAAGTTTTCTATGTACTAAAGCACTTTGCAACCCACTGAACTTCCTACCTGTGCTATATTTGATTCTGAATCGGCAACATATTTAAGCAAATGCCTGTCTTAGAATACAAGAGTAGTCCCACTACCTAGAATGTGACTATTCATCTACTTAGACATTTGCTACTACCACACTACAGCTCAGGAAAAATACAATTAACTTTTCAAACTAGGGTTAGTCTGGCCAGGAAACTGGTTGTCACTCCTAGTAGTAAAAAAAGGACTTTGAGTGCACATTTTTTGCTTCTCAAGTAACAAAAGATATTGCCAAATACATGACTAGAAGAGCAATGAATATTCAACTTACAGTTTCAAGTGTTCTTTAAATAAAAAAGTAAAGTAGTTTATATAAATATTGTCTTGACAGTAAAATAATTAGAAAAGCCAAATAATTTTGGGTTTATGGCTGGTAAAAATGGTAAAAATGGGCTGATGCCAACCTTATGAAGTTTAACCATGCCAAGTACAAGGTCCTACACCCGCGTCAGAGCAATCCCAGGCACAGCTACAGGTTGGGCAGAGAAGAGATTCAGAGCAGCCCTGCGGAGAAGGACTTGGGGGTGTTGGTCAATGAGAAAATGAACACGAGCTGGCAGTGCGCGCTCGCAGCCCAGAAAGCCAACCGTATCCTGGGCTGCATCAAAAGGAGCGTGACCAGCAGGTGATCTTAAGGTCCTTTTCAACCCTAACTATTCTATGATTCTATTGTGCACAGTTCGGGTGTCCTTAACATAAAAAGGACATGGAACTGTTGGAGCAAGTCCAGAGGAGGGCCACGAGGATGATCAGGGGACTGGAGCACCTCCCATATGAAAACAGGCTGAGAAAGTTGGGGCTGTTCAGCCTGGAGAAGAGAAGGCTGCGTGGAGACCTCATAGCAGCCTTCCAGTATCTGAAGGGGGGCTATAGAGATGCTGGGGAGGGACTCTGCGTTAGGGACTGTAGTGATAGGACAAGGGGTAACGGGTTCAAACTTAAACAGGGGAAGTTTAGATTGGATATGAGGAAGAAATTCTTTATTGTAAGGGTGGTGAGGCACTGGAGTGGGCTGCCCAGGGAAGTTGTGAATGCTCCATCGCTGGCGGTGTTCAAGGCCAGGTTGGACAGAGCCTCAGGTGGCATGGTTTAGTCGGAGGTGTCCCTGCCCATGGGAGGGGGGTTGGAACTAGATGATCTCAAGGTCCTTTCCAACCCCAACTATTCTATGATTCTATGATTCTAATTTTTGATAAATTCAGCATGAGATCTATAAGATACTATGTTTGTCTACTGTGAAAGTTCCATAACTTATCTCCTTGATCTTCGAGTTATTTCAAGTGATCATACTTCACCAGAAAGGAACAAAGACAGTATCATATGGGAAAACATCATAAAAGGAGTATCTGGGGTTAGCTTCTGCTCCCTGATGCAAATACAAACTCGGAAATTAAGGGCTAGTATCCCCAGGAGTTAGTTACATAAGCAAATATTAATTAAATTGAACAAAGGCAATGAAATCCTGTTTTCCAGGATTAGCAATTCCAACTCTGAAAAGTTCACAAAACTCTTTCTCAGTAATGTAGGGATTAAAGGAAGAGGTTACATTTTTAAAACTGGGAGACTCATGCATAGTATGGTCTCCTTCATGCTAGGTCCGTCAACACAGCAGAAAAGTGTAGTAAGGGTGTCAGAAATTAATAAACTTTTACTGAGGATACAAGACAAAGCCTAAATCATATTCTAGGTCTGCAGCAGTATTTCTGTTTAGATCACATCCTTCACTCTTAATTCCTTTTATCAGGAGCCGTATTGCAAACAAGTAGTTCTGCGAACGCTGAAACTTATGAAGAGTGCAGGATCCTACACACTTGTGCCTCAGGGCTGCTATTTAGTGTTGTGAAAGGTCCACATTATGACCAAGACCTTGCAATGAGAGCACTTATAGACAGTTGCTCTCCCTCCCATCCCAGCATCCACATGCTCTTGATCTATTTTCATAAAGCTGATAGAGAAAATTTTGAGGCCCTCTGCCTCTCTGTACAGCTCTGTGCAGATGAAACTGGTCAACAAATTATTGAGTAGAGGGGATGCCAAATGCAGGCACATAGGCATACACATAGCATGAGAGCTTCACTGCCATAGGAATCAGCCTATAAATCTTTTTACCTTTTACATCCTGCTTTTGTTCACTTTTTATGAGCTACCTTTAATGGTATAATAGGCGATATGGCTGAATTCTCTATTGCACGGGTTAAAACAAGACCCAAATCACTGACATCAGAGCAAACGAGGAGAATTTGGGCCAGCCACAAATGTAAAGAGAGGCCCTGTATTTACAAAGAAATGAGAAATAAGAGACCAAAGAGGTCAGGAACCCCCTTTCTGGTGATCATTAGGCAAACATGTCAGGAAGTGACGTGGACCTGAAAAAACTCCTGAGCTCTGTTTTGTGTGCTAGAGTGTATACGAAATTAGTTTTTGCCTTTTATTTCTTCTTTTGCTTCAGGTACTTACGATGGCTCCACAGACAGTTGCAAAGGCGATTCAGGAGGACCTTTGGTCTGTTTTGATGCAGAAAATGTGGCATATCTCTGGGGTGTTGTGAGTTGGGGTGAGAACTGTGGGGAGGCTGGTCACCCTGGTGTGTATACAAAAATTGCCAGCTATTATGACTGGATTAGCCATCATGTGAAAAGGAGTCTCATTTCACGGTACAATACCTAAAGCTTGGAAAATTAAATACTTCCCTCTTATCACCCATGCAAAAATGCACATTGGCCCTTTTTTACAATCAGCAGCCATGTGACTTAAAAACAATTAGTACAAATCTTTAAAGAACATATTTTGAGAATTCTTAATTCCTTGTGAATGCCACAATCCAACAATTTTGCAGAAGCCTGTAGGAAGAGAATTTTACACTCACGAGTCCGCAGCAAAAGTCTCTAATAAAAGCTGGAAATTAAAATATCTTGTTGTTACTTTGGTTTTTTGGGGTTTGTTGTTTTTTTTCTTTTCATGTTTCACATTCCATTTCAGTTGCAGTTGTTTATTTAGTTAAAATGCAACACCCATACTGAAAGCAGTGGCTGGAAAATGACTGTACTGGCAACATGTGAACTTCACAGAAAAGACAGCAAGCAGAGTACTTTCAAGAACTTGCATCATCTCAAGGTCTTGGTCACTAGAAGCCTTCAGGATGCTGCCTTGCTTGGCAGCTGATTCTTCAGGCTTACTGCGAAAGTAGACTTCAGACAATCTATTAATAGACACATTGACTATAATGATTAAATTTGTCGTAATATAATTACACCAAAATAATAACTCTTTTGGTGGTACTTTTTTCAGCTACAAACTTAGACAATTTTTACCTAGTTAATATTCCTCATACAATCACCTATCTTGGGGCAATTTTTGTAGCTCTAAAGTTTATTAATTTAACTACAGCTGGTCAGAAGCTACAAAGGAGTTTTAAAACCTGAATCTTAAATTAAAAGCATCTTTACTATCTTAAGTTCTCTATGTATGTGTATATATATATATATCTGGTATCTGACAAACTCTTAACAGCGAGTAGAGTTTTACTGCATATATATTTATATATACACACATACAAACATACACAGTATACATAACACTATAAATACTTTAAAATGGAAAGTCTGTATATTATACATATAGACTTAATTTTACAAAACCAAGTTACAGATCTAAAGTTAAAAATTAATACTCTCAGTCATTAAACCTCCCCACTGGATTCTCAAATTAGCACAAGCTTCCTACAGAAATATACAGAAGTGTGAAACAGTTAATGCCAAGAAACAGCATCTAGGGCCTGATCCTGCAATATGCAGATAGGTAGTGTTGCTATTGCCTTAACTGATCCGAACTGGACAAAAGACAAGGGGCCATCAACAAAACTGCAGTGATTAAACAGAAAGTCTTCTGCTTTCGTAAGTCCTTGTGAGGAAGCTCTGCCCACGTGGTAATAGGAACAGCAGGTCCAAAGAACCACTGCATAAGTTACACGATTTTAGGCAGCAGTAACGGTGCCAGCTATAAGAAAATGTCACTCTATGCATAACAGTCTCACATTCTGCAAGAGTTATGCACAGAGAGTGTACATGAATTTTTTTACAAGTACTAGGATTTGGTTTGTGGATTGGTACCGTTGACACTAAACTGTCAAATAGCTTCAGGTAAGTTCTATAAACGGCTCAATAGCTTTAGAACATACTTCACTGCATTTTAAATTAGAAATGTTTTTAGTATCTATTTTATTTTATTTCTCTCAGTTATTATCCTGTTGAATAAACAGCATATACTCACACACCACATTTGCGGTGGTGGTGTTTTTTCTATAATTCGCCATACTTTGCTTCCAATGACATTTTTACATTTTCATTCACTTTTCTTCCAGTCTTGTAAAAAACCCACATCAGCATGAATGTGTCATGTAAAGACACTGACAATCACCAACAATTAAAGTAATGGTACAAATTGTTTCTCTTAACACCTCAACAAGGCTTGCTTATTTAGGAAAGCATTTAAGTATATTCCTATGCAGGAATTATTTTGCTGAATCAGGGTCTTTGTAAACTACCCATAGGAAAAAGCTGGATGCTGGATGGGTGTAGGAAGAGCTCCCCCTTTTGTCTGACTTAACTTCTATAAAGAACTTTTCTCACCTACTTCTTCAGCCAACTACAAATAACATTAAACGCTGAGGCTGAAAAGAGAAAAAAACAGTACATATTTACCACGATTCTTTCTGATGTGACTGTTGATCTGGAAGTTCCTCAGAAGTTTCTTTCCATTTCCTGTCTTCCTTATAATTAACTTTGTCCTGAAGCCAAATACTACTATGTTCTGAGGGATTCCACAGGTCTTCAAAACAGAGCTTTCATTACACAATTTAAAACTATTTCCACATGGCTCCACTTTAGCTCATCTGTGAAGCATCTGGAATTTAAATATAAAATAAAAAAATAACTATATTATTTTTAATATAATATTAGTAACAATACAAATATATATTTATTATAAATATATAATAAAGCAAACCAAAATCCCAAAACTAAACAGGATGTTTAGCAAGCAATTTCATTTTGGTCTTTACTTTTGACTTTACTTTTCAACAAATCAAGACTAGGCTTTTCATGTTTAATAGGTTTACTTTCATTTTGCCCTCTTTTAGAATCCCATCTTGCACATTTGATGATGTTACCTGAAGCCGTTACGTATAAAGGTCACTGGATCCATTTTCTTCACATTGAACATCATCATTATAATAACGTCAAACTGTTAACACTTCAAGTACGTGTTCCCTACTGCATTTTTTTTTGGCTTCTGAACGAGTATGCTTCCCAAAAGGTAACGTTTCTCTTGCTGTATTAATACAAGTTCTTTCCCACACTGCACAGAAGGAGAGCAGTGTTTGCCCTGAGTCAGCAGAGCAACCAAACCCCGATGTGTTCGGCACCAACCCTGTTCTTCCATCCACGAGGCCCCACGGACAGAATATCCCAATAGCTGGCTAGAAAATCAGCCATTCTGTCTTTCCGTCAAAACGCTCCTGCAGACTCTTTCACATTTAGCAACGCCAAGTTCATCACTTCTAACACAGTTATTAAATGAAGGTTTTCCAAACAAAAACCTCCCTGGGGTTTGTATTACCTGACAGCACGAGTGCCTCCCCCGGCCCTGCTCAGCCGCACTGGCACCAGCGGCTCTCCCGCTGTGTACCTGGGCAGGTTTGCGAACGGCCCCCTGCGGCACAAGGGGCACCGTGACCGGCTCCTCTCGGAAGAGCCCGCGTCGTACGCCAGTAGGTGCGAGGCCGCGTCCCGCAGTGATGCCACCTGCAGGTGCGGTGACAGCCCTGCTCCTCCCCTCGGAGCCATCGCTCACTTTCCTCCCCCCGACCCGCCGCAGTCCCTCTCCGACCGTTGGCAGTCCGTTTGGCCGTGAGGAAGCGACTGCCCGCGCCGCTCCAGCCGCACTCTCGCACAGCGCTGCCCTCTCGACCTTCTCCGGCGGAGTACCCGGGTCCGCCGGGGTCGCTCCCTCGACGCGGCGGCGGCAGGTCCCGCCCCGCCGGGCGGGCAGGGGCGGTGCCCGCGGGGACTGTGACGATGGCGGCGGTGGCGGCTGGCCGGGCCGAGCCGAGCCGGGCCGCCGCTGCGAGAGCGGGCAGGTAACAGAGAAGGCGGCGGCTTAGCGGGCGCCCGGCGCCCCGGGGCGCCGCTCAGGCATGACCCGCACCGTGCTGCTGGTGCTGGCGGCCTGCGCCTGGCTGGGCCCGCGGCCGGCGCGGTGCCAGGAGGCGCCGCCGCCGCAGACCCCCGACTGGCGGATGACGCTGAAGACCATCCGCAACGGAGTGCACAAGATCGACGTGTACCTCAACGCCGCGCTCGACCTCCTGGGCGGCGAGGACGGCCTCTGCCAGTACAAGTGCAGCGACGGTGAGGCGGGCGCCGGGGCGGGACCCCGCCGGCCCGCCGCGACCCTTGCTCTGCCGAAGCCGGCTTGCTTCAGGCGGACCGGCCGGGGCGGGCCCGGCCGCAGCTGCGAGGGCGGGCGGGCGGCTGCGGCGCTCCAGGCGTTCCCTCCCGGGGAACCGGGTCGCAGCCGCAGAGGAAACCTCGCTAACGCGTTCTTATACGTGTACATATACGTGTACGTATTTGTCAAGTCAGGAAGGGAGTTCGGTGACGGCACCCTGGCTCCGCGGGAGTGGCCAGCACACCGTAAGGTTTCCTCTCTGTGCTAGAACGTGCGCTTTTCAGCTATGCTTTTTCTTTGTCACTTTCAGCTGTGGCCTCGGTTTGTTTCTAATGCAGAAACAAGGGGAGAGAGGGGTCATTGTACAAATTAACTCCGCAATCTTCCTTAACCTGGGATGCAGAATTCCCTGCCTTGGCGCAGGAGTAAGCGTTCAGGGAGATGCGGCTTTAGCGGTCTGCACTGATTTGAATTTTATTAATGTTAGAGTTGTAGAAATAAAAAAGATGTTTCGTAACAGTTAATTTTAAAGGTTAAGCTGAAAAAAACAATCAGACCTCCACTTCTGATTGCATATAAAACATAGAAATATCAATGAACGTACTCCAAAGTACTCTTTAACGTAATGACACATCAATTTCAGTAAGGCAAGCTTGTTTTTTTAACTTAGGACCTAACAGTGACACTTGCTGAGGTGTCTTGTCCCTGTGTTTTACAAAATGCTTAGTATCCCTAAGCTGTAGGAATTGTTGATCTTTAGGTGCCTAAATACACATTTAAGTTAACAGTATAACTGATACTGTCTTAAGCCACACAAATGCCTGTGGTGAGTTTTAATAGTACCAAAATTCTGTGAAAAAAACCCAATCTGTTTGAGTCATGATAAATTACCTTTTTCAGGATCAAAGCCCTTTCCTCGCTATGGATATAAACCATCACCACCAAATGGCTGTGGATCCCCTCTATTTGGAGTCCAAGTGAGTACTTCCATTTGGGGCTTTTTTGTGTGTCTTCCATACATCAACTTGCCTCGATGTAGGCAGTCTTCTCCTTCCCCTGTTCTAAGGATGAGACAGCATCCACTTACAGTGTCCTTTTATCAGCTCCAACGCATGCTTTGGTTTTGGAAAAATTTAGTATTATAAATGAACACAGCATAAACATTTTCACCATTGACATAAAATTTGATAGGGATAAAATGAATGATGATGATTAATTTCTAATTTTTGAATGTTTGGTTTATTGTTTTGTTCTCAGAATCTTGAAAGCATTGAATAACCCCAACTGTAGCCTTGTGAGAGTGGAGGGTTTGGCTCTGACTCCTCCTGTCCTTACTGACACTAATCCATTTCGCTTAGTGCTAGAAAGAAAATACACATTTGCTTATGTGCTGGGATGGAGTTTCCTCACAGCAGGCTGCATGGTGCTGTGTTTGGGAATTTGGGCCAGAACGTTGTTTAGTGTTTGCTATTGCTGCACAGTGATTTCCCCCACTCTGCCCCTCCACCACCCCAGAGCCCAAGCTGGGGCTGGGCAAGAGGATGGGAGGGGACACAGCAGGGGCAGCTAACCCAAGCTGATAAGAGTGATATTCTGTACTACGCAGAGTCACACTCAGCAACAAGAACTGGAGTAGTGGAAGAAAGGAGGGGTGATGGTGATAGTATGTGTGTTTGGCTTCCAGTGTGGCTATTGCTCAGACTGGATGGGCATCCATCTGCTTGTGGGATGTGGTAAACGATTGCCTTTGCATTGCTAATTTTGTGGCATTTTCTTCCTTTTCCATTTATCTGTTAAACTGTCTTTATCTCAGCCCACAAGCTTTCTTGCTTTTGCTCTTCCTATTCTCTCCATTCCATGGAGGGGGATGGGAGGTGAGCAAGCAACTCTGTGGGTGCTTGGCTGCTGGCTGGAGCCAAACCACTGCAGCTTACTAGAGGTGAACAGCACAATGCAGAGATAAGTGAATGACAGCTGCATTGACTGCATTAGTTTGTAATTTATGACTGTTCCAGCCTATTTGTAGGCTGCATCTTTCTTAACTGGAAAACCAATGGAGTGGGTATGGGGGGATTTTCTTCACAGTTTGACATTGGTATCCCGTCGATGACAAAGTGCTGCAATCACCACGACAGATGCTACGATACTTGCGGTAATACAAAAAATGATTGTGATGAGCAGTTTCAGTCCTGCCTCTCCAAGATTTGCAGAAATGTGCAGAAAACACTTGGAATCTCAGAGAGTGTCCAAGGTAAGAGTGAATAAGCCTCTTTCATTTCAAGTTTAACTCAGCTTAATTGGAAAAGAGTCTTTGTGCGGTGCAGTAATGTCACGTTTTCGTAAGCTGATGCTATTGCTGAAAGATGCCTTGTTCTGTCCCTCTGTCATGCGGCCCAGACACTTGTACAGCAGAGCAGTGACACAGCACAGGAAAATGATCAGGGCTAACACTAACCTTAAGGGGAAAAAATAATGCTTCCCCCTTAGGAGTATGAATATGAGAATATAACTTGATCAAAATGCATGTATAATTCTTACACTTAACTGTAGCATAGATGAATGTTCATTTTTCCGGTGGGTGATTTCTTTATGTCTACTACATGTGATTGCTAGTCAACTGTAAGAAAAAAATGAATTGTTTCCTTTTATGAAATAAGATACTAGAGTAATATACTGTTATAGCAGAAGTAACTAATGCTATCCCTTAGTGAATATATTTTAGGGTTTTTTAATAACAGGCCATATGGTACTCATTCTGGTTGTTGGCCTGCATCTGATGAATACATGACATAACCACACTTTTTAACTTGGACAGTGTCACTTTTACAGTAAGTACTCCCATAGAGAGCAGAAAGTTTTTAGAACAGGGCTGTGTTTAAACTTCTCAAATTCATTTAACTGCAGTTAAGTCATGATGTTAGTGTTTAGTGTCACAATCGGTGAATGCTCAATTCTGTTGAGGTGCTGTTGAAGACAGCAACCTCTGCATAAATTGGGATGCAAAAAGTGAGGAGGAAAAACAGCTCTTTCATCTTTCCAGGACCAAGTGGTTTTTTTTAGGCTTTCTAAAGATCAGAGGGCTGGAGAACCTCTCCTGTGAAGAGAAGCTGAGAGAGTTGTGCTCGTTCAGCTTGGAGAAGAGAGGGCTTTGTGGAGAACTTAGAGCAGCTTCTAGTACCTAAAGGGGGCCTACAAGAAATATGGAGAGGGACTTGCTATGACACGTAGTGACAGGACAAGGGGGAATGGCTTCAAGCTGAAAAAGGGGAGATTTAGATTAAACATTAGCAAAAAATTCTTCCCTGTGAGGGTGGTGAAGCACTGGCACAGGCTGCCCAGAGAAGCTGTGGCTGCTGCATCCCTGGCAGTGTTCAAGGCCAGGTTGGACAGGGCTTTGAGCAACCTGATCGAGGGGAAGGTGTCCCTGCCTGTGGCAGGGGGTGTAGAACTAGATGACTTTCAAGGTCTCTTCCAACCCAAACCATTCTGTGACTCTATGTTTCTAACACTGATAACATTCCATATGCAATGAATTTCCTTGTTCATTTTGTTCGGCATATGAAAAACCTTTACTCAGAAATTATTCTGTATTGGTTCAGTCTTTCATTTGACAATCCATTTGCTAAGCCCAGAGAAGATTCCTTCTTTCTTAGCATCATTCTCTCTTTGCCAGACTAATTTCTGTTAGTTTCCTATTCTCTTCAAAGAGTACTTTTAACTGAACTCTTCTTTGTTTGCAGCTTGTGAGTCAACTGTTCAGCTGTTGTTTGATGCGGTTATACATTTAGGATGTAAACCATACCTGGATAGCCAGAGAGCTGCATGTATGTGTCGTTACGAGGATAAGACAGATCTCTGAAAGAAGGTACTGAGATTTCATGGTGTAGAATAAGTCAAAAGATTCATCTGAACTGAAGCAAGTGTTTGGTTACAAAGTTTTGTGCTTTTCACAGTAATATATTAGACACTGACATGAATATAGTGGTTTGAAAGTCACTGTGATATTCTTCTAATGTAAAAACTGAAACAAGCCTTCTTTCTCTTCCCTTTATGCCAGAAGCTTGAAACTAATTAGTTTCCTTTGGTGTATGTCCACTCAGGGTATGTTATTCTAAAACACTACTTTAAATTTTTGAAGAAAACTCCATAATAGGGAAATCGGAGGTGCAGAGGAGTTGTATTGAATTCCCAGATGACTTTTAATATAGGTCAAATTTTAGGTTTGCTAGCAGTTGATGCACCTGATAGATCCTGCTTGTGGTACAATTGCCTTGAGTTCTCTCTGATGGATTTTGTCCCATGGATGTGTTACTAGAACAAACAAAGAAAACCAAACAAAACTGCCAAGCCCTGAGCAAGGGTATACATCTGCACAACATATTTCTACCTGATTCTACATCAACCTTACTTCTGCAGGACTTTTCTTATCAAATATGTTGATCCTTTTAAGGCTTGACCACTGAAATGAACAGTTTGCAACCTAAGGATGTACTTTTAATTTGACAGAATGGTGGAATGTAGTTATGTTATTTTAAAAATAAATCAAATGTTTATTTTTCAAATAGAACTTTCGTTATGTATTATATGCACAGAAAAGATACATTGTTCAAAGACATTGATTTATATTTGTCTTGTGGCACAGCTTGGTTACTGTATTGATCTTTCATTTAATCCTTTCTGCTAAAACCTAAAAGTTCCACTGTTAGGGTCAGTGTGCCCAATAAACCTTTTTATTTAAAATGTCCTCTGCGAGGCTGATGGATATTTGAGCCTGTATCTGTCATCTGTTGCCATGACCTGTGAGGCTGAGAAACATCTGAGCCTGCACTTCTGCCACCTCTTTGCTCTCTGACTTCTTCAGCAGAAATCACCTGATGTCTGAATTATTTTGGGTTTGTTCCCTGTACTGATCTTTCATTGCTTACCTCCAGTTGTCAGTCCTTAGTTAACTTTTGCAGTAGGCCCTCTGTCATGAAATCCTGCTCCCCTGATTCTGCTTTAGAAATCCACGGGAGGACTGAAATTGAAAATACTGTGTCTGCGAGCAGGGAGTGGAAACCATGCTACAAGCCTAAAACTTGCCAGACTCCTCAACTATAACATGATTTCTCCTCTGGAAGTACTTTGTATGTTTTTTCTGTATCAGTTGTTTGTGGGTTGTTTTGTTTTTCACTAGGGCTACTAGGCAGAAAATTAACTCTTACCACAGCTGAAACCAGGACAGCTTACTGTACATGACAGTGAATGTAAGTGCCTCATAGAATAAAGTTCCTGCTAAAGTTCTTTGGCTGCGCTTTGTGGTTTCTTTTCCTATTTGTGGATATGAAGTAGCACTGTAAGACAAGTATTACTATAGAGGTTTACAAAACCGTGCTTGGTGAACCTGTGGTTTCTCTAAATTTTGCTAAATGTATTTTCTGCCATAGAGTTGAAAGAACTCAGAATTACCCTGGGATTCCGTGGTTGGAATCCTGAAAGTCTGACAATGCCAAAGCATGGAATGGTAATGACGTTGCTTGTGTAAAGTAAAAAAAGTACCACTATGAGTCCAAAACACTGCAATTCAGTTAGAATTGGGTAGGAAGAGCTTAAACTAGATGCTTCAACACAGAAAATCCTCACTGGTTTTGTTCCCTTCTGTGTTGACCTGTGCTTATACCATGAAAGCTGTCCAGAGTTTCCTTCAGACCATTTGTAACACAGAAAAGAGCTTTAACCCTGCTGGATAGCACTTTAATAGTTATGCTTGCAAACCAAAGGAAGCATTTGACTTCTTCCACAAAATCTTTACTTTGCTTAAGCTCTTCCTGCAGCAGAAATCCTTGACTACAGTTACCTGCAAACTACACAAATTGCATTTTACAGGCCACAGCCCCAAAATGAAGACTACCTGTCACCCCCAGGATTAATCATACCATTAACAACTTACATATTTATATGTAAGTGTAAAAAAAATAATACTTGTCCTGGTTTCAGCTGGGATAGAGTTAATCTTCTTCCTAGTACCTGATACAGTGCTGTGTTTTGGTTTCAGCCTGAAAACAATGCTGATAACACACAGATGTTTTAGTTGTGGCTATGCAGTGCTTAGCCTGAGTCAAGGACTTTTCAGCTCCTCAGCTCCCCTTCAACAAGTAGGCTGCGGGTGCACAAGAAAATGGGAGGGGGCACAACTGAGACAGTTGACCACAACTGGCCAAAGAGATATTCCATACCATATGGCATCCTGCTGTGCAGTAAAAGTGGGGGGAGTTGCTGGGGGCTGACAGCTGTCCTGTTGCTCGTGGACTGGCTGGGCATCACTCTGCAGGTGGTGAGCAATTGCATTGTGCATCACTCATTTTGCATATTCTTTTATCATTATTATTTTACCTTTCTTTCCAGTCCTTTTAAGCTGTCTTTATCTCAACCCATGAGTTTACCTTTTTTATGATTCTCTCCTCCCTTCCACTGTGGAAGAGCAAGCGAATGGCTGTGTGTTATCTGCCTGCCCTATTAAACCACGACAATACTATATATAGCATTTCTTAGCATGTGACTCAATACTGCATGCTTTTATGTAATCTGTAATACTCTAAATATTGCAATGATTTTCCTTTTTTGTTTTTTTTACAGGTTAAAGTCTTAATCCAGTTGCCTTCCTCGGGCTATTTTGCTTTTCTGGATGATACAGTGATAGGACAAGTGGGAATAGCTTCAAGCTGAAAGAGGGGAGATTAAGATAGGTACTAGGAAGAGGTTCTTCCCTGTGAGGGTGGTAAGACACTGGCACAGGTTGCCCAGAGAAGCTGTGGCTGATCCATCCCTGGCAGTGTTCAAGGCCAGGTTGGACAGGGCTTTAAGCAACCTGGTCTAGGGGAAGGTGTCCCTGCCCATGGCAGGGGGTTTGGAACTAGATGATCTTTAAGGTCCCTTCTGATCCAAATGATTCTGTGATCTGAACAACAGCAGTGTGTCCACAATCAAACTTACTTCTTTGAATTGCGTTTCTGATACATCCATAATACTTTGTCCAAAAATACTCCCTTTCCACTTGTGGTGAAGCTACTGCAGCAATCTGAAAGTGTTTCAAGCCTGTACATGCACATACAACAAAAACTTCTGTTATAAGTATTTGACGGCAACACCGAAGTTAGCAGCCAATTTCTTTATTGTGCTCCTTGATGGGAGATAAGCAAGCAGCGCTGGGTGTGCAGGGAGTCATTGCTCCGCCCAAGTCACAGATATTTATTACACACAAACATGCATATTCATTAGATTCCTGAGAGAGCAGTGGGGATATTACAATTAGTTTAGGTACTCATTATCAGAAGTCTCCTCCCTTTTGGCGCTTGTGCACTGCCCTCGGATAGTCGTGGGCAGGGGTCTTCAAGATGAAGTAAGTAGTCTTCCTCATGTGGGCAGGGGTCTTCAAAGTGAAGTAAGTAGTCTTCCGCAGGGTGCACCTTTCACCTTTGGCACAATTGGATGCCCCAGTAATCATAATTAGTTGAAACCAGTCGTATCTACAAGAGCAGTGTGACCTTCGTACAAGAGATGAGCAACACAATACAGGTAGATAAGGAGTATCCCGAGCTAGCAGATTTTTGGGAGACACTGTTTCCAAGCTAACTGATAAGAAGGACTACTAAATTCTGTTCTCACACCACAGACTTACAACACAAACATTGTTTTCTAAGTTAGGCTAAAATTATTTTAACCCTATGCTTTCCAGACACTTGCTTTTCCTTGTATATGAAGCTATGGGTGGGGACCTTTTAATATTGCCTCATTATATGTTTACTTCTCTCTTTCGTCTTTAACACAAATTTGTTTTATCACACTTCCATATATTAAAATCAACTGAAATGCACACCAGTCAAATGCTACCTTAGCTGTCATACACTGTGATCAAGTTCCCAGTGGCTCATCTGAACACTGTGGCTGACTGCGTATGCTCTTCACCTCCAGTAGAACAAAGTGGAAAAGATGTTTGATCGTCTTTCTAGGATCTAAGCAAACTGTTGGACTGAGGAGCAGGGCTGAACCAGTTCAAGGTGCTCAACACAAAACTGTTACAGAGTCCTACATTCAGGTTTTACACCTGCTACTTCACACGGGGTTCTTGCTGCCAGTGGGTTTAGGGCAGCTCTAGCATGAGCTGAGATCTGGGATTTAGAGTTTGCAAAACAATTAAACTGCTGGTTAAGAGTCTAAATGTTCCCCATTTAGTGTCTTCCAGTGGAAGACACTGAGCTGTTACAATGGTATCATGTTCTAACTAAAGTGTACACTAAGACAATTTAAACAATGGTTTTATCTTGATCTCACTGCCTGCTGGCAGTCTAAGGACAAGTCCAAACAAAGGGAAAATAAGCAAAGGTAATTAGAAATACCCATGGCTCCTTCAACCAAAAGGGAGATGTCTTGTCTAAAAGGCTTAAGTCATGCAAGAAGCCTGTGGAAAAACAGACCAGAGTGGGTAAAAGTATCCCACTCTATATCCACCTCTTTTCATGCTTGTTGCAGCAATCTCTTACGAGTGTATTCACACCTGCATTTATCCTAGTACCTACCTAGAAATTGGCCAGATAGGAAATTCAGACCCATTCATGGTACAAATCTGCAAAGCTCTTACACAGAAGGTTGTTTTTGTCATTGGCTTTGGTTTAGAAACTGTTCATTTTTGCACAATCAGTTGGTGAACAGTAAGTGCCATACAATGAACAGGTTGGGAATATCAGCCTTTGTTATGATATCTCGGCACTCTCTTGAATACCTTGGGGCTCTCCTCAGAGTTCTGAGAGATCAAAGAGAACTGATGCAAGAATAGCACAAAGCTGCAGAATTACATACACCCAAACCTCTCGAGGGTTTACATGTTGGTGCATGTTCAAAAATGCATTTTGACTAACAGTAGTTTTACCGCAAGACAACAGTATGTGCCTTTAAGGGGCCTTTAAGTACAGTTCTGAAAAATCTCTTATTTAGCAAACAGTAGCTTCTCGCCACGTTTCAGGACGATGCCTATGACAGTGCAGTCCATGAAACACGGCCACCGAAGTACACATCACAGGAATGCAGATAATGCAAACTTAAAAAGTAATTGCAGACGCTTTAACACATCACTCAGTTTTCCCGGCTGACTTCCGACTGACAGCAGCCGGCCTCTGCCATCTCCGGAGCAGGGACCTGAACACCAAGCCGCCGGCGTTATGGATTCACCGTCAGGGCGCGGCAGTACCCCCGCAGCCCCAGGACTGCCCGAAGACCTGCAGCGTAGCCCCTCCGCCGGGGGCTGCTGCCGCTGCTTCCGCACCGGCCTCTAGGACCCGCACGATCCAACAGCACTCCCTTCTATGTCCCGTCCAGTTTCTTACACGGGGCGACCGCCGCCGGAGGAACAGGCAACTAACGCCCTCCCCCGAGGCGGAACCTGGGCCGGGCCGGGCAGGCCGGGCAGGCGCGGCGTCGGGGTGCTGTAGTCCGCCGTCATGTCGGGCGCAGAGGGTCGGCGGGCGACAGGTAGGGGGTTGGCGGGACGAGCAGCGGCGGGCGGCGGCTGCCGGGGGAGGGGAGAGCAAGTTAGGGCAGAGGATAGCAGCGTCCATTGTTATCGTGCGGGGCTACTGAAGGTCTCGGTGGTCTCGGGGCCGCCTCGTGCCCTGGCCATAGGGGCTTCCAGGCGGCCTGCGGCACCCGCGGCTCGGTGCCCCTTACCCTCCGCAGGGGAAAAGCGAGACGGGGACGCCCGTGCGAGGGGCTGTGAGGAGAGGGGCCCTTCCCAACCGTCGTGTGACCCGAACCGGCAGAAGCTGGGGTAGCGCTGCCCGGAGGTCGCTGCAGACGTTCACGGGGAGCGGCTCCTTTGTTTCCCTTCGGAGAAAGGGGGAAGGTGCCGTGCGGGAAGGACGGCTGGCGGCGGCCAACGCGGAAGTAGACTTGCGGGTAGAGCCCAGCGTTCCCCGCCGGGTGCATGTCCCGTGTGGCCTTCCCCTCCCGCACGCCGGCACAGCCGTTAAAGGGAAGCGGGGTCGCTTGGTCAGCGCTGAGGAAAACGGCTGCCTTCGTAAACCCGGGAAGCGGCGGTGACCAGGGAGAACGCCGGTGTATTGAGAAGGACTGGAGAAGAGAGGAGCAGCAACACTGCGTGGGTTTGGAGCCCCAGGGTGCAGTCAGGGTTACATATGTGGGTTTTGGTGCCATATGATTACAGGTATTTTCTAAATGCATGTCCTTTGGCCAAATGGTAGACCTCTTGAGATTACCACCAGGGAAAGATGCTACAAAATCCCAGTCATACGTGATCTGTGATTCCTTTGAAACAAACTCATCTTCACGAGACTGAAATAAATAACCCCATTGACAGCAACCAGTTTTTACAAGAAGCCTGTGTAAGACAAGCAAAAAGCTTTTTATATGTCTTGAGTAGAGTTTACTTGAATGAAACTGCAATATGACAGTGTCAGTGGAAAGTTAAAGACTGGGAACTGACTAAACAGGATTAGAAGAACAGGAAAACTACCTTTCCTAGATTTTTGTGGCCCAGGAATTCTGTTCTTCCTGTATCTCCATGACAGCACTTTCTGTCCAAAAGTTTGTTGACTACCATTTTTATGGTCTGTTGTCCCCTTAAGGCAAAAGCATCAGCCAGATCTCAGGTACACAAGCAAAAGTACAGTGTAAATTTACACAAACAGATGCACTCTTAAAAGATCTCTGGCTTCCTATTATCAAGTCACAGGCAGAGGTGGTGGTCCTGTGTTCTGTCTACACTCATTTTCCAGCACCTGTATCATTAGTCTGACTTGCACATTATGTTTCAAGCAAACTGAAATAGCCTTGTTTGTGCGTTCGGGTTACTAGCAGTAATGGTGAGACTCAACACCTGAAAGCATGATCCATATCTGCCAGGGATGTGTGCATGTAAATACTAATACTTGGAAGCATGTGACTTTCTTCGAGGTACCCCATACTCTCCTGTGCTGTCGTGTTCAACATAAAAGCTTCTTAGGCAGAGTCTAGATTTTTGCAAGTTTATTCTAATACCTTGATGAACTTTTCTCCTCTATCAGTACATAGCTATGTTAGTTTGTTTTGCAAAAGGCTTTAATCAGATGTGATGAAAAGACAGTACTGTGTACGTACTAAGTAGTTTGTAAAATATGTGTATATGTAACCTATCTTCTCTTACAATTGCAGGCCATGCCCAGTTGGATAGCAGACCTACAGTAACCACTACAGGTACAATATAGTATAGAATAGTAAAATATTGTACAAAATAGTAAAACATAATGTGGTATACAATATTTATAAACATAATGTAGTAGTTAGTCTCCACCAGCAGGAGGAGGTGCTGTGATTTTGTAGCCCATTGAGAAGGTTAACGAAAAGGAATAAATATTTTTGGCCCAGCCACCTGCAAGTGTTTAGTTTTGATGGTCCCAAGATGTGCACGTTCACGGTTGTTCCCACAGTATTACCTTTATGTGCTTTCTCTTACTGGAGATACTTATGTCAATCTAGTTTAGCAGAAGAAAAGGTCTAAATCTTGCATCTTCTCAGTTGTCATGAGCTATGCGTACTGTTACACTACCTACTATGACTCACAGGCTGCATCCAACCTCAGAGACTGATCAGCTTTGCATTAGCAGCATTACTGAAATGAAAGAAACATCAGTGTATTTTCATGTTATGTGAAATCATAAATACTGAGTTAGACACTGTTTAAATAAATACAGCCAGCTAGTTATACAAAATCATGATCTCTGAATATGTCTATATAGATACAGATACACAGAGATAAAATATGCATGTCTTGACCACCTAAAATTCAGGACTTTAAGAAGAGCCTCCAAAAGCTAATGAAGCCGTTTAACTGCATGCCTACTCACCTCATGTGTGAATGAGCTTTTGGTTCACATTAACAGCTAAACCTTAAGGCTGGATGCACAAGTTCAGATTGTTTCTTTTTAATGAATGATTTAGTGGCTAAATCTCTTTTTGATCTCTTTAACAGATGGAAATCAGAACATCACAGAAGTAGATGTGCTTGATGTAAGGTAAAGTTCTGATGGCAGTGACGGGGAGATTGCCCACAGCACTGAGGTTCAGTGCAGGGTTTTCTGATTTTTGTTAAGAACATGGCTGAATTATTCAACTCATCTCCACCCACTTATAAAACATGTTTCTAGTTTTAGCTATGCCAGATGTAGAACCAGCCTTGTTAGCATGAAGGCACACAGAAGGGATTCCTAGGAGTGGGCTCCTTTTATGTTAGGTAATGTGCAGAGACCGGCAAAAGTACCATCATGATCTAAGGAACAATTGGGCATACTAAGTGATAGAGTGTAGCACATGAATATGTTCCTCTAAAAGGAGGGTAAAGGGACCACAGGATAGGGATTCCATGAATTTTTCTTCTCCACCTTTTGACATCATATAGCCCTGGAAAAATTAACTACGTGCCCAGTAACTTCCTTTGCTTCACCTGCTCAGTGAATACAGCTGAGCAGAGGAAGAGCTATTTAGGGAAAGACAACCTTTAATGGTTATTCACAGGATCCAGGGACCGGTATGTCCAAAATCCCTACCAGCCCTACATCTAGCTGTATTCTAAGAAAGATAAATTACCAAAATCCAGATAAACTCAGGTATTGGTACAGGTGAAATACCGTTCATAATTACATGGCTAATGTTGATAATCTTTGCATTTCATCATGCTGAATACTCTTAACTGGGGAGAGTATGAGAAAGCACCCCACTTAACTTTTCTTATTGGTTATCCAGCCAATGTTGTAGAAACATTGATGCTAAGAGTAAGCCAGATGCTAAGAGTCATCCAGAATTCCTGTTCCCTGTTGGAATTCTCAGATGTTACAAAATGATGTTTTATGAACAGATTGCTGATAATAAAGTGGAGAAGCAGAAATAGTTTAAGCATAACTTTGGTAATTTCATAATGAAACAAAAGCATTTGGCTGATGAAACTGCACTCTAAGTAAAGTCTGCAGGCAAATATTCTAAGCAACCTGCTTAACTTTTGAGATCAGACAAAATAGGCCGTTCTCAGGGTGGTATGGCCATGGGTAAAACACATTCCGTATGTGCGCCAACATGGTGATCCCCATTACAATCAGCAGCCAGGTCTCAAGGGTATTCAAAGGCTAACCAAAGCCTTCAGAACTCTCAAAATGCTTCTGTAAATAGCCTGGTGGGGAGGCGGGGGGTGTACAGGAATGACTCCTTCATAGGTTGACCACCCAAGGAGAAAAAAAACTGCACCAAACTGAACATTCCATAGCAGGAAAAAAAAAAACCAACCCAGTTACATGCCAAAAATAACAGCTGTCACTAAAGCCAGTCCTAGGGCAGCATGACCTGGACTGTCAGTCTGTGTACCTCTAACACTGGCCTTGTCTATTGCCAGAGCATTGTAGTTTCTGTTTTCTGCACCAATACCTCTGTGTCTACAAAAGCAGTAAGATTATCTGCTTTGTCTCTCAAAATACAGCTATGCCAACACTTGGAAACAACCTTTTGGGTCCAAGTGCACAGTCCATAGGTGTGCTATCACAGATTTCTATGTTGCGTTTTGCTCATAAAGCAGTAAAATTGTTCAATGCAACTCCAGACATCACACTAGTTGCCATGATAAAGTCCTTTTCTTAGAAGCTGGGCAGGTCATTTGTTCTGTCCTTCAGAGCAACACTGTCCTTCATCTTTAAGATTTTGACAGCTGGTTGCTAAAAACTTGGATGCATAGCTTTGATTTTGTTTTCTTTCATTTCTTCTCCCTTTGCAAGATACACCAGGCATACCACCTCATCACTAGTTTACTGCTTATGATACAGCACTTGGTTTAGCTAGAAGAACTTGAAGCGGCTACAATTCCAAGTATATAAGCACTATCCACTTATGTTAAAATAATACTTAGCTAAAGACATAACATGGAGAATTGAAGCCAAGTCTAAAGTGCAGTTATATGCCCTATAGTAAGACAGCCTCCTGACAAGAGAAAATACATTGTAGAGAAACTGTTCAACTACTTGATAGAGTCTAGTATGCAGTCAACACTTCTTTTTACTGAATTGCTTAACAAACCCAAGATTTTCAAAAATACCTAGCAATTTAGGCTCTTCCTAAAATATTGCACATTTTGAGGTCTTGTCTTCTAAAAATGGATCCTCCAAGATTTCAGTCAACGAAAAAAATCTCAGCTAGCAGCAATACAGGAAGGGAATTCAATTAGCCATTAACTCATTAATCAACAACGTTTTCCATCTCTGGCAAAAGGCAAACCCTTGACCCTGCAGTGCAATACAAAATGAGCCATCAAAGAAGAGGAACTGCATTAATCTTCAATCATGAGCACTTTTTTTGGCATTTAAAGCTGACAGACAGACGTGGCACTCTTGCAGACAGAAACAATTTAAAACGCAGGTAAGAAACTTGGTTTCTCTACTAAAGCTTAAAAAGCTAAGCTTCAGAAATCATGCTCATAAAAGCAGTTACCCACATCTTACATTTGAGTATAGAA
The DNA here is from genome assembly GCA_028858755.1 of Ara ararauna. NCBI lineage: Eukaryota > Metazoa > Chordata > Aves > Psittaciformes > Psittacidae > Ara > Ara ararauna. The sequence goes on along the minus strand of CM054376.1, from coordinate 58,172,245 downwards.
CAAAAGATTTTGCAGAGAAGCACCTATGCAACCTTGGCAAAGAAAGTTGTAATAAGAAAGCTTCAAGGCACATTGCTTTATGTCACAGAAACTGCTGGCACAAGTCCTGTGATTTCAGTGAGTCCAGAGCTCTCTGAGCACAAACTCTCTGAAACAACTTTAGGTGTCACACCTGCACTTGACACCAATTTGAGTTCAACTTTAGTAGTTGTTCTCATAAATCATGCATAAATGGGAATACTCATTCTCCTGCAGGGAAAGCAACTGACCTCATAGGAACTGACATATAATTTGAGCAAACTTTTTACTAATACTGATGTGTTTTAACAATAGTTTGACAGACCTTGGGTTTGAAGTCAGACATTTTGATGATCTGAAAGCAGAAGATGTGCTGCAGAAAATTTCTGAAGGTAGGAGGCTACGTATTTCGTATGTCTAACAATTTGTAGCACAATTTCCAGATATCTTTTCTCCCATTCTCTCTGTTCATCCAACTTAAAATAGTTTTTGTGCAGAAGGAGGTTTTTTAACGATAGAAGGACTTAAGGGTTAGGCTTCAGATTATTTTATTGCAGGGTAAGTGAAGCTTCTGTGGAGAGAACTAATGAAGTTGCCAAGAGCTGAAAGAAAGTGACTGCGTAACATTATTCCTCCCACTTTTAGTGGCATTTACCTTCAGCCATGTTAAATCATTGCACCTCCAAAATCTTTGCAGTATTACACTATCTGAAAATAGGGTTTATTTGAAACAGGACTTGTCAGAGATTGAATGATACGATACAAATGTACAATGTTTTTTAAGCCTAAAGATCACTGTTTAGTCATCAAAACAGCACTTGACTATTTCAGCCTCCAAGGATGACCACAGTAATGCTGACTGTTTTGTCTGTGTGTTCCTGAGTCATGGCGAGAATGATCATGTTTATGCATATGATACCTACATCAAAATTGAGACAATCACTGACATGTTCAGAGGAGACAAGTGCCAGAGTCTGGTAGGAAAACCGAAGATATTTATCATTCAGGTAAGATGTTTGTTTCTGCATTCAGTGAAGTTAATTCTGACCTGTGTCTTCCTGTAATACAGGAGTTGGTTTTCCTAACACAGTCCTTCTACAAGGGAAAGTTTTTGCATCTTTAGGAAAGAAGTTATGGAAAATTGTTCCTTAAAGAATTTAAGACAAGGATTCTTCTCTTCAAAAAAGAAAAAAAAACAACCACCAAAGCCAACAAACCAGCCCTTATGTATATAAGTGTTATTATTATGATTCTAGCTGTATTTAATAAGCAACCCAAACTAAGCCCTTGTCAATTGACTGTGAGTGTATATTTGTGTTTCGCGGTTTGGGTGGTTGGATTTTTAGTTGCTTGGGTTTTCTTCTCTTTTGTTTCTTTTTTGTCCATGACCAGTACTTGGCATCTCTGTAGAATTCAAAGGATCAATTTAAGGCTTTGTAGTCTCAGAAATATGGTTTGTGCAAAGTGGTAAAATAAAGCCTGCATATAACCCCGTTTCACTCCTCTGTTGACAGAATAATGCAAGTTGGAAGGGACCTTCAGGGTCTCTGGTCCAGCCTCCTGTTCAAAGCAAGAGTCAGTTATGGGGTCAAACCAGGTTACACAGGGCTTTATCCCATCTTTATTCAGATTACAATTAGCAAACTCGTGGGAGAACCTGGCCTTCAAAAGATTTTAACTGTAGTACTTTATTCAGCACTGCCTTGCCAGCAGGTCTGAGGGAGCTGATTGTTCTTCTCTACTCAGTACTGGTGAGCTGCATCTGAAGTACCATGTCCAGTTCTGGGTTCCCCAGTGCAACGCAAATACGGACTTCCTGGAGTGAGTCCTGCAAAGGGCCACAACGATAACTGAGGGACTGGAGCATCTCTCATACGAGGAAAGGCCGAGAGAGCTAGGGCTGTTCATCTTGGAGATGGCTGCTCAGGGGAAATCTTATCAATGTTATAAACAGCAGGGGGAAGGCAATAAAGAAGAGACACAAATTAAAACACACGACATTCCATCTCAACACAGGAAACACTTTTTTACTCTGTGAGTGGTCAAATACCCTCAGAGTAAGAGAAAGAAGGTCACTCAGCTACAGAGTCTCCCTCTGTGAACATAGTTGAAAGCTGACTGAACATAGTCCTGGACAACTTACTCTAGCTTGAGCCTGGGAGGTTGGACAAGGTGATCTCAAAAGGATCAAGAGATCCCTTCTAATCTGAGTGATTCTGTGATCAACTCAGAGCTTTTTCTGGGCTTCATCACCGGTGTTTTAACTGCCAGAGAAGCAAATGGGTCTTTATGAATTCAGACTCATGGTAACGTGGAAACACGTAACAGAAGAGAAATCCCCTCTGGTTAGCATCAGAAGTATCATATTAACATAGGTGAGCTTGGAAGAGGTGAAAGCATAACAATACTTCTCACCAACAGGCATGTCGAGGTGATAAACATGATGACCCAGTTATTGTTCAGGATTCACTAGATGGTAGTGATAAATCCATTGTCAATGAGACTGAAGTGGATGCAGCTGGTATCTATACCCTGCCTGCTGGTGCAGACTTTATTATGTGCTACTCTGTGGCACAAGGTAAGTTCCAGTATTTTACATTCAATGTCTGATACTTCACCATAACAAGCTTGAACATTTATTCATTTTGCAGTCAAAATAATGAGTACAGTTCCCAGTCATCTGTTTTGGGAAAGAGCCTCACATATTAAGAAAAAAGTGAAAATAAACTATCAAGGTTGCAGTTAATTTGCTAAGAAGAAACATTCTCATTAATCTTGCTGCTCAGCTGTCTGCTGGCAGCAAGCATTCCCTTCTTTTCCAGCACTGTAGGATTCTGGTGGCTTACAAATTTCATTGCTCTACATGGCTGTCCTCTCTGTTCCTCTGTGTATCTTGCCCTCAGTCCCATCTGCTTTCTTGTAATGTGCAGGTGCAGTCCTGTAAGCTGCCAGCCCCTGAACCATGCTCATCTTGTCTAAGGACTGTAAGTGATCTCAAAGCCATTTCTGATCTACAATTTCCAGTGAAATTACATAATTGGCAAAGTTACACCCATTAGTAATCCCTTAGGGATGCAGCTAGCAAGCAGTAATTCACGTATTTTTCAAATAGCATCACTATTTACATTTGGATATATTTTTTATGTTCCTCTTCTACAACAGGTTACTTTTCTCATCGTGAAACTGTAAATGGCTCCTGGTACATTCAAGACTTGTGCGAGCTACTTAGGAAGCACGGCTCTTCCTTGGAGTTCACAGAACTTCTTACTCTCGTTAACAGGAAAGTATCTTATCGCAAAGTGGATATGTGCAGAGACATTAATGCTATAGGAAAAAAACAGATACCTTGTTTTGCCTCAATGCTAACTAAAAAATTGTATTTTCATCCAAAATCTAAGTAGATTGTTACTGAACAATGACAACCATTAATTAGTACTCACTGCAGAGGTGAGAGACACACCATCTTAGTTCAGGAGACTAATATTCTACAAGATTGTTTGCAAAAATACTGGGATCAAACATTATAGTTTGTACACATAATAGTCTCCAAAATCTTAAAGCAAATTTAAAGCTAGTTTTACAGCTCTGTTCATCTCAGGGAATTTGGAAAAAGTTGAAAAGTGCTCAGATTTTACGGGAACTGGTATTCTAGATTACTTTTTTTCCTTAAAAGTTTTTTGGTATCTAACTATGGCACATTTTAATATTTGCAAAACATTTCAAATGTTGCATTACATTAACATGCTCCAAGAGCACACTTGACTGGGAATATGTAGGGCATCTTTTGAAATTTGTGGACAGCAGTATCCACCTTCCAATTTCTGTGCCTTTACTGAGCTTTTTAGATGTGTTTTTTTCTCTCAACACTAAGGAGGAGCTTAATTACTTGAGTACAATTGTAGCATTAAAATAGGTAGAAGACTGCTTTTTGCTTGCAACATTGTTTATGTCTGGGGCACGATTACAGCTTGCTGGTGCTTTGTATCCTCAGGAGAAAAGCACACACCACTTGCTTAGTGTGACTTTGGGTTAGCTCACCATGCACGTATCTCTAAAGCTGAAGCACATCATTTCAAGGTTCCAGGCTTACTTACAACTTCTGGTCATCTCTAGGCAGCTCTGCAAAATACCATCTATGCAAACCTTCATACTAAACACCTTGGTGCTGGATCAGCCTTTTCCTCCTCTTGGCCTCAGAGGAGATCAGCCATACTGGCATTGTGTACATACAAGAGATGGTGCATTTGTCACCATAGGACATTTCAGCATAGGATTGTTACTACTGCAGCATCAGCAGTAGCTCAATGATACTGACTGGAAGAGAATATTTCTTTTATTATTTTTTACATTATTGGTACATATGCTTAATTCTGGGGGACAGTGGAGAACTTGAGAAAAGTGTCTTAATCCACTTTCCTGGGTATGAAGTAATTGATTTAATGGCTCTGCTTTAGTTAAGTCTTTCCATATACTATGTTCTGAGTCATAGATGTTAAGTCAAACTATGGCTATTTGTATAAATCATGTATGTCTGATTTTTTTATAAATTCTTTCAATAAAGTACAACAGTGAAACAAATTATTTTATAGTAAATGATTTGACCTTATTTTTCCACCAATATTTACTAAAAAAAAGCTTACTTGTGATGCACGCCTAACCTCACCAGTGGTGTTACACCAGCAAGAGTCAATGCTCAGACCTGGGAAGGGGAAACAGTAATTTCAGGGAAAAAATCCTTAATGCAGAAGTTAATTATTCTATGACCTACTGCTGTGTCATAGTAAATGGTACTAATAAAACACCCTTTCATTTTACTAACAGGCAGAATGCCTCCATTTTAGTAAGGAGATTTGACAAATATCTTGAAGAAATTCAGCAGCTTCTTCATAGGGTTTAAAACCAAAAAACTCCCAGAACAAAAAAAACCAAACCACAACAAACCATCAAGCAACCACATAATTTTTATACATATTTATTGCAACTTTCAAAACTGTAGTGGTCAAAAATGTCCAGTTCCTATAGAGCAACTAAGTGTTAGTATCAGCTTTGAAAGAGCAATTCTAATATATACAAAGTCAGTCCTTGTCCTTAATTTCCTGGACTGGGAGCCTCAGTTGGAGAGTCTGGCGCAGGCGCCTGAGCGATTCTTCTGCCTGCCAGTGCAAGAAAGAGTGAGAGTTCATCCTTCTGCAGCCCCCCATATTTTCATTCTCTTTCACACATCCCATATCTTTCTCAGAAGGCACTGGTCTTGCACAAGAAAACAAACTAATCAAATGGAAGGCACTGAACATTAACAGACCTGCTGAGGTTGTTCAGCCAGTCTCCAGAGAGAAGCATCTGCCTTGCCCATCCAACCATTCACCCACACCCCAAAGTATTATTTTCCTGAAATTAAAATCACAAAATTCATACTCTCAGGCTACTACAAAAGTATCAAACTCTAGCCTTATGTCAAATGTGGCTCATGAAATGATACTTGAATTAAAATTATGGGTAGTCTCAATTTTCTTCTATGAGACATTGAGCAAAAGGCTGGTGAGATGGGATAGGGGGGTAGGAAATGAGGAGCGAGAGATCTGCTACACTTTTTCCTGAAGACCACAAAGTTTCTCCTTTTCCATCCAGTTGTCTGTATTCTGTAAATCTAAGCTTTTACTTTGAGAATAAGATTAAAATATTAGATCCTGAACTCTGCAAGACATTCCTTCTCCTTCCACGGAAGGGAGGAGGATTGTGTTACCACAGCAGTGCAGCAAACATACTGTCTCCAAAGGCAATGCATCACAGTAGAATATGCAAAAAATGGGTTTGCAGGGCTGATAAACTAACTTACTTGTTTTGAATTAAATTCATGAAGGTCTCCCTTTTTGATGACTTACTGAAGGAGTTTATATGTCAGTAGCAAGCACTGGTCATTTAAACAACTGAAACTGGGTGATAAGTAATACACTTTTAAATGTAAGTAGCAAACCTTGAGGTCAATTTTCTATTAGCTTCAAGTTTACTGAAAAATTCTTAAGCAAGCCAGAGGCTACCTCATTATTTAAGGGCTGTATTTAAATACCTCTGCTATGTTTTCTTTGAGCTGGTTGTATCGTTCCACGTTAAAATGCTGCTTTTTGCATTTCCGATAGAAGTAGTGGAGGAACTGCCTGTCTCTTGCATCAGAGTAAATGTAGTCCTGGTGAAGAAAGCAGGGCACATATTTGGGGTTAACAAGAAAACTGGTTAGAGGTCCATTTCAGGAAGATTTTTTAGTTCAACATGCACATGTTCTGTTAAGAGACTATATATGAAGTTATGTTCTGTAGGTCATAAGGGCCTTTTAGACACATGGAAGGAATCATTTCTTTCTCATCTACAGAAATTTTCAATTACAATAAGGACACAGCATGATCTTCGTGGCTGGAGCCACAGACTAAGTCAACTTGGACACTGCTTCCAAGGAGTCAGAGAAAGTTCAGCTACTATTTTTCAAAGACTCATTTGAAAGTCTCAAGCAATGGTTTCAGCAGCTGTCCAAAAAAGCCAAGTAGTAATCTCTCTACCTACTCATATACAAAAAGCAGGAATGCTTTAGCCTCTGTTAAAAATCAGTGAGGAGGAGTAAAACCTCCAGTTCTTCATAAAAACAGACATGTCTCCCCTTTTCACTAAAGGGACCTCATGTCATATGAGGTCTATAGATCCACTGGTATTATGGAAGGAAGTGCTGGCTCCTCTGCCACATACCTCCATAACAAAAAGACTTTCACATCACAGAAGTTCAACATCAAGATGTCCACTCTGGGAGTAAAGTACAGAGCTAAAACAGGCAAAAGAAACATTTCTCGAAGTCTTACAGTCTGTATTGTGCAGCTCAGTTAAGATCTGGTCTTTATGTTGGTCAGCAAACATTTTTTCTTCTAAACAATGCCTGTTCCCTGCTCCATTTCAGCTGTCTTAGGTTTACCTCCATTCATCAATGGAGGTAAATCTATTTTCCAATGTAAAGGAAAAGTAGTCAGATTATGAAGAGCAAAGCAATAACACTTTTTCAGGCACTGAACTGGGTATATTTCAATAATGCAGCTGCCAAAGTTCCAAAGGGTTTAGCACTCTGCATCATTTATACATAAACTCCACCAAATAAAAGCTGCTGTTCAGGGATTTGCTTCCATAAGGCAGCATTCCTAAAACTGGCACAGCAGTACTATTTGCTCTCCAGTTACAGCAATGAGCAACGTGCTGTTTACTACTCAAAGTGATCTACAAAATATTAAATGGGAATACTAATAAGACTTACTAAATAAGTAGCTGGTATGCAACTACACACGTAACAGTTACCTGGCATGATTTGGTAGAATGTTATGTTCATATCCAGCCCCATTACAGATCAACCAGGTCTCTGTCTGATGGCAAGGCTACTTACTGAATTGTATTTTCATCAGAGCCCAAATATTGTGATTTTCAGAGTCAGTTTTCCTCCTTTACAACACTTCAGATGTTTACAAAACGAGGACTTACCTGTTTAGTAAGAATAAAGTAGGCATAGAAAGCCATGGCACTCCCATAAGTGATGAAGTATGTGACTGGCTCCATGATGTCCCATGAATAGACCCACCATGTGAGCCATGCCAATGCTCCCCCTTGGGTAGACATCAGAGCTAGGCCGATCCATAGAAGCCTGGTGGTCTTTGCATTTGCATTGACTGCAATTCTGGCTTTCATCTAAGGAAAAGAAATAGAGAAACCTGTTCAAGCAAATGTGAGTGCTCCCCTGATGAGCAGCACCTCAACTGTTTTCATCTGCTGGACTAGATCCTTTTTCAGGCTCTTATTACTAACTCCACTTACCCTGCTGAGACAGAAAAGGACTGAAATCCTCTGCTGTGCACCAAGAAATCCTGCTTTTAATCTCCCCTTCCCACTGCTATGTAGACATACAGGGATTTATGTCTACTGGATTTCCATTTACCATTCAAGGCAGCTGTGGTTAATGCTGAGGCTGGTCCTTACAAAGCAGGTCTGAAGTCAAGAAAATATTTGTCCACTTTGTCAGGCTCTTTCTGGCTTCCCCCCCTCATGCTAGGTTAGCTTAGCCTGCCCTTGATCAACATTCACACCTTTGCTTCTTGGGTTCTGGCAACCATTAATCCAGACAATTTGCCTTGCTGCCTTAGTGATAAAGAAATGCCTGACCTAAGACCCAGGTGATTTTTACCTCACTATTGCTTTGGGGTTTTTTTTTTTTCTGTAATGGGTATTCAGAACCCATGCAGCAACAGGTGACTAAGTGGACTTTCAATCCCAATACAAGCCATGTTGAGGCTTGTTCATGACAGCTTTCTGCAGGTGTTGTGGCTTCTACCCAGGAAACATGCATACCACGAGTGAAAAGAACTGAATTGAAAATAATTTGAATGCTATTTGAATTGACCCTCTTTTACATAATGAACAGACACACTGTAACAATTCATGTTGATTTTCTTCTGTCACAGGACTTACTCTTGATGAAAGGAAATGCCTTTGAGTTTCTAAAAAAAGTAACCCCACTTTCCAACCTGTTCAAGAGGCAACAGCTCTTCTTTCAGATGGTCCAGTTTCCGTAGCAATTCTCTCTCTTTCCTGACGTGGTGATCTTCTAAATGTAGAGCCACATATAGTCTGTGAACCAAGGATTTGATATCTTCCATTTCAGTAGCATGCTCACTACTCAGCTTATCTGAAAATAAAATGTTTGTCATATAAAACATTTCAAGAACCCACCCTTCTTTATTCTCTCTCCACCTCCAACCCCAAAAAGCAGGACCATCCAATGCTAAAAATGAAAACACCCCTCCTTCCTCCTTCCTCCCCCCCAAAAAAAACCCCAAACAAACCCAAAACAAAGAGAAATTCCTTTATCCAGACAGGTTCCAGTTCTCTGAAACTTCCCATTTCTTTCACTCGATGAAGTGAGATAATCAGAGTTCATAAGCATTGCTCTTACCTTTTACAGGAGGTGACACACAATATGCTATGTTGTTGATAACAAGTGTGAAGTCATTCCTCAATAAGACCTCCATTGAGGTTGCACCACAGACCTTGCAACCGTCTGCAGAAGAAAGATTTAAGTTCTAAATAATTTCTCATAAGGAGACTTAAACATTAACTGATAACCCTTTGGAAAAGTGCCAGAGTTTTTTATTAATAATGTTTGGAAAGGAACTGTACTTTTAACAAAACTGGTAACTGACACTAAGCAGTAAGTAGGAACACATCAACACAGACTGTGTGTCTGAATGCCTTCTCTAGCAGTGTCATTTAGACTTGTCACCACTATGAGCAGACTTGCATTTGCCACTTGTAGTTGGACTGCAACTTCAGTATATGAAAAGGCTCTCATCCAAAAGCGTAGACACAGCAGCGCTTCCCAGGGCATTCTCAACGCAGCAGATCTCGCAAGATTAGCACTCTTGCAACACATCTATTTTCTTGGTAATAGGAAAAATAGCTGCATCCAAATGAGAAATGGATCCTTTCCTAGTTTACCTTCAATACACAAGGGTAGATGTAACCTAAAACCTCTGCTGAAATGTAGATCTGTTTTGTCCCATTTCTGCTTTTTGCTTCCCCTGTTTAAAGGGGCCTGGAGTTTGTAAATAACCTCTTCTCCTTAGTATATTACCACTCTTCCTGCCTGCGAGCTTTTGTATGTCCTCCCGGTTTCACCATCCAGCGCACCTCACTGCAACTAGGAGGCAAAGGAACCACATCCTGCAGGGAGCTGAAGACACTGAAAAGGAGTTCCTGAAGTCATTAGCAGCAACATGTAATGGTGGATCCCTGGAGCTCTCACTGGCCCAAGTCCAGATCCCAGAGCCACCCAGTAAAATCAGCCCCTCTAGGGGGTTCAGATGGCCCAAGAACCCCTGGAGCCACACACCACTGGTGCTGCTGGACACACTGCTGTGGTGGGGGGGTGGGATTCAAAAGCCACATCCACAATACCCATTTGACCTGGTCTTCCATTTCCTATACATAAAAAGGGCACCTTCTCCTGCCCCTGCCAAGAAGTGGGTAGTGTCAGAAAACAGCAACTTTACTCCTGAGATGGATAATAAATATTTTGTATGCAAATATTTGTCACAGTGCTACTGCCCCAGCACCTCCGTCTGTCCCCATGTGCCCACTACAGAAAGGCACCATAGACAGCCACACACCTGCAATTATTTATTCACTGGAACTCTATAATCAGACCCCATCTACTGAGGCTGAGACTACTGAGCTCTGCAAACTAATGCACCGGCTGGCTCCCCGACCAACTCTCTGTGTGTAGCAAAGCAAACCTGGGAGGCTAACACTAGCACCTCAATCCAAAATTTGAAGTTTTAATGTGCCCATCCACTCTTGTTTATTTTTTCCTTAGTGTACTAAAACATCATTTGCATGTAAATGACTAAGGTGATATTTATGAAGTGACATTTAAGCAAAAAAAGGTGTTCAAAAGAAGTACCAGACAAGCTCTTTGATCTGGATGTGATAAAACACCAATTTATTAACCTGTTCAACCTTCTATTAACTCAAAAGCAGAAACGTTTGGGGTTAGTAAGGTGTTTTGTTTTAGAAAATTCCCCACAGGCTTTCACCAACAGGCTACTTTTCTTCCTATACCTAACTAAAAGTGTTCAAATGTGGACAAAGGGCCATTTTTTGTCTACAGAAGTTCTGCAGAACCAAATTCAACTCCACAGAAAATGAGTCATCATACACAGCATTACTACTTTCAATTAAGGTTGCCTTTCATTTAATGGCTAAATGACACAGAAGAAGTGTCTAAATCAAGGCTTCAAAATTTTTCTTTAATAATAGATGTTGAAATTCAATCCCTTGGTACTTGACCAATAGTTTCTCTTTACAGTGTCAGTTTCCTAATGAATTAAACATCTAAGCTGTTCTCTAATATCACAATTGCCTGGCACTTGAAAAATACAGAGCAGAGAACTGTTGAACAGTCATTGTTTTAATCAAAGTGGACAATGTTTCTATTGCAAAGTCGGGGTGGGGCGGCTTAAACAGGTGAGACAGATGAAAATGGTCCAAATTCCATTCCACCTGCTGCCCATCCATGCCAGAAACACGAGACTTGTAGGTTTCTTATACTTTACAAGTGACTGATGTTTGCACTGACGCAAAACAAGTAGTTAACTTTTGCTAACAGGCCACAGAAGAATGCGATTCAGCAGCCAATCACATATACTTCTGCCATGGATGTGTCTGCACGATAGGATAGTAGTACTCAGGGGTTAACTGTTTGCCAGCACACATTTTTGGCTAGCCCTGTCCCACCCGAGTAAGAAATCCTTTTTAGTCAAAACCCCCATGTTCAGGGGAAGGCCAGCTGCCAGCAATGACTATGAGTTACAGCGGCTTCTGAAGGGTCTCTCACAAAATTATCTCTTCCAAGAGAATTTTCTAACTTTGCTACCTAACAGACACAACCTTAATAATAAAAAAACCCTCCAAACAAAACACCAAAACCTGAACACAAAAAAACCCCCCAAAACCCTAACACAAAAAACCCCACAAACAATGCCAAAGTTCCTGTGTACATGAAGTTCAGACACTAGATCCCTAGTGAGCTCCCCTACAGCAAACAATGCTAAACCTGATGGAGGACTGAACTCATGCTTCAGGACAGAAAGGAACTGCATTTTAAAATTCCACTTGAAAGGAAACGTATTTATTTTGAGGAATGACAGAATTGTAAAATACCTGTTGCAAAGACTTCCGCTCTCTCAACTCCTTTATCTTCTCTCTGCACATCCTGCAGGAATGCCTCTACGGTGGTCACCACTGGTTTAATAGTGAACTGACAGCGTTCACTTCTTGTGGGCAGCGTAAGAGTTATCATAGGAAGACCATGCCTGTAATCAATAGTTACTTCTGGGGGGAGGACGGAAAGAAAACAAAGTGAAAAAGTCATATTGTAGGTTCATTTAAAAGCTCTTTTTTAAAACACAAGTTGAATAAAGAAAAAAACACAAAACACTAGATTTCTTTAATGATACAGTACCTCTATTTTTAGGGGATATATATATGTTTATATATAACATGCAACTAATGTTATCTCCCCTTACTCCCACAAAAATGAAATGTACATCTGTACATGGATGGGAGGTGGAGAATGTGCTGGGAAAGCTTACCATCAGATGGCACCAGTGCTCTGTAAGGTGCTCCCACCTGTTCCCTCCATGCTCCAGTATGCTTCCATAGCCACACCTGCAGCACAGAGACAGTTAGCCTGCTTTTTGCAATTTCTATGCAAAAAGACAGAACCATCCTTACAGACAGTACAAAATATTGCCAAAGGTATTAAGGTGTTGCCATAGTTAAACTTTTTGTCTAACGTGGTTTTAATAACTTGAGGAAAAGGGGAAGGCAAGAAAGGAAAAAAAAATGGCAATGGCTCTGAAGTGCTTCATGCAACTCTTACAATAAGACCTCTCCTGTCCTGCAAAAGAGAGCTGCTTGAAAAGACTCTACATTACGGTGCCTGAAGGCAGAAGTGTTCTGCATCTGTTCAGAGTTAGAAAAGTGGGCATAGTTCTAGAGAAGTCTTCTACTGCTGAATCATAAACTTCTGACACTTTTAAAGTTCTCAAATAAAATGTAAGTGACTGAGGTTACTTTCCTTTGCTTCATAATTATACACTGTACACCAAAAGTTAACCATTGACATTCATGGTGTTAAGAGACAAACCCAACAATGCAGCTTGCCAAAGTATGGAAGATTTTTTTACTTCTTAAACATGAACATCTGTTTCAGCTCTAGCTGAGATGCTGCTGCAACTAACAGCACCAGTAGCCTCGGGTACCACATTGAAGGAAGCACAGCCAGATGCTGTAAATATCCCCTATGCCCTGGGACAGGGCTAACAGCAGGTTTTTAAACCTGCCTGGTTGTGCTTCCAAGCATGTTCCTTCCCGATACATCAGTGAGAACCATTAAAATCTTTTAACACAGCCATGTCAAAACAGAGAAGACAAACTCCTCGATTAGACCTATGTACTTCAAGCAGTCCACCCACACTGTGAAAGATGCAGTGACTTCAGAACAAAAGGCCTCTGCCTCTACAGCTAGTCCCCCTGCACAAGGAAAAGAACAATTTTATTGCAGTGACTCCCACAAAGCAGGCATTACTGCAATAAACTAAGTGTACCAGGCAGAAGTAGGAAGGGAAATCACATCCCTGACTAAGCTGGTCACAAGAATTGTCCGTAGGCTGAGCCAAGACACTTGGTACGTAACTTTGCAATCAAGACCTGGTATCTATCATCCAAAATGCCCCAGGCGTCAAATTGCACCCAGCCTCTATTTAAAGGTTATTTATTTCCTTTTGTTGTGAATTTGGGTATCTACTTTACTTATGAAGGAAACAATGCATTCAACAATTAATACATAAGAAAATATTTAGCTATATTAAATATATTAAGTAAAAAATATATTAAATTACATTTACTGAAATAAGATCATGAAGGTATTTCATTCTATTATTCTTTAGACTTTGACATTATGACTCTTGCATGGTCCATTGAAAGAATCTCTATATACTAAAGGTTTTTTTAAATTTTTTAGGTTGTCTGTTAAGGCAGCCTACCCATTAACATCACCTGCAAATATGTCTAGTATAAGAAAAGCAAAAGCCACTGAGCCATGAAGTTGGACTGAATTCCAAATAGTAAACTCTTCTTATCAGGCTGATTAATTGGGAAGTGTGAAGAGTTGAGTCAACTTTCTCCCTGTATTTCCAGATTTAAACCTCCAGTTTCAATGAAGTTACTAAACCATTAGCTTGCACCGTACAGCCAAAAAGCACTGTGCCCCTTTCAAAGTGCTAGGAATGACCCCTACCCTGCCACTGGAAAAGAAATGAAGTGTCAAACTGAACTACAGGACCAAACCAATGAGACTGCCCTCAAAGTAACATCAGTGAAAGCTGGAATCTTGGCTAATTCATCTAACCACACAAAGGCTAAACAAAGCTATTCCACATCTTTCTGGAGCTCAAACACACATATGGCAGGACATCCTAAAACACTCGAATGCAATCACAACTATGGGAATCAGGCCAAAGGCCTGTGAACAACGTTTAGCTCTGAAACTGTTAGCTGTTTCTCCCTGAGCTATATTTGCTTCCTAAAGCAAAACACTTGTGAGCAGCAGTTGGCCACAGTGCACAACATCTCTTGACTCAGTTCAAGGCATGGATGCTGGGAGTGAAAACTCATGAGAATTTAAGGCACAGAGTGCTAACTGTGATAAAAATAATCCAATATATTCCATTAAATAATACCAGTTGGTATGAAACAAAAAAAGTTGGTATAAACCAGAAAATATATCCAGTTTAAAGAACTATTTTCTCTGTTAAGGGTCTATGGAAGCAGAGAAGTTGCCACTCTTAAAGTTGGAGAGGAAATTCCAATGGTCTGGTTTACAGCACAGCTTTAGAGAGTAATGTAGGAGCAAAACCGAGCTAGAAAATTACACAGCCAGACATGAGGAGTGGGAGAGACAGGAATAGCAATATTGCATTTTTCACTTTTGAGAGTGGCAAATGACTGAACCTACTTACATTGCAGTTTCTGGAGTTAGCTGTTTCAAGTAAGCTATCTCTTATGACGCTGAGTGACTGCACCTGCAAAATTCAGCTCAAATTTACGTGTGACCAGTTATGTGTAATAAATTGCTATCATCACCAGTATAGGAGGTGACATGAAAGCCTCTGATCTTCCTCAGCACTGCATATGCAAATAGAAACCTCATCAGGAACCATAACTTTTGTTCTATGGAAAACTGTAATGTGGGTGGGAAGGGAGAGAGCAAGAAATAAAAATATTTCTTCTCATTGAAAAGTGACCTTAATAAGGAATTCTACAAAAAGATGTCATCAGGAGACTGTCTTAAGAGCATGGAACTATTGTCTTTGACACTTAGTTGGTTTATTACATTTTGATTTGCCATACCAAAATGTTGTAAAAAATCTGAATCAAAATGCAGCTAGCCTACAATCACATACTTGACACTGGTTTGTCTTCACTTACATGTGTCTCAGAAGACCTGGCAGTTTTGGTTCATTGTTTTGACAGCAAAACTAATGTAATGCTCCTTCACCATCCCAGTCCCCCTTAATTTGCATTTATTAGTAGAAAGCTATTCATCCCAACCAAAAAACAGTCAGTTGAACTCAGTCTGCCCTCTTCTTGAAGTGTCATGCAATACTTAAAAGACTTTTTTCCTCTAGCACGAGATGCTGTCAAGAATGCCTCAAGTCAAACTCATAAGCAGCCTTCACAAAAGCTTATTACTGCCAACTGATACTACGAATGCTATGGCATCCCATATTCCAATTTCCTTCTCTCTAAGGCAATGATAAGAACCTGAAATGGCAAAGCACAGCAATAAAACACACTATTCTACTCAGCATAAGCTTTTTACCCTTAATTACACTGCAGCAAAACACACTCTAATTAAAACTTATCTTGCAGTGTGCTTTTCAATAGTAATGTAGTATTACAGTCTTTCCTTTGGCAGAAGAGGAGAACTCAGTTATCTCCTGGAGACCCTGTCCAACACCTGGTACAGCTCCTTGCTCACAGCTACTGGAGAAGGACTGGAGGAAGGGAACAGAAGGGAGAAAAATCATGGGGGATAACAGCAGTTGCAATGTCTAAAAATGAATCTTGGGATCTCTCTTTCTGAGTGTCACTAGATGAGCCAACGATCCCGGTATGCGGCATTCTCCCCACGTGCTGATCTACTGATCTTTCCCAGCCTGTGAAGGAGAGGGCAAGACAAGTCACCCTTCTAGATGCTGCTTGCTCACGTGGAACAGGAGGAAAATGAGGGCCGGTATTATGTTAGCCACTGCCCAGGGAGGACATGTACAACAAATAGCTAATGATATTTTCAATATCGACATATATTTTTTCTATTTCTACTAAACACACCTAGAAGTTCTCTGCATATGAATGACTTTAGCTCCTGCTTGTTTCTCCAAGGGAAACAAACCGAGCAATTAATTATTTATGAGCAACAACCTGCAACTTCACAATAGACTATGCAGAGACATTTCAGAGAGGTTTAAAACCAAGGGAAAGGAGGAAAAAAAGCAGGTGCTGTCAGTCTACTGAGTTTGCAGATCTTGTACAACCAAGATCACCAAAGATGAATCAGTATTCAGACCAAGTTTACCGTAACCGCACATAAGGTATTTTCCTTTTTAAAATGAGTCACCAAGGCCATTTGGGAGATAACTGCTGTTAAGTTTCTGTGCTGTTTTTATAAGCAATCCCACATGAGTAACAAAATAAGACATAAGGAGCCCTAACAAGTGCCTACAATCATCTTAGAAGTGCCCATCTGAACTACAGAAACACCTTCTCAGTAACTTCTCAGTAATTTGTCTTTGCTTACACTTAAAGGATTTTCATTGTTTCTCTACTGGTCCTAGAACAGGTTTAGATGACTATGCAACAATAGCCTCAATACAAACAGCAGGTTCAAGGTACACAGCTCAGATTTAGCAATGTCTTCTGGAAGCCCAACTTAAATTAAACAAACCCCCTGCAACAGACACGTCACTCATTTTGCAATAATACCCCTATACCTGGTAACTTTCAGCAAGGGAAGATACCTGCGAAACTTGGGAGCATTCAGGATTTGTACTTTTTTCTTTTTTTATCTTCTTCTCTCTAGGACAGAGAAAAGATGACAGATTTTCTTATTTTCCTGAGACACAGCTCTCCTGTCTCAATATGGACCATGTGGCGAATACTTTCTCCCAGCTGCTCCACAGGGCACTACAAGAACCACACTGCAACATGGATATTTCAGTCCTGCAGCTTACATAAAAAACACAGTATTTTTAACCCCTTCCTCAGTACAAATCAAAATGCAAAAAAAGTAGCCAAGATGTCGCTTCCAGCAAAGCAGCAGTTTCAACATAAGCATGCATATTCTGGTGATACTGAAGAAGCAAAAGCAATACAGCATTCATGTAGCTTTCTTTCAAAACTCACTTGCTTTACAGCACTGTAAAAAACAAAAGAACCCAAGCAATCAAATTTTGGTTTCATGTGCCTGTTGTTCTTTGTGCCTTTATCATCCTTGATGATCTTTCACTTCCCGCCTCTGCTCAGGTTCCAAGAACAGCTGGCACTAGATTTAAGCAGCCAGCCAAACTACCAACGACCGAAGTGACAGCCGTGCTAAATGTATCAAGGCAACTGAACACCAAGAATCTCTAGTATGGCGGCCTAGCTGGTCAAATCCACCACTGCATCAGAGCTTTGCCAGGAAGATGTTCCACCCAGCCTCCACTGAGCAAGTGTGCATCCTTCCCTTGACTTCTGTCACTACTGCTTCGTGCTCTCTCACACGCTCTTTGCCCAAACATTTCCTCTCCACACCCTTCCCACTCTACTCAGCATATACAAGTAGGGGACAAAAGACTTTATGCAGCCCTGGCAAGTCAAAGATATCACAAGAGGCAAAGTTTCTCTTCTGACATTGTATGTCACCAAGGTCATCTGACTCTCCACCAGCTAGCTGAGGATGTAGAGCTCCAGCTATCTAAGGAGGCACCTGGATTTGCATCCATACAGGCTTTACAAGTATTAAAAATAGTGAAAACACTGACATTTAAAATAGGCTGAAATTAAGCCTCACCATTCTCTCTATCCAAAAGCACAATTTTAGTAGCAGTGACCCCTTACTGCAAAGAACCAACACCAGGAAGTGCTGAGGAGACAAGAAGGATGAACATCAGCTGACATCTGCCTGGCAGCATCTTCTGGGGACTACTCTGAAGTTTCAGATAATCCTTGCTTTTGAAAGCAAGCAGGTTTCTGAGCAAGTGTAAGGACAGGCCTAAACCCAAGACAATTACACAGGCCAAGCACATTGTTAGGAGAAACACCAAGATTTGTGTCTTATTTTATCAAACCTTCTTCTCCTTCCCTTCCTACAAAGAGAAGCAGGTCCAAAATCTCCTCTGAGTCTAAGGCTTTACAGTACTGGAAATCTCACATCTTCGTCTGGTTTCAATAAAGTCTAGTTGTTTGAAAGTTGCTGTTCTTCCCAACCTACTTTATTTTCAGAATGGAAGATGGGATGCAACACCTAGAAGGAAGTGTGCAAACCAAGGATGGGTAAGACTCTGAGAAGGAGGGATTATAGCGTGAAAATGTATTTGTGCTTAAAAGCAAGCCTACATTCAAGAGCTGTGCCATCTGTTCCCCAAAAACAGTCTTGGTCAAAAGATTAATCTGTCAGCACAGACAGGGTTTTTAATTTGTCCCACAGAACGGATCTTTGCTCTTGTTCTGTGCCTTCTGGGACAGGCATCCTGATCTGGGAAATGTCGCAAAGTTTTATTTCAAGCGTAGTAACAGTAACTCTGCTTTCAAAAACACTCTTACAGTTTATCTCATTAGATAAGGAAATGGTCTTGCTGCACCTTTTCCTACAAAGGTCTTAGAAAGAGCATATCTTAATGCACGAAGCTGCTTTGGTGTCTCTCCCAAAAGAAAAGCTCAATCACCTCTAATAATAATACTCATTCTTCAAATTGCCAGCAAAGAAAAAGCTTGTTTAAATTTCAGCTGAAATAACAGAAGAGAGAGAAGGATGCAAAGTCAGATGAATGCATTTACAGGTTTATCGAAGTTGCAGCCAACTCTCGCTTTTCTCTTGCAGAGCTTTTCACATAGGAAGCACTGGGCAGGCTGTAGCACACAGGAAAAAGATGATGTAACTCAAAACAGAACTGCTCGTCAACATTTTCACTTAGAATGGACACTTCCATTTACAATATAAATAACCCTACCCACTAATGCAATAAACCCAGGTTTTTTATACACTTACAGGATGCACTTCTTTTTCCCAGGATTTTCTTTACTCAACTGTACAGATTTCAAAATGCCTTAAGGCATTTACAGCTTGACTAATAAAGAAGAGAAGGCTTGGGAAATTTGACTGACTGGGGCTAAGAATTAGTATTGACAGATGTGTGCAAAAAGGCCAGTCAGAATTATCAGCAGTGGAGAAATGCTCAGCAATGGCTCTTAAGCAGCTTTTCAGCAAAGTTTTTAGCAGATATGCTCTCAATCAGACCTTGGAAAGAGAACAGCTGTGCAGCCGTATATGAGCCAGGCAGTGAAAGCTGTCTCTTCTCCACAGCATCCCTTCCATTCCCCACTTAGCCACCTCTCCAGGAAATTATTTCCATCTTTGTCCCACCGTGTGTGTTTCCCACCTTGTCCCATCTCAGACCTCCCTAGGATCTGACCTCATGCCATCAGGAACCCCAATAACCTGCAAAATCAGTGATCTCCCTTATTCCTTTTCTTCCCCCCCTAAAAACTTAACTGCACTATTCTTTCATAGTAGTTGTGAAAATTTGCTCTCTTGAAGAGCACTTCCCCACAGCTAGCAATTTCTGCTACCCAAACACCATCATCCTCAAAGCAGAATATTTCTTGGCAATGCAGACTGTCAGCTGCAGATCCAGAGCCACCTGGCCAGGCTCCAGCCAGCTTTGCAGACCAGTAGAGCTGGATCCTTCTCCTTTTATTTGCTCTCAAATACAAAACACTTCCCTGATCACCTTGGGACAGAAGATGCCATCCCAGCAAGAAAACACAGATCAAGAAAATCTGCACTTGACTTCAGCTGGACACAGCAGATTCATTTCATTTGCCCACCCACACTGAGCAAAGAAGCTTTTTAATTAGATAATTAATTATTATTTGGAGGGTCAGGAAAATGTTAGGGAACAAATCTAAGTTAATACAGGATAGTTGCATAGAGAAGGTAGTCTTATTTCTGTGTCTGGCTTAGTCCCAATATAATTTAGAGCCAATCTAGGTACAAGTATCTGAATGTTGCAGTATTAGAGAGGTTTCTCCTTTTTCTCCTGCCACTGCATTTTCCAGGAATGATTTGTCTATATAATTATGTTAACATAGCAGACCATAACAAGATGTTTTTATAAACATCTCTGTAGCTCCTTTCCTTCCTTTTTGTCTTTTTGTTTAAATCTCTTCCCTTCCTTACCCCCCCCCAAATAATAAAAGATCTGCAGTTAGACCAGATGAAATACTTAGGAACCGGTGTTTGGTGCAGGCAGCTGCAAACAAGTACTTTTCTGAAGAGAAAATACAAATTTGGTTTGATTGCTTGAAAACAAACAAACAAACAAAAAGAAATAAAAAAGTAGGAGCAGAAGAATTGGCCGATTAGATTAAAAGCCTTTCTCTGTTAGCAGTTGGTATTAGTATGTAGATGCAATGATTTATATCCTTATAACAGACAGTTGCAAAGTAATTCCCAAACGGAACTTAGCTGTTAGGTTATATTGCAGCTTTATGTGCTGTTACACTCCTGTGGATGCTCAGATTACTTGCAAGGAGTGCAAAATGCATTTTTTAGCCTTGTTAGAAAGTAACCAAAGAAAACAAAGGCATAAACAGCCAAGTACACAGAGAAGGCTTTCCCTTTCCATAGCTTCTGAAGAATAGCATTAAAAAAAATTCTATGGCAGATACTATAAGAATATCCATAGCCAGTAACCAACAGCAAACTTAAGATCACAGTCAACAGAAACTTCACCAGGTTTTGCCAAAACTGTAGAGCTGCCATTTAATAGACCCTGACAGCAGGAAAATATAAAATAAATAATCAGACAAAAGCAAAGAAAATAATAATTCCTAAGCAACAAGATCAAAGGGGCCACTACAAATGCATCAGAACCAATTCATTTAAGACCTTCAAGTCTTCATGCACACTTACGGAATCCTAATATCATAGAATGGTTAGGGTTGGAAAGGACCTTAAGATCATCTAGTTCCAACCCCCCTGCCATGGGCAGGGACATCTCCCACTAAACCATGCCACCCAAGGCTCTGTCCAACCTGGCCTTGAACACTGCCAGCCATGGAGCATTCACCACCTCTTTGGGTAACCTGTTCCAGTGCCTCATCACCCTCACAGTAAAGAACTTCTTCCTTACATCGAACCTGAACTTCCCCAGTTTAAGTTTGTCTAAGTTAACCCTTGTCCTCTCACTACAGTCCCTGATGAAGAGTCCCACCCCAGCATCCTTGTAGGCCCCCTTCAGATACTGGAAGGCTGCTATGAGGTCACCACTTCACAAGCTGGGTTTAGCAACACTGTTGGAGAAACACTTTACTTGAGAAGACAACTTTCTTCTAAGTCCTTTATCAGAGGTCTACATAAATGTTTTTAAAACCACAAAACTCATCTAAATAGGCAAGTAAGCATCTATTTGTTTTCTTGGGAAAGAGCTTTGCTAGGAGAAGTAGCTTAAAGTGTTCCTGCTAAAAGGGTAACTATAGCAAAGATAGCTAGAAAATCCAACCACTGCTCTGGCATGAAAAACAACCATGCTGTTGAGCGTGCAGAGGCATAGCTATACCAAGAGTCCAGCAAAGGTCCTGATGAGCATGTATGTCCTGGCACCTTACAACTTCTCAGCTTTTGTCTGTGGACCTATCAGTCTCAAATACTTTTGGACACATCTCAAACATTGCTATCACCCAAGAAGACACACCAAAATGTTGTCACATATCAAGAAAAAAAAACCCAAACCAAACATTTTTGCTTTCTTTTCTGCTTTTCTTTTGGAAGTTTTTTCTCATTGCTGTTCAAGAAGCTGTTTTACACTAAAAACATCAAATGGCTGTGGCTTTGATGCTGCTGCCCACTTCCATGTTTCAGCTGTTAACATCAGTGTTTTAAATACATACCTGGGCTGAAACAGTGACTGAGTGAACTCATTTTCAGCATTCCTTATTGAATCCAGCATTGTCTGATTTTCACCTTCTTCTTGCAGAAGTATAAAGCATACAGATAGCAATGATATTTGGGAATCAGCAACCAATAATGGCTGTGATACACTAAACCCTTCATAGAATCACAGAATCATAGAATAGTTAGAGTTGGAAAGGACCTTAAGATCATCTAGTTCCAGCCCCCCTGCCCTCTGCCCTTCAGGCTTTACTCTGTACCCAAAGCCTGTACATTTATAACTTCCTATAGAGCAGGCAGAACAAGCAGAAAAACTAAAGATTTCCTGTAGAGGTTTTCAGTGTTTTTTTTTTTCTAAAGCTTATTATCATGAGAAAAACTATTAAAACCAGTAGAAAATGATAAAAGGCTCTGTATGCCCCAGATGGCGCAGCACCTGTATTCCGATGCATCCTGCTGTGCTTCCTTAGGGGGGTTAGCAAATATGGATGTTAGTTGCTCACTTTTCATCCCAAAGCCTTTGAACTCCAGCCAATTAAGAGCTGTTCTATTTCCTCTTCCTCTATTAATTCACTTAAGACATGTATTTGAAAGGCTCGTGCAACAGACAGGGCAAGAACCTGCATTCTGTAAATGCAGAGTTTACCAAGTGTTTTTAGGAACCCCTTTTCACATTAAGGCAAACAAAAATTTAATGCCACACACAACAAGCAACCAATAGTCAAAACCCACTGCTCTTTGTCTCCTCAGGCCCATAGTAACATCAATATACATTGGATATAGTCATCCAGTCTTCCAACAGAAGCAGATTGCTATAATGCAGTGATTATGAAGCAGAACTTCTTACCCAGCTCTGTACTTTGGGTTACATTTAAGCGAAGCTGCCATTGATGAATCAAGTTCCTGCAGACAGCAAAAACTCTAGCCTGCAACACTAGAGAAGTCTGTTTTATGCTGGCATGTTTTCTTTAAACTCTCTCAACTAAATCCTCTCACCTGGCTAATTAATCAAGAGGAGTTTGCAGTTAAACCCCAGTTTTGCCCCCAGACTTGCTCCTAAATGACTAAAAACATACAATCTGGGGAAGGCACTACTAAAAGAAAACTCTAAAATAAGGTAATTCAATCCTGCAACGTATACAATGTCAGGCTGCCATGTTTATAGCTTCTGTATACTAGAACACAGCACAACACTGACCTAGAAAATTAATGGTCTGTGGTCATTCTATTCACCCCAGCCCCAACATGCACCCACCAAATTTGTACAGGAATTCTACCTGAAGTAAAATCTCAAATAACTTATTATAACTACTATGGGTTTAGCATACTTGTTAATGCTTTACTACTAAGAGCAAGCAGCAGAACATATAAACTTCTCACATCCAAAGGACCTTAGCTCTTAATTTTGGAATTTTAACATAGGATCATTTGAAAATTAAAGTTACTCTTCCCTTTGTTATGTAAATATGCACATGCAAAAAGATTTCCCACCTGCCACTATGTTTTGAGATTCAGAAGAAAAGCATATCAAGTTGGCATTCTTTTGTAAAGCATTATGTATATGCAGTTTGTGCAGAAAAAAAACCCACAATGGGTGGGGAGAGAAGCCAACAGTTATTACAACATGTTGCACACAATTTATTTTGGAAACAGCAAAGAAATTCATCTGTAAAATATTAACAGAAGACAATTTACATTTTTGATACACTAAATAAACCATTTACTGAAAGCTATTAATTGTCAAGTGAAGAAAGTATATGAAGTTGAATGGAAAATTGCACTTAGCCCTGAAAAATTATAGATCCTGCTTCTCCCTTTTATCACCTTTGATCTGAACGAAGGTGTAGAATACAGGTTGTGTCTGCAGTTGTAAGAACTCCTTGCCCTGAAGGAATCAGGAGTGTTCTCATTGCACTATCTTCGTAAACTGATTAGCAAGGCAGCTCCTTGTTATATATATCATTAATTAGCACTTTTGAATTTCTAAGTGACCAAATATTTTCCCAGTGAAGTTTCTCAGTTCATTAGGGGCAATTCAAAGCCTTACTAACTCTGCCAACAGAAGAGAGGAAAACCCCAATCATAAACAGCACTTCAGGTTAGGACTATCATGCAGAGTTATGGATGGCCTGCATTTCTTCTTTTGCTTTGGTAGTGTGGCTTCCTATATGAACAAGACACACAACTATGCTGCATGTCTGTCTACTGAAGTCAGTTTCCACTAACATTATTTCATTACACAGTCAGGAGCCACTTGGTCAGAAACAGTTAACAAGTGCTTAAAGATCCAACAGCCTACATTCCCCCTGCTAGGATGCATAAAACATTAGTGCATTAGAGATGTTAATTTTAAATTAAATATCATTACAGAGAGGTTACTCAAAACTGACACCAAACATCTGCTCAGTCCTGGCAGCAAGCTTGCTGCTCCACACTACAAAACAACAGAGAGGAGCAATGCTGCTAAGCAGCAACGGTCAGCTGTTCCACCTCAACGTGTTTACCCAGTACCCTCCTAACCACAATTAATTTTAGGTAAAATAGTTCTAACATGTTATTCTGCACATACAGACAAAAGCATCCCCAACTAAACAACAAAATAATTTCTGCCTGCTTATCAATAACATTGTGGAAAGGCTGCCATCTTCCATAAAGGTCATCTGTAGCTTTAATCCACAGTGAGCACTGGAGCATTGCAAATATTGCTGTTCAGAGCCTGTGGCCACTCGTGAAGCTTGAAGGCTGCAAGGTAAGAACACTGCAGGCACCATATTCAAAGACATATATGTTATTCAGTGCCTTTCCTGGGACAACTGAGTTATAACAAAGGTGTTGTCAGAGCTATGGTAAAGATGTGCAACCTACAGTGAAAAACCTGTAGGAAATGTGGCTTTATAAACTGCTTCATGTATATGCAGGTACTTCATTCTTGATGCACTTTTCAGTCATTTTTCCTGCAGTCCTATTGTAAGCTCTTTCCAATCTAATCTACCTTCAGCCAGGGACAGCACAGACTGTTCCAGGAGTCTATTATAGGAGTGTATTTTTCTTATCCCAGTAAGGGTACCAATTTTAACATCCATAAAAGAACCAGGCTGATGTATTCTCTTCCATTTTACACTGTAGCAATTTTCTTCCTGCTAGCAATGTAAGCAGCTGAGCTGGAAGTCAGACTAGGTGGTTAACTCTGGTTCTGACTCACCGTGCAGACTAGCCAAAGACATTAACATCCAAGATTTCAGATAGTGCACTAAACTCGAGGTGTTCCACACTTTAAGTATTTAAGCCTGGTATCAAGCACCTAAAAGTTACTGCAGACTTCCAACTCACACCTGCCTTCCAATCAAGCACTCCAAATCTGTCATAAAAACATTAGGTTTTTCAGTCTATAAACTTCAGTTTTGCAGTTGAAATTTAATTGTAAGACTTTCAGCAGGCAATAGTGCCAACCATAACTCACCATAAGCTACAATGCACATCCACTTCCACATGAAGTGAGATTTAAGGAGACATGCCTCATAAGTTTTGATCTATCACAGAGCAAGCTGCAGCAATGAGAACTGGAGATTTCCATATGGATACTTACAGTGATTTGCAATGCATTCATCCCCTACAATGTTTACATTTCACTAGAGCATGTAGCACTCAGGGGATAAAGAGATTCAGTTGAAAACATTCATTTGTGCATCTTTACTGTAAGGGTGGGGAGGCACTGGAATAGGTTGCCCAGGGAAGCTGTGAATGCTCCATCACTGGCGGTGTTCAAGGCTGGATTGGGTGGCATGGTTTAGTGGGAGGTGTCCCTGCCCCTGGCAGGGGGGTTGGAACTAGATGATCTTAAGGTCCTTTCCAGCCCTAACTATTCTATGATTCTATGACATAACAGTGTAATATCCTCTTAAAAGGTGTAATGATGTCCTCTTCTAAAACCTTTCTTTAATCTCAAAATGTGTGTACATGTTAAAAATGGTAACCGCAGTGGTACTCTGATGATACTTTAAGAACCTTCTCTAGAAAAAATATCTAACTTTGTACTGCAGACCATTATAGTTGTGCAGATTTACATCTCCACTAATGGATACTCTCACTGACAATATCCTGTATATTCAGCTTTGCAGGAAAGCGTAACTGGTTTGTGTGTACATGAGAAAGTGTATGAAAACAGGCAGGACAATATTCCCGTGTTTTTATGAGAAGTAATCACCCATATTCATGTTTTTGGTAATAATATTATTAAAATTACAAATATTGATGCTCAAGATTTACTTTTTCAAAAGGATAAAGCAGATAATGTACTCAATATATAGCTAATGGCTAGCTGAGGGGAGGCGCAGGATGCAAAACAATCATAGAATAGTTAGGGTTGGAAAGGACCTGAAGATCATCTAGTTCCAACCCCCCTGCCAGGGGCAAGGACACCTCCCACTAAACCATGCTACCCAAGGCTATATCCAATCCAGCCTTGAACACCACCAGCGATGGAGCATTCACAACTTCCCTGGGCAACCCATTCCAGTGCCTCACCACCCTTACAGTAAAGAATTTCTTCCTCATATCCAATCTAAACTTCCCCTGTTTAAGTTTGAACCTGTTACCCCTTGTCCTCTTACTACAGTTCCTCATGAAAAGTCCCTCCCCAGCATCCCTATGCCTATCAGAAATGAAATGTTGGTGAATTTAGAGGAGAAACCAGAGAGCAAGGGAGAAACAGCATACAGATCTACTGGTACTCCTCAGTACGGCAGAGAGTGACAGAACACCACTAACAATATATGAATTAATTCTTTCCTCCCCCTCCTTCTTCACCACTTCCCTTTAAAATGCCATGAATAAAACTTACTTTTTTAGCTAAGGTTGAAAGCTCAACAGCCAACAGGTATACAAATTAATTTGCTCAGGTAGTGGCTAAATATTTTATTCGATATATACATAAATTAAAGTTCATGTAAACAACCACACCAAAATAATCAATCCATGACTTTGCAGTAATTAAAACTGAATATAAGCGAATATCAGATTAGATAAACTAAATAACACATGAGGACAGCAAAGAACTCTGGTGGTTTAGTTTTTGTCTCCCCACATTTTCATTAGAAAAAGAACTGTAGAAGTGTCACAATTCATTAGTACTGTTATGTATCTCTAACACACATGCAGCCAAGACTGTAACCTCATCAAAACTGCCTTGACACTGTTTCAGCTCAGGGATCTCACAAGCAACCAAAGGACAGGCAGGGACACTTATTTCCACAAACATGTACTAGTCAGGGACAAAAAGGAATTGATTTCAGCAAGCACTCAGAATTATCCACCATGGCCCTCTCCATTAATCGACAAAGCAACTGGTAAACCATGTTGTTTAGGTAATCTGTACATTATACCAGTAATTGTATTCTGTTTGAGGCGCTCAGGATACGCAAATATCAGCAGGTAAGAGCTCTTACACAGCCACGCCAAACATGTGCTATCACTGCATTCACAGTTAATATTGTACCTTCACTGTACTGACATTTTATTTATGAATTAAAGACAAGTATGTTTTAGTAGGTATTACTAATTGGTATGTTGGTAGCTCAGTTAGGTCTTACTTGTTCCTACCTCTGGTTTGTCAAACTTGATTTAAAATGGATTACTTTCACAGTGCCAGGGAGACTCCTTGCAAAAAAGGAGAAAGACAGTTTTCAAGTGAAGTTTACAAGGAGAATTGGTTTCAAGGATATAAATTAAAGATGAAATGCAATAGAGACAACAGCAAAAAGGTTTCATACAGTGCAAGTATGATGACTGCTTAAGAATTCCCTGCAATCAGAAGAAACTGCCTATTTTTTTGACTCCTTATGGTCATGCTACCCTGCCATCTCATATCTCCATTACATTATGTGTGATCACCTATTTCCTTACAAAACTGCATACCAGTTAGAGCCCAGCCTTTGTCAAATGGTGAGTAGCTGAATTCCTTTCTAGTTTGAAATCCCAAACTCCAATCACAGGCAATTTCCAAGGCATCCAATAAAAAGTCTCCAGCATCATAATAAACAAAACAAAAATAAGAAACAAACTTTTGTTTCATAATTAATGTCCTACAAGTAAGAGCAGAGCATTCACATGTAGGTGAAACAGTCAGAAGTGTCCAACAAAACCATTCACACTTTTAAGGGGCTTAGGGACTCAAGTTTTTTTTATCAAAGAAAGAGAGGCAATGTCAAAAGCCAAGCGTTACCTCTAAAAGACTAAAGCAACAAATCAAGGAATGCTTATTATCCAGACTTTCATGTTAACTGCCAAAGGCAAATGACAAGTCACTTGGTAGAGACACGTACTCCTGTTCTGCTTAGAGCCAAGATAAGCACCCTAAGCCCTGAGCTATGGGAAAATTACATCAGAGGCACCATCCTGACCTTCAACTAGCTATTTCGTGTACAAACTGGAGATATATACATACATATAAATATAATCTTTGGCCTAAATTGGAAAAGCCTGAAAACCAGGTGGATTGTGGTCAGCGTAAAACATGGCCCCAGTGACAATGATTCATCTAGCGACCTCGGGTTGGTCACCAGCTGAATAGCTATCAGTTCCCCAAACTGGCCAAATATCAGACCAGCCTAACTGAAGGTTTGCAGACATGCATTTAGAGGGATGGGACATGCACAAATACAGAAACTTGAGTATTAATCCAGAGCAACACAGACAACAACAATTGGCATGCTACAGGGAATGCTGACTATGTGCTGTTTTCTCACCTGACACATCTGCCTCTCCAGGAGCTGCGCTCTCTCCCTGGCATCTCTGCCCCTTGCTTCTCTCATCTTTATGATTTTCATTTGAAGTTGCAGAAAAAAAGAACATGGAAAAAGCAGGCAAAGTCAAATAAAGCTATTGCAATGGAACAAGAAAAGCAGTCAGCGGCTATTTTTGAGATCGACACTGCACATGGGCAGGCAAAGACACAATATTCTCATCTGTCCTGCACAGAAGGGCGATCTGTTTTCAGCTTTGGTATATTTCTCAAAGTTGCCCTCTTTTTCAGTCTGCACCTGGTTTCATAATATATCCTCACTCAGATACCAGTTGAGAGCATTTCCACATGCCATTCCACATGGAGCCAAGCAGATACAGTACAATAGAACCACTTCCTTTCATTTCCTTCATCTGAAAATTAGACCTGTGTTTATGAAATCAGATGGGAAATAGCTGATGTGAACTGCTGTGCTTCTATTTGTGGGTACTTCACCACCACTACTATTAATAAGACAGCCTCTTCTGAAAACTTTAAAACAGTAAGATTCAACCACTTGCCTGCAGACAATGTGGTCAGGCAGTTTAGCTGTTAAAATTCAGTCATCACTGTATTTTCTTTACAACGTGTAGTAAGTCATTCATCTACTTCCTCTTTCTCTCTTCCTTTGCAACAAAAAATAGAAAAAAACCACTAAAAATAACAGCCAGATGACAAGTTCAGACATTTCAAAATCTTAAAAAAAACCATAAATGAGAATTTTTATTTATGCATTTCTGCAAATGAATGAAGACATTATACAAAACACAAATGGTGTTAAATTTTCTGAAGTGAAACACTTCAGCCCAGAAGCTGCCTACCACTTATCTGATAGCTATTTATCATTACCAGGAAGGCTGTTTTGATAGCTCCATTTTTAAGCTGACTGTAAATCTGTGAATATTTCACAGATGACAGAACTGGAACAACTCCCGACAACATCCATGGGCTTGGAGCATGAAGAGTTAGCCAGGCGCCAGCAGCCAATAACATACCTGTATAGGATTCAAAATGCTGAAAACTTGTATTTACTTTGCACTGCCTAATTCACCAGAATTTTATGAAATAGCTGTTAACTATCTGACTGAATTAACAATGTGCTTCATGAGTTCAACCCTTCAAGGTACAGCTGCATTTAAACAGTAACAGAACAGCTCAAATCTAAGAAACAACAAGAGATTTCTGAAAATTAAACTGGCAAAACCAGCAAAAAAAATTATAGGGCTGCAGGATTCCTAGGTCTCTGTGGGGTTCTGCTTCTTTACATCAAACCATTAGCTTTAGTCCCCATTGCTGTTTAGTCCCTACTGCAGAAAGAAAGTCATGCTCCTACAGCTGATACCTGACAAGCTGCTTTGATAGGTCCTGCACTTTCAGCCTGTGATGGTCAGGAAATAACTGACACCTGCCAAGGAAGAGGAAGGGGGTGCCCCGAAACAGTCCTTTGCAGTTCCTTGCTTCACATTCCCTAAAGGATGCCTCTGCTTCAAGAGCCTGACCCTACATTGTAATCACAGTTGGCATCCTAAACACGAAACAGAATCAACACCTGGCATCTTAATCCTTTCCCATGTTTATTTTCAACTGCTGAGTGTTCAAGCACAGGTAGTAAAGAGCACCTCAACCCAGAATGTAACAGCTGTCAGTATTCGGTGCTTAACAATACTGCAATACTCAACAACAAAGCAGTGAGACTGCCGAAAGACGTTTTTGAAAAAATTGCTTTGGAAAAGGTTGGAGGCAGGAAATATACTTTTATCTTTTAGAGCACTTACAGCTAGTTTGATTATAAGTCTCTTCTTCACACTGTAATTGCACATGTCTGTCTCTGATCTTCAGACAACTGCTGCAGGCAGGGAAGTACAATTACTTCTTTATCCAGATTGAAAAATCTCAAAATATTTTAAGTGACTTGCTAAAGGTAACACACAAACCTTACAGTGGAGCAAACAACAAAACCTGTGTAGCAAAGTATCATGTCTGTAACACATTTGTAAGAGTGCTATGTGCTTCCCTGTTTTAGGGCTCAGCAGAAAAACAACCCGAAGGATGCCCAGTGGGAAATGAGAACAGGGCAAGAATGCTTTCATTCCCCTCCACAGTACATTTTACATGTATTCTCTCTAAAAGAGCAAAATACAAGCACACTTAACATGGGTTTCACAAAGTATGGCAGCTTGACATCCTTATCACACGATTTTGCTTTGTCTCACAGCTATCACTGCAAAGATCACATGTATTAAAGACACTGAGCAACCTGGCTTCAGGAGATCCAATTTCATAGCCTTCAGCTATTTTGCTAAACGTAGAAAATACTGCAAAAAGTGGCAGCAGCAAGTGCAGCACACAGCAACTGTACAGCAGCAAATTCTACTTCAGACTGTACCTCATTTCAGGTAGACTTGTGTCATGCCTGCATACTTAGGTGACTGTAAGTAGCAGAAAACAGAACTGCTACATTCTCAAAGGAGAATTCCAAGGAAGAGCAGCAAGGGTCTAAGAACGTGTCTGTGGCAAGAGAGGAGTGGTTACCACTTAGCTTCAGCCTGACCATCAGACAGAGGCAGGTCTGAGGAAGATTCTACGCCTGCTACTCAGCTCCTGCTCAGATTTTGGCTAACATGCAGCCCATCCCAAGGCCCGATGTATGCTGGGAGCAGCACAGTTAGGTCAAAGCAAGAGCAATGCATTGGCAGGACACCACAGGCAAGAAGGGCAAAAGGCCATTAGTCAGCTGTTATCACCTGCAGCTTCCTGTCTCCTGTGCCATCACCCTTGGATTTTGATTGTCTTTGTTTTCAGAATCCACTAGCTTATGGATATGGTATAGATCCAACTTCCTAAGTGCACCCAAAAACCTTTTGAAGCAGATCCAGCAGCAGCCGGATTGCTGAGGCTCTCATGCTTTCCAGCGTGACACAGGGATGCCTGCACCAAGCAAGAGGAGGAAGGATGAATGTTCTCACCCTCAGCAAGGTAACTGCTTTGCTCACAGGGGCACAAGTTAAAAATTAGAGAACTTGGGAGTCAGAACTGTGAATTCATATGTTAGATTAACCTCCACAAAGGGGATTGAACTCGTTTGACATATTTGTTTTCTTTCCTAAGGAGCTCATTAAATAATGTTGAATTTACAGATCATGCTATGATGTGACACTCTCCTCCCCTCAACCCAGTGTTCAAGGATGAGAAGAGAGTGAGGGTTTTTTCAGGTTTATAAACCAGCATTTGTTTAAGGACCCAAAGCAGCATGGCTAACTCTTGTTGTGTATCCTTCATGCTAGATTCAAATAATGCTGACATCTAATGTGACTAGTGTCACAGGATGAAGCCAGGACCACTACATACATCTAACCACCCTAACAGACCAGGATTTTTCTTACAACAGATTTATTAGATTTCTGTCTAGTACAGCTCTGCGTACATCAAGTAATTAATTCCTGACCTCTCCCAAAGGAGCATATTTAATAGCTCAGACCATTTCACTCTCAGGAAATCATGCATAGGACACTCAAAGTTTCCATTTCGGCTTTATCTCAGACTATAGACGTAGTTCTTTTCTATTTTTCTGTGCTTGCACCTCTCATTCTTGTTAGATTTATGAACCCTTGCAGTCACTGCTTAGGCAAGTTACGCATATTTAATTCTTAAGTTTTTCATCAAAAATAAATCTCTACAGCTTCACCCATTTATACTGCTTTTGAATTCCCTTCAGTGATCAATATCTTTGTGATATAAGAACAACAAAGCCTAATATATTTCAGATACTGTCATACCAGCACTCTTATTCTCTTGTCCCCTAAAAAATTCCACCCACACATGCCATACAAAATTATACTGGTCTTTCCTACCACCCTAGCATATTCACATGGTTTCCTCAGCATTAAAACCTTTTTTCAGGACTGCCAAAATTCAGTGGGTTTCCTCCCTGGGAGATGGGGAGGAGCATGACAAATGTATTACACTTGCTCTTTTCCTTTTGTCTAGCAAATTTGTATCCAGCACTAAGACAGTGCAGAGTAAAACGAAGTAACAAGTAAATTGAAGTTTACTGTCTTACAACAAAAATTACAAAATAAGTACTATGTCAATCCCCCTAAAGCTTTTACGTTGCTTTTCAGGTGCCTTTCAGATTCTCTCTCAATATCTATGCCATTGGACTTCACTGAGACACGAGAGTAATTCATAGTTATTCATCTCTTTTATCAAATGGCTTCATTTTTTCAGCACTAGTGAGACAGCAGGACCTGGAAAAAATACACTGGCCACTTCAGAACTTCATCTTGTATTCTGCATGTTCAAAATATGAGGTGTACACAAAGCACAGTCTCTTTACTCAGTAGCAGCAGCTGCAGGGTGATGTTAGCAGCTGTATTAAGACAATGCAGACATTGCCATACTGCCACTGCTCTTCCCTTTCCATGTAACACGGATTCTGGACCTCTGCAGGAGCATAAAGAGAGAGAAACCAGGGTGAGCATGAAGTGGGCTATGGAGAAGGATGACACCAAATCAAACCAGCAAACTCATGACCACGCCTGCAAAAGTTGATTTATGATAAGGAGAGAGGCCTTGCATAATCGCTGCACCCACCGATACAACACTAACAGAAATCGAGACTGCAGGCTTCAAAACTTTCTTTACAAACAGCAGGCTAAAGAGAGATAAAACTGCATAATGAACTTGCAGCTGATAAATAGCAAAATCCAACCCCATCAAACCACTAAATTCACGCTCAATTTAACAGCCACCCTATTAAAGTTAGCACCCATCCTGATACTCACAGAAATTAACTAAGAGGCAGAATACTCCCTTATGCTGCACTACACCAACTCTACAGCTGAAGAAGAAACTTTGCTTTCTTGTGACTGACAACAAATACTCAATATATTCTAGTTTCTTTTTTTAATAGAACTGGACATCAATTGTTCTTGCTCAACAAGCAGGACCTCTTGCAGCTGTTTCCCTGGAAAAACATGATCTATGCATGGTTTATGACCTTATTATACTGATGGTTGAAGAAAAATGACACCCTAAGAGCAGTCTGCTTCTGATAAATACTTAAGTACTAGAATCATGCCAACATACTTCTCAGCTTGATTCTCCTTTACTTCAGCATTATGCTTTCATCTTCCCCCGTGGTCCAAAGCTGATAGTATATCATATTTCAGAAATGTAAACGTACTCCTCCAGAATGTGAATGGATCCTACTAATAGATTACAACAGTACTTAATTTGAGATGAACTTCAGTCACTCCTCTTATCTGTTCAAATAAGGAATCATCTGAATGTTCTACACTTGCTGCTTTATGAGTTTCAGCTTCACAAATGGGAAAAATCTGTTCTTTTCTCAACTATTAGCAGAGGGGGAGAACGATTCTCTAAAATCAGGGCAGTATTTCACAGCGATGGATCAACTGTTCCCCAGTTCTGTATTGACTGGAGCTGGGAAGGGAAGACGTGGAAAAAGTCTTTAGACAATTCCAGCACCCAGCAGCTACAGGGAAAGGTCAACAGCAAGTGTAGAGGAGCCCAAATTTATTACACCCTTCTGAAGATGCAAGACGAGTCCTGAGCACTGTCTGTTTCAGATAGAGAGTGAGAGCTCCACACAGCAAGGACTACAGCACCCAGGCATCCTCTTCCCTGAGGATTTTGAAGGCAGGGGTAGCTGTTATTACAATTATCACTTCTCTCTCTTCTTTTCCTCTTTCCCTTATGTCGTGAGCCTGTTGAACTTATACTTATGGTATCCAGCATGTTCAGATCTCCCTAGAAAAAAAGTCTACTGAATCCTCTAAAGGTCTGCTCCTCCTGTCAGCATTCAAGAGTGAAAGCGGATCACTGGAGCAACTCACAGAAAAGAACAGACACTTATCTAAAAATCCCAAGAGCTGGAGTTACAAGGTCCAATCTGTAAATCTATTTGTGAAGAAAATCACATACTTTAACATTGATTAAAATGCTACAAAGGCATCAAATCCAAAGGGCTAATCTGAAGTGCAGTTCTGGACACATCTGTGGGTCTAAGCAACATTCCAGCTGCTTCTTATATCTTTTAGGTACCACTGCAAAGATAAGACAAAGCTGCTTTCATTCATATTGCTGGTTTAAAGCAAACCCCTTTCGTTAGACTGTTTTCTACAGAAGAAATCTTTTTTTTTTTTTAATGAGAATTTAGAATATTACTTACTTCTGTAACTCTGGCTCAACTGTCACCAGCACCATTAGAAGAGTAATGCCAGGCCTGTGCTCTCAAATATACCTTTAGATCCATAACAAGCAGCAGATCGCATTACTACACCAGTTGTTTCACTTCTGTACTCCACTAAGAATGCAGAAGTCCCTCTGCAGGCATTTTATTAACACAAGTTAAATTTACTTTGGCATCAGTAGTGACAAAACAGACAATTATGTTACATTTGGCCATGGGCAAGAAAAACAGGTTCCAGACTGGCCTCTGTTCTTTCTACAAAGGAGGGATCAGCATCCCATGGTGCTGGTGCAAGAAGATGCACTATGGCTAATGCTGAAAACCATGCTGGCAGGCATCCCAGTGTGCTGGTAGTCATCAGGTCATGGGTCCTGTCTCCCAGAGAGCTCTACACTGAACAGAAACTGTGAGTCGCTGCCTCAGAGGCAAGGTATCACCAGTATACGGGCTGGCAACATCTTGCTTCTTTGAGAGAGAGCACCTCCTGCTTCCACTGAATACCTATCATCATGTTTAATCAACTCTGCTTTAGCTAAGGAACAGACAATTTGACAAGTTATTCTTGACAAGTTGCTTACCTTGATTCATAGCATCACTGGACAGATGTGATTAGTGTCCAGCTGACTCAACACTGGATTTAGCTCTTGCCTCACTATAATTAAGATCTTAAAGACGGAGTCATATACTTTTAAAATGTTTTCACATAAACCCTGCTAAGGCTTTATCAACATTAGAAAGAGCTTACTGATACAGTCATCGGAAAACATCTCAACAAAGACACAAGAGATATATATATCTATGGGAGTTCTTTAGCTACTATTAGTTCTGAAGTGTCCAATAAAAAAAAGAATCCACTCAACATTTCTTCCCCATTCATTACCGAAGCTATCAGTTGCAATATAGAAAAAAATCAATCAACAAAAAAGTCTAGTGGCAATTACACAGCTAGATATTGCGACTTACGTGTATGTTTATCAGACCATCACTCCTCATATTCTTTCATATTTCATATTAAACACCCTACCCTAAATTGAATGAGCAAGTATGTTAGTATTATGACAGCATATTATTGGAAGTATTTTAAGCTTAAAACTTTCAAAGTAAACAGAAAACAGCTGACTAGTAACTGCTGTAAGTTAAACTAAAAAAATTTGGCAATAAATATTACGTCTCCTGTTTGTCGGTGTCCACAAAAAAGATTTGTAGCATATATACCAACAAAGCTTCTCAGTATAGAAACATCTCATATATGCAAAACCAGGTAAATAATTACACTGAATTTTCCTTCAAAGATCTTAAACCAGGATTAACACCAATTCTTTGGCTTTCACCAACTCTAGGACTTTGGCTGGAAAAATCCCTGTTCCTTACAGCTTTCAAAAGGCAGAATTCCTACTGCAGATGGAACTATACCAGCAAAAGTAGTGCTTTGACTGGTACATCTTTCTTACTTCTAGCAGTTTGTAAATTCTTTTACCAAAACCACGTCTGATCAAGCTACTTTGTATTAAATCATGCTAGTATATATTGTCTCAATAAGTAGGAGACACTGAACACTAAAAGTATTTTTAGTTTTTGAATGAGACAAAAAAATACTTTGATAGAAAATACCTGAAACATTATCAAGGCAGTAATCAGACTTCCTTTGTTTGGAAAATCAATTTGGTGCTGAAACCCATTCACTTCTGAAACAATACTGCTCACAGTAAAGTCAATCTTTAACTTACGTCAAAAAACTTGTTAACCAAGTTAAAATAAAAAAACACCACCAAATTAAAAAAGTT
Organism: Ara ararauna; assembly: GCA_028858755.1. Lineage (NCBI taxonomy): Eukaryota > Metazoa > Chordata > Aves > Psittaciformes > Psittacidae > Ara > Ara ararauna. The sequence continues at coordinate 58,135,655 of CM054376.1, read as the reverse complement.
CAATCCCAGACAGCAAAACATCAGCTACTCACAGCACTACTCCTTGTCCTATTTTTTTTTCATATCTTCTATTGTCTACAGGATAAGAATCACAGTTTCTCCAAACGAATATATTATCCTCTTGACTATAAAAGAGCTTGAAGAAAAACACTATTCAAATCATCTCAAAGGTTCAAATCCCCATACATAGATTTTGTTCAGAAAATAAGTGCCTAATGTTTCTGAGAAGCGATGACATTAAAAAAATACACACACACAAAACAGTCAAGGACTGCTTGCTGTCAAGTGACTAAAGTGGACACAGAGAACATTCAATGCTAGAAGTACAGAGGGAAAATGTCTTCTGTACCTGATAACCTACTTGGGTTAAGGATAATTCTTGGGTTTGTGAAAGAGCCTGAAACAAGCTCTTGAATCACTGTTCTCTTCCCAACCCACTGAGAAGGTACATGCTAGATGTACACCACACAATATAGAAGGGCTTTCTGGTCCAGGTGCACTAACACACTGAGCAGCTACTTGCTGCTTCCAGGATCCCAGCTAGTCTCTCCATATGGACAGCGCTTTCTGGATACAGCAGCCCACTCAGAACGAGCTGCAGTGAAAAGCATAATCATGCCCACAGAGCCCAGTCTGTATCAAAGACCATTTGCCATACAAAATACAGATACCCAGGACTATACATCTCACAATCCTCCTTACTGAAATGGAGATAATGTGATCAGCCATGCTCCAAGACTGTTGCTTTGTTGTAAGGAAGAAAGACAGTGAGATTTGAGCCAAGTTCCCCACAAATACACAGTATGAGGATTCTTGTTAATTCTTCTCACATTATAAAACTTGCATCTTCTTGAGAAAACTGCAGTTTGGACAAGCTGCAGTAGCTTACAACAAACACCTTTAGGACTCAGTGAGAATTTTCCTGGAGTGCAAAACAGTGTCTGAATTTTCTTCTTGAAGGTTTATTGAAAGTCTAGCAAATTAGAAAACATACCCATTTAACAACAAGTGAGCAAGAGAGACCCATAACCATGTTTGCAATGTGTCATCCTGGAAAAAAGTACATGGGAAAATACAGACACAACCTCTTTGATGCCGCCATATTTTGCTGCAATGTTTTTTCAATGTGCCAGTTCCAATAGCAAGGGGTTTGATACAGACTAATAAACATACTGAAAAACCTCTTTCCTCACTTGCTTTGTAACCACACAGAATATAGAGACTGATCAGTCTCTGTAGGTTGTCTCCCCCTTATCTTTACTTTCCTTCACTCTCAGAATAAGATAATTGAATTTCAGTTAAAAACCTATCATCTGCCATATTTACCTGTTGCACCTGAAGCAATCTGCAAACTATTCATATTTAAACAGAGGCATTAATACTATCAAACAATAACTTAAATGAAAAGGACTAGCCTGAATAGGTCTGAATTGATGAGGGATATAAATAGCACAGAGTCCATCCCAGGGAGGTGATAATACAGTGAACAATGCAGACAAACAGCCCACTAAATATTGACGGCTTGGGCTAAACACAATAGTCCATCAATTCTGTGCTTTCACAACTGTCTCTGAGTAAATGTTGTTCAATATTTCCCTCCCTCTGAATATGTGCTGTTGGGGTTCAACTGTATCTTTCTGAACTCGGACATGAGATTTTTTTGCTTTCATCAACAGGGGACACAGGGACAGAACATGAAAGCAGGGAATAAGACTAAACAAATGTCTCCAACTACAGCTTCCCCCTGAAGTAGATACTCCACAGTGCTGAAAACCACATCATGACCCAATGCTGGCTGAGAAAGCATCACTGCAGCAGCGCCATCCCTGCTATTCTGCAGGGCTTCAGAATGCACTTGGGTGACCTCTCAAGTGAAAGAGCAGTGAGGTGCCTGGAGCAGGAGCTAGAGACAGACTGAGGGCCAACCGCATTGGGCTGGGCTACATGTGGCGTCAGCAACATTAGGTAAACTGGGTTTTTTTCATTTTAAATGACACACACTGGTGAATTTCTAACAGCAGCAAGGGAGCCCTAGTGATACCAGCAACCACCTGATTTAAATATTAATGTGTGACCTGCCAACCCACTTTTCAGTTTGGCTACAACTGAAACAAAAATAGAGCAGCAGAGAAGATGGTTTCTCTGTTAGCTCCAGGCCTAGGAATAGCTGGTGGTTGACTATTTTTTATGATGGCCATTCATAGAAACTAGCATTACCCGTACATATGGAGTATTGCAAATTTTTTTGACATGGAAATACAGTACTTCTGTTGCATGCGTGCAGGCAAGATTAGCCTGTGCCATAGGAGCATGCACTGACCCGTGAACCAGCACACTGCAGCTGGCTGCTTGCAGCGGATCTCACTGGTCTGACTCCTGCCATGAAGCACTGGGTGTTTTCTTTAATGCTCAAGTCCTTAAGTCATTGGACTATACAACAAGCTGACCCACCATTGCAGAGCCTCAGCCAAACTCTAGAAACTATCAGGAACACCACAAAGACCAAGAACGGTATGTAAAGGATTGAATTCTAAATATTATATTGCATCCAAAATTTTTAGCAGCATATGAATAATCAACATCAGCATTTTTGTCTAATCCGCTTAATAACTTCTGATAGCACCTACCTTACTGTGTAACTTTATGCAGTTAATTATTGAATTAGTTATGAAAATTCATAACTTGCACAAAAGCTTCTGTAATATGTCAAGAAAACTATTAACTACTGATATATAGTGCCAAGTAAAACAAGTTGTGTTGTAACTGTTAGGGGTAGAATGCACACTTATAAGATCTAACTTCCCAACAACCCAAAACTCTATTTATATTTGAATACCAATGGGATTATAGCTTTCATCTGCTGGCTCAGAGGAACCCCCATAGACAGTTACATCCCTGTTCACAAGCAAAGTAACACAGCCACTGCAGAATGAAAGGTAACAAGCTATATTATATGCAGCATTATGAAATGCTGAAGAACCACTATGATGGTTTGCCCACATTAAAGTTGTGACAAGGTTTGATCTATAGCAAAATATGCTCACTTTATACTTCCACTGCCATGAAGAACTCCAAAGGTCAGTACTCCAAGAAGAGTCAGTACTCCAAGAAGCACACATGGTTTAACAGCTGTTATTCAGCTTAAGGGCCTGGCTTATTTGATGTCTCTTTAAATTACTTCAGCACTGTCACATTCCCAGTGTGCTTACAGTCAACCTTCAAACTGCTGTCTTCTAAGCATGCCTGATTTTACTGTGCACAAAAGACTACAAACACAAAGTGCACACCTTTGGCTTCTGATTAAAGCACATGGGCCTAATATAAATGATAGTTTCATATTCTATAGCATGTCAAACTTTATGGCTTCAGCTAAAAGATGTTATTTAAAATTACAGTAATAAAGAATACTGGAGAATACACTCATAAACAACAAATTAAAATGAGAAAAAAGTGGTAGAAAACTCAGTGCAGAAATGTCAGTCCTTGCACTCTAAATTGGGACTAGCTCCAGCTCTGCAAAAAATAAGTGTTTACCTGCCTTACAAGAAACACTTTTGACTGAAAGCAATTGCAGCTAGCTGACAAACTGTACCACTAAGAACTGACTGCAAAAGATACTGCTGTGGTGCCCATGTCTGGGAGTAAATTCTGGCAGGAATCTTGTCTCAAGATTATTATTATACTTTTTGTGGTTTAAGAAAGCTGTGGCACATCCTGCATCATTTCATCTCCCAAGGCAACCCAGGGCAAAACCCCCAGGAACCTCCCCATTCTAAACTTTCTCAGGCTCCTGCTGCACCTTGAGCAAGGCTTACACTTCAGGATACTACAGGGAACTCATTATGGCTTCAGAAACTTTTCCAAGCAAACTGCCAAAAGGTGTGCCACAAACACAGGTAACATGATGCCTGAATAGTTCAGGACTCATTTTAAAGCAGCCTTTGGGAAGGTGCTACTAAGAATCCAGGTATCACTAGCAGCACATAAGATTAAAAGGGAATATGTAAGCAAAAAGCAAAGTCCCATCTAGCACAGATACACTGTAGGGTTGAATCCTGGCATTTGTTACTGAGCACAGAAGCTCCTCACAAGGCAACTCCAAGGAACTGACTCAGTTTTCCTGTTTAAACATAGTTCGCAGCTACCCAGCAGTCAAATAAAAACAGAAGGCGGCACAAGTGACATGCTCACCCTCTTGCCTTTGGAAGCAGAAGAAAACAGATTCCTCAAGATCACTCATTGCCATGTCTCCATTCTGTCCCCAAATTTAAGAAACTTCCTGCCTTTAGTTAAAAATATCAGCACGAGCAGTGCTCTGAAAAGCAGTATTATTTACAGGGCTGGGGAATCCACGAGCTCAGTGTAAACTTTAATAATTGCTGCTGTCTTTTAAGAAGCTTCTGAGTTGTTAACAACTTTCTCATAGTTTCACCTGGAATTTTAAAATTCTGAAAAGCTGGGGAAGGGTAAACTGAAGATGATCCACTGGGAAGCTAAGATAAACTCCTAACCTTGCCATTTCACAGGTATTTATTCCACTTAAAACACCACATATACAAATCAGATACACAGCTCTCAAGAAAAAGTTGTGAAAGAGTACTGCTTTTAAGTTTCAACTATTTTATCTATGCTAACAGCATTGAGCATTTACCTGAGCCATTGATCAAGACCCCTGACTTCCAACACTCAGCTGATTCAGAATTGCTAGCCTTCAGTACAGCATTCAGGACAGCAGACCATTAACTTCAAATTCTCACATCATATTTATTTTATTACACGTTTATTTCTTCCACTGGGGCTATACTTTTGCAATTACTGTTTGCAAACAATTCTTTCAGCTTCTTTCCTTGTCTAGGGCAAGGCAGAAACAGACAGTATATGCAGAAGAGGAAGATGAACTACTTTGTGGCTATGAAGTCATGAACCATGTCTCACATGAGGGACACCAGCCCAGAGGGGCCAGACGAGGAGCCGTTGGGGCCACAGGGTCCCTAGGCGTGTACATGCTACTGTATTTCAGGGGAAAGGCACCTTTATACTTCCATTTAGAACAAACACATAAGGGTGAGGAGTACCTTTTATTAAAAAAGTCTTTCTTCCACTGATAGCACAATGGAGTATGTTCACAGCTGTGCTGACACAGGCAGAGAGAAGCTGGGTCAAAAAGTAAGTACAGATATAAATAACGAATAGCTTGCATGAGAAGGTACAGAAAAGGTCAGGTCAGGTCCTAGAAAAAAGAAACCTCAAACAAAACCATAGAACACTATTCTGAGAACAGTATGGCGTAAGCCCTTCAGGTAAAACATGCAACTGCACTGTACATGGACAGACACTGCACTGTACTCAACTTTTCCCTATCATGGCACTCTGACCGAAGCGATGTCCTCGTGATATACTAAGTTTTATCTGTCAGGAAGAAGAGCAATGTAATTTTTCCTCCTCTCTTTCAAAAATACAGGACATTTAAGGATGTTCTTGTGGTCCCTAAATCAATTTTTTGTGGTCTTTTACTATACTTCTAAGCACCAATGGGGAGATACTGGGAAGAGTAAATCACCGCCTGCTTTGCAGATGAGCAAAACTTTTCTTTAAAGACAACAATTCAAAGACAATTTATTTCTCTCCATCTGACTAGAATGTAAAGACTGAAGTAATTCTGATCTAAAATGACCAGACAGTAAATGTGAAAATAATTGTTTCAAATTGTTTATCTGAAGTAAAAAAAAAATAAATAAATTATATCTTGCTTGTGTATAATGTACTCAATCTTCTTGTCCTTTTGATGGTGCACTGCCTGTGTTCAACATGATAAAAGCAGCTTTTAAAAGGTGTAAGTTTTCTATGTTTACAGTAATTATCTTTTTTCCACTTCAGTCTGAAGGATTATTGAATGTTTCCTCACTGGTAAGAAGCGGTTGTGCTGGTCAGTCATCATCACACAAGCACAAAGCTATTTGTTTACCCATGCACCTACTGCTGACATCTGACATTTCTGCACAGAGTAGTAGGTTGCTTACCCCCACCAGCCCCCCTTGCGTGGAGGAGAATTAGTTTATGACTACAGAAGTTACCATCATTAGTAGGCAAGCAAACGACCAATGTTAATTTTAAAATTCTATTTCCTTCTTCAGCTGTTGTGTTACAGTAAATAGAATCATTCTAACTTGAGGGATTTACTTTACTAGCGAGGGACCTGACCTTCAGAGTCTAGATCCACACTTTCCCAACACTTGGGGATCACGGACTTTGGGTCAAGCATTCCCCATAAGCTATCTATACTCATCATGATCACGTCATGGATTCCTCATACAGTGTATCAGTTACAAATGGGTATACAACAGTACTTTTATAGACTAAGCTACTCTCCACATATTGCAGGAATTAAAGAACAGCCTGCCTGGCAAACACGAAGTATTTCGGAGACCGCATGTAAGAATACCCGCACTGGACGCAATTTCAAGATAATCTAGGACTCATGCATCAGCTGAGGGTTGAAAAAGTCACAGCAAATAACTAGCAGGCCGGAAAACTGTCCTACTCACCTCCTTACGCAAATTCACAGAACAAATAGCTTAATTTCATTGTTCATTAGTCTAGTCAGATTAGTGGGATTACCAGAAATGTCACAGTGAGCAGTTGTGAGGGTGGCAGGAGTGACCTTAAAAAGAGCCATCTCTTTCCCATGCAAACCTAATCACCAAGTTATTATTCACTATCTTCACAGCAAGACAGAGGACAAGGCAGCAACACAGAGAACCTGTCTCATCTTTCTGGAAAAGAGCAAAAAAGGAGAGAAACGAACCCAGAGCAAGAGTTGGTATTAGATGCCCTTAGCAGACACTTAATTAACGTTATATTATAACAAGGCCCAGAAGTGTCTGTGAAATACCTCTGGGCTTAGGTAAGTTTCCTGCCTTCTCCCCTGGCTGCAGGAACACCCCCCACCAATGAGCAGCTCAATGAGAAATTCACCTTTGCCGCTGACTTGCAAATATGTCACCACAGTGAAGATGATCCTAGAGAAAGCAAGTCTAGCTCAAGCCCAGCTATTCCATTTGTTTTCCTTCAGCTCATTTCCCCTTAAGGGAAAGGTTGGAAAAAAAGATTATAATGTTTAACTAGATGTTGAGAACGGGTGTATTGTTTGCTTCCGCTCCAATGCCAAAAATTTTATTGTGTAAAGGTTTCAGAAAGTGAAGTCCTCACCACAAAAAAACAAAAAACAAAAACCAACCAAACAAAAAAGATCTATTACTTCCCTTTCCTTCCTCTCTCATTCCTTCAGAAATCAAGATATTATAAGCTCCAGAATAGAGTCTACAGTTTTTGCCCTATAAGCTTTAAAACATGGTTTTAAATCGTAAAAATATCAAAAGAAAAAAAACATCAGAAGAGACTCATGTTCTTAAAATATGCACTATGTTTGTAATCAGCATTTAGCATTAAACACCTCTCTGGTAAATCTTCAGAGCACCTAAGACTCTTGCAAAGCAATGTCCTCAGACATCCTCTAGAGGTTTAGTACTAGTCTTTTTACAGGTACAGAAAAACTGAGAGTGCCAGAAGGAACAGTGCCAGACTTTGATGTTCCCCATTTCATGAGCAACAAAAAAATTACTCACACAGTACTGTTTGTACGACCACAACATCCACTTCACATGAAATCACAGCATCATTTTCTGTCATCTACTTGATGCAGCCAATACAGGTTATCACTTCATGGTATGACTATTCCTAGCCCCATTCTAAATTAAAAAAAAATATGTAAAATAAATAAACAATGTAGCTACAGTTGACAGGAAGTTAAGTAAATTTTTATTTTCTTTTATGATGTCTGGTGTATATATTTGGACTAATGTACTTCCCAGTCTTTAGAAAGCACAGCCTATTGCTCCTGTATCACATATGAGAAAGCTCTTCCGGAAGTTGGTTAAAATACTATGCAGATCCTGCTATAGATAGTAATGTTAGACAGCATTTAAGTTTCAGGGTTTCTTTACATTTTCTGCTTACCGCACAGCCTCTAGTCAGCATACAAAAGCTCCAACCTCTTTAAGCCTGTGATCCTAAAGAGCACAACTGCATTCTTCACAGCCTTGCAGGAGCAGGTTTTCATTTCCTTTCTTAGGAATCGCTGTATTCACACAAAGAAACACATCTACTGACACTTAACTCAGAGTAGGCAAAAAAGCATCCCAATATTCTATGCAAGGATAGCTGATTTGATCTACACATCTGAGTTTGCTGCTTTTCTGTTATCTGCCCAGTTGTACAAAAACATTGTTGATGCCAGTTTCAAACACTGAGTGATGCTGGTTATTAGAAATGCCCTAAATTCCAAGGAAATGAGTGGTTAGCAGGTAGCTATACACGCACATACAAGAGCACCTCGGAACCTTCTGAGTTACTAGAGAATCTGTATCAGACAGATTAGATACAGAAAAACAGTAGATGAGATTAGGTGAAGTACAAAGGATGATGAATTTCTGTGCTATATGTCACATCTCTCTCCAGAAGTGTATTTAACAGAGAAAACATAACTATCTTCCAGCTGCCGGATGAGAAGAGACAACAGGAAATAGCTAGCAGCCATCCTGTTGTTCTGGCATAGCCACACTATCAGAGGCAAATAAATGAACCTGCTGAGACAGGCATATTTCCTATAGCAAGTGCCAGAGATTTAGAAGGCTTTATAAGGCATTTAGAAATTAGGAAGAGTGAACAGTACTTCCATAAACAAACAACTTAGTTGGTTGTATGTTTCTGTTGACATACAGTAGTATAAGCTCAAGGTTTCGGTTTAGATCAACAAGGTAACTTGTGTTGTGCAAGGTTTTCAAAAGGAAGGAAATATGGGGGGAAACATGCCCAGTAGCCGCAAATTACTCCCAGTTCTTGGCTCCAATTGGACCTCTATTTCCAAAGAGCCTGAGTAGGCTGAAAATACAAAGCAGGGACTTAAACAACATCTCAGAGAAACATAAGCAGGGCAAGACACTCAATGATAATTCACCTCTGTGAAGCCGCCTGGGATGTCCTGGGGTTGCTGCTCTGACAGACTATCTTAGAAATCCTGATAGCAGAGTATGTGCAAAAGAGCAAGGGACTAAACAAACAAACAAACAAATAAATAAATGGAAAGAAAAAACACATTTCCAATTATCCAGTAGCTGTTAGGACTTGTGGACCCATTTAGGACCTTACTTATAAGACTGTATAAAACAGGAGAACAAACTGGACAGGTATAATGCTGGGATCATTACAGTAATTCAGGAGTAAGAAGAACTATAAAAACTAAGAGGAAGGACAGGAAAAAAGTCCAAGCCAGTCTGACAAATTGGGTAGTCAACAATTTATCAGCTGAAAGCATTAAAAGAAACATTTCTGACAGATACGGATGACATCAGGAACTGACAAAAAACCTCAAAACAAACAAAGAACCTCCACTCTATCCTGCTTTCTGCAGATAAACAAAACCAATGACTCTCCTACTGGCTGCAATTTGCAACCAGGAGGAAAATTCCCCCCAGCAACAAGCATATGTGATATCCTAATCAAGGAAGAAAAAGAACCCTGATGTTTTTCACAGAAACCTTTGCAATTTGATCTTGCCAGCTCACACACAATCTTCCCCCTCATAGTGTATTCCAGAGGGGAAATACAATTGTAAGAGAACTTTGCTCACAAAAATTGAATACATTATGAATAAATGCTGTTAAATAAACTCACATTTTGAAAAAAAGCCACCAAGTTTTCACATTTTAGTTCCCTCACTCATACTTTTTTAAATCAAGCCCTGCCGTTTGCAGGAGAAATGTCCCCAATTCATCTTCATACATTTCTGTCCATCTTCATACAGGATAGAAACAATTGTAGCCAGAACAGGGCTGCAGGACAACAAAGAAAAGTAGTGTTAAGTGAAGTGAAACCGCGTAACCCAGGCTTCATTTCCCATATCCCAAGTGATGCAGGCATGCTGGTACAGATCTCCACAGTATAAACTGGGAATCTCATGTATATGAACGGCCATAGAAAGCAACCCAATTTTAGATCCACAGGATTCAGCGCTATAAAGGAAGTTTATGCTGGGGAGGGACTCTTCATTAGGGACTGTAGTGAGAGGACAAGGAGTAACGGGTTCAAACTTAAACAGGGGAAGTTCAGATTGGATATGAGGAAGAAGTTCTTTACTGTAAGGGTGGAGAGGCACTGGAATGGGTTGCCCAGGGAAGTTGTGAATGCTCCATCCCTGGTGGTGCTCAAGACCAGCTTGGGCAGAGCCTTGGGTGGCACGGTTTAGTGGGAGGTGTCCCTGCCCCTGGCAGGGGGGTTGGCTCTAGATGATCTTAAGGTCCTTTCCAACCCTAACTATTCTATGATTCTATAAGTAACGAGGAGTGTCTAAGAAAAAAAAAATTATACTAAATCCAGTCTTTTCAATGTTTCTCCGCTTAGAAGGTTTATGAGTTTACAAAGAAAACCCCAAAACACAGCAATTTTAAGCTTTGATTCTGTGTTAACATATCTGTGCTCCACTGTGATATGGCAAGGGGAGCAGTGAAAGCAGGGCATTTCTCTCAGAAAGATCTGCGGGAGTTAAATTGTGCAAGTGAAGAGGAAGTGAAAGAGTTGGCAACCTTTAGGTTTCATCACATGCAAAATAACTGCAGCATGATAAATCTGGGACTTTAGCAAAATGAACTGCACCCTTTTGGGAATAAAGTTATGTGTAATAAGAAAGCCTGTCTGCAAATTATGATACAAGATTCTTTGTTTGAAAAACTAAGTGTCTAAGCACTAGGCACTTAAAAAAAAACTAATACAAAACTCTACATGTAACAAAACCCTCAACTTTACAAAATAAAAAGGAATTTGGATGAGGATCACTTTGAAAGCAAAGCAGCTGATCACAGCTACCAGAATAATTGTGGATTTTGTCTAAAAGCAGAGCTGAAAAGCTAACATTTAAGGATACAATTCTTTGGGACAGCAATCCCTGCTTTTACAGAGAAATTACAGCAAATTAGCCACTGCAATGATGGTTCATTTGTCCCAACAGCAGCGGATTTATTAGTCAAAAACACCACACACAAATACACTGTGTACTTACACACCTCCCCATCAATACAGTAATACTTTAATATCTTTCAGCATGTGATGACTAAGTACCCACACTACAAACCCTCTGTGGCCACAGAAGTATCACCTCCAGCTTTACAAATGGAAACCTTCAGTCAGCGCCCCAAAAAGGATTTGGACAAATAGACTCCCATCACCAAAGAAGCTGGAGAACAAGGCCCACAATGGCACCAGACCACACTGAGCACAAAAGCAACAAGCAACCAAGCCCTGCGCTCCTCAGCCCTGTGCAACCACTCCAACCTTTCCACCCAGGGCTAGAGGCAAAGTATTTGTTCACACAAACAGCAATAGCAAGCAGCAGAACTAGCAACATGCAACACCAACGATCAGGGGAAAGAGAAAAGATAAAACAGAAAAATGAAATAAACACAACAGTGTTTGCACTGAACAAGATGTACAGCACCTGACGTTCTGCATTACACTGCAACCTAAAGAGATAAACAACTGCAATAACAACTGCCACACTTCTTACTTTCACTAGCCTGAAATTACAGCTGCTGGCCATTCATTTAGTGTTTACAGGAACATTTTAATTGCCTGAACAGTTCTGCAGATATGTAATTAAAAAAATGAAAGGTACCCAAAGATGGAAACAGGAAGGACAAAACCAGTAACCATGCTCCATTACCTATCATGCTAGCAACTCTGTAGAAAAGGTAGCACTATGGACTGCATGCATATAAAGCATTTTACATGAATTTATTCAAAAATTTTCCACTGAAGAAATAAAGTCTTGCATTAAACTCTTTTCCCAATTAGAATTTTCCTCAAAATTACAACATTCCTCTCCTTAATCTATTCGGTGCAAGCACTCAGTTCCTGAGTCACATCACTGTCATGTTCCATCCCACGAAGTAACAGGGCCGATCGTTCTTCTGTTCTTTCTTATAATGGCAGCACTAACAGAGCAAGAGCATTTCCTCCTCCCCCTCTCGTTTTCGGTGTCTCTTCCTGAAGCTTTTTCAGTGTCAGTGTCATTTTAGAGCCTCAGAAAAGCAGGAAGCTTGTCTGCAAAGCACTACCCTAGAGAAGTTAAGAGGTGACAAACCGAATATGTTGTATCAGTGTGTGCGGAATGACAGTGTAATGCTCTCAGGGAGGTGCAAGATGGTTTTAGCATACCTCATTTGAACCTTAAAAGATTAAGGAAGCTAAGACAATAGTTATCTGAAATTCCTCTCTTAAGTGCCCTCATCTACATGCATGACAAAGAAGGGCCACTCACATTAACAGAGGTGGGGCAAATTAACGCAATGGCATTTTGTGAGAGTTTTGACCAGTTCTTGCAAACTTGCTTAGCGAAGAGCACAGAGCTCATTCCACACAACTCCTCAAATGCAACTGCCACCACCAGCTTCAAGGAAGCTCTGGAAGCTGCTCAGTGAGAAGCATGTCACCACATGCCCCAGAGACTTCTTCACCACCAGTGCGCCCCGGACACAGGCTGTCCCGTTCCACCACAACACCACCTGCAAGCACGTACAGCATCTCTAGCATTAAAAACAACCGCTAAGGACGAAACTGTCTCCTTTACCAATCACGCAGCACTCCAGAACCACACTGTCCCACGTCCCGGCAGATCTGTATTTTTTGAAGTCATTGTGCCTTCATGTTTCCCTTCACCCTTCTTACTCAACTCTAACACTTATTATAGCCCACAGAAGCGCACAGGCAGACGGACCTCATTATTCTTACGCCCCGAAAGCCTGTGAGGAAACTTTCTTGCGCTGCCATTGCCCCCTCGCACCTCACGGCAGCAGCCCGTGACTCACCCGTTACTCTCCACCCAGCCCGGAGCCCAGAGGCGCGCTGAGGCCCCACCACCCCTTAGGGCGTCCCCAGCCCGCGGCCGTTACCAGCGGCGCTTCCCCACCCCGCGCGTGAGTCACCGCGCCTCTCGCCCGGCAGCGGTGGCGCGGGGCCCGTCCCGCCAGGCCGCGAAGCCCCCAGCCCGGCCGCGGGAACGCCGCTGCTGCGCTTCCCCCAAGTTGTGTCGCCCCGCTCGCCGAGCCCCGCCACGCGTCAGGGGGCAAGGCGGCAGCGGCCGCGCGGGACACTCCCGCTTCTTCCCGACGCCGACCCGCGGCTCACCTGAGGCGCTGAGGGCAGGGGGCGGCCACCGCGCCTGCCCCGCGCTGCCCGGCCGCACAGCAACACCGGGGGCTGCCGCCCGCCTCGCGGCCAGCCGCTCCGCACCGCCCGGCCCAGCCCCGACAGCATGGTCCTCGGCCGCCCCCGCCGCCGGGCAGCGGGCCGCCGGCGGGTAAGCTCCGCCACGGCTCGGCTCGTGGCGGGCGGCGCTGGCTGCCGCGGCGGGCGGGGACGAGCCCCCGCGGAGGGCGTCTCCTCCGGCGGTGCTGTGCGTTCTCCCTCTTCTTCCCGCCAGCCCCGGGGAGGAGCTGCGCTGTGCCGGGCTGAGCGGCTCCCTCCGTCCCCCTGGACGGGGCGAGGCCTGGGGCGGGCGGGGACAGTAGCGGGAAGAAGCGGAGTGTCTGCCCGTCTGTCCGTGCGCTCGGGCGGAGAGGCTCTTCCGCGGCGGCAGCGCTGAGCTGCGGGCGAGAAGGTGGCCCTGTCTCAGCGGGGCGCAAGCGATAGCCCCTTATACACAGGCGCTGTCCGCCTCTTCTCCGTCTTCTTGAACTTGAAAAAGGATTTCAGTAACTTAGAGTTATATACATAGTTACAAATGAGACTAAGCTAATGCTTAATTTCTGTCTTACCCGAACACCTGCCTTTTCCATAGCTGGTATTTTTCCCTTTTTGGAGAACAGAACTATTGCTATTCCTCATATTTCAGTGGAATAAACACATTCTGGTTCCACAGAAATGAACAGCAAAGCACAAAGAAACCAACTCCCACTCTTGGAATTTGTTATTTTACATGAGAGTTCTCTTTACAGCAGTAAAGCAGTTAGCAAGGCCTGGCCCTTTTCTGGTCAGTCATTTGTTTGATGTCACCTTATCCAACAGAATCTTCATGCCCACAAGTGCAAATTTTTGCGTTCAATGCAAACCACTGAAGCGAGTAAGACCCATGACATTACATCAGGGAAACACACAGGAAAGTGCCACCTCCCTCTGCTTTCTCTGCCCTTTATGATGCTCCTGCAAAACAATGCTGCACAAAACAAAACCAACTGTACCCAGTGATGACAAAAGGATCTTAGAAACTAGGCCGTTCCAGATCTGAAAGAGTGTTGCTGAAATGGAAAAACTCCACCACTGATTGCATCCTTAATGGCTCTGGGGGACAAAATAAGACCCACCCCATTTGTGTCCCTCTTCCAAGTTCTGGAGAAGAAACCTTATGCATCTAAGATCACTGACTCATTCAATCCTGTTTCAGGGTAATCTATTAAAGTGAGTATGGTCCCAGAAAACAACAGAAGTTGCACTGTAAGAGACAGTGACTCCCAAAGGCAGTAACGTGATAAAATTACAATTAATATTTATCACAGCAAACTTCCCCAAATTTTATCGGAGTAGTTTTCCTTAAGCCAAAGTGTTGTGGTTTAAGCCTCCATAACTCACGCAGTCGCTCTCTCACTCACTCCCCTTTCTTTCTTCCCCCCGCTCCCGGAGGGATGGGAAGGAGAATCAAAAGAATGCAACTCCCACAGGTTGAGATAAGAACAGTTTAGTAACTGAAGTATAACACAAATCTACTGATACCACCAATAATCATACAAGAGAAAACACAAGGAAAGAATACGATCGCTCACCACCTATACCCAGCCTGACCAAGCAGTGCACCCCCCCCCACCCTTCCGGGTCTCTGCCCTCCTTATTACCTCCTGGGCATGACGTGCTGTGGCATGGAATACCTCTTTGGCTAGTTTGGGTCAGGTGCCCTGTCTCTGCTTCCTCCCAGCTTCCCCTCCTCCCTGCAGAGCATGAGACTCTGAAAGTCCTTGGTCAGACCAAAACACTACCAAGCAGTAACTGAAAACACTGGTGTTATCAGTACTGTTCCCAGGCGGAAAGTCAAAAACACCACGCTGCACCAGCTACCAAGAAGGAGAAAAATGACTGCTGCTGCTGAACCCATGACAGTATCCACCCCTTATTCCATACCATTCATGTCATGCTCAGATCCCACATTTTCAATATATCATCACATATATATATATATATATACATCCACACACACACACAGAGGGAGAGAGTTCATCCCTTAGTGCATGGACCTATCCCTATAAAACTGCTGAGTCCATCCAGTCCACAATGTTGGGCTCCATCTCTTGTAACAGTCTTTCAGAGCAGGAGAGGCTGTGTGCAGTGTTCACACTCATGAATAACCTGGGCAATAGTGCCCGTTGCTAAGTCCACCCCTTGATCATGAGTCCATCTGTATGCTGCATCTCTGCCCTGATGGCCTGAGGTGTCATGGGCCCACCAGGCTCAAAGTAATTCACCCTCCCCTCCAGCAGTTTCTGCAGCTTGTTGCTGGGGACTCCATACAGCTACCTTCGATCTCCGACGTTTCCAAAGCACTGGAGGGGCCCAGTGGACTAGGTACTCACCCATACTGTCCCACACACCCTGCCACTCATGACTGTCCATCTTGGTCATCCTGGATCGCAGTCTAACCATAGACAAGGCCCACACCCCGCTCTGCTTGTTCAGCACATGTGGGACCTGCAGTGCAGCCTCTCTCTCTGCAGCCACACCCAAATCCTGCTGACAGCTGGTTTTGCCACAAAACAGAGTAAGGTCAAGGGACCTGCATAGGAGATTCAATTTTTGGGAATAAAATGGCAAGATATATGTCGCCAGATCCCCACAGATGTGATCAACAAGAAAACAGCAATGTCGCCACCAACTAATAAGAAAGAAACACAAGCTTTCTTGGGTGCTGTGGGGTTCTGGAGAATGCACATCCCGAATTACAGTGTGATTGTAAGCCCTCTCTATCATGCGACCGGAAGAGGAATGATTTTAAATGGGGCCCTGAGCAACAAAAAGCCTTTGAGCAAATTAAACGAGAGAGAGTTCATGCAGTAGCCCTTGGACCAGTCCAGATCGGGCCAGATGTTAAAAATGTACTGTACACCACAGCCGGGGAGAATGGTCCTACCTGGAGCCTCTGGCAGAAAGCTCCAGGGGAGACTCAAGGTCGACCCCTCGGCTTTTGGAGTCAGGCACACAGAGGATCTGAGGCCAGCTATACCCCAACTGAAAAAGAGATACTGGCAGCCTATGAAGGGATTCGAGCTGCTTCGGAAGTGATTGGCACTGAAGCACAGCTCCTCCTGGCACCCCGGTTGCCTGTGCTGGGATGGATGTTCAAAGGCAGGGTCTGCTGTACACATCATGCAACCGGTGCTACATGGAGTAAGTGGGCTGCATTAATTACACAACGAACTCGAATAGGAAATGCCAGTCGTCCAGGAATTCTAGAAGTCATCATGGACTGGCCAGAGGGCAAAGATGTTGGAATGTCACCAGAGGAGGAGGAGGTGATGCATGCTGAAGAGGCCCCACGTTGGGCACCAAAAATAACTGTCGTGGTTTAAGCCTCTATAACTCACGCAGTCGCTCTCTCACTCGCTCCCCTTTCTTTCTTCCCCCCGCTCCCAGAGGGATGGGAAGGAGAATCAAAAGAATGCAACTCCCACAGGTTGAGATAAGAACAGTTTAGTAACTAAAGTATAACACAGAACCACTACTGCTACTACCAATAATAATAATGACAAGAGAAATACAAGGGAAAGAATACAATCGCTCACCACCCGATATCAAGCCCGATCACGCAGTGCACTCCCACCCTTCCAGGTCTCTGCCCTCCATATTACCTCCTGGGCATGACATGCTGTGGTATGGAATACCTCTTTGGCTAGTTTGGGTCAGGTGTCCTGTCTCTGCTTCCTCCCGGCTTCCCCTCCTCCCTGACAGAGCATGAGACTCAGAAAGTCCTTGGTCAGACCAAAACATTACCAAGCAGTAACTAAAAACACTGGTGTTATCAGTACTGTTCCCAGGCGGAAAGTCAAAAACACAGTGCTGCACCAGCTACCAAGGAGAAAAATGACTACTGCTGCTGAACCCAGGACACAAAGTAAGACTTGATTTTAGGTGAATAGGACAAAGAGAAGTGGGTTTAAGCCAGAAGAAGGTAAATTTAGACTAGATATGAGGAAGAAATTCTTCGCTGTGAGGGTGGTGAGGCACTGAACAGTTTGCCCAGAGAAGCTGTGGCTGCCCCATCCCTGGAAGTGTCCAAGGCCAGGTTGGATGGGGCTTGGAGCAACCTGCTCTAGTGGAAGGTGTCCCTGCTCGTGGCAGGGGGGTGGGAACACGATGAGCTTTAAGGTCCCTTCCAACTCTAAGCAGTCTATGATTCTGTGATTCTATGACTTATGTACCTTATTAAGTAAATTATATTAAGATCCATGAAGTTGCCAAAAATGAAATAAAGGATTCAGAGTTAGGTATATTAATTCAAGATGGAATATTTATGCTTTCATTGGAATATTTATGGTTTCATCAAGCATAGGTATCTAGGTCATAGTAAATGGCCTTTTTTTTTAATACTCCTGCCACATAGTGACAGTTTTATCAAAATTCTCTTTAGGGAGTTAAAAAATCAGTGTCAGGACTAGAAAAGAGATGAGTTACTTTTGGCCATTGTTCCATGCTACACTTATTTTCTGCACTTTGTTTCAGAAGGTCAGTAAGGAGCAAAGCAGCACTGTCACAGCAACTTGTGGATTTAGCTTCTACTGGGAATGAAGACTCATGTTTTTATCTACAGGCCAGGAGAAACGAGAGAATGTTTTACTTGTTGGGCTTTGTGTCACTGCCACTCTTAAAAAGATTTACCTTTCATACCTTTTTGATTTTCTCACGAGGCAACTCCTGCTTTGTTGGCAAAGCAACATGTTTTATGTCTTACTATTCCCACTGTAAGTACTCACTGCAACTTAGCTTGTTTCAAATTATACCTCAAAATGGACCTTCTAAACTAACATCAAACATAACCAATATTTGACAAAGAAAAGCCTACGTAAAACTGTCATTGTAATTATCTGTTCATATCCATTGAATACAAACAAATATATCAAATTCCTGTGAAACATCACTTTGGTCACATATACCATTAAAATAGCTATGAAATGGAGTGAATAGCAAAGTTTCTTCAGTACAACCACTAAAACAAGGTCTGTAAGCGAAGGCTGTTCGAGAACAGTTGTTAGGAAGACCTGCTACTTCCCAAACTTTAGTCCCCTTTCTCCCCTCCCTGTGCTTACAATGTAGTTGCTAACAAGGAGTTAGATTACACTAACTTGAAACTAACTTTGAATAAGCTTTCTTCAACTGTGAGACACAAATTAATCTCTTCCCTTCTGGTAACGACATGCTCTGCCAGTAGGAAATGACACTTCAAGGGACATGATTTATGCATGCACAGCATCAGGATTCTTGTCGTCATATTACACAGACATGACTGGCTGCAGTTCCAGTAAGAAAATGGTTATGAAAACAAGCAGATTATTACAGGCCAGAGACTTACGTTTCAAGTCATATTCCCAGGGACATCTTTAAAGGAGGAAACTATTCACTAAAATAAAACCAGATGGAGTTCTAGGGAAGTGTGAAACTGAGGGGAAATAAGAGGGACCCTGGCCACAGTATTTCCAATCTCCTAAATCTCAGTGCATTAATTTCAAATCTTTGTCAAGATAGAAAACCAAAACAAGACAAACTTTACGGTAAGACAGAAGGACACAGACGATCTTCTGAATTAATACCTTTTTTTCTCTAGACAAAATATCAATCTGTAGAACAGCACCCTAACTCCAAATGCATCTCACTGGATTGTTAAGGTACATGGATTTATTACAGGGCAATCATCTTCATTAACCAGCTAAAAAAGTCTGATGACAAAATGAATCAGGACCCCAATTACAGGATGATGTTCCCATTGCTCAAGGAAACACATATGCGCAGATGTAACTTTAGTCATGATTACAGGGAAGCCAGAGCCCTTTTCCTCATCCTCTCTCTTGTTTCCCTCCCCACAGTTCTTCTAATGCTCCTTTGTTTGTTCACAGGTACTTCTGCAGAGTTACAGGGTAAGAGAGAGAGCAAAAAAACCCCAATGACAAAACTGAAAATCCCCATCTGTACAATAACAAACCCACAGCAGATAGCTTGAGGTTCTCCCCCTAAAGCAGTTCTAAACCATCCTCCTTCAGTAAGCAGAGTTTCATCCTCCTACTTCTGGCATCCTCCTGGAACCAAACTTTCCAATGTATCTTTACTTGAAAACCAATAGCTAGAGGTTTTTCTTTTAACAATTGCATACTACAGTTCAAAAGACAAATTATAATGGAATAGATTAAAATTAAGTGATGTATCTTCCAAAAAAAATGTTTCTTTTGATAGATTATCTTGCATCTGGTGTTGAGAAGCAAGATCTCTTCAGCAGCTAAGATCTCATGCCTTGCTTGCAAAATTCCAGGTAAGGCAAATTTTCCCGGAAGTCACAAGGATAAAACCCAAACTGCTATGTTTTCATGAAGAGGGGAGCATATAAAGTTCTTTTGCTCCATCTGGACACAGTTATAGCACTGCTGCAATTCAATGTAAAGACAAAGTTTTCACAAGGGTACACTACGTTCCCTCATAGTGCACAGACAGCAAAAATCTCTCTTTGAGAAGAAGAGCTCATTGCAGGATGTCAGTTCTGCCAGTATTAATATACTGATACTTCTGCTCTGGTAAAGGAAAAGTGAGACAAGACCTACCTCTGACTGACACAGTGCATAGACAAAAGCTCTATTTTCTCTAGAGCAGCAGATCATGTGCATAAGATTTCCTACATAAACTCCTGGAAGGCAAAACGCCACATGGGAAAAGACCTGGACTCCAATTACAGAGCTAAATTCTTACTCAAGGAATGAGAAGTGCTTAGACTAGGCAGAGGATCATAAATTATACTCTTATTACAGAGTTGCCAGGCTGTCTAAATTGCGCTGCCCCATCAGGTCAGTAGAGCAGACCTGACTTGTGATTTTATGGAGGTTGCATCATCCAGTCATAATTTTTTCCCTCCTCTTCTGTGACTTCTGCTGTCTCCTTGTTTGCTTAATCTTGATTGTATACATTCTTTTGCTCATGAATTTATCTTTGATTCATTATAAGAATAAATTCTTACCAAAATAATTATCGCATTTAAGAACTTCATACAGGAATGACACAGAGGACCATCTGATAGCCACAGAAGCCTCAAAAAACTATCATAGCTAAGCAGTAAGCTATTTCTCAGGCTGAGATTGCACGCACAGATATGGCTTACACTGGGCAGGAAATCAGCACACAGAGTACAGTTCAGAGCCTGTGTTCCAAAAAGGTTCAGATGAAGAAAGAACTGGCCCAAGAGGGAAAGGCTGCAGCTTGACATTTAAATTGACCCCAGCATGATAACACAGGCCGACTCCCTAGAAATTCACTTAGCATAGCATCCATGGCAAAGACTGTTGTTTGAGTACATGAGTTAATATTGAAAGTCAAGTTCAATGTTAAGCTTGTTCCAGGTATGGAAGCAGCATATCAGGTTTTCATTTGATATTCCCAGGACAATTTTAGTAGCCTATTAGGCATTTGTGCCACAGGCACCAACAACAGCACAGCTCTTCAGTGAAGAGCCTTCCTTACAACCCTGGGAAAGCATATGGTCCCAAAGAGAGGAATCGTGCTAGTTTCTAGGTCCCTAACACCAACGTTTTTTCTGGTGGATAAAATGAAGTTTAAATGCCCCATCCCTCAAGGTGCTGAGCACGCAGGACCTTGCAGGAACAGCCAAGTGAAACAGTAACAGTTGGTATAAGGTGATGTGAATGCCATAGGCATACTTTGAACCTTTGCTAAGAGTTTACTTGGCTGCCCAGTTGTGAACACCTGTGTCTCAGGACAAGCAGTTGCATGACTCTTGCCACTGACACAGGGAGGCAGTGGTAACACATAGGAACAGGGCAGATATCCCTGGCTCAGAATCATTGCAGAGGGAGATCAGCTTAGGCTGCCTCTGGAACCACAGCTCCAGGGAGAAACACACAACCAACACACTGGAAAAATATGGGTGGAGATCTCCCATATAGGGTTGCCTAATTCTGGAGCCATTCCAGGCTTAGCTCCTGCTCAAGGCAGGACAATCTGTCAAAACAGAGCAGTAGCATGATGGAAAAGTTCAGCTGTTCCTCTTTGCCTGGATATACCTCCCGCATCAGGCAGAATTTCAGCTGGTTTCAGGCTCTGACCCCTTTTGCACCAGCCTGCCACAGAGATGGAGCTGAAGTCTTTAGCTTGGCACCTGCAGTACTAAAAAGAGCTTAGAAAGTGGTTTTCCTCACTCTGGCACTCCTAATAACCTACACCTTTGAATAACTCACAGCTTAAAATGTGAGAATGTGTAAATTTAATGTCATCAGGGTGGAAAAGGAAGCAATGACTGTTCAGAGCACAGCATGGCACAATCCTTGTGGTCGGGGTCCTCAGTGGAACCTCTGCCTAAGTACTCCATGCTAGTAACAAAGAGTTAGTAATAGCTATGCACAGCTCGACATGCTTCACTCAAATATATGGAAGAGACCATGAAACCAAGGTGAAAGAGTTGAACTTAAATAAATATATACTTTATAGTCCAAAACCTGCAGATAGCAAAAACAAAAGACTCCTCAAACAAGACCAACCATTAATTATACCAGAGGATGCCATGCACATCTAGATACAGAGATTCTTTTGTTTGTTTGGTTTTGTTAAGTCATTTCACATTCAGTTACAAATGAACACCAGAGCCAAGCACAAACTGTGAGTCACAGCTGTATCAGTTCTGAAAATTCTGACATCCCCTGCTATGCAAATATGCAGGGACCTGAGCACCCGCTCCCACCCCACTCCCTTCCCAGGAAATTATACTCCATTCACCTATTCTGCAGAGCACATTGGTGCAATGGTTCTCTAGTAATGTTCTTTGTTTGGGTAACAGTTCTCCCTCCCTTTCAGGTGATACCATGTTGTCTGCCCCGCTATTGTTTTAGGCTAAGGAACAAAGACTGCCAGATGCATGGCAGCTTGTAGGAGGAAAAGGCTGGCTTCAAAGACGTTACATTTTATTCATGTAAAATTCTTAAGTTAAAGCTGAAGGACATTCCTAGAAGTCTATTTGCCCCAGCACAGAAAGAAGTAAAAATTACACTTTTCTTCACAGGTGATTAGATTGAATAATTTCTTCTAATGAAAAGTTCTGCAATCTAAGCTCAACAATACTCAAGTATTCTGATGAGCACAAATGCCAACAGGGTTTTGCATCTCAAGCTGATCTCTAAACATGTAAAGTAGAGATGCAGCTGGGAGTAGGACAACCTGCACGCTAGGGATTTCTCACATTTCACCCCACATCATCCGATACCAGCCACTGTTAAAGGAGGTGGGATGCTGGAGCAGTGGATGGGCAATGCCGCTTGACAATTTAGCTGCAGATGGATGTTGGACAGCAAGGAAGCAGTTGACAGACTCCTCCCATGCTGCTTTTCTCAGCAGCTGCATTCTTCCTGCAGAGCCAATCCGTCCTCACTGCTAGGGACGCCAGAGCCGTGGTTGCAGAAGGAATTCCCACTCTTTCTAGGAATGTAAGAGTTTCAAAACATGGTTGGCAGGCTGAAAGATTTTGTGCTTGCTGTCCAAGAATAAATTACACTCTTGAAAATATTTTTGTTAGTTAGAAATAATTGTTTGGATGCAGGAAAAGGGGAAGCTTGGACACTCAAATGGCCTTTTATATTGAATAAACATTGAAGGCTTTTAGAAATACAGCCATATTACAAGAAACTGCTAAACTTGAACATCTGGATAGACAGTAAAAGCAGCAATGTTTTAGAAGCTATGCACATGCTCAGCAAGCTGGATGAAAACATCCAGCACATGTACCATTGGTTCCAGTTCTGCTTCTACTCCTGGCTTCTTGTAAGCTCCACTTATGATGGAGATAATGAAGGCAGTGTATTCCTCTGCCAAAGAGACAAAGAAAAACATAAAGAACTCCTCAGCTACAGGTGACTGTTACACATTTTATTCTTTTTAATTTGCTTCAGCATTAGGTCACCACGTAATTTTTAGTAACATTTTGTATTCATAGAATCTGAGATTTATAGCCTGTAGGACGTTCTGAAAGTATCATATCTACAGAAGTTATTAGGAAAAGAAGTTATTAGCAAAAGACAGTATTTTCCTAAACATGATTTCTCCATCGTCGGTGATGTTCTAACATGAAAATATTTTGTTCATTTTTTAAACATCTTCTCAATTTATGAGAATAACATTTCCTATGGCTGGCAGATTATCAAGATTGTTAACTATCACCAACTCCTTCTCATGCTTGAGGATTCTTGTGCCATTAAACACTTCACTCAAGAATCCCCCAAAGCCTCAGTGTTGCGCAAGCAGAGACTGTCTGCTCATGTTGATAAACACAAAGAAATACTATGCTATTTGCTAGCCAAACAGTACTTCCTTCCAACACTCTTGACCTTCTAAACCTGGCACTTTTAATGGTAACATGATTAAGGGTGTAACTGGAGATGTGTATTTGCTGTTGCCTCTAGGGTGGTGTTCTATTAACATCTAAAAAACCCCAGATACAACCCACATATGCAGCTTTAAGAAAATATAAACCAGAAAAATCATGAACAGGTGCAAGAAAATCAAGATGAAAAAATATTCTTCTTTTCAGAATCTTTTTTTAAAACAGATTCTGAAATATTTCCAGATCTGCCATCTCCTCTATTTATCTTCCATAGAAGTGTGCAACTGCTAAAATTTTGTGCATGATTGATATTCCTAAGTAGGCAGCTCCATCACCTTTTTTAAGGACCTTCAGAGGAAGGTAAGAGGAAATTCCGTGAAGTATTTGATACGTTCTAGTTATTGGAATTGTAAAGTAAAAGACCTGAAAGGCCTTGCAAGCGGAAATCAGTAAGATCCTAGGATTGGAGCATAAAATGAAGAAATACTTGCAGTGTGGTTACTTGAATTTCCATCACTCTTGCAATAATATCTTTTACATGCCACTAATCACATGAGAATTCTTTCTACACTCAAGTAGGATCCCTTTGGATTTCTCATGAAAAGGCATCATCAGTAGCTTGTGAAGAAAAAACAAAACATTCTCGAGAAAGACTTAAAATCCCAGCAATCTGCAATAGTTATAATCACAGTTTCCATATTCCTGCATTTGAATATGACATGTCAGTTTAAGTAAAGGCCTGAAAGACTGCTAGAAACCTTCTTTAATTCCAGGAACTGTTAGGTAAAGAAATTACATCAATAAAATCATTACAGTCTGCCCACCCCCCTTTAAAGTTCCCACCACAACTCTATCAAACCCACTGCTGTGCTAAATCTCAGAATTATCTGGGTCCAACAGGCTATTGAATTCTTCTAGTCAGAATGTAACCGTTGTGATTCTGAAAGAGTGATTGTATTCTACCCCTTTACGAAAATCTGAGAAGTACAGACACCCTTCCACCCTTTTTAAAGGGGTAATAAAGAGAGTTACAGAGAAGATTTAATATGTATTAAAATCTGAAGAACTCTCTAAAGAAAACCCCCAAAACGCCCCACCAAAACCCAAAATAACAAAAAACCCCAAACGCTAAAGAAATTTTTGACAGAGTAACTGACACATATTTGGGGTACTCCATATATTCATCGCCAGTTAGAGCTTCAGACCTCCCAAAACACTAGTTCTGAATCTGGCTGCTAGGCTTATAGCACAGAGACAACCCCTAAAATTGAAATCGAAACAAGATCTTTCAGGACTCTTACATGAGTTAATACTTCTATATAGAAAAATCAGTGATTAAGGTTGTAATTGCCCTCACAAACACACTTCTGTCCCATACCTTGGAAATTTTGCATACAATTCTAAAAGATGTATTTGCCTGAAAAAGCACAAGACTCCACATTTAAAATTACTGAAGAGCTCTTGACTCTTAGGTTTACCCGCAAGTAATTTTGGTTTTTTAAAAACAACAGTAATGACAAAACCATTTTTTCAGTATCTGACAAAATGTACAGAAAACCAAAGCCAAACAAAATCACCTGGTCATATTTTCTCCATTGCTAAGAAGCTGAACATTGTGATTAATAAATAGGCATATTTCTAAGAAGTTTAGGAACAAAATAGAGGATCAAGCTTAGTGATAATTCTTTGGGAGCTGCATACTGTGTCCTAACATTTTAAGAACTTTCTGGACTATAATTTCTCCAACAGGAACTCCCAAACCTCTTACTTGGTAAAAGAGGTAGAAGATGTTTTTAAAATGAAGAAAGACATGGATGCCCACCGACTGTATTTAAAATGCTGAGAGTTTGAACTGATCTCCTGAAGACTTGCTTAGGAGGGGCTGGGAAACATCCTACCCAGTAAATCTTTCATTTCTAATGAAAGAGTGCTGAAGGTATTTTGGAAAAAGTTCAATCCCTAAAATGGCTAGAGATGTTCTTTGCAGTTCAGCACTTTATTTAAACATATGTGGAAGCATGCCTCTCACCTCTTCTCCCAAACCTTAGTAGGCAAAAAGCATGGAACTGGAGCACCTCCCGAATGAAGACAGGCTGAGAAAGTTGGGGCTGTTCAGCCTGGAGAAGAGAAGGCTGCTTGGAGACCTCATAGCAGCCTTCCAATATCTGAAGGGGGCCTATAGGGATGCTGGGGAGGGACTCTTCATTAGGGACTGTAGTGATAGGACAAGGGGTAATGGGTTCAAACTTAAACAGAGGAAGTTTAGACTGGATATGAGGAAGAAGTTCTTTACTGTAAGGGTGGTGAGGCACTGGAATGGGCTGCCCAGGGAAGTTGTGAATGCTCCATCGCTGGCGGTGTTCAAGGCCAGGTTGGACATAGCCTTGTGTGGCATGGTTTAGTGGGAGAAGTCCCTGCCCCTGGCAGGGGGGTTGGAACTAGATGATCTTAAGGTCCTTTCCAGCCCTAACTACTCTATGATTCTATGTTGCGCTTCACATTGCATCCCTTGGTAGGGATTAATCTTTTGCTGTGTGTCCTCTGGTAAGGTGGTGTGACCCAAACCATCGTAAATAAACCTGTGTTTTAGATACTTTTACCATGCATACAAATATTCTGTTGTTCAAAACACTAAAATCAATACCCCAAATCCTGAGATGTTTCAAATTCAAGATATTTCTATGAGACTGTCTTTTAAAAGTTTAAACCAAAGATCAGTCAGAATGGAGACGTGCTCTATGATTGGTAAAAAAATAACTAGATTCTTTGTGCCGTGTAATAATTTTACTGAACAAATAGCTCTCAAGATGTATTTTTCATAATTTTCATATACAAAAACCATAGAAGAATAAAGCTTTAAGTAATGGTTTTACAGAATACGTTGCAATTAATCATGGCATAGTATGTTCCCAGATATTCAATACCAAGCTCATAAGTCAGAAGCATCTATCATGGGGCATTTAAAATTGTAATATGCCCTTTTCAACTCTGCAGTTACAAATCATTTTTAAGATGCCCCACTTCAGCAGCACTAAGCTTTCACCCAATGCAAATTAATCTATAAACAAGTATTGAAATCAAGGAGGTCTGATTTAGGGACAACATTCAGACATCACCTCAGACATTTATTACATGATAAATTAATTTGCTAAATGGAAAGTTTCTCTTAAGTAATCTTTGGGTAACTTAAACACATTTAGTTAAGGACAACACACAAATATAACTTATAAAGGTATCTTCTCCAAACAATGACTTTGTGCTAACATGCAGAATAACACCACTCGCGGAATTTAATTAGTGTAGCTTTTAAAGCATTTGCAAACCAAAGCTAGTACATTTTTTTCTTGACTATTTGATTCAGGGTCTATGGCAGTCAAAAATGCAATATTAGCATTTTCAAGGCTACTTTAAGAAAAAATGTAATCATACTAATCATCATCTACTTGTTGCACTTAAATAAACAAAGTTCAGAATAGTAAGTATGAGTGATTTGCATTATGAATTATTTCTAATGTGCCTCAAAAAAAAAAAAAACCAAACACAAAAACCATCGCAAATTAAACAACCAAATTTAAGAACCTGTGATAAATCTATCAAAGAGCCCAAACCATTGAGTTACCAAAACATTACTAAGAACAAGGTTTCAAAGAGATGCAACAGTGTGATTACATTTTGAATTTTGACATTTTAAAGCCTTTACTTCCACTGATGTAAGGTAATTAATTTTTACACCCCCTCTTTTTTTCCTTTAGATCACAGCAGAAATAAAATCATCAAGTGTGAGTGATTACCCACGCTCACTCTAAATGGCAGACAACACAAGTTACAGAAACCCAGACCAAGACTACAGTAGTTTACAAAAAGTAAAACGGGGCTAACAGATATGCCATCTTTAGGATAATACATAAGAAGGGTTTTAAGAACTTCATGTCAATAGTTCGTTTCAGACTATGCAGTGCTTTCTCCTCCCTTCCAGAGGTCTGTGAAATAAAGCAGTAAACATGTTCTCTTTAATATTCAGTTCAGTAAGAGTTTAGTTGCAAAAAGATTATACTTGCATAAATATAAAAACACATGATAAAGCAAAATATTTTTAATTAGTAAGCCAATCATAAATAAATTCACCTAAAATTAACAGAAGAAGCAGCTGTGTTCCTTCTACACGTAGACTTTTTTTAGCATGTTTTAATTGTCAACTTCATTGTCTAGCCTGGGACAGAACAATTCATTGTTGAGCACTCAACACCTCTGCACGCTGAGCTAAGTCTTTTTTTTTTAGTTACATTTTTTACATTTTCTTTACAAATGTAATACTTATGTACATTATATATTTTATTTCTACAATTGATGTACTTTACTGAAACTCTACAACTTTCAGAGGGAATTTGCTGAAGTTTAGTAAGTATTAATCATTCCTTTTAAAAAGAAATTCATATAAACAACCAACATACATCACTGCCCTTTGACATCTCTGTTAAGAATCTGGATCTGGAAGGGCTTCTATAATAAATGTAAGAAAAAAGGCCTTACCTAATTGCACATTTCATTAAGAAATATCCCACACAGCTACATAAATTCACCAGCTTGCTATAAACAGAGCACCATACCGCTGCACAACTGGAAACGTGTACAAACCAATTTAAAGTTTACTAGTGAAACAGCTTCATCACTCCTACCACTTTTAGACTGAAGCAAATCTGGAAAATTCTTTTGGAAATGTATACTTCTTTAGCTGTAAAGCTTCCAAAACAGTGCTGGTCACTGTATATTGTTTGAAGAACAAGCATCCACTTTTTGTAACTTCTGATATACTTCTCTGGGCCCACGCTTCTCTCTGAAGTCAGGATTTTTCTTCTTTTTATTCCTGGTTCACTTACAGATCTGCTGTTGAATATTAAGTAAGAATTCATAATATGAAAAAGCTGCTTCTGTCCGATCCTCAATTAAATGCTGAAAAAAATCTGTTTTGGCAGGGTTCTCATCTCTGAAAGAAGAGAGGAAGGTATTTTAGTCCGACCATTGAGCAAAAAAATCCAAGGTAAATTCAAGCAAAGGGCTAGGTTCTAATGAAATGCTTATTTTTCCTTGGAGTCTAGATTCAGTCCAAAAATACTACAGCTGCAAACAATCCAAAGTTTGGAAAAAAACACTAAAGTTTGAAATACACTATCAAACAGCAGCATCTTTTAAAGAAGTATAAAATGGTAGAAAAGCGAGTGAAACAGCATGTAAAATACCTTGCAGAAACATTAAAAAGGAAACAAAAATAATTCTGTTTTAGAAGTTAACAAATACGCTGGCAGCAACAAATTCTGAAAGGGTTATATTAAATCCTGATACAGATTTAAAAAATGCAGAATTTACACCTCTGATTACATGCAATCATAGAATCATAGAATAGTTAGGGTTGGAAAGGACCTTAAGATCATCTAGTTCCAACCCCCCTGCCATGGGCAGGGACACCTCACACTAGATCACATTACCCAAGGCTCTGTCCAACCCGGCCTTGAACAACGCCAGGGGATGGAGCATTCACAACTTCCTTGGGCAACCCACTCCAGGGCCTCACCACCCTAACAGTAAAGAGTATAATTCCCTTCCCAGTTTTTCTTATTTGGCAACAGAAGAGAGAAGATAAACGTGTTAAAGATCTACCATCCAAAATTATTGCTCAATAAAAGTTTGCTGGGACACAGCAAGTATTTGCTGGGGCACAGTCCCTTGTACTCTGTAGTACAGCATGCGGTAAAGCTCTGCTATTTACTGTGGTTTCTCAGCACTACTTGCAATTTAAGCAGCAGCTACAATGCCAACAGTAGAAAAGCTTCAGTCCTATGCTTAAACATTATTTGAGTAAGAAAGTCATTGTGCCCTCTAAAACACGATCTCACATATGGCTCAGTAAACTGGGTACTCTAAAGACAACAAATGAAACGTAAACTCAAATATAAACATTTATAAAATTTAAACTTCTTTAAGTGGGTGCTTTCATGGCTTCAAAAGGCTACAGAAATTGCCTCATCTGTTGTAAATCAATTGCTGTCCTATGGAGCTCAGCAACAAACACATACAATCATTAAAACCATCCTGTACTGAAATTATTAAAGCTATACCAGAAATTAACTTGGTTAATCCCACTGATTGTAAGGACATCCACTGCTTTAACATATTCTTCACAATATAATAAAACTATGCAACTAATTAATACCAATAAAACTATTACTTTAATTTGTACTAGATTCTAACATGACCTTTGTTGCTACGAGGTTTCAGATAACAGCACCGTATCAAGTGGAAAGAGGGCGTTACTTAGCTTTTTTCAGGCCAGATATTTCCACTTTTCATCAGTGTCAACTGTAATTACAAGTTGCCAATAATTACTCAGTATCTAACAGAAATACTTACTTTATTACTTGAAGAACTGGATTTAAAGGTCTACTGTCTCTAAGCCAAGATATAAAAGATCGTGTCCTTTCTGAACAAAGTGCATCTACTTCAGGAAGCTGTGTCTGGTTGAAAGTAATTGAAGGAAATCATCATCTTTGTTTAAAAACTTGTTTCAAAAATAGATCCTGATAGTCATAACACGATAAAAGGCATAATTTCTACTAAGAAATTACCAACCATGGATAATATATACACATTTTTTTCTTCAGCTTAAAGTACAAAAACTCAGTAGTACCTGACCTGTAGGAAGCTGCACATCTTTAACTTAAACTGCCTTTTAAGTGCGAAAGATTTTAGAAATCAAGCTCATTAAAAAAAAAAAAAAAAAAAAAATTCAAAACGCTGCTTTCACAGTTTTCTTGCCTTATCTTTCTCTGTCAACCCTCTACGTTGCATTTTGCAGTACTGAAGTGAATTGTAAGTAAATTTCCCAAAATGCAAAGATTAGACTGGACTATTTCATCAGGGAATAAGCTGAAAAAAAAATAAATAGAATTTAAAAAACTTGAGCCATTCACCGAGCTAAATATACCAACTCTTGGAACAATATAACCTTTTAAGACAATTAATATGACAAAAGAATTGATGCCAAATTTAAAAGCAGTTTCATTGCTACCTTGGTAGTAAATGAATGGAGGACAAAATTTAAATGTAAAGATAAATTATTTCTGTTAACTTTTTTCAATTGTTATATAGCATCTATTTATAATGAAAATGAGAATAAAAACCCAACTATCATCCTTCCTTTAACCAAGTTCTTCCTGAAAACTGTCAACTAATGCTTACCACCAGCTGATCAGAAGGGATAGATTTAAACTGCTTATTCAAACAAAATACAAAACTCTGAACAAGCAGTCCAATTTGATAGTAGTCTTAAAGCTCACCATTCTTAATCTGTTCTTGTAATTATATCTTGTCATTTACTTTACCCTTCATACCATGCAAGCCTTCATACCATGCAAGCTTTATAAGCAGAAATATCTTCCAATGTGCTTCTATAACAACTAGTAAGTTTTTGGTAGTATCTGAGTATAACCATTCAATTATGTATTTTTCTGCAGTATCTTAAAAGGATCCATCATTACCTGCCACTTGTTGACATTTTAGAAGTGCTACCCACAGAAGAGGGGTCTTCTTTTTGACTGCTGCTCCGTTTCACGCACAAGACTATAGGTACAGGTTATAACATAAAATCCCCTCTACCAAAACACACATGCAAGTGTCTTTAATGACCTAATAGCTAAAAGCTTTGTTTGAACATTGACTCAAAGGTTGTAAGCAGAACAAAATCTAAGTCTTACCCTTTCTTACAGGTCTATCACATCATGCCGTAGACCTGGTATCTTACACCACATTTGGAGTACACAAGGCTTCCAAAAAACCATGATATCAAAAAAATAACTGTAATCTTAATAATTAAGATGCATGGATAGCTTTTGTATATATTCTATGAAATTCCATCCTATTCTTGTGAACCCACATATGTATCCATAAGAATAATAAAAGCAGTAATGTCATAGAATAATTTACTTTATTTCCTTGAAAGCATTTCACAACTTCCATCTCCCTATTAAGAAGCTGGGAAGAGGTTAGAAAGTACCCAACAAAAACAACAACAAAAATCCTAATTCAGAGTTACATAATTAAAAACTGAAAATGCAGAGAAAATAGATTAAATATAGATTCCAAACATAAGCACTCTACAGTTCGTTCAAACACCTACCATTTTCTGTGGTACTGATGCATAGTTTGGATATCCAAGGACATCTTTTATGAAGTTGTTATCACAGTTTTTACCAATCCAAATGTAAAAAATCTGTAAGACATTAGAAACAATTTTAGTTAAGGCCTTGAATACGTTTTAGAGGAAGAGACAAGTGGTGACATAATTGGAAGCTAATACCTTTCATGCAAATGAGTCATTTGAAAGCTCCATTTGCAATTCATATATACGTCTCTATATTCATTATTTGTACATTTACTTATTAATACACTGGTAGCATTTGGAATAAGATCATTAAGTGTCAAATAACTTACTTAGAAGGCAAATACTGGAAGAATGAGGATGCAGGACACATCTACATTGAACAGTTAATGTGGTAACTTCCCATGTAACCTCCCAAAATAAAAACCCTTAGATTTCGCAAAGTCACACCACTGTGTCAGTTCCTGCACACCGACTTACCAATCTAACCAAGTCATAGTAAAGCATCAGTTATCAAAAAAATTAACTATTTCAGACATCTGGAGACAGAAGCTAAGTTTGACATTCACACTCAGCCTTTGAACTCATACAAGATCTAAAGCACTTTCTAAACTGCCACTAGAGTAGCACAATGTTTTATCACATTATTCGTGAAGCATAATGCCTTATCCAATTAAGTGTGGTTTAGTGTAATTTCTACAAATTACTTATTTGTGGAGGGTGGACAATTCCCTCACTCTTGCAACTCTTACATCACACAACCCAAAAATCACTTATATTTGTGCATAACTGACAAGGATCCTGCATCAGTAGAGAAGTGCTTTCTTAGACTGTAGTACACAGAATTTAATAACCATTAAGAGAATTTTTAGAAAACGGAAATCCATTATTTCAAAAATAGAAAAGAAGAAAAAAAAATAATCAAGCCTGAAAAGATTCCAAACAAACCCAAACCCCCAAAACCCAAGTTGAATGTGAACTCTTGGTATATATTCTGATCAGTCTAGCATGAAAATAAAATTAACCTCTGAAGCCTTAATATGCAACCTAAAAGATACTGCTCTGATCAAAATATGAAAGCCTTCAACTGCGATTGCTGCAAGTTACCTGAAGTGGTGATTCAAGACAGTGTTACTGTTAGGAGTTGACCGCTTTTAATAACACAGCATGCATCAGCTTTATTTTTTTTAAAGGAAGGTGTGAAACTGGTAACTTACTGAGCCACAATCCATTAGAAAAGCTCCTTCTCTTGTCAACTTCTCTGCAGACAGCTTCTGAAGAGGTGGCTGCGGAACAACTCTGTCATTTACATGTATTGTACTCTGTAACAAAAAACAATACTCAGTAACACCAGAATATAAATAAATCCTGTTTATCTTAACCAGGTGAAATAAACTAGGGGAAGAGAAAAAAAAGTTTAGCAAAATTTTGAGGAGTCTCATGTAACAAAATGCCATGTTAAGCCTAAAATGATTATGTACATCAAACAACTGTAGAATGTACCTAACCTAAGGGCTACTTTATTACCTAAAAAAAACCCCAATAATGCGATTTCGTTTGTGTGCGTAACATTTCTCATGCTATAGATGCCAA
The DNA here is from genome assembly GCA_028858755.1 of Ara ararauna. Lineage (NCBI taxonomy): Eukaryota > Metazoa > Chordata > Aves > Psittaciformes > Psittacidae > Ara > Ara ararauna. Next base: position 58,102,239 of record CM054376.1, on the reverse strand, counting down.
ACTCTCAAAAGACCTCTAGTGTTTACACTTAAATTTTCTACAAACAAACTCCTCAGACTTTTTCATTGTATTCAACTTCACTAGAAGTGCTGCAAGAGCAGAAAACCATAAAATTACACTCTCTATAAAGGTTCACTATTTTACTGTATTTAAGTAACAAAGTTCTTTGATTTAACATCCTGCCTGAAGTAATACAAGGGTTTGTCCACAGAGCACTATGACTGATATGATTAAACAATCTGGCTGTTAGCAGTGACATTATTAAAGAAAAACCCAACAAAACCAAAACAAAAAAACCCCACAAAACCAACCAAAAAAAAAACCAACAAACAATCCAAAACCCATCTCCTTCCTTCCCAGCAATAAAACCACACAAAAACAATTAGAAAAATCCAAAATCCCCAATATTTTCAGATTAAAGCTGCTTCCCCCTCCAATACAAAACTAGGCTGAATTATTTACTAAGAATCTGCGAAGCATTCTGGAAACAATGTAGGGAAAAAACCCGTCTGGAGACTCAGCACATCTCCATACGATAAAAGATTATTTTAAAAATTAGCTATTTAAAAAAATTCAAACGTTACCTCATCAGTCAACTTGTCTATCCTGTACAAGTTGGGATGTATCATTTTCATCAAATGAACAAGAGGTTGGCTCTTCATCTGGCACATTGCATATACACGATCATCCAAGCGTGTACTTGTGCCTGTTCTAAATGCTTTCTGTAAAAGAACAGTATTGTTACTCAAATAAGTCCTGTATTTTATGTCACATCTAAACAGCACATTTCAAATGTTTTGCAAGTGTCAAGAAAGGTAACAAATCTTTTGTAAGGCACCTTATTGAGATACATTAAAATCAAATACAACTTAAACACAATACCTTTTAAAAGGTAATCCATTCTCCCTCCTTCTTGGTGAAGGAGAATACATTTCCTCCCTACTTTGTGTAAAATTTGTATGTGATTTCTCATTTTCATTCTTGCCAAATGTTACTGGCCTGTGAAACTGACTGCTGCAAGATATGCAAAGATACAGGCCTAGCATAGCTCGAAAAAAATATTTCTGTGGTTAAGATTAACTGATATTTTACTAGCAAGAATTAAATGCTAAGGAAAAGCTTTCATGTTCTATAGCAGAAACCAGGCTCTCATAGTATTAAATTTATTTTGTAACCCTTTCCAGCTGGATTTCTCAGATATCCTTTAAAAGCAATCCGTAAATGATCATTGTTAGAAGCAACACAACGAAGTAAGAACCATATGCTGATTCAATGGGGAATATTCTTATAATCAAAGTTAATCCTCACTTCTACAACAAAGCTAAGTACATCAGTTGTCTTCTCCTTTGTTGCCACATGAATTTCATTTTGGTTTCTCTATATCCCAGGCTTTTTTACTTATTGTTAACATAATAATAATGAAACCCAACCAAGACTCAAACAACTTATTTCCCCAGCCACTCTCACTTCTGTCTTTCACATGGATCCTTTTGATAATAAATGGTCTGTTTCTCACCCACCATTAAAGGTGTTACTTATGGAAGTACCAAAGAAGTCCTAATCAGTATATTAGAGATTGAAGCAATCACTATGCCAAAGAAAATAAGTTAAGATTGGATTTCTTGCCAAACTTACATAAAGGTTGATTCATAAGAAAAGAAAGAAACAGCTTAAAAGATTTTCATGTCTGACATGAGATTTATTCATAACAAAATCCTGCAGCGAGTTCTCTATTTTTAAGTATGATGTTTACCAATATAAACAAAGTTATTAAAAAAAACAAAAATCACCAAGCAGTAACTACTCCTATTTGAACTTTCAACTACATCCCTTTAGTTTCTGTAACAGATTTCTTTGTATCGTCATGGAAACTCATTTTCCTTCTTGGCCCTTTAAGGTACTGAGTATATGTGTTGAAAAATATTTGACACGTTTTTCCTTCATAAAATAAAATTAAAAAAGTACTAATAAGAAGCTTCCAACAATCTTTATGGGCAACACCAATTAGATGCCAAAATCAGAGAAGTACTAATTGTTACTATGTATATATATTTTTAATTGTAAAACAAAATAAAATACAAAGGGTCCAAAGTCAAGCAAGCCATTAAACTTCCCAGGCACTAATATAAAATTAGCTGACATAGACTTTGATGTGAAAGTCCTGTACACTTGAAGAGAGTAACACAATTTTCATAATTTTAGAAAAGGGCACACATTGCTTGACCTAGAGCTGAAGAATTCCTCAAATGGAACAATGAATTACGTATCAAACATTAATCCACTAGATTATACATACCTGTTTTAGAAGGGCCAAAACATAGAGTGGAAACAACTTGAGGGAATTTGGTGCTATTAGCATGGACTGCTGCAGATTCGAGACAGTTGACATGTATGCTGCCAAGGAATCTACCACGGCATTAACTAAGGCATCTCTTGCATCTGAAAGACTAGATGAAACTGAGCGATCCACAGCTGTTGGGTTAGAAGGATACAAGAAGTTAATACAGGTGACCTCATTCATTCTCTTGAATTCTGAATATCTCAGTTGTGCTTCTGGGTGATATTTTAGGATTAAAAATGAACAAAAAAAACCCAACCCAAACCCATGGCAGTGGCCTTAACTTTTTTAGAAGAAAACAGGATGATTGCTCATACCAAAATTCACTTTTACAATGCTTAAAAAATACAGTGTGGCTGATCTCTGCTCCCTAGTCTAGGGGAATTTAAAAAAAAATGTTAAAATCTATGGTATATACCTGAGACTAAATATAAATTCTGTTTTAAACCATATGCAAATAAGTTAGCTATTGATTAAACTCACTACTCTCCTATGTCCAAAATAAGATTTGCAGCAACTTCCCCTTCCCCCCCCCCCCAAGAAATTTCTTCCGTTATTTCAGTGGCATACTTATGATTAGTGCAAATGAAACTTCATCTCTCTCTACTGAGAAAGGGCTGCAAATCCTTTGGCTGGAGGAAGCCATCTGCTGGACTAAATGTGCATTTAAGACGAGATGCTATTAATTTCTTCTTATTTATTTGACCATTAATATACAACATAGCAGCTATTAAAATGCTCCACAGAGCCATGCATGTTTAATGGCAGAGATCACTCTATGAAACAACTCTTCATGATCCAGAAGTAGGGGACAAGCAAGAACCCTCCACCCAGCAATGACAGGATAGAAACATACAAACTAATGCATATCTCAAATACCTTGTTGTCAGAGGTTCCCTTTTCATCTCCAGCAACTCACTAAACTGTATCACTGCTTATGTAACACCAGAATGGTAAAATTTCATATAACAGCAGTAATGATGATACAAAAATGAGAGTTTTGATTCAAGCGTGTTATGATTTTTTGTCCTTTAATAAACTCTGGAGAATAATCTAATAAGGCTCCTTTTAAATGATTAAAGTCAAGTAAGTATTCAGATTAAGGAATATTTCAGTTAACAGTTTTGGTATAACTTTGATTTTGTTATTTTTGGTATTCTCAGGCTTCCATTCCAACCTTTTGCCATAATACTCAGGCTTCATTCACTACTTCATTTAAACGGCCGTCAAAAGTAAGAACAGAAAAAGATACTTGAAGTTTGAATCTTCCTGGTCTATACTCACCCATGTTTGCCAAGAGACATACAACTGCTTGTACATCCGCTCCTGCATACACATCAGTCAGTGAACTTACTACAGGTAAGCAAAGTGTGTGCACTCGAATTCGACGTTCACCTTATAAAAATAAGTAGAGATCATTTTGCAGTATTTCCTGGTATAGGTGTACTAATTCGAGTCATAACAGAATACCTCTCATCTAAGACGCATCCGTTTTGTAAAAATGCACCAATCAGGAAATTGCTGTAACACTACCTCCCTGTTGCTGTTTCTTCACCGGTTCAAATTATAGAATCATAGAATAGTTAGGGTTGGAAAGGACCTTAAGATCATCTAGTTCCAACCCCCCTGCCAGGGGCAGAGACAACTCACACAAAACCATGTCACCCAAGGCTCTGTCCAACCTGGCCTTGAACACTGCCAGCCATGGAGCATTCACAACTTCCCTGGGCAACCCATTCCAGTGCCTCACCATCCTCACAGTAAAGAATTTCTTCCTCATATCCAATCTAAACTTAACCTGTTAAAGTTTGAACCCATTACCCCTTGTCCTCTCACTACAGTCCCTCATGAAGAGTCCCTCCCCAGCATCCCTGTAGCCCCCCCCTTCAACTACTGGAAGGCTGCTATGAGATCTCCACGCAGCCTTCTCCTCTCCAGGCTCAACAGCCCCAACTTTCTCAGCCTATCTTCATATGGGAGGTGCTCCAGTCCCCTGATCACCCTCATGGCTCTCCTCTGGATTTTTTCTAACAGTTCCATGTCCCTTTTATGTTGAGGACACCAGAACTGCACACAATACTCCAAGTGAGGTCTCACAAGAGCAGAGTAGAGGGGCAGGATCACCTCCCTCAACCTGCTGGTCATGCTCCTTTTGATGCAGCCCAGGATACAGTTGGCTTTCTGGGCTGCAAGCGTACACTGCCGGCTCATGTTCATTTTCTTATGGACCAATACCCCCAAGTCCTTCTCTTCAGGGCTGCTCTGAATCTCTTCTCTGCCCAACCTGTAGCTCTCTAAGGCATTCAACCTATTAACAAGCACAAGTTCGTAACGCAAACTAGCTTGTAACGTTCACAACGTGCCTTGATCCTACAAATGAAGTATACTGATTTCCAGCCCAAAATTTTGTGGCATCTTCCACAATAGAAATTAGCAGCTATTCTTTATGCCTCCACAATGTACTAGCAACTAGCTCTAATCTATTACAGGTCTGTGATTTTGAACAAAGTGCATGCCAAACATGTTATTGCTTATAACAACAGCGTGCCTTTGAAGTAAAGGGATCTTGCTGAATCAGCTCTATAAAGGATGGAGATAAATTACATTTCCCCATCAAAACAGAGTTTATAAAGATTTACATTATGTGATTAACTGCAAAGTAGGCTCCCTATCTTTAACAAATTTCTTTTAGGGTATAGAGAGCAACAAAAGGCTGTGGAACTTGCTATGCAGAAGTAACTAACATTATGTTAGAAGAAACAACAAAAAGCTGCGTTGCCAATCATTTGAATTTGTTTACCTTTGCTGGAAGTATACAAAAGAGCTGTTTGAAAACAAACCAAAGATGTGTCAGTCAGACTTTCCTCAATGGACATTTGTACTGCAAATCCAGCATCAGGATTGACATTGGCAAGGGACAATAAATCAGTAGATCGTACAAAAAAGTTCCCATGAAAAGTGTGTATTGAAAGACCTAGAAGCAGATTAAATAATTCAGAGTGAGGCTACAATAGCATGAAAAACTATCTATAATTAAAATCCACAGTCCTCAAGATATGTTTAAGAAAATAGCAAAAATGCTTATTCTAACTATCATGCAAAATCAATTATGTGACTCATTAGACATTTTAGCATGATCTTGTACAGTTCATATTAGACTCTGGACACTCCAAAATGAACTATGATCTTACACTAGACATGTCAACTTAGCTGAAGTGAGATGGTGCCATTTTAAGTAAAAATAAAAACAAAACAAAAGGCAAAAATTAACGTAACTTACATAAAAGCTACTATTTTATTACTCTTCAGTGAAAGAGAAATAACCTGAAATTTCATGTTGCTAAACACTAAGTACATCAAAATGATAGTTAACATGCTTTCACCAACTTTTCCACATGTACTAGTATTTCAAACATACCTTTTGTGCATCTTATGCGCATAACTGCTTCAAATCCAATCTTTCTTGTAAGGTACCTTTTAAGGTCTTTTTGCAACTTTTCAGCCTGAGCAGGATTATGGCTACGATGGAAAGATGGATAGTAATAGATGCACCCTGCAGAATACTTGGATATGCAAGCTGTGAAGGAGGGAAAGATATGGTTAAGAAGTAAAACCTAAATGTGAAGTCAGGACACAAAAACTCTGTCCAACCTTCTGCAAGTCACAGCTACGTTAATCTTTTTCTTGGTATGACCCACATCTGTAAGACAACAAGAAGTGGCCCAGACTCAGTGATGAGTCACCCCAATACGCAATGATCTAATCATAAACTTACTGCAATAAGCATGCTACTTTTGACTACTAAGACAGGAGTGCATGCAGAAATAGTTAATTGCGTAGAGGCAAAATTAAGTGTGCATGCAGAGACAAATGTTGGTTTAATACTGAAAGATGAGAAGTCTTTCCTACCCTCATGATTAAACTTTATTATTTCCTTGCCATCTGACTGTTTCCTCTTCCTGAACAGAAGAGTACCTTCTCTTTTAAAACTGTGAAATCCCAGAATAAATTGTCTGATATGAGCAATCCAACACTTATTCCTTACTGCTACAAACTTCAAAGTAAATTCCTTTGCAGCATTAGCTGCATTTACAAAGTGCGAAAAGACGGACATGATTTAAGAATTCCTGAAGTAGCCTGCGCTTCTGAAGACAGTGTGGAAAAATGAATGCATACGTGAGGTACTCCTTACCAAGAGAAGCTAGATCAGAATATTGTGAACTTAAGAGAAATAAATCCACAGCAGTCTGCTGGCCTGAACAGTCCAGTGCCAACTTCTTATAAAAATCCGTTGCTGGACCAAGATGCTGGACCACCTTTGGTGAATAAATTATACAGGAAAGAGTTAAGACAATTGTACTCTCTTATGACTTTACGTGGCAAAGACATGCTATTCAGTAGCAAAGTATCATAAGGAAGTTTCCTTTAAGTAATAATTCATAGGCATTCCCACCTGCAGAAATTATTTACCTCAAGCTCCTTATTCTCATAGTTTGTATTCACAAGTAGTTAGGATAACTTACTTTGCAAGTATGTATCCTAATGTAATTGATACAAAGTATCCTAACATAACTGCTACAAAGTAAAATGCAACTGCTACAAACCTTCAAAGAAGTTTCATTCTCATATAAATAACATTCATGTACCCATGTAGCACTTACTGGATGATGCAAACTACAAGGCCACAAATATAGTAAGTAGACATGTTTGGCGTCTACAAGTAAATATATCCACGCTTTGGTTCAAAACCCAGGTTGATATTAACTGAGTCAGAGATATTTGAAGATTCTTTTGCTTGCCAAGAAAACCTATAGACCAAAGGCCTAAAAGACAGCTCATGCACTCTGAAACAATACCATACACACATGTATAAAATAGTGAACTTAAATGCACATAGACAGACATCACATAATTAAAATTTAGTGGATTGCTATAAAACAAAACTCAAGAGTTGACCTGCAGAACTACGCAAGTCAGAAAGACATGGCCAGTCCCTAGTCTCATGAGATGAACATTAGAGGAAGTTTTTGTACCTTTGTGCTTGACCTTTGATTGGGATCTTCTCTGGAATGCAAAAGCCCTGCTCCCAAAGATGGTAACTGAGTTTGAAACACAGATATCCGACCACCCGTTGGAGACATCAATTTAAATGCAGCCTGAAGAGCAGGGCCCAACGCACTGTGTGTTTCTCTTGTATTGGTGAACATATTTGGTAATGCATTCAACAGATCTTTTATGAGCTGCAGAACAGATTGAAAGGTGTTTATGCGATTTTGCAAGCTTGAAATTTTCTGCTATTTCTAAAAAGCTGAAGTGGAACAACTGGTAGACAAAAAATTCAGCTTGGTTTCAACACATTAAGGAAAACAAGTAATAGATTTAAAAAATATGATGCATCAAACAAATTACATGTAATACTTCTATAATTAAAAAGTAGCATTGGAATTACATATTATGAAGATCGGCATGAATTCAAAGTTTAAAAGGAACCTCTTTATTTAACTTTTTTCTACATTCAATGACATGTTTTCAGTAATCATACCTCTTTGCTTTCATGGAGATTTACAAGTAAACTATCTGGTGTAGGCAGGAAAATATCTGTAGGGAGAATGTAAAAAAAACATCTTATTAAAATAAGCCCCCCAAACATCAAAACAGAATAAAATATTTCACTGCCCACTGCTATATGTACCATAAAACACAGCCTACTTTTCTGACACATGTATTAGAGAGAAAAATACAATCTGAACAAAGATTGTTTTATTCAAAGCAAAATCAAATTCAAATTTTACTTTTTAAAACACCACCTACTCTGTAGATAGTATAAGATTATTTTTAAAAAATATATTCCCTTTACAGTCAATAAAATTGACCTACTCCCAGAATATTGAAGAGATTCTCATCTTTCTTCGGGAGGGGGGGGGGGGAAGAAGAAAAAATAGTTCTTCAAAAAAATCTAGTTTCCATCTTCCTTCAACTTACCATCTATATCCGAGACAATCAGCATCTGAGGCTGCGATAAACCTTCTTGCAAGTTGTAGAACTGAACAGTGCTGTCAAACGTTATGAACCCTATCCTTGTCCTTGAGTCTCCAGGCAGCCTGAAGCATTAAAAAAAAACCCAACCAAACAATTAAACCCTAAATTTATCTCTCAAGATACATATGTAGATATAGCTCCTGCTGATGATAGCAGAAACTCAGCTCATGTATCAAGGGTGAAGAAAGGAGATCTGAAACATGAATGCAAGTAATAATTCTTCAGTATTTTCTGAAAAGCTGGGAAAATGATGGAGTTTACAGGACTAAGTGTTACAGATAAGCACTTGTGAATATATTGATGCTTTGTTCCAATTCAGAACTTAGTAGGTTTGTTTAAACACTACACTGACATATGACAGAAGGTAGCCTTTTCAGTTTAATAGAAAATAGTTTGTTCTGCTTTTTCTCAATTAAAACCCCACATTTACTAATGTAGTTAAGAGTACTTCCAGCCCTAAACCAAAATCCAGTCTCTCTACAATGCAACACACTTATTTCTCATGTGGCTCATATTCCTATATACGGCATTAGAAATACAGAAAGAAAAACTGAATGAGATTTCTCAAATAAAACAGCAAATGCTGAAAACCATGATGGTGAACAAAAGCAATAGAGACTAATACTGGTTTTACCATCTAGGCATACAAATTAACTGGATGTACCGATTTTCCTGTAGACTTTGTATGGAATTTTATGAGTTTTCCTAAAATAATTTAGCATGTTTCTGAGACTTACTGTACCTTTTGATATCTTTATCAGAAATTAAAATCAAGTTTCCTATGAAACACTTGTAGAAAACAATTTTCAGAGTGAGATCTCAACAGGACGTAAACTAGTTTTCAAAAGACATAAACAGTAAAGTTTATTAACCCATGCTCATAAAGCACCACTACCAATCCCATACATGCTGTTCCAGTACAAAAGTAAGTGAGAACAGAGAGGTAGCAGCACAGGTACATCTGTGTAGCTGTGATCTAAAAAAGACCAAACACAGGTACATCTGTGTAGCTGTGATCTCAAAAAAAGACCAAACTGAAAAACAGACAATTGGTTGTCAGACATTTCAGACAGTCTCACATGAGTGGTTACAACATTCCAGGACACAGCACCTCAGCCATTTCAGACAAAGAACAGGCCAATTTAATCGCTGTACTTTAGTTATTTTTGTTGGTCTTCTCAAGGGGAAAGATGGTAGTTCAAAGATGTTTGCACAATCAGCATGTTGCTAGAATTTACAGCAACATATATTTTGCATATAAATAAGTAAATTACTTGCAGATCCACCTTTAACCACATGCAGGGAAGAAAGCTCTCATCATGTAAATTGCTTCAACAGCTGTTCAGGTTTTTTTAGAGATGCAAGTTGTACATCAGAATCTCAGGCAACAGAACTTCTGTCCTTTAGGGACAGAATATCTGAACACTAGGTGCAAGTTTTCTACAAAACTGTATGTTAGTATTATTCATAATAACACATTAGCTAATTTGAAAAGTTTATTTATATTCTTACTTGTCTAGGTTTTCCAGCAATGACTGGCAGACTATTGTCAAATATCCAGCCTCCACTGCATTATGAGACACATCTAAAACAAATAAATATACCGCAGGCTGAGGAGGACGAAGCTACAAAGTAAAAAAAAAATAAAAATAAAAAAAAAAGTTCACAAATCATATTTAAAGAAATGTTAAAAACGATTAGTCATAACAACGGGAAGTGGGAAAAGGGAATACTTAGAAAAAACCAAGGTATACGTTACACAGTAAAACTGATTAACTAACTAGAAGTCATGTGGACAGACTTAACTAAAATTCCCAGTAATAAATATATATAAAAAAATATATAATATATATATAAATATATAATGTTATGCTTCCAAACAGAAATTTGGTATTTTTAGTCTCTCCTTCCCCTTCCAACAGTTAACTCAAACACAACTCTTTCATACCAGATACGGAATTCACTCTTCAAAACACAACTGTTCTTTCAGTATGTGCACAATGCAATCCATTAAATGGAATTATTAAAATATTTTACCTACATACTTCTCCCAACCACGTAACAAGCTGTATTTATTCATTGCCAAATGTCTTGGCCACAGTATTCAAATTCAAAGACAAGAAATCTATTTCTGCTATTATTAATGTCATTATGAACAGGGCCTTTTCTCGGGCCTTGTTTATCTTTCTTGAAGACTACTATCACAGCAATTGTAGATTGACTCCTAGTTAGAATAATTTATATCATAATTACCAACAAAAAATTTGAACCCAACTTATTTCCCTCATTATTCCATTAGTCTTTCAAAGTGTCTTCAAAATGAAGGAGAAACCCAAAACCCACATTGCATCAAACTTAAACCATACTAACGCTACATTAAACTACACTGGACAACTACATGCATTGCAATTGCATCTAACTATCTACATTTACTAGAACTCAAAATAAGTATTTTACTATCATATGGTGTTAAGAGGACCTTCACAGGAAAATGAATACACACCACTGGAGCACTAAGCAGCATTAACTGCAAATGCATTTATATTAACATGCATTATTAATAATTGGTGTTGAAGCTACCATTAAAACTTTTTTTACCATATAGTCCGAGGAAGCAATGAATTCCACAGTAGAATTTTGGACCTCTGGCCGTTTGTGAGGCTCTCCATAAGATCGTGTCAGAGGATTATACATAAATTCTTCAGGAACTATAAACAACAAAAAAATTTGGGTTTATTTTTTCAAGAAAGTTTATATATTTGTCAGCAAATAAAAAGTATTATGGCAGCCAAAGGAAAGGGAAACTAATGCAGACATTTCAATTATCACTAACAACAGGAAAAGACTTACATTAAGGATACATAAAACAAAGGAACTTTTCAAGCATCTCAAGCAACAGCAAAGTTAAATAACTGGAAACAAAAGAAGGCCTATTTCAAACAACAGTATCTCTCCAGCTTTAAAACACCACTGCAAATAGAGCATTTCACAATAACAACAAGCTTCGACTTCTACTGTTTCTCATAACCTCTGCCCTGGATCACAGACAGTATCGCTGTCATCATGTTTCCATTTGTATGTTGCAACAACAGTCTATGGAATATGTTGATTCTATTATAATCAGGATAATATGATTACATTTTCTCTGTCTCCCAGAAAACTGCAAAACCACCTTCTGCTTCAGAAAATGCACAGAACATTTGACTTACGATCCAGAGCTTTTTTTAAAACAAACAAACAAACAAAACATCTTTGGAACACTGTCATTTTAATCTACATTTTAATCTAAAGCATCCCATGGACTGATATGATGCAAATACTTGAAAGAGATTTTATTAATGCAAGCTTCTCTTGCTACAAAGACTCACCATCGTTAACTCTATAGCACAGATTGCACTTCCACCTCCTTTGATCAATGAAAGAAACAAAAGGGTTGATATATGTCCTGCAGGATCTGCATCGCACTATTGTACTTGATGTTATTACTGGTAATTGCTAAAAAGAAACAACAGAAAACTGTAACGAAGGCACACAATATATTTTATAGAAAACATTACAGTTTAGTACTGTGCATAAAAGCTTCATAAGACTAGATATTCTATCATCTTTCCTTTTATCTTTTTAGCTAATTTTCTTAGAGTAATTATGATGTCCATTAAAAATACCCTTCCCTTTAAAAACAGGAGAAATAATATTTATTATCTTAATCCAATCACACAAATCAGAAGTTGTAATAAGATCTTTAATGAAATTACTTTAAATTACACTGCTACAATGACACAGCTACTATAGTAACAGGAATAATGAAAGACAGGATAACTTTGTGTGATTAAACGTGACAGAGAGCAAACCTTACAATAAGAGCACACATCATACGTAAAGAAGTCAAATCAAACAGTTATTTACCTTTTCACATAAATACAAATAAATTAAATGGAGAGAGACTGCTTAACACTTACAATCAACCCTGCGTTGTGTTCACCTTCTACTGACAGCATTAATCATGCCAGTAACACATTCAACATAAGCACTTGTCTCCAAGAGGGCACTGTAAATACCTTTTCGAGAGGTATCTGACAGTTCTGAGCCCAACACAGAATAGGAAATTCAGAGCTTCAGAGAACCATTGGCATGCAAGGATTTCCAAGAATTTTGAAGGACTTGTCCAAAGCTTTTCCCTCATGAATTAAAATGAGGTAGCAAATCGAGGTTTTTTTTCTCCTTCTCCTAAGTCCCAAACAACTTAGGCCTTATAGTTCATTATATTTTATTGTCTGAACAAAAATAAGACAAATGTGTATATTAAGTACATATATTAAAAAAAGAAAAAGTAAGCTACTATACCGTTAGGTCTCTGAAGGGATGTAGCAACAAACCTAAAGGAAGTTTAGCTTTGTTTAACAAAGCCTGTGTCTGTGGAATATTTGTCAATGTACATCGAAACGAACTGAAAAGAAAGAAAAACATTATGTTGAAAATAGAATTTTAAAAGATGTTTAAAACATTGTGTTAACACCTGATCTTAAAGAAATCTGAAATCTAAGAAATCCTGTTTTACAAAGCTCATTTAATAAATAAAAGTGATGAATCAAAGAGATTAAAAAAAAAGCCTTCTAAAGAAACAAAACAAAAATATACTCCCCCATTCCCCAGTTTAGTAGTTCAGCAATGCAGGTATATCAAACTTGCAATAAGGAGGTAAAACTGCTTTAGGTACAATGCTCAATGTAAAATGCTGCATTTTTTATTAATTATAAAGAACTTTTTAGGGGGATGAAGGAACTAAAGAAGGAATACAGTATTTGCTAGTTCTCAAAAAATAATACTGCTTGGAACTAGATGATCTTAATGTCCTTTCCAACCCTAACTATTCTATTATTCTATAAAACAGTACAAAAGGATCTCAAGTACTGAGAAAGTCACAATATTTTCTTCTGCATAAAGTGGAAGGTGAGCTTAAAAGATAAAATAAGGTCACTAAAAAATCCCAATGCACAAAGAGTGCTGTCCAAAGTGTTCCATACATTAGAATCACTTTGAGACCTTCCTCCATTTTCTGATTTCTGTTTTCTGATGGGACATGCATTGTCACTAGGGTAGCAAGCTGAATTAGTGTGGGGCAATGATTAACACTTGCTTTGTAATTAGAATTAAGATTTTCGAGGGACAGCAGTTTCCATTGTATCTAGCGGCACCCGAGTTGGGACAGTAAAGAGTACTGATTAATGTTAATAGGAGGTAAAAATCACAGTAAAATGTGTTCAGAGTTCATTCAGTGTATTTAGACATGATCAACACAATTTTCTGAAAAAAAGTCCTACACAATATTATAAAAATATTCTGAGATGTACTGCATGACAATAAGGAGTTTATTAATAGATTTTTTCTTTACATGGATAAAACAAAGCAAAGATTAAGCAAATCTGATGTTGTAGTAAGTGAGCCACATTCAGTGCACTCTGATGGCAGGATTATTTCAACCTTTATGTAGGGATGTAGAGGATAAACTTATTTTCAAGTGAGTTAAATTAGCTCATTACAAAGATTTAAAGCCAGGAGTCAGTTTAGACTTTTTTGACACTATGCATAATTATTAGTCACTGGAAAATGCTGGTCTAGACACAGTACACTTACTCTGGACTGCAGTTTAATTTCCTAAGATCAGAATTCAAGTTAGGCACAGGGGCTGGAACTGAAGATACAGGCAAAATATTTCTATCTTGTGTGAGGTTTACTGGTCTCAAGCTTTCTGGCTGCTGACTATGCTGTAAACTTAACCCTCCTATGGAAGAGGACAGCTGGTTCACACCTTGATATTGCTGAAAAAAAGTGAGAGCATTGCAAATGGGTAAATACACAGTCATGTTTAAATAACAACCTTAAATCCTCCTGTAATCCCAATTCTTCCAGACATGTTTTAAAAAAGATACAGCAGTAATTAGTAACATACCCAAACAAGAGAAGAGTTGTATGGTAAAAATTAAAAAAATGCTAAGACAAAATTGACATAACACCCAAATAAGTATCATTGGACAAAACTCAAATTCATTATATAAATCAACACTGGGGTTCACACATAAAACTTCAACCTTTCCAGGCAAAAGAAAAGAAGTTACTAGAAGGCTGACAATTCTGCCCCCCCCCCCCCCCCAAAGGTTACAATGTAACTTTTCCAAGCTACAAAAACTTTAAAAACATATTTATTTTTAAATTAAAACCAAAACACTATAAAAGAGGAGAAAAGGTTAGGTTAGGTTGGAATGCATGCTTGAGGTCTGGCAGTCGAACACCCAGCTCAAGCAAGGCTAACCTCAAAGTTAGATCATGTTGTTCATAGTCTTGTCTAGCTGAGTTTCAAAAATATCTAAGGATTGATGATTTCACAGCATGATCTGTTCCCCACTCCTATTCTGAAGAATTTTCCTTTATAGGTCCAACCAGAATTATTGGGTTTTGCTCTTTTACTTTGTACTTCATTGTGTTTCTTCATGGTTTCCTATCAATACACTATAGCTCTTTGAAATCCCAAACATTAAAGTTGTGGATGCTGGTAATAAGTGGTGAAGCAAAATTGTTAAGCATAACTTTTTGGAGATATACTTAAAATTTTAATTCAAAAGCATTCTAGTAAGAAGTTAGGATCCAGAACTATGATATCAGTATTACACTTAACATTTATTGTCTCAGAAATTATAAAAAATAAAATATGGACACAAGTAAAAAAAAAAAAAAAAGGAAATAAAAAAATATATCCTGTAGGAAACAGTTTTCCTATGCAGTTACTTCATTAAGTAACTTCTCAATTAAAAATACAAACCTGTGTATAGTGCTGAAACCCAGGATGGTGTCCTGGATTACTGGGCTGCACAGGAGTAGGCGCTGCATTTTGGTAGCCAGGCTGCAGTGTTGGATATCCATAACCAAAGGGCTTGGAAGCTTTTGGTGTTTGGGGGGCTGATGAAGCAGGAACTGGGCTGCTGGTCACAGAACGTGTCTCTGGAAGAAAAAAAAAAAAGCAAAACCCACAGGTACTGAATTATTTTTTAATTGAAGTATTACTACCTTTTTTTTTATTTAAATGTCAAGTCCTAAATGCTTAACCAATAAAACTTCCATTTTAAGTTTCTGCATTATCTATTAAGTTGTGTATCTGCACTGACTAAATAAATTATCAGCTACTGCAATTACGCTGTTCAAGAGGCTATACATGGGAAGACAATCACAGACCTAGGCAGCTACTAACAAAAAGCTATCTTATCCGAGGAAAAAAATAATAAAAATAATAATAATTAAAAAAATCAATCAAATCAACAGATTAACAAATTTAAACTTGATTCTGTTACTCTTCATGCCTTCAGGAGAACCAAAATGGTTAGTTATTACCTGAGAAATTAGAATTCGTAATCCCGCATCCGTGCTTCTGCTATCCACATGCCTCTAGCTTCAGTGTATGAGCTAGACCATATGTGGATAGCAGTATCAGCATTTTACTTGACATTTCACTTTACACAGAAACCCATCAAACTAGGCAACCTACTGTGACATTCTCAGAGGACAGAGCAGTCTAAAAGAATCAGAGGGAGAGACCCCCAAATTCATCCAATTATTAACTGCATTGAACAGCATCTTTTCCACCTGCTCTCATATGGCAGCTCCACAAACTTCAGGATTGAGGTAGTCTGCAAGCAGGTTAATTTAGAACAGACCTGACATTCCTGGTATTTTTAGAGATGAAAATAAGCAAAATAGCAATTTTTTTTTTATCATTTAAAGAAAGAAGAAAATAACCTGATTCAAGCATGTCTGCAAGCTGATATCCTTGATGTCTCAAAACTTCAATGGTATATCAACTATTACCAATTACTAATGTCAACACAATCAGGCATATAGTATAACCTAGAGAAAGCTGTCTGCTTTCATATGGAGCATAATTTCAGCATTACCCTCAATATTGCAATGGAAAATATGACTTATGACACAGGAAAGTTTTATCAAATGGTTACTCCAACTTCAGTGTAAAAACTGTGAAGAGCGATTAAAAAAGCCAGGTATATTCTGTCTGCTGATTGCCCCCACGCTGTTCATAAGCACTTCCTTCCACCTACTTGTTAATTAACAATAAGCAGCACTCAGAATACAAAAAATTCATAAACAGTAAATATGTAAGTCTTTAAACAAAAAATTTTCATAATGAGTATGTAATAAACTACTTACCTGGATAGCCACCTCCTTCCAGGGCATCATAATTGTTCAGAACAGGAGAGGCACTGCTTGTAGTAGAGGAACTATCAATTGCTGGGGGGGAGGGGGAATAATTTAAAGTTAGGTGCTTCAGAAATAGCAAATTTTTGAGAAATAAAGAGACTGAGATTTTTTTCCACAAAACTTTGGTAAGAAACTGTCAAGAAAGATCCTGGGAAAGAACAGCACTTCAGCCCTAAGGCTTGACAGCTGTTACTACTGCAAAGAGAAGGGGGAGGAAGAGAAACAATCGACATGATACTAAAACAAGCAAGCAAGCAAGCACATGCCCAAGAAATAGTAAGAGAGAAATCAATGGGAAAAGGACAAAAACAATGAAAAGAGTTGTTTCTTGAAATAAAAAGTATTTTCTATGAAACTGCCTAGGCTACATCAACTGAAGCCTTGCACAACATTTTTAAAACAATCTCGATCGTGACTTCCTTCATAACTGCAACCAACAGAAGATTCTTATCATCTTCAGAGTACGCACCATCTCCACCTTCAAGCAAAACTAGCAAGTATATAATTCTTTCCTTCTTTCTGTACTGTTGTAATTAAGAGCTTGTTTTGTTTTCAATATAAGGCTTCTGTTTTCCACAGAACTTGGTAAGAGGTCCCAGCAAGTACTTTTGCTAGATGAAAAAGTAACTATGTAAAAAGCAACTACATAAAAAGCAATCATGTAAAAGTAAATAACAAAAGTTAACTAGCCAAAAGTAATAAAGTACAAAGGTACATACATAGTTGTTAATACCAAAGAGAAGCTTAATGCTCAATTTTTAGTTCACTCTATGCATATAACTTGAATGTCTTACTGTAAAAATACTGCAAACAAAAATATATTTAAAAACATTTCTTCCAGCGTGACTTCACATACATTTCCAAAGAAAAAAGGCCAAAGACATTAGAACACCCCGAGCCATGAAGTGCCACAGAAAAGAAGTATATTTAAGATTTCAAAAAAGACAATTATATATATAACTTTTGTGACAGAACATACTTAGAAGAGATTTACTGATACTGCTCTATTCAGAAGGATCAACTGCGCCTACTCAACTGCGATCCCACCACGAAGCTGAAAGTATATTAGGGGAGAAATTCAGTGGGGGAACATGAGAGATTTGATCCCACTTCAATTGAGATTTCCAGGTTAAGAGACTCCTGCATATGGAAACGTAAAGCATTGCTGACATCTGGGACACACATTAATACCATAGCGACATCGTGACTGTATAGATTATTTCTGATCATTTTGCCTTTAAAAGCATTCAGATAAGAAACAGAAAACTATTCCAAAAAACCCAGAACACTAACAGTGCATTTTATTTTAAATATATTAACATAATGAAATTAACACAGTTAGTTTTCAGATTGTTCTTCACTATAAATTTCCCTTTCTTGACCTTAAAGTTTATAAAAGAACATAACTGCAAGATTTATTTTCCTACCAAATTTAATTATTCCTTCTACTCTAGAAGCTTAAGGAAACAGGATTAGCTATTTTTATCCTGAGCAGAAACACAGCTTGTAAAGGTTTGGCAAGTCCTAGTACACAAAAGCCAAAACATACTTTTATTATTTCAAGAAGATCAAGATTTAAGAATTTTCAAGAAGTACATTTTTTTTCTCAGCAGAAGCTAGTTCCGCATTTCAAAAAACATACCCAGAGGTTATAAGCACAGCTGTGAACATATAAAACACTAGTTCAAGCTCTCCGACTTCACCACTATGTCACTCTTTAGAGTTTTTCCCACAGTAAATTGCACTCATAAACTTACATCCACCTATAATACAATTTGATATAAAACGAGTTTGCTCTTTTCCTAGGAAGACATTAATGATAGTGATTTGCAAAGAAATATTATAGACTTCCCAAGCTCTGCCAGAAAAATTAATAGAAACGAAAAAAAAAGGAGCGTGACCAGCAGGTCGAGGGAGGTGATCCTGACTCTCTACTCTGCTCTTGTGAGACCTCACTGGGAGTATTGTGTGCAGTTCTGGTGTCCCTGACATAAAAAGGGCATGGAACTGTTAGAACAAGTCCAGAGGAGGGCCACGAGGATGATCAGGGGACTGGAGCACCCCCCGCGTGAAGATAGGCTGAAAAAGTTGGGACTGTTCAGCCTGGAGAAGGGAAGGCTGCCTGGAGACCTCATAGCAGCCATCCAGTATCTGAAGGAGGCCTACAGGGATGCTGGGGAGGGACTCTTCATCAGGGACTGTAGTGAGAGGACAAGGGGTAATGGGTTCAAACTCAAACAGAGGAAGTTTAGACTGGATATGAGGAAGAAATTCTTTACTGTAAGGGTGGTGAGGCACTGGAATGGGTTGCCAGGGAAGTTGTGAATGCTCCATGGCTGGCAGTGTTCAAGGCCAGGTTGGGCATAGCCTTGGGGGGCATGGTTTAGTGTGAGGTGTCCCTGCCCCTGGCAGGGGGGTTGGAACTAGATGATCTTCAGGTCCTTTCCAACCCTAACTATTCTATGATTTTATGATTCTAATTTGACAAATATATGAAAGAATATATTTTTAAAGCATGCTATAAGTAAAAATAATGCAACTTAGTCATACTTCTATTACTACTACTACAAAAAAAAAAAAATCTATGCATCATTTCTGACATACAAAAAAGTTCTAGCCAGAAAGTATAATCTCAGATATTTTGAAACATAAAGTCTGTCTAATTTAAAATAAGATAGTGAATCCTATTTCTGAGTATCTCGCATACTGACTGAAGACCTGCCACTTCCAAGTCTTGGCTTCGAAAGAACTTTCAGATTCTGTAAGATACTCTCGAAAACTGTCAGACCTACAAGAATTATGATGTGTCCTATTCTACTCTCCACTGGAAAACAAGTAGTTGACCCAAAACCAGCGAGAGTTGTACAGCTTTCTGCAAACCAAACATGGCTTCAAACTCCACACTGGTCACATGTGTCATGGAGATCTCACAGGTTCTCCAG
Source organism: Ara ararauna (assembly GCA_028858755.1). NCBI lineage: Eukaryota > Metazoa > Chordata > Aves > Psittaciformes > Psittacidae > Ara > Ara ararauna. The sequence continues at coordinate 58,082,655 of CM054376.1, read as the reverse complement.
CAATAAAAAACCCCAAGATCTACAAAATTAAAGAACAGTTTTCCTGGGCTTAAACTAAGCTACAACAGCTGTAAAAGTTTATTTGAGCATAACAAGGACTAGACAAGAAAACATATTAGGAAGACAGAAAAAATGTTTTGTTAAGAATATTAGGAAACACTGCTTGGGCAAAAATAATACTTAGAACATGCTTTTACAGTTGTTATTTTACCAATATAAATTTTGCTTTCAGAGTTTTCAAGAACTCTTTAGCAACATAGTCAAAGATCTAACTGGTAAGAGTGATAAAAAAGTGAGAAGCTGCACAAACAGAAGCTAAGCAAACAGATGTCCAACACCTATTCTTCATAAAAACAGTGGCAAAGCCTGAGCTAGAAACCTGTCTACAAAATGTAGTTAGGGCTTAAATTAACTCCAGAGACAGGGCATAAAACAGGATGCTTATTAATCAGGAAGCCTACATATTGAACTTGTGCGTCCTTTCACTCTTTTGCATAAGAAATTGAAAACCAATGATATCTCAAAGGTTACAGGCTTTATCAAAGTACAGGACTTGAGAAAGATGGGAGGGAGTATGAAAACTTTGTCTCTGGTAGGTTTAGGAAACAAAGTAAGGAGACAAAGACTGTAATTGCTAAAAAATAAAAATATCTGACATTTCCTTTGATAGGAACCTTTTCACTGGATTAGGCAAAAAATTCAGTAGCTAGCTCTGCAATAAAAAGCCACCAAAAGCCAGAATGCTCTCCTGGCTTTTGTAGACTACTCTTTAGAACGCAGAATTCAAACAGCAGCTGTATCACAACAGCCAAAGCAAACTTTATATCCCAAAGTAGAATTGTTTTCTGTTATAGTCTAATTGGACCCACAGCTTTAGAAAATAAAAATAATTACAAAGTATCCTTAGATTTAAAAAGTGGAGTCATTCTAGAGTTACTACCCATAATTTAATACTAACACTGAAGCCTGTTGAAAGATCAATTGTGTTAGCACACAAAGGAAGAAACTGAATCAATTATTTGCAATAGTCAGAATTACACCGGATATCCAAACTATCTTAATACCTGTGCTCCCCTAGGATGGGGGTAATAATATCACTTATATTGATACTACTGCATCCTCCAAATATTGTCTTTCTCTAGCTAGAACAATGACAAGTGTCTTTGGCTGAAAATGCCTTCCTCCTAGGAAAAACAACAACAGCAACTACTTTCTTCCAATGTTCTAATTATTCAACGTAACAGTTGAATCCATATTATCCAAATTGATAACATGAATCCACCACACTGTTCTTAATCATGACTTGGATGTCATCTGTATTTTGCTCCACTCTTCATGATACCATGTGCGCTAAGATATTTTCACAGTACTCTAGCTTTATGATTATTTAAATACAACTCAGAATCATATGGCACTGCTTATTTTTTCTGCCTAGCTACAATATGAATTACAAGCTTAAAGTAAAAGTTAACAAAAGTTTGCTAACCCCAAATTGCACACACAAATGGGAATAGTGTATCAGCACAAGATACATGCAATTGCAATTACTTCCATCTGTCAACAGAGGTAGAAGTCTAATGTTTAATTTCAAGAAGCTTTTTACAGTGTTACTATGCACATATAGATTGTCAAGGCTTTTCTTTAAGTTAGAAGAAAATGTTAGCATCCAAGTAACTAAGGTGGTGAGAAACATCAAACGCAAAGCCAGGCCATTCTGACAAAATACAGGCAGAACCCTTGCAACCAGGAACATAACATTTCAATCAATCAGGACAAGCTGCTTCATAAAAAATAAATTAAAAAAAAAAAAGTAAGCAAAAGTTCTTGAGTTCCCTACAGAGCAAAGATGTTAAAACTGAACCTACATGCTCGATGATAGAGACATACCTCAAAAGAAAAAAAAAAGCAGCACAGATTAATTTACTATCTTAAAAATCACACTTATTATCTTTCTATATTTACTTTACTATCTTAATTGTAAGAGTTCCCTATGAGTAAGATGAGAAACAGCTAAATACAAACTAGTATCTAGTTGCTTCACATAAGCAATTACCAGTCTAAATTCTAGAGCTAGTTACTTTAAGAGTTTAAAACCTGTAAATCAAAGCTTTAAAAATAAGGGAGACTTGCAAGTTGTGACTACTACTTTGTTAGCTATATAAACCAACTGATATTAATATGAGAAAAGACAACCACCTGCTGACTACTACTGAACTCCTTTCTGTTACTATGGTAAAAAAACCTGAGAAATTTCTAGTTAACTTGATACATGACACATCAGAGTGACGTTTTATCTTAAAGGAAAAAAAGTTTCAGGGGATGGAAATATGGAACATGACTTGAGTAGGAAGAGAACAAGATACTGATGTAAAGCTAAAGCCAACCTGCTTCCTCATCCTCCTCATCCTCTTCCTCATCATCTGAACTTGATGACAAGGGAGCTGGTGCAGAGCTAGCTTGATTATTAACATATCCACCATACTGCATGCCTGTGAAGTGGAAAGCACAAACATAAGAATCAGACAGACAGGAAAGATGAGAAATGAAAGTCACAAATCACTGCATTAAAAGCAAGAGAAATTAGCCGTTCTAGAGAAAATCCCAACATGCAAAAAGTTAAATCAACAACCCTAGACTATAGGGCTGTAGTTCATATATGAACTATATTAGCAGTACAACAGAAGCAGTTTTTAGTGTGCTAGTTTAGCAAAGTATTAGTACCAGAGGTTAGCAGGAAACTTTATATATGTGTGTGTGTGTATGTGCATGCATATCAGGAAGTTAACATACAGAGACTTTTTATATAAGTACTTAATATCAGCTTGTCCACTGGAGTACTTTCAGAAGTTAATATCTAGAAATAAATTATCTTCCTCCTAGATAAATTTTTATTGTGCTACAAAAACATTAATATTGAACTTTTGCTTGGCACATCTGTCCCTTTTAAGACAAGAACAATTCATGCTGGAATTCTGAACAGTATCAAAAATTAATGAAATATACTGCTGCTGCAATATGTGAGAGTACAAACATGTACCTCTGCAACAGCCAGTGAAATTTAAGATGGGTAAATATGAAAACTTGATTAGTCTTATTTTTAAGTTAATTCCTAAATTCAGGCTCATAGACCCATATTTAAGCACTTAAATACATTATTCACTTTAAAGATCTGGTGACAATGCAACAATTGTTAACACTGTTATCTCCAAATAATAATCTATAAAGTTTTTTTGGTACTCATTTGGAGATTGCTGGTTGCTTGGCTGGGTTTGTTTTTTCTTGGTCTGGTTTATATATATTTTCTTTTTCTAATTTGTGTGCATGGGTTTGTTTTGTTTTGCGGTTTTATTTGGTTTTGTTTAGTTTTTTAATAATATCTACCTGAGCACATGAACAATACACAAAAGCAACACATACATATAGTATTTTAAAACAGAGTAAAGCACGCAGCAATGGCTTAGAATTAATTTTCTACATTACTCATTAATGATGCAATTTCAGCACCTCCAAGAAATCTTAACTTTTCCTTGTCATGAGGTAGGGTTAGCAAGGATTTTAAATGGTCTGTAGTCATATTTAAATACATGCAAATGACTGCTGCTTCTCTTAGCAATCCAATGGATTGCTGTAACAAGAAAATATCCTAATTCTTCAAAGCTCTTCAAAATTGTTCAGACTTTTGAGAACTTCGGATTTTTTTTTTTCCCTGTGCACTGTGGCACCATGAGTGTATTTTGTTTTAACATTATAAAATACTACAGAAGTGTCATATGTTATGCAGACTCTGAAACCATCACAGTAATAATCTCCCATCCACAACTTAAATCAACTATATCAACTTGTATTTTACTTAAAATACAGGCTAAAAATGCTGTTAGTTTAATGGATTTTTAAAAAGGTAAGGCAAATGGACCCAAGAGGACCACTTCAATTTCACTTCTGAAAAAACAACAGAATGTAGGTGAAGAATACCTATTCAGTGTAAAAAAAAAAAAAAAAGAGCAAAACTGTATCACAACATTCTTGAGAAGCTGAACTTTCATACAGAAGTTAGTGAGACTGACATGATTACGTTTACTCTAATGCATTAATACTCATTTGATTCCAGTCGACTTTCTCCACAATACAAGTAGTTACAATGATAAAGACAAAAAAATAAAAAAATCAAGCCAAGTGCGACCTAGGAGATACAAGGCTTCAGTTTCTTTATATTGCTAAAACACAGAACTAACTCAAGTGAGTCACAGTCCCATCTTTTATGAAGGCTACTGGATGCAGTTGAAAAGAGGTTTCAAAAAAACCCCAAACCCAATATTCTCTGCACAAAACCAGACTACAGCCAAGGAGGCTATGTCTTTTCTCAGGCCTGGGACAGCTACTGAGGGAAAAGACAAAACAACTGCATTATTGTGAAGGAAAACAAAACAACTTAAAATGATTAACATGCAAGTAAAAGGGGAAAAAAAGTCAGGATGATAAGAAAAAACACATTTTAACACAGAAAGCCAAAATAAAAGAAGATGGCCACAGTGAGAGAGTGCAAAGACAGACCTCCAAGAAATACCACGTACACAAATAGGAGAAGAAAAATCTAGCTGCAAATGGCATGCCAATGCCAAGCATAGGCAGATGAGACAAGACTGAATTAGTTATTTTACTAATATTACTTTGGAGTCTTTGGAATGTTTTTGGAAGAAAAAAAACTCCAAAACAACCAATCCAACTTCTGCTAAAACTCCCACTTTTCCAGTCACTGGTCACACACACAACAGACGCACGTGTCCAGAAAGAATACAGAAGGAGATTAAAAAATATGCTGGTGACACAGAAGTTTAGGAATCATGGACTACGTCCCTATGAATCCTCTGGCTGGTTAGACTCGTAACATCCTTTTAAGTTTGCACAGATTAGTTACTTCATTGCCAGCAGTACTACAAATTTCTGACTTTAGGATACTCCTGCGCTGGCCTAGCACAACTGCCCAGCCACAAAAACAACCTGAGAACTGATCTGACTGAAAAATAACTTAGTTTAAAAGTCACTCTCAGCTGGAGACGCATCCCATTCTGGTTCACTGCCAAGCAATGCCACCAGTAGGCGATCATGGGGGAGAAAGTAGCCAGAAATGGGTGGCTGAAGACAGCAGTTCTAAGTGCCACCATGTGCCTAACCATGATTTTTGTTATGATAACTCACTTCTGCTTAGTATCTTATATAGAGTTACTAATAATGCGAAAATCTCCCACCCTTAGAAGTGCAAAAGCTTACTCTGAAATCATTATTTGAGTGAATTACTTCACTGGTCTGGCTTAAAATGTAACCACATATTTAAATTATCACAGATTTCTTGCACTGGAAACTTACAGATACAGCTACCAATGTACCTGTAATATAATAATAACACTTTATCCTACTGTATTTTACAGACCCTACAAATATAGGTGGAAAGACATAAAGGGGTAAACTGGGCTAAGAACTCATTTACCTATGAAATAAACTAACTATTTAGGTATGTTTCATACCATGAAAGACTTACAAAACATACATTTTATGCGGCTTAAATTTCATAATGGAGCCCAACTGAAAATTAAATAAGCACATGCAAAAATAAACTATATTCTGAAGATCTTTAACTGGCTCTCTACCCACAACACACATATATTCAATGAATTTACCACAGTATTAAGATCGTTAATATTACAAACTGTAGTCCTTACAAAACAAATCCTACTCCATTCTTAAATATTTAAACTTCTGACAACTTATCTTTACGCTCCTCACACAGGTATAGAGCTGGTTTTAAAGTGTGTTCATACACATAGTGCATTATTATTCGCTTATATGGAAATATTTGAATTCAGTGCATTTGGTAGTGACCGCAGTGATTTTTATTTAACGTACTAAGTATTCACACATTATATAGGAATCACTGCAAGAACATATGTATTGCACATCAAGGCAAGCATAGTTAAACAGCTAAAATAACCATGTTTCTAATGAGAAAAAGTATGTGATTTCTCCGGAAGATGAAGCAACAGCTTTTCCTAGCAGGCACATCTACAGTATAAATTCCACCTCATACCAAAATCAACTATGAAACTGTGCAAGAGCCAAGCACAGTTTCAAAACCTGATTTATCATTTTCCCTTAAATGTCACACTGTACATAGGACTTTATAGCAATGAAGAACTATCCTTTTGCCTATAAGATATACAGAACTGATTCACAGACAACCTGTTTTTTCACATTCTCCAATCCACCAGGAAAAGAAGGACATTGAGGAAAAGAGGAAATTTTAATGTTTATGTCAGAGGATTTTGAAATTCAAGAATAAAAACCCATTCTGTGACAGGCGCACTCATCACGCTTTTGAGAATTATTTTTGAACACTAAATGTATCCAACTGTTTGTGACAAAATTAATGCCTACTTCCTCACACACTGAATAAGAATTTAAAATTCTGAAATAACTGAGAGAAAACACAGCCTCCCCACCCCCTAAAAAACCCAACCAAACAAATCAGAACAGTACATTAGATATAGAATATTAAATACAGCAATGTGTAACAGTCAAGAGACAAATCAAACCATAAGGGCAGAATCCGCATGGCTGAAGACTCAACTGATTCTTTTGTTACTTTTAAAACTTTCCTCCAAGAAATTAAATTAGCGAGCAGCTTTTTAGAAGAATGAGGGAATTAAAAGAAGAGGTTTTGAGGAACAGACATGTAAGACCAACAAGACAAACAAGCTAAAGGAGACATATGGCCAAACAAAATCACAACAGAAAAGCTAAGAGAAACTAGAACCAAGGTGGTATACAATAAGAACACAAAGGGAGCATGAAGAGATGAGAAAGGTGTACTCCAGTCATACAAGCACAGAAAGGCAGCAGTAAAGGTTCCAAGGTGTGCACGGGGAACAGGGCAGAAATCTGTACTGTAACTTCCCATTCCCTTTTAGTACCTTCCTGAAGGCCCGGCTCCGGTGACTGTGTAACAGAGGGTGAAGACTGTGGCTTGGAAGAAAGGCTCGGAGCAGGGGTCCTTACTGGTGAGATCACAGGAGAGGAAGCAGATGTTCCAGCCCCAGGCTTGGTGAACAGAATGCTCTGGCTCACAGAATGCACAGGCTGTGAAGAATCAACACCACCTGAAGACAACAGCAGAAAGCAGGAATACTCTGTATTTGCACAATTACACAATAAAAGCAATCACATTTGATTTCACAGTAATTGCAAAAATAATACAGCACTTCAAACAAGTTTATACAAAAAAGTTGAAGGTTTTTTTATTAAACATAATGTTAAGAATCCATTAAAATGAAAAAAACTGCTCTGACAGCTAACTGCAAAAAAGGAAAGCATGATATAGTAAGATCAAGATTAAGCAAAAGCTAAAATGATCCATTTTTCATCAATCCCCACAACTCCATGTCCTCACAGGTTCCTCTTCCCAGGTAAGAGGAATGCAGTCCATGTGGGATAACTCCCTTTCAATATTCCTCCCAGAGATGGGAAACCTGAAAGTCAGCAGTGTAGTAGACCAACATTCTGCTTCCTCACAGGGCTGGTACTTTGCGATTTTGATACTCAATTATGAGACCTATATTCCAAGCAGTCTGTTTCAATCAACCCTGAGTATTCCACAAAACTTCTGATGTGTTTCAAACATCTGGACCAGATATAATCTGCTTAAAAAAATCAAGATTAGTGCTTTGAGAGATCTGACACAGTTCAGTTGAAATTCCTATCAGATAAGGATAACATAACTTCAATTATGTTAGCTTTTAATAGAGTCACTCCTTGTTTATGAACTGAAAAAATTCATCATATAGACTCTTCCCAAAATCCTGACAGACAAGCTGTTAAAAATAATTGTGAGGAAATTTGACCAATACTACTTAGTAAACAGAAATTAAGCAAGAAAAAAATTCACTGTTTGTACTCATTTAAGTTTCAGAATTCACTGGATGATGCACCTGTAATATTAACTTTGCTTCCTTTGCACATATAGCAGCATAGTTCATATATTCCCTGACTTTTCCTTGAGTAATGGAGTTGATATCTGGAAAGACTTTATGAGGAAGTTGACTCTTTTAGAAGGAGCAAAAAGAAGAGACAGCTTAAAATTATTCCTCTGCTTTTCTAATTCACTGCCAAAATTAACAGCATGCATTTTCACCACCCTAATGGAACTTTCATTTATTAAGCAGTTTTCAAATATAATGTTGAGTATACAGACAGCTTTTTCCACAAGTGTTATCAAAATCCAAATTAAAATATGTATTTCTTCAAAGTTCATGGACACAACATTTTCTACTGAAATGTACTTGCTATAGCCTCTGCTTCTACACATTATGTCTTGTGGACTCCCCACAAAAGCATCAGCACCTGTCAGCAGAAATATTCTTGTCAGGGTAGCAACACAGCTCCCTCAAGCAAGACATGCAAGAACACAAGAAAAGTTCTTTGCAACATTACTGGAGTTACCCAGGTTTTGTAGCAGATAGAGTTGTTTATGGGATTATGCTATTTTCCATACTTCAAGTCAATACAGTGATGCTGGCAGCATCAAGCACTGCTGTAAAGCATGCCAGATGCTGTAACGTCAGTGTCACATATTCAAAACCAAAACCAGTTTACACCCAGATTAACTGAAAATGTACTTCCTGCCAAGTACTAGTACCTATTCTCAAGAGTTATCCAAGATATCCTTCCAAAAAAATTAACCTTTTATTTGTACAAAAATCCAAACTCCAAAATTATATATTTATTTGGTGGCTCTGGAAAGCTCTTGAAAGCTGTAAATAACCAAGACCAACGGAAACAGTTCAACAAAGTTAATCTTAAAAAGGAACACATTGTTAGTAGCTATCATCACATAAGACAAATGTATGGTTATGGTAATTATGCTATCAATTTTTTCCTTTTCTTCTGGCAAGTAAGTAACTTGAACTCTGTCATGTAAGTACTAATTAATTTAGGATGGCATATTTTAGCTCAAGACAAAGCTATACTCTAAACTGGTGTTCAGTCCAAGTTTCCCATCAGCTTATCCAGCCAATCAGGCCATATAACATTCCCATCAACCGATGCCATGAGAAGCCAAGAGCTTTGTCAGGCTGTGATAAACATAAAACCCAATCTCACAGACACAGTATTTTCTGGTTTTCGCCTTATGCTCCTCTCACCTTTAATGGGCACTGAAGTCTTCCCTTGTGCCATTCAACCATGAGCATCTCTTGTACTAAAAATGACCAAGTATACCACCTGGTTACAAAAGCCATGTACTAATAAAGCTCTACAGCTAAAAGGTATGTTACAGAAAGAATCTGCAGAGCTGTGCAAATTAGCAGTTTAATTCACCTTTTTCTCTACACACTATCACTCAAAAGTTTTTACTTAATTTCCAACTTGAGACCCATAGGTAGTAGTTAAAGAGCATAGCACCACAGTACCTTCTCAAGTTTTCAGAAGAGATATAAGAACTATTCCTTTTAAGCTGCTATAGCCCACCTCGCCTTCTTCCTCCGCCCCCCCCCCCCCCCCCCCGACATAACATGCAATTTCTACCTTAAGATTTACCACCTCCCTGCAGTTAGGAAGATAGGATGCTGTTGACAACCAAACTTTCTGTATCTCAGCTATAGTCCTTCCTCTTTTACCAACTACACCTGTATTAGCAGATTTACAGGGTTATAACCTACATTCTTATGGAACTGGGGCAGCAAGTACTTTAAATCCTGATTTTAATCCTGACATAAGGGGAAGTATGTGAATGAGATCAAGAAATTAAAGCGTCTCCTGCTCAAGCAGACTGCCTATGATTACAGGACAGTGGACTAGGAAGCAAAGAAACCCCGACCTATACCCACAGAAGGAATTCTTTCTCCCCTTCTCAGGGAAGAGTCCACTAAAATTTAGGCATCCTGGCTGACATCCACACTGACTGGAAAGCATCAAGAAAAATCAGAGTGCACCAACTTCAGTTGAAATAAGCTGAAAAAAACCCCCAACCAAAACCCACTAAGGAAAGCTACTGAGCTAGGAAGACAAAAAGCCTAAATAATACAAAGTGTGCTATCTACACAGCACAACACCATTTCTGGATCTATCTATACCAACACTGTCCTGCTGAAAAATAGAATTTAAGACTAGAAGAGGGTGTTTTTGCTAGATGAAACTAGTTTAAACCAGGAAGCAGAAATATATTTCCATTCTACTTTATTTATACTCCCTAAAGCAAAGAAAATTATCCTCACTGGCTGCTATTTATCAAAACAAGTCAACTTCCAGCAAAAGATTCCTCTTAAAATAAATTTCTTAAGAAATCTCAGCAAGCTTCACTGAAAATACCTCGGTGATTTTAGATTGTGCCTACTGAAGTTTTTGAAAAAGATTTTTGTTGCAGTTCTATGCCCTTACTACATGACATACAGCAGCTCAGGGCTTTGATCTTAATAGTTTCAGCATTCTGAGGGCTTCCTAAGCCCCTACACAAATTGTTTCCTTTAAAAATCCAATTGTCAGTCCAAGGCTTAGAACTTCTCTGATTCAAGTAGAAAACAATTCAGAAATCACCAAACTTTTGAAAAGTTCATGTCAGTCTAAATTTCTTAAGTCCTGATTAAACATAAATTTTATTAAAAACATGACATTCTTCTATAGAAAGAACACTTCATTTTCATCACAGAGAGCTTTCAGTGTTCACTGACTGCACAAAACTGCTATCGAAAAATACATTAAGACAGTAGTGTCCTGAACAACAACAGTATTTGTAAGATTTGTTTATTTATAATTTGAGGGTTGTAAGGGGTCTTCTTTCACAGCACAGCAGCAATAGCAGGAAACTGTCTTACTGGCACTCTGACTAACAGCAGTACACTGTATCAAAACTTTACATGGAACACTCACAGAAAGCACTCTTAGGAATTCCAGTAAATTTTCTTTTTTCCCCAAGCAGTTTTGCTAAAACTATGTACAGAAAAGACTGAAACAGTTTTCCATCATTTTCTTCCTAGAGAACAGTAGGGAGGATTAAATATGCAGAAAAATTACTTCTTACAAAGTACTCCTCATTTCTTTAAATTCCTTGTGTGCTGGACTCAGAGACTTTCCAAGGACATACAAGAGCAGGAAAGCAATTTTCAAGATCCAACTCCTTTTCTGAAAGGCTGCAAACAATTAGAATACTGTACAGGAAATTACTCCATCTGAGAACAAGACAACTGCACTGGAAATTTAAAAAGCATATTAGTGTTGCAAGAAGTAAATAAATTATGCCAGGACAAAACTATTACTATTAAAAAATATATATTATATATTCATATTATTTTATTAATAATTATTATAAGCCAGGTGTTTTAGCAATTGTATTTTTAACATATTCTAGCTACAGACTTAAAAAAAAGTCAGATATTATTGGATGCAGTCTGTTTAGCCCCAAACTTCAAAAATGGTGTCTTTAGAATTTAGTAATAAAACAGCCTGGCTCTTCCTTCAGCCTGCTACGGGCTGCTACCTTTATTTGCTCCTTCCCAGCCAGTAAAAACAGAATCATTTGTGTGCTGAGGTTATACCAGGATTCAGAGGGAAGAGAAAAAAGTTATTCTCCAGATAAATCAGTTCCACAGTCCAGTCCAAAGCACAGGGCAAGCTTATCTCAGCAGCTTTGCAAGCTCACAAAGAGTTAAATGTGGTTTAAGTAATTATGCCTGCAGTCTGGCAAACAAACTTGGTACTGCAATATTACTCAAGAGTAACAGAAACAGTGGATCAGCATTTATTTTTATAACTGAATATAATGTACCTATTATACACCACTACCACAGCCAGTTCGATTATCAGCTCTTTGAAATTCAAGCATACTATTACTATGTTTTCTTAAGGCCACATATTAACTCAGTCACTTCCTTAAAAAGCGCACTCACTGAATTCAGAAATAAGACTATCCATTGCTCATATTACAGAATCATAGAATAGTTAGGGTTGGAAAGGACCTTAAGATCATCTAGTTCCAACCCCCCTGCCAGGGGCAGGGACACCTCCCACTAAACCATGACACCCAAGGCTATGTCCAATCCAGCCTTGAACACCGCCAGCCATGGAGCATTCACAACTTCCCTGGGCAACCCATTCCAGGGCCTCACCACCCTTACAGTAAAGAATTTCTTCCTCATATCCAATCTAAACTTCCCCTGTTTAAGTTTGAACCCGTTACCCCTTGTCTGTCCTCTCACTACAGTCCCTCATGAAGAGTCCCTCCCCAGCATCCCTATAGGCCTCCTTCAGATACTGGATGGCTGCTATGAGGTCTCCAGGCAGCCTTCCCTTCTCCAGGCTGAACAGTCCCAACTTTCTCAGCCTGTCTTCATACGGGACGAGCTCCAGTCTCCTGATCATCCTCATGGCCCTCCTCTGGACTTCTTCCAACAGTTCCATGTCCTTTTTATGTTGAGAACACCAGAACTGCACACAATACTCCAAGTGAGGTCTCACAGGAGCAGAGGAGAGGGGCAGGATCACCTCCCTCGACCTGCTGGTCATGCTCCTTTTGATGCAGCCCAGGATACAGTTGGCTTTCTGGACTGCGAGTGCACACTGCCAGCTCATGTTCATTTTTTCATCAACCAAAACCCCCAAGTCCTTCTCTGCAGGGCTGCTCTCAATCCCTTCTCTGCCCAACCCGTAGCTGTGCCTGGGATTGTTCCGACCCAGGTGCAGGACCTTGCACTTGGCATGGTTAAACTTCATCAGGTTGGCATCAGCCCACCTAACAAGCGTGTCAAGGTTCCTCTGGATGGCATTCCTTCCCTCCAACCTATCAACCGAACCACACAGCTTGGTGTCATCAGCAAACTTGCTGAGGGTGCACTCAATCCTCTTCACAGCCTGGTCAGCTTCACCTTTTACCTTTAAAACAGCTGTTCTTTATAAAAAATACTGTTATGAACAAATCATTAATTTCAAGATAGCTCCAAGGGAAATAAAATTAATAGGCATTCAAATTAAAACTTTCTGTTTTCATTTTCATACAACTACTGCAAATCATTCTATTCTGGAATGATACCTGCAGTCTGTCCAGTCCAGCTGCAGATTTTGCACTCAGAAACAATTTTTTTGGGCAGAGTTTTAAAACTCTAGTCCTTGAAAGAATTCATTTTTATGTTCAACTGTGAAATGCCATTAACTTCAGAAGCTTTTCAAGAAGCTCCCTATTTTAATTTTTTAAACAGTATTTTGTTTCATGTTTTTGAAATATTACAGAAAATTGCACAAAGCACCTCAGAGACAGAATTCAAATATACTAATATTCAAAGTACTCAAACCGAGCTGAACGATGACTCTCTACATCCTAGCCTTGGGGAGGAAAAAAGCAGTACTGAAAATAAATGCACTGTGGGCACAGATTGGATCAGCTTGATTTAAGCTTAGCTAGTTTTCCCAGTCAAACCTTTATCATCATCAAAAAAGCAAAACCATGTTCTTTCATAAGTCTTTGGTCTTAGAAAAAATCAGCTACAAGGACTCCTAAAACAATTCCAATATTAAACTATAATCTGAAATATCAGGCATAAAAAAAGGAAACCTTCTACAGTTCTCTAATCTGTCTCAGCAGAAAAAGAAAACTAGTTTTGTACAGCTTTCAACTGCATGGTCAAAAAATTACCAGTTGAGAAAGAAAAATCAGAATTTTCCTGCACATACTATTGATCTCTCAGAGAGAGAGAGCAAGATGCTTCAGGCACTCCCACACTTATCTCTTCCATTCTTCCTACCAAGTACTGCCTACCCTATGAACTTGTATCAGTTTTCCCACGAAGCAGAAACTGCAGCTACTACCAAGGTCTGAGTGTACTTGTCCTCAACTTGCCCTTCATAGCTAGGCTACATCCATACTAAAAACATCAAGCTGCTGTTTACAAAAAAGAAATCAACTAAAGCTACCAAAATTACTCATTCAAATGCTTATAAAAATATTCAAACAAACAAACAAACAATTGCTTCCAAATCCATGCAGGCTTCCACTTTTTCTGAACTTTCTGAAGAGCATATGCATGCTCCCTTAGGTAAAAATTAAAGAATCAATTTAGAACACGACTTCAAAAAATTCTCTAGCCAGAAAAGAAGTATCTTTGTAATTAATATACATGTTTCAGAAATTATACATTCCTTCAAAAGTGCATGAAAGAAATTCCCTTCCAAGGCCACTCACATGAAAAAAAAAAAAAAAAAAAAAAGCCAATAAACTACAACTATCCCCAAAATAGTGTCTTTTCCTGTATGTCTCTATACAAAGATGTCAGTGACACAATTAGCTGCTATTGTGAGGGCTGTGGTAATCAAATTTGAAAAAGCTTCAAGAATTAATAAGGACAGAATTCAAAATTATGACACTGAATTTCATGCAGTGAACAAGTACAAACCAACAAAAGAATGATTTCTGATGTTTCCCTGATAGGTCTGGAAGTCCACCACCCTTCAAATAACAGCATACCTGTATTTATTTGGTTGTTTACTTTAGAAACTGATCCAGCAAGATTCCTGCAGAGGTTGTCTTGAATGGACTGAGCAGATGAAGTAGTTGATAATGTTGTATTATATCCCACGGGAACATGCTGTTGAAGGGAACGAGGTACTGATGTACTCTGGCTAGAAAACGTATTTGTCTCTTTGAATTGTCCAGGAGCAGGCAGGGTCTGAGAGGTAAATGCCTGCCCGTACACACTGCCAGCAGCCACAGGATAGGAAACATTAGGATACATGGCACTAGGAGCCAGGGGCATGGTGTAGTGATCAGAATTGAGGGGAAATCCCTGAGATGTAACTGAAGAGCTGACACAAGTGCTGTAGTGACTACCAAATGCTGCATATGACTGCTGAGCACTTGTATGCAAGTAGGATGCAGATGATATTGCTCCTTGAATAGGTCCTTCAGCTGACCCCACTGTACGAGGAGGAATACTGTTGTACAACTGCTGCAATTCCTGTGTACTCAACACATTGGTACCCACAGAAGGCGTCATAACATTTTGTGCTGGTGCTGAATAGTAAGTAGGGTAGTAATTTGCTCTATACTGATTATCCAAATGTGAAGCAGCAGCTTTATTGGGCACTTGGGAATAGTGTCCTGAAGGTGCACTATAGTTTGGAGGATGCGAGTCATAGCCAGAGGGGAGCTGCATGTGACTCTGCACAGGACCTGAAACAAAGAGAAAATGTCACATATATTAAAGCTGCATCTGCTAGTAATGCCAATGGACTCTGCACTTTAACTAATAATAAGTTTCTTCTTGGTTTCCATCACTAGTTTTGAGGCCAATCTCCACCAGCAGAAGGAGAACAAACCAAGTATAATGCACACAAAATACAATATTTGAAGCAATTTGCAAACACACAAGTAACAAAAATGGATCCCTTCCATTACAAAATGATGTTTACATGCCAAGACTTTATGCCTCATGTTTGTACTTTTAGTATTTTACAGTTTTTAGGAGGTTAATATTTAAACAAATAGTGAGCAACAGTAAGCACCAAACTGATGTTTCTAAGTGTCTGAATACAACAGTATGCCTTAAAAAACTGACTGAATGTGGAAAACAAAAAGCTGAAGTCAAACCAATACACCAATATATAAACAGCAGGTACACTTCTTTACATATCCTCAATATGGTGATCAAGATATAGTGCTGCAGGGCACTTCTTTTTGTCTTCTGTTCTTTCATATTATGATTTTATGAAAACTAACATTTTTATGAAACTACAGAGTATCTGATAAGGCACTTCATTTCTCTTCACTGCCCGATACTTACATTGGGTATAAGAGATGTGATTTTGTTGTCACTGCAACTGGCTCTGCAACATTAGAGATTAATTACATACTAGTCCAGTAAGGGTCAAAGAAGTACATGTTTGCTAGAGATGCAATATTAACTATGTCCAAACTGGTTTTCTTTTCAATGCCAAAAGATCAATGGTAAATCTGAAGGCTTTTCCTCAAGTTGTTTTCCTGAAACCTGCTTTCCTCTTTTTATTTTCTAGTGAACCACAAACACATTTCCCTGGATAACTTCCATTCTTAAAATTACCACACCCTCCTGCTCATGTCATGCTGAAGGACTACAAGTGTTATTTGCCACCTTTAGTGACTAGAAACACAAGCACAGCACTGGGCCACTCACAAATTAAACAGCAGCTGTGATAATAATGAATTGTTTATTTCCCCCTTATATTAACAATGACTACAAAATATAAGTTTTATTTCTCTTCTCTTAAAATTCCGAAAAGTCACTGCTCTCCAAGTAACATGATCACCTTGCAAGGCAATTTTAGGAATGAATTCGTTAATGGAATCCTGTAACCAAGGAATGTAATGTCCAAAATAGCTTTCTGATAAAATTAAAAAATACCTTTTCGTACCTGACAACCCAGAAAGTTGAGTAGAAGAGAAAAAAGCTAAGAAACGAACAACAGTAACTTGGACTTTTGTGTCAAAAGACAGAAAGGCACTTTGAGAGAAAGCATAAGGAGCTTAAAAAAAAAATAAAATTAGACCCTAAGTTTTGAGAAGAGCATGTAACTAGCTTCTGGCTCACTCTTTCCTTGAAAAAGTAGGAGCTGCTTCATAGAGCTCTGTACTTTATTGTTCTTTAAAGGAAAATGATTTTGAGTTAGCAAGTCATTAACAGCTATGTGAACTTTGGCAGACTTTCAATCTGTTTTTTTGGAGTCTGAAAAAGCAAACTCAAAAATATACCAATAACTTCTGCCTGTCAAGGCTTACAGCTTCAAGCAGTTCTGCCACTTAAGATGGCAAGGAAAGATGTTTTCTCTGAAAAGTCCGTGCATTTGTTCTACTAAAACATGCGGAATAAACTAACTCAGCAGGCATAATTTAGAAATTGGTTTAGGAGCACCTGACTTCTAAATATAATGCTGCATATCAAATCATCAACTGTAAAGTCCTGCAGGATCTAGCTTTAGTTTAAAAACACACATCACAAATAAAGACAGAATAAACTATCAATTCAAGATATCAGTCTTTCCACATTATATGTCTAAGCCATCTCTATTTCTATTTTTAAGTAGAAACATCTATAAGGTTTAAACTTCACATGAGCACACAAGAGTATAAATCCCATGAAGACCTCATTAAAAGAGACACACCTGACATTTGAAAAATTGCCTTTTTTATTTTAAACTTCTGATCCTTTAAAAGCAAGTTTTACAGTTACAGATGAAAGATTATTCCCATTATCTGAAGTGAGGTTTTGTCCATTTAATTATAAAAATTATAAAGAAAATAATTTTTGTAATGAAATTAGTAGTTGAAGCTACTAATGATGATGAGATAATTGGTCAGTTTTCAACACTGGAAATCTGCATATATCTTTTCTGTCATTGTGAAATCGTGTTAATTGCACAGTCTGTCCTGATGTCTTAGGTACTCTGCCTTCCTCCCAAAACAGCTGACAAGCTCCACAAAAAACAACTCCACAAGAGGGTATGAAAACCTTACCTACACACAGATGTACTGCTAAAACACCATCTCTATAATGGAAGCAGTGAACCTCCGCCACAGACAAATGAATATTTTATAATGTTATAATGTTTAACTACACAGGCATTAACAGGTGAACCCCAAAAGCCTCATCAGTTTTTAAGGAGGGTGTGGGTGAGACTTCACAAAAAAAAAAAAAAAAAAGCACAGCGCTATGGCTATACTACTTTGTGTGGTAAGCAAAGCTTTGCTTGCTAGTGTCATGTTTGGTTTTTATGTCTACGCAGTCTCTCACCTGAGTAACTTAACCATCTGCCACGAATCCCACTGATATATAGTCTGTGTGCCCTACAACACAAATTTGCTAGCCAAGAATACCTGCTAGTCTCCTGCAACTTTTAACATCCCCTTATCCACTCCAGAGAAGACTGTCACAGCTCCCGCAGGTATCCCTTAGGGAATGGACAGAGGGCAGCACCACTATGCTTTGCTAATCGCTGGCAAAGAAGCCTGCAAATCAAGCACTGCTGAGCTCTCACAATATGGAATTAATGTCCAGCTCCTTCAAAGACCCAGCTTCCTATTTTTTCTATATATTCAGCGATTTTGTACTTTTCAGACCTTTATCCCCCTTATGAAATTTAATGAAATTACCCAAAAGATACAAAGCCTTAGGAGGGATAGAAAGCAAGGCTAAATACATAACATCATAATGAAAAATATGGTCCCCAAAAGCTAGTAGAGATACCAATGGTAAACTTACAAACCAGCTGCAGACAACACTAGACAAAAGTCTTCTGCAGAACAATGGGGATTCAATACAAATATCCTCTCAGCATTACATTTAGACACATTAAATTGTTAGCAAAGTCCTCCATCACCATTGGAAAAAACACATAATCTTTAGTACTGATTTAAAAAGCAACATTTTATTATGCTGAAACTAGGAAACAGGTAATTTGCCATTTAGATACAAAGCCACTTGTAAGACTACAGCAATAAAAGTTTCTTGAACTTGCAAGATTTTATTCAGAAGAATTGTATTTTAAAGCCCCAGACTTCTGAATAACAAGTCAAACAAGGGCTTGTTTTTTTTGAACACTTAATTTCATTACTGGATCAAACTAAAAGCACTTTAAGAGAGAAGGAAAAAATACAAACAAGAATTAAAAAAAAAACAACCCATACTCAAGTTATACTAAAACTAAAATCTCCAGTGGTCTCAAATGAATTTGTCACCGGGCCAGCCAAAACTTCTATAAACAAAGCTGAACATCCTTTTAAATATCAGTCTATGTGCAACAGGTTGCTTGCTTTCTGCAAAAAAACATCCTCTCTTCCATCAGATCCCAGTAACTTCGAAGTTCTACCTGAAAAACCCATATTTTATGAAATTACAGCACAGAGAACTCCAAATGTCTAAAAGGATGCACTGGTGTTTTCTTTCAGCTAATGGAGAACTAGATGTACTCATATATCTAACATTTAAACTCCAGTATACTGATGTTAAATTAAATTTCAAAATCAATGACAACCTTTTTTGTGAAATTTAGTTTCTTTTGGACAGCATGGAAATTTCCAGTATGGTCTTCTCTATTATCATTCCTCTCTATTCTCCCTCCTGTTCTTTTAAACAAATCAAACCAAGCAACCAAACAAAAACAAAGTAAGCCTTAAAAATTCTGTGCTATAACATCAGAAGATTAGTACTAGAAGAAGACAGACACACTAATCTAAAAATCCTCGAATGCTATTGCTAAATGACACAAAACGACAAATTCAGAGTTCTTGTCTACAAATCATCAAATACACATCACTGTAAGGTATCTATCTTAAGGCACACAGAAGCCCAACTTGACTAGTTAGCAAGTTATACAATAAAAATCCAAACCTATTTCTAAACAGTGCATAAATTTTCTGAATTAAAGAAAAAGTGTTTCACAGAAAATAAACAGTCTACTACAAAGTTTTTAAGAAGTTGTTTCTAAGAATATTATCAGCAACAAGATGTTGATTAAAATAACAAATAGTAATGATGGTTCTTTAAAAAAATCGGTTTCATTCAGTTAAAAACACAAGGAGAAAGCATGATGTCAGTTTCTATCTGTTTCTGTGAAACACTTTCAGGTTACTGATGCTGTAGTAGTTGTGTATTGATAACGCCATGTTTTTTAGTAAAAGCCATGTAAGCTGGCATTTTCTGAATAATTTTGAGAAAGCATAGCATTAGAATACTAACCTACTGTTTAACTATATTCTTTTTCAGTCACTTCAACGACTTTCACGCTGTGTGCAAACTGACTCAAAACTTACTTTAAAGGCATATAACTGCTTATCACCTAACTACCCCTTTGGCATGAGAAAAATTCAGCAGTAAGTTTTTTCAAGTCATTATCCTGCATACTGACTTGCGCAGAAAAACTGTGTTCAAAACAGCCTGACCACAAAACAAAGGGTTTAACAGTAATAGCTAAACCTGTAGGCAAGCAGCAGGCATAATTTAGATACCATACCATCATTAGGTGGGGACAAAGCTCATACAGGCATCCTGAAAAGTTAACGAGGTGTGTTAATACAGAACTGATTTTATAGTGCACCAATTTAAAAAGTAGGCAGTGAACGCTAATTAAATCATAGTACAAGCAGTATCAGCACCTCTCCATCTGAAAAGGAAGTCAGTATTTTGGGATTTTGAACTATTTTACCTTTGTTTTTCAGTGACCCATACTTCACTGGCTAATCTTGTTTACTCAGCTCAAACCCCAAGATCCTGCTGTGTGAATGCCTACCACCTACTATGTTTAAGTTCATACACAGTTATGAAGTAAGTAAGCGCTCTCATCTACGGTACATGGTTTCCTGCCCATACTCAAGCACGACTGCCGGAACCGAGGCCTAGATGTGCCTGGGCTTCCAGAGCAATCCCGAAACACCACAAAGCAAACGCCCCAACACCGAGCAGATCCAAACTCCAGAGAAGACAAAACCGAACACCCTCTCCCTCGCTCCTTCAGCGAAGCTGCTCCTTCTAACACCTTAACTCCGCACGCAGCAGGGACGGCCGGGGCGGTACGCGCGGCTCCGGCTGCCTTTCAGAGAAGGGCTTCCTTACGTGCCGGCACCACCGCGGACAACTGGGCCCTCCGCCGAACCCGCGCCCTCCGCCGGACCCGTGCCCTTGCCTCCCTGCACAGCCCCCCGCACCTCCCGCCACTGCAGGAGGAGGGAAAAGAGAGCAGGTCCCCCGGCATCCCCGCCCCCGGCACCTGCAGGGCTCCCGGGGAGGGAGCGGAGCCGCGCAGCTCGCCCCAGGGACTCCGCGGGCGGCCTCTCCCCGCCGCCTCGGCCGCCAACGCCAGGCCCCACGCAGGCCTCTGGCCCCTCACCGTTCTGATAGCGAGGCGCGCCGCTCTGGGGAGCCGAGGCCTCCCGGAAGGCGCCGGGCCCGCTTGGGTAAGCGGCGGCGGCGGCACCGGCGGGCCGCAGCGGCAGCCCGGCGGGCGCAGACATGGCTTCTCGCAGCGCTTTCTAACTCCGGCCCGCTCCTGCTTCTCCTCCTCCTCCTTCTTCTTCTTCTTCACCCCAACCGCAGCCGGGCGTCAAAGGTGGCCAACAGACTGGACCTCGACGGGCAGGAGGCCACAGCCGCTCCTCAGGAGCGGGGAAAGCAAAACACGCAGCCCGGCCCGAGCGCCACTCCCGCCACCGCGGCCTCGCGGCCGTTAACGCCGCCTCCCACAGCGCCCCCTGGTGGCACCTCCGCGACACCGCCCTGCGCAGCGTGAGGGGACCGGGCGCCCCGCCTCCCGCCGTCCTCACAGGCCCCGGCTCCTGCCTGCGCCGGGCCCCGCGCACCCGGGAGGGGTGCTGGTCTCATCCGCTCCGTGCCAGAGTGATCTGTACGGCAGAGGCAAGCGTGGCCAGCTTCATCTGGGGGTGATGGGGGCAGTATGTCCCATTTGCGTGTTCTGTGCATGATGTAGAGGCCTCAAGGTGAGGTGAAGTGACAACTGTAATTATTCTATATACAGACAGAAAAGCCTTAGTGAGGCAGAATGAGCTGAGGCAAGGTTTTCATTCTGTATTAGGGATGCACACTGTGTATTCTCTCTCTTTATGGTGCATAGATATTATCTGTGTACACAGAAAGGCCTTGACATGGAAAATTAAGGCATGATAAGGTAAGGCTTTTCAGTCTTTATGCAGAATATATACTATATATTTTCTAAACAGGAAAGAAAGTGTTGGTGAGCCTCTGTCATGCTTTAACCCCAGCCAGCAACTAAGCCCCACACAGCCCCTTGCTCGCTCTCTCCTCAGTGGGATGGAGGAGAGAATTGGAAGGGTAAAAGTGAGAAAACTTATGGGTTGAGATAAATGCAATTTAACAAGTAAAGAAAAGCTGGGTACCCAAGCAAAGTAAAACAAGGAATTCATTCCCCACTTCCTATCGGCAGGTAGGTGCTCAGCCATCTCCAGGAAAGCAGAGCTCCACCACGCATAACAGTTAGTTGGGAAGACAAACTACTGTAACTCCAGATATTCCCCCCTACTTCCTTCTTTCCCCCCTAGAGTTATATGACGAGTATGATGACATAAGATACAGAATGCCACTTTGGTACATTGATGTCGGCTGTGCCTCCTCTGTCACCTCCCAGGTCCTAGTGCACCCTCAGACTACTTGCTGGGGGGGGTGGGGTGGGAACCAGAAAATGCTTTGACTCTGTGTAAGCTCTGCTCAGCCGTGATGAAAACATCCCTGAATTATCAACATTGTTTCCAGCACAAATCCAAAACATAGCCCATATCAGCTACTATGAAGAAAATTAACTGTATCCCAGCCAAAACCAGCACAGCCTCCCCTGTTGGCTCCTGTTGGCAAACAACCTCCATCCAATTTAGCACTTTCTGCAGTAAACCACACACTACACCATATTAATTTTGACTGTTTACCACCAATCTATCATCTCTCATTCACTTAGATGCTATTCAAGACAATTCATTGCTCAGGTTCTTTTATTAATTATGTTGAAAACACAGTAGCATATACTGCTGATCACATTGTCAAGACCAAGTCTGACAACACTGAGCCGCCTTTACTTGTTCCATATGTTTGATCAGTTCCTTCCCTGTTCATATGCTGGTTTTCCCACTAGTTATTATGTGTGTCTGTCTTTAAATACTTTTGACATATTCTAAATTACTTTGCCTGTATGCTAAGCATATGGTCCTGCTCTGAATGTTACTGTTATTATGAAGTATGCAGGGTATCTTTAAATATTGGAGAAACTGACTGTATTTCAAGGTTTCTCAGCCTTCATACCCTGTCAAACTATGTAGAGGTATCTTGCATAGGCCTCCATTAGCCCCTTGACGGACTGCAGATCTGCAATAAATATTTTCTTCACCATGTCCTAATAAGCTAGCGTAAGAAATAATGGACTCAAAATGTAGCAAAATTCAGCTGAGCTAGTGAAAAAAAAAAAGCATTACCTTAAGATACTAAAGGCCTAGGTGACTTGGGAATGATGTGATGTTGCCATAATTGAACAACTCTTAGCAGCGGTTACACAATCGTGTTGGGAGTCAGACTGTCATACAGCTTTGGTGTAAGTGACCTCTTGAAGTACCTCCCAGGGCTAAACTGTGATAGGGTTAAAAAAAAGTCTGCTGTTAAAATTGTTCTTCCTTCTTTATAACCCATCCTCCATCCGACACAAAGTATTTGTGAGAAATGAATGCATGGCAGCAAAATAATTCAGAAATACGGACAATCAGTTGGTTTGTCTTTTCATTCTCCGTGCTGTTTTAGAAGGTGGGTAGCTGCTTCCATATACTACAACTAGATTTTGTCACAGCATACAACACATGTGAATCTGTGTTTTGACAGAGATTTTCCCTTTCGAATGTTTTTTTTCTCTCTTTATACTGTGTAACAATAAATACATCCTATATCACAATCTGTGAAGGTTACACATCAATTTTTGATGAAGCACAATGACAATATGTCATTGTCCTAAAAGCAAGAAAAGGCAATGGGGAATTTTCCCATTATTTTGGATGCATTTACAAAACCTTTAACACAGCTTAATTACTTTCTACAAAAAGCAATTACACTGTGGTTAAACCCATTTACTCCTAGAACAGAAGCCCCTAATAAAAATCCACCATAAACTCAAATCTATTTTGTTTTCCTCATTTATAATTAATCTGAACACATTAGCAAAAAATGAGTATTAACAGCTGCTGTTTATGCCATCATGCAACAAATAAAACATGAGCTGGCTCACCTAGGCCTTTGCTTCCACTTAGTCTAGTAGCAAGCTTACTGGAGTAACAAATTCTTTGGCCAGTTGGTGAGGCTTAATTGCTAATAGACTTATTTTGACCTTTGGTGCAGGAAGTTTTGCAATGACACAAAGTGGTTCCTCTGTCATTTGGGTTTGGGAGAGCAAAATATGAAAGTTTATCTCATTACCTGTAATCTGATAAAAGGGGCAATAAATTTCCAAAAAGCAAAAGTTATTTTTTGCAAAAAAGAAAGCCTGAGAACAAAATAATTATAAACTGACTTGGAAATGATTTTGAACTTTAACATAGCTAAGCCAAATATCTTCCAATTTGCCATACATTTCAGAAGGTCAATGCCAAAATTAGGTGCTTTTATAATATCCATCAAGAAAATACAGCTGTGGGTCACCCTAACTCACTAGTAAATTTTTAAGAATTCTCCTGCTTTTCTTACAGGAAGTAGGCCACGTTAATGCAAAGCAATAAAGCTTCATGTTTTCACAATCAGAAGTCCCAAACTGTGTTAATATCATTGTGTTTGGATAAGTTCCTTGTAGTCACTGCAGTGTGAATGAGAAAGGCAACTCAAGACTCTTCATGTCACTAGAAAATGTGCCTCTGCTTGTGTGACCTCTGCATCTAATTGGAGGATAAATCACTGCATCCGCTGGGTGAGATCTGTGCTATACTTCATTTGTAGCTGGCTAATTAGTAGAAGAGGCCCCAGGGTAGTCATGCTCCACTTCAAAGCTACCAGAGAAAGAGAAATCAGTTGTGATTCAGCACAACTTTCTTACACATGTACACTTTTACTTCCTGTGCAATTTATTTCATTTATTATTGAGGTAACTCCAGAGGAGTTCTATGACTCAGACATGAGCAGGGCTTCTGTTTGTCTGCCTGAAGCACTTGATATGTATCCAGGTTGGGTACGCAAGACTAAACTGTGCTTAATTTTCATGGGGTATTAATTTTTTTTTTTTTTCCCCCCTGGAGTATTTATATCTGTAATGGAAAAGGCTCAGAAAGCAGCAGGATCTGCTTGGCTGTGGTCTCACCAGCTCTAAGGAAAACTTCGTGTGTGCGCATGCTATATGGACATTATCTTTACCAGTCCCTGTGCAGATCATAGGGTAAAGGGGACTGTCACTGCCACTGCCAACCTAATGGTGGTGATCCAGCCACCTTTGACTTGATGCCTTGGCATCAGCAACAGTCTATTTGTCATTATCTTAGGATGGCTGTAAAGGATTTAAGAGAATGATTTAGCTCTTCTCTGGACCAAGGCGATGAACTCTGCTAACTGCTTCAGCTGATAGTTGCTGGATACAGCTAATTATCATGGCCTCTGTGCTTGAGACTGAAAGTCAGAGTAATTGTTCCATTCTGTAACCCCTAATAGTGGGTGTCATCCCTGTTCACAGTGTAGTCTGTAATTTTTGTGATACCTCTTCAAATCTGGAAATACGACATAAATTCTTACTTAAATTGATACTCCTGACTGGCAATTATGCCTGATAAACCTCTTGAGTATGCAGTGTAATAAACAGATACATCTATATTTAGGCTTGTAATACTCCTGGGTAGTTTCCTCAGATGCAACCTTCATTCTGTGGCATTAGTACTTAGAAATCACCAGGCAAGCTATGACTAAGGAAGAACCTCAGCTATATTCAGCAATCTAAATATTTTCATGAAATAATGTTTAAAGGAAAACTCTAGCCACAAGCTTCTGTATGACCTCAGTGGATAGCTAAACAAAAGCAAGAGAGTATGGGGAATTTTTGCAGCTGGTGTGCCACATCCCAGCTGTAGAAGCATAGTGATGCTGTGCTCCAAAAAGGCCAAGCTTAAGTTCATGAAATCTTTTCAGTTTTCAACTATTAAAGTTTTATGTTTTTACAGTAATTTTTATAAGACCTGTAAAACTAATAAACCCCTGAAAGATCTGTTGCTCTCTGTCAGTTTGATATTTTATAGGTTTTCCATTAATATGGAACAATGACTCATCTAAATGACTGAAGCTCCCTTCTTCATTCTGTGGTTCCAGATGTGCTGCTTGGCCCCAGAGCAAAGCTTGCTGTTACTTCTAAAAGAGAAACATTCTGCAAACATGGGAACTTGTGTCCAAAAATAGTTTCCCAGCTTTTCAGGATGTCTGTGTCACTGTATCTTCCCACTAAGATACAGGACACTAAGCAATACACAGACCCAAAACAAAAGACACAGTTCCTCCCCTGCATTACATGACTGTGCAGGCTCCACTATTTATGTATTCCATAGATCCTGAGGAGCTCAGTCACATGGTAATACCGTTGGCTTCAAAGAGTTTCACATATGAATGATGGCAATGAGAGAGGCCCATGTGAACTGCAGATCAAACCATCCAAAACTAAAATAAAAGATAATTAAACCATTGAAGCACAATTAAAACTTAAAAGTACCATTCTGCGGATTAGCAGCTTAATGCCATAAACCTTAAGGACTTTGCAGTGATGCTTTAGAAACTCTGTGTTTCTGTGTACATTTGAAACAACATAAGAAGCTGAAATTGCCTCTGTACTTATCTGAAGAGACTGCTCTCCTCTGAAAGTAATTGAAAAATTCCTCTCACAAAATGTTTTGGCAATATTTGGGACACTTGGGACATCGGTTAAATGTTACGGACAGTTGCTGACCAGGGCCAGATTCTGCACAGGTTGCCTTGCTTTCTTCAGTGGGGCTAACCTGGAGCAGGCACATGAAGCTCCATGCCAGTCAGAAAAACGTTACTCAAAGTCATCATATAAAGTGGCATATTCTCCCTTTACAGCCATCTAGTCATAGTACCCCATCAACTGCTACTTATTTAAGGTCAGATTTTTTTCATGAGTTGCAGTGTTTTGTTTTCAGCTGAGGGAGCCCAGAGAGTGCTCTTCACTGTACAGAAGAATAAATAAATCTAATTAATAAAAAGCTTACAGATTGTTTCATATAACATTATATGCATGAAAAAAATGTAAGAGTGCTCAGTTTCGTTTCCAAGCACAAGCTAAGTAGGAGAAAGACATGTTTATTTAAAATCTTTTTAGACATTTACACTGCCCATCCAAAAAATTCTTTTGTGCTTATAGTTCTGATGGCCTTACCAGTCTCAATCTTACTTTGAGCTTTTTTAACTGTAGCTTTCTACTTGTCTGTAGCTTCTTTCCAGTAGTTGCCTTGTAATTTAATTTCAGTCTTCCTAGCAAGTGAATTTCATCTTTTATTCCTACTCCACTGACTTCTGTTGAAATAGGTGGCTGTGGGAGGTGAAGGCCATAGGATCTGCATGAGAAACACTCTGGTACTTGGGGTGATAAGCCAGGATATTGTTGTAACAAAGAATTCCAGTTGAAGGCCAGAGGACGTGGGGGATGTGAGAAGAAGTGAAGCAAGAAGGTGAAACTGCGAGGTCAGCATTGTGATTGGACGATTTACCTGGGGGATTTTTAAAGAAGCCAATGAGACTGAATGTGGTGTGCTCGTGCAGGTTGTGAAAGTACCGAACAAGGGGATAAAAGGGCTTGATTGTAATAAAGTTTTGTCTCAGTATCCTCACTGACCTGAGTCCGTGTCGCAATATGCCACAGGTGGTGACACTATAATTTGAAATTCACCCAAACAGGAAGCAGTGGAGTGAGCACCTCAGTTTAGCATGTTTTTTTGCCAAGACTTCAACATTTTCTATCCCACAGCACGAAATTATAACAATAGAACTCAGTGACTTTCAGTAATGGAGTGCCTACATACAAATATTTTTCTAACATAGAATTAAAAATTTCATACTTAAAGATCAACTTACTTTTGGTGTAATGCTTTTGCTTTAAAAAGAAGTGAAAATTGGTCTCTGCCATTTTATCTTTTAAGAGCAGCTTGTGCTGTGTGGTTTCACAGTGTACTGGAAATAGTGCAGACAGATCACACCTGCAAGCACAAAGGGGAAGTGTTTTGTTTACAAAAGAACAAGTATCATAAACTGTGGCATTATTTTATGAGGTGAACTATTTTTCTGTAGATGCTTGTTATGACTTGGGACAACCAGACATCGCTGCTTCTTAGATCGTAGTGAGCGGCATCTCTTCTCCTTTGACCTCTACTTAATTGCTTTCATTGTAACTGAAATACCAGTCTGGGACTGGTTCTAGAAGTTAGATGAGCATTTGATGTCAAATTAGTTGCTATCTGTAAAGAAAGCAGCTCTGGCTTGACGTTATTTGGAAGTATGATTGATTATTTTCAGTTTCAAAAGTATTTTCTTTAGCACTTTTGAGTGCTGTAGAAGGCAAAATAAGGAAAGGCAATAAAAGGACTGGTAGCACCTGAAATACCACTAAATGATGCATAATAGGTTCAGCTCCCATCACCCTTCTTTTTCTTCATGATGTCAAAAAGTCATTTGTTTTTGTATCAGGGTGACTTAAAAGATGTTTATTTATTTAAATTTTGGTCAGAAGATAAAACCAGCCGTTTTCTTGTACCCTTTTTAGTATACAAACAAGTCTGCTTCAGGAACATGTGTCCAAAGTTAATAATGTGTTTAAGTGCCTTCTAGGATAAGGATGTCTGAGTATGTTCCTGTGTAGTTTCCAAGGGCAAAATACGGCCAGAAATCAACTGAACAGGCCCTGTTCTCCCAGTTTGCTTGTTCCTAAGAGTGGGTATTATGTTTATAGGAAATAAATTAACTTGATGTGATCTGAGGTCTCTGAAACTGAGAACATGCACATGTTCACCCCTGGCAGTCTGGTGCAGTTCAGGAAGTGCAAATGTCATCATGCAAGTGTTTATTCTTTCCAGCAATTTTCTTTCAAGCTCTAGGCTAGACTTGAACGGGGAAGTTCAGGTTAAACTTACTCTTCCTGTTTGAAATTTCGTGCTGTTAACTTCCTATAGCTGTGATGACTTCAGTTGCTCTTGTTGCACAGTGTTTGCTTTTCATACACCTGGCTGTGTCACAGGTGTATGTGGGATGTTCATGTGTACATGTACGTACATGGGTGTACATTTATGTACATGTGGGATGGAGAAAGTAGAGAAATGAGAGACCTCTTTTCCAATCTCCTTGGAGACCTGGGAGCAGCTGAGGGGCCTGTGCTCAAAGATTTTATTATACTATTCCCCAAGTAAACAAGCTCATGAAGAGACATGGTCAAGCACAAGGGGGGGGACCATAAATAACTTGCCCCTTTAGGATAGCCACAGGCATTTGCATTTCCCAGCTGTAGGAGCTGTAACCAAGAAGCATTCTGCTAGTTTTGGACATGAATCTATCCCCAGGATTCACATTTAAGAAGCTGAGGTCATTAGTTCTTAAGGATTTCAACTAGAGAAAGCACTGATTTTCAACAAGTGGCAGGGAATAACACTACATAATAATTAAAAAATCATTACTTTTTTAAAGTTGGTAATTTATTTTCAGAATTTAAAAAGTAATGTGGGATTTACTGAATTTTAAATTCTTTTTTTTCTTTTTTCCACTAGTGTATTGCATGTCAGAAGCACTATGTAATAAGGCAGCATTACTGGCAATCAAATAGCAGGAGAATCAGTAGGTTGTCCCGTATTTGAAATAGCATTTGAATTGAAGCAACATCACTGATACTGCTGCTTACTAATAGTATATAGGGGCTTTTACTTACCTGGTTTGACAGGTTGCACAACAGTTCAGAGAAAGCTGAATCTCTGCAGCTGCTTCCTCCCACTTCATAAAGCCCCCAGAGATAATCCTGCTCTCTTTGTGCTTTAGCACCTTCTTTGGACTCTTAGGAAAATGATGAGAATTAGTTTAGATTTAGATTGGATTTTCCTACCTGGGAGAATACAATACAGGTTAAAAGAGGGGTTTTGGCAGGGAAGGAGTTGGAAAGGATGATGAGGAGAGTGCTGCAGGTTCTGGACTTCAAGATTGCATCAATGCTTAACACATTTCTAATTCTTATTTCAGACTGAAGAGATACAGAGTTATTTTCAGGATTTTTTTTTTTTTAATCCTACCTATGAAAAAGCCTTCTTAAAGATTTGATCCCCCGGTTCTTTAAGCATACTTAGTCTTTCCAGGTGCAATGAAAATAGCATTTTCTCTGCCTTTTCTACTTTGCAGTGGAAACAGCCTACATTCCCTCTCCCCAAAAAATACTGTTCATCTGCTAAGCCTTTCTATATTAATCTGGCAAAAAAAACCCCAACATTTAAATGTAAATGGTGAATTGTTTGAGGTTCACATGTTTGGATATGATTGTCTGGCCAATGATGCTAAACTGTGTTGTTTTTCCAGGCTGTGAGACCCTTGAGAAAGGGCCTGTGCCTCCCTCAGGGTATTGTAAATGTCAGTCACACAGAGAGTGTTCAATAAATAAATAATGCTGGTTTTGTTACTGCTCTGTGATGTTTCCCTTGCCAGAGAAATTATTGTGAAGCAGAGATCAAAACCCATATGAAACAAAAAGTACTCTGATTTATCTATGCCGAGGACAGGAAACCGTGTGAGACTGCACTTACTGCTGGAGACTGAATACTTGGTCTAATTTAATGTTTTTCAGCAGGCTTCAGAAAAAAACAATACTGAAGCTCCAAACAGTTGCAGACTGGGGTAATGCAAGAATGGGTATAATGACCAGGATTAGGAATTAATTCAGTAGGCAAGTTCCCTTCCAAATAATAGACTTGACTTGATTCAGAAAAGTCCCAAACATGTGCCTGACATTTAATCTTGACTTCAAGGGGAGCTAAATGGGTGCTGAAACTGCCATGAATAGCAACCATCTCTCAAAAATGGGCTTTTTGTGCGGCAGTGGCCAAAGGGAATGCAGTGGGTGTCCAGTGGCTCAGTGGATTATGCCTGTCCTGTGAATGCTGAAAACACTATACTTGGTTCTGAATGCACCGATGAACCCAGCTCCAGCCCGCTAGCTAGATAAGAGCTGAAATGTTAACTGTCTCTAATCTCTCTGCTACATTTAGCATACTAAAATCCTATGCATCTCTCTAACCTTTCTGCAGAAAGTACTAAAGCATTCCCCCAAATCTTTGTAAATTGTTCCCTATCTGGAAACTATCCACAGTACTTCTATAACTTCATGCAAGCAATTTATTTTTCCAGATATAGCAGAGAATAAATTCTTCATTAGGAACTACTGTGAAAGTAAGGAGACACCTTTTTCATTTAAGCTGATAAAAGTCAGGAATTCAGTACTGTTACACTGGTTTAAATTAGCTCAAAATTAGGCCTTCCATCTGATTCGAGTCTTGGAAAAACTCTTCCCGGAAAGGACCCTTAGGTTCGGCAAAGCCCATCCTACCTCTTTTGGCAGCTGGTGCGAAAGATTCTGACCCTCACATTGTCAGATCCTTTTGTAACTCAGGAGACAGCTCTCTCTTCAACAAAGATAAATACTTCTGTGCAGCAGCAGTACCAATACCTGATCCTAGCTGGTTCCTTTTATAGCAGAAGCACGTGGAAATGTAGCGTAACGGTGGGAAGTAAAAATTCTCCTGTTCGCCGCATTTCCCACTGAGCAGAGACACAGCGGCCACTAGGAGATGCTGCTGCACGCGGAATATACGCAGCACCAGAGAAAGCAAAAAGAGTACTTCAAACCTGGCTGAACCACAGCACTTTTTTGTAGGCACCTAGAGGGGAAATTTGAGACAGAAATATGTACAACACTGTTGTTTTGAGTGAAACAGTAACTCACAGTTTGAAGTAATTCGGGAGGACTACTTTAGCGCTTGAAAAAAGGCATTGCCTTTTAGTTTGATATAAATTACTAACCCTATCAATTCTCTGATCCAGAATCTGCTGGGATTTGGGTAACAAAAGGATCTGTGTTGCTATATGTGGAAGGGTTTAGCCCACTCAATAATATGACTTAAACATATATTGAATAAAAACTTCCAGGATAAAATGAAATTAAAATTCAGAGATGTAATTAAACAGAGAAATTAGAAATACACTTGGGAATTCAAGTAAGTGGATTTTCTATGTCTAGGCAGAAATTAGATAGCTTTAATGGTGATTCCAGTTCAAAACTAAGGTGTTGGAAAAGCTTTGCTGGAGCTATGTTGAAGGACTTCCAAAAATATGAAGATTAACTGAAAACTCCATTTATGTGTTTATATTTGCTTGTCGCTGAAGCAAAACTCCAGCTGCTGTGTAGCTTTATCACCCTTCCCAGTGACTGGGAATGCTGTGCGTGCTTGTGTTGTTCATTTGCCATTAGATAGTATTGTCTTTTGCTGGCTTATGATGATTGCTGCCATAAAATGAAGAATGTGAAAATTAGTAAAACAATGTCAAATTTGTATTGTCCTGCGGCAACATAAACGGCTATTTATCCACAGGGAGCTCTCTTTTTACTAGTGGTCTTTTCTCTGTGCATTTCTTGACATGTTCACTCAAACCTGGGAGTTCTTGTGAAGGCTTTTTTTGTTTTGTTTAGTTTTGCTCAGGCATTTTTGAGGGGTGGGTGAGAGAACGGATACTTTTTAGAAGTATTTTGGACATATAAGTTGCTGCAGCTCTCTTGCCCCCATTTTATAGCATAATGCTAACGTCTTCATACTTGTGTGTTTATTTTTAGATACCCTATTTCCATACTTAGTAAATGCAGTTCTCAGCCTTGCATAAAAAGAGGCCATTTGGGTATCTAAATACGTAGAATTAAAAGTCCAGAATAGTGCATAAATAAGCAGCTTGATTCCCAGTCTGACTCAACTGTCTGCATTTATGTTTCTCCCTCCCTTCCCTTGCTGTTATAATATATTGTGCACCTCAAGCAAATACACATTCTTTAGGGTGCCATTTTAGGGGAAATACACTCCCCAGCCACTGCCTCCATGCAGCTTCCATTGCTGCTGCTGCCACTTTTGCAACCAGACCCCACTTGTTGCTGCTGCTGAAGGCAGGCATGGCAGCTACTGGCTGGTGGCTGCAGCAATGGGAAGCAAGGCATGGCAAAGCCAGCAGCACAAGAGGCAGGAGTGGGATGTGGAAAGTGAGGGTCTGGAGTCCCAAGGACGGTGAAAATCAGTGTGGTAAAGGGGACACATGCGCTGCATGATACATTTGATATTTTTGTGTGGGTCAGCCTTAATCAGGTGTTATGGCAGAATTCCAGGTCAGCCTTGCCAATAAACTAATTCTGTGGGGCTTTGCAAGGGAGAAGACAGGGAGATGAACATACAAATATACACTGAAAGGTTAAAGTAACTGTTTAAACTTAATAGGGTAAGCTGTAAAACTTGTTCTTGATCGGAAAGCCTATGTTGATAAGCCCTAAGTTTCCAGGAAATGATGTCTTGTAGAATGGGGAGCATAATTAGAAATAGTTTAATTTTTTGCTATTTCTATTCTATAGAATATTCAAATATTCCTTGTGTGAGAAGTATACTTGTGAGTCTTCCAAGCATTCCTATGTGCAATAGAAATATTTCCTTTTTTCTTTCTTTAAGAAGCTGGTTGGAAGATTGTGCTGTTTTCTTCAGTTGTTCCACTGGCAGGACCCAACCAGATGGTCTGCCATCAAAATTTGATCCCAGGTTATATCAGTTTCTTGTTGCTTTTTTGGGTGAAGGAAGGGGATGAGTTTAAGATAACGTGTACACTTTGCAAACAGATGGAAGACTAGGCCCTGCTACAAGCAGCACAAAGTCTACTTTAGGCAGAAGTCACTGATATTACTTTACCGTAAAGTGGGTGCAGATGTTATTGATGAGCAGAGGAACATTGGAAGCCTTTCAAAGGAAATACATGTAGGGAAGGATTTAAAGGAGGAAGTGGCAGGAGCTTTGCACGTGAGAAGTTATGATGAAATGTTTAGACTTGATCCATAAATGACAGGACAACATTCAGAACAGTCTCATCAAGCAAATCATAGGATATTTGATCTGCAAGTGTCAAGCCTGAAAAGTCCCTTGGCTGCTTGTGAGCGTTTCACTGTGAATTCTTACAAAAGTTAATCTTAAACGTGTGCCCTACTTTGGAAGGAGGATTAACAGTGCTCCTAGGAGTAATCAAAATGGGAGACATACTCAGATGGACAAGAATCTTGATTAACCATCAGTCACACAGGGTGAGAGAAAAACTAAAGATAGTGGTTGAGGCTAATGCTGCCGTTTTTGCAGGCAGGCCCACTGTTACGTAAAGCTTTTTGTATTAAATTAAGTTCAAAGCTAGCGCTGGGGAAATGGAAACCCCTTTAATGTGTCAATGATGGTGTTTTCAGTTCTCATCAGAGCAATCAGGAGCTTCTTGGAACTGAGTATGGACACTTTTCCTTTGCCTGGTAAGAGAATGTCCGCACCACTTTAACCTTTCTAAAAAGTGCATCTTTCCCTAGTGATTAATTTGCCAAAGAAAAATACACAGACTGATTGAAGGAATAAAATAAAATGTAAGAGAAAGGAAAGAATTAGAACAGTTAACTTGAGGCTCTGGTCAAATCCATTCTTCCCAGCTCTCCCATTCTCCACTATTTACTTTAACTGCACCCCACCAGAAAGTTCAGCCCAGTGTATGTGAATTTATAGGGAGGTTTCTTCTTTATTTTTAATACACAGATATATCTGAACATATTTTCACAGGAAAAGGGGGAATGTGGTCTTACAAATGCTGTTAACATTAATGGAAGCTCTGCTTCTCTGTCCTTTAATTGCCTTGAGACTTTCCAGATGGGGGTCAGATCCTTGTCTCCTATCAGTTTTCTACTGACCACTCACCCAAGTGAGTTACTGCAGGCTTATGCAAACAGGAGAACAGCGGAATTGGACTTTTTGGTTTTCTGCGTGTACCCTGCTGTGTTGCCAATTAGTCTTCTTAAAATCAAGCAAGATGAGATAAGAGCAGTAAGCTCTGCTAACACAGCCAAGCCGTGTATGGACTTTGGGTGATCCACTCCTCTTAAATCACTGCCGGATTCCTTCAAGTACTCAAAAGCCAAACCCAGAAACTAATCTATCTATGGACAAAGTATTTCTGTTCCTAAAAAAGCCAGACATTTTGAGCTCCATATGCAGATTTGGGGTG
Organism: Ara ararauna; assembly: GCA_028858755.1. Lineage (NCBI taxonomy): Eukaryota > Metazoa > Chordata > Aves > Psittaciformes > Psittacidae > Ara > Ara ararauna. The sequence goes on along the minus strand of CM054376.1, from coordinate 58,047,820 downwards.
ATTTTTGCAGTTATTATTTTAAGGTGATGTCTTATGAGTAGCTGCCATTTCTCATTGCTGTCAGAGCAGACTAGTAGTTCAGACTGTTGCTGCTGGCACTGTGCCTTGTTGCAGAAATAGTTTATTTGTATAGGTTTCTGATTCTTCATATGTAGAAGACCTAATGCATTTTATTCATTCTTCTTCTGGCTGAAGGTGGTCAGTTCTCATTCTCATTTTATAGCCTACATGTAGTTAACAGCTACCAACTGCTCTCATGCAATGAGGATGAGGGTTTGTAGTAATTCTCTCCTTTATTACCACAAACAGCTCGCTGGGTCTCTGCCAGCTTCTTCAGTGCTACCTCACTGTGATCCCACCACTTGTGGGATCTCTTGGTCTTTCCTTCGCTGTCTAATTCTATGCACTTGCTTTCTGGCAAGGTCCCTCAATAACTTGGTTCTCCAGAGTAAAACTAACATCCTTCATGCTAGGGTTTTTTAGAAAGGGTTGAAAGAGACTTTCTTGTATCAGGAGGCTGGCATCTAAAAAGTGGTAATGTTGGCAGCTTGCTCTTGGATTGATCATTCTGAGGAAACTAGCTTCATCTTGCTCTTCATTTTTCTGCTTTTTACAGTCTCACGTGTACAGAGTTTTACTTCTTTTCTTGGTGGAATAGATGAAGAACTGTTGATTAGACAGAGACTGCATTGCAGTTGGTTGAAAATCAAAGGTCAAGATTTCCAAAATGTTTAGGAAGATGAATAAGCAGCATGCTTCCTTCATAATTAAATCAGTGGTTGTGCTGCTGGAGCACAGAATGTGTGCAATTTGGGCCATTTATCGCGTTCCCAAATATGACCTTTTGAGCTAACTTTAGGTACTTCTGAAAAAAATCTTGGCCAACAGTCAACAGTATAATCAACAAGCAGAGAAATTAGTTCTAAGTAGACCACCCTGAAATAGTTCTGCTTTTGCTAGCAATTTATACCATCCCCCCCTGGATCTCTCCCTTGAGTGGAATATCCTGTTGGATTTATTGTGGCTTCACCACAAATATGGTAGCAAAGTCCCCTCTAAATTTTCTCATGAGCAAGGATTCAGCTGCAAATGAAAAAATAAGGTGTTACAGATAGCACACAGCTTGTTTATAACCTTTTTCTTGTAAGTAAAGATCTTCTACCATCTTTGAGCCCTACTTCCTGGATTCTCAATCCTGCAAAATAGGCAAAGCTCCACTAGACAAAGCTATTCATAATGAATATTTATTTTGTCCCTGCACAAAGAAGTGGAAAGGCAGTGTATCTCAGTTGCAGTGGAAAGAAAAATATGCTTTTAGAGGATATTTCGACTTCTGTGTTACAGCTGGAAGCTGCTCACCCTCTTTTATGAAAGACAGGGGAGTGCTGAATTCACCTAGCAAACCCACAGGGTGGCCGTTAGCACAAATATTTCTGATGCTTTAGAGGAAGGGCACTCCAATGGGGCATGCTGGCGTGGGTGAGGATTTTGAGCACAGTCTGCCCAGACCCCACTGAGTGACATGTGGGAAATCTGTATTCATTGCCAGACCCTACAGGTCTCCCAGGGCGCAGCTGCAGTTTGCTGCCTCAGCCGCCAGCTGTGGAGGTGACGTGTGCTTCTTTTCCAGGAACCAAACCTCAGTAAAACTAACCAGCTGGCCTTGGGCTCCTCTGTTTTGGGACTCTTCATGTGGGTCAGTGTTGGGAATGTACCAATAGTGGTTTCCCAGGGGCCATGAAGAGTTTTACCATTTTGTTAAATGGTGCTAGGTTTTTGTAGATTAAATCCTGAAATACAAATATAACTCTGCCTTCCACCAGCTTTAAACCAGTGGTGGACTATTTGTTTTTTGCTAAGTATCATGCAGAGGCATTAGCATTAAGTGTTGGGGGGATTATGTGGTCTTTCCTTTATTGCTGGATGGGAAGTCTTAAAGGGATCCTGTGATGGAAAGGTTGAGTCATATAGCTGGCATTTGGTGCTGAAACTGAAGTCATAACTAATGAGAATAAACAAGTATACAAAGAAACCTATAATAAGCCACATGATATTGGAGTTTAGCACCAGCATGGTGCATATTTATACATTATACTCCATGAGACTCTAGTGCTGACATAACCATTCAAAACCAGAAACAAAAATCACTAGTAGGTTGTGAGTAATTAGTTTCAATACTGATAGGAATTGCACCTCAGGTACAAAATGCTTAAAAGATAGATGCGTGTGGGAAAGCAGTGTTATTTGCACTAAATATTTTTACAGTAATGCATATGAAAAATACTAGCTTTGTGCTTATAGATAGGTGAGTTTAACAAGAAAATCAAGTGAGATACTGCTTCAAATAAGTCAGCCTTCCAGACCCATGTACCACTTCTTTTGTTAGCTGTTTTTTACATTTCTTCTAGTTTCTGATTAAGTAAGAATCCATTTTGGTGTCTTTTGCATCCACAAATGTCAAATCTGATTTTACTTCAGTATTTGCATCTTTGTTTTTCTGCTGATTTACACCTCAGTTATGAGTAGCAGACCTTTTTTTTCACTGTTTGTTTCAGTTCAGATATTATGCTGCACGTTCCACATTCCTACTACTCTTACTGCTACACATGCAGAAAACAGACAACAATTTTTGTGAGAGTGCGCATCCCAGTGTAGAACATATTTCAATGTGAATCAAGTGCATATGCCCATGAAACAAGGAAGGGAAGGTATTCTAAAGGGTGACATTTTTTGCTGGCTTGGTAAATTGGTGATGGTCTCTCAGTTTATTAAATTGTCAGCTGGTGTTTGAGAGAAGCTCATCATTCCAGAGATTATGGGAGAATAAAAGGAAGCTGTATTGTCTCTTAATGAAGAGCAGTACAAGCAGCAAGGTGAACTATCAAGGCACAAACTCATGTCAAGGCAGCAGTCATATTGGGCTGAAGAAGTATTTTGAATTCACAGCTACAGCTTACTGGAAAACCTTAACCAAAGACTGAAAATACCAAAAGGATCCTGATTAAAATGTGTCTAGAGAAGAATATTCATAGTACTGGCCACTGTTGGGTTCAAGAACACATTATTACTAGGTTATTGCTTCATTTTCTGGTACAAGCAGTTGCTCTCTTTGAGGCATTTCTGTTCGTATTCCATCTAGGACCCCAATTCCCCTTAAAGAAGGGTTATTGTCTGCACAGTTTTAAATTTAAGGAAGAGCAAAATACATTGAAATTGAGTTGCCTATTTCTTATATTCATGGAGCTGGGATCCCTCAGGGCAGGTCTACATTTTTTTTCGTGAAGCTGGAAAAGGGATAGGTTTAGATGTAACTGTGTTTTGCTTCATTTCTTTCCAAGAGATGACTTACCATCTTTAGATATGAATTTGGATGGAATAAATCTAATTCCTATCAAATTTAATTTAGGTTTCAATTTGTTAGCTCATTCTTGCACTAAGAGTAAATCAGAGAAACACATTAATCAGTATTAATATTCTGTTTCCTAACACTTTAAGTAGCTGTAACACAACAGCGAGACAATGACTGGTTATTTCCATGAACTTTCTTGAAATCCCAGGGCTGCACTGTAATCTTCTCAAGGTTTAACATGCATTTACTACTAGCATAAGTTCTAGCCACAAAGCATATGATTAAGAAGTGCTGAAAGAAATGTTGATATTTAATTTCCTTTACATTAGCAGTGGCATTTCAAAAAGAAATAAAACTTAACAGTTCAGAAACTGAGCAAGAAAAAGGGAGACTTGGGGGAAAGCTTCAGTTTTCTATCATGCATTTGAGCTTACTGAAGGAAATGTGACTTACTTACGCATGTGAGGCAGGGAGGCAGCAGTACTGCTGTCTGCAGGATCCTGGAGTAATTGTGCCCAGTTCCTGGCTATGTCATTGCCAGACAAGTTAGTGGCAATGCTTTTCTCTGAATTCTCTCCAGTTGTGGTCTGAAGCAAACTTGGCTAAACAATAGGACAAATGATATCCACATATGTTAGCCAAAGAAGTAAAAGCTGATAGGAATGAGTTAATATAGCGTGAGTGAATAATGTAGGTGAAATTGAGGGCTCTGGTTTGTGATCCCTGTCAGAATTGGCAGTGGCATCTACATCCCGGCTGCCCCAGCTGGCTGTTCCGCCCTTTTTAAGGTTACTGCTCCTGTAGCAGAAGTGATGGAGCAGGAGATGTGCCGGCTCCTCAGCAGCAGCACACTGCTCACTACTTTAACGTAAACTAAAACCAGTGGTGCTTTAAGTTGATAAATTGGGTTGTGCACTGTGGCATCAGTAGAGCTGACTTGTTGCCTGCTATGTCATCTCTGCCATCGGGGCAGCAACTTTTAACAGAGACATGGAGGATCTTAGGGGCAGTAAACCTTTTGGATGGCATTTCTCCGCATGCTGGGAATTCTGTACCATATTACTAAACTGGGAAAATGCAAAATGGTACAAAAAGGAGCAGTAATAATTGCACGAATTCCCAATAGTTATGTTTTAGAATGTTATAGCAGTCTTACGTTTTCACTAGGTTTCCTGTTATCTTCATGAGTTTTGAACTATAGTTTAGCAGGTCACAATCCAACAGTGGAATTCCACCTGAATTTTCATTTCCAAAGGCAGTTGGCTATGAATTTATAACATTATTTGCCATTTGCCTGATTTCATCAAGTGTGTTCATAGCATTTTGCAAGGAAACCAAGAGCAGGTCCTAGCTCCGAAGGGCTTGTAATCCACCAATCAGACCATGACACAGAATTAAATCAAGGGAAGGATGCAAGTATTTTCAACAGCATGGTAGACAGCTTGCCACAACCACATTATCTGAGAGAGAAATTCTGTGGCTGCAGAGAAGCTCAGGCAAGCTCTGGAGGGAATGAGTTGGCCCTTCTACACTACAAACATTCAGCAATGGATTAAGCATTTTGAGAAATCCCTCTGATTATACACTGTCTGAGAGCTGCAGGAAAAAGAGAGGGCCCTAGAGCCAGAGCAGAGACAAAAGACATCCAAAAATATGGCTTGTATTTCTTGTACCCAGGTTTTGCAATGCTTTAGGGATCCTGGAAGTTGAAGACTTTCTTCCATAATAGAATAAGTACATTTCTTCCTTTCAGCCTCAGTGTCTAGGACAGAAAGTACCTCCTCCTTGAAATCATTCCCGTGAGAGTGAGCCTATGCTTGGGTAGCAGAGGAAGGATGAAACTCACAACTGTATATAATCATAATGCTCTGAACTACTGTCTCAGTGTGGAATTTATTTTGTAATCCTTGGAGGTGTGGAGAGCTTTAGCAGCACCTTTTTCTGCCTTTGAAATTGCGCAAAACTAAACTAAATGCAGAATAAGTGAGATCAAGTCCAACATACAGACTGAATGGGGTTAGTGTGGGAAAGCTAAATATAGACAGTGTCTAATCAGAGTTGGAAGGCCAGGAATGGAGCAACATGGCACACAAGATGAAGAAAGATATTCAATTAAACTTAATTCAAGTTCAAAGTTTCATTCTGTGTTGCTTTGCTGGCTAAGAGTGTGCGTTAAAGTACCCATGATATTTTGGTGAGGGCATTGTGGTCTGTCGAGATTTTCACAGCCTACGTCTAAAAACTATTTTTAAATTTTAGCTCTTAAAAAAAAAAAAAGGCAAGCTAAGCCAATTTTCTAACAAAGTCTAAGAATAATATTCATCACTGGGCTGACAACCTTAATGGCCAGTTACAGATGAGCTACAAAACCGGAAAATGAGGCTTATAATGGAAACTGCAATTCAACCATGTAACGATAGCATTGCAGATGGGATATGGTCACGCAGAACCATTCCTTGCCTGAGTGAACTGGCTGCCTCAGAGTTCTGAGGAATTCACCCGCTCTGTACCCATCTTCTCTGAGCTGGAAGGGAATCAGCAGATATTCCTTTAGATGCTAAGCATCAGAAAAGCCAACATATTGAGTAGTAGCATGGCTAATTTCAGGCCTGGGAGTAAGAGAAGAACATTTGGGATAGACTGTAAATAGTTGGCAAACTGTAGAATAGGCCACTGGGAGAGAGGGGAAAGAGTAAAAAATCAGCACTTCAGTGGCTTAAACCATGCCATAAATAAGGGACAGATGTTTCCTATTGGAGCATCCACTTATAAAGCAGCTTCGTCCCTGCAAAAAGCGCTCTGCAGCTTCTATATATAACTGCAGCGTAACAGAACATAGCTGAGTGTTTATGGAAGATTGTTTAGTTATAAAACATTAAGGGTAAAATCAGATAGTCAAAATCAGGAGGGGTGTCTTTTGATAATTACCCAATATTTCCATGTATAGCAGCCCACTTTTTTGCCTGTTTTCACAGAAGATGCAGTCACATTCCTGCAGCCAGTGCGGATTGCCAGTCCTGAATGCTACTTTTTGCGTTTATGCAAGGCATGAAAGCATCCAGAAGGCTGAGATTTAGGCCATCCAAGCCCAGATAATTGAGGGCTAATGTACTCTCCATATCCTTAGTTCTGTTTCCATGCACAAGTGCATTATGGTGTTTCATTATCAGATCACGTAACAGCGTGATGTGACAATCTGACTTACTATTTTGCAAAACAGGAATTGTTGAAAAACCTTTCTGTGTTATTCACATCAGCAGCTTTCAATAATAAAAGTGACATGCTCTCCGTGATGGAATGATTACAGATGCATTACTATTCTTCATAGAGCATCACTCTTGTCATTAGGGTAATGACAGACTTTGCATGCTTAACTTATCACTTATAAAAAGAGTATGTTTGTTTCTATAGAACCAGATTGTTCTCCCCCCACACGCACTCAAGTAAGCAAGACAATTCCAGGATTAAGGGTCTCAGCAATGTCAGTAGGATTAAAGCAAACATTTTTTCAGAAGTGACTGGGATTTGTTAAAAGCCTCTTTCTTTAAAGTGTAATTTTTGATGCATTCCAGCAAACATGGTTTTTACTAGGTTCATCATATGCTGCAGTGCCTTAGCTACAAAATCTGGATCCAAATTCATGGCCGGACCAAAGTCACAGGCATTTCTGCCCTTCACAGAGACAAAAAGTTGTAGTTTATGACAGCCAGGCTCACTAAGAGCAGGACTTAGTATCGGATTAGGAGTCCCTTTCCAGATGTGATCTCAGGTACATCATTTGACTTGTATTTCAGATTCACCGTTTCCAACAAAGAGGTAAATAAACTTGTATCTGGTGAAAGGGAATCATATTTATAGGACACATAAAACGTATCAGAATGCATATATTCAAAGAGTTATTTAATAATATAAAATAGTTCTGGGAGATCTCAAAGATAAAAAGTTTTCCTTGAGGATACCGTCCCAATCTCATTAAAAAGTCCAGACCTATTTGTTTCACAAGCATCCCTGTTCAATCCTTGTTAACAACCTCTGTACATGAGGCTGCATAGGCAGCCTAGCCCAAGTACGGCATCAGCATTTGGAAATGCTTGCCCTGACTGTAGTTGGCTTGAAGCGCCCCTTGTTGAAAAAGTGCTCCTGTGTAAGCAGCAGGAGCAGGCAGGATGGTGCTCGCAGGGCGTGAATTTGCAGTGCATTAGCTGCTCTACATTAACTCCTGTAGTAAATGTGTCATTGTGCTTACAAAAGCATTCTTAGTACAGACCAAGGCTATCCACATAGGAAGCTAGAGCAGAGTAGTTAGGGTGCATAAATTCACACCTTAGCTTAGTCATTGCTAAATTTCTCCTGTAGGCAAACCCACCACTTATCCACCTACTTAGCTTCTGTGGCTCCTAATGCTGCTTTTCCTCAATTGCCAAATTTCTGAATATGCTCATGGATGCATCTTCTTTTTTGCCACTGAGAGTAATTTGTTACATACTGCCCACTGGGCGAACCTTTAGTTCTTGCAATGGCTCTCACATGTGGTACCAATGGCCTCTACACTCTCAGCATTAGGTTATGCTGCTGGAGAATGTGGATGCTATAGGCTGACACCTTAACACTCGCTGCCATATTTCAAACCACAACTGGTATTTCCTCTATGGGCATTCTCCTCCATCCTCCACAACCAACTTCATCTTCCTCTGCCTCCTCTGCAGCTCTTTGTAGCTGACTTGGATTAGAGTCATGTGAGAAAAGCTAAGTCTTAATGCAACCTAAGCATGAACTCACTCACCCTCATTCAGGGAGCAGTGTGCTCAGGGACCATGTGGAACCATGCCTGAGCAGAGCTGTTAGCATTTAATTATTTTTTTTACAATAAGCTCAACACTTTTAAATTGTTCGGACACCTTTAGCTGAGTATAATGCTATCCACTGTAGCCCAGCAATGCTATATACTTCCATTTAGCACCTGCTCTGCCACACTACTTGCTTTTATGTTGCTCAGGCTTGTTGCCTGTTGGTTGGATGGTAAGCTGTTCAGGACAACGTTGATGCCTGTTATATTTCATCAAGGACTAGAAGAATGGGGGATCCCTATCCTGTTACATGGGGCACAGCCTCAGTACAAGTGATGGTGATCGTGATTACAGCTGACAACTGAAATAAATGGTGCTCTGCAAACTTCTTCCACTTCAACTGCATTAACATGAAGGGCAGAGAATACAACCATGATCCCAATGCTGAAAGCTAGGATCAGACTGCTAGTGTTAGTCATATTTTCCCTCCCCTTTTCATGACTGGATTACACACCTTATTAAGAATATTTTCCTGCATGCTTTGTGTTATGCTTTTGCCCTCAACAGTGAAGGAACGCAAGAGCAAGCCTATCTTCTCTACACTTTCTCTGTTTCTCCCTTGCTAAAGTATGTGGGACTTGATGTCTAATCCATATGTTTTCTAGGGCAGGCTACTCAAAGAGAATACACCATTATTAGTAGAGGACATCACTGAGATGCTTGAACAATGCCCCATTGTGAGAATGGAGAGAGGTTGTTGATGGTTCAGCTCCAGGCCTTGAATTCCCTCTGCTAACCTCACATCTGACCCATGTGAACCTTTTCTCCTTGCTTGTTACTTCTCTCCTTTCCTGAAGAGTCTTTGTTTCCTTTCTGTTAATAAGGGTCCTGGGTGTACTCATTTGCGTGGCAATTTGCATTGACAGCTCACATATAACCCATCTCAAGGATGTTGCTTGAATTCTAGAAATAAACAGAAAGGGTCCAGAGACTTTAAAAGTTGTATTCAGGAATGTGTTTTGCAGATGAGAAAGAAGACCATTTGCTCTCAGCTTCTGCACTGTACCTCTTTCAAACACAGGGTTATTAATGCAGTAAGTGGGAAATTCTTTCCAAAATCCTATGTGAAAGCTTGACGAAGTGTATGCCCACTTCCCTGTAGCTCAGGCAGGATGCTAACTTTTTATCACAAGGCCATCATAAATAATGGATTTTAGGGGAAGTTGTAACCATTGCTAGGAAATCTTGCTGCTCCACAAGCACAGATGGAAAGCTCTTTAAGATGGACACCTTGTGCTGATTTCCTTGCTGAAAACCTTCGCAAATGCAGATTTTGGCTTCCTACCCAGACCTTTGAAGAAAATGCTCTCATAAAATCTCTCCTCTCCTCCCCAAGAGATTTTTTTCCCTCTCAGAGCTCCCAGTGTCTCAATGCATGTGAGTTTAGCCAGGGTGTTTAGCAGAGCGGGTTTTTAGCAGAGCAGGTATTTTGAAGAGAGTTCACCTAATTCTCACTTTTGACCCTGTAGGCCTGCACTCAGGCACAAAAATTACAAGCTGCCTTAGTCAAACATGGCTTTTAAATATCCAAGTGAAAAATGTGTGTGTGATGATGATTCCTAGTTTCTAGTTAGGTCAAAGTAGGTAAGATTTATGATGGTCTTAACTTTTAATTTCCACATTCCAAGTAAACACTTGTTACTAGATTTGTAAATGATCTGATAAATAATTATGTTTCTGAGCTTCAGCAACTTTGAGTTCCTTGATAATCCTTTTTTTTTTTCTTTTTTTCTTTTTTAATAAGTATAAGTAGATTAACTACTGCCAATGTGAATGTTTGGATTTATTGATTTGACAGGTTAATATTGACCTCTTGTCTTGGTCAATATTTGCCCAGGAGGATATTAAATCTTAGTGTCTGTTACAAAAGTCAGTACGTATATTGTAACTAGAACAGAAGAAAATTGTAGTGCTAGAAGTTTTATTAACCAATAATGAAGGTTTGGTGGAACTAATTATTTTCAGGTTAGATTCGAATTAATCAAACCACTGGGCTGCTTTTTTAAGAGTGGTCAAACATCTTGACCTGCAATTTGGAGATGCTTAGTCTCAATTTATCCAAGTTTAATAAAGGAAAGTGGGGGTGAGGGAACAGCCGAGATGTTTGATTTACAGTTAAATAAAGCATTTTGTTTAATCAGAGATTCATATATTTGTTTTTATGTGGAAGAAAAGCCTACTGAAGGAACAAACAGAAAACCACAATCTTTTTCCTCTCATTTCAGCCTACAAATAGAAAAAGCAATGCTTCAAGCAGTGCTTGTTGTTGCATTTGTTATACGTGCTTTCACTAGATATATCAGGAAATTTCTCTGCATTATGGAACTCTAATCTAGATTTTATGAAAACGGGAAAAAAAGACAGACAAACATTTATCTCCAGGGAGAAAACAACTGATTCAGCTGCAGCCAGCTGTTTCCATGCATTTACCAGAGTACATTGCTCCAGAGCTCCCACACTGCTGACCTATAAAAGGTGAGAGCTAGTTGCTTCCCGACATGTTATCTTTCCAGGCTAGATGCAAGACTGTTAACAACATGAAAAAGGGAAATAGTTTCCCTTGTTCTCACTGCTGGAGGAGTCATTTTCCTCCTTCTAACAGGTTTTTCACAGCTCTGCCACTTAATAAAAAAGATGACACGATCCCCATCACATAGTCTTCCCATTTCTCTGGCCATAGGTATTTAACAAAAAGGAATGTTCTTCTAAAGTTTTGCCTAACTTGTCTCTGAATTACTGTGGGACAGCTCATGCCATTGCACAGCTGTTGTCTTGTTTACATAGCATGGTTTAAGTGGACATTCCCATCATGGGACATATGGAGCATTGATGTTATATACTGCATTCTAGAATAAGGCTAGTTAAATCCCACTTTTATGGCTTGAGTTTTTAAGTCCCAGTGAGACTTTGCTGCAGGAGACTGACAGGAGGGACAGGTGTGTTGTGGCTTCAGCCTGGTGACAAGTTTTCACATTCAGTTGCATTCTTCCAACAGCAAAGGGCCAAGCAGCTGGCAGCCTTTCAGCCTCCCCGCCTCTGTGGGAATGCCTGTGGCAGGGAGAAGAATGTGCTGTGTCCTGCACCCCGTCACGCAGCCGCATTGCAACACAGGCACTGCTGCTGTTCCTACTCATCAGGTGAGGTCTCCTTTGGACACAGTCTCAGCCACCCTGAGTTACCCTGAATGTGGTCCTGAGGTCCTTGCCCTGAGAGATGCTGAGTGCTTTTGCCAGTGAGCAGATCTCATAACCAAAGAGCAAGGCTTGCTGAATTCAGGTCTTTATTTGCGAACAGAAAAATTTTCCAGTTTTTAAATTGGGTGGAAACTAGACACAGCTCATCACGTTCCCTTGCTTGCTTAAACCCAGATTTTAATAGCAATAAATTGCACCAGGTTTGCAGGAAACAATTTTAAAAGGGTCCTTCTGAAGCCCATTCAGCCTGTGAGCAAGGTGACTCCGTTAACGGAGCACTTCTAGATGCTTACACCCTTTGTGTGCCTATTTTATGAGGAACAGGTACATAACACAACTGAGAAAGCCAACAAGTAAATAAAGACTGGGCTTCTTTTGGCTGCATTGCAGCTAAGGGCACCGATACAAAGCAAAGGGATAAATTACCCTTTGTCCTGAATGGGTGTGCTAGAGAGGAGAGTACACCTTCCCCATTCCTTTTCTCTCCCTCCTGTCACATCTCTCATGATCTTCAGAAATGCTTCTTTGTAGCTCAACGGGAGGAGTTGATGCTGCTGGCCAGGACTAGACATATCTGTAGAAGCATAAAGTAGGGGTCAACAGGCTGGGCATACATACTGGCTACACTGGCATATTTAGCAGAGCGAGGGCTCCACACACTGCACTTCCACCAGCTTTCACCTGAACAGTGTCTCTTCCTTCTCTTGTGAATTATTTGTGATACTATGGTAGTGAACAGGGTAAGTGCTGCACCAAGTTCCTATCCTACCTATTCAGGCTACAAACCCAGCCATAGGAAAAATAGCTAAGAAAAAGCAGAAACCAGTCACCTTCTTTGGCTGTAAAAGAGGAATGGTGTGAGAATCCAAGGTGAAGTCCCAGCCCCCCACCCTCTCACATGCGCTGTATAGCCAGCAGGCAAACACTCTTCAGAGTCTTTTTGTGCAAGATGTGTTATAGGTATTTCTGCATACAAGCTATTTCCTCTTTTTTTTTTTTTTTTGCTTGGAGGGCCACTGTGAGGGTGAGCTGCATCATTACACAACTCAGCAAAGGCAGGTGCTACAATTACCTAGTCTGAAAAATCATGCAAGAGCATTTGCTCTTTTACAAGGGGAGCAAGCATCTGGGATCTTTCCTTTTTCATGGGAATCTCATTTGCTGTGAAATGAACGAATTCAGTTCCTTGAATTTTCCTTGAAGACTATCCCTAAGTACCAGCCATCTGATCTGCAGCAATCTAGAGAGAGGAGGATATATAAATCTCCTTTGGTTATGGCCACCTTCTTCTCACCCTCCCCCAAAATCATATTGTCTCCCTCCAGATAGCAGCAGCTGTGACTGATGCATCCATCCAGTGGCAGTGAGGACAACGTGGATCTGAAGCTGCAATGTTGCCTGGTAACCACATGCAGAGAGCACCAAAAAGCCAGGCTCTGGAGCTCACGGGGTCACATCTCTCAGACAAATGGGTGCCTTGCAGTTGGCCTGAGGATCAGCAGTGCTCAGCGTGGACCCCTCCTGCGCAGCAGCCACAGCATTATGTGCTGGGCTGTCTGGTTGTAGCATTTGAGAAGTTTGTCTCTTTATCTCATCTCTGCAATTGACGTGTGCTTCACTGGTGTCTTTGGAGTGCTCCAAGTCCGTAAGCACAATGCAAACCTATTCTGAGCAAATGAACAAGGACTTGACCCTGCATCCTCCACAGCATGGCAGAAGGACTCAATGGCACAAAACTTTTTTATTTGTGAAAGCATTCCTATTTGGATATATTTATCATATAACTTTTTATGATGTTCTGGGACTCTGTCAAGTGGTATACTTAAAATACATTTTGGGATTCTGACATATTTGGAGCTGGGTCAGACGTGGAGCTTGGCTCCAGATCAGAATCTCACTTACGTTAAGTCTAGTTGTGGTATGAAACCCTAGACTAGGGTCTGTATTCAAATTAAACAATACTAGAATCCCACAAGCTGCTCTTGTAAGAGCTCAACTATATTTGCTGGCTACCTGGGCAGCTGAGGCTTTAAATAAAGTCAGTAACACTTGCTTGACTTTTGCCAGCATGATCAGAAGTCTTGTTAGAAAGAAAAAAAGAGGCTTTTTTGGAAACCTAACTGGAATATGGGCTTTTCCCTAAAAAAAAAAAAAAAAAAAAAAAAGGGAAAAAAATTAGTTTGGCCACAGCTTTGGGTTTATATCAGGGAATTAAATGAATTCTTCTTTCCGAGACTTTCCTTTCCCTGTATTTTCTTAGTAATGAATGAGCCAATAACTTAATGAAGGGAAGAAGAAATATGACCAAAGCAGCATAGCCATGAAGTATCATATATCTGATGGTGTTGAACACTGATATAAAATTTGTCATTGTACACATTGCTGGCATGTTACTTAAAACTCAGAAGCAAAATCCAAACCAGAGTCAGAACGTAGCAGAACATTTATTTTGGCACATTAAACATGGAGGCACATATTTAGAACAGCTTGCGGAAGAAGAGTCACACCTTTAAAAACAAAACGAAGCCTGTGTTCGCACCTCACATGTGAAAACTGGACCTAAAAATAACATAATGGTTTCACTGTGTTAAGCATACTACAGCACATGGAGCCATCAGGAACTTCCTCAGTTCCTGGTACCTCCAACCCATTTAATACTTGCTCCTTGCCATGATTCCTGCCTTGTCATTTTCCTCTTGCAGAAATATACACTGTCCTGTTTCAGGCTTACCGAGGGGTGCACAGAGGCCATGGTCTCTTGCCAAGCAAACTGGGGGTGCTCCTGACTCAGCTCCAGTGTTGCACAGGTTTCAGGGGATTCATCTGCAATCACATCAACCTGTTTTGTTCTAGCAGGGAAACATCAGGCCTCATGCACCTAGACTGCCAATCTGAACATGGTAATAGGGTGTAATCAGACAATTCACTTGAAAAGCACACTCCTGGTCTCAGCTAGAGCATTAATGGATGCTCAGCCTGATGCAGCAGCAGCTGCTAAGCAACTCTTATTGTTGCTGTAGTCAGGGGCATTGCCTGAAGGTGCCCCTCTCCCTTTCTGCCTCTCAGCTGGTGATCTGTTAACACAGAAAAACCTTAATTTACTCATGTCTTCCCTCTGTATGCTGTACTTTCAGTGCCACTGTACATACTGGTGGTGTGTTAGTGAACCTCCGCATGCTTATGGAGCACAGCAGGCAGTACAGAAATGCTTCATGCTATTTTTGACAATTACACCATTTTATTTAATAGTGCACTGACTAAATTCTCTCCTGGGTTCTGTAGATAATCGCCCCATATTCCAGCCTGATAAATGAGAAGGAGTCATCTTGTTTCCTTTCCCCTGGTGCTGCTCCCCTGGGAGTGTTGCTGCCTGTGCAGATGCACAGAAGAAATGGTCCACGTGCTCTCCCCTTAGTGAGGCTGTGAGAGGCCCTGTGCCTGCTGGACTAGGGGGGAAGTCTTTCCCCGTGCTGAGATCCTCACGCTAGCCAGCAGGTCAGCCGTGACATGGCTCTGCATAACTTTCAGACAAACCCAATCTCTCTGCCTCCTGATGTGCAAGAGGAGCTTGCCTGCCTTAGTAAATGTGTTTGAGGTATCTGCAGCATTGAGAATGAACTAGAAGGTAAATCACACATTCCATCAATGAAAAGGGCTCAAAAAGCATGAATCTGGCAGGTCCTCATAAAAAAGTCATGAGACTGGCTGTGAATCTTCAAAGTGCACAAAATCAATTTGTTTTCAAGTTCAATTATGGCCTGAGCCTTTGGTATTCACATTTTCAAATTCTTCTGAGATCTGCAGGGCAAGGATTTATATCTCTTTCTTTTCTCTGTTTAAGCAGGCTCTCACATAATCCTGATTCTTGACACTGGGCTGCAAATGAGTGGTCCCTTCCTGCCACCCTGCTTCAGGCAGCTTGCCCTGTGCAGGAGCCGCTGCCCATGATGTTGCCTTGCAGAGAAGAACCAGGGGAGCATGTTTCATTCTGAAATATTCCCAGATCACTGGCTACACAGCCCTGCTCAACAGCAGGAGAAAACAATGGTGAAGGAAGTAAAGCCCAAGGAAGAAGACTGCGACATTGATGACTAGGGTAATTTTGACTTCAGGAGGAATAGCAGAGGCCAGGGACTGGCCGCGATAAGCCATTATCCACCATATTTGAAAAATCATGGCAGTCAGGTGAAATTCCCGATGACTGGAAAAAGGGAAATATAACCCTCATTTTCAAGAAGGGGAAAAAGGATGAGCCGGGGAGCTACAGACAAGTCAGCCTCACCTCTGTGCCTGGCAAAATCTTGGAGCACATTCTCCTGGAAGGCATGCTGAAGCACATGAAAAACAACAAGGTGCTTGGTGGCAGCCAGCATGGCTTCACTAAGGGGAAATCCTGCCTGACCAATCTGGTGGCCTTCTACGATGGGGCTATGGAACTGATGGACATGGGTCGAGCAGTTGATGTCATCTACCTGGACTTGTGCAAAGCGTTTGACACTGTCCCACATGACATCCTTGTCTCTAAGTTGGAGAGACATCAATTTGATAGGTGGACCACTCAGTGGATAAAGAACTGGCTGGATGGCCACACGCAAAGAGCTGTGGTCAATGGCTCAATATCCAGCTGGAGACCAGTAACGAGTGGTGTCCCTCAGGGATGGGTGTTGGGACCAGTCTTGTTCAACACCTTTGTTGATGACATGGACAGCAGGATTGAGTGTGCCCTCAGCAAGTTTGCTGATGACACCAAGCTGTGTGGTTCAGTTGATACACTGGAGGGAAGGAATGCCATCCAGAGGGACCTTGACTTGCTTGTGAGGTGGGCTGATGCCAACCTGATGAAGTTTAACCATGCCAAGTGCAAGGTCCTCCCCCTGGGTTGGAGCAATCCCAGGCACAGCTACAGGTTGGGCAGAGAAGAGATTCAGAGCAGCCCTGTGGAGAAGGACTTGGGGGTTTTGGTTGATGAAAAGTGAACATGAGCCAGCAGTGCGTGCTCGCAGCCCAGAAAGCCAACCGTATCCTGGGCTGCATCAAAAGGAGCATGACCAGCAGGTCGAGGGAGGTGATCCTGCCCCTCTACTCTGCTCTCAGGAGACCTCACTTGGAGTATTGTGTGCAGTTCTGGTGTTCTCAACATAAAAAGGACATGGAACTGTTGGAACAAGTCCAGAGGAGGGCCACGAGGATGATCAGGGGACTGGAGCACCTCCCGTATGAAGATAGGCTGAGAAAGTTGGGGCTGTTGAGCCTGGAGAAGAGAAGGCTGCGTGGAGACCTCATAGCAGCCTTCCAGTATCTGAAGGGGGCCTATAGGGATGCTGGGGAGGGACTCTTCATGAGGGACTGTAGTGAGAGGACAAGGGGTAATGGATTCAAACTTAAACAGAGGAAGTTTAGATTGGATATGAGGAAGAAATTCTTTACTGTGAGGATGGTGAGGCACTGGAATGGGTTGCCCAGGGAAGTTGTGAATGCTCCATCGCTGGCGGTGTTCAAGGCCAGCTTGGACAGAGGCTTATGTGGCATGGTTTAGTGGGAGGTGTTCCTCTCCATGGCAGGGGGGGTTGGAACTCTATGATCTGAAAGTCCTTTCCAACCCTAACTATTCTATGACTCTATGTGGTGATGGCTCAGAAAGCTGCTTCCACCATCAGTTTTCTGTGGGCTTCCACACTGTGTGTGTGAGCTGCTGGAATGCATGGGTGCTTCTGTGCCCTGTTTGCTGTGGAGGAGCTGCCTCAGGCAGAGCAACCAGCCAGGGGCAGCCCTGCCGCAAACAGCTGTGGCAGTTTCAAAACGCACACAAGCCAAATCTCTTACTTTGTGGTGCTCACATGGCTACTGTTGGCAGGAGTGGGGGGAAAGAGTAGCAAGCAAACAGTAATGTGGTAATTCCCCTTAATACAGGAACTATTAAGAGACTGGAGCCTCTCTGTGTAGCTCACACAGCCCCTTTGTTATGCTCACCTTTTAAGAGCTACCTTGCATGATAGGGTCCTTGTTCTCTCTCACCATCTCCTGCTGTAAATTTTCCAGATGGAATGATACTTTCTTTAAGCACTCCTTCATTACAATATCAGCTATCTCTCTCACCTGGGAAATAAAGGTTAATTGGCCCTGTGCAATTACAGATTCATATCACAGGCACTTGAGATAGGCAATATTAGCTAACAATCATTGCAAAAATGGTAATGACTAAGCTAGAGGAACCTTGAAATCTTCACCCAAAGCTAAAAATTGTGACTAGTGTGCTATCCAGCCAACTGTATACTGAAATCATGCAGACATCTTTGGAGGCTGTTTACAGGCAATTAAAACAGAAGTCACATATGATAAATTGCAACATCCTCAAAATCTCAAGTGTAAAATACTTTAATTCTAAGTTATGGCTAATATATCCCCAGATAATTTTTAAAAAACTAAATTACATGCAAGTGACCTTCTATCCTCCTCCATCTTGATATTCTGTTTCACTTTGTTAGCAATTAGTACTACTGAAAAGACATCTCAGAACAGATTTTCAATTCGTTCAACAGTTCATTGTTGGATGATGGAAAAACTATTTAATCAGAGACTGGAGCTGAATGGTTCATCTGAGTACAGAAATGCTGTTTATTATTTCAAACGTGTAGAAATGGCACTTGCTATCTCAGGCCATCATTTCAAGAAGGAAACAGCATACAAAGCTGGGTACTAACTCCCAGTTCTGTCTGCCACAATGGTTGCCACAAGTCAGCATCACTGCCTATGAACTGGGACTGAACTCATTGTGAAAGTCCTTCCAAACTGGACCCACCTTAAGCCATCTACTCCAGCAGGGCTGCCCAGCCTCACAAGCCACAGCACTTCTTGGCCAGTGTTAAAGTTGTAACTTGTGAAGTTCTTAAGGGTGAAAGACGCTATTAAAAAAAAAAAAAAGTTTTGCATTTTTAGAGCTCAGAGAAGGCTAATAAATAAATGAATCTTTATGTTAGTCTTAGAACATTGTTTGGCTTCAGGCAAGTACATGCTCCTTTTCAGGGCAAAATAGAGAAGTAGTAGTTTTGGTCTCTGAATGGAAATGGGTTTAGAGAGGAAGCAAACTGCATCTCTTAAATGGAAGTGAAAAAGAAAATAATACAAAGAGCCATGTGTTTGTCTTCTTTGGAGTCCTCAACAGGGGAAGGGAGGGAGTCTTGTCAAAAGGGCAAGATGTGGTCTATGCTTGTATAGACAGGGAAATAAGAAAATAGCTTCAAGAGGTGAGAAATGCCAAAGAAATAAAATAGGTATGGTAAAAGAGGTGTTTAAGAGGCTCATTCTCCCTCAATGTATTCCCTGAAATCCCATTTAATATTAATGGGACTTGAATACACAGCTCATGGGGAAAGAACAGTGACCTTTGTGGGCTTAAGTAGGATCCTACAAAATTCAGAGCAGCACAAGAGGTAGCCAAAAGAACTTGCTTAAGTTCCAAAAAAAGGCAGAGTACAGATGCACAGAATGAGCAACTGAGAAAACAAAGTAAGACCAATAAAACCAAGAAAGTAAAGAGGTAGTTGATGTGAGAGCCATATCCTAAATTCAGGTAGCTTTCTTGCCTCTAGTAGATCTCATTGACGTGTAGTAATGGCATTAGATATAGAGCTACTGCTCACTCCAGCTAGCAGGTAACTGCAAATATATGTACATTTGCAGCAGCATAGTGTTCCTTCTCCTTTGTGCTGTGTCGTGATAAATCCTATGATGAAATACAAATCCTTGCACGATTTTTTATGTAGCCACAAAAAAAATAACTCAAGAGACAGCATTGCAAACATTTGTTCTAAGCTAAGATTCTGCTGGAAGCATTTAGGAAGATGTAGCAGGTCAGTTTTCAATGGATGCTTGGCAGTAGAGCTCTTCAAAAACCTACAGTGTTAGGATTGGGGTGACAGTGCAGCCACGGCTGGAAAGGATACAGACTCTGCTGGCAAGAAGAATGCTGTCTCTGAACTAAGGCAAAGATGAGACAGACCTTTAACTGGGGGGGATCACAGGAGCCACAGGAAGAAACAATGAAGGTGGGATGTAAACAGAGAGTGATTAATTTTGATAGGTCCCATCTCCTGACTGCAATAAATCAAGACATGTTAGCCTCAAATCTGGAAGAAGCGACATTCTGGCAGATGCCTCTGAAGAGCTGATTGCTCCAGCCCATCCTGATTCACAAGGGTATGAATAGCAGCAATGGAAGGGCTAGCAGTTAGTCTGCCCATGGCTTATCTGCGTTTCTCTGTCAATGTATCTTTTATAATCAGCATCTAGTGAAAAAAAAACAAAGCTCAAACAAATCAGCCTCCTGATGAAATCGCTAAGGCAACATGCAGCTCCCCTAAGAAACAGAAGCAGAAGTTTGGTTATGATGAGTACTGAGGAGTGACTAGCCTGTAGCACAGCTACCTAACGAAGGGGCTGCAAAGACCCTCAGACTCTCACATGAATCCAGGAAGCTTTACATCACAGTTGCAGTTCATGAAGTTTTACAGCTGATTTATGGTACTGGTTTCAGAACTCTTCACTCTTTTATAAGTGCATGGGACTTTTCCTATAAACGGATTGAGGAGAAGGCTTTGGAGTGTTTTTTACACATTGTAATCATGTACAGGCATGCTATCACATGCAAAAAAGCCCCCTATATTTTCTCCTCTCTGTACCTCTCTCCCCCATTTTATTTTAAGCATATGGGCTGGTATTCCTGTGGGTAAACCACCTAAAAATTAGTTCCAGAACAGACATGTTAATGGCGACTCAAATAACTAAAACATAAAATACAGCTGATGAAATCTTGGCAGCGAAATATTTGAACATTGCCAGAAAAAAGTAGATTCCCATCTTATGTCCAAATTTCATTACCCCTCTGATGACCAATACTATCTGTTTGCTTTGATCTTGGAAGCTTTAAGTATTTCTTAGTTTCTGGAGATTGATATATTGTCGCCTGCAATCATAACACCTAGGACTGCGACGCTGTCAGATTATTTTTGTTGAGTTGGGGTCAGCTGATCTTGGTGCCCAGATGGGGCATTTCCTGAGCAGCCATGGGTGGTTGTGATAAGCCCCCTCCCAGGCAGTGCGGCACCCCAGCCTGGCAGCACTGTTCCCATGTGGCAGAAAGCTGACAGGCTCTTGCTCACACCCATTAAAGATTCCAGGAGGCATTTTATAGATGAGTGACTTATAGATGCCTATTTGCTGGCTTCCTGAGGGGAGCTGCTCAGATGCTGGATTTTATATTCATCACAAAGTTCATTGGAAAAGGTATCTTACTTCCTTTCAGATCTATTTTGCAAAGCATCTGCTATGTTTCATGCAGGCTACAGCTGATTTCTGTGGAAAGCAGCGATTCCTACATGGGATTTACACACGACAGCAGCAGGCTAAGCACTGATAGGCAGGCTTAATCCCCAGCTGTGCTCCAGCTGATATCAAAGAGCTTTTATATTTAATCAGTCTCAAACACTTAGAATCACAGCAGACAGAAAAGTGCATAAAAACACAGTAGACCCAAACTGTTCTCCAAGGCAAGATGAAACAGAAAATCAAGAGCATAAGATTTCTTAAATGGGTAGAAGTCCATACTCAATAATAATGAGGAATTACGCACAAATCATCCTGCTGTTTCAGGATAGTTTATCTAAATATGATGTCAGGCAGAAACCACTGGAGCATTGATGTTGGGTGGGTATGTGTCAGAAAGCAGACATATGAGTAAGTACCATGGGTGAAGACGTCTCCCCAAACCTATTTTCCTCACTTTGTTTCATACAGGAGAGTAAACCCCATAACAGACCCCTCTCCAGAGAGCTTTTCTAAGCTCCGCATCTCTGCTCACCCACCTGGCCTTCCACATCAAGCAGAAAATACTTCAGCTTCAGGGATCAAAAACATTCCCTTTCCTGCCTCATGAGGGGAATGCTGCTCCCAAAGCCTGCTGGGATCTGTTTCTGTCCCTCTAACACAAGGACTGTTTTAATTTTAGATCTGAGCTGTCCTTAACCAGAAACATCAGTAAGACATGTTTTTAGAGGTTTTAACCAACCCAGAACAAAACTGTCAGCTGGAAGACACTTCCTTCAGTCCATTGCCACCTTCTTGATCTTGAGATCTGCCAAGCCCAGATAAGATGGCTTCATCCTATTCCCAGCTAGCTGGCAAAACACAAGCTTGAAAGTGCCTGTATCTCTTCCTCTTCCCTGTATGTATAAATATCAAGTGTTTTGTGTCACTATGATAGATCTTTTCTGTCCTTCTGCTTTTTCATCCATAGTGATATTACTCCCCACCATCATAGCCTCTCCATTCTCTCTCTCACTTAGTGAGATAGTCTTCTGCTGTATCAAAAAAGAGCTTTTAGGAATATCACCTTCAACTATAAAAGTTCACAATAAATCCAATTTCCTCATATTTTCCTCCAAACATTATTGCTTTATGAAGTGTTAACACAGGGTTACCATTCTACTCCAACTTCCTTCCTGTCCTCACTATTACTGACACTTACTGTCAATCTCATATGGCTGGTTGCCAATATTACTCCTGCTCACCTGTAAAGACAGCATCTCTCCCAACTCCCTGTGAGACTGAGAGAGCATTTAACATGTGTAGCTTTCAGCTAACTGTTTTTGACAGTGCAGGTTTGGAAAGATAAAGGAACAAGAAAGTTTGTGTTGCTGTCTAAGCAGCCAAATGCAATGCAGCAGTTCAATTTTCTGGGAAGCGTACATGTGGAGGGCTCTGGGTGAGGAAGGAGCATAGCAGGGCTGGGGAAAATGGAAGCCCTGCAGAAGAGATTCAGGACTAACAAGCATGACTGATACCAAGGATGGTTAAATTAAGAGCTTACCTAGTGGACCCTTTCTCCCTTAGGTCAGCACTCACTGGGTCAGATCTCCATAGCCATCATTATCATAGAATCATAGAATCATAGAATAGTTAGGGTTGGAAAGGACCTTAAGATCATCTAGTTCCAACCCCCCTGCCATGGGCAGGGACAAAGACTTAAACTTTCTTACAGGCACAGCAAATAGGGAAGACAAAACCACTTGATTTTACCTTTGGTATAAAAATAATACAAGTTGAGTAAAGCATATGACAGCTACAAGAAGTCTATGACAGGAATCTGAGGAATCTGTGCCCCTGAAAGATGCAGTAAAGTCTCCAGCAGCTGGCGGCCTGATGGAGTTGAGATGATGCAGACACAAGGCTGGGATCTGTAATCCCAAAGAGCCAGGCAATTTTATTGTGCTTATTCACATGAATATTTGTGAAATCTACAGCAGATCTATGGATTCCTTAGCTGATAATATCTCCTGACTGACCTCCTTTATCTCTCTACTAGTGGCAAGGAAAAATGTCTCTCTACTTGTGGCATGTTCATGATAGGGTTTGAGACACTATTCTAACCACTAGCTTACTTTTTTAGCTCTGTAACTCTTAGGAGGCTCTGCTCAGTGACACCTTTGTTCCATAATTTTCATGATAATAACTCACTTTTGGCCAGATATCACAGATATCTGACCCTATTCTCTTTCCCTGAGAATTTCATGCAGAAGAGGTTATAGTTCTGTTCATAGATAGAGACACGTGAAAGAGGCCTATAACATCCATTTTTGGAATCAGCCTTTCAAAGCTTTTACAAATGTGCAGTCCTCAAGGAATTGGGATTTTTTCTTCATTTCCCTCTTCAGAGAGAGAAAGAGAATCCTGGAGTCACAAAGCCAGGAGCTATGGAAAGCCTGTCTTCACATACTCCTGCTCTGCAGCACATAAAGCAGACCCAAACCCATTGCAAGGAGAAGGAAAGGGGGTGATATGAGAGCTGGTGGTTTGGTGAGGATAAAAGGCCTGGGAAAACCAGGGTGCCTTCTCAAAACCTCTGAGAAAGAAGTTAAAGCCACAATACACACTTTTGCATCTGATAGTAACCCCGTTGGGTGGGTTTTGTCACATACTTACAGGCAGCTTAAAATTTAACTTGTTCTGATCCAGAAAATTGCTATACACATCTGATCTGAGCACAGTCAGGAAGATTTTGTATGAACAAGCAACAGTTTCCCAGAAAACTTGGTTTGTGTCTTTCAAAAGTGTATTAAAATCTTCAGTTGCTAATGGCATTGTGTTTCGAAACTACTTGAATAACTGGGGAAGGGACCAACACTAATAGTCAAATTAGGGATTAGCACCAAAAAAACGCCAGAAGAAACTTTCTGTTGAATCCAAGTTTGAGCTGTTCAGATTTTTGTATTTTATCCTGAATCTATTTTGAGCCATGGCTGAAATTTGGTTGTCTTCTGAAGATTAGGATCTGAAGATTAGGACACATTTGCCTGAAATCAGTCATTCTTTATTTAAAAAACATACGTTTAACTTATAGCAACATCTCACTGAATTTTATAGCACAAGAAAACAAATCTGAAATTAATTTAGATCTTAGATTTTCCTTTCAAGAGACAACAGCTTTGAGTTATGGCAGAGCACTGGTGCTTGGACTACTGACTTTTTTACAATTGGCTAAACTATGTGACACTTTTTTTCCGGTGATGTTACTGACTGGAGAGAAGTAGTGAGCACATAGACATCTATGCTCAGACCTCACTGAAGTAATGAGAAATTCAACAACTGATTGGAAAGACACATCTTCAGAGCCTACCACTGCATTCTTCACACTTAACAATAAAATATGAACCTCAAGAGGACCAAGGAGTTACTAATAGCATCAAGAAGGGAAACTGAATATAACTGAGGATACTGGACATTCTGATGAGACTTTTCACTTGATATCATCATAGCAATTTGGTTAAACAGAGAGAAGATCATGGTCCTGAATGGAGCTGTGGAAGCCAGTTCAAAATGAAGCACTGATGCTCAAATACTCAGTGATTGTAAGAAGATATCTTTTTCCAGATAAATTACTTGAAATATACTCATTCCAAATGGGGGGAGGGGGTTGGAGGTAGGGGAATAAAAATAACCAGTTTTTTTCTGTCTTTAAGCCACTTGGAGAACACCACCACTGAACCAAAGGAGGAATTCCTCCTGAAATATACTCCCTTTTAAAATACACACAGAGATTTTTCTTTTGCTTGCTTCCTGGCTCCTTCCTTTAAATTTGGTAATCAAATTTTTTTCCTCCCATGTCCTGCCTTTTCTGATTCGTAATTGTTTGTCCAACAATAACCTTTTCCATCTTTGAGCCACAATGTCTGCAGTTTTCAGAAGGTTCATCCCGTTCTAAGGGTGTAAATCATTGACAGTGCTTACAGAAATGATAATTTTATAATTATTCTATGATTGCCAATGCCCTGTGCTCTTCACTGTTACATTTCTGGCAACTTTTGTCTTTGTGTTGGAGCATAAAAATATACTCAGAGTTACTGTTACCTTTTTCAGAGGTGGTTTCCACTGTGATCTCTCAGGAATATACTCTTTATTGCAATAAGTTCTCTGAGAAACAAAATCACTTCTTAAAACTAACTGCTTCTGCATACAGACATTATTTAGTAATGACCTCAAGTGAAAAAAAGCAACCAGAAATTTACAATTAACAAGATGTAGGAAATTTCCCTGCTCTGCAATTAGCTTTTTGTGCTGGATCCTACGTCTTGACCCTCATCTTGGCATTTTTATATCTCCAAATACTCCCGTACATGTGAAAGTTTACTTCCATGACTAATCCTATTGATTTGGATCAGACTACTCATGTGAGTGAAGTTAGGCGTTAATATATAGGACTTTGCAGGCACAGGATCTCTTCATCCAGACCTTATCCTCCCAGCCTTTCACCATGACCCATGAATTTCAGTGGTTTTCATTCATATACAAATAAACAAGCCAGGGACCAAGGGATATTAATTGGCCTGGAGCCAGGGCAAGGATGTATTTTTCAGTCTGAGGTTCTTAGGTCTGGTCTGCTTGTCCTGATAATGGTTCTCCATTCAGTAAAGCTCTTGCCAGGGCTTCCCAAGAATCAACTGCCTTTTAAGGCAAGTATTTGAAGTTAAGACAGGTATAAGATAGCTGGTTTATTTGTTATGAAGTGTTTAGTAATGCATTCACATGAAAAATGCTTGTGAATTTTAGTAAAGAATGACAGACAGAGTCTGAATTTTGTCTTGAATCAGTTAGTTTGTAAGTCTAAGAGAGCTGGTTTCATCATGTTGAAAAAGAAAATCCTGTGAAATATATTAAAATCCAGATGCAAGGGGGTTTTCATATTTTTTTTGGTATGTTTTTTTTCTTTTTTTTATTATCAGGTTTGCCAAAATACCAGTAAGGTTATGGAACTAATAAAGTAAATCTTATGCTCATGTGACTCAATTGCCTCTAGTCTGAAGATAAGTCTGACTTAAGGATTCAAATATATGAAGTGCTTGTACAGAAGATGTGAAATGAGTATATCTAAGTATTAAATCACAAGCGAGTGTTATCCATCTGCTAAGTATATTAATGTTCTGCATCATGTATACTGTACTTTAATGTGCTTATATTAAATTTAAAGTGCCAGAAGGCAATCAATTTGGATATTTGAAATTGAAAGGCTTTCCCAGCTTTTTTTCCCAAACCAGTGAATTAAGTTTTTTCTGGGTTGGTGGTTTCTTTGGTGATTCCATGCTGTCTTGGCGGGTATTATGAACAGCTCAGTGAGAAATACTGTTCTACCTAACCTGCCAGAGAACTGAGAAGTGAGACAAGTCACAGAAGTGCTGGATTATGGTTCTAGCTTGCATTTCACCCATGTAAGTATATAAAAGTTGAGTAGAATATCATTTAGTGCGCAAGATGCACTCTAGTTCAAAGGCTGAACTGGGCAGAAATGGTGAAAGCAGTAGAATGTAGATACAATTCAAGTCCAAGTATAATAAATATTATATAAGCTATGTTTGAAAGTGGGAACATTTGGAATAGAAGGTATCTTGGAGCATTTATGACCATTATTAGCCATTCAAGTTTTTATGCTTGTGTGTGTGTCACCTTAGTTCCAACAGAGTCCCAGATTCCAATTTCTGTTATTTATTCTGTGCCTTTCTTGACCATGTATGTGAAATACTTTACAAACCAAGCAGATGGGTGTTTATTTTTCACCAATCTGTTTCTGTGTAATTCTAATTATGAGTTTATGTTGTATCTGGTAAAGAAATCCAGTAGTGGATTGGTCAGCCAGGATATGGCAAGCTGTAGACATAAAAATATGGAAAGAACTCCAGACACTAGTTCTGCCTGTTGGAAAATTGTTATCTGCAAACGCCATCCACATCTTCAAACACAGACCCATGAAATGCAAAGAGTAGCATCTTGTGTCAATACCTTTGGCCTGGTCATGCATGAGATCTGCTGAAACATGGCATTTAGAGATTTCGAATCTTCAAAGTGAGAGCACTTCCCTCCTGGTGGGAAGTGTGGCTGCCTCGGGTCTGCATGCACAAGCTCTTCAGCAGACCTCAGTTAAAATTCTTCTTTTTTTGCTGCTGTTTGAGTTAGATCTGCCGTTTCTTATACTTCACCTGCATGTGTTAACAGCCAGTTCAATATATCTGGGGTACAGTTCTTATTTCAAGCGGCTTTATTCTAGCTACCAGATGCAAAATAGACTTTTTAAGCATTTTAAGTGGTTTGTAACCTGACCTCGCATGGTATACCACCTTATGTGTGACCAGCAATGTCTGAGACACAGTTCCTGACTGCAAGCAGTTAAATTACTGGTTACAGCCATCTGGTTTACTCCTGGAGTAGGAGTTTGACTCCTTAGACCAAGTTACTCTAATTCAAAACCTATAAATCTTCACCAATAAAAAAAATATGTAAAAAATAGTGGCTGTTTTTAAGAGAGCAAAAAAATCCCAACAACACAGTCCTTTCTTTGAATGGATAGCATTCTCAAAAGTGCTACAGCAATCTGGTTTCAATCTTCTCTATGATCCTAAGTAGATGCCTTCTCGACTCTGGTATCATCATGGTTGCAAAATAAGAAGCAGGCTCACTGGCACTGAACATACTCATGTCCTGGATTTGCTCTGCCTCCTACTTGTGGAAAGCTGGCAAAAGCAGCAAGGCCAAGTCTTACATGTTTTTTCTCCAGTTTATTGTGTTTAGATGGGGTAAGCATACTGCAAAGCTGCTGGTTGTCCACTTGATGGTATCAAGTAACTGAACACGGGAGGGTACAGCTGCTTAATGTTTTCTGTTTGGGCAGACGTGACCAGAGAATTTTACATCAGGTAAACCAGCTGCATTGTGTTCTTCACCTACAAGAACAAATCCACTGCTAGATTTAATCAGACTGTGCTTCAATTAACTTACTGCTCAGATTCTGTAGTCCAGCCTAGTTCTGGACCAGCCTTGCTGGGAGGTGGATAAATACATCAGCAAAATTACCATGGTTTTCTACAAGAGGAGGACTGCTAATGTGCATTGTGTCCAACAGAAACATTGTGATCTGACTCATTTGGCAATATTTTCAACAGCAAATACATATAAATGTAATGGAACAAGGGATGTTCTGCCTCAGGGTAGCTCATTTCTGATATGGAATATACCACATTCAAAAGAAATGAATGGCATGATGCTGGGACAGAAAGGTGCTCAGACAGAAATATTGCACCTTCTGGCCAAGCAAAACATTGAGCCAGGTCACAGTGATACATGGGTATGCAGTTGTCTGTGCCCTGTATGGGCACTGAAGCAGACTGAGGATGTCCATATCTGCACTGAAATAAGAAGAGCTGATCTCAGAAGGAAATTTCACCCTGTCCTAGATGATGCAGCGCCCACTTGAGCTTGGCAGCAGCAGGGCACAGGCAGCTGGCCTGCCTGCAGCAGTGCCTCAGTAACCCCCTGCATAAAATCATAATCATATCCTGAGAGTTTGCAGCTCTATATTTGCTGGATGTCACCACAAGCAGGGGTGAGTAATGGCGCTGGCTACTAACAGCAGGGGGTAATGTTAAGCGCTGGAGCTGGCGCCGATGGCTCTGAGCGCCTCACAGGCCGCCAGCCGCTCCAAGACATCCTGGGGCTGCTCATACCACTCTCAGGGAGCCCAAATAAGAGCATGGGTATTATTTGTTTTCTTCTGTCAGATTATTCATTCCAAATACCATTGCACCTTCTTATTGTCAACAGATAGTCTGTGGGCAAGGCCATGTTTTGAAAAGAGCAGTTGTTATTCACAAGTCCTGGTCATAAGGTATGTGGCACTTGGGGGACTTTGTTTGCAAACTGTCCATTGCAACTATTAACTGTTTATTGTGAAGAAATTATCACCCGGGGCTATGTAACCATGATTTCTTCTGCCTGACTAGAGTCCACAAAACTTTTTTTTCTTAGAAAGGAGAAAGACGAATTACAAAAGATAAATGACTAGCTATGAACTTCCGGTATGCTTTATTCAAAGTCTATGTAATTGTACTGAAGCCCACAAAGCTTTTTGGATCCTTGTCTTCATGGCATTTGTGATTGCTTGAACACTTGGGAAACAATAGGTAATAAAACTGCACAAATATGACTGCATAAGGAAACTTGATTCCTTGTACAAACTAGTACTCTCAATCTTATCTGAGAAGTGCCATAGCTGGAGAAGTCTCCTTTTTGTTCCACTAGTCTTTATATCTTGCGAGTAGTCAGTAATCATATGAATAAATGCCAGCCAGGGTGAGCTGTGTGCACCTTCAGATTCTTGTCCTGCTTTGAGGAGCTTCTCTTGTTTGAATGCTAGGCACAAGAGATGTCACGAGGTGCTGCAGAAAAGATGCACTGTGGTTATGCCAGGACGAGAACCAAACTACAACAGGTAAATACAGCATTTGGAAGAGGCCGAGGAGAAAGGAACAGAAACCAGCAAGGTCTCCACTAGCCCATGTATGCAGGTGGGCTGAAGAGGTGTCTATGCTTCTTTTCTAGCCATATACCCAGAGCAGTGCAAACGGGTCAGTGTGCGTGAAACAGTGAAGAAACTACTTGGTAAATAAACAGAATCAGCTAAAATGAAACCGACTCGCTGCAATACGGGGCTAGTTCATTCTGCTCCTTTGGAAGTGAGCCCTCACATCCCGCGTGTGCTCTCCCTGGGAGCCGGCCGCTGAGTTACAGTCATTTATCCTCCGCGCTCTAAAAAAAGACCGGGAAGAGGGAACACTCCCCGTGTTTTATGCCAGCGCCGTGGGCATGACAGCGCGGCTATAAACCGCCGTAAATCAGCGCAGTTTTCCAGCACCTCACCCGGCGGGGCAGGCCGCCCCTTCCGCGGCACCTCTCAGCACCTCTAACCTCTCACCGCCTCATCCTGTGGCGGGGAGCCCCCCGCGCCCCCTCATTTCTTAGTCTAATGCCCCGAGCATACATTATGCAGATTGCTGCCTCCCGCCCCGGCCCGCTCCTCCGCCTAGGTGAATACATTATGCTAATGAGGGCGGGAGGTGGGCCGGCGGGCGGGGCGGTGGCTCCGCGGCTGGCCGCGGGGCAGCGCGGGGTACCGCGGAGGCCGCCGTCGGGGCGACGCGGCTGCCGTCGGGCTTCTCCGCCTGGCGCGGCTGCTGGGCGCCGTCGCGCAGGTGGAGGGGGAGCAACAAGTCCGACGGCGGCGGGGAGGAGAGCGGCAGGAGGAGGAGAAGGAGGGGGGATACACACACACACGCTTCCCGCCCCGCGCCTGAAAACCTCTCTGACAAGTGGCAAAGCGCTAGCAGATCACGCTGCTCCCTCCGAAGAGCGGCTGAAAGCCGCGAGGGCTCGCCCCGCGCCCAACCCTGCTGCCGGTTTTTGGCTCCTCTCCCCCCTCCCATCACCTCCCTCCCCGTCGCCCCTGCCGTGGGGCTGTGTGGAGATCCGCTGCCGGGCGGCTTGCAGTTCTGGCTGCTGCCTCGCCTTGAAAGTGTGCGAGCCGGTTGAGGGCTTTCCTTCTACTTACCGCTATTTTTTTATTATTATTATTATTTTGTCTTTTTCGCTATTTATTTTTCTCTTACTTTATTGTTGCTGTTTTCTGTTGCCGCGGTTTGTAAACTAATTGCCTCCATGGGGGGCGGAGGAAAGGAAATCAGAGCTGCCGCAGCTGAAGGGTGTAAAGGCGCGCTGGTGAAGAGCCGAGGAGCCGCAGGACGGGAGGGCAGCGGGCAGCGCGGCCGCGGCGGGGATTGCTGCCCGCGATGGGCTGGGCCGTGCGGCTCGGCGCTGGCGGCTCTCCTCTCCGCGCTGGCTGCTGCCTCCTGCGTCTACCTGGGTGTGCGGACCAGCGACCTCCAAGCCAGGGTCGCGGCTATCGAGGGCGCCCGAGGGGGCTTCTCTACCGCCGCCCCGCTCCCGCCGCTGCCCGGCTTTTCCCTGGAGCAGCTGAACGCGATGATGCAGGAGAAAGTGGAGCGGCTTCTTGCCCAGGTGTGCGGGGTGGGGGTGGTCGCTTTCGGCCAGCGAGTGTGCCGGGGGTGGGGGGCCATGCGTGCGGGGCGATAGGAGCGCCGCCTGAAGCGGTGAGAAGGGCGACCGGAGCTGCTCCGCGGGCGGGAGATGCGGGGAGAGCGGGGAAATGGAGCCCGTACCCCCGGGTGGCGGCTGAGCCTGGGGAGAAGTGGGTTTGAGGTGGAGGTCGGAGGGGGGGCCCAGTTGCTGGGGCTGGCTGGTTGGGGTGTTTGAGTTGGGGGACCCCCAACGCTCGGAGCTGTTCTCATGCCGGGGGGTGGCACTTGCGGCTGAGGCAGGGGAGAGCCAGTGGCGTCGGGCTCGGTTTTGCTGTTGTGGGGGTGCAGAAGACAGCGAGGTGCTGTGGGTGGAGGCCAAGTGGCGAAGCCGTGGCAGGGTGCGCAGCCCGTGGGGTAGCGCGAACTCCCGATCCGCGCCCCCGCCGGCCGAGTGTGCTGGCTGCGGCGGGTGAGTTCCCAAGGGCCCTCACTTTGCTTCTCTCCCCCTCAGAAATCCTACGAGCACTTGGCAAAAATACGAGTAGCGAGAGAAGCGCCTCCAGAGTGCAACTGCCCACCAGGTAACGGACTCAGCGTGGAAATTGCCTCTCGGAGGCTTGTCACTCGGAGGGGGAGGACGGGGAGGGGCTTGGTATCCCGTGTTTTTCAAATACACCTAAGTCAGATCTGGAGGATGCCTCTTTAATCAGCAGCTTTACCTTGCGTGGAAAAGGTGTAAATCCCAGAATAACCTGTTTCCACTGTGACACTAGGTTGGAATTAATGCTAGTTCAAAGCTCTGGTTAGGCTGGTTGATGCCAAACAATAACACCTATGAAGAAGTTAATGATCTATCCCAGCCAGAAGGAATGTATTCTCTCTCAGATGAGGCAGTACTGAATCAAGGCATTGTGTGCTTAGCTTGGGATGTGGAACAAAAGTTCCTAGCAAAAATATTGAACAATTTATAACATGGATTGTAACGAGTCTGTTGTAAGTTAGCAGTAATATATACAAGAGCTTTTCAGTCTCATTTTTCTGTAGTCTTGGATGAAAGCAGTTCCCCTAGCAAGGGATTGCAAGTTTCATACAAGAAGGTTCAGAACTGTTTATGCAGCGAGTAAAGTTGATTGACTTTGGAAACAGGCCTCCTAATACTGGGATCGGTTGTTCATATGCGCACACTGCAATGTTTCCTATGTTTTTCACACTGCTTTTTGACAGTGTGATAACTACTGATATTGTTTTAGCCATTAAACTGTCATAATTGTTTATAAACTTCTCGTAATATGTACCCAAGTTCAAATGTATCTTGAAAGTTAAGAAAATAATACCAGTATTTCACAGGGTGATGTGGGAATTCCAGCACCCTCTGTGTCATGAAGCACATTAGATGCACTGTGTGCTTTACATATCCTGCCAGTATGTATGAAAAAACATTCCATTTACAGGTGGAACATCAAGTGTCCACAAGAATTGAGCACATTTTGTATGCCAATAGGATGTGTGATAGTACTGTGTGTATAAGGAAGAAGCTTTTCCAGTTTAGGATGTGATTCCTGCTAAACTCATCAGTCTGAAAGGAGTACCGAGTCTAGGTGTTAAAGCTGACTGCAATGATTGGTTCAGTATTTTGATGATGTTACAACTGGGAGGAGAGTACTGGCTGCTAAAAGAGTTACCATGGCTAACATGAAAAGGACAGTATATGCGACTAGGACTGTTTTAAAAGGTGCATAGAATGACTCAATTCCCAGATAGTTTGGTCAGGAACATTGGTTTCCTGCACTCTATATAATGTTCTCCTTTATGGCTAACATGAGCATACAGTGTTCATCTTATTTTTTCTGTTGCTTAACTGCAGTAAATTACAAGATTTGTGTTTGTGAACTAAAAACGAGGGTTGCTGGTCATGTTGTATGCAAAGATGTGTTCTGCGAGCCCGAAACAGCGTTGAATTTGATGCCAAGCTCTCTTCCTTTTCCGCCTCCTTGTTTAAATTAATCTGCTACAATGTTTCAGTTACTGCTTTTGTACTAAAGGTCAGTATCAACTTTTTCACAGCCGGTGTTAAGTGCTGCTTTACTTCTCCACTACCACTAGAGCTCCACATTATACTAATTTTTGTCTGACCTTTTTCCTGAAGAAGTACGTTTCATCAAATAGAGAATGAGCAACAGAATAGTTCTCACATGCATTGGAAAAAAACCTTGTTAGATGAAAGTAAAAATTAAGTGATCTGGGAAACCTTTTCAAGGGAGCAAGACTCATAAGATCAGGGAAGATTATATAAATTGTTACAATAAAAAAACCTAAATTGCAGAGAGGACTAGCTAGTATGGGGATTAGAAATGTGATATGGAGCTTTTCACCTCCGGGTAGCTATTTCAGTTTGGAAGCAAGTTTTGTAGTGGATGAAAGATGCTGCCATGTGATAGCCTCATGTTGGACAGCTTAAAATGAGTTGATGCTCTCATGCTTGTTGCCAGTGGACAGGTGTCTACCTCAGAATGACATCTTCTTGGGAGCCTTGTCTGAGACAAGATGGGTTGAGTGGCACCACCACCTGAGAAGCGTGCTTTCCTAATAGCAGGCATTAGAACAGGATGGGATAGAGCAAATAAACTGTTGTTACTTCATTTGGTTCACTTTGTTAGAATTCCTTTTCCACTGGACAGGATGGGCTTTTATTTTCATCCTTACTCCTACTACAAATTTGAACTACTGTGTTCAGAAAGGCATTTGGTTTAATAGGAAAGGTATCAAGCATTTTTTCTGTTGCCTATTTGTGAAGCCAAAGAGTACATTGCCTCTTCTCACATGGTTCCCTTTTGCTGCTTTATTCTGCTCAGCTTCTTAATTTCTTCCTTGGATTTCTGTAATAATAAAATACATGTCTGTTAGAGATGACTTTGGGAGGCCTTCATGGTACAGAGCTGATTTTTGAAACATCCTTATGCTGTAAGAAAAGGTTGCTGCCAAATGGCTACTGAGTCAGTTTCCATCATCCTACTCTTTAAAGAGAAATAAAGATTCTTTAAAAATAGGTTACATTGTTCTCTACCAAAAGAAGAGAGGGAAATTCAATCTGCTGACTGGATGGTGAGAACATGGCCTCTGATTTAGGATTAAAGTTATGCAACTGGTGTAGAACCCATTAGCTTAAGATGTTCATCTCATGGTAGGAACTTGCACATTCAAAGGAAAGTGGGTTTGAGTGGCTTGGGCACCAAAGGCAGATAAATTCACAACTGCTCATAACTTGCAGAGCTGTCCACATGCGGCTCCTTTTAATTCAACAGTAGCCTTGAACTTTGTCTAGAGTGAAGAATAGTTCACATTTCTCTTCAAAAACTTTGTATTCATTAAATGTGGATTTTTTTTCTTTGTAATTATTATTTTCTATTTCTTTACAAACACAATGCAAGTAGACTTTTGATTTTAATTCTGCAGGACTAAAGCCATATACCAAAGATTTTGTAAATATTTAAAAAATGACAATAGCAGGCATTCTTTCTCAAAGCAGAGTAATAAAGTTTAAAAAGTAGATGCATGCTGACATTCCTCTTAAATTACCTCAGCTCTAACAAGAGTGCCAGCTTAAATCCCATGCTTGCGACTGGTGCTGCAGTCACTGCTGGCAGTTAGCCTTCTGCACATGCGACCAGGGCGCAAATTGAGTGGCTAAAATTATTTTTAAAGTAATAAATTACTGTTCCTTTGCCAGATTTATTATTTATTATAAATTAATGTTTCTATACTGTAAAATATGAACAAAAAAAAGTAGGTGTGTAGGTGGGTATTTCATATGTTCCTTTAAATGGCTGCGAGAGCATAATCAGCTTTTATGAGGAACAGTCAAGCACAGTGCTGGATACGTCTTACCTAGTGCCAAGAATTACACTGTTGTGGAAAGAGTAACATGTACAGAAAGCCCAGGGTTACTCCTAATTCAGTAGAGTTTTAAGAAATACTTAGTTTTTTTGTAGATTCTTCAGACTTTTCTCTTCCAGGAAACATTCATGCCTAGGACCTGTAGACTTCAACAGAAATTAATATATGCCTACATTTTTTAGTGAATTGATCCTTTATGCATTGTAAGGGTCAAGTTTTGACACTTGTGGTCATGTGCCACGATGTCTCATTCTGTAAGTGATCCTGGGAGCTGGAGTCAGATGATGTTGGCAGGAGTAGGAGTCAAGTCTATTAGTAGAGAAAGTTCAAACTTGGTCAGTAGGAGAGCTAGCAAGTGATTATCTATGATTTTCTGTGTCCCTTTAGGCCAGTTTGGGGAAGCAATTAATTTCTTTTCCCCCCTTCTCTTCTGAAGAAGACCTTTATAATGAATTTATTCCTTATGAAAAAAAAAATAAAAGGAATGGGGGAGGGAAGCAGCAAGCAGTATTATATAAGTAGGAAAACCAATGTGCCATACATTAGAATTAAAGAATTTCTTTAATTCTGCATTGACAAAGGATATGTTGCATAACAGCAGAGATGTTCATTATCTCTAACTGCTATGACACACTGTATATGTCTGTTCACTGTAGCTTGCATGTAAAATGATGGGGTTTTCTGTTTGTTGGCTTGTTTTTCCTTCTTTTTTCCCCCAGAACCTTAGCTAAACTTCACTGATGGGTACCTAGCAAAGTTGACCACATAAATTTACTTTTCTTTGTGTCAAAGGAAGTTTTTTTCCTTTGCTCTCTCTCTGTATTTTTTTCCCGTCAAGAACCCCAAATTTTTCTCCTCTTGTTTTTGGATACCTGTGACTTCAAACTCTTTCCAGGCATGGATGCTGTCATCATTCTTCTTTCTTAGCCAGCTATTTGGTGCTGGTTTTGTAATCATGTCATCTTGATTCTCTGCTCTAGTCTCCAAGAGCTTTATGGTTTGGCATTTGAAGTACCTCCTGTTTCACTGTCAATTTGCTGTGATCAGGTTTTACAGCTTGATTTAGTGTAGTTGTGTGTATATAAATCTGTTCATTCAGGAGACGAAATGTCATAAGCCAAGGTTTATTTTTTGGGGGGGAGAGATAGAGAATACTAGTTGGTTTTATTCTGTTGGAAAAACTGTGTTTTGCAGTTACAGTTCTTCAGTAGGATGATGAGTCTGCTATATGTGTTTTGGTAGCAGCATGGATGGTAAAAATCAGTGTAATTTTTTAGAATCCCAGTATTGGTTTTGTCTTTTTAAGCACCTAATGTTTGTTTTGACATGCAGTGGAAGTACAACTTAGGCACTCTTTCTTATTTGCACATGTTCCATAAGGACTGTTTCCTGGAGCATTTTGATTAGTGAGGCTGAAAAAATGGAGGAGAAATCAATCTCTGGGATTAAAAGAATTCTATTACTGTCTGTTTGTTTGTTTGTTTGAAGTTACGTTTATAATGAAGCAGTTCTCTAAAGACTGAAGAGTAAAGAAGAGCTACAGAGACCCGAAAGAAAATACAGATGTAGAATGTATCCAAAGTCTTTTTCCCTGTTACTTAAAATTCCAGAGTGCACTATCTGAACCTAGCTCCCAGCACTACTTATTTCTGCCATGTCTGTATCATCTATTTGCTGAATGCAGTGCTCAGCTCTAATTTTGTAATTTTTCTGACAGGGCTTTGAATTCCCCTTTCATACCTTCTCTGGTTTGATATTTTTCATTTCAGTTCCTAGATAAAGACATTTATTGATGTGCAGCAGCATGCAACCTTCTGGGTAGTCTGTTGTCTTGTTTGGATGTCTGATTAGAGATAGTTTCGCCCCCCACCCCAGAATAGCTAAATATATTTTATTGGCTAAGATGTGACCCTTTAATTCCCTTCCCTCTGGATAGGGAGGTAGGGTGAACAACATGATGAATGAAACATAATGTGGCTCAAAGGATTACTGATTGACAGCAGGCTGCATCAGATTTCTGTCTTTTGTAATTTTACTGATGTCAGTGGAGTTGAATTGGTCATGAAAGTGTTATTAATGAAAGGTTTTTCTACGACTTGAATGAAAATTTATTTAACTTGCAGTTTTGTGAAACAAGGCATACTGAAAGGAAGGTTTGATTATCAACATTAACTTTTCTTATATTATGAGATTAATATTAATATAAGAATATAATATGTTCTTAAATTTCCTTACACGTTGTACCTGTCCATCTCGAACTGCTGAAGTGTCTAAGGAGTTCAAGTACAGTGAGTCTTGTGGGGTGAGGAGTGTCCATTAAACTCACTTCTGGAACAATATTTTTAGTGTGTATGTGTCTTTTTTCTTTCTTAAATCAGTTATTATATGCATGTATTTATTTGAAGAGTATTTAAAGCTGGGGTAACTGAGTTCTGTGCAGAAATACTCACTCTTGCCTCCTTCCTGAAAGGTTAGTGTGTTTTCAGGAATGTGCTCCTAGCACAGCACTGCTGCACCTTCATATAACACTCATCCTTCTTCTCACTCCCTTATAGAATTTACTGTCTGCAGCTTACCTGTCTAATTTTTGTATAGGTAGCACAATAAAAATTGCCTAGCTTTGAAAACAGCATGACTAATAAAAGCTGTCTTTATACTGCCTTTTAGGTTATCAGACAGAATTCCATAATTAATATGTTCAAGTTACCAACCCTGTGAAACCATCTATCTTACTTTAACACACACGGTACTTGAGTCATATTGCTAACTACAGCCTCTTCAGGAAGGCTGGTCTACACAGAGCTCTTTTCCCCTTCATTGTTTTAGTTGATTTTCAAGTCAGCCACAAAAAGGAAACCTGATTGCTTGCTTAGAACTATTAAGAAGATGTAAGAAGGCATAGAATAATACATGCTTGAAGAGACGCTTTTCACTCTATACAATCAAAGCTGCAGCTTGCAGTTAGATAATGCACACAATAGAGAACGTGATGCTGCAGGTTTGCTTGTTGGAAGCTAGTGGATCGTCATGTTTTTACTGGTTAAATTTACAGTAGAGCAATGCTTACTTAAATTCATCTGCTTGGGTCTTTAAATGAGGTTAACTTAAGCAGAAGCTGTTTGTGATTGCTTAATAACAATAAATATCAGGAAAAATCTTCAGAACTGGGTGCCCTATTTAAAAATGAAGGATTTGTACATGCCTTTCATGGAAATACAGCCATTTTTTTCTCTATGTAGACTTGAACAACTTTGGAAATACAGGTTAGGCTGATGCTCCAAGGAATCTTAGAATCATAGAATAGTTAAGGTTGGAAAGGACCTTAAGATCATCTAGAGCCAACCCCCCTGCCAGGGGCAGGGATATCTCCCAGTAAACCAAGACACCCAAGGCTATGTCCAACCTGGCCTTGAACACTGCCAGCCATGGAGCATTCACAACTTCCCTGGGCAACCCATTCCAGTGCCTCACCACCCTTACAGTAAAGAATTTCTTCCTCATATCCAATCTAAACTTCCCTTGTTTAAGTTTGAACCCATTACCCCTTGTCCTCTCACCGCAGACCCTCATGAAGAGTCCCTCCCCAGCATCCCTATAGGCCCCCTTCAGATATTGGAAGGCTGCTATGAGGTCTCCACACAGCCTTCTCTTCTCCAGATCATATCAGTCATGCTTCTGGGATCTGGAGCAAATGTATCTATGCCATCATTGTCAAGAATTTCCTTCCATGTGGTTCACAACTGCAGTGTCTAGTCAGTCCTGGCTCAACAAGTATTTGGATCGGCCTTAATTTTGTGATTAAGTGAGGCAGCTTTATGTAAATAATCTCCCCAGTTAAAAATATGCTGCTTTGTAAATATGTAAACGTGTAGTTCAAAAAATTGCTAAGGCATAGATGCATATTGTGTGAGCTCAGGCACTATTTAAATATTTCCATAGGTTGCCTAGTTCTTAGTAGGCAAGCTACAGCTTCCTTATTTATGAAGTAAAACACTTGTCCCATCCTTTGTGTTCATGAAGAAAACCTGACCATTATGCTCGCTTTAGAACAGCTTTTACAATATGTTCGAAGATGGTCTTGTCTGTGACGCACACTAGGAAAAAAAAGTTCTTTCTGCTTCTTCCTTGTTCTTCTGACTTTTGTTTTTATTGTTATTTTTTTCATCTGTGTTGTATTAAAATTGATTCTTGTTTATCTGTGCAGATATATGTTTTTAGGAGCAGGCTTTTATGTGCACTTGTAAATATTGCATGCGTGTTTGGTGAAAACTGTTCCTTCTTGTGCTTGGAAAGCTTTGAAACAGATGGTGATGACTTGTGAGGTTTTTTTTTTTTTTAAGAAATATGAAGCTGTTATATACCCATGTAGATTTTTTTTTTTTTTACTAGACACATATTCTGATAATTATCAATGATACGATGAAAGCAAAATAATAAATGGAATGAAGAAAGTGCAGTAATGGAGGTGGAAAAACTGGGAAGATTTTTTTTGGAATGTTTTGAAAATAGACCTTTGTTCTGCCATTTGCAGTTTGTTCTGTCTTAAGAAAAATATAGTTTTCCTTCCACTTGAATATTTTCAATATCCCTCTCTGAATATGATAGTAGAGAGAAAATACCTCAAGATATGTTAAAGTTTTAGCTTATGAATGAGGTTCCTTCCATAAGTATAAACTCATTCTTGGCACACTGTGCTTAAGATTATGCTGAAAATCTGCTATTCAAAAGATCTTTTCTAAAATGGTGTGTGTGGGGAGAGGGATAGGAATGGGGAACACAGAAGGCATTTTGAAACCAGGAAAATATATTGAAAATTACAGGCCAAAATCTTTTATCAGAGGTGTGGCTGCCATTGCAGTGGCAGATTTGTGAATGCATATCTGAAAGCAGAGCAGCACCCTAAAATTTGAAGGGCACTAAATAGACCCCCTAAAAGAGATATTTCTGTGATTAAGATCATGTACAGCAGAAGCATAGCTGGCTACAGATGAAGGCCTCTCTTTTGCTCCTAGTACTAGTTGTGTTGCTGGGGAACGGTGTAAGGTTTCCTATATGTCAATGCTCCAGCTGGATGATAGTAAGGTTTTCATAGAGGGCTAGAGTACTGAAAGTCAAAGTGTATGCATCTTAAGCTGAGGCGGTATTTCCTTTTGCTGGCACCTCTGATAATCTCTTAAGAATATGAGAACCAGCTGCTTGAAGGCATCCTTCCTCTTCCTCCCCACCCCTACACTCATATCCTTGATGTTCTTAGGGGAAGCCTTGATAACTAAGAACAAGGGTATGACCACAGAGGATTGAAAGGATAAACTCCATAGTCTATGTATTAATACTCTCCAGTCACAGAGTGTTCATCTAGATAATGTTCAAGGGCACTACTGTGAAAAATGCTGTTAAGTGTTCTCTGGAAAGTCTCTATGCTGTCAACTCTTCTGCTGCCTTTTATCAAATGATCCTTTAATGTTTGCACCTCCACTGCTGTGCGACTTGTTACTGCCAGTTGAGGGATGACAAATGTTGAGGACTGTCACTTCAGCTTGAGGTAGAGGTGATTAATATACTATTGATTTCATACCTTCC
Source organism: Ara ararauna (assembly GCA_028858755.1). NCBI lineage: Eukaryota > Metazoa > Chordata > Aves > Psittaciformes > Psittacidae > Ara > Ara ararauna. Next base: position 58,007,547 of record CM054376.1, on the reverse strand, counting down.
ATCTCTCAGGATAGCCGCCTTAAATTCATTCAAAATACTTCTTGACTCACAACTTGGCCCTTGTACCAGAGGATGTGCCCTATACATATATTCTCAAGTGTAAACCAAAGTGGTGTCATTGTTGTGGTGGTCCTTCTGGCAGTGCCAAACTTGAACTCAATTTTTTTGTGTTCTCTGTCCTGGTGGATGCTTGATAATGGTTTGTGTCAGTTAGTAATATGTAGCTTGAGTAATGGTTTTAGTTGGCACTTACAAATGCAGTGGTATCACAGAAATGGGCTGTGGTGTTTGCTGCAGCTATCTGTGTTGCAGCTATCTGTGTGTGTCTGTGAAGAAGTCACAGTTCAGTTAGTTAGTTCAGTTCATCTTGCTTATGTTTCCCAAGTGGTTCTTGGGAGTATGTGCACAGAATACTGGTGAACCAGACAGGCTGAAAGACAGAGGCATGGCATCAGTTTAAAATGAACCAGTACTTGGACAGCTATTGTCAATACTTGCTTAGGGCTGGTGTCTTTGTAATGATGACACTCGTGTTTGTAGAAGGCTGGAAATGTTCCTGTATGCGAAGGTGAAGTGTTTTTCCAATGCAGCAAGCGAGTGCGTGCACTGTATTTCTTTACTCTAGGGAGACTAACCTTTGTGAAGAGAGATTAGTATTTAAGTCTGGCAGTTATAGATTTCACTTTAAGACAGCTTTGCATAATTCCTTGGTTTGAATTCCAGGCTAAGCCACGTCCTAATGTGCTGTAGGAGGACTTTCTTTTAGCACATTCAATTAAGAGGCAGCACATAACATCTTAGAGTGGCAGCTAAGAAGCATGAACCTTGAAAACTGAACCATCAGCAATGAGGGGGAAATACAGCCAGACTGAAATCCACACCTTTTTTCACTCTTAAAATTGACTTGCTGGTACAAGGTGGTCTTCTCATGTATTCCAAACAATTCCAGTCCATTTTAGAATAATAGGGAGAAATTAATCTGTTTTCAATGTGTATTATAGCAGCTGGAAGACTGGAAACACTCTCAAAAAAACTCTCTTTTAGCAAGTTTAAAGGAATGCACCTTAGAGGAAACACTGTGCTCAATGAATTACAGCAGGGACAAATATTGTGACTGTTTTCCTTTACAGGGCTGTAAAGGTGGGGTGAAATGCCTTCATATTTGAGTTTTTCCATTTGCAAAATTGAGTTTATGTAAATGCATTAAACAAAGTGTGCCAAAGGCTTACAAGTACAAAGTATAAATAATTTTGAAATAAAGTTACTGTCTTGAACAGAAGTCTTTCTTTCCAATGCATTCCTCTCCTCTATTAATTTGGGTAGTCACCTCTTCATGTACCATTTTGATCAGTAGTACAGGACATAATCAGATGGAATCTGTTGAAGTATCATCGCTGGCAATTGCATGTTCGTTTTCTGAGGATAGAGAAATGGGGTCTCGTACAGTGCTCTTCTTTCTTTAGGTTGCTGAATCATCACGTGAAAATAGTTGCAAAAACATTAAATTGCAGCTGAAGTAACATTTTTTTTTGAACTTTCTAAAGGATATTTTTTGTTTAAAAACAACCCAACCCTGTAGAATCTTCTTAATTGAAAAGGTGGGCAATGCCTGCTTAGATCACTTATGCTGGGATAGAAGTAGCTTCTTCTGCTACCACAATTTCTGATATCCAAACATTTTACTTTGAACTGAAGGTAGGTAAAAGTCGCCTTTAACTGGAATTGTGACTGACAGTAACAAGACTTGATAAGTGTATAAGCATTACTTCAGACACATTATGAATTCCACAGGTTTTTAACTGAAATCAGTTAAATCTGGAATCTGAGAGTTGAGTATAGCCTTGGTTGCTTGTTGTTTGGTTGATTTTTTTTTTTTTTGATCATTGCACATACCTGTAAGTGCAGCCATTATCATCTACTTTAGCTTTGATATGCAGTTTTTATCAAATCCAATTTTTTGTTTATTTACCATTCAGTTTATCATTTATTCTTTCCAATATCTGAGCAAGAACACTATGTCTATATCTACTGAGAATACAGAATTAGTTTTGTAATACTGTAAGAGTTCTGGCTGGACTTGGGGACAGTCTGAACTATAGAAATTATTAAACGTATTTATGGGAAAATTGTATTTTCTTATATCTTAAGATGTAGTTTGCAGACCCAGTGTATATTGTTCTGAGGATTGTTGATTGTATAGAAGTGATCAGACAAAGCTACTAAAAATCTTACAGAAATGCTCAAAATATCATTTTTCAGGGATAAAAAAAATAGATCCATATGTACTGCTGGACCTTAATTTCCTTAGCAGCATGACCGAGTTCTGCATATGCGTGTGGTTTTCTACTTATATGTTTTAATACGTGAACAAGAGGAGAAACTTCTGTTCAACTTGGAGTGATCTTTTGACTCTGTGGATTAGCTCTCCCATTCCCCACTTCCCTGATGCTATGCTTGAAAAGTCACTATTTGCTTAACTCGGATGTTCCCTGTGTTTCTTTATGGAAGCATTAATTAACGTTTTTCATCCCCACTGTATTTTGTGAGTTTCTTTCTTTGCTGTGGTGTAAAAAAAGTTGAAGATCCCTGTTTGGGCTGTCAAAATCTGCAATAGCCATAGAATCACAGAATATCTCAAGTTGGAAGGGACCCATAAGGATCATCACATCCAACTCCATGCTCCTCACAGGACTATCTAAAACTAAACCATATGACCAAGAGTGCTGTCCAGATGCTCCTTGAACTCTGACAGGCTTGGTGTCATGACTCCTTTCTTGGGGATCCTGTTCTAGTGACTGACCACTGGCTCTTGGTGGAGAACTTTTTCCTAATGTCCAGTCTGAACTTTGCCTGATGTGGCTTCGTTCCATTTCCTCATGTCCTGTCTCTGGTCACTAGAGGCAGGAGATCAGCACTTTCCCCTCCACTGCCCCCTTGAGGAAGTTGAAGACTATGATGAGGTCACTCAACCTTTTCTCTGAGCTGAATAAACCAAGTGACCTCAGCATCTCCTGGTGAGTTTTGTCCTTAAGACGTTTCACCATCCTAGCAACTCCCCCCAGGGCACACTCAAATAGTCTGAACTCCTTCTGTTGAGGCACTCAAAACCGCACACAGTACTTGAGGTGGGGCTGCACCAATGAAGTGCAGAGTAGGACAGTCACCTTCCTTAACTAGCTTACTATGCTGTTCTTGGTGCACTCCAGGACACGGTTAGCCCTTCTGGCTTGTATTCAACTTGTCATCAACCCAAACCCCAGATTTCTTTCTGCAGGGCTGCTCTCCAGCATCTTGTCCCTTAATTTCTACATATAAGCAGGATTATTCTGTCCCTGGTTTAGAATCTGGCACTTGCTCTTGTTGAATTTAATACAGTTGGTAATTGCCCAGCTCTCTAGTCTATCCAGATCTCTCTGTAAGGCCTCTCTACCCTTGAGGGAGTCCTCAACTCCTAGTTTAGAATCATCAGCAAACTTAATGTACATTGAATTCCTGCATCCAGATAATTTGTGAAAACATTAAAGGGCTTTGGCCCTAAAATTGAGCCCTGTGGAATCCCAGGTGACTGGCTGCTGATTGGTATAACTCCATTTACTATAACTCTTTGAGTCCAGCCCATCGGCCAATTGCTCACCCAATGTACTATGGACTTGATTTGTTCCAAAAGCAGTTACTATCATCACTCTTTGCTTGATTATGTTGCTGCAAGTCCATCTCTGTTTTCCTGATTTGTGTAGAGCAGGAAGGACAACAGCTAGGGCTTCTCTTTCAGAGGCATGTCATGTGTATGTTTGGCTTAGTAGCCTTGTGAGCACATATTCCTACTGCATGTGTGTCTTGTAAGTGTGGGACTTTATAAAAAAAGACTGGTGAGGCACAACATTATTCTGTTGCCATTAATCATACTTAGAGATGAACTAACGATGAGTAGTTGTTTAACTTAGTTACTAATAATAGCAGTTGGATAGGGACTCACGCAGTCAGAATTTTTCTGACTCTTGTGGAAAATTCCTGCTGGTTCTAAAGAACACTTATTTTCATGTGAAGAGAGATATCCCCCAAATTGTCATCTTTCTTTCAGATGCCCAAGCATTCTCTTTTTGACTGCCTTCAGTGTTCTTTAAACTGTGTTGCTGGAGATGGCAAAGAGAATTACTCACATCTTTGTATTGTGTTCAGACACACTAGGCTTTTTGTTAGACTGTGATTGGTCTAATCAATCTAACCCCTGTGAAGCTGCTGAGTAAAGTGGCTTGAGGAGGACTTTTTGTGACAGATAGCCGTCATTTCAAAGTCTGGGAGGAATCCATAGTGATCTGGGGTGAGGTTCATGGGTGTCCTTTGGACAGATGGTTTTCTCCACTTGAGATCATACAGAATGTACAGTAACACCAGCACTTGCATACACACCACGTGAGATTGTGTTGGTGCATGATGATGAGAGCTTTTACTTTTCATAGACACAGCAAGGCGACATTTGCTTGTTGCTACTTTCCTTTCAGCTGCTTTGTTGTGTGACTGAGGCTGCCCTTTTGTAAGGTGAAATAAGGTTCTTGGCAAAACAACAGATTCATAAAGGATGTCATTGTATACATGTGTAACTTCAATGTAACTGGCCCCCTTTTTCTTTCTGAAAGGAAGGTTAGAACCAGTAGTTCCAAGTCCCTGTTTGCATTTTTGTGAAATAAAATTAATTTTTTTTAATCTTGCTGTCAAATTATAGAACTGAACAACATGTCAGATTTTTCCCATAAAGTTAACTGCATGCTCTTTGATTACCAAAGAAGGTGCATAACAAATTAATTTTCCTAAACATGCTGCAAAATGTAACTACCGATGTGTTTACCAGCAGCAAGCATTTCATGTTCATTTGCATTCATTACATATGCTGTGTTTTTCTGTTCAATTAATTTTGTTTTTTAGTGCATAAAAAATATGATCTTATGGCATTGGCTTTTTTAGATTCTAAAACTGTGTCTTGGTTTAACTACAGGGAGAGAATTTCTAATTCTGCTGTTATCTAAGAACAGTTATAAAATAATGAGATGGAATTCAGGAGTCTTTTTATTCCTACCTGGTGTACTTAAAGTTAGTATGGTTTATTTTTTTGCAGTTCTTAAGTGGAACATTTCTTACTGTGGTAAATGACAATACATTTTAGTGATGATATGTTAATATCACTCTTATTTGCCCATTCATGGTATGCAGCTGGAGTAAGAGTAAACACAGATCTTGCTGGTTTGCTTGGTTTCCGATAGCTGAATACATTTAATGAAAACAATGGTTTAAATATTTTCCCCAAAAAGATGAACTGTAGGGTTAAAGTGTGCTTAGTAGTGTTGTTAGCAATAAGTTTTCTTTGTAACCTGGTATCATATTTAGTGTATTTTTCAGTAATTATGGTTTGAAAACAGTAATTGAGTAATTGGAGTTTGAGCTAGGATTTATGGTTGTGTATTGTAGATTAAATCAAAATTTTAATTTAAAACTATCACTGAATTAACTGTCAGTGGAAATTTTGTTAAACAAAAGGAGAACTAGCAAGAAACTGATAACCCTGAAACTTACAGTATACTTGTAAGAATTTGGAACTTGAAAAACCTTGGGGCCTTATTTATTACAAAAGCTGATGGAAAAAGGCAGAAAATTTGTCTGTGAGCCAGTACCTCTATGATTTTTTCTGAAATGCAAGTTTATAAAAAGCTCAAACAAACCGAAACAAAAAAAGCAACCATTTTTACAGGAAGGATTTTCATTAAAAAATAGATAAATGACTGAGCAAACCAGGAGATTCGCTATAGGCAAAAAAACATGTCTCAGTGCTGCACTGCATTACTAGATGTCTGTGGCCTTAAAGGCTATCGAGGAAAAGCAGAAATAGAAAGCTAAGGGTTCTATTAGTGTTTTCTTCTAGCCTTTTTAGAGAAATCATTGTCCATTTTATCCAAATGTGTCTCCTTAAGGTAAGAGGAAAAACAGCTCCTTGCAGCTAGCTTTGTGCAATGTTATCTTATTTCCATTAATATGGAATCAACTGTGTTTTTCTCTGGAGACTTGAACTGGTATTACTTGATTTGATGGAAATATATTCATATGATTTGAATGAGAACTAGATAAAGTTGAAATATTGCAAATGATGAATTCCTTCACAGGATTCTTGAAATACAGAACAATTATTGAAAAATATTGGCCTTTATTCATTAGTGTCTCTTGCTTTTTGTTCTTGGATGGAAACAAAGTAGATATACAGAAATTATCTGGCTGATGAATCCAGCATTAAGATTTTACATATTTAACAGTCAGCGATGGAAGTGCTACTCATACTAAAATACTTTATTTTCAAGGATTATGAATCTGTTTTGCACAGTAAAGTCTGGGTTGTTGCTGGGCTCCATTTCCAGTGCATTGCACTTATTCTAAACATTAAACAGCTTAAAATAGCTCAGTATATTCTTCTTGATGGACCTGTGGTACTCTACACTTCTTAGACTGACCTTGATTTTTGAACTAAAACCTGTATTTGTTTAAACCAATTATAGTTAAAATATACGGAAAACAGGGACTTTTTCGAAGTGAATTCTGTATTTTCCATACTCGTGTTTTGTTAGCAGATGAGAAAGTATTTTTGTGACTTTCTGATTGGCAACATTGTAACTCATGGTAGTAAGTGGAAAACAAAGCTGTATTCAGTGTAAGGTTCCCTTCTCTCTGCCTCCCACCAGGAATCACTGTCAATAATGAATCTTTTGAGGTAGCGTCTCTGATGAATCGAGAGGCAGAACATGCCATTTGCACTTCTGTTGTTTATTTGGTTTCTAGGGAGATTCTTCTGTGCATGTAGAGATATCTGTTGAGATGTAAAGATATGTAGGCTGGAAAGAAAACCTTGGTTAATAAGGTGCGACATTTCTAAGTTAACTTTTTTCTTGCCCATTAAAATCACCATCGGACTGCCTTTTCTAGAAAGATGCAAGTTCCCCAAACAGATGTATGTTGCTGTTGGCTGCATGTGTTAATAGGATAGGTATTACATATATATGAGGTGTTAGGTCCTTAGCTACTTACTTGCATGTGCAGCTGTATTGGTACATCCCTGTCCATGTATATAGGCTAACGGCATATGAATTTTTGGCTTTAAGAATTTAGATTAGCACTTAAATCTCCAGTTGTCACATCCAAATTTACAAATTTCCCCTCCCTTCCATTAGTCTTAAAGCATTTTAAATAAATAAATAAATCTTATTCATGTAACAAATGTAATCTGGACCATATCTCATTTATTGCTGATGTCTATCAAAGTTGGCTTTTTCCTTTTTTCCACTAAAGTAAATGAAAAATTAGCAGGTTTAGGACCATTAGCATGGTCCTTTATTTTTCCACTGGTTTTCTTAACATTGTTTAAACACCCAGGCTTGCAACTTTTTATGGTTCAGTTTCTGGAGATCTGAGGGATTCTCATAAGCAAATGATGACAAGTGAGCAACTTGCTATTTTAAGGTAATATTTTAGATATCTACAGTTACTTAGAAATTAATAAAATAAGTTACTTCAGGATAAAATTTGTTCTCTTTAAGTCAATGGTACTTTTAAAATTACATTTTCTCAGTGCGTTGCTTGTTTTCATGAATTGTTTGCCCACGGTACTATAAGAACCAAAAATAAGAGCACCTCCCACGCCTTATATATCATATTCTCACCAGAATAATTTGTCATGATTTGCATGTTTTAACTCCTCTGCACATTCCTTTTAGCAGTCTAGCACTGCTTTGATTGTTGGTTTGACAGATGAGCTAGTGAGAAGTGTTTTAATTACACGTTTAAGGGTTGAAATTGAAAGACATTTTGTCTTTCAGTCTTCCACTGTTGCTTTCTGTGTGTCTTAGTTTCTGGAACAACCTGGGAAGACTTGCGAGTACGTTTGAGCACAGAACTTAAATTCAGATGTCTTGCAGTTGAAAGCTTTGCAAGAATCCTGGAGAAATAATCTGATGGAAAATAGGATACAGTTGAATAATGCTGAGTAAAGTATTCTTTGGATGTAAATAAGCTTGCTGTATAGACATTGACAAAGTAGTTATTCTGAAGAAATTTCTGGGATTTATAGTCAATCACAAGATGAGCACAAGTCAAGTGTTACACTCATATGAAAAATGAAATAGCTCTTCCACTCTGCATTGGTAAGATATCATTCATGAAATTCTGTCTAGTTCTGGGAAACATTTAAATATAAGCATTGCTCAGATGAGAAGAGTCCAGAGCAGAGCTACAACAGCTGTCAGAAGAATGTTCTTCTGTCTGTAGAAACGGGAGTTTGAGAACTGGAGTGGTTTGAATTAGATCTAACTGAAGAGAGGAGTAAGTTTTCAAAGACCTAAATTTAATTACAAAAAAAAGAAGGTGAAAAAGTAAACTGTGTGCTTACTTCTTGTCTTCTCTGCAGAATAGTGTAAGCAGTGGAACTGATTCTATTCAATAGTTTGTAGCATCTCCATCACAAGATATTTTAAGAACAGACTTGTAAATACCCTTCAGGATTGATATCCGTAATTTTGCCCTTACTTTAGGGAAGTAGTCTAGGTGATCTTTGGAGATCAATTCCAGTGTTTCTTGTCAGATAATCAGATGTTAAATGCCCTGCAAGTTAAATATTGATTCATAGCTTTTGCCAGGTAACATTGCTTCGTTAACTTCTTTCATAGATACCCTGGGTTTTGGAAGCCTAGGGTTTGTTACACTTGAATTTAACTTGAAAGATAGACTGCCTGTAGGTACAAGTGTAACACTGCTAGCAGTCAGAAATGTATAATTATTTTCTCCCAAGATCAGAAAGGAGAAACATAACTCAAAAGATGGGGCTAAGAACTACTGCTTGTGCTTGGAAGATCCTGAGAAGGTGAGATATTTCTCTTTTTCAGCTTTGTTGTTGCACAGAATGGTAGTCCTGAAATACTGTGCTTGGATGATTTTATTTCAAGAAGTTCAGAGCTTTTAAAGTTGAAGGGTAGTTTTTTAAATTGCCAAGATAAAACTTAAAAAATAAACTCTACTGCTAACATGATCTCGGGGACAGGGGTTTGCTTTTTGGATGTATGGCTGTTCTAGTGGCTTAGTGACTAAGTTTTGTAGACCTGCTTGCCAGTGTTTGGTTTCTTTGTATTTGGCATGGAGGTGCGTGGGGTTTCGTGTGGGTGGGTTGTTTTTTTTTTTTTTTGTTTTTGTTTTTTTTTTTTTTTTTTTAATTATTTATTTATTTATTTATTTTATGGGGGTGTGTGCTTGTGTAAGAATTTTTATTTTGTTTTCAGTGAGTCTGTGTGTATCTTTGATATTTTTACATGTAAGTCAAGCAAGTATGGCTCTAGTAAGTACTTGGTTGCTAGACTGTCAAGTGAAAAAAGCAAATATGCCACAGGAGATATGAGAATTTCACAGTGCTTTTTCTTGTATGCTGACTGTCTCAGTATGTTACAGTAGTGTTTGGGGAAACTGGGAGGTTTGCTTTTTTTTTTTTTCCTTGGCACAGTGTAAACTGAAATTGTGATCATAGATACAGATGCACTTCTGTTTCTAAAATGAACAATAAAATATAGTAATAAGAGCTAGTGTAGAATATACCTCTAAATCCTCAGTACTTCTGAAATTGTTAGGAAATCTGTTCTGGGAAAGCTTGAAAAAGCAATCTTCTTATGTATGTACAGAACCTGCAATGGGTCTGTTTGTTGTACTTCATTATTCCTCTTTCACCACAAACCTTCTTTACCTGTTTTGTTATTCATAAATTAATTTAATTTGGTGGGAATCTCCTGCAGGATTTAACACAATCTGAGTCTGATTTGGTTTTCCTCATTTCTCCTCATGTCTTCCTCAAAGGTTTAAGAAGTTGGCCTGGCTAGCTAAATGCTGGAATGGCGGATGAATGCTCCTTTAGGTTCAGAAAGACCGAGGGCCTCACAGTAAGGGGAGCCTTTATTTGGTTTGAGTCAGTTTGATCAAGCTTGGTGCTTTCTGTGCCTTTTATGAAAAAAGGTTGGAGTCAAAAACAGTACTGTTGGCATCGTTTCTGTATATATGAAGTGGCAGCAGTGATTAAACAAACATGACTTTAAAGCATGGCTGAATTCTAAAAACTGACTTGCAAAATTAACACCTTCATTGACTGTCTGCTCTGTATGTGTACGAAGACGTGATGTATAATTGACTTAAGTGACAAAAAATATGATTATTCTTAGCCCTGTCAACAGGAGGGTAAGCTGGCTACTATTTCTCCTTGGGCATCATTGGAATTGTTACATGAGTTACATGGCTAATCGTTCTCACCTATGCTCACCCTCATAAGCTCATGTTGCAGAGGTCTTTGCCAATGAAGGGACTGATTATATTTTGACCTACACAAGCTTTATGGTAATAGTGTGCATGAAAATAAGAGTGATCTTGTTTGGCATTGTGGCTTTTCTCTTTAAATAGGTTATAAACTGATCTATTTTTTTTTTTCTTAATCACCTCTGTAGCAGATCTGCATAAAACCAAACTGGATATAAATAAACATACATATGTGTAAATCAGAAACATAAAACTGAGCATATATTACTGTCAGCAGTGGACATTCAGTAATTTTTCACCAAAACACACCTGCAACCTCCAGTAATTTGTTTCTTGGAGTGGTGTTCAGGTAGATATGATCCCTTTAGTGGTGGGCACTTGGAGATTACAGTCTAAACTGGTACCCAAAACTATGCTTCCATATTACTTTCACCCAAAATAAGCTGTTCAGAGGCAGTTGCTGACTGCTAAAACTTGGTGTTTGTCAATCAGTCAGCACATGGGATAATATTTATGAGAAATTGTACTTGCATTGCTGCAACAAACTCTAGGAATCAGGATATCCCTTTAAACTAAATAGCACTCTTTGTGAACACGTAAAATGAAGCACTAAAACAGGTGTCTCAGCAGCAGTCAAATTTCAGACCTGAGAAACATATTCAGGGATTTCAATGACAATCTGTAATTTGAAAGCTAGCTGCCAATTTTTAGGCTAGGGAGTTCTTGATGGAGTTAGAACTTTGTTGCTGCTAATAATTATGCCATTGTTATTTATGCCTGTAAATAAAGGTTTTAAACATGAAAAGAAATGAAGCCTCAGAGGCAGCTTTGGGGACTCCATCCTCAGAGGAGTAAATCCAGGATGGTGGGCGGGCCCTTGCAGGACCCTGCTGTTTCTCTCATGGGTTTGGTTTGCTTTTCAAAGGAGACAACTGTATATATTACACTAATTAATATATTTTAATAAGAGGAACTGTATTCCCACTAGTTCCTCTGAATTAAAGCCCTTCCTGGTAACCTTGGACAAAAGAAATGCTGTAAACGTTTTTATTACAAGTGATTTTGTATATTCACGGGGGTTTTTTTGGGTTCTCTTTACCTCTTTTTCTCTCAACAGTAAGATTAACATTTCTAAAAGGGAAGGCCTCCGTTTGGCCTCATTAGGTTTGCTTTTTGGCCTTTGCACCCCTGTGGTGATAGGAAACTTGTCTGTAATCTTTGGGGGATTTGTTAGTGTGAAGGGGAAAGAGAGGAAATGTCTTTGTGATATAGATTCATTCAAATGGGGGTATGGCTATTTTCTTTAATGAAAGTGCAAAGGTGCATAAAAATTGTGTGAATATGTCAGTTAGGGGCCTGTTTCTTGTAACCAGTGGATTCTAGCCTAGCCTTAAGATTCAAGCAATTAAAATTTTTAGAAGAGTAACATAAAGGCATATCTTAGAACAGCACTTGTTATTTAATTTGATCTTAGAAATGTGAGTCTAAAATAGTAAACATCTTAATTATGTTGTAACAATATTGAAAATGTAAGTAATGATTTCCTTTAAGTTGAAGATAGGATGAGAAAGTTGAGGCTGTTCAGCCTGGAGAAGAGAAGGCTGCGTGGAGACCTCATAGCAGCCTTCCAATATCTGAAGGGGGCCTATAGGGATGCTGGGGAGGGACTCTTCATGAGGAACTGTAGTGGTAGGACAAGAGGTAATGGGTTCAAACTTAAACAGGGAAAATTTAGATTGGATATGAGGAAGAAATTCTTTCCTGTAAGGGTGGTGAGGCACTGGAATGGGTTGCCCAGGGAAGTTGTGAATGCTCCATGGCTGGCAGTGTTCAAGGCCAGGTTGGACAGAGCCTTGGGTGTCATGGTTTAGTGGGAGGTGTCTCTGCCCCTGGCAGGGGGGTTGGAACTCTATGATCTTAAAGTCCTTTCCAACCCTAACTATTCTATGATTCTATGATTTGAGAAGGTTTCATAACTGTCTTGGCATGCTTTTAGGGGTTGTTTTCTTTTTTGTTCTTGTTTACTACGTTTTATGCAGAGCAGAATGTTGATGGTATTTAGTGAATTTTAAAGAATGCAGCAGCTACTTGATCTCTTGAAAGCAAAGCAGTTTCTCACATTGTACCTGTGCACTGCCAAGAAAAATTTCACATATCATCAGTAACTTTTTGGGTTAGGAAATCTTGGTTACTTTAACATCTGTAAAGTTTCCCAAGGTCCGGACAATTCTGAAACCCTAGAAATGTTGTAGTAATATTGTGTAGCAGTTGGCAGCTGTCAACTGGAAAGTTTGCTCATTTCAGTGTATATTATGTCAAAAAACCCCAAGAAACCACAAACCCACACCAAACACCTACACCATGCAAAAGCACCATTACACAACTTAAAACTTTCTTAATTTGCAAGTATATCATTATAACAGTAAATAATCTTCTAATCCTTGTAATTATAATTGTCAATAAGCTGCTGAGAGGAGGAGTTTTGAAAGAACAGTTCTAACTGCTTGCAAGTGTAGGAATATTGTCTTAGTAGAGATATGGCATATCCACATACAGTACTGAATTGTGTTGTTATTCCAAATGCAGTTTACATTACTAAAAAGTTCTTAAGGTAATATTTCTTATATAGAGCAGATTACAATAATGATCAACAAGTGATATATAGGTATAGTCTTATGCATGTGTTTATTCCTTTCAGTACTACCATAGTGCTTAGGAACTCTGCTGGGGCCAAGATTTTTTTGCCCCAAGTATTGTAGAAAGAAAGTGGAGAGGTAAGGGAAGGGTGAGGCAGTCTTTACTCCTGACAGATTACAATTTTAAGTGTGAGGTAACAGGAAAATATAAGTTTAATACAGGCCCATGAGAAGAATATGTAAACAGTGCGGCAACACCAGTTAGTATAGTGGGCAATCGTTTGATCAAGTTAGTACAATTAAGTGCTGGGAAGTTGTTTTATTTGATTACCTTGTCTTGTAGCAGGAAAGTAGACTTTAAGAGAGATATAAAAAGGAAGCTTTGTAAACCTTTGAATCTGTCCTACAAATTGGAAGTACAGGATTGGGAAAACTATTTTGAAAGGTGTTGCTTTGAAAACTGGAAAAAACAAAAGTGAGCAGACACTGCTATTTTCTGTTTATACATTGAGACTGATGCTTTGGACATGAGATTACTGGAAATGTGGAAGAACTTGAAGGTAAATATTGATCCATTAGAGAAAAGAGTGCCAAAAGAGAAGGAGAGAGAAGGGATTTAGGCATAGAATTCCATTGAGATCCTCACACCTGGCTTGAATCCAAGATGATGTGCAAACTATGTTCCCAAATGACCAGGAATTTATTCACTGCTTTTGAGTAGGGAGGCATGGAAAGAAGTCTTGTGATGGAAAGGTCGTGATGTCTGTTTTTATGCTGAACATAACACTGAGTTTTTAGAGTAACTTACTATTGAATTGAGAAATAAGACATGGCTAGGCAGATGCTAGATGTTATCACTGGGCTCTGAAATTACTTTAATATGGACTTCTCCATCTTAGTCATACTACTAAATTGGGAAAGTTGGAGCCTACTTAGAGAAAATGCATGGAAATAGTAAGGACCAAAGAAAGAAAATAGGGGCTCCCTCCGCCAGCCTGGCTTAAAGTGATAGCAATATTACAGCATCCTTTGAATTGAACCTTGTTCTTCTAGTGTTGTCTGCCTGCAACTGATGAGTGTTTTACTTTATCCAGTTTCATGGTTTTGGTTTGTACAAGTTTTATATTTTCGTAATATTCATGTGTTTTAACTGGATATGATAAAGTTACTATTTTTGATGTAGTTCCTATATAGCCAATAATTTTAGAGCAAGTAGAACACTTGGAATTTTAAATAGTAAGAGAGGGTTGGATTTCTGAAGCTGTTCTGGAGCCTGGGCTTAGCTGAAAAGCATAGTGGGCACTGAAATCAAAGTGCAAGTCCTTGCTATGGTGCTGTGTATCACACATCTTGCCTTACAAACACATGCAGGCACACACGCTTGAATGCTTTGTTAAACTAGGGCCAAGACATAATACGGTAAGAGCCAAGTATCTATTTTTTGATCAAGTATAGGAAGAATACACTCACAGTTTGCCTCAACAGTCACATGTGACTGAAAATTGCTATTCCGTTGGCAGTGATACTGTGGCTGTAGTATAGTCCAGTTGTACCAGGCTTAATTATAGAAGCATTAAGACAAGAGCATTTAATGTAGACTTTGAGCACTTTGGAGCCTCTCATTTATTTCACTCAAAATGTTGGAACTGGTCATACAAAAAATAGCTCAATTTTCTTGGAGATCCATATCTTCACAGAGTATGGTTAGGCCTTAAAAACTCTGGTTATTTAAAGTAGGTACTGGCACGTAACCAGGCTCTGCTGAAATGAGTAAATCTCAGACCTCTCGGTCTTATTGACGTTGCTCAAATTGAAAACGTCAGATATGTCACCGTGTAAGCATGATGCATGAATATGAAACTTTAATTATATTTCTTAAAAAATGAGTTAACAAATGATCAGATTTGCTTGGAATTATGATGAAGTCCTATTGCTGTTCAAGACCATAATGAATCATCAGTTTGTTTGCTGAATATTCACACATCCTTCATGCAACACAGACAGCATAATTTGCCCTGAAACAATAAAAGACATTTATTATTTGAAGATAGAATGTACTTCAGAGGCTGAGACACAGTGATGAATGAGCACATGACTTCAAACTAGTATTTCAAGGTCTGAATCTGTAAAGCAGTTGCAGAAGAAGAACGATTTGGGTTTTGTGCGGTTTGGGTGGGTTTTTCTGGTTTTGGTTTTTTTTTTTTTGGTGCAGATCAGGCTTAGGTTTGCAGTGGAACAGCAGTACATTTTACTCTTTAAACTTGGGCTGTAGAATTCTCAGAGTGGGTGTAATGAGAGGATTTGAGAAAACTATAAAGTGTTATCCACCCCCTGCAGACCTCAGATCCTGTATTTATTGCAAGCAGTATTAAAAGCCTCTGAAAAGCACTTTCTGTAGAGAAATGAAGTTGCTATAAAACATTTGTGAAGATGCATGTAATTTTTTTTCTTGACTAGGAAGCAGTCTGATGGTTTAAACTCTCCAATTTCACTCCACACCTGAGTTTAAAAACCTTATTTGATAAAGGATGTGATTTGATTACTGAGGTAAGTTTTGTGAGAATCTGAGCAAATGTATGTTTTCAGCACAGGGTGGTAGCTGCTGCTGAGACTTTTCATTTGCTTGTTTAAGCTGAAATTTGAACCCAAACTCTGGATAGGACGCTGGTGAATTAACTCGCCCCAATCTGAAACAAACTGACACAATTTTGAGGAACTGACATGATTATAAAAAAACCGAAGCAAGCACAGAATTGCTAGGAAGTGCTACCAGCATTTCATAGCACCTGAAGTGAGAGGTAGTTTCTGATACTATGCCGGGAGGGTTTTTCCAAAGCTGCTTTATGTGAGTATTTTCATCTACCTAAGCAAAATGTCTCAAAGTTATTTTCATCCTATGAGATGAGAAGTCTACATTAGCAGTAGGGATAGTAAGAGAAACTGTTGTGAAAACAGTCTTACAAAGGAAGAGAAGCTAAAGGGGAAAGATTATGGCAAGGATTTCTTGTCTTGTGATCTGCGTATGTTCTGCTTCAGTCGGCTGCTTTAGTTGAAGGCACTTAAAATCAATCGTGATAGCAAGAAAGTTTAACATGCTGTTTGTTCCTAGAGTTAGTGGCTGTTCCAGTGCTAGGGGTCATCCCAGATTTCTCAGAGCTCTTGAAATGTCTCAACATAATCAGATGTGTTGGAACATGCTCCTCCACAATTTGTGTGTTTGCTTCAAAGCAACCAAATGTATTGCAGGAAAACTGCTTGTCTTTTTAGTTCACTCTGAAGAAACCGGTGGCTGGTCCTGTAAAATGTACCCAACTGGAAACAAGCAAAACCTCCCTCAGCTAATACAGTTATCTTAGACCAGAAGGATGCACTTGGAGTAGTGCTGCAGTGAACCAGACATGTTGTGTGTAGGGCTATTCCACTGATCCCAGTTCCGGAACTATATAATCTTTTTTTCAAAAGTAGGATGCATTAAAGGTAACTTCCCACGTTTGTTTGTCTGGTGTGGCTACCAAATTTGATATTGTTTAGAGATAAAAGTACTACTTCAGAAGATAAAAAGGAGAACTTGTATTACCAGCTTCAATTCCACATAAATCTCACAGGTAGTAAGGCATATCAACAAGCAGGAGTTCTACACAACTAATACCTGGTGCACTAGCTTATGCATCTCCTACAATGTTAATTACAGTAATTACTCAGGCGCATGGGATTTACAAATTTATATTGCTTTTACAAATCTCAGGGTTGTTTTTGTGAAAGTTGATAAAAAGCAGGTAAGCATGCCTCTTCAGCGGAGTTTATTCATAGCAGTCTTTTGGCTGGAAGATGGTTACAATTGAACCTTGTATGAAACGGTGGATATGTTTGGCTGTGAAAAAGGGGACGCTCAAAGTTATGGGGAGGGGGTATACAATCAAAGTACCTGCTTAGAGCTTAAAAGAAAATTAAAAGCCAAAGTAAAACTTCCCCCCCCCAACTACTCCTGAGCATTGTCCACAGTACTGCTACTGACTGATGTGATTGCAAAAAGGCACTAAGTGATCTGATTTTGCAAAAAAGCCCAGTCATCAAGAGTTGTTGTATCTTTCTCTTTGTGTGTGTATGTATGTTTCTGTATTGCCTGTTAGTGAAGAATAGTTCTGTTGTTCCTCAGAAGCCATGTGAACTTTGGAGGAGGAAGTAAGTCCATTACCGGCAGAAATTTTTTGGAACAGCATGTCTGTTCTGTAAGTGGATTTGCTGTGATTCTTATTGCCCATACTAATACTATAGCTTTTCTACTGGTTCCAGATGTGTAAAATACAATATAGGGTGGGAGAAGGGAAAAGTATAATGAAAAACTTCTGGATTTCCATATCATAGGCAATTGCTGTAATTTCGCAAAGAAAGTTTATGGAAGTGCATTTGGTATTTCATGGAAACGCAGTTATTTGATTAGAGCCCTTCAATGAATATAGATTAAAAAAAGCTAATTCTAGAGTTTCAGTATGAACCATATAAATACTACTAGACAGTTTGCCCCTAAAAGTAACTTGCTTCATATACAAAAAAGAAGAGAGACTGTAGGTCAAAAATTGTAGTGTGTAAATGCACCTGAAAGGATTCCTGAACTATATAACTGTCATCAACTTTCTCAATGGTTATCTTCTTCCCTCCACCCCAGTGTTCTTTGTGAAAATGGGGCTCTCTGGATGTGCCATCTGTTTATATCCAAAAGCATTGATCTTGGATATTGGAAGTGTCTTTAAGTTCAGGAGAGGTTGGTAGAATCAGTTTTGGCCTGTCACTAATGAATTAAAAATTCCAAGCAATTTGAAAGATGTACTCCTATATCAGATGCTGAATGCATCCACCTAATGTGTTTAAATACATTTTTTTGGTGGTTTTATCATTTTATTAAGAAAAACCACAAACCAACAAAAAAACCCCCAAACATCCTCCTCTCCCTCTCCCATCCACAAAAAGATGAAAATAGAAAGAGGGGTCCTTACTAAATAGAGGTCATCCTCAGAGCACCAGACTCAAAGCATAATGTGTTGGTCATACTGGTAGAGGAAACTGCTCAGGCTATCGTACTGAAAACATGTTTGATACCTACCACTCAGTGTATTTTCTTGCTTTTATATTTTTTTTTTAAGGACAGATGTTGTTCCTTTATACTAAAGTGAATTGAGAATAACCCCCAGAGTTCTATCTAGTCTAATTCAGAGATGATTAGCTTGATTCTTATCTGATTGTAGGTAACTGCTAATTGTCCCTGATGCGCAGAAAGGTACAATAATTTCTGCTGTCATTTCTGCATCTATATCTTTGGAATATTGCCATGTGTGTCGACAACATCATTCTGCTTGTTTACAAAAGACTAGGATTGAGCCAAATAAACACACTTCAGGAACACTGCTGATCAGTAGTTTAAATATTTAGACTAACCTGGGCCTGCTTGTAAAACAAGACAAGCCCATCAGGTTCCACACCAGTCAGGCTCAGTATTAAAGCAAATTCAAATGTACATTTACTGAAGAAAAGCTGAACTGAATTGTAAAAGCAACTATAGCATCCCATCAACCAGGTAGAGAGCTGGGAAAAAAAAAACCTTTTAAAAAGCTTATGATCCCTGAGAACCACATACTGTATTTCGTAGTCTGAAGATAGATCTACTTATGAATTAGTTTGTTTTAATAATAGATGCAGTTACACAACATATTGTGTGTGAACTCCTCTGCTTGTTTATTCAAGTAAAATCATAATTGTATAATTGTGTGGGACACCTCATGGGTGTTTTATATCGTGGATTAACATTTCATATTTTTAATTGGGGGAGGGGAAGAAACTGTCTTTTCGTTAACTGCAGTGCACCTTAATGGTTTTAAAATGCTAAAATAGAACTTGAAAGTGTTCTTAATGGTTAGCTGGTTTACTTTTTAATTGCATTTCAGATAGGGAGAAAGTTTGTCTTTGAATTCAACTGTGAGACAGCTTTCAAGTTAAGTCACAAAAAAAAAAAGGAGCATTTTTGAAATTAAGACTACGAGACTCTGTCTGCCATGATTTAGGCAAACGAGGCTGGCTTAGGTGATACAACTCTTTATATTGGATTTAAAGGGTACAGTGCACAAAATGCCCAAGTGATGCTATGAAAAAAAATGATAAAGGGTATAAAACTGCAAGTTGCTTGCTTAGAAAATGCTTTGCCTGTAAATGGGATGCTTTTTTCTAAAGAAATGTGTCCTGAGATGTTTGAATGATCAAACAGACTTTCAAAATACTTTGTCCTAGCAAATGAAGGAGCTGGATTATAGGGTGCCTTTCAGATCAGTTTGGGTGAGATGTTTCCTCCCTTTACTTTGACAGAAAGAGGGGACTGTAGGAGGTAATGAGAATTCAAATGTAGATTATTATTCTAAGCATCTCAGGTGGTCTGTGTACTCTTAAAACTGAGTCGTTGGAAATAACACAGAGTTCAAATACTTTTTTAATGATGTAGCATACAGTAAAATAACTGTAGTCTGTCTTCATTAGCATTCTATCTATCAAACATGAATTTCACTCTATTGACTCATGTGACTCCTGGGATTTTCCTTTATACTTGTTGGTCTTACACTTCAAAAGTGATAAGAGTCCCAAAACTATTTCAGAAAGCAAATTCATTGTCAGTATTCTTCCTGGAAAGAAGAAATGGAGCTCCTTGTTATAAGAGCGGGTGTGGGGGTGCAATGTGTAAGGGAGGCAATGAAAAATAATACAAAAATCCCTTAATATCACTGGTTGGATGTTCTGCTTGATTGCTTTGGTTACTGCTAAGCAGCCACTTCAACACTTATTTTTGATGATGACATGCATTATATCAGGTTGAGATGTATGAATTTTCTTCCTGAAATTGTGTGGTGAAGTACCTCCTATCTTAGTTGAGGGCACATGAAATGTGGTGCTTGTAATTCAGGAGGAGCCTATGTCTAATGCTCATGTTTGCAAGGGGGCCAGCAGAGTAGGTAGGACCTTCATTCAGCTGCTGTGGTACTAAACTGTCAGTGATGAATTATTTTTCTGGTGTTTGGCCCAAGTGGGAGGCAGAAAAACTGTTTATCAAGCTGCAAGCAGTTTGTGACAGCCAAAGGCCCAGTGAGAATGATCTGATGAAACCACTGGAGTTCTGTCATGTAAGGTTTTGTAGGAAATAGCTCTAGGGGTGCTGTTAAAGGTTATTGAGTTGTGCTGGTGCAGTCAGGTCATTCACTGTGACTTTGTAAATGCAAAATTTCAATCCTAATAATGAAAAGAATATCCATCTGCAGCAAAGACACCAAATATAATAATTTAGAAACATGCGTTTAGTCATGAACATTTTAAGTTCACTTTCTAACTGTGTTTAGTTTTCTTTCTGTATGCTTTGTGGGAGTTCGGAAAGAAGGGTTACTTCTGTAGCTTGCTGCATAACCTTGGCATAAAAAAGAAATTTCCCAGCAAGTTCCTTGCCCTTACAGAAAAATCTACTAGAAAGAAAAAAAGAGATTTCAACTCTTGAAAGGAAATGGGCAGTTTGAACCATGAAGGAACGAATGTGTTCAAGCCATCAAAGGGTACTTAAAGACAGTCTCTAAATCACCAGCAAAACAAAGTAATTCTTTGGATCTTGGGGGTAGTGGGAGTCTGAATTTCAGGTGCCACTATTCGAGGCCTCAAATGGGAAAGTTGTATCCTTTTAAGACAGGAGGAAAAAAAAATTAAAGTTTATGCTGTAATTAGGCATCAAGGATTGCACTGAACTCCTTTAGTAGAAGATCATGATGTTTCTGTGAAAAATCAGTGGCTAATATATGTTGTGTATATTTGATGATTGCAGAAACTCAATTATGTTTTATATTTTATTTTGAATAATTTTTTTTCATCCATTAGAAGTGTAGTGATCGGAGAAAGCTAGACACCACTAAATCATATTTATTCTGGCATCAGTTAAAAGCACTCAACTGTACTTTTTCTTTTTCATGGGAAGGAGAATTGAGGAGAAAATAATTAAGCAGGCCAACCATTCTCCAGGTTATCATCTGATAAATCATGCTGAATTATCAGGCATGTTAACATTTGAGGTCATACCTCCACTTTCAATAAGTAAAAGCATCCAGAAACTCTGTAAGTTTTTAGTAAACAAGGAGAAAGTGTTCATCTTGGCTGTTTACTTTAAGTTTTCAGTTGGGGAAATTGCTCTCCAGAATACCAAAAAAAGCTTTAATATCAACTTCAGTAAAGGTGGACTGAAAAATAAGTAATGTTTTCCATGCAAATGCATGTGGGGAAGCAGTTGCTGAGCACTTCAAGAGCATTGTTGGAAAGAGACTGAAGAACTCCCAGGGTATTTGGTGTGTTTGCAAGTTGTATGTGTGTTAATTTCCATGCTCTAAAAGTGCCATAAATTTGCTTTGTTTGTAAATTTATGCTGTGTGTAGTCTTTTCCTGACTTCTGCAGCAGGAAGGAATTTGAGATTTTTCTTTCCTATACATGTACATGCTCTCATAGCGGTCTCTCAGCTTGCTTTCTGTCGTCTTTTTTCCCTTTCACCTTTTGTTTTCCAGTCTTCTGCTTGCACACTCATTTTTATGTAATGAAGTTGTTGCAACAGTTGCAACAAAGGCATGTTATTTCATGTACTTATTTTAGTGATGCTAAAATAAAATACTGCTAGAGCAGAGTTCAGTTGCTGACTGGCTGATGGATGTTCCTTTTTATACAAATACAGAATTACACAGCAGGGAAACAAGTTAGGAGAACAAAGTTTAAGTGAGAGTGACAATACACATATAAATCTGTGTGTAAACATGGTATTTTCTATCCATGTCCTGTTTTCTTGGAGGGGTATTTTTCTGTTCTTTCCAAGGATCCAGTCAAGCCAGCTGTTTTACAGTTGGCATTTAGGTTTATTTATTTGAACCAGTCAAGATGGTTCTTTTTGGTACACATATGCAGATAACTTCCAAGTCTGATTTGAGTGTGTATTATGGAGACTATTTTCAAAAGGGAGCTAGATCCTTGCCCCTCCTGAAGCCATTTAATAGTGTTCCTGGCAATGAAGAGGAAACCTGTGGCCGTCTTTGGCAAGTATGTGAAGATTTCCCTGGGGATGCATGCAGAACTGCCCTTTGTAGAATGACAGAACGGTTCGGTTTGGGTTGGAAGGGATCTTAAAGATAATCTAGTGCCACACCCCACCACCTTCCATTAGACCAGGTTGCTCAAAGCCCCATCCAAACGAAACACTGCCAGGGATGTGGCATCACAGCTTCAGTGGGCAACTTGTGCCAGTGTCTCACCACCCTCACAGGGAAGAATTTCTTCCTAATATCTAATCTAAACTTACCCTCTTTCAGTTTAAAGTCATTATCCCTTGTCCTGTAATGATATGCCTTTTTAAAAAGTCCCTCTCCAGATTTCTTGTAGGTCGCCTTTAGGCACTGGAAGCTGCTCTAAGGTCTCCTCTGAGCCTTCTCTTCCACAGGCAGAACAAGCCCAACTCTCTTAGCCTGTCTTTCACAGGAGAGATGCTCCAGCCCTCTGACCATCTTCATGGCCCTCCTCTGGACTTTCTCCAACAGGTGCACATCCATTATGTTAGTATACGTCACCTTAATGTTACTTGGAGCAACCTGTGCATACAGGCATTGGGGAAATCTCCACTGTTAGTTTCAAGATTTCTGATAGAGCATTGTAAATCACTCAAAACCATATTTCCAAACTCTGGCATAGTAAATGATTTACTTTCTTGCTGTATAATATAGTTTGTGTGTGTTTATGTAGCATTTTAATAACATTGTGGTTCTCATGATTTTCTAGATAAGTATGTATGTTTTGGTGTAAAGGGGAAATTTCACACATGCCATAAATGTAATCCAGTGGAACTGGATGATATTCTATTTCCAATTCATGCATAATCTTACAAAACATATCCTGTTGTTTTTAGTTTTGATTGTAAGTTATTAATTTGTGCCTGTGTTTGTGCAAAAGTAAAGCGCTACCTTTTGTAAAAACCTAGCTAGAAATAAGACTGAAAATCCACACTGACTTCTAAAAGTGTTATTGGTTGACTGTGCTTTGAGTTACTGAGTTGTACAAATGGAACTCTTCTTTGGCTGTTTGTTTACAAGAAAAGCAGATTGATGTGTGAGAAATGTGTTGCAAAGATGTATGGTATCCAACTTAGGTGCTTTGAGAAGTGTTGTCACTTTATGAAATGTGGTGTGCTTGAGAGAAGAAGCAAGACTGCTAGTAATACTGCAGGCAGAAAGTGTTTGTTGTCTGTATTTGTTAGTCTCTTTGCAGAGACAAAACAGCTCAAAGGAGAGGGATATAAGAATGGAAAGGAATAAATAGTTCTTTACATGATGGCACATATTTTCATGTGAAACTTTATTTTTTGGGGGTTAAGGTACTATGGAAACAGTAAAATTCTTAAAGAAGGCTTTGGAGTGCAACAGGAACTTCTGTAGATAAATTAAAGATATTGACGTACCTGTCTGGGGGTGAGTTCTGGGTTACTGGGGTTTCACTAACACTGCTTCAGTAATGGTTTCAAAATGTCTCCTGTGCTGTAAATTAGAAACTCCTTTATTTTAATTAAGACCATCTGGGAGCTCAAAGGGGCTGAGGGTTGAGGAAAGCACTGAGGTGCATGGAGTATTTGTAGCTGCTGGTTTTCAAGGAAAGAACTTTTCTCTGAAAAACATCATGCTGAGTAACATGAAATGATGAAATGTTATTTTGCAGTCAGTGTTTTTTAATGTTCCTATAGTATTAGACAAGATGAATAAGCAAATTGACTGTATTTGGGGAGAATATTGCATATATATGCATATTTCCTTTAGATGGTGAGTAATTGAAATTTAGACTTCATTCTAAGCAGTACTAAATAGTGTACAGGACAGTGAAAAGGCTGTAGATATTTTCAACACCTGCACTTCAAAAAGTGTAAAATTCCAAAATGGAGTTGGTTCATGTTAAACCAAAGGCAGCGTTTGATTTTTGTGTGTTTCAAGGTGACATGGTAAAAGTGATGCTTCTTTTGACACAAAATATTTTACTTGACTAGAGCCAGAATACTTCATTTTGGACACTGTGGCCAAGTGGATACAGATGGAGATTTAAACTGCCGGGAAGGCATCTCTTTTCCTCTGATAGCTTGAGCTTTGTTTTAGTTGTCCTGGATGTGCTAGATGGAGCCCAGATTTCCCACATATCCACAGTGCTCTGACTGAGCTATTGGGTAAAGAGGGAACAATTCCAGCCTCTGAGTGAGGTTTTATGACACTAGCTCTTAGTTTGTTTTTCCCCAGGTGAAATTAGTCAGTGAACTTGACCTGGATACATTAATCCTTTAAATTTGGCTGAAACCGCGCGTTTACTGAAGAAAACCCTGCTTGCTTGAGCCAAATGCCCTTGTCCTTGTTGCAAATGGGGAAAAAAAGAGAGAATAACTCAATAAAATTGTCACAGCTTCATAAGGTCAGGTACAGTATTTTTGCCATCCTGTTAGGAGGAGGAATTGAATTGAAGAGCCTCTAATCCGAATTTCTTGCACAAATTCTCATAGTGTATCTAATGCTGAAAGCACTGTACTGTTGAAAGCTAATTTTCTATATTTAGGTTCAGTAGTTTTCTTATCCTGCTGCAGCTGATAATCTCACACAGAAACCTGAGCCTTGGTAAGTGGAACAGGAAGTATTTTGAGTCCTGTGGATAGGAAGGATGATAGTGTTGATCTGTTTCATGTTGTTTTAGTAATGGAGAATTTATTTTGTTTTTAAAGTACTAATAACACACTGAGTTTGCAATTGAGGATTGTGTGTGCATGTGCATGTGTGACTTAAAGATTATTCTTTTCTTTACAGATATCAAATTCTCTGCTAAGAGGAGTTGAAATACATTCAACTGTAATGGTCCTATGCTGATTTAAATCAGCTGAACTTTTGCCTCTTAAATCACTGGCTATTTAGCTCATATTCCCCTAATATGTAGCCCAAACTTATCTTTTGATTAATGCTGCCACAAAATTTGCAGGTGCACTTGGGTGTTTGCATGTGTCACTTTGATGGGAAGATACAAGGTTACAAGAACTGATGTGCAGATGTATGGTCTTTATGAATGCATACAGCACGTATGTGTGTGTCCCTGGAGCCATATAGAAAATATGAGTCTGTGATATGTGAAAAAAAAGGTAGAGGCTGACCTCCTCATTACATCACATGACCAGACACATTCATGATGTAATGCCTTGTTCCTTCTAGCACTGTGAAGATCATACATATTTCTGTTCTTCTCCTTTCATTTGAAATTAACTTACAGACTTTTAAAGCCTTTTATTTGTAGTCTAGTGCATATTTTCCTCTGCTAGATGGATGAAAATCAAGTTAACTCTGCAGAAGTCTGTGGCACAACTAAGAGCAAAGGATGAATCTCAATGAACTCTTTTTCTCTGGAACTGCATCACCTTCCTTAAGAATAGGGGCAGGTGCAGATGTTGCAATTATCAAGAGAACCCTAGAGGAAGAGAAAGGTGGAGGACCAGAAAAATCCTATAACTGTCACTAGACAGAATTCCCACTGCCTTTCATCAGGAGTGAAATAGCTTTGCTGTTATGACAGTGCCTTGCTATGTTTCTAGATGGAAAACTTTGCAGTATTTACACCTCACAGAACACTTCTGCCTTTAGTGGTGTGTGCAGGTCCCATTGCAACAGTAAGGATGTAGATAAACTTTTCAGCTTGGGTACCTAACATGAGGCATACCACTCTGCATTTGGACACTTATGTAAGCAATTGATTTAAAAGTGTTCCTATTAACTTCAAAGCAAAAATGTATCTTTTGATGTTTGCTTAGATGCCTAACATTTGGCATCCGAAGATTTTAAAGAACTACATTGTCTTTGACTTCTATAGCATATATATTTATACATACGTGGGAACAAAGGTCCTACCTCCCAGAACCTGCCTAAACAGATGCAAGGCAGAAGTCAGTGGTTGAGTGTGGAAAGAAAAAGCTCCAGATTCTTTCAGCAGCAGTGTAATCTTTTATAGGGACATGAGTTTTTTCAGAAGGCCCTTTCTCAGGGCATGAGTCAAAAGAGAAGGCATGCATTCTTGATGTTGAAAGCCCACTTGTGCTTTTTATGTTGACCTTTTTCAGGAGCAGTCTATCCATACGCAAAAGAATGCAATGCTGACAAGTTTAATAAAGTTTGTCTAAACTACTCTAAAAGAGGTAATTAGGAAAAAGAAAAAAATTGCAGGAACTATTTCTTCATCACAAATAATTTAGAAAATTTTCTCAAGTTTTGTTTTCTGTCTGTCACTGAATGTAACTCAAGGTGATATTCCCTCCCCCCCCCCCCCCCCTTTTATTTCAATGGCCTGTATAACATTTGTGCAATAACTTCTGTTGCAGTGGATTCCATTTGACCCAGTCCTGCAAATGCTTGTATGATGCATGCTCTGGGAGGCAGCCTGATTAAATTTAAATTTAATAAATCAGTTCCTCTGCTGCAGCTAAAGTATGCAGAAACTGAGGCATGTATGGAGAGTGATGGCTAAAGCATCCTTTTATTTTTCAGTCCTATTTGATATGACAGTACAAAGTTACTGCAGCTTTTCTGTTACACTAAAGGTATTTTTATATGATATCTCTTATCTGGTCAGAAAACTGAATTACCATTGCATGGAAAATGTAAGAATTTAAATAAAAATGCAATTGTAGCATAGAAGTCTATCACAAAATGCATGTTTCATGAAATTTAGGTGTAATCACATAGTTCACACAGTTGCAGTTGAATTCTTTTGCTTAAAACTTCTTGAACTGCTTGTAATGGCTAATTATGGTGAAAGCATTCAGGATGACTAATACTTCAAGACTTACTACTACACTTTGCAATTTGGAATGAAGTGCAACTATTTTGGAAAAATATTCTGATACATTGCAGATCTATGTGCTTGTGCACTTGTCTTCATTCCTGATATGAAATGGGAAAATTCAGTTCAATTCACGCATAAGAAATAACAAGATTAGATATAGCAATGTGTCCATAAAATATTTTTATACTGAATGGATCGGTTGCAAGAGACCTACAATCATCATCTAGTCCAACTGCTTGACCACTTATACTGGTGCCTGGCTATTACTCCATCTTAGGTGCAGAATCTGGCATTTGCTCTTGTTCAATTTCATGCCATTAATCACAGTCTAAGTCTCCAGTTTATCTAGGTCCCTCTGCAAGGCCTCTGCCCCTCAAGATGATCAATGGCACCTTGTATTTTATCATTTTAGCAATCTTGCATATGGTGCATTCACGTTCAACTCCTGCATCTAAATAATTGATAGAAATATTGAAGAGAACTAGTCCTAAAATTGAGCCCTGAGAAGCACTTCTGGTGACAGGTTGCCAGCCAGATGTAGCTCCACATATCAGATATTGATATAAGCACATGTTTAATGAGAAACTCTCTGCTAAGATATTTTTTATCCATGTGCTAAACACTTATGCTCATCTGTCCAGTCAGATAGACTCTATTGTTTACTAGAAAAGTTTCATAATTTTTTAGTGGACCATCTCTAATTTGCACTAATTTACAAGGGCTCGCATTGGCCAAAAGCACAACTGAAAACCAGTACTGTGCAAAGGTTGTCAGGCAGTTACTTTTCCTGCTTTTCTTGTTTTCTTTCCTATGCCAGAAACAGTCATATCTTGATGGAGGCTAGCTGTTACAATGAGATATGATCCTCCTGAGGTTGGTAGAAAGGGCACTTGCCTTATACTGTGGTTAATGGAGCAAGGGAAAAAGGTCAGGAGAGATGAGGCAGAGCAACTGACTTGAGTCTGCTTTCAGAGAAGAAAGGAAGGTACTTTTCCTGATTTTCAACTAAAAAATCTGAATGACAATATGTTCTAGAATACTTTATAAATTAGATACATATTTCTTCAGGTAAATGAATAAGCCAGCTTTTTCTGTGCTCTTACTGATGTAATACAGGTAAGATAGATAGTCTCACACGTACCAGAACTAATTCAAGGCTTCTCAGCATTAAAGGTAGCGTATATATATCTCATGGTATTGCAGACTGGACTATGGGTGAGGTGCAGTGGCTGGCTGGAGGAGTTGTATGAATCCCTGGCAGGTGAGATGGCCTGAGTGATTTTTTGAGTGGAAAAGAGCATGGGAGTAGGTTTTCTGGAGTTATAGGCATGAGTGTGGCAGCCTTACACAGTGTATCTGTCTCTCCTCTCGCATTCACTGGGGTATGGACCTCCTTTGCACCTTTCCAGCCATAGAGTCGCAGGTTCCCTGCTCTGCCTGCCTGCCTCCATGCTGTCCACCTCACAAAAAACACTACCTACACCACTTCCCTCTTGGGCTGCTGGGGAGGAAAAGGGATAGGAGAAAGGGCTAGAACCCTAGCTGAGTTCCTTCACACAAATAGGAGGGTATCAGGTATAAAGGGAAGGTCTGAAACAGGGAGCTAGTAAGTGCTATGACCAGAGAGGGGTCTGTCTGTTCTTGAGGTTGCTGGGGAGAGAGTAAAGAAGACAGTTGCTCCTGCAGTGGTTTTTGCACCCTTGCGTGTTGCCTTCTTAGTAGTCTGCGAGTAGGTAGAGTATGACAGCCAACCTTTGTCCCCTTCGGCACAGGCAAAGAAGGCAAAGTGCTGCCTCTTCAGGCTACTTCTATAAGCAGCTGTCTTGCTGTGCTTATGCTTTAAGTCTGCTCTGATATTTGCTGTGGGGAGAAAAAAAAAAAAAAAGAAAATAACCTTGTAGCTTTAAGAATGTTTTAAAATTTATAACTGCAGTTTGAATTGCAGCTGAATTTCTACCTGCAAATGGCAACCTTATCATCTGCAGTTTGCCTGCCGGCCAAGCTGCAGAATGGCTTTAGTATGAACTGTGAGGCATCAGTGTTAGCACTTGTAGCTCTCTGGATATTCTGAAGAAGTAATAACCCAGAAGAATTGTTTGTGAGATCTGAGGGAACCATAGCATCCCAATCTAGCTCTTTCTTGTAAGGATTGGTTTTTTTTCACTGTTATACTATTGAGATGCATTTTCTTTTCTAAGATAATAGACTACAGTAATAAAGGGATTACCAGAAGTCTTTAAATAAAGAACCCAAGAATAATTTTTCAACAGGTTGCTTTTGTAATGTACTATCAGAAGTGATTTTATTCATCCTTAATTCAGGAAAGATTTCTGACAATGTGTCCCTCCAGTTTTTATGCTATAGTGGTGTTCATCTGAATAGTCACTTCCAGCAGACCAGGGTTCTTATTCTCTCTAAGAAACACATCACATTTAAAATATTATGCACAATTATTTGGTTTCCAATTCAAGAAACAGATGTATTGTTATCATACTCCTAGGACTGTGATATAAGTTGCAAGTAAAACAACACAGTGTAAGTTATCTTTTCATGACTGGTTTAGAACAGATAAATTCAAGTTTGCTGAAGCAGATGAGTTTTTGCAGAATGGCAAGGGTAGGTCATATGGTAGCTCTTAATACAGCCTCATTTATCTGGAGTATTGTGCGCAATTCTGGTGTCCTCAACATAAAAAGGACATGGAACTGTTGGAACAAGTCCAGAGGAGGGCCACGAAGATGATCAGGGGACTGGAGCACCTGCCGTATGAAGATAGGCTGAGAAAGTTGGGGCTGTTCATCCTGGAGAAGAGAAGGCTGCATGGAGACCTCATAGCAGCCTTCCAGTATCTGAAGGGGGCTTATAGGGATGCTGGGGAGGGACTCTTCATGAGGAACTGTAGCGAGAGGACAAGGGATAATGGGTTCAAACTTAAACAGGGGAAGTTTAGATTGGATATGAGGAAGAAATTCTTTACTGTGAGGGTGGTGAGGCACTGGAATGGGTTGCCCAGGGAAGTTGTGAATGCTCCATGGCTGGCGGTGTTCAAGGCTGGATTGGACATAGCCTTGGGTGTCATGGTTTAGTGGGAGGTGTTTCTGCCCCTGGCAGGGGGGTTGGAACTAGATGTTTTCAAGGTCCTTTCCAACGCTAACTATTCTATTACTTAAATTTACAAGGACCTGAAACAACACCATATTACTTTCTGTCTAGTGAAAATGTGGAACTATAATGGTATGTAATGGTCTTACTATTCATTCATTTTATTGCTGTCTGATAGTCAAATTGGAATCATAGAATCGTAGAATAGTTAAGGTTGGAAAAGACCTTAAGATCATCGAGTTCCAACCCCCCTGCCAGGGGTAGGGACACCTCCCACTAAACCATGACACCCAAGGCTCTGTCCAATCCAGCCTTGAACACCGCCAGCAATGGAGCATTCACAACTTCCCTGGGCAACCCGTGCCAGTGTCTCACCACCCTTACAGGAAAGAATTTCTTCCTCATATCCAATCTAAACTTCCCCTGTTTAAGTTTGAACACATTATCCCTTGTCCTCTTACTACAGTCCCTCATGAAGTGTCCCTCCCCAGCATCCCTATAGGCCCCCTTCACATACTGGAAGGCTGCTATGAGGTCTCCACGCAGCCTTCTCTTCTCCAGGCTCAACAGCCCCAACT
The DNA here is from genome assembly GCA_028858755.1 of Ara ararauna. NCBI lineage: Eukaryota > Metazoa > Chordata > Aves > Psittaciformes > Psittacidae > Ara > Ara ararauna. The sequence continues at coordinate 57,977,017 of CM054376.1, read as the reverse complement.
TCCTCAGCCTATCTTCCTACGAGAGGTGCTCCAGTCCCATGATCATCCTCATGGCCCTCCTCTGGACTTGTTCCAACAGTTCCATGTCCTTTTTATGTTGAGGACACCAGAACTGCACACAATACTCCAAGTGAGGTCTCACAAGAGCAGAGTAGAGGGGCACAAACTAAATGGTTTTTAATTGTTTCTTGGGGCTGAGGGTATTCAACAGGAAGGATATTAAATGTTGTGAGTCAGTTTATCACATCACAAATTGGGGTAATGTCACTGAAGTCAAAGTGGTGATTTACACCTGCTGAACTTGTTTCCATAGCTTTAATACAATGCATAAGGGCACCAGCTGATCCAGTGCATCACTTCTGGTTCTTATAATAATTTTTGATTTGCAAATATCAGCAAGGGGAATTTCTACTTGACAATAAAATAATTCTCATGAGCAATAACTTATTCTGAACAATCTTTCCATTGTTGTTAAAATTGTGATGGTTTAGGACTTTGAAGGCTTTCTGTATTCGAATTTTGATTTAAACTGGTTAAGTTGGTGAAGATTTTCCTTGTTTACTTATTAGTATCCTCTAACTTTCTGAACTTATGAAATGTACAGGTCCAGTGGGCAGAGATGACTGTTGGCAGAGCCTTTTAAAAACATGTGGGAAGTTACAGCTGTAACTGTACTGGGAGTTTTAAATCTCAGTTGAAAGTGCCCTGCTGACCTCATTTTTTCAGCAGCCTGGGAACTACAGATCACTCTGTGAAAGAAAATCAGTTTTAGATGTCTCTAATGTAATTTATTCAAGCATTGCATTAAACCGTTTCTTGTCAATAACGAAAAATGTAGCTGGTTATATATAGGCATTAAGTAGCACTCTGAGAAGGTGAAAAGTGGGTGCCATGCCAAAAATTCAGATTCTTTAAAAGACTAATCCCATTCTGAGTACACATTCAAAGCAGTTACAGGCAGTTTTCAATATATTATTCTACAATGACACTCTTTCTTTAGAAATGTAAACTGTTCATGAACTTAACTGGAGAATAGAGTAATAGTTTTTTAGATGACTGAAAATACCAGGTTGGTACGTTTACTAACTTGAGGCAAACGGGATACTCTGACTTCTTATTTGGAGTTGGCTGTGGACTAGAATGTGCTGCTTGCTTTGTGCCTGGGTTGAGAGTGCACCGTGGTGTCCCAGAGACACAGTGATGCCCCAGAGGCACAACCCGTCCTTGGTGCCCCTACTGCCCTGAGTCACATCTTAAAAAGGGGCAGAATACTTCTTGAAGTTCAGCTTGATGTGGGTGCCTGTGCTGCAGCTATGCAAAGTAGTGCCCTCTTCCTCTGAGCAGACACACGTGCATACATTTTGTAGCCGTAAGGTCTGGAGGGAGGCCCTGCTACAAAATCCCAGTGTTCAGGTAGCTCAGGGAGGTTGGCAAGGCACAGAAAGAAGGGTTGCAGAAATATTCTGCTTTGAGAGAATAGCCAGAGAAACAGGTGCATTTCATAGCAGGAATATGCCGTGTTTTTTAAAGGGTTACTTAACACAAGGCTAAATCAGGTTCTGGTGTATACTGTGCATGAGATGCTCTGTCTTCTGTATGAGCCTAACGTCTTTGTGCTTATGTAGCACGTGGGCTCAATCCCATGCTCTCACACCAGTGTAGTGAAGGATTGTTCTACAATGTACTTTGAAATAGTGATTGCAGTTGGTTGGAATACCCTGGCTATCTGCGAGCTAGTAGTGAAGTGAGGAACAACGCTAGGTGGTATGTGTGTATCTTGGGAAAATTTTGGTACTGATGCTTGTAGCTTCTTTTTCTTTTTATTTTTCTTTTTTTTTTTTTTAATCAATCTAGCCAATTTCAAAATAGATTACACATACCATATCTGTATTGTGAGACTGGACTTGCTGCTGAGTCATTGGTCCTACACCTGGGTCGGAGCAATCCCAGGCATAGCTACAGGTTGGGCAGAGAAGAGATTCAGAGCAGCCCTGAAGAGAAGGACTTGAGGGTGCTGGTCGATGAAAAAATGAACATGAGCCGGCAGTGTGTGCTCACAGCCCAGAAAGCCAACTGTATCCTGGGCTGCATCAAAAGGAGCATGACCAGCAGGTTGAGGGAGGTGATCCTGCCCCTCTCCTCTGCTCTTGTGAGACCTCACTTGGAGTATTGTGTGCAGTTCTGGTGTTCTCAACATAAAAAGGACATGAAACTGTTGGAATAAGTCCAAAGGAAGGGCCACGAGGATGATCATGAGACTGGAGCACCTCCCGTATGAAGATAGGCTGAGAAAGTTGGGGCTGTTGAGCCTGGAGAAGAGAAGGCTGCATGGAGACCTCATAGCAGCCTTCCAGTATCTGAAGGGGGCCTATAGGGATGCTGGGGAGGGACTCTTCGTCAGGGACTGTAGTGAGAGGACAAGGGGTAATGGATTCAAACTTAAACAGGGGAAATTTAGATTGGATGTGAGGAAGAAATTCTTTACTGTGAGGGTGGTGAGGCACTGGAATGGGTTGCTCAAGGAAGTTGTGAATGCTCCATTGCTGGCGGTGTTCAAGGCTGGATTGGACATAGCCTTGGGTGTCATGGTTTAGTGGGAGGTGTCCCTGCCCTTGGCAGGGGGGGTGGAACTAGATGTTTTTAAGGTCCTTTTCAACCCTAACTATTCTATGATTCTATGATTAGTTGTCATGTAACTACTGCAGTTAAATGAAAGTCCAGAGTTGTGAATGTAATATTCTACTTGAGAGGAATTTATTACCCAAGCTGACAGATCACGTGTCCTGAAGTTTACGTTAATAACTCCTCTTTTCTTGTTTTATGGAAAGTCATAAAATTCTTCATGTTCTTAATAAGCATAAAATCTCTCAAAAGTTGCTTTTAACATTGATGCTGAACAGTCTACCACACATAGTTAATGCATGCATTTGTTCTGTTCAGGCTTCATGCAGTTCTAGGTGTAGTGCACGTGAGATGCCTTCCTGCTCTCCTGTTGGGTAAAATAGCATGTTAAGCCTTGAGTAGCCAATTCCCAAAGACCATTGCAGATTTGGAAAGAGCTGAAAAAGAAGTTAGAGTGTTGTGAGAGAGGAAAAAGCTGTCATTTGGAGAGACTGAAACAACTGATCCCTGCTTCAGCACATCATCTTAAGTCATTACCTGAAGCTAGAAGACTAAACCCGAAGATCTGAACTTCTTCCTGTTGTGTGTCCTATTTCCCCCCACTTTTATCTCTGTTCTGAGCTCTTAAATCCAAACCTGTTCTGGAGAATACGTAAGGAGCTGAGGGTAGCAAATTGTGTCTCAGGAGGCCACACGTCTGAATGCTAGGTGTGCATATATAGGTTCCAACAAAGCCTGTAGAGAGCTGTGAACCTTCTGGTTCATTCTCTTTCTCTCTCTGTCTTTCTGGACTTCTGTTAACTCTTAGCAAATCTGTGACATTGGCAGTGTCCGCAAGCAGAAGGCATGTCTGTCTACACTTGTATGGCTCCATATCCTCTCTCATTCCAGCAGTCTGTTACTTCCTCTTTCTCACTTAAGACTGTAATTAGCGCTTTTTTATGACTTTGAAATATTAGAAGGGGGAACCATGATTGGTAGTAATGTAGATGCTTGAACTTTTGGGGAACGTTCCTTTCATATAGTGATGGTGCCAGCTGCTTCTTTGGCTCTGTCTGGTTAATATTTTTTTTTCCCTTGATGGCTTTTAAAAATGAATGTGCTCTGTGACTAAGACATTGAGTTTGTTTGAAGTCCAACCAGCAGTAGAAAAAGTGACTTAACTAAAATGCTTTATTCTTCAGTAAGTGGCAGAAGCTTTAAGGCTTGCTTTTCAGTAGTCTTTATCCAGTGTCATAACTAAATACCCCATCAAATATAATATGCTACAATATTTTGTGTTTTGTGGCTATTAACTATTGCATTTAAACACATCTAAATATGAGAAGTTAAGAGGATGGTATTTTCATGAGGGATGTGATTCCCCCAGGGATGACTTTGTCAATCTAGCATTTCTTGATGGTCTCTTATTGGAAGTCATTGCTTTTGGCAGATCTAAATATCAGCTATATTATTTGAAAGTACCTGATTATGTAAGTATTAATAATAAATAATTATTAAGAGAAATAATAAAAAACCCCATTGTTTGAAGGTGATAAATGTGTTTGTTTTTTTTTTTTTTTCCCTTTTGGGGAAAGCTGTGTTAATGAGGAATCAGTCTAATTAATGTTGGGTTTCTTGTTTGGCTGGATTTGGTTTTGTGGTTGTTTTTAAGAAGAAAATGTCCTTATTATGTCTTAGCACGCACACACACACACACACGGGCACACAGAAATATGTGATCACATTCAAGAATGCTCAAGAAAATATACCAAATTTTAATTATTCAGACCCAATCTGTCTGTCCTTCTCCCCACATTTCCCCCATCCCCCCCATATGGTAACACAGTGTTTTGCCCACTGGTTCTGTGTCTACAGATGGTGGACATTCATTAGTAGGCCATTACTTTCCATGCTGAAAAAAAGCACCTTTATTTATCAACTTCCCTGTTGATGTCATCACATTGAGGAATTGCATGGAAAAGAATCTCATAGTATCATAGCATAATACCTTGGTGCAATGTAGTGTTGGTACCTTGTCTCAAAAGGATGTGATAGAACTAGAAAAGCCATAGAAAGAGTTGAAAGGCTGACAAGCTATGGAGTTTCTTCTGTGAAAAGAACGACTAAGACTCTGTAATGAAAGAGGTGCACATATTGCTATGTATAAAATCTCAGTTGATCCAGAGAAGGTAAGTAGGTAATGACAATTCACTTGCCTCTAATGCAAGGTGAAGTGATCATCACTCAGAACTGGCTTGCTCACAGCAGAGTTAAATGACTTTTGTGCAATGCACAGTTAGTCTGTGGCAGTCCTTGCCACAGGAGATGGATATTGATGTTGTACATGGCTTCAGAAAGGATCTTTATGAAAAAGATGTTTATAACGTCTGTTAAGCATAAACCGTTGATTCACAAAATACCTGAGCTGCAGTGTTGCTGGGAGTTTTCTTAGTAAATATCATGTGCTACAGCCCTGTAATGACTATCCGGAAATATCCATCTTTGGTCTGATAAATTCTTGTAATGGCTCGAAACTAGCTAAGTAACTGCAGAATTGTGGGACACATTTAAATTTGCTCTAAAAATTTTAGAGAAGTCATATTATATCACTGAAAAGCTTCGCAGCCAAATTGGAAATGGTACATTCTACAAATAAGTTGATTACTTTACACTTTATGTGGTCCTTTTTTACTTAGTGTTTAAGGAACATTACAGAAATGTGTAAGAAACGTTAACACAGGTTTTAGGTAGAGTTCCTAAAGGGTAAAGGGTCAAACTTTCAGTTTCTTTCCTCTCATGTATTGACACAACTTATGTAAGATTTACACTATAAACATGGAGGGTTAGCTGTGTAGGTATCTTTCTCTGCTAGGGGCTGGTTTGGTCAGAAACAACACATTAGTGATATGAGCTGTTGGATAAAAAAGTTGTATCATTCGTGTTTATACCTCTAACTTTTTACGTATAAAAGTGGTTGTCACTGAAGAATAGGACAGGAGTCCTGTCTCTCTTCCATGCAGGGAAACTCTTTAGGAACCTGTTTTAGACTTTAAATGTCTAAATCATCTACATGCATTGCATATCTGAATAGTTCTGTATACCTGGAGATAAGTGTCTTGACAGGAGTCACATCCGTCAATCTGGTGAATTAGAGAACTGTTGGCTTTGCAGGCTTCACATTTGGACTTAATCTTGGAAATTGTGTGAACCTGTGTTAAACAAACGTTTTGTCTAAACACTTAAAATGGTTCTAACTCTGACTATATGAATTGATCTCCATAAACTGATTTCAATATAGTGAATAATCTTCTCAATATAAACGTTTTTGGTACTTAGTGAGCTGCAACAATGAAAAGATCAAAACTTCAATGCTGGGCAGTTCTGCTTTAATCAATATAAAATTTTGGTTTAGCTCTCTAGACTAGAGGCTTAGAGCATGTACTGTAAAACTCAGTGTTCTTTCTCTGTGAGTAAACTAAATATTCAAATTCTGCTTTCAGAAGCAATGTCTTACAGGACTACAGAAAGAAGGCTTATTTTTTATTTTAATTTTTTTTTTTAATAATGCCATTTACAACATACAGAACCACAGAACTGGAGAATAAAAATTAGGTGATCGTTTATGGAAAAAATCTGCTAGAGCCCTAGCAGGCAAATAATGATCTTATCTAATATTTGTCTTCAGAAAAACTGCTCTTAAGTTGGAATATCATTTCTTTTTCTATATTTGGGGATGGAACCTAAAAAACACCCCAAAACCTGTCCCAACCTCTCCTGTGCTTCTAGGCTTTTACAAATGATGGTACTAGCTAATTACTTCTCTGTAGTAATATTTTTTTCATAAATCAAAGACAAGTCTGTCCTTGAGTATCCCCAAAATATTTTGAAAAATCTTAATCTTTGATGTCTTAAAATGCAGTGGAAAGTGAGATAAGATTTTTATGTTTTTAATGAATTAAGAATTGTTGATCCTCAAAAGCCAGCAAGCAGGAAATCAGGAAATATTTCTCTTACTCCTGTATGGCAACATGTACAGTTGAGGAGTCTCACGGCTCTCCAGTTACTAATTTTTAATGTCAATATCTGGTAGGTGTTAAATTTGAAAACTACACGGCACACAAGTGCTTCTGCTGGTTACAACCATCAGAATGTCACTGAGCAAAGTAATTTAGCTTCCTTCCCACCTCTTCTAAAGCTTAATGGATTTTAAAATCTTGGCTAGGTCTCTGCTTTAAGAAGAAAAACCCAATTTGAGCTGTTCTATCAATCTGAATCTTTTCTTCCCTAAAAATGACACCGTATGTTGAGAATTTTTGTTTTCACTTCCAAATGTTTCTAGATCATTGGGTTTCCTCCTGTTGAAGGAGAGATTTTAAAGGAAATAATAGTAATTGAACACTGGAACTTATCTTTTGATTCAGTGGATTTTCCAGCACTTGAAGCACTTCAATCAAGATCAAATGACTTTCTAAAAGACATGCTCTTCTATCTGCAGTAGAAATTATAGGGTTGTTAAAAGCTTCAGTTGATGAAATTGAAGATGTCCGCAGAGATGGATAATCATACACTTGCTTCTCAGTTTCAGTATCTGAATTTATTGGAAGTACTGGGTTGATTGTCAGCCTGTTCGGTCAGATTTCTTGAAAAAGTTCACAGAATAGACAATAAGCCATCACAACAGTCATAGAAACATAGTTCTGGGACAGAACTCCTCCCACTGATGCCCTGGCTACAGCCTGAATAAGGATTTGCTTTCTGGAATAAGACCTAACAAAGTGTGAATTGTGCTGCATAAATGCATTTCCAGTGTGGGGTTAGGCAGGAGGTCGAAGGATGAGTGCCATTCACATAAATATGAGTGTGAAGTAGAAGAATTAATTTCAGTTAACTGTGTGTAAATGAATCAATAGAATTATTAATCCCAACAAACCATTCATTGCTATTTTCTCTTGTAATAGTTTAAGCACTTTGTTTTTTTTTTTTTTTTTTCTTTTAATTAAAAGGAGAAATAATTCCAACTAATTAAACTATTGATCTGTATTTCTTGAATATTTTTCAGTACATTTTTGGGTGATATCTTCAGAAATGTTCAACTTTCATTTGTGTGGTGCATTAACCCTGGCTGGACACCAAGTGCCCACCAAAACCACTCTACCACTATCTCTCCCTCCTTAGCTGGACAGGGGAGAGAAAATATATTGAAAGGCTTGTGGGTTGAGATAAGCAGAGGGAGATCACTCAGTAATTTCCATCATATGCAAAACAGACTCAACTGGTGGAAATTAATTTATTATCTGTCAAATCAGAGTACAATAATGAGAAAATAAAACCTAAATCTTAAATTGTCCCTCAGTTCTTCCCAGGCTTAACTTTTCTCCCAAATTCTCTACCTCCTCCTACCCCTGACAGTACAGGTTGATGGGGAATAGCGGTTACAGTCAATTCATCACAAGTTGTCTGTCACTTCTTCCACCTCATGGGGAGGACTCCTCACACTCTTCCCCTACTCCAGTGTGTGATCCCTCCCACAGAAAAAGTCCTTCACAAACTGCTCCATTGTGGATCCCTTCCATGGGGTGCCATCCTTCAGGAACAGGCTGCTCCAGTGTGGGTCTCCTGCAGTGTCACAAGTCCTGCAGCAAACCTGATCCAGCGTGGGCTCTTCTGTCCAAGAGCTACAGGTGCTGTCAGTAGCATGTTCCAGCACAGGCTTCCCACAGTGTCACAGCCTCTTTTGGGCATCTCTCTGCTCTGGAGTGGGGTCCCCTACGAGCTGCAGGGGTACAACCTGCCTCACCATAGTCTGCACCACAGGCTGCAGGGGAATCTCTGCTCCAGTGCCTGGAGCACATCCTCTCCTCCTTCCTCATTGACTTTTCTGTCTGCAGAGCTGCTTCTCTCACATGTTCTCATTCTTCTCTCTAGCTGCTGTTGCACAGTTTTTTTTTTTTTTTTTCCTCACCCTACTTAAATCTGTTATCCCAGAGGTGCTATCACTGTTACTGATGGGCTTTTAGTCTTCATGAGCTGTGGGTCCATCTTAGGCAAAGCTTCTCACAGAAGCCATCCCTGTAGTTGCCTGCTACCAAAAAGCTTTGCCCTGCAAGCACAATACAGTTTGATAAGCTAAGGTTTCTAGTGTCCCATGTTCAGAATGTAAAGGGGGGAGATCTTGACAACAGAGTTTACTCACTTGAATAGATGAACAGGTGCTGTTACGCATAGGGGAGTTCTGCGAACCTGCTTCACTCAAACCCAGCTGCAAAGTTGATGTATGATTTGAACTTGCACTAGTGATTCTTTTTGTAACTGCCTAGTGTCACAAAATGTAAGCTAAATGAGTCTTGAAGGGCAGCTATATGACATATTTCTACTGCTCTGCCACATTTCTGCTGATAATTAGATCTCCTATTACAGCTGTCTTCCACGCAGTTCTCTGAAGCACAGGTCTGCCCTTAAGTAGGCTGTTATGGTGAATTTAAAGTTTTTTGTCTTTAGAACGGTTCCTGCTTACGAATGGGTCACTTAATTTAACCAAGGTATTAGAGCACCTGAATGAGAGAGCGTATTATCCTTGCGTACTGATGGGTCCATGCACATGTTGTCTAGCAGTAATGGACTGCATAAACAGTTTGGGAATGAGAGAGCATATTATCATTGTGTACTGATGGGTACATGCACATGTTGTCTAGCAGTAATGGACTGCATAAACAGTTTGGCATTCCAGCTGACCTACAGCTGCAAAAATTATTCAGAAATGTATAGCAACTTGTTGTATTAGCTGGGAAACTTCAGTCCTCAAGGAACTAAGTTGTAGGTGTATAATTTTACCTTGACGGTACTATTATTTCATTATGCGTAGCTTGCTGGACTTTACCTCGGCAGATCATGATGATGTCTTGTTATAACTGGACATACCGAAACCTGATGCAGTCAGGCCAATCAAGTGTTGAAGCAATTCAGGGTTAAAGAATGCTGTGTGCTGCCTCATGAAAGGGAAAATTGATTCCATCTGCTCAAATTAAATGTTGATTTAGACCTCCTTTTTTTTTAATGTAAACCATGCTTTTGAAAGAACTACTTTGTAAATACTTTTGGTTTTATTATATGGATTTAGAAATAAATTGGAGAGAACTTCAGGTCTGTCTTGTCTTCCTTGGGAAAAGGTTTTATTCGAGTGAGCAATGTATTTCAGCATAAATGTATACAGTACAACCCCTTTTGCCACGCTCAGCACTTTGTATACCTGATTGAGGGCTATTAAACTCAAATTTGATGTACTGGCAGAGTTGGCTGAGTCTTGTTTAACATAATTAAAATTCTGTGGTCAACTTCTTCTCCCTGCATTCCACAGCCAAAAAAGCCAATGTGTGCTTCATGAATGGCCTTTGTAGACAATCTGTTTGTCTCTACTGAACTGCTTTTGTTTTTAATAGATGTCTTCTGTACCATCATTTCTGAATGTCTCTTCAGTGTGAGTTAAATTGCTAATACAAGTACCTAGAGTGATCTGGAGGTCTGTTCAATCTCAAGGAGCTTAAAGGTTCAAATAAGAGTCCACTGAAGAGCAAATCAGTTAATGGTTTAGACAAAATGTAATGAGCCAAATAAAGAACCCACAGTTCACATAGCTGACATCATCCTATAATATCTCCCAGACAACACTGTGCTTTATAATGTGTTTGATGCATGGGGTTTTTTTTTTTTTCCTTCTGTAGACACAAAGATTTCAATTGACTTGAGTGTTCCAGAGGCTAAATTCTCAAAGGTATCTGAGTACTTAAAAGGTATGCATAGAAGTTTCTTGGGATTAAAAAATAATGCCTAAGCACTTCATTCTTGTTTGTGATTTCAGGGATATTTATTTACATTCCTAAATACTGAAATACTTCGGAAGTTCAATAGGCAAGATGGTCTTTCATTTTCTGTGGGGTCTGTCAGGCACCCTTTTGCCTGCTACACAAAACATCAGTGCGGAAAGAGGTGAGAAAAGAGTGGAAGCTGAAGAACTGGTGTTACTGAGCTTGTTTACCCCAGTGAGCAATGCATTTGACACGCTTGGTACTTATTTATGGTGATGTGATGTACAGGATGAAAAACTGTGACGGTCTGATGTTTAAAACATGACTTGATCTCTGACATTCTTACTGCTTATGCTGACAGCTAGCGTATGAGGTCTCAGACGTTTCCTTCTAGCATAGCCTCCTCTCAGACACCAGAATCACTTATGAGGCTTTTGCCAGCTTTTTTCTTGGAAGGCAATGATGGCAATTGAATGCCATTTTTGCAGAAGTACCCTATTCCCTCAAATGGTGGTGAGGTAATTTTCTATCAGTGTGCTCCCTGCTATTTTTTGTATGGAGGATTGCACTCTTTGAAGAGAAAATGCTCTAAAAAGGCCGTAAGGGAGGAAAAAAATATGGGAGAGTTTCCTTCCCAGTAGCCTGATTAAAAAAAAAAGGCAACATCTGAGTTAAGGTATAAAACCCCCACCTGTTTATCTAGCTACTTCCTCTGTGTTTCCCAGGCTGGGTGTTAGTGTTTGCTCTTGCAGTGGCTGGTTTTCAAACAGCTGCTGAAGAAGTTCTGTTGCACAGAATTGTTAGCCTGGGAGAAGACCACTGTTTGACAGCACTCCTGCCTCTTTGCCTGAAGAGTACTTGTGTGGCCACTGATCACCATCTACATAAGGCAAGAATCTTATTAACTGTAGTGCTGTAGGTAGTCAAAACTTTGATCAGTTCCTACATTAGTTTTGTTGTGATTTATCATGATGTAGCCTGTCATTTAACTTCCACCATCATTATAAGTGGAATGTGATTTTCTTGGCTGGTTACTTAGGCTAATACTGCATCATTGTGATGGTAATGATTAACTCCATGTCTAGGGATTGCAAAATGAAATCTTACAGCAGTGATGAGTTACACTGCATGGAGCTATCTGGAAAATAGCTTTGCTACCTGCCCTAAATGTTGTAAGGGTATTAATATATTTAGAACTGAATTGATATTGACAGCTATTGTTTAGAAATCCATTTTGTTACAATCCCTTTATGACATGGGTCAGATTTTGCATCGTCACTGCATTTTGGGGGCTCTATAAACTTTTTTCCTTAAGGAATTAACTAGGACAGCACTTAGTATATAAGGTTTCTGGTGTAATAGAACCGCTGTCAAAATGTATGGGGTCTTAAGGAAACAGGAAAAAGCATTCAGTGTGAGCCTGTCTTCAGAATTTTCTTGCTTCTCTAGAAATGAGAATTTTAATGCTGATTTGAAATTGTGCTTGGTGTTGAAGACAAAGTGCATTTAAGGAAATATGGCTTTTATTACAAAGGGGTTTGCATATGGGAAATTGGAAAATGTTGTTTTTGGTGATTTCTCACAGTAAATCTAAATGCTATGGGAAAAAAAAATACCACGTCAAATCCCTTCAGATTTGCTACAGGAATGACAAACTGAAGGGAAAGCTCAACTATGGAACTTACCAAACCCAAAAAGCGATTAAGCATTTCAGCCTTATTTTGCTCTTAGCCCCATCAGGTATGTCTTCCAGCTAGCTATACTGATCCCATTCTGCAAGAGGTGAGGGGTAAAATCTAGGGATAAGCAGAAGAATACATAGAATCATAGAATAGTTAGGGTTGGAAAGGACCTTAAGATCATCTAGTTCCAACCCCCTGCCATGGGCAGAGACACCTTCCACTAAACCATGCCACCCAAGGCTCTGTCCAACCTGGTCTTGAACACCACCAGCGATGGATCAGGGTGTTTGACTTAGGTGACTTGCTTAGGACTGCTTTAATAATAATAAAGTTAACAAATTCAGTCTTTTTATCCTCCTAATTAGTAATACAAAAATAAATTTCAAGGATGAGCTCCTGATTTGGTAAATGCAGAAAATTTATGGTTTTGCTTTTAAATGCATCAATTAGGACTGAGACTCTGTAAAACCACTAAATCCTGTCCAGAAAGATAGAAGTTGCTCATTCTTTAAAAATATCACTCTTGCTGTGAATAAATACGCTGTACATTGCTGCTTTTCTGTGTCCTTGCTGGCCATGCCCACTCTGCTGAACTTGGTCTGTTCTTACCTCGTAATCACTATACACAGTCAAGCCTCTCTTCATCTGTGGGTGAAGATTAAAGACACAAGGTGTATACGGACATCAAAACAGTCTTCTCTAGATTAGCTCATGTCCATAGCTGTTACTAGCTCAGATAAAATGCTGTTGTAGAAGTAGCATATCAATATTATGAAAACAGATATTATGGATCTCAGCCATTTGGATGTGTATATCTCATTCTTAAAATGGAAATTCTGACAAGTACAGCCTAGACTCAAGAGTAGATGTGATTGTGTGTGGACATCAGCATATGTATTCAGAGTTTCCCACCTTGTGAACGTGTTGATGTGTTGAATCTGTTGGAGGAAAATGCTCATGGATCTAGTTTTAAATAGTTATAAGTATTTCTTTTATGATTATTATGATTATTTTTTGTTTACTTGAGAAGCATAGCATGGGCAATTCCGAATTTGGACAGATAGTGAGAATCTCGAGCTTCATGAAGCTTAGCTTAGCTTAGCTCCTTTGTCTATTTGCTATATTGCTTCAGAGTATCACAGGGGAAGCTATATGGGAATGTCTACTCTTTCCTTCACTGTTTTCAAACTATAGCAGCTGTGAAATAAGAAGGGTAAGTAGGATTCTGGTTAGTTGAATAGCCCTTGATTATTTTTCTCAATAGTGCTGAAAGATTCATGATTCCAGGTCCAGCTCTTAGATAAGGGAAATATTAAGATGACATTTGGTGATCAGATCTCATCAACCTTATCTGGAAAATAGCAACGTCAAACCTATAAGCCTCCCCCTGAGGAGAACATATTAAATATAGGAACTTATCCTATGTTCGCTTTGTAAGGCCTCCATTAGCTGGTAAACTCCAGCAAGTCATAAACATAACAAGCAGAAATGTGAGACTGCTGTGTAGCCTGTGCATACAGAACTGAGCTTAAGTGAATTCCTGAATAAATGGTTCTGTGTATATCTTCACCTAAGTTATGCCAATATGCTGCTTCTCCAACTTTGTTCCCCTTTGCAACTTTGCCTGATGTTTTCCCAACTATTCAGTGGTCAGAAGCAAAATAGTTATAATGTTTAATTGTGACTAACCATGGAAAATGTCACAAGAATAATCTGCCACAACTAGAATTAGAATACCCTGAAGGTTAGAGCTAGGCTTGTAGTTATAGTGATGCCCTCATTGTAAAAGACTGCCTTTTTTTCTGATGGAAAAGACGTAAGTTTGAGACAATTTCTGGTTTGAGCTCATTTCTCTCTCATGTTTTCTTTCCCTGTGAAGGGAGATGTAATCAGAATCCAGAAATGAACTTTTAGGATGTATTCATTGATAATATCTGTCTTTGAAAGGAGGTATATGGTATTCCTACGTTAAAATAAGAAGGAATGGAAGGATACACAGTTCAATTGGGAAATTGAGAGGAAGACACTGTACTTCTGGTTGATAGAGCCTTAGAATCTTTTTACGGATGCTGTAATAGAGCTCAAACATGAGCATGTGTAAGAAAGGGAGTGGTGACTGTTTGATAGTAAGACCTTGAATGTCCCTTTTGCTATTCATGCAGGCACTGATATTATTTACATCCCTATAACTATACTTTAGGGCTGTGCCAAGGTTTTAAACTCTCCCCCCTCCAGCTAATTGATTATCTGATGTGGGCTGCTTTGACTTGGCAGTATCATATATACACAGAATGAGGTACAGGGGCAGCTGGCATGCTCATTTCTAATTTCAATGTTTGGCAGCTTCCGAAATCAGCACGGGGCATACTGAAACACTTGGCACTTCATCCAAAAGTAATGAAGTCTTTCACTTAACCCAATGTGAGGGTAAACAGGATGTTAGCCAGAGTTGCTTTGGTGTCAGATATCAGATGAAGGATAAAATGCACAGTAATTTATGGACTGAACTAAAAGTTCCTCTTTTACCATTCAATGCATTATTGATAATCCATTTATTACATTATTAAAAATCTATTTGTATGTTCTCTTTGTAAATTAAGTTGTGAATTATTATCTGCATAGGACTATAAAACAATAACTGAAGTACTTCTTTAATGTAAAGCCAATTTCTTCTTCCACTTGACAGATCGAAGAAGTGATTAACAGTTTCTCTGGTAGTTCACATGCTGTGGCTTCAATAGTCTTGCCTAACCTTGTGTTTCTCAACTTTTGCTTCTGTAGACAATTGCCAAAAATATTTTACATGAATTACCAATATGAGAATAAATTCTGAGAGAAAAACTTATAGATGTGTGGAATAGTGCAGAACAGAATATGGTTTAGCAACTAATGCAGTATTTTCCAGCAGTAATAAAGTGATTAATAAAATACTGGGGGAGATGATACTGAAAATTGCTCTGTAATGTAATTCTTGTTGAAGGCAGAAAATATAATTGGTCTAATGTGAACTTCTGAGCATTTGGTAAAGACCCGAGATGATATTAACTTAGCTATACAAGATGGGGTTAGTTCTGGAAGTATATGTAACTAAGTGCCTAGGGAGACAACTGAATTTTACAAGGAAGTGTTAGTGTAAACAAGATTCTACAGTTCTGCCCTTAACAAAATTTTATTGGATATTTTAATGAATAAACGTAGCATATAAATGTAGAATTCCACCTATACAGAGGAAAACAAATAAATGGACAGCAATCCAAAGACAAGCAGAAAACTGTGTATACAATATTTGAATGACCATGAGGATTAGAATAATAAAATATAAATAAAATGATTTACTTAAAAGTGAAAAGCCATGCATTTGAGGAAGAACATTTGTCGTAATTTCCACTGTAAGATGGGGAGCCAGCATGTGCAATCCCTGGAAAAGGAAAAAGACTTGAGTTTTATTCAGACAGCGAAGGACTGAGCCTTCAGTGTGGCATATCTGCATTTAAGAAAACCAACCAAGCAACTCTCTCATCACCAAAGAAATACTAATGAAAATCAAGAAAGAATACTAATGCTGATGTGCAGGGTATTGCTAAAGCCTTATCTGGGGTACTGCATCACCGTGTTCAGCTAATTCATACTGAAGCAGGGTCATAGCGATCATTGTAGAGAAAAGAGCTTATCTTAGGAGCGTCTAAAGCTGGCTTCTTTGGCCTTGCAAAGTGAAGATGAATAAAATGCTTCCTGCCTATAAATGAATTGAATAGGATTATCGTTAGGGAAGAAAAAGAGATTTTGTCTCAGGGATAATGTTGATATAGGAACAGATATGTGTCAACTGCCTATAAACGAAATGAAGCAGGAAACCAGGAATCTATCTGTATGAAAGTATGACTTTCTGCATGTTCCTTCAGTGGAGATAAGAATAGGAAAAATAGACTAGCTGGATGAGGTAATTAGATCAGCTTCTGACAAATTCCTTGGAGCCTTGAGAAATTGTATGTCAAAAAGGCAGACTGAGACAGAGAAGTTCTTTTGATCGCAAAGGTTTACACTCAAACCAAGAAGAGTTTGATTTCCATGATAGATCTAAATGGATAAATCCCAGTCCTTCTGTGTCTAGGATAATCTTTGATAAACAAAGCAAGCAAACAAAGGCCTCTTAGGTTTCCATCTGTTTCCAAGGCCAAATGCTTTCTTCGGTTCTGACCTTTGTACAGTGTCTACTTTTATGTGGCCTGCAGCCAGATCTCCTGAATCTGCGATTTCATAATCTCACAAAGTTAGCTTGGTCGTTATGCAGCTGAGAGGTTTCCAGGAAAAAAAAAAAAATAGGTTTTGGTAGGGTGTATTGACACTTCAGTAGGTGGCACTCTTCACTTTAGGTCTTTCCCTAAATCCTACTTTTTCTCAGGAATGGGGAGGATGCAATTTTGCCTGTGGCCTTAGCTAACTTCTGTTTTGGCAAATGTAGTTTGATCTCCCTGAATTCCTCTTGCTGTGTTGTTTCCATGCTGTGAATTTTACTTCATTGAAATATTTGGAGTAAAATCACCTTAACAGTGGAATTAGATCAGAAAAAGGACCCAATAAGTTGGGACATAATTTGCTTCCTCTTCTACAAATATTCATCTAGTAAGAACTCAGTGGTTTCCATTAAATTGGTCCCAATGGATTTCAGTAGAGCTGAACTGTAGCCATCATTACTCCTTGATAATATTTTGTGTGCCATCCAGGCTACTGTGATTCGTGCCACAGTATTCAACCCATAGTACGCCTAAATCTTCATGTTGGTGGTCTGTAAAGGAGCCAGCCCTGTTTATCTGACATTCCCTTTAGGCACAGGGTTTCTGCCTAATGTAACTTCACAGGAAGGGAAGTTTGCAGTTAACCTGCATTTAGAGCTCCCTGAACACACTGGCTCAAATACACCACTTCCTAAAGCTCTAACATTCTGGACCAGGGTTTTTCAGTTCATGTTTTCAGGAAATGTAGTAACTGAAAAATATTACTTTCAGAAAAACTCAGAGAAACCCAACAGACTTTTGCTTAAATTTGTACAAACCTTATCCTAGAAGAGTGACATCGTACCTCAGTTTCCTTCTTGTGGGTTTCTTGGGGTTTGGTCTTAAATGAAGTTCCTGATCCCTTTGCTTAATTCTTACTTATCCAAATAAATATAATTATCTGTCTTAAACATTGGTGATCTCTTTCTGTAGGTGGTCCTCTATTGAAAGTGCCTTTGTCTAGAACAGGAGAAGGAAAAAAGGAAAAAATGCTGCTGCTTTTGACTCTTGTTGTTTAAAATGTTGTCTTTGATGCTAAAAAAACCCCATGAATACTGGAATTGTATTACCCTCTCTTGTTTTGATGATATTCTAAATCTCGCTGCCTGCCACTATATATAATAAAACATATATATATATTATAGTTTGGGGGCTCTTATTTCCTTTTCTGTCTGTTTTCAGTACACTATAATCAATAAGGTAAGCTATTTCTTCTGTTTGTCTAATCTGTTCTTTTGGTTACAGTCAATGATATAGGATGTCCTCAAGCCTTGCATTGCATATTCAGCCCTGAGGTGTTGATGAAACAGCTATGTTTTCCAAAATGATCAATTTCAATTTTCTCTTCTGTGCTGCTGCTCGGTGTTTTGTGTGTGTGGTCAAGCAGTTCTTATATAGTTGACCACATGAGATGAACTATGTTCTGTGAAAGAGAAGACCCTGTACTGATAACAACTGCTGTTGAAGTAATATTTCCATCACTCTCTAGACTCTCAAAAGCAGTGTTTAGCTTATTTAGATGCTCTTACTTCTGTCCACTGTAAGAGGAGAGTAGAAAGAGAATATGTGACATGAAAAGGTTGTACCTGTTGACGTGGTTCTAACCAAAAATTTTTGGAGGTCTGTGCCTTGAAAAACACCTGTCATTGAGTGAGACTTTGTAAAGCCTTTGTGTTCTTTGTTATGGGGTTTGCCTGCATCTAACCAATTGTACTGTAACCTTTTTCATCTCCATATCGTTCATTATGATAGTGAGAATTAGGCTGTGGACATGAGAGGTCATGATTCTCTAATCTTCCCGCCTCCCCACAAGCTTGACTTTATTTTTGGAAACACATCTCTGATGTCTCAGCACTCTCAATATTGATATAAGCAACACAAAAATGTATTTCTTGGCTGTAACATGGGTACAAATTTTGTTGTGGCAGTGGAAGTTTATCCTTGGTGTGTATCTGTTACTGTAACAGAGTGACAGTGGAATTTAGACTGTACCCATGTAGCCATCAACTTCTGTGTGGAGATCTTGTGTTGCATATCACTTGTGGCTGATAGCTTTTGTAGTATATGCTGAAAGCACACTGACCTTTAGCAATGCCCCTTCTGTCATAACAAAGAGATGTCTGTTAATTCCAGCCTGCATAAACTCTGCATCTGGTTTTAAACTGTTTCTGTATATAAGTGTAAATTTAAAACCATTAGAACACATTTTTAAAGGACCAAAAAAAGAATTGTGTTTCTAGGATATCAAGAATATCTGCAGAACAGTAGAAAAAAAACAACCAAGTCCTCTTTTATCTACGTATTTTAACTCTTCCCTGTGGCAGCGTTCATGTAATAATGTGTTTACATGAGCAACGCCTCCTTCACTGCTGTCAAAATGTTTTGACTCTAGTCACTTTGACTTGTGCATTGAAAAGATGTGCTTGCTGGAAAAGTGTACTTACACAGTGCTCCTTGCAAATGTTTGGCCAGATCCTTTTGCAGTAAGCACACAACTCCCCCAAAAGCACAATAACAATTCTGGCAATCTTAATTTCTTCTTTAGATGACAATTTTATAATTCTTGCATTTCAAAATCCCTCTTTGACCTTATAGAATTTGCTTCTGTCTTTGCTGAAAGTTTTGATCAAGTAGATCTGGATGGGACCCTAATCTCTTCTGCTTTAAAATGGCAGGTAAACAAAGACTGAATGAATGAAATCCTTTTTGAAAGAAGTGGTTTTGGTTTTGGGTGTTTCTTATGCAGGCCTGCTAACAAAGGGAAAAAACCTTTGTGATTTTGTATCACCCTAACCCTTGGAACACTGTAATATAACTTACGTTTCCCGCAAACCCTGTGGAATCTCTTTTGTTGGATTGTGCTTTTCAGTAGGTTGATGTGTAATCAGGTAGGTTTGAGGTTTTTAAAACCTGTTTTCTTGCAGAGCTAAAGATCTCTTCATAATTGCAGTTTACTTAGAAGGGAAGTTAAAATTAAGCCTTTTTTTCCCTCATTTGTTTTCTAGGTTGAACTTTATTTGGTTACAGTCTCAGTTTTCTGATTGAATTTTATTTTCATTTATGTTTACAGATCTCTGAAGTAGCTTCAGTTGTTTCTAAATCAGCTTTAACTGCGCATGAATAAATTCTGACTGTGAATTAGAAAAGAATCCATTATTGAACCAAAGATCTGGAGCAGTCTTCTAATTAGAGAGTGCTTGGGTCAAAAAGACCAAAGTAATTTTCAAATGGAGTTTGTTAGGTACTGTATGATAACAGTAAGGCACTGGACTTGACCCAGGAGGGCTCTTGCGTTCCTCAATGTGTCCTGTTGTAGCTGAAAGCACAACTTGACCTAGTTATTAAACTGTTAACTGGAAAGGGTGGAATAATTCTATTTCCCAAGGTCTGATTGTGTTTCTGAGGTGTGGGGAACTACACTAGCTTGTTTACTTAAGAGCCCTGCTGGGTGGTTTGAAAGTGGCAAGATTGTGCATAACTTCACAGCTGGAATAAAATAGCTGCAAGCAAACTTAGACAGGAAGAAGAACTCAGCATATCAAAATATAGAATATTCTTTTGAGAACCTTGAATACTTCCAAGTAGCAGAATGTTCTTGCATTAATCTCATATGGAAACAAAATGTTACTAAAGATAATAACTAAATATTACTGAAAATAGCTTCATGTATGGCAGTATTAAATATGCTGTTACCTTGGAGAATTTTATAGAATCATAGTTTGGGTTGTAAAGGACCAAAAAGAGCATCTAGTTCCAACCCCCGTGCCATGGGCAGGGACACCTCCCTTTAGACCGGGTTGCTCGAAGCCACATCCAGCCCAGCCTTGAGCACTGCCGGGGACGGGACATTTACAACTTTGAGCAACCTGTTCCAGTGCCTCACCACCCTCACAGTAAAGGATTTCTTCCTTGAATCCAACCTAAATAGCTTCTGTTTAAGTTTGAAACCATTACCCCTTGTTCTATCACTACAGTCCCTGATGAAGGGCTACATTCCCTGTTGAATTTTAAACAGTCAAAGAAGAAGTCACAATAGTGCTTTACAGTTTCACAGATCTCTTCCCAGAGATGGGAAACAGTGCAAGTTTTCTTTGCCAGGGGCTATATATACCTATGATGTAGCCATATGGCTTTGTTGGTTCCTTGGAGGTAAAGTGACTCTCTGAGTAGCTTCTGTATGGTGTAATTTGGGTAGAAATAGTGTTTTCCCAGAATTTCATGACAAGATTGGTTGGGTTTCCTTACCCAAGTCAGCTGTCTTGAGCTTATGTCATGGAGTATTAGCTAAAACCAGGTTTTCAGTAGATACAAGCTGCATGTGTTGGTTGCAGCTGTGTTTTCAAACATAGTTCTGTTCCTGCACAACTGAAGATTTTTAGCTGCATTAGGAATAGTTTCTACAAGTAACTTACATGTGCAGATGCATGCACATGTTGTATTTACGTATTCGTTTAGTCTGCTTTTAGATCGTAAGAACTTCACATCTAATATATTTAATCTTTGAACTGTATGTGAATAATGAATATATATGTGCTAGACAATAATTGCATGTTGGTGACTGTCAGCTATTGGATTTGGGCAAAAAACATGAAAGTTTGCTAAATAGGGCTGTGAATAATCAAGTAGTATTTAAGTGAGGAGTTGGATGAATGACTTATCATGCTAACAGCACACAAACACCCTGACAATTTTAATGGTTTAGTAACTTGTTGATATTTCAATAGCAGTATATGTAGCGACTTCCACTTTTGTGAAGGTGGAAAGCTCTGAGGTAATAAGTAACAACAGTTGTATAAAGGGATCCCCTTTACCTCACTGAAAGAAGACTAACTTGCTGGAGTTATCTGTTGCATTTTCCTAGACGGCACCTCAGTCACTTACATACAATATGTAAATATGGGTGTGCATCCTTCCAAGAGGTACGTATTTATGGTACATATGGTATCTATCCAGCACATAATTTTGGGTAAATCATATTTCTTTCTTCAGAGTAAACTTTTGGGTGACAGCCAAGCTGTTGTACTGTCATCTTTATGTTGCCATTTTCATAGAATCATAGAATCATAGAATAGTTAGGGTTGGAAAGGACCTCAAGATCATCTAGTTCCAACTCCCCTGCCAGGGGCAGGGACACCTACCACTAAACCATGACACCCAAGGCTATGTCCAATCCAGCCTTGAACACCGCCAGCGATGGAGCATTCACAGCTTCCCTGGGTAACCCATTCCAGTGCCTCACCACCCTTACAGTAAAGAATTTCTTCCTCATATCCAATCTAAACTTCCCCTGTTTAAGTTTGAACCCTTTGCCCCTTGTCCTCTCACTACAGTTCCTCATGAAGAGTCCCTCCCCAGCATCCCTATAGGCCCCCTTCACATACTGGAAGGCTGCTATGAGGTCTCCATGCAGCCTTCTCCTCTCCAGGCTGAACAGCCCCAGCTTTCTCAGCCTATCTTCATATGGGAGGTGCTCCAGTCACCTCATTAAGGGGGAAGGAAAAGCTGCTTGGCTCTACATGCTGTCAGTTTTCCTCTACCACCACGTATGCATAGCAGTGTCTCTAAATACAGCTTCCTGTCTTGTTGATCCAGCTTAATATTTCTACAATATACATACAACATGAATTCTCTTTGCAGTATGCATGACTGTATCTCCCTGTATACTTCACTGCCAGAGTTGTACCCTCATCTTGCTTTGAATAAGGGACTCTTGTATGCCATCTGCTTTGAGTGGAAATAAGTATATACTAAGAACTAAGAGGAATCATCTGCAAAGATGGGCACTAGCCCTCCTGTCCCCCAAGCTCAATAATAAAAAGAATATGGACAGAAGCCAAGTATATTATGTACCAAATTCACTTCCTCTGCTGAATACAGTTAAATGAAAAACATATGGAGTAGCTTGTTGAGTTGATTTTATTCTGTGCTCTGTCCTGGTAATGGATTTGTTTTCAGGACTGAGTATTCTGCATGTTTCTTGGTGGATGCTAGTAGTCTTGGAAATATCACAGCATGTGGGACCCAGTAAAACATGCATTTCATTTGTTTTCCTTGGCTTCTGTGTGTCATGATGTGTCCAAGATGATAGCGTCTGAAAAACTGTAAATTTTAGTTAGGTCTCAAGTATGAATCCTGAGCCTTGTCTTCATGCTGCAGAGGAAGTCTGGTAGTAGGAGGAAGGCTGTTGTTCAGCTGTGTTCCTGAGGGTGCACTGTGCAGCCTATGTTTTGTTTATGTTAAAAGTATGCTGACATAGCTGCTGGCTCTAATATTGGTCTTAATAGTTTTGTTTGGGTTTGCAGCTGTGTCTTGCTGTCCTTGCACTCTGTCTGCCTGCAGTTCTTCACAGAATAATATACTGCAGCAGCAAATCCTGCTCCAGTACTGCTGCTCAGGCCAGCATTCTGGTATATTTCTGTATCATCCTCAGAGCTTGCCAGGCAGGTTGAAAAGATGAAGGTAAGTGGATGGGCATCTATGTACTCTTGTTGTCCTGTGACCATTTAAGTAGCTGTGATCTGAAATGAGACGTATGACTTTGCTTTTCCCTTCAGGCTTGTTCTTGAAAAAGTAGGATTGGTGAGGGTGACGATAGGGTTCCCCTACCTTAGATATACACGGTTCAGAAAAGGAAAAAAAAATAGCAGTAATCAAAACTAAATTGTTAAGTGCCTATAAGGTGAGCTTTTCATAAGGAATGTAAAAAAACCAACCTGAAATACTGTGACTTCACTTCTTAAACAATACAGTAAAATTCAAATACCAGTCGCTTAATATGCATACTTTAAGCAACGCTGCAAATTGTAAGAGACAATGGTCCTGTTGTACTAGCTACTGTGGAACCAAAAACATACGCTACCCAGTGCAGAGTGCTTTTCTTTAGGACCCTGACTGCACAAGGCATGGCACCTGTGGGGAATTCTTTGTAAAGCAAGGTTTTAAAAAGATAGACTAATGTCAGAGAGAAGATGAAAATTGCTAGAGAGAGGAGAGCCCTGGCTTTCTAGTTACTGAAATATATATTGACTTCCTCCAAACTTTATTTGCACAAATGAAAGTTCATGGGGGAATTCTATGTCACTTTTATATTTAGTGGCATTTTATTCAGCAAAATAAGTACTGACTTTTAAGTAGGGTGAAAATGTTGGTCCATCAATTTCTCATGTGACACATCTGATCCTAACCGAACATAAATACCTGCTGTGTGAAGATTTTTCCATCTACCTATGTGGACCTTGGTACAAAGTTGACTGAGGTCACAAGTGAAAGCTAGTTTGCAAGTCCACATCCTTAACTGATGGTTGCAAGTCACTGCTTTTGTTGAAATACCATTCCCTGTTTTGGAGTGTACATTTCAAAGAGGAATTTGATATTACAGGGGATGGCAGTGGTGCTGCCAGAGAAACTACACATCAGCAGCTTTCACTTGATCATCTCTTAGTTTCTGTCTCTTGTTATAATACCTGGAACTTCGGGTAAAGAATTTTGTCCAGCTCATCATGGTAGATTGGCTGTTTTGTGTCTGGGGCAGTGTTTTTATGTTGGTTATAAAAGAAAACCAGGTTTAGAGTCTGAGCACTAGAGGAAGTTCAGAGTCTGCTTGGTACTTAGCTTCTTCAGAACAGCTGCTTAAGTTGATTTCACTTCTCTCTGTTTCTTGCGGGTTATGAGTAAAATCTCTCTGGGGGAGAGAGGCAGAGAGAGAATTAAGAGACATCGGGGTTCATAGCCTCAGCTGTTGAAGTTCATCACCCAAATCAGATAACTGAGATTCTCTTCTGAGTTTCCCACAGGGTGTTTTTCCTGCCAGACTACAACATCATAAATATAATTGGGTATTGCAGTGAACATTGGTCTAAATCTGCTCTGTTCAAGTGAATAGTAATATGAAAAGTGACTTCTGTTTGGCCTGATAACTCTATTGACCTACAGTGAGACTGAGCTCTTCAACACTTCTCCAGTTTTCATTGCCAGGAGTTGCCACTATAAATATATGCAGTGTAGCTGACAATTTGGTTTCCTATGTAATGGCTGCTGTCTCTGTAGAAAGTTAAATAAGCCCAATACCATAGACTTGCAGCTGTATGTTTTAGGCAGAATGGTTTGATTGGCTGGTTATAACAGTAGATGGTAGGACAATGACACAGTTCCTTCTTGTTCCTTGGTACAAGTCACAAAGAGTTTACCTGCCCTCAAAATTGTCACATTCTCCTGCACACCTGTATGAGCACAACCTGCATTCTTCATTGCCTACCTCCACAGGTTTTATTAAAGCATACTGAAGTACTGGAGATGGGACATACAAAACCTTATAAAGCATAGGGTGTGCAGTCCTGCAGTGCTTTCTAGGTTTCATTTTCTATCCTGCTATAACGTCTTATCTGAAGTTACTATTTAAAGATTATTGGGATGTAAAGATGTCACAACATTTTAGTGCCTCCTCAGCTGGCATTACTTAGAAAAAACCCAGTAGTGAAATGGGATAACACTAAGTGATGATTTGGCTGCTATGCTCATTCTAGCTTTGAGCTGGAAGTTGTATGGAGAACATTCTTTCCAGACAGCAGGGTGTGGCATTTCTCCATGTCGTTAAGTCTAGTAGGTCTATTGGGTAGAGGTCTGTTTACAATAGCTGAAAATTTATGTGGAGAGGATAGGTTCAAAAGGTCTGCAAACGTCAGAGTACAGCTTGAGTAATGGCCCCTTGTGGTTTTCCTGTGTAATGGCAGTATGCTTTTACAGGCATTTAAACTATTGGAAAAAGTGGAAGTTAAGCTTGTATTTAGATAACTTTTAAAAATTTCTTGCAAACAATAAGTTTGAGTTTGTTCAGCAAGGATCCATCATTTTTTTCAGAAGATTAAGGTTTGGAGAAGACACGAATAAGATGCTGTAGAAATCTAGAAAATGTAATTTCAAAATTTAATAGCAATGAAATGCCTTATTTCTTAAACTTGCATAAGCATTTATCTAAGTTCTCTTGTACAGAAAAAAGGCTCTCAAATTCAAGAAGCCTCTCTTAAAGAGTCTGGGGGTTAATATAGTCTTGTGTTATCAAACTTCCTTAGTTACCTGCTTTGACGCCTAATTCAGGGGCTTGTTCAGGTTTACATGGATACTTAATCACACTTCTAGCCATAAGGCCATAGTAAATCCCACTGCTATTACTGGTTTTTTTTACCGCTTGTGAGCATTACCTTGGATTTTTTTGAGTGATGCGGTTCTTATGGATATGTTTTTAAGAAGATATGCCTCTTCAGACTGCAACATCACTGTTTGGCATGGGGAACTGTATAAAAGCATAAGATATCAAGTGCAAGATTAATATTCTGAAGGAGGAATATTTTTTTCCTTGTAATACTGCAATGTTTCCTGTAACGAATCTGCTTACCTGGCTGCTAAACAAATGAAATGTGCTGCAACTTATTTTTGGCACAGGCACAGTGTGGTCAGGGGTACTAGCCACATTCTGACACGAGTTGGGATTCTGGGACCTTTTGGCTGTTTTTGCATCTGCAGTGAGACCCAAACTTTATCCCAGAAGGGGCAGTTATACCCACTGGATTTGCAGGAGAGCCCTGCTGAATGTATTCACAGGTAGCTTCCAGTTTCCCTCCTTCCTGTAGCTTCAGAGCAGGAGTAGCAGACAGGAACAAGCCATTACAACAGCAGCATGTGTTGTACCTGTTTATGGTTTGTAACATCATGCTGTCCTACTCTAACTCTGGTTTCAGTATCATGAAGGAACTGATGGAACACAACCCTTACAAAAGTTCAGAGCTGTAATTGGCTATTGCAGTCACCCTATTGCTACTTAGATAAGGTAGTCAACCTAGGCTCTGAAAGTACTTGCTCCCAGAGGCATACAAATTTCAGTATTGCAGGATGGCAGAAATATGCCTTTTAGCTTGGGGGATTAAGGGTGACTAACATCTCATTCTGGTTAAAAAAAAGAGGAAAAAAAAGCCCATGTCCAGCGCTGACATTGTGTAGTTCGGCTACTCTTCATATATAGTTCAATGTCTTTAACAAATGCTTGCTTACAAAAGGACCAGACAGTGTAGAAACCTGTCTCTCATAATTTGAGATAACACTGTAAACATGTGCCTAGTTGGAGCCTGTTCTCTTTTCCCATTGCTTTAGGAAGTCATCTTTTATTGACTATGCAGTCTACATTTGACATGGTGAAGTATTGCCCTGAAGTTGCTATAGCTTGATCCCATAGAGCTTTCCAAGTAACTTCAGGTTTTTCCCAGAGCCATGACATTGAAGTCTGTTCAGTCTGTGCTTTATGTAGTCATGACTGGTTCTAGTTATAAAAATACCAGTATACACTTGTATATTAGACACCCAGGGGGTGTGTGGGAGAATTATTTTCTGCTCAGCCCTGTAACACCTCATTAGAGTGGGGAGGTGGTCCTCAGACTGCATGCCAGTACACCCATTTTATTCCAGTGCCAAAGAAGAGAAAAAACCTAGTCTGTCTTATTGAGAAACTTCTGGAAACGCCACCTGATTTGCACAGAAGAAATATGTCAGCAGGACTTCTGGACCTGTTAGTGCAATTTCCAAGTAAAACCAGACATTCCTAAACTAATAAAATGCATTATCTGCTTAATATTTAGTTTGCTATGATCTTACAAGCAATATTCCTTGAAGTCTTACATCTGGAACTGAGCCGTTTACTTGATCACAGACCTCAAAAAGCCAAAAACCCCCACAACCTACCGTTTCTGGGGTGTGTTTGAAAAGAAGGGACAGTGAAAACATTGCATCCTGGCTGCTGCAGAGATGAAATGCTTAATCCTCCCAGTTTTGCCGTGGTTTGGTTATGGTCTATCTGGAAGAGGTCACTGCAAGTCACATTTAGAAAATAATGATTAGTTTGACACCTTTAGTCTTAGAAAGTAAATATACTATGCCCTTAAACAGCTGGAGAACCAGTTTCAACAGTGTCTTTGCTTGGTAAAAAAGCATGTGGAACAGTTAGCTGTCTTGTGCGAACCCTACACCATTTCAAAGTAAGGTATCATTGCTGGAGCCAAATCCAGGTAGCAAACTCAGCACAGGACACTGATGTTGATTCAGAGTTTGTTAGGGTCAAAACCTTAATTTCTCTCTCTTCTTGTTTCTCTGATGACATAATGGTGAGGGCACAGCAAGGTTTACAGCTGAGAAAATAGAGGTCTTGTGTAGGGCCTCCCATGTATCTGTTAGAGATGAGGTCACTAGCAGGTGAGCTCTGAAGTGGGAATAGGACGCAAGAAAGCAAATGGAGATGTTGGAAAACCTGGCCTCACTGATAAGCTGGGAAATGAGAACTCAGACCTGAGGGGAAGGGCCCATAAATTTTTTGCCAGATATTTTATGGGAAGGTAAGAACGCTGGTAGTGTTGGTCTTTCTTGGCATCTTGTTATTGTCAATCTTCTCTTCATCTGTTGTCCCTTAGCACAACAGAAATCTGGCTCAGTATTTAGCCTAAAATACTTAATTTATGAGCATTTGTTAATTAGCCAGGAAGTCTGACAGCTTTTTTATTTGCTTTTAAATAGTTCATGCATTTTCTAATCTCTGCAGTACAACTGTCATGCTGAAATAGCCAGACACACAAATTGAGTCAGAAAATGAAGTGGAGCCTAGTTTTTGCCTTTTACAAAAAAGAGTGTGCTTTTAATATAGAATGTGGCCAATTCCATGTAAGTATAGAAAGGGCAAGGAGGGGTGCAGCCTTTGTAATTAGTTCTGTAATTAGAACTGGTGGTAGACTCCCCAAAGATAGTGGATAGAGCAGAGGCTCGCTCCTAACATGCAAGGTAAGATTCTGAATACTTGAAGTACTGGTAACAGCAGCAGTCCAACATTTTGTCTAAACTGCCCTCACCCCCTGGCTATACTTGCACCTTAGCTGAAGAGATGCAGGAGGTGGAAGAAGAGGAGGAGAAATATATCTAATATTTAGAATTTATTTTCTAAGTTGTTTTTTGGTTTTCAGCAGATGTACCACCTAAATACATTGCAGCTCAAGTCTTACATAATAAAGTATCAGAGAGTGATAGTAAAAGGAGACAAAAGTTCCTAGTATGAAGGTGTTATATGGAAGTTTGAATCGGTATTTAGTTTCTGAAGTCCAAAGGAGATGTAGCAAATGTTTGGGATTGCTACAGCATATCAGCAGTCTCGGGTGACCATGGTATAACCAGGATGAGACCAGCATACATAGTTTAACCGTAGAGGGCTTTGAAATCAGTAGCACTGGCTGGAGCTGTCCAAACAGCTGTTGTGTCAGGTGCAGCTGGGACCAGTCATGGCAGGTTGTGTGGAAAGCAGCCTATGACATGGTGGAGGATGTGTTTTTGCCAGTTTGGAGGCATTCCAAAATCAGCTGCCCATCCCATGAAGCTGCTACGGTACAGATGGTGACTGTCGCCTTTGGTGGTCAGAGTGTAACAAACACTAAGATGCAATAAATGGGAAGTGCTAACAAGGTATGAGGAAATGGCAAGGACATGCTTGTAGGTGGGTGGCAGAACGTGTTTATGGGTTGGCAAACAAAATTTTTCCCTTGCAAATGAAATAAATCTCTAAAAGAAACAATAAGTAAATCGTGCAGTAACTTATTAAAACAAACAAAAAAAAATCCAAAAGCTTGTCAAAATTAAGCCAGAAAGATTCCTGAAACAAAGGCCAGTTCATAATTTTTGGAACTCTGACACAGTCACTTGCCAAAGCATAGAATATAATGGAAGGAAATAAAAAACTCCAAACCCTTATTGGGTGTGTTTATTTTAGTTGTTTTAATAGGATGTTATGTCAACTACTGTTTTTGCTGCTCCAACTGGACTTTTATTACGCTATGTATTCTTGCACTGTACCAATCTTCTATAGCATGTGGAAAGATTGGAGTAGCTGCAAAACTCCTAACAGTTGCGTGTCCATGTCTATCAGATTATCTAATAAAATTGCAAAGTTTGCTATGCCTGAGTTACAATAATTCATGGAAAAAAGACAGATTCTATTCCAAGAAGTAGTATTGAGATTCTTAGAGTGCCTATATCCCCAACTTAATCTTGAACAGGGATTTGCATCAATTCTAAAGCATCTAAATACAGTGGCCTGCTCTATAGAGTTGCTATTTAAACTGGTTTTGAATTTAGCAATTCTGTTGGTGACACTGTTGTGAAAAATCAGGTAGGTTTTATTCAAGTCATGCAAGGTTTCTTTCATTAAAAAGTGCTACAAGTTCAGTATGTTAAACATTTAAAAACAAAACCAAAAACCCAAGTTCACCCTTAGTTTAAAAACTCGTTTTAAGCTGAAACAAAACATGATTCCATGACTGGATTTTCAAGTGTTTGGAATCACCAGACTTCGACTCCTGCAGCTAAGGATGGATTTGTCAAAAATACTTAAGTGTAGGAAAGCAGTTAATGGCAGGATTTTCGAAGTTAGACTAATTAACTAGTTTGAAGGGCTTGCAGTAATGGAATAGTGTGACATAACATGACCTGTCACAAAAGCCAGTATCCTAGCTATTTTCTAATTTGCTTGTTTTGGAACACATCTTTCCTTTACTCCTGCCTTCCTGGATGGATGGTTTGGTGGTACACTTTCATAAGCAAACAAAAAGGAACATAAATATTGGTTTTGAAATATTTCAGGACAAAAACCTATTCTGATCTGCATCAGTAAGATTGCTGGCACTAGATATAATGTTTTAAGTACATTTCAAATATTCTTGATTTTGGAGCTTCATGTATTTCAGTGAACGGTTAGCTGTCTTTTAAAGGTAAAGGGCAGTGCTGACTAAATTTGCTTTGTTCAATCTTCTTTTTCATTTTGCATCATTTATAAATTTGGATCTGATGTTTTTTGCAGTCAACAGTGTTTGTAGTAGATGCATGTATATATTGCTGGCACCATCATTAAACAATGAATTGTATTATCTGGCACACCAAGCTCTGAAGTCTCAAATTATTCAGAAATGTTTTTGTTGTGAGCTGGCACATTCTCATTAGCATGGATCTGGTCAGCCGGGCTGAATTGGTCATGCAGGGAAAATTTGCAAACTGCCAGGCTTGTCACCTCCTGTTAACTTGGAGGACAAACTTGGCCTGAAATAAGCCTTGACTGGGGAGCGTGTGGACAGTATTGATAGCAGAAGGTACCCATTCCATTAGCCCTAAAGGAACTTGGCTATACATTGATGGGTTAGGCTGAAGAGCAAGCACATAGAAGAAGGTTTTGTTACCCTCTTGAATATGAAGCAATAAAAAGGAGAACTTGCTGCCTTGTACTTGTGAAGAACAACAGTCCAAACTTTAATGATATAAGCACCTGTTGCTGATTGACTGAATGCAGCAGTAATTTGGAGAAAGGTCATGAGTACAACTGTGATCCATGTGCCTAATTTCTCCTTAAAATTGTTTTCTGGAATTGAAGAGAATATTCAACCTTTTTTAGGAGGAGATTGCTTAGCATTTTTATTGCTTTAAATTTGAAAGAAATCCCTTTGATTCTACTAACTTCTATATAAAGTATATAAAGCAAGCATTTTCTTGTTTGTTTTTGGCAAGGAAACAAGAGCTCAGTAGCCAAGTCTTTCATTTACATGAAAATTAGAGACATCACAACTAGAAACAGACAGCAGAACTCTTTTGCATTTGTGCTGGCTTTCATGATGCATAGGGATATTGTTACATTGCATGAAATATTGGTCATCTTGAAGTCAAGAAGGTTGCATCAATGATTTAAGGGTATAGGGAGAATCAGGATTTCATCCCAGGGATTACTGTCTCCAAGGCTTTGAGGATTTTCAGCTAAAATGAGTCATAAGGATGATAAGAGAATGGTTTATGTGTAAGATGTGTGATACTATAGGGTAGAATTATGTTTTATTCATGGTGGTTTTGTGTGTTTTGAAGGAAATGGTAATGACCAGAATTTTTTTTACACCCCTTCCTTTTTTTTTTCTGCTTCAGATTTCATTCGGTAAAGCTACACCTGCAAATAACTCTGAGACTTAATGTAAGTTTGATGGCTGACTCTGACAGAGCTTGATGTTTTATCAGCAAATTAAAGCATGAAATTTAATCTTTATATTCCTTCAGCAAATAATATTTCTCTGCTGCAGAGTTGTGGCAGCTGCCCACAAAAGAATCTTTGGTCTATTGTGTAGACTTTGTTTAAGCTTTCTTTCAGGTTATGTAGGGAGCAATTAAATGTTTTTCAATTCAGCAGTATTGGAGGCTACAGAAAGATCTTTCAGGACCCAGGTCAGGATCACAGGAGGGAATGGAAGCTACATCAAATAAGCCAAGAAGTTTTTTTAGGGGTAGTCTAAATAGATAGGAGACAGGTCACTAGTTCAAAGGTGATAGAAAACCCACAGAAGGCAAAGGACTAAATTAAGGCAGCAGCTTGGCTGTTCTATCTATGAAAAAGGTTGGCTTTGCATTTGCAAATGTTGAAAGCTAGGGTTGCTTACATTTAATTGGTTATAATACTGTAAATAAACAAAACAGTACCAACAAAGCAATTAACTTTGTAGTTACATATTTTTCTTTATATCTGGTATAGCCCAGATGCTGCTTTTCCTGTACCCAGAACAGAGAATAGTCATCACTTCTCAGACACTGCAAGTGGCTGCTAGAAAGTATTTCAAATAGCAATCTTCCTAAGTTGAAAAAAAGAATAAAATTCTACAACAGTGATTTGGCAGTCTGAGGTAACCTCAAATCTGAGCTGCCAAACCAAAGTGGGTTTTTAATAGGAAGAGAAAAATTCAAAGCAAAAAAGCCAGCAAAAAACTTGCATTGGGTGTCCAGTCTATAAAATGTGGTATTTCTGATCATGACTGGATTTGAAAGTAGTAAACTATTGCTATCCTGAAAGACAATACTCATAAATAGGATAGCATCAATATTGGTTCAGCCAGTCCAGCTTAATATTATGGTGCACATACTTAAAGCCATAGATTTGTGTTACATGACACTGTTAAATATTTAACTTATGTGGTCTGTGTGTCCCATAGCTATTTTCATACAAAACTCCTGAGCAAATGATCACCTATTACAGCTCTGTTGCCATGAAATTAAATTAATGCTGGCAGATGAACAAGCAAAGAACTTCAGAAAAAAATCTCATATGGCCTTGGGCTTTTTATCATCCAGCTTTTTGTCCTACTTCTAAGGTCTAGAAGCAAAATCACTAGGTCAGGGCAGAATACAACAGTTCAAACAGTGAGTAGTTATCTTGATGCGTTTCAGAGGAGCATTTTTTAGTGTTTTTCTAGAACACCTCACTAACTTCATGTGCAATAAACACAGACAGCTATTCTGCAACTCCGTAAAATGCTTTCACAGGGGAAAAGCATAACTGCTGAACACTAAATGAACTGTATACTTTTTTGACATATATGGATATTGAAGAGAACTGATAGCACGCACACACACCTTTAATGATGAGCAACCAGTTCTTTGGTTCCTGAAGGCTAAAAAGCCATGCTCAAGATTGATTGCAGGGAGTTTTAAATCAGGTTCTGTAAGGTGTTAGCAAGTTCAATGGGTGTATTTATCTTATCGTACATATGGTTGCCGCTAATACCTACTGCTGCTGCTTTCAGAGAAGCATGAAATTTATAAAATAGGTGTGTGAGAACCTATGCAGGGCAAGGATTAGGCTAAAAATCAATATTGTGGTTGAACTAAGTACTTCAAATACATAAAAAAAGGTATATTACCACTATGAAAATGTCGTGGATGGCTAAATCTTTAATGGATATGTGAGTACGTAATTCAGAAGGCTCTTCTGACCTTTAGTTTCATTGTAGGCCCCTTTGTTATATTAAGCATAAATATATTAGGGATATGGAAAGAATAAAGAAGAGAGAACATGTTTTGCTACATAAAATAACATGACTTTTTCATTTACGCATCAATCATTCTCAGTGCATTAACTGCTTTTTATCAGATTATTTGACCTTTGCTGTCAGGGGAGTAAATGCAATTTTACTTCTCCATAATGAAAATAACATCAGGAAATATATGAAAGAATGCTTGCCTAATTTCCTCCTCCCTTCATTTTTTTCTCTGGAAAATTATGAACTGTTGTCTCAGTCCTGTGACACATATTTTGCTTGGTCTTGAC
The DNA here is from genome assembly GCA_028858755.1 of Ara ararauna. Taxonomy (NCBI): domain Eukaryota; kingdom Metazoa; phylum Chordata; class Aves; order Psittaciformes; family Psittacidae; genus Ara; species Ara ararauna. The sequence goes on along the minus strand of CM054376.1, from coordinate 57,943,509 downwards.
TTTAAAATATAAACACATTTGGTTTTACTTCAGGATAAAGCAAGTTGGTATTAAATGAGGTAATCTAATCTGTATCTTTCACTGTTCAGCAGTGGAGTTAAACTACTGCTTAGTCTTACATGTTTACCATTTATGACTTCAGGTACATATGTGCCTGTATATGTGTTTTATCTTTAACACATTAATATGAACAAGATAAAATAATAATAAGTAGTGATAAGTTAAATTTAGTGATGATTCTGTGTTCTAAGTTTCTGTTCCTGCATAGAAATATATCCAAGAGAATCAGGGAGCAGTCTGAGAGAATATGAGCTCATCCATCTTGACTTGGGGCAATTGAGAGAATCCTAAAATACAGTCATAATTAAAATGAAAGGGGAGAATCCTAAAACATAGGAGTTTCAGGCTGTTTGGAGATGCAAGGTGGGAAACTTGTAAGAGGAGATACTTTTGGGAGAAGCATGCAGAAAATACTAACAATAGCTGGTGAAAATGAGAAGCAAATGTGCTATGAAGTCTTGATATTTTATGGTCCATCAAGAGTAGAAACAATTAAAATTACCCATCCCACTCTCCTCCCAAAACACCCTCTTGGAAAGGGGCTTTTGCAGTACAAGGCAATTTCCAGGGAAGGTGAAGTGTCTGTTCGCTAAACATGTTGCAGATGTATATTGGCAACTTCTGGTGCTAGCAGGTAAATCAAACATGTGCAAGAGCAATTTAGATGTTGAAAGTTTTACTCTGAAGTGAAAAGAACATGCTGTAAATACATGTTCAGCCTGGTGATTTAGTGTTAGTTGGCACATATACAATGTAGAGAAGATTAACAGCTGCATAATGGATAAATGTAAGTTATCCAAAAAAGTTTATTACTAAGAACAACGTAAGAAAACGGAAACGGTAGGATGAATAATTAATATTCTGTCAAATGTATTAATTGATTGAATATCTTCAAGTAATATCATAGATGTTGTATTATTAACTGTGGTGCATTAGTGGAAGTGGGGAACTTTCCAGCGCTCATTCTTGCTTCTTTGTATCAATAAACTAAGAGGTTACAACATAGTTTGATCTCGGGCAGCTTTCCTGAGCTGCATCGCACTGGAACCCTGCATGTCCTCTGTCTACGTCTCTACAGTTTTTCCACGTCTCCATGGAAAAAGAGAATGGAAAGAATTATATGGTGGTAGACTTGAAAAAAAAAATTAAATCTTTATTAACAGGAGCTTCAGAGATTATTTAATGGTATATATTATGGTTAATTCACAGTGAGTGAATCATATTTGCAGTTCTAGATGAGTGCTCTTTAAGCCTTTATGTGATGTCATGGCATTATATGTGTCATAGATGTTACAAAACCTCCCAGCATTTTGCAGATATTTTATGGGAACTGTAAAAATTTTAATGAGACTATTTCTTGTGCCTGGCTATAATTTCTAAATTAATTCAAGAAAGGGCAAAGTAGTCTATACTTATACCTCTGGACTAAAGATTCCTCAGGTCTCAAGAGTCTTGGTCTTTCTGTACAGATTCGAATTATGAACAATTTATGGTCTGTGAACAGTGGTCATCTAAAGAAGCTACAGTTTGTAACCACCCCCTTCTTCTGCAGCAGTGGCAGATATGTCAGGAAGATAAAACATTGCTTTTTGTGTAATCCTGCAGAAGCAGTTACTTTGGACTCTACCCATGAAATATGGCTGTAGCTGAGGCCAGTGTTCTACCAGGAGAGTATCTGTGTGGCTAGGACTTTATGGTCCCTGTTTTCAGGATTAATTTAGACCTAAAAGTTTTTCCCACTGAGGTAAAACAGGTTCAGTAAATTGAGTCTTTGATGTTTGCCTCTGCCTGGATGGGCTTCCTTGTAGATGGTAGACAGTATGTACTTCATAGTCAACATAAGGTTGACAATTCCAAGGGCCGAGTGGTGAGCTAACAATAAATTTGTGCAGTCTGTTGTTAAATGTATGGTGAGAAGGGATTGCTTGATGGAAAAGATGACTGTACCAATTTCCCCTCCAATTTCTTCTCTGATTAGATAGCCACTTCTGTCCCTGCTGTGGTACACGCAACCCAAATAAATTTAAGAGGACAAGCATATTGCTAAAATAGAGCTGAATCATTTGAGAACCAGGAGCAGAAAGGATAAGAGTTACGCTGACACTCTAATTTTACTGATTTTAGAGTCAAACTGAAGGCATAAAGATGTTGATATTCAGTGAGAAAGGTGTACATGTGTGTGTGTGGGAAGGAACTGAAGAAGTGCATTGCAACTAGATTGGCAAAAAGAAGCTAATGAGTTACAGCTGTATTTAAAAGAAAATCTTTCAGATTTTGAAAACTAGCTAGTGATGGATGGATGGAGGCTGTGGCAATTGATATAGCAGTGGTGCCAAGTGAAACACATTTGTTACCAACAGGGAATAAAATATATGCTACTGAAACCCTTTAGCACAGCTTGGAGCTTAATATAAATAAAGTGTATTTTAAAATTATGCGAACAGTCATTCCCAAGAAACAATTTCACTCTCTTTGATTCTTTTTTTTTTCACCTCTCTTCTGCATCAATTTATGAATACATACGTGTTTCTGTAGTATGCTTTAATAAAGAATTATGGTCAAATTTAATAACTTTTATATCCAGGCTGAGGTGGCACTGCATTCAGGAATATGCATTAGTTGTTCTTTGAGCATTCAGGTACACAATCTCTCTCAAAGTGTTAAAAAGTCACCATCCAGTTGGTTGTGGATTATCAATAAAAATCCTAATAAATATTATTTTTGTATTTTAGAAGTGCTTAGAAACTCTAGTCATAGGCTAGCAGCACTTTGCCAGGCGTGGTGTGATCATAGGACAAGAAGATGTGGTTGTTCTCCTAGAGAACACACAATATAAGCTTCAACCCTGTAATGTTCTTTTTGTTAAACTTCGCTTTTTTAATAAAAGGTTGTCTTCTGTTGTATTTTGCATAATTTTTCTGCCTCTCCCCCTACTAGACTGAAGACGAATAAAAGAGAGTAAATAATCTAGTGCTTTCAGATCTTGTATTTCATCACTGTTTCACCTAGATTTAAGTTTAACCCCAGTGCACTGTGATCTGAAAACATGAATATAGCAGGCTGAAACCAATTAAGGACCATACTCAATCTCCAGGGCTTTGGAGAGGAAGAAATAGGAAACAGGAAGGAAGCAAAAGTAATTTTTTTCCTATTCTACTTGCATGTTCTTTTCATAGACAAAATGTATATCTAATAGAAGTAGTAAAATATCTTAAATCTGACTTTAGCTCTTCAATAACATTGAATTCTGAAAGTGCTATGAGACATATAGTTTATGTCTAGTATTTCTAGGGAAAATATAAAAATCAGGACTGCAACAACAGTTATGGCAGATTCAGAGGCTTTTAAAATCTTACTCCACAGCTGGATCTTTTGTGCCCAGCTGCTATGACTTCTGTCTGTTTATAAACATATGTTGAATTTGGAGTGATAAAGCTCATGACTGAGTGCTGCACTTCTCTATCACTGGGTGAGTAAAGTTTCATATGAAATGCCGTCAACAATATCTGCTTACTGAAGGCTATTGAAATGGTACCAGTGTATTTCCTCAAATGAATCCCTTGCCAATGTGAATGCATGGGTGATACGTGCTGCAGACATTTAAAGCAAATCACTAGTAGATAGATTGAAACCATTCAAGAGGTGTGACTGAGCCTAGTCTGCAATAAAGCTTTATATTACATAGGCTCTATTTTTAATTTGAAGAGGCTTATTTTCTGATAAGGGCTTTGGATTGCTCATTTACATCTGTGAAAGGACTACATTGGATACTGATCGTTATAATGATAGAAATGGACTCATATTTTCTGGAATTTAGCAAGAAAATATTTTTAAATATTTTAAATATTTTTTAATGTAATTTTAAATAAAAAGAACACGTCAAATGACTGTATGAACATAGAACTAGATATTGTGTTGGCTCCAGATCATGGGAACACTGAAGGTGCAACACATTCAGCCTTATTCTGTCTTATGGAAGTGAGTTTGAAAAAATTACATGCAAAATTAAAAATGAGATCTCAGTTATTGGAGGGGAATGATAGTAAGTGTGAATGAGGAGAGAATGATGCTAAGTGCCACTAGTGTCATTAGATGAGTGTGTCTTTCTTAAGGTTTATATGGACTTACAGAGCTGTAAAAGTTTAGGTGACCGAGAACCCTCTTAGGAGGATGAAAGTAACTGAGAACTTAGAGGGGTTCTATTTGAGATGTTGTTTTTATTATTCTAAAAGTAAGAATCTGGGAAGCAGTAGGATGCTTTCAGGATTCTTTCAGCCAGATACCAGCTTAGATGGTTGCAAGCTCATAATACTGTCTTCATGTCAGCAGTTCTTTGAATGCTTTATACCTAAAACTTGGTGGAGGATGGGTTGGAAGGGTGTAATACAGGGAAGTACACATTTATAGCCGTATTCTGCCAGTGTTCACCCCTCACAGTAAGAGTTAAATGTATGTTGCCATATTGATCTCACTTGATACAAAAACTGAACAATAGATGCTTCACCTGGAAATGTCAGAGGGGAAAGAGGAACAAAACATCATATATTTCAATGTTTTAAGAAAAATGAAGACTAGTTTATGGTGCTAGGGAAAGCAGAGTAAGATGTGTTTCCTACTACTTCCTAGTCTTCCTGCTGTGGCCTTTTTGTGGAGGAGAGAATTTAAAAGCTTTCAGCACTTTGGAAGAAGGAATAGGAACTCAGTCCACCTAAAATAAGAAACCAGGTGATTGAGAGAGTAGTACTGAGTAATGACTCATAGCAGTTAAAACCAATTCTGACATTCTTTTTCATTCTGAAGCCAGTTTTTATAGAGCAGTTTTAATTTAGTATATGAACCAATTCATATAGATGGTTTTAGAACTACAGATGCAGAAAAGAAGTAGAAAATGTCAGGAGTTTAAACTTTTATAAAGGTTGACAAGGCAAAGAAGAGAAAGCAGTTGATAAGGGCAACAATTTTGAAAGGGAACCTTTTAAGCAAAGATTTTCTGTAGATAGTCCAGAGATAAAAAATTGATTTGGGTGTGTGTGTGTGTGTGTAGAAAATCACATATGAATAAATCTTTCTGAAAATACAGAAATGTCAATTTTTACGTGCATAGAAGAGCAAGTAAACATTAGCACTTTAATATTTTCATGCTTAGCTTTTGTCATTATGCATAAAGATGTTACAATTGCATTAGCATTCCAAGGGTGTAGATTTCTTAACATCATTTTCCATATCAAAGCAGGTAACTACATACAAGGACTTCTTTTGTTATTTATTGTTTTAGTTAGAGGACTGTATATCTTCTTACTGTAAGATGTATCTCCTTACATTACCTGTAACTACAATTCAAGATTAAATAAAACTAAAAAAGAAAATGAATAAACTATTTTACATAGTATGTATAATTTTCAACCTTTGTTCCAACCAGGTCCGAGTGGTCAGTTAAACTTTACTTTCGTAGGCTGCTTAGCTAACCTGCTGCCTAGTACTTCTGGAATCCAAACAGATTTGTCATGCCTGATTCTGAAGTTGGTTGCACTGAAATATAGCAGATATGAGTTACAGCCCCCCATACATATTTAGTGCCAGTAATTTTAAATCTCAGAACTGAGTGACCTTCTCTTCACCAACACATTCTGCAGTTAATTGCACAGTTATCTGATTATTATGTATTAACTTTTGCTGGTTAGGAAAAGTCGATGCTTTACTAGGATATTCAGGGCTTTACCTCTGAAGTTTGCCATTCCTTTGCAGATTAGAGAGGTTACAAAAGCAAATAGGGTGATCTTGCCAACATTTCACTTAATGGTAACATTAGCAATGCCCTGTCACAAAGTTACTGATAGCTCCTTTGTGTTGCGAACTTGGGAGCAACAATGTATGTAACTTTGCCTGCTTTGCATTAGAAGTTGGTAATTCATAATGCTGAATTGTTCAATTTTTTGGCATGGCAAATGTTTTTGGGCTGACAGAGCTGATTGCTAATATGCTTAAAACAATAAGAGACAATTGTCTCACTCAAGAAGAACTTGAAAAAGCATGCCTAATCTTCTAACAATTTCATCTTGTTAATTACCTCTTCTTTTGAAACGCCTTCCTTGGAAATCAAGATTTTAAAAGTGATACTGCGATGCTACAAGCAAAGCTTACTAGCTGGGGCTGAAGCTCAGTGTAACAGAGAGTTATGAAAGACATCTTTGCTTTACACTGGAATGTATTTTAATTATGTACACTTTTATTCCAAGAAGCTTAATTAGAATTCTTACAATACAAATCAAAAAAGATTCCATGTAGTTCCCAGCTAGAGCAAAGAGGATTAGCAGCTGGAAAGATATCTGATACCTGCAGGTAATATAGCTAACTATTTGAGGCCTGAAGGTTTTTTGTTTGAGCAATTACTCCTTTGGCCTACTCTGGGAAAAACATTAATCATAATGACCATTTTAAAGTGCTCCCTTCCCTTTGCTGACTGGACCACAGAGGTCATCACATAGTCATTCAGGTCAATGGGAAGGTCACACGTTTCCTCTTGCTTGACTACTGGCCCAGTGTGTAAGTTGACATTGGGTTAACAAACTCCACTCTCCTAATTATAGGAAACATGGCAAGCTTATACTGATGGATAAGGTTCAGACTCATAGGAACATACAGGTGATGGCTGGGACTGCAGTTAAAAGCTGAAACAACAATGTAAGCCAAACGAGTTTCACTGTCATGTGAATGAACCCGTAGTTTTTTAAATAACATATTGTTTGGCAGTTGCTTTGCATTTGGTACAAATATGGTACAGAGAGAAAATTCCCATAGCAATTCATATTGCGTACAGTTTTGGGTTTTAGCTTGTTTTGAGACTCTGACCCCCTAAAAATTTAAATATAATAATGTAAAAACTTTTCTGAATCATGCAATTAACAATACTTGGTTTTACATATGCATGCATATGTATATATAATCATATCTATATAATCAAATGTAGTGTATTCATCTTGATAGCTTTATTCCAATGTTTGATTTCAGTAATAGATCTTAAAAGAGGATATTAGTCATACGGTATTGATGTTTTTAAAGAAAAAAATATCCAGTACTCTTTGTGTATGAACTTGTATTTGAGATGCCTAACTTCATGGGTTTTTTGTTTAAGCCCCTGACTGATAGAAACATATGGTGGGAGGAAAAAGAAGCTCAAGATTTTGAGTCATCTTCCCAAGGTTGATTAGATGATCTCTAATTTCCTGTATCGTATGCATGCCTATCATGATGTTCTTGGTATGCAACTTTCTAACAAATATTTATAGTTTGTAGGGTCAAATCCTGAGCAAAGTAATGTGGGAGCTTGTAGCAGCAGTGTTAGAAATGTGTTGTAAAACTGTATCTTACTGCCCTAAGTAAAATGTGCTGTGCTGGCCATGCAGAGGAAGAGAGAGTTGTTAAACATGTTAGCAGAAGCGCTGTCAGCCCATGGTGGAGAGCACAAACTCTGCCACCAACTGCCAGTCTCCTATTTGCATGGCCAGTCCCAGACATCACTTGCTTAAGACCTGGAGTGAGAGCTAGGTGCATGTACTTCAGGGCTGGTTCACCATATGCTGCTGATTCTGGTCCTGCAACTCCACTGTTGCGTGCAATTTAATTTCTGTGTGGCTTGTCCTTTTATTCCCTTTACAGCAGTTGGCTGATACTTAAGATTGAATTGCAGTTTAACTTATACTCATTGGGGAGCTAATACAGTATCTTGTCACCTGTGAATTGCCTCAGCATGATGCAAGTTGTTATTTCAAATGTGAATTTTCCTTTCAGAAAGGAGCTACATTTCATTACCTTGAGAAACTTACAACGCCTTCTTTTTTCTGTAGTTTAGTTGCCAGACTCTGCAAGGAGAAAATCAATTTTGCAGGAAAATAGGCTGCAGACAATGTGTAACATTGGGTGCTTTGGAGCATAAAACCAGATTTGCCAAGATGTATGTACACATTTGTATATTGGCGTCTATATATGTTTATGTGCTTTTGAATCAGTTGGCATATTCTAATGTTTTGAATAACCTTGTGAGCTTGTTTTTGAATTATTGTCTACCTCTTCTTTCTGATATAACCATTTAAAGATACTCATATAAATCAGTGAGTTTATTAGGTGACCTGACTGGCTTTCACTTCACATCTGTTTGTGGCTCTGACAAGAACAAATTGGTACTATTTTTACTCCAGTGAAGCCTGCACAAGTCAGGACAGTGTAATGAGTGTGTGAAAGTGATTTGTGCATAGTCTTGTGATGAAAGTTTTATGCAGATAGGCTAGACCCAGGCTCCTATCCAATATCTAGCAATTTTTAATCTGTGCTTTACAGAAAAACTAATGGTTTTGCACAATGAATACACAAGTTTCTCCCATTATATCTGACTCAAGGTACAGAACAGGCTTTGGAGTTACGTTCAAGTGAGACAGAATACACATCAGTATTTGGAGGTTTTTTTTAATCCAAGTATAAATCTTGTGATTAAGGGCAGTCATCAGCATTCATGGGATGCTGTAAATGTAAAAGGATGTTTAAAGAATCAAGGGGGAAAAGCTTTCATTTTTTTCATACACTAATTTGTTGCTTTGCAGTTAATGGTGAACAGAAAACTTTCTACCTGAGAAATCCCAGAATTTCCTTTTGCACGTGTATCTAAATCAGAATTCTGAATCTGCTTAGATCCAAGTTGCTGATATTTTGGTGTTTTCCACAAGAAGCCATGAAGTCACTCTGGTAGTACTTTTACATCCCAAAAATATCCTAATTCAATGACTACTACATTTTTTTCTGTGCATAATATGTTGTGCATTATGTAGCATATGAAAGAAACTTTCATATCAACTGAATCTGGCTATTCCTCAAACGCTAGGGTGCATGAGCTGCTTTCTGCATGTGGAAGGTCCATGTTTGCTTTTTTTTTTTTTTCTTTGGGCTTTATTTTGTGTTCTTTAGTTTTACACCTTTCTCTTGTAACAGTCTGCTGCTTACAGCTTCTCTTCTGCTCCTGTTTCCCTTGTAGATTGTTCTCAGGCCTGCCTGACCACATTCACTGTCAGTGAGCTTCTGTAGTACTCCAATGTCCTGTCTGTTCAGAAGTTTCCTACTTGTAACATCATCATAATACCAATGACATAAAGTTGCCACATTGTACACCATAATTTTGAATGCTCTAGTGATTTAAAAGCACTACATCAAATGTTTGTCTTCCTCTAGTATTCAAAGACGGTTGAATTGATGGTCCTGCCACCTTTGCAAGGTGGAACACTTGAACTCATTCAGAAACATTTTACTTGCAAAGACCCTAAGTTCAGTGAACCTGTAATACTACAGTCTAAGAATTCTGTCTGTAGTTTCCTTATTCCTGAGAAGTTTCTGCGCTCATAAAAGTGTTTTCACTTCTATGTTCTTATGGGCTCAAAAACCAGACTTGAAGTCTCCTGTATTTACTTTTGTTCTATCAGTGGAACAACCAACGTGAAAGTGCAACCAGAGTATTTTGCATAAGACTTAGGTTATATCTAGGCTGCACAAAAGATAAATCCAAGATAAATTCAAGTATATCCAAAAGATTTCCTTTTCTCCCTCTGCCTCCAGTAAACACAGGCATCTGACACAGTGGAGCTGCCATGTTTCTTTTACCACAAAAACAGTGAGAGCAGTACTAGCATTCCAGGACATAAATGTTACCATCCTTCCATCTCTGTTATGTCTCTCAAGCTGTTTCTCTGCTCTCCAGGTTGACTTGTTCCTAGCTCTTTAGAGTTGTAGTCTTTTTTGGTTCTGCATATTTATTAGCAGCCATCTGCTAATACTTATTATCAGATACCATGTCCTCTAACTGCTTGCATCTGCTGAACACACCTCAGTTGTGCTTGAATGCATTCTTCTGTAGTGCAGTTCATATACTGCAAAGAAATTGTAAGCCTCATTCTGTTCTAGGCACAGACTTCGTAAGACTTTTACATATTTATTACATGTACAGTGAGAGACAGCTAGGAAGTCAAGGTAATAGCTATTTACAAATACTCTCTTACACTATAATGCAATCAAGGATGTGTCAAATTAAATCCACTATTTAAAAAGAACAAAGTTCCTAGGTATGCCCACATTTCTTTGAAATGAGAGCCATTTGTTAAAACAGATATTTGAGATTAAAATGTAATTAAAAAGTGCAAGTTAATTTTTTTAAAATGTGGATTCGTAATTGGATATACAGTCTTCCACTCTTGGGTCACCAGTTCAAATCTATCCCAGGTCAGTAGTCACTGAATCCTGGTACCATCTAACAGCTGGTGGTTTATGTGAAATGAGTAGCCTGTCTTACTTCAGTTTGTAGCGAACAGGTGTTCATACTGCAAAAAAGCTACTACTACAATTGTTAGCTTAGCTGGCAGTCTTTGTATGGGAGCAAAAACCTGGTTTGCTGTAGAATTAAACTGCCTTGCAGCACTTACAAAGGGTTTCTCTGAACTGCCACTGAAGTTTATTTGTGGACAAAATGATGAAGTTTATAATTCTTATATTCTCTTCTTAAACTGCAAATAAGGGGAGCAAGAACACTCGATATGGTGTCAAAGATGGCTGACAGAAACTCTGAATTACCTTTGTAAAAAGTGAACAGTACGATGACTAATCTAAGTATCTAAAGACCAGAAAGCACGTTATCAACATATGGATTTTTTGTGCTCTACAACATTGCTATTAAACTTTAAAATGCCAGTGAACTAAATCAAGGAGTTTCCTGGAAATTGTCTCCTGTGTTGCAACTATCATCTGATATTTGTCTCCCAGATCTATTTTTGAAATCCCAGTCTTCTTTGAGAGCAATGCTACAGTGGTACTTGAGAATACTGAAAAGCAATTATACAATATTAAACCCCAGTATTTTCAACAGCTATAAACCCTGCCTATTGGCAAAAGAGGCTTTGACATATAAGAATCTGAAAAATTAAAAATCAAAATCCTTAGTCATAGACATGGATCATTAAACAGTTTGTCTTAGCCATCCCCACACCCTATCTCCCAAACTCAGTAACGTGACACAAGGCCTGTGAATTTTATGAGAAGCTTCTTTTCCCATAGAGCCATTATTACAGTAAGGAACCTCTTTTCTTTCAGCCCCCATTATTTTGTCCCATTTCAGCAAAACTGAGATTTGGTGCTCGTGGGAGAGCATGTGGTGCTGCTTGGAGTGGTGACAGGACCTGCAGGTTACCAGGGAGTGTGTCCCAACTGAGCAAGGCAGCATGCCTCTCGAGCTAGGGCCATTGCAGGGTTCCAACAGGCATCGCCTGACTCTGCCCAGCCCCAGATACATAGCTGTGGTGATTCACACACCAGGGCTGGTGTGCTGGGGAAAAGGAAAAATGCCATGAGGACATGCAGTAAGAGGTGGCCTCACAAGGGCACAATGTTACACAGTTTTTCTTCAGCCTAACAGGTGGCTTGTCAACATAACTGTAATTTTATATAGAGGTATGCAGAAGCTTTAGAGACATAGACTATGGCATTTCAATTATGTCCATGTCTTTGATACTGGCGCTGCAGTGATGGGAATGGTATGGCACTATTTAAACTCAGTGTATGTCAGTGTTGGCTATATGGCTGTGTGCCTGGTGCCAGCTCAGTACTTTCTTGTGCCAATGGACACTCGCGCTGTGCATGTAAAAGGCAGTTGGAGTAGTAAAGCTTGGGTTTCACAGGTTTGTTGATAATATGGATGAACACCATGTCACAAACATCACAATAAAAAGGCCTCCTGTAATGCATGATGTTCTGTCAGCTGAACATGCAAGTGTAATATGTAAAGAGATAATTGTACATGGTTTAAAGTGTCACCTTTGTTAATGTTTCTGGTCCAAGCAGACTATATGAATGTGTGTTCTATTTTTGTTGTCTCTTAAGAGGAGCTATATTACATTCTCTGCAACCTTTGAAAAGAACCAAGGACACCTTTTGGTCTGAAAAGCGGTTTAAGGAACATTTTAAGCTCCTGGATTAAAACAAACCAACTAGTTTGGAATCTTGAAGATTTCTTCAAATTGCTAAAGAGTATTCTCTCTTTTTAGTGTTGTGTTCTGACAGAAGATTTTCTTTCTCACCTCAGCTCTACTGACTTTGCTGTTTTGTATCAGCATACATAATAGGAAGAACATGATCGCAGATATGTACTTTTACTTCTGCCACATTTTCATTCCCATGATTAAACACATCCAGGACCCTTAGTATTAAGTCTGCTTACATCTCTATAAAAGGAATTGATTAGCAATGAGCCTGATTTAAGATACTTTGCTGGTGATGTCAGAGGCAGTATGCTGCTCTACCTTTTTTATGAAGAAGAAACTGAGATTTATATTCATCCCGCTTTCGACCCATCAACCTGAAATAAAATCACATTAATTTCTGATTTCCACCAGTAAGTGAAGCTAAAAGAGTAACAGGATCTGACAAATACTCATCAAGATTTCTGCGGCAAAAATTGTTACTTGTCTGGTTTAGCCTGATAATTTTCATTTAAATTTGAACTGTGAATTGAGTTGTTTGTGTGAAGGTGCCCCAGTGACATTGATTTCACTTACATTTTTGTCTGCCTTCTAGGATATCTTGTATGGCTCTTGTACCCTTAAAATCAAATTGCAGAGGTGACAACCTTCTATAGTAATATCTAACTGTAATAACATTAGATTGTTAAGTTATGGTTACTGAAATAATAAGTAATCAATTCTAATGCTTAGTCTTTAATTTGCTCTCAGATTTTGCTTAGAGGGTTACTGATGGTCTACTGCATACTCCATAGTTGCTTCTCTCCTTTTCACTTGCAGCTGCTTCTTTTGATTCCTTGGCAACTGTAAGAAAAAGAAAGAAGAGCCATTGCTCAGATCTTCCCTAGTGTTGCTTGCAGCCTTTCTTTATATCCCACTTTAAAATGGAATAAAACTCAAACCACCTACTTGTTATCAAGTCTGGAGCTTCAGAGAGGAGGAAAAGACTGGGCTTTCTTTGGATATCCTGAAAATAGAACATTCAGGAAAAAGAGCAGTGTGAGGGCACACAAATACAGTCAGAAAAGTCAGTCATCCGCCCTGATTAGGACCCCAGGAACAATATGAAGTTTTTTCCTGTCTGCTTAAAGCACCCTTTAAATACCAAAAGGGAAGATAAATGAGCACTAAGCCTGTGCAGTAGAGCAGTGCTCAGTGCTGTTGTCTTCCCCTCTTTATTATAAAGCTGCTCAGCAGGGCACAGAGGAGGATGCTGAAGTTGCAACCCTGACAGTGGATATTCTTTTCCTGCTGTGTGGAATGACCCTTGTGCCCAAAGACAACAATCAGAACTGCTAACCACAAGAACTAAGAGACACAGGCTAATAGTCGTGTTGACCCTTATGATATCACTTGGGTGACAGGTTCTAGGTAACACATTTCCTTTCACATGGGGTGTTGGAGGCCTTGTCTAATGTTTGCAGTACAATGAATAAGATTGCCCATTGTTATGCCAGTTGAACTTTATTTTGTCAGCAATCTAGGGCTACTCTTTGCCACCATAGCCACTAGATTCTGTACCTTTAAGTCAGCAGAAATCAATGTTAATATAAGGAGTTGCACATTCATAATTTCACAATTTGTTACATAGAATAACAGCCTGTGAAGTGAAATTGATATGATTGTCATAGTGAGTCACATTGAGAATTTACTGATTGTATTCAATAGTAAAAAGCTAGAGAAATACCAGCATTTCAGGTAAGACTGTGGAATGCATGATCTATTATAACTTATGTTCACTGACTTATTAAACTGATACTTTTCTCCATAAAAGAGAAAATTGTGTCTGGATATTCATCTTTTCCAGCCAGAGGTATAATATTGAAGGGCTGTTTCAACTCTATTGAAAGCAAAAATCTGCCATAGTAGAGAGCTTTGAACTTTGGAATAAAAAACCCTTGAATTGTTGCCATTTTGGTACAGCAGCTTCTGGAGAAAAAGATGCTGGTCAACACCTAAGAACATGTTTGAGGATTACAGATTCATGTTTTATACAGGAATTGACAGAAGGTTTACTTGTTTGAACACTATTACAGTGTGTGCTACTCCTACAGGAAACTATTTCCTATAATTAGATCAGAAAAGGTTGGAAAAAGGAAAAAAATGCAATCTGTAAGATTCATCAGAGCTCAGCAGAATTTCGGTGGTTACCTAAGATTATGATATAAAAAGTAGGTTTGTTTTTCAACCTAGTCTTTTCACTGCACTGTTTGAGAACACTTAAACAATTTGTTTACCTAACAAGGCCAACACGCCTTTAAAGAGGCATTCTGCATATTTTATTGACAGTTTGTATGTTTTTGTTGTAAATACAGGAGGTGGTATATGTAGGGCTCTGTTGTTCTCTTGAAGCGTTCCTAAACAAGAGCTACTAATGCAGAATTACCTACATGTAGTCTCAGACCCTGTAGAAAAACCTCATATTTTAGGGGGATAAAATGTTAAGGCAAGGAATGATTATACTAACTTCTCAAACATACTTCTCACTGTGTCTGCAGTGCAATGTGAATTAACCTTGCTTCAAGAGCTATGGCCGTGCAGTGTTTTGTTAATATCATATCAAGTTTCTCTCATTTGAACAGTTTTTCGTTGTCAACCAGGACCTGGATAAAAGGGTGTATAACAATTTTATACACTTTTTATCTTTTACTTGTTTACAATATGAAGCCTACAGTTGTATGGAAACTGCAAAATTCTGCCTTGTCTTTTGTGGGCCAACATAATGCATCTGTATGTCATGATAATTAGTGCGGCATTGCTGGCAAAGATGCTGTTTCAGAAAATTGCATTTATGCCTAGAGCTATCTGTGAACTTGTGATACTTCACATTAGCATATGAATGTGGTAAAGTGCAACTTCAAGGTGCTTGGAGATGGATCGCAGATGCATGAAGATGCCTTGCTGAATAAAATTTACATTAAATATTTGCAGGTTATGCTTTTATTTGCCAGAGTTTTTGGTGTTCCCTTGGAGGCAAGAGAGTGGAAGGAGTGGGGTGAGAGGTGAAGAGTCAGTGGAAATGAAGATACCTTTTATCCATGTTTTAGTCCTAGGAAGCCCACTTCAAAAGCTGGGTCTTTAAAGGTCTTTGCTTTTATTTGGAACAAACAAACCCCTTCAGAAAGTTTCTTTATCTTTCTCTTTCAGTTGACACCTACACATTACACACTAGGTTAACCACTATGCTAAACAGCAATGTCTAAATGCTTCCTTTTATGAACTTCTAATTCTTTTTATGCACTTCTAATTCCTTTTAAATGTAACCCCTGTAAAATTTCTTACTCTGAAAGTGCATCTGCTAGACATGCTTGTGTTTACTTTCCTATGCACTTTTTTCTTACCTTAAATATAAGGGTGTTTCTGTCCATTTGGTGAGATGATATAAAATAAGGTTCTTTTGTTTTGTTTTTTCGTTTTGTTTTTTCATTATAAAATTGGGGGTGGGGGGTGTGAAAATGAAACAGAAAACAGAAGGGGTGGCAAGTGGATAGGTCCCTGAAATTCATAAATGCTTTCATTTCATCTCATATGGTAGAATACTACTTGTACTTTTTTTCCTATTTTAACCCTATTACTATTATACTGCTATTCTAAGCATAATTGCTTCAGGGTAATATGAACAAAACTAATGGTACACTGTAAAACATAAGACTAATGTATCTTAGGTGAATAGATCTAGAATTAGGACTCTTAATTATTATGCAGTTTCAGGATCACTTAAAGGAAAACTGGTGGAGTTACCCTTGGTGTGGAAAGGAGAGCTGAGAGTAGAATTTAAATCTGGAATTTCTATATGCAGTCATTCAGTACTTCAGAATAAGTTAATAAAACTAGAGTAATAGCATGAAATAGCTGGGTCCAGAAGAGCAGACAGGGTCAATAAAACACATTGTTTAGACATATTCTGTTAACCCTAATGACACTGTTCACATAGGATCAAAATTTGCTACCAAATGCTGTTTTGTTTTTCTCTACAACAAAGGAACTCCACTTCTGAATTACAGCTGTTGAAGCCAGCTCTTATAACGAGCAGATATGAAGGGGTGGTAGGATGTTTAAAATTGATACGTTTGCCTGAATAAACTTGCTGGAGTTCTGATCTTTTACTGGATTATAGCCCATTGTTTTGTAGCACTGAAAGTAATTTATGACAGCTAAAATAAGTGATAAATGGGGGTTTGGAATGTGCTGCTTTTTCCCAGTAGGCTAAGGGTTAGATGTAGAGGTCATACATGCTGTACAGGCAATCTTGCCTCTTTAAAATGCCTTAGTGCTTACAGTTTGAAAGAAAACGAAAAACCCAAACAGGCCAGCAGGCCAGTAGACTCAGAACAACATAAGAAATTGCTTCAAGTGTCTTTCTGTAGTGTAAATTTTTACTAGCACACCCCCACCCCCCTTTTTGTGTTGGGTTTTTTTTTTTTTTTTTTGGTTGGTTGTTTTTTTTTGTTTTGTTTTGTTTTTTTGGTGTTTTTTTTTTTTTTTTTTTACTTTGAGTAAAAAATTTTGCAACTGAACTTTTCTGACCAGTTTTAATTTTACAGGTACTACTGCCTTTTATTATGAATTGCTCAGCCTGTTGCCTCTGATATCATCATCAAAAACTGCAAACTGTGGTCTTAGGTTTTTATTAAATGTCATCACACTGTATTAATTTCTGATTGGAGATTGTAGGAAAGAAAGACCAGAAAAGCCTCAGAAGTTTATCCTGTGTGCTCTCTTTCTCAGGTTGGATCATTCTTTAAGTTCATGTCCAATCTTGTTTAAATTGTTCAAGTACTAGATTTTTTTCCATTTTCATTGGTAATGAAAATCTATTGAGGCTGTTTACTTGTTTAGCTGTATCCAGTAGTCTTTGTGAATTCGGTCCTTAACAATAGGTGTTGGATCAGAGCCACCGATGAGACAAGCAACTAGAGGAGTTCCTCATGTTGATGGAGGACAACTGCGTCAGCCTACATTGGAGAGTGGATAGTCAGACTTGCAACTTGCCTTTCCATAATGGAACGAGTTATCATGTAGCTGAGGCAGGCTACATGCTTTTGAAGTGAAGGTCTAGACATTGCAGAGTATCGCATCCAGCAGCAGTATCACCAAACTGCTGAAGGATTACTTCAAGCCTATTCTCAGCTTCCTCTAGCAGCAGAGGCAGAGTAAATTTTCAGACCCTAATGAGGCATGCTGACTATTCCTTCAAATGCAAACATTTCTGCTTCAAAATAATTCTTCCTGGATGTTGCATTTTTCTGGGTGTCCTTTCATTTTCTGTAGGCCAAATAAGCATAAATAGAGGCATAGGTTCTGCAGAGAGAAGCTATTGAGAAATAGCTAAATACATTTGTACATGTTAGTGCATTAAAAATAATATTTCAGGTGAAGTAGCAGTTGCAAATGACTCAGTTTTATTCATATTGAGTTTTGAAACAGTCACGTAGTTTAGTTTTTTATTGTGATTAAATGTTTCTAATTCTAACAATTGGCTTCCCAATTCTAGTACTGGGAAGTGCAGCAGGAGATGGAAGCACTTCATTTAAGGATTAAATTATAGACAAAATTATAGAGTTTAAAAGTAGTGCTTTAGTATTTTAATAGTAACAGTGGTGGGATGTCAATTATTTCTAAGTGGTACTTGGTCTGCTCTCCTATGTATTTGCTACAATTATTAATTCCTGTATTACTGAAGCTAGAGGGATTCTTTGTTTTGCTCTTCAGTGCATAATGTGAAGGCTACGAAGTTCAAGGAGTCCCAACTAATTTAACCTTTATCCCAGTGGAACATCATCTCTAGAATATTACCAAAATAAACAGTGAGGCTAATGAATTTTCCATTAAGTTCATTATTAAAATGATTTCTTAATTACAAGTCATTATTTTGCAGCCAGCTTTACATATATGGTAATTATGCTTCATAATGAACATCTTCTATGTTATAAAACAAACATGCTTCAAAGCATGGACCATTATTTTTAAATGCTAAATGGAGAAAGGCGTCATATATGGAAGAAAATAGCTTACCTTGTAGAATATTTCCTAATTAAATGCTGAATAACCTAATTGCTTTAAAATGAGGGTTGAATATGACTTAATACTAAGTTAAGACTATTCTCCAAATACAGTATTAACTACCTGCAGAAATTGTTCTTGAGTCATAGGTGCTCTAATGTAGTACCTGTCAATATTTATATTTGAATGGTTGTGGCAACAGCAAAACATCTGCTTTCCATGGTTCCTAAAGTAAATATCCCAAAGATCCCATCTCATCAACTTGTCATTATCTTTGTATTAAATTGAATTGATGAAGATGTAGGAGCTGCATGAGCATGCGGAGCCAGTGGCAGCTCTAGTTTTGCTGTGCAAAGTGGGACAGAGAGTGGGACTTAACAGACTACAGTTTTCTGAGCAGGTGTGAATATAATTAAGGTGGGTGCCCTCTGGGAACATCTCCCGCTATCTGTTCATATAGCATGCCTTTGGCTTTGCTGAAATTGAATTAAAATGAGCTAGGATAGGACCTGGACACGTGCTGAAGTTTACCGAAGTCAACAGCTGTTTACTTTATTCATGTGTGATTCCTTGAGCAGAACTGTATTTCTGTATTTGCTTAATAGCTTTTATTGAATAGGAATATTTATTGGCAGAGCAGATTTAATGCAGGCAGCTCCTGCAAATCTGCCTCAGCCCCATTGCAGAACAGTGCTTTCCAGGACTCTGAGGGCAATTCATTCCTCATGCCAGTCATTGGTATCCGTGCTCAGGCTGCCAATAAGCCGCCAATTATGATGGTGTTTTTTGCAAGGCTAACAGGTGTTCTTGAGGAATTGGACCACTAAATCATTTGACACAATAAAGGACAGAGAAGAGTGAATATTACTCCATATGTAAATTAATTGCTATGTATTTTTAGTGTTTATACAACATATTATGAGTTTTCCAGAGAACAATTCTAATTGATACAATAAAATATTATAGTGAGCTATATATTCTGCATAAAAACGAAAAGGCTGTACTAGTGTGACAGAGCCTTTGTGTTTCTAAGTAATTTTCTCCATGCAACATACTGCAGAAATAGCCTTGATACCAGGAATGCACAATAGTAATGAAGGGCTGTTTTGTAGCAACCTACTTCCTCCCATTTCCTCTCATGAGTTTTCCTGGTGTGCACCATCCCCAGAAGTGAAGACCAGTGCATATGGACCACCCAAAGAGATGTTTCTCTGAGGTTCAGCAAAGGAAGGGCAGTGCATTGGTGGCCACATTCTTCTTTGGATTCCTTCTTTTTGCCCAAGCATGGGATGCGGGGCAGACTGGCTCAGGGTTTAGGGCAGACTGTGAGAATACATGACCTTGCCCCTTGGCCGCGTAAAGCAGTTCACATTTGATAGCATGGTTTTCTAATGTTTGTTTAATTTTATAACTTTATTGCTACGGTATTTTGAATGTGCTCTTAATTGGTCTCACAGCCCTCTTGTGGGCTCAGATTATTACTATGTATTTACATCAGCCAAATGAACTGCAGGCACGAGTCAGAAAAATAGTGCCTTGAGTATTCTCGTCACGCTTGCAATTGGGTAGAGAGATCTGAAGGAGTACTGATTTGGGCTTCAAATATTTGTATGTTTTGTGTCTAAGTCATGGTTGACCATAAAAAAAAATATGTTGTAGGAATGGAAGATTAAACTGTGTTTGCTTTTTAAAAAACTTTCCTGTTTCTGTAGGTAAGAAAAATTTTACAGCCTGACAGAATTCAAAAGTGAATTAGTTGATGAGTAAGTAGCTGTGAACAGCTTTGGCTGCTGTCTGATATTCATAATGGCAAAGTGTTTTGAAAGATGCAGGATTATGTGACAGTAAAGTAGTTTAAAAGTGAAATTAAATGATACCTGTTAAGAAGCTAAACAGCATGCAGCTTAGAAAGCAGCCATTACTGAGTTCTTTTTTTGGCATTTCCAAATCTAGTAATGAGGTTTAAGGAACTTTGCTGCTGCCCTCGATATGCTGCTTGGCAAACACTTCTTTTTGGAACATGAGACCATATTTAATTGCTTTTCTTCAGAAAGGAAATAGAAAAATCAGTATGAGTGTCACCATTTTACCTATCCTTAAAATTGGTATAGTATTGCCTACGTCATATGGAACTGGGATATTACCATAGTGGATAATGTGTTTTGAGATCTCTAGATAACAGTAATATAGATGGCATAATGACATATTGCTTCAAGCGAATATTAATATAAGCATTTATATATTTGTCTGTGACTTTAACATATTGCAAAGATTGTTCCTTGGAGGCTTAGTGTAGACTTACAGAAGTTATATCTTTTTTTAGCATTTAATTTCTTTTCCCAGATCAGTCTATTTTTGAATTAAATTATTTCTGATGCAATGCTGTTAAAATAAATTAGAAAGCTACAAAGATGTTTCTTCAAGTACATATACTTTTCTTCCTGCAAAACAAAGTACTGTTTCATAGATTCATTCCTGGGTCTTGCCCATTCTTAAAGACTGGGTCATAATTCCTTGAGTACTTAAGAAAATGGGATTTTTAGTTGTCTCAGAAGAACCTTTAAGAGGTATTAGTTGATTACTGAGTTGAGGAAAACTGCCAAGGACTTCTGAAATTCAAGAAGCCTAACAATTTTTATTTTATTATTTTTGGTATTAGAACCGCACTATGGTAAGCCAATTCTCAAAGGACACACACCAAGATTGGTCTTGAAGTATATAGTTATATTATCTTGATGGTCTATGAATGAACCTTTGTTTTTCACACTTTTTCATATTTGGCTCTAGTTTGAGATGACCAGAGGCTATATTTCATCTTTTCCCAGAATCCATATATAAATAAGATAGCAGCTTACAATATGTATAGAATATCATTTAATGGATATGATTTAATGATATTTTATCATCTTGTAGACCAGCTAAATGATCTTGTTCATACTTAGCTTTTTTTTTTTGCTTTTTCTGCCTTTTCTGGTTTGCCTCTTCCCAGCAGACTGGATGTAGAATTTGACTGACAAAGATGCAATGTCTTCTTTTTTTTTTTAAGTGTTGTAGTGCTTTATTACAAACCCTTTTTCCTAGTGGCTCACAGTATCTCTATTTCAGATTTCATTATATATAACAAAGACTTATATATTACGTATGATTGCTAGGCAGTCGTTTGTTACCCACCCGCCTGCTGTACTCTGTGAGGTTTAAAGAGGGAAGAAAGGTGTTGACTGAACTGTGCAGCAAAAGTACTTAAATTTATGCTCAGTGTCAAAAAACAGAAAATCTGTTTGGTCAGACAAGATGCATGTACTTAGAAAACAGCGGTTCCCATGCTGGAGAATACTTTAATGCTGAAATGGTCAAGATGCAGGGCTACTAAGGCATGCTAAGTTTAACAGTATATGGAGGTGTTTATTCTATCTCGCTTCTTCCCTTTGTCTTTTCTAATTTGTGTGGACCAAGAAAGCTTCTCAACAGCAGTTTGCTGGTACTTCAGCATAAGAAGCATATGCCTTGATCAGGTGCATACCTGAGTTGAATTTGAAGTCTTTGACTCAAAGAACTTGGGTTCAAACTTCCCATATAATTTTTTTTGCCCACACTGAGCAATCAGTTCCTTCATGCAGTCTAGTTTAGACCTGGCTTGGATATATCAGTGTAAGTCACAATCACTGCTGTGTACTCAGAGTTGCATGGGTCCCTTAAGTTTGCATTTTTATTCTCATTCCTCATAGACCTTTTTAACCAGGAAACATACCACATATGCATATGTCCTCCTGTATTTTTTCTGCATTGTCTATAAGAAGAAATACTCTATGTGACAGTTTCAAGCTTAAATTTGTTAAAGGGGTTTTCATTTCCATCTATCTCCTTCTGCCTCCTTTGCAATTAGGGCATGTGAGCTCACTGACTGCTTGTGTCAGAAAAAAACAAACAGCAAAATCCTAATTTGAAAAGCTTGCAGGAATGTTGAATCCTTATGTGATAGGACCATAGCGTACTCTATGTCCTTGTCTTAGCTCTGAGCATCACTGTTATACTGTACCATTCATCTGTACACCTGTACTTCACCGTTCATGTATGCATTTCGGACGAGCTTCAGAAAAGAAGAAACATTTAATTATTTGTTGTCAGAATTTGAATTCTCAGGACAGCACATAACAGAATTCATATATGGTCTTGGTTTGGAAGCTGTAAATATCTATGGAGTAATTTGTGGTCTTTGGCTTTCACTGGCTGAATGCAACCTTGTTTTTTCTGAGCACTCTTGTGTTGTTTTTTTTATCATTCTATGGCTCTTAATTTCTAAAAGGTTCTCAAACACAAAAGAAAAATTTTGTTTGTGAGACATTTGCGTATGTCAGAAGTCATTGATGAGAAGTATTAAGGTTTGGAAAAGTGTGTGTCTGTATTTTAAAGGAAGCAAAAAGAAAGAAATGAGAGAAAAAAAAAACAAACCTTAGGCAGAGCAAGTACATGGAGAATTCTCTGTGTGTTTAAGGGCAACTGTTGTGTTGGGACATGGTATGCATCACTGCTGCCTCTTGACAAGTTCACCGTGGAGAGACACAAATTAAATTCTTTCAGTTGCAGTTTTGAAGCTAAAAGTGTTTGACTGGTTCAGCCCCTGAATGGTGTTTAAGGAATAAAGGGGAAAAGAGCAGGAAGTTCTATTTGGCAAATTACTTCTTGTTATTTAGTTTGGCTTCCAAATTGGAAATTACGATAATGAGGAGCTTTGTGTGACTTGCCCTTGAAGAGGGCCAGGCAGCTTTTTGTTCAATTACCATTTAATGTGAAGATATTCAAGGAACATATTGTAGCATTTAAGCCATCACTTTCTATTAAACAAGTATTCTGAAGTAATGATTTTTAAATCCCTCTCTGTGGATGGCTTTTGTGATTTTAAGATGTCTAAGTGAAGTGTAGATTGCAAACAAGGGCTAAAAGGATTTTGTTGTTATGTAATATTTAACAAAGTGACTTTAAATATATTTCTCAAGATGTAATAAAGAATAGTGTTGCATGCAGTGATATGGAAACTTCACATTAACATTAATCTCAGTAACTGTCAAGGTGAATATATAAATTTTGTATGTAACTCATTAATTTTATTGTATATTGCTTTTATAATTTCTTATCCACAAGTGTTATTGTTGACTGAAAGAATCAATAAACATTAAGAAGGACCTGATCCTGGAAATACATATGTAAAAGGTGCTGTTAACTGGTGAATTCTATCTTGCAGACGAAGGCCTGAAACTTGAACTCTGGTGTTACATATACTTATAAATACAAGGAATAAAAGTCTGAAAATAACAAAGAGAAAATGCATTCCTCTGAGCAGAATACAGTGTGAATTCTTAATCTTTTAAAACATGCTACAAGTAAGTTTGTGGATATTTAGAGTGCCAACAGAAAAATCAGTTCATGGTTCCACGGAAAATGGACTGGGATTGTATTGTGACCTGTTTTCATTCTCCCTCTTCTGTGCTTTCTTCATGCAAATTACTCGTTCCTTTCTGTTGTCTTTGAAAGATCTGGTTTATCAATCTTCTCAACCTTTTATTCTGTACAGCAAGCTGCACACAAGCTTGATAAAAATGTAGAGGTTTTTACCTCCTGTGCAAGGAAATGGTGTGGACAAATCAGTTACCAAGTTTCATCCAAAATATAAAAGCAAAAGATATTCAGTGATGATTCTATGAAGGGACCACTTAATAGTTTTACATTATTCACACATGCACATATTTTCTTGCTTATGGCTCTGTAATTGACCCTTCTCATTAAGTTGCAAGCTCAGAATAAACAATCCTAACTAGCTGACTTTTCACTTTTCAATGTTCACATTAATTAAAATGGTTAAGTAAAATACTGGAAAAGAGTTAATTTGTTCAGCATGTTTCCTCCTGAATTGGTTCCTTTCAACCCCAAATTTGGCCTAAAGCAAGTGCACTTAATGCCATTTTTTTAAACCTCTTAAAACTGAGGCATGTGATAGGAACGCAGTTCCTGAACTCTAGCAATGATGATGGACGCTGTTCTCAGACTGTCTGCTATTGTTTCAGTATGAGTGGATGATCAGTGGATGATTCATAGTTTCACCCTCCTGTCCAGCACAGAGAGCTGTTTGAGAGCAAACACACAGGCAATTTACTTCATGTTTTTCCTTCGGCTTAAGCTGGTTCAGTAACAAGAAAACCAATTCATTAAAACAAAACAAAAAAAAAGTTTGTTGTGTATGCTGTTTAGTTACATTCATATGTTAATGAATGTGAGCGTACAACTGTGTATCAATGTATATACAGATCCATGTGCACATATATGTATGTGTACATATACATGGTCCTAATAAAGGAAACATCAGCAGATCATAGTAGTTAAGTATTTCATTTTGGGCAATGGTAGCCAAAAATATTCTTTCGAATCAGCCCCTTCAGAAATATTAAGGTTTCATAGTAAGGCTGAGGGGGGCCTCTAGGTAACCTATGCTGACAACCTCCTGTATATCACAGACAGTGCATTTTCCCAGAGACAGGAATAAAAATATTTTATTCCTAGTGAGACTGCATGCCATAGGTAGCAAGCAGCAGAGACAAATGTATTGGCAAACATCTTAGTCTTCTATATTTTCCAGGTTGTATGAAACATATGCCAGTGGCCATAGGGAAAGCCTGTGTTCTGTACTGGAAGGGAGAATAAGGAAATAAACCAAAGGCCCTTGCTCATCTAACACAGGGAAAGTCTTTTTGTATTTGAACAGTCTGGTGATCGGTAACGCCTCGAGCATGTGAACGGGTCACATACCAGTCAGGTATCTTGAAGGCAGATTCCTACTGCAATTTCTGAACAGTGGGTCACTTTATCTCTTATCTGCTTTGAACCTGTGGCTAGTCTCTGATGATGACGGGAAGGCCCATCCGAATATAGTGAACTGCAGAATAGTATTTGTTCCTGACCTCTCTAACATCTGCCTGAAGCCCTGAAGCACGAGATTCAGTCATGCTGAGTGTTGCAAAGTGTTATGAGCATTTGGAGGTCAATATAGGCAATCTTATTCTCCCCTTTTGGCCTTTGCTAGAGAGAGATAAGCAAGGGGTCTCATAGATCATCAAGTATCAAAGCTAAAAAGGACAGCAGTGTCTCTGCAGTACGGCCCTTCACAAATAGGCCATTATTCTTTTTTTTTTTTGGCGTAGGGTTTTTTGGTGTGGGGTTTTTGTTGGTTTGGGTTTTTTTTTTCCTTTCGGGAAGTAGAGGATAAAAATTTCTTAGATATTTCATCTTCTTTAAAGATTTCTGGTAAGACTTTACAGAGTTTAGGATCCACGTAGATAAAAATAAACATGAGTTTAAGCAGACCTTGCCTTAACATTCATAAGAGATCTAGATAGGCAATGTGTGGGTAGTTGACAATTCAATTTATCTTGGCAATTGTCTGCCAAATCTTAGTGCAGTCTTCAGTATGAATACGATCTGCTAGTGGAGTACAGTCATGATTAACAGGAATGACACTATTTAGGGACAGAGCATGGAACTACTACTCAATGTCAGAAATGTTACTGGATCAACTTCCCAATGGTATGGCATTCCTAAATATTTCCTTTCTTTAGCAGTACATCAGCTTCTGATTCAATGGAAAGCAGCCTACATAACAGAGGTATGCATGTGTGGTTTTGAGTTATGTTTTACCGTGTTTTCTAAATGTAACTGGTTTAGACATCTCGGATGGTGTGGGGAGCACCATACTGTCAGTGAATGCATTGAAACAACTTTCCTTTGCTCTCAGATACTCCTGTGACTTTTGCTAAAGAAAAATGACTCAAAAAAAACAAGTATAAAAAATAACTGTAACTTAATAATTCTAAGTATCTTTTTTCAAGAAAACAGTGTTGTCTGCTGGGTGCTTTTTTTGCAGACATGAAAGGGAGAACAAATGCCAATGACAGTTAAAATCACATAAAACTAAAAATAAAACATAAAAAAAGATGATTAAACATTGGATCTTCAGAGTTTTAAGAGGAAAATATACGTCTCGATTTCAAATGTCATCTTTTTATGACTACATGCCTGCCAGGAAAATGTGTTGTAGTAGAATATGTTTCGCAGTACAGAGGTAGATCATACAAAAGAAGTTGTTAAAAAAATTAGTAATATGAAATAGCTGTCTAGTTTTAGCACTCTAGAAACACAGTATGCATAACTATTTTTTTACTGCTTGTTTTCCATTTTAACTTCCTTTCAACCTAAACCACAATTGTAACATGGCTTCACAGTAAAATATAAAGTAAGAAAAGATAGAAAATAAGATTTTTAATTCTCTATTTAATGGTCACTTATATCTCATGTAGTCTTGTTTCTCAGTTTCTGTTCAGAACTAATGCTTGAGGGAGATGGAATATTTCACATCTCTGCTGAAGCAAAGGGGAATCACTTAGATCACTGTCATCCTGATAGATTTCATATCTTTTTCATGTACATCTGAGATCTTAATGCAAAATGAGGTTAGCAAGTCATCACCTGCCATCGTGTTGCTATCTTTGAGAGGTTTGTAAAGAATTAAGGACACTTCAGTCATTTTTATGTAATTTTATCCTGTGACTGTTATAAATGAAGATGGTTAACTGTACTATCAATAATCCTACTGCATCTCCAAAAGCAGAAACAATGCAAACGTTATAAAGATAAACTGAATTTCACATGGGCAGTGAAGCAACAACACCCGGTCTCTCACACAACAGGCCCATTAGTAAAGTGAAAGACCTGTCACTTGTAATTTATTGAGTGAGGCACAACACAATTTTGGAGCAAAGAGGATATTTCTTAATACGCCTTTAATGATGCTGTATCATCCTCCATAAAATCCTACCATCTGAGCTGCAATGTGCTACATCACCTTCTGGCAGGCAGAGAATGTTCAAAGGAAAGAGGGAAAGAGCATGACAGAGCCGTGTATGTTTTGTAACTCTTGATCTGAGTAATGCACATGTAGTCACAAACTGGTAAACAGCTAGATGTGAACAGCAGGGAAACGGAAATCGTATAATAATGGAAATGCAGTAAAACAATTCCTTCTTTAGGGTAAGTAAGGTCAGAGGTTTAAATGTATGCTGTGAACTTTGTTGCTGTAACAAGAATTGCACTTCAGACAGCGTTAGAAGTGCCTACTGTCCACTCAATTCTCAGTTGTTCTTTTTTGTATTTTTTGTTTTTTAAATCTTGCACTACTGAAACTAAAGGAATGGCGTCTAGAGGATTTGAGACTTAATTTCAATTATTGACGTGAAGTTAATACCAAACCTTAAGATCATGGTGAAACTTCTGTCTCACTTCAGCTTTTGTAAGGATGATGCTCACTTGGATGATAACAAATCTTATCTCTAGCGCATACAGAGACATTAATTGAAACTACCATTTTGAGCTCCCTAGTTTCTCACTTCTCTAGGGATTACTGTTCCCACCACAGGATCAGCAAGAGGGGCGTGAACAAGTTTCTTTCTGTTACTCAATTGTCTGCCTTAAACTGCTGCTGCTGCTGGGTTTGTGCAAAGATTGTATCCACACCATTAGTTCATTTTGTGTTGTTATTTTTTTGGTTTTACTCTTTGTATTTATTATTTTTATTTTGTGATGTGTATTGTATTACTATATTCTATTTTATTTGGTTTTATTATTTTTAATTTTACTATTATATTTTCTTTATTTTTTCCCATTTGCTGTGTCACTAAGAGTAAATTCCCTTTATTTATTTATTTAGTCATCCCTCTTCACTGAGTTTATATGTCTAGTAACAACACCTGAATACAGCCTATAATATGGAAAAATCAGTTTTCTTGATAATGAAATGGCTGAAGCTTTGCCTTTCCACCTATGGCAATCACCCTCTGAGTATATATATTATATAGAAAGATAAACGAGCTGCATCCCAACAAATCAATATCAGGAATAAAGTTTATAAACACCTAAGTTTTCCATCATAAGTCCTGAAAAGGTTTTGTCAGAAAGCTTGGTAAATGGAAGGAGAAAAAAAGAATACTTTCATCTGATCAAACAGGAAAATCCCACTGGAGCACCCCCCTAAACCTTTTGGGGAGATTATTGTACATGTATGGAAAGAGGAGGAGAATAGCAGAGAGAACTGCAAGAGCCATAAATCATGTTGGAACATACTGTCACTGGCTAATCCGTATTTCCCAGGGGCATGTGGCAACTGAGACTGTAATGAAGCTGAAGCAAAGCTATAGGAGATGCAGGGCAGGAGACAAGAACAAAACAAAACCCAAACAAAGCATGGTATAGGCAATGGAAGGATTTAATTACAGGTGCATTCCACCTGTGTAGACAAAAAGTTGTCATAGGTGTAGAATACCTCCTTATGCTTTCACCATGTAAGTTCTCAACAGCTTCTGGCGACCTCTGTGTCACTGATGTTGCCCAGTGCTTCACGAACACCAAATTCCTCCTATTCATTTTGTTTTTCTCATGAACTGTAAGTAGCTAAGGAGTAATTACCATGCAGTATGATAGCCCTTAGACTGTTCTCATTACTGAAGGTCCTGAATTAGTTCTGTATTGTTATGGATCTGTAAGAATAAAGGCACAGTGAAATAGTAGTTCTCTTACGCTTTCCTATTGTCTTTCAAAATTTTATACTCTTCAAGAGACCTATGTTGTGTTGTAGTTATTCCCTAGATTAAATTATTGTATCTTTGAAGAACATGGCATTTTTATTCCATCATTTTGTCACCTCTGAAGACTGCCAGCAGATTCTCTTCTTCTCTTTCAGGTTTTACAGAGTTCTCAACACAACTCAATTTTAACTTTTCAGCTGCAATCTAATGCTCTCTTGAATTTTTATTGTCTTGCAATTAAAAAAATAAAATAAAAGGAATACTGAATGCCATACAGAGATATAAAAAGGATATTTTACCAAACATGATTAAGAATGCTAGCTCTATGCAGTAAAATCTCTATCATTTTCATAGTGTCCTGCATAAGTAACAAAAAAAGTGTATATTCTAAGCAAAACAGTACGAAGCATTATCTTTCAGAACGTCTTTGTAGCATTTCTTTAGACTATTCAGTATATTTTTAGCATAAGAAAAAGATCAAAAGCAATTACATTGGCTTTATTTTTTAAATGCACTATGCTGTTTATTGCCTGTTGATGCCCTCTTTGGCAGTTGCTCTGAGTAGGCAATGGGGGTTCAATGGAAGATAGAGCTATTTTGTCAAAAAAGATCTTAATGATGCAGGGGAGTTCAATAGTGAAATAGTTTTTCTTGCTGTTACTCTAATGAAGGCATACAGAGAAGCTGTAATGTGCACCATCCTGAAATGTCACACAGCTTTGTGACTTGTGTTAAAGTGATATTGCCAAGAGGGAGGAAAGCAAAGGTTCCAGGGTCTTTAAATGTTAAGGATCTTGCTGTTCACATTTTATATCTGTTACGCTGTTCTTTAGGGCAAGGAGTTTCATGGTGAGCAAAGATTACTGTAAAAATGTTTCAAGACTGAAAACAAATCTTCATTTTATTGCGGGGTTTTTGTTGTGTGTGCGAACATGTATGTGTACAGGCAGCTTTGTAGATCCACAGCTGTGTGTCAGTGCTTGCAAGTGGAATTTATTTTAGACAGAATATAGATGAAATAATGCAGTTGCCTTCTTTCTTTGCAGCTCCTTACTGGTGTGTAATTGCCCTGTAGCTTGTGTTGATCGATTTGCAGCCTGAAGTGAAAATGCCACCCTAATGTGAAGGCTGTATGTGTCCTTAGGTGGTAAGGGCAGTTCTTTTCTTCTGATAACAGGCCATATAATCTCATTTGGTAAGCATCTATTGAGACAATGCTTTATGAGTAAATGTACTACCAAAAAAAAAAAAAAATAAAATCCATATGTCTTACCTTTTTACAACTAATCATAATTGTTAATTCATCTCACTTAAAAATTTATACCTTCACCTTATCCCCAGTTCTTGGATCTAGCCATGAATTTCTCTGCTGCAGTAAATAGCTGTCTAATCTGAGGAGTCTGTTCATGTGTAGGTACTTATAAACCATAATCAGGTCACATCCTAACCTTCTCTTTGATAAAATAAATAGATTAAGTGCTTAAGCTAAGCACTCTAAGGCAGATTTCCAAACCCTGAATAATACTATTTAGCTGTTCTCTGAACCGTTTCCAAATTGTCGGATTCACATTTAAAAACTGATACTAGTCCTGGCCACTTAATTTCAGTCATGATCTAACTCATGTTATATGAAGTACAGGTGTTACCTCAATATATATATGCTTCAGCTGCAGCATCTGCAGATGCTCCTCTTTGCTCAGTTAGTAACCGCAACCACTGGGGACTTTTCAAAATTATAACTGTCTATAATAAGGTTCCCTTAGCATAACAGTGGCCCTTGTGCTTTGCTCTTGAAGATGTGACTTTGCATTTAGCAGTGCTCCAGAATTTTCTCAGGAAAAATTTGTCTGTATGCTCTTGCTGATTCGATCCATTTTTACTCAGTAACTGAGACCTATAGCCATGTCATAACAGCTGAGGTACTCTCCCTGCTGAGTAATACTAAAAAAGTGATTTTGTTAACTCAGAGTGCTGGAAAGAAGGTGAGTTCTGCATATGATCTAGGCAAGTAGGATCCAAGAGGGACCCTGCTAATGACCTGGCTTGGGAGATAGCTGAAGCTTTTGTTGTATTGAAAACAAAACTAAATATAAGGCTAATCTCCACAACAAGTTCTCATTCCTATCTGAAAAGGCTTTGTAGTTGCTAAATAGCAATTCTGCGTGAAGTTCAGCAACAGCAAAAGAAGTTTCAAGATACCTGATACTGGATATTCAAAACCTTTCCCGTAGATCTGACTCTGTTCACACTGAGTTAGTTTGTGTTCAGCTTTAGAGAAGCTTGTTGTAGTCAATGGAAAAGATAGTTCAGCAGCTTCAGTATGGTGCTCCATGCATTATAATTTACTCTGCTGAGAAGTGCAGAGCTCCGTGCCAGCAGGGCTATATTGAGTTATACACCTGCTAGGGTTCACTTTGAGTTAGCTCCTCTATCCCTACCATGTACATTAGACCTTTATGCTGTTTTGAAGAGCCAACCTGTGCTGTAATTTGAGAAGAAGAATCTCCTGACCTTTATGCAATGTTAAGTAAGTTAAAATCTGTTTTATAATGTTCAATGATTATTAAAGTTAAGCTATTTGAAGATTAATATGGATGCAGGGTGGGCAAATATGTATCTATGCACATGTATGCATGCAAACATTTACATGTGCAAATACACATATGCACAATGAATATATTTCTGCAACACCTACTACTTTTTATTAACCAGTAGCATACTAGGTTTCATGGAGCTGTTATAATACTAGTAGGTCCCACAGGCAGCCCTCTGTGGAACTGTTATTGTCATAGCACTGTGATTATACAGTATTTGATATTCTCAGCGTGGGCAGAAGTGGTAATGACATTGAATCAAACACTTCTGGTGTTTAGTCAGCTGTGTATTAAGTGTGTGTATCAGCATAGCTTATTGTTTGAAGATTTACATTCTTGCTAGTACTCACATGCAGTGGCCTGGCTTTAAAGAGAGATACATGTCAGCAAAACATATACTTAGACCAAAACTGGAATACGTATGTGAAATAATTGTGTGCTTTTAATTTGCTGGAGGAGAAAAAAGTTTTGCAATTACAGTCTAATCACGTTATTAAGTCACAACAGTGTCCAACATGAAGCTAAAGAATTTATTGATTTGGTCAAATTTGATTATTATACAGGGCCTCTGCATAATTGCATAAAGAGGTATTGGACTCTGTCTCTCTGCTTATAGGGCCAAAACCAGAGCCAGCAGAATTTGTCATACCATCTTTATTGAAGAATTTGTGTTGTAATGGAAATTTCCTAGTTTTTCCTGAACAACTGGAGTGAAGGATATGTTTTCGGTTATATAGCTAGTGGCATAGAAATTTTGGATGTAGATACAGTGATCTGTGCATCTACTTTTGTTATTATTTGTGAGTGTACTTAAACTCTTGTGTATAAAATTTAATCTGGAAAAAAAAAACCTTTTCCTAACATCTCTTTATTGAAAACTTTAATCCTCTCTCAGGGAATTAAGAGAGATGTGGCTATGTGAAACATTGACATTTCAATGGAACAGAACTGGTTTGTGTGTTGATTAGCTGGAAGTATAAAATTTCACTAATTTACACCATTTAATATAAAAGGAGTTGAAGTGATTGTGCTTTAGATTCTGTGCTTTCATTTCCTCAAAGTGAGCTGGGGAAACAGGGGTGTCGTCAGTATTGTGAATGGTCTGTTATGAAGAGGTTGAGGTGCCCAAGTGTTGGTGGGGATGTGATAGGACTAGCTGTAAACAGTATGGTGAGGAGCTGGGGGGTGCAGCTCTGCAACTGGCACCAGGCTGTGACCTTCTTCCCACCTTTAGAGAGTATGGGATAGCTGTTTTAAAAGCATGTTTCAGACCAGGGCAAACTGCATATAGTTAGGGAAAGGCTAGATGAATTGGAAAGTAATATTTACTATTCTTTTGAAAGAGCATATGTATGTGTTTTGTACGCATTTTTGGAGCTATAATAACTTATGTATTAATTTTGCTAGACCAAGAAGGATTTGGATTTAAAAATATGTGTGTCCTGCATCTGGATGAGTGGATCTGTGTCAGCAGAAGAGCATGAACTTGTTTTTATGATGCTAACTTCTATCATTTGAGGCTTGTTCACTTGAAGTGGTAGTAGTGATGGCAGAACTGCTGGGGAGTTCAGCATGTAACTAGTGGTTGAAGCTGTTGGCTTGGCTTCATCTGAACTTTGAGTTTTAGCTGATGAACTGAGTCTTTCCTCAAGAAGATTTGGCACCTTGCCCTTCTGTGGGGTGCTGACTTAGTTGTCTTGGAGTAAAAGACTAAAATGGCCAAAGACTGTCTGTCCCCATCCCCTCCTGAATTATGTTGTATGTGAGTGAAAGAGGCAACAACACCTTTCAAACACAGCAAAATTTGCAAGGGGGGGAGGGAGGTATGCTTCTACCTGGCAAGCTGAGCTAAGCTAATTGCTGTCATAAAGTTGCATATAGTCAGTGATCAGCTTCTGTATAATCAGCAATAAATTTCTGAGTAAAACAGACTTTCAGAATAATTTTTAAAGTTCTGCAAACCACTGTTTCCCTGAAAATATTGAGTTTCATGTTGCAGCATAGGTATCTGTTCAGTAAAACTCATACTGGTTATGAACACTTTTTCTGATCCTCAGCTGTGTACCACATTTCTTCTGACAAAGTTTTCCATTATAGTGTTACATCCTGAAGCACTGTGTTCTTTTCCACTGAGAATAAGGTACGTGTTAAATAGATTATAAAGTTTACAGGAATAGATTTTTATCAGTGTATTCATTAGTCATGCAGACACATCAAAGTCTTTCCCCTAATGGATAGCTGTCTGGTTTCTCTTCCTTCTTACCATCTAGGAGTAAGCAAGGCAATCTTAAGTTTACAAATCTCTTGAACATACCTTATGGAAAAGAGAAAATATTTCCACCAACTGTACTTAAGATCTTCTCAGAAAGTATGGTCGTCTTTTTTTCCCTCTCCTCACTTTCTTGTTTGCAACAGGATGCCTTTTGCTTATTTTATTCTAAATAACATGACAACTCTGAGCTGTAATCATCGAACAATTAGTTCTGGGTGGTAGTAGTGGTGAGGATAATACAGCTGATTTGCACAAGGATTTCTTACTCTTTTGGTATGCTTCTGACTATTTGCTACATGAACTGCATTTGAAATGTAAGCTTTCATAAGGATCTTTTATGAACCACCTGAACCTCTGGGTTTGCACTAAATCTCAAAAACTACTGCTGTTCCATGAAACAATAGTAAAAAAGTATATATGAAACACTTTAAAATACCCTATCGTGTAAATACAAATGGTAAACAATAATATCTTACATAAATATCTCTTCTAGAAGAAAAGTGGCATTTTGAAATGGAAAATGAGGGAAATATAAGAATAATTTGCTAACTCTACTAGCTTTTGGTAAGGTTGGCTTGGTTGATGAAGGGTTTTCTGCTAAGAACCTTTCCCTTTTGACAGTCATGCCTATCATATTGATAGCTTTTTATTCTATGGACAAAAGCGATTGGACTATCTTTTTTCTTTTTAATGTGTAACCCAAGGCTGATGTCTTTGATTTACAGCATGCCAAAATAGTAGTAGTGGTAGTTTAGTTTAAAATATAATGCTTACTCTAAATAGTGAACAGTCCCTTTTCATTTGTACTTTGATATGTTACTGCCAACTTTTAACACACTGTTCCTGAATATCAATTTAATTGTTCTTATTCAACAGTAAGATCTCTAGAGCCAAATATGTGTGGTAATACTGAGTAAGAACATTCGAAAAATTTCATTCAGATTTTAGTTGGCAATTGACACAAGGCAAAGTCTGTATGATTCAGTGTGAAATTTGTCCTCATGTGTTCTTAATAAATATAAAATACTTTGCATCATTCAAGGAGCATCAGAAAACATAGCGTACAATCATACAGGTCTTACTCCAGAAATTTATTCTCTGTAGAATTACTTAGGGCTTTCCACATGGTGCCTCCAAGAAATCAGGGATATAGGTAGTGTGCTGCCATGGAATTAATTCCTTTTCCAAACCAGAAATGTCATTTTACTCCTGTCGCCAAAGGAAGACAAGGCACTGGACCTCTTGTAAAGAGCTGTAGTTGAGGCTTCCTGTAATGTCTACTTAATGGTGTTGGATAATCATGTAAAGAAATGGAGCCATAGTGCTGCTATGGTCTATCTTTCTCTACCTACTGGCATGCAGGTAAGGTAGGACAACATCATACTAACCTACATTCTTATCATGCTGCAAATAGCCAAATCATATCCATTACTAACCAACTTGAGTTACAGCTCTGGTTCTTGTGTGATCCCTTTCCCCTTCTCTTCAAGTCTATTTTTTCTTCTGAGGTAATTTGGCATGTTCTTACATAAGTCTAACACTGAAGCTGAAGAGTAAAGTGTCAGTGATTTTATTTGGTGTTATGCCAGCATATCTTCATTAGAATTGAGAGTTAGGTTTTCATGTTCTCTGCTGTGTGTACACTGCGAAGGGTGATGAACATTTTCCCAGCTGCACAATAATGTTTGTGAGAGCTGCTTATATAATGTAGTGAAAGTCGAATGCTGAGAAACCGTTACTTACTGAAAGATAGGTAAAGGATCTCTTGTGGTTTAAACCTAGCCAGTAATTCACTACTGCGCAGACACTTGCTCACCCCTTCCTACCTAGCCTGACCCGAGCAGCGATCAGTCTCTTCTGGGTAACTCCCCCTAATTTATATACTGAACATGATGTGTTGTGGTATGGAACACCCCTTTGGCTAGTTTGTGTCAGGTGTCTCAGCTCTGCTCCCTCCCGGCTTCTTGTGCCCCTCCTCACTTGCAAAGCATGCAGGACTGAAAAGTCCTTGATCAGGGTAAGCACTGCTCAGCAGTAACTAAAACATTACTTTGTTTTCAGCACTATTGCTTGACTAAAGCCAAAACACAGCACTGCACCAGCTACTAGGAAGAAAATTAACTCCATCCCAGCTGAAACCAGAACAGTGTCACTTTATAAATTGACAGCAACAGGTTGATAATAATACATTTCTTCATTAATCAGAAGATCAGAAGTTAGATGAGCCCTCTAAGAGCAGGCATAGAAGAGGGTAGGTTTGAATTTGAATTTTTTGATATCTGGGGATCCACAGTGAGGCTTAATAAAAATTATATTTTCATTACAATGTGCTAGAGCCAAATGCTACTGTATTATGAAAACCACTATTAAAATCTGTTTTACTGTAGTGCTTCAATGAAATATAAAAATCCATGCAAACTGTGAATATCCTTCCAAGGATAGAATATGGTCTTAAGACTGTGTGCATCTTGGGTTTAGATATCACAAACTATTTGAGTTTCTAATTACACTGGGTGTAATCAGAACCTCTTGATGTGTGTGCATGTGGACATATAGTTTACATTTACTGGTGAAGAGATTATGCTCTCCTTGCTGCAGGCATTTGGTTGTTTGGTGTATTAATGGAAGCCTTTGTATAAATTGAGTGGAAAATGTGAGTCATAATTTCCTTTCTTTTTGTCTATATAACCTGTACAATACCAAGGCATATTAATATTTGATATAGACTGCTTTTAAAATGGAAATTCCTTAGCATATAGCTTCTTCCTATCCTTGCTGTGGGGTAAATTATTTTATCAGATTATCACAGAGAGGATGGAGGAAGTAAATTAATAATGAAACAGTTATGTGATGATTTCTGAAGCATGTTATTCTTTTGCCATGTTTGTAAAATACAGGCAGTTATATTCCCTGTTCTGTCATTCCGTAACACCATATCCAATGGCACTTGTTGGAGCTCTAAATCTGCCTACAAAAGGGTGAAGAAAAGCTTTCTGCCCTTCAGGCTTGTAAATTGCTTGATTATTTAGTCTCAGCTGACTTTTATTCCATAGGTTATCTCATAGGTGTCAAGGTATGTTTCAGGGAAATACAGATATTAGCACTTGTACTGGTGACCTGGAGACTCTTCAATCTTCATCAATGATGACCATTTTCTACCCTGCCCCCCTTACATCATGTGGATTCTTATCTTACTTAACCACCTCCTCAGAAAACATCTCAGTCTGGTGCTCTATCATGGGAAATACAAGATTCACAAAGTGTGGTTTTCCTGTACTCTCTTGTCTATCATTTTGTGCCAATTTTCTTCATTTTTGAACCTGTAAGAAGATGCAGTTGTCATTCATATTTCCGAATCAACTGAGAAGTGTTACTACATCACATGCAAATCACCATAATTAAAATACCATGGTACCCAATGAATATGTGAAAGATCAAAGAAAAAAGAATCGCTGCAAAAAAAAAAAATTACCCAAATTGCCCCTATTAGGAATAAAGTAGGTTCTTTCTCCAGCTTTGTGCATCAGGATAAATTGTAATTTGTGTGGAAAACCCTATGTAGGAGTTGAGAAGTGCCTGAAGACAGCTGTGGCTCTGATTCATTGGCTTTGATGCACAACTACTGGCAAAATAAACCAGTCAAAAATGCTGCTTTGTATGTTAATGAAGAATATGTTACAATGCATGTGAAAATAGTTCCTTTAGGGAATTTTTAAGGTATCCTGATCTTGATAGAGACAAAATCATTATTAAAATTTTAAGAAGCATATTATATTTTTCCCAAGGAAAGTATAACCTAAGGCACCACAAATATGAGTACTTGGTCTCATCTATCTGGGTGGGTTTTCACATGCAAGAAAGTTAAGGATAGGGTCAAAGCCAAAGTAATAATTTCTGCTATAAACTTCCTATGAAAGTTTTCTTGTGTTCCCATGTATTCATTCATGTTTTAATTTAGAAAACTAATATGCATCAAATAAAAGAATGTGACATATCAATACTTTCATATTCCTGCATGAATCAATCAGCTGGTTTAAGGCAGTAAATACTAGACAAAGATCTCTGTGATGGAGTTTTCTGTCATGAACAGGATCTTTTTGGGTTTCGGTTATGTCAAGAG
This sequence comes from Ara ararauna, assembly GCA_028858755.1. NCBI lineage: Eukaryota > Metazoa > Chordata > Aves > Psittaciformes > Psittacidae > Ara > Ara ararauna. The sequence goes on along the minus strand of CM054376.1, from coordinate 57,905,794 downwards.
AAAGGCCATACCCAGAGCAAGAAACCTGAGGGGCTTGTTATCTTTCCACTTTCTGTGCATTGCTGGTCGCTTGGATAAAGTGCAGCTTTCAAGTCTTTCAGCTGTAATTGGCATACTTGTGAACACTAAAGTTGTTCTAATTCCCCCTCTCACTTCCATCTTGAAACATGTTCACTGAAGGGGAAATAAGAACCCGAATCAAAAGAGGAGGCATACAGAACAAAGGCATAAAAAATACATACTGTAAGTAAATGTAAGATGTGATTTGGGGGGCTAATGATAAAGCTTATGTATGTAAAATAGAAAAAACCTAATTGTAGTTATAACTGCTACAACTGTAAATGTTTTTAGACTTCAATAATTTAAAGCCAGATTTCCTAGCACTGAGTAGGAAACCCCCAGTTGAGTGATTTCACTGAATGTGTTTTGGAGAAGTAGAGATTTGGAAACAGACTTGAGAAAATAGTAACAGACATAAAATAAATATTCTTCTTCATTGTGTAATATTAATGGTTTCCAAAGGAGTTTCTTTAACATCAGAACATATTTTTAAAAACAAGTTGGGTTTTTTTTTTTTGGTCTTTTTTTTTTGGGGTGTGGGGGTGTGTGTGGGGGGTGTTTTTTGTTTGTTTTTTTGGGTTTTTTTTGGGGTTTTGTTTGTTTGTTTGTTTTTTGGGTTTTCTTTTCTTTTTTTTTTTTTTTGCTTGGCTGAAGAATTAAACTGAAACCCAGGAATCTTTAGAGGTTGGGTGTTGTTGTTCGTGAACAGAAAATGACAGTTCGATATTTAGATATTGTTTACAAAGTAAAACACCTTCATATCAACAAGGAGCATGCCAAGGAGAATAAAAATCATGCTCACTGAAACTGCAGTGTGTAGCTCTGTATAATATCAACTGGAAGAGATCTGGTTTGCACATTTGTGGCAAATCTCTTCCATAGGTACAAAACAACTTGCTTCTGTCATCAGGGGGTTAAAGAAACAGCTGTCTTACTGTTCTGTTAAGAGAACTTTTATCCATTCTTAGTTGTTCACGGAAATATATGCTAGGAAAGAGATTATTCACAGTTGTCCAATACTGCTGTTACATTTGTTTTTTTTAAAAAATTGACAACTTTTTTACTCTGTTCATCCAGTGTTAAGAAAATATGGAACTTCAGATGTCATCTTGTCATCTCATTTGTCTCTCCTCTCTTGCTGAGCAATTTTTTATTCATAGGTAGACTTGTGAAATCATTTGACTGAAAGAAATGGGTCATTCTGTAGACTAATGCAATCGTCAACCTAGAGAAAACGTTCTTGTCATGTATGTCTTGACTAAATGCTTTAGTCTGCAGTGTTTTACTCATTTTAGATGTTTTTAGATTTAGGTCTCAATGCGGACCCTGACTAAAGGATGTTTGTGGAGAGTGCTGTCTGTCATTTTGGAAATACCTTCAGTTGCAGTAACTGAGATGTAACGATTCACTATAGCAAAAACTATTCTCCACAGCAGCATTTGACAGTTGGTATCATTGCAGAACTTTAGGAGAATAGTTTTTTAGTAATTTATGGCTGTCCTTTACTACACTGATGGCCATTTCTGGTTAAAAAAAAATTTGAAAAAAATTCTTTCAGCTATAGGGCTCCAGATTCTCAGGAGCAGTTTCTTACAGGAAGAGAAGATTCAAGGTCAATTATACCTACCTAATAAGTTAGAAAAACAGATTACAATGTTGTAATGAGCTGATAAATGAGCTCGTTTCAAGTATATCATTTTTAAGTGTGGTTATTAGTTTGATGCTAGGGCCAATTGAGTCAACGGATGTGGGGAAGGTGAGAGAGTGGATACTGAACTGAATGAGGCCATTAGCTATTGGACTTACTCAAATAGAGCTATGAAGGATTTTTTTGTTTTGCCACCAATATTTCATTTTAGAAAAGTGTTCCTGGCCTAGCTGTTACAACAAGGGCAGTATAGCTTTGTGCACACATAAGCTTTGGTTGAACTGAGAAAATAAGGACTTATAAGAGATTTTATAATCATGAATTACTCATTTAAAAGATTCTCTATTATAAGAATTTTTATTACTGTCTGGTTTTTTGTCATAAGACCTGAACTTAAGTATATTTTACACTAAGAATTGTTCATGAATTTTAGCAGGTAAGATTAGATTTCACTGTCTCTTTAGTTTTAATTAGAAATAATAAACTTGCAACTATATACCAATCAGAAAAGTAACTGAGTTAAAAGCTTGAAATGAAAGCCAGTTTGAGAGCATACACAATTCTTCACTCTATTTTGTTTCTTACACTAGCTGAACTGGCCTGTTATGTGGATACAAGTTAATGTTTCTTGTTTTGATAGCTTGAATGTGGTTTTACTGATGCAAGTAAACAGTGATGCTGGTCCCCTACAGAAACAAGCAAGAACAAAACACAAAACAAACCAACAACCATCAGCAAAAAAAAAGCCAAAATCCTCCAGTGGCCCTCTCTGTAACACTTAGTTTTTCCTGGTGAAAGAGGTGTGATAGTGACAAACAGGGTGGCTTCAGTGCTGAAAGAGTACCAAGGAAAGCTTTCTGGGCTGTTCCAAGCATCAGCCTGAGTTCTCTTCAGTTGGACAGGTTTGGTGGGAGTGAGCAGGCTGTCTGGCACATCTGCCATATCTGACATCTTGCTGGCTGCAAGGCTCGTATGACAGCAGACCCTTTCTTCCTGGGGCTACTTTTGCAGGTGGTAGGAGGGTTTGTCTTTCAAGTCCCTGTCCTGTGCTGGCAGTTCTTGTGTCCACAAGAGGAAGATGAAAAATACAGTCCATGCTTTATGGAAGATGAGTCTAATTTTTTGTTCTTCTCTCTTTTTGCCCACTGCTCACCAAGGTGTCTAGACCTAATCCAGAGTTCAATGAGCTGTAATTGGAAGGAGCTTCTTAGTCTGGCTGTCCTTTCCCCAACCCTTTTTGAAGTGTTTGGAACTAGATGATCTTAAGGTCCTTTCCAACCCTAACTATTCTATGATTCTATGGTCTCTGGCAAAATCTTTATATCAGCAAGTGTCAGCAGACAACTGTTGAGGCCAGCCTGTTCTAGATACTCATGGGGATCCACTCTCTAGCTGACTTGCTTACTTTATCCTGACCATAGATATTTGAGAAATTAACACCTTGTTTAAAGAAAAGCAGTCAGCACATCTCTACTCAGTGGCAATTGTATCTGAAGGTCTATGCTTTTCTGCAATCATTCAGACCTACACAGTGTCAAATAATTTGTATAATGCGACTTCTAGCTTTTTGAGACAACAGGTTGATTATTTCCAGAACCCAGATGACAGACGATCTCATCTGTAGACTTTTTCAGTACATTCCCTTTGCAATGTATAAATGGTACAAAAAGAAATTACAGTAATCACTAAACTACCCTTTCTCTCTGAAAAGAAGGGTTAGAGCAATTGTATATGGGGAAAGTATAGGGAAGTAAAAAGCAATGGGAGATTAAGAGCAAAAGATATGGAGCAATGTTCTGTTAAAAAGCCTTTCAGGGATTTTCGGTGTGGGTGGAAGGCAATGAATGCACAGGTACTTCCCTGCAATTTAACTTGTGACAAAACTGGTGGAAAATAATCAGGAACCTGCAGTTTTTTTCTTTATATCAGTTTTGGCAGTATAGTTAACAGTTACCCCCAGTGTTGTGACAACTTCAGACACTGAAGTAGCACATCTGACAAAAGATTAGTGTTGAATGACAGTCCTCAATGATCAGAAATGAATGTAAAGATTGAATAAAAGATATCTGTAGTTTGAGAGATCTGCTCTTGTCAGAGAAATACTCTATATATGCATCTTTTGAAATTGCATTCATAACTTATTCACTGCATTTGCTTAATGTATGTTGTAGAATCATAGAATCATAGAATAGTTAGGGTTGGAAAGGACCTTAAGATCATCAATTTAACCTTCTTAAAATCTTCTTTTTAAATTACTCTCAACATATATCTTGATGTTCCAGTTAGTCCTTGACTGGATACATGAACTTTTCTCTGCCTAGTCATTGTAATATAGAGGAAAATGTAAAAATATACTGAAATATTAAAGATGATAACCCTCTGGAAAACAGCAAAAAGTTGTCATGTTCTACATCTGGAATGACCTGTATGTATGTGGAACGTAATATAAAACAAAGCTATACAGAACTTTCCACCACAACCAAGCCAAACAACCCATAACATAAAAACTGTATGAATTCATTATGAGGTGTTAAAATGATAGAAAGGGTTTATGGAACAAAACTGTGGGAAAACAAGTTAAGTATAAAAAAGTTGTAAAAGCTTGAATGTCTGCTTCAGCCTAATTTGCTTTCAGCTTCAGTGACTGAGCTATCATTTCTAACTTAATGGAATGACATAAGAAAGGAAGAGGATTATGAATACAAGTTGAAAATCTCTTTTTATTAAAGACATTGCCTTGTGAAGCAGTAACTGTATTTATCATGCTTTCTGTTTAGAAATATTATGTGGGTGCTGAAAGGCACTGAATTCAGTTTTTGCAGGAACAGACTTGACTCGCCTTCCAATTAGGCTGAGTTGTGGCTATTGTGAAAAGGGAAAATTGGCAAAAATCAATTTCCAATCGGTAATTCTTTATTTTTTTTTAACATACCAGTATTTCCTTGACAGTTGTTATTTTGTAAAGAAGCAACTTGTTGATGTAATCAGCATTTGTTGTTTCTTTTAGTTGACTCGATTTGTCAACAACTGTACTATGTGAATTTGGCATGGTATTTGTGATTCTTCTTTATTCATGTTCTTCAAAAAGTGAGCAGGGAAAGACATGCAGATCAGTTTTGACTTTTTTGTTCCATGTCACGGGAGAGAATTTACACTGGAAACATTTTGAGTATTTTCTCTTTTTTTTTAATGGTAATTTAGTTAGCATTTAATATTCTCATTGCATTAGAAACTGAAAGACAATAATGAAATGTAATGTGACAACTTAATGAGGCAGTATCCACTTAACTTCACCTGCTAATCATTCCTTTCTCCATAAAAACTTTGGTAAATCTCAGACTTAATTTGGTTTTTTGCCAAAAGGCTTTACCCACGTGTTCATTCAGCTGGTAACAATTGCCTCAAAATATGAGGAAAAAAAAAAGAATTAAGTCTTATTATGCTATGTGCTAATAAAGATTTTTAGCAAAACTGCTTGGCAGAAGTCTTTGATTTTTTTTTTTTTCCCTTTCTTTTCTTTCTTGAAGATAGTAACAGGAATTAATGAATTAATTCTTTTTATTACCTTTGAGGTAGACTTCTATGGATACTGATCCTGGACTCAGATTTTTTCTTTTACTAGGTTATGTAGTCAAAAGCCTGTAAAATAAAATTTGTGGTTCCTAAATTACAGAATTAATCTCTGCTCTGCAAAAGAAAAACAATTAATTCTCAAGTGTGTTCATGTTATCAATCTTGGTACTCTAGCTATTGATAAAGCATGAGGTTTGTATTTGGTTCCCAAATAGATACTTAATACTTACTTGGAATATAACACACACTGTAGGCAGCAAACAAAGCATATGTTGCTATACCTTTCTTGCACAATATGACTTCTGCAATGTCTGGAGGTGATTAAGAATATGGAAAACAAGCTTTCAGGAATATGACCACATCTGCCTTTCTAACCAAATTCTCCTATGGGGTTTGAAATTCCAGTGCTCTGAGCTCCTTAGAAACCCGTTCAGTAACTGAAGGATTTTTCAGAACAATATTTAATGGGTTGTGTTAAAAAAAAAAAAAAAAAAAAAAAAAAAAAGTCATATATTGTGGCAAAATAGAAGGGAAATTGCTCCTCAGTCATCAGCTGCAGGAATATTTCATGCTTTCTCCCTCAATGAAATGACTGGTGATGTAGTTTTCCTTTAAGCATATATACCTGGTTGATCTTTATTTATTTATTTGTCTTTATTTTAATTTCTTTTTTAAAGGTCTATGATTAAATAATTTCTTAAGTCCAAGTTATCTTCATTTGTCCACTGTAATTTAATCTGTGACAATTAGATCAAGAGGAAGGTTAACTTCTGACATGAAACAGTGTACAGTGATTAAATAATACTGTGGGTTCCTTCTTCATCTGTTTTGAAGTATGTGTGCAAACCAAAAGTCAAGTTCTGATTTAACTTAGGGTTTCTATTTTCTTGTAGTCATAAGAGCTGTATGGATCTATGTGCTGCAAATAAAAGCAATTTATATCACATTTGATCTGAGTGATCAGATACTCTTTTGGTGCAATAGCTGTTCATAGAGAGTAGCCCTTGTTTTTCACGAGTCTATGAGCACTGATGGCTCTGCCATGGAAGGGCAATGTTCTGCAGTGTCACAAAGTTGGCAGCCAAGTTCCAACATGGAGTTCTGCTGTTCTCCATCATTTTCTCTTATTAATATTATCTAGATTTCTTTTGAGGTTTCAGTGAAAATAAGGTAGCCAAATTAGCTTGCATCAGAAAATGCAATAAGGGAATTGCCCTTTGAAATACTGTGGATTGTCTGTGTGGAGCCAGCTGTAGCATTTCTCTAAGTAGAAGAGCACATTGTCCCTTGTAGAATACCTTACAGGTACCGTGGGCAAGAGATCAGTGTATAACTTCTGTGATTCTTCTGAGTGCCAAGGTACTGGGAGAAATTGAAGACTGAACTAATTTTTCTTGGGGTGGAGTTTAATGTTATTAACATTAAATGGATTGTTTTGAATTAATTTTCTTGTACTGGTGTATAAAGAAGAGTCACGTAAAACTACATCTGGCAAACTTATTACAAGGGCCGGGATGTGCCCTCTTTACACTCTTCTTCAATATGACTGAGACTTGAGCTTCTGAGATCGTATTATTGGTCTTTGATAATAGTGCTTCTGAAGCATATTTAAAAGAAACTAATGCATATTTTAATAGTATAAAAGGAATTGGGTTTATGTTATTTATTTAAAAAAATTCTTCTAATTCCAGCATTGATTTTTTTTTTTTAGTAAGGTGAGACAGTGCTGGAGGTTACGAATTTCTCACTGTGGAGAGAAAAAAAAAACAACCCTCCATCAGTAGCACAGTCAGTTTAATGTGAATGCAGGGAAGGCCCAGGAAGAGCAGAAAGAGACAGCCAGATGTCAGCTTGATGAGGAAAATTTTGTCTATTTCTGTTCAGGCTATGAGGTGTTTCATGAGAGGATAATAAACATGTTGAATGAATTACTGGGAAGCTATTTTGAAGCTAAAAAATAAATGTATTATTTCTAGAGAAAGGCAGTATTGAGGGATATTGTGAGAAAACAGGATGGCTGCATTAACACCGTCCCAAAATAAGGAGGTATTCAGGGCCAGGTGGCCTTTTATTCCTAATATTTCTGGGGTTTTTTTACTTTTTTCTTGAATTTTTTTGTTCTGAAAAATTCATCTCCAGCCTGGTGCTAGGGGAATAAAATTAAAATAAGTGTTGTAGTGGTAATGTTTTGGTAAAAACTGTATTGCTATGGACAATAGAGTAGAGACCATCTTACTACTAGTCAACATTTTTGAGGTCTGTGAGGATGTCATGAGCTGTGATATTAGGCTGATTCCTAGTCAAAATATGAGTTTCAAAATCAGCAAGTTAATGACGCTAAGGTTATTGTCTTTAGGCTACTGAAAGGAATTGCCCTTCACAAAAAAGTACTCTTCCAAATTAGTCTGAGTGGTATGGGGAAGGTTGTGCTGTATGGATGGCTAACAAGAATGCTAAATATGGTGATTGATTTATTACTCAAGGAGACAGTAGGGGAACATTTTAAAAAGCTGTAGTTAGAGGCTCTGTATTATTTTGGTCCATTTCAAAGGTTGCCTGTTTACATATTCCACATCTTTCTTTTGACACCTTTATATATCAAGCTATTTTGATCTAGCTCTACTCTGTTGAATAGAATTAGAAATAAATTACAATTTACTCCTGAGGTCTTCCAAGGCTTTATTCTAATTGTACGTGCAAGGACGAGGGGTAACGGGTTTAAACTTAAACAGGGGAAGTTTAGACTGGATATGAGGAAAAAATTCTTTACTGTAAGGGTGGTGAGGCACTGGAATGGGTTACCCAGGGAAGTTGTGAATGCTCCATAGCTGGCGGTGTTCAAGGCTGGATTGGACATAGCCTTGGGTGACATGGTTTAGTGGGAAGTGTCCCTGCCCCTGGCAGGGGGGTTGGAACTAGATGATCTTCAGGTCCTTTCCAACCCTAACTATTCTGTGATTCTATGATTCTTATAAATGTCTTGTAGTGCAAGTGAGACAAATGAAATATTATCTTTTCCTGCCTGGGGACCATCTTTTCATGGCTCTGTATATTTTCTGAATTTGAACAGAATTGTAGGGGACTTTGCTTGGTATTAAGCCCTCACAGCCCTGTGCTCACTGCAGAATCAAGGAACTGATTTAGCAGTAACTTAAAAAACTTCTTCACATCAAGTGTTATAACTGCACAGCAGATGGAATTTAAACATTTTGTACTGTGGTTCTCAGATAAAAATTGTAAAAAAACCCCCAAAACAGCACTATTTTGTGTATTATATTATATATATAATATATTATATATATTACCTAGCGCAAGGGTAATTAAAATCTGAGCAGTTCACTATTCAGTGTCCCCAGTTGTATTTTGTTTTCTACTAGGAGTTCCTCTTGAATTGCAGTATTTGCAGGCAGAGCCTTTGCTCACAAATTAAATCACCCCATAGTAGACACTTATATACATGTCTGACTGTTCTTTTATAATTAAAAGTGTGAAATAAAAGCCTTACTACAAATAAATACACTTGCTATGCATTGCAAAATCAGGAAATTTATCTTTGTGCTTAAGAATGAGCATGTAGTAAAAGATCTCGTTGTGTGTTTTGAAGAAGAGAGAAAAAACTTTAGGTTCATGTGGACTACTCTATCTGGCCTCTTCGCCTGTCTGTTCCTTCCTTCTATCTCTTGCTCTCCACGGGCTTTGCACAGTTGCTTTCCTTGCATGTAATCTGGCCCTTGAGCATTATTATTTTAAATTATTCTTCACTTACACAAGCCATAATCTGGAATTCCACTTCCATCTGTTTTAGATCAAGAATGGGAGATAGCAATAACTTCTGACAATTCAATGGTGATTGTGCAAGATCTGAAAACAGAGCTTGGTGGTACTGAAAAAAAGCCAGCACCTCACTGCTTTGTGAGCTGAAGCATCTAATTGTAACTAGAAGGAGAAAGTAAGTTAGGTATCAGATTGTGTTTAATAGTTTTTCTGTTGGTGCTAAAGCAGTAAAAAAAAGATATTGTCTCACACCATGATAGGAATAGTCTTTGGAGTTTGCTGATGAAAGTAAAGAGGATTTGGGCCAAAAAATGTCCCTAGGAGGAGTTAATAATTTGTGTCTGTTTGGAAAAGCGATTCAGAAAAACTTTGTTAATTGTTTGGATGCAGTTCACAGTGGATTTCAATGTATCAGCATTTTAAGCCATTATTAACTTTCCATAATTGATAAAGCACTCCAAACCTCCTAATGAAATTGTTTATTTACTATAGATTGCCTGTAGCCTACTGAGATTATTTATCCAGCCCATGATGACTTCATCTCTGGGGATGCTGCAAGGTGCACAATGTGTTAATGTGCAGTAGAGGGCCAAATTCCCTCTCTTTCCCCTTGAGGAGATGGCAGATGGGAGGAGGTTATCACAGGTCCAGCTGATTCACCTCTCAGCTCACTACAGTGGGAGCCTGAGGTGCCTGTGGGATGGTGAGTCTGTAGGAGAGAGCAGGTGGAGGGCAAGAACAGCTGGTTGCTGCCATGCCTGCTCAGTGAGCGGGGCTCTGATCTGCCACTCTGAAGTAGTGTGGTTTCACAGTGTGTGCATATGAGGCAACTGCTGAAGTGGGCACAGGCATGGCAGCCCTTGACAGCTAGCAGTGCTGCTTGGCTTTGCCCAGCAGAAAGATTGGATACTGATCAATTGCAGTGCCTCCAAAATGTGACGACCTTGTGAATCTCAATGGCAGTACTGCACAGATCCACAAATTTCTGTGGACGAACAAACAACAAATTATCATGACAGACTTTTATCCTGTGTTATGGCAAATGAGATCAAAGTTGGTGAATTCTAGAAATCTGTGTTCTGTTTTAAGGAGATTTCTAAAAGCAATTATGATTTTTTGCTATCTGATTTGTTCATGGGTGGTTTAAACCAAGCAGTTTTATTTAGGTTGTTTTTTTGCCTATGTTGATGGATCAGAATCCATGGAATGGGTCAGATTTTACCACAGAACATGTCTGATTTGTCTATGCTGTAGAAACGTTTTCTCTGACTAGTGATATGTTTTTTTTGAGGGCCTGCATCTGTATCTTTGTCTAAACCAACACTATATGCTCATCATTACTAGTCACAAGACTAATGCACTTTGAGCATTTTGTGAAGGCTGAAAATGTAAAATACAGACTTTCAGGAGGCAAAGGTCTAGATATGAGTGTGTCTTCATGCTGTGTGTTCAGGAGAGCATCACACCTAATAGCAGGCAAGCAAGTGCAACTCCAAAGGAAGGTGTAGGTCTCTATTAGCATTTACGGATCTTGGAGCAAAACACAAGGTAACTGCCCTCCAGGAGAACTTCTTTCCTCATCCTCCCTCTACCTTTGTAATGGTTTAAGTACAAAATATCAGCTATATAAAGGCTTGTTCTTGGAAGAAGGCAGAGGTTGAGATTGTGTCTAGTTATTAGTGCTGCTGTGGAAGTGCAAAAGGCTTGTAAGCTCCTATTCTGGTAAGCACCTGAGCAAGTAACAGTCACAACCTATCCTTAATATATTTATCAATTTTATTTTTTTTTCCCCTGGAAAATGAGCCAGGTGGCTTGATTCCCAGTCTTTTGGCTTTGATCACTAAACTATATGCTTTTTCCGACATGTGAGTCTGAGTATCCTGTCTACGATAGGCCAGCCAAATGGATCAATGAAGCTGTGTGTTTTCTTAAAGCCTCTGTTAAATTCTGGAATAAAACACAGCTTAGTTTAAATTGAGGAAAAAAAATACATTTCTCTTTTACAGAGAGGAATGGAATTGGTTGAGTACTTGTTTTGCTTCCAAAACCACTCCTGCTGTTTTTGCTACTTTCATATGGAACTTCCTGAATTTCTCTCTCACTATACATACAACATAATATATCAGCATGGTATTGAAATGTGGCTAGAATATTATCTTTACTGAAGACTAGCATGACTGTTTCATGAAATCATTGTAATACACTAGCTTTGTATAAAAAGCTTGTTCTGTTATTTAATGGGTTTATATGCAGCAATAAAATATTGCATCTCTCTGTCTAGACATCAAAATATTGAATTTGGACATCTCATGCTGACAATGACATTTTAGAATGAGCTCAACATTTTCTAACCAATAAGTCTTTCTGTTAGGTTTACATTTCCCAGCCAGGGCATATGAGTCTTTGAGCTAAAAGTGAAACTGTTTTCTACTGCTAACCTACCTATATACATACTTGCCTGCCCGCCTATCTACCTACCTTCCCCCCAAAAGGAAAAATATTATCAGCGGAGCGGCTGTTACATAATACCCGGTAGACAAAATACTAGGTGGGGGGAGGATGGAACACATGACACAACACATTGTTCAGTAATCTGACTTGTTCATTTGCCAAATAGTGATTTCCATGAAAAAACTTGTTGGCATAAGGAGCTTGATGCATCATGTCATCTTATCTCTGTCTCTCCCTCCCTGCACATATTAAATTTCTTACACACAGGTGAAGTGATCTGAGTGAGATTAGCCCTTGTTCCAAGTTTGTTAAACAAAGAAGTGGAAACAACAGGAGTGCTTTCAAGTGATGGCAGTGATGGCAATGATGGCTGGTGTAAATTTGGCATCAAAGCTAGCCTCATACTAAAAAATATTTAATTATTATTCTGAAAGAAAGAGAAAAGAAAAAGAATACCTCTTCTGGCATGCCCAAGGTAATTAAATTAGATTCAAGCACATTCTAATGTTTGCATATTAGAAAACATTTCACTAGCTTAGAACACAGCAGGTGGTTTACCCATGTCTTCTCAGTTATTACCTTTGGAAATGTGGGCTTTGACAATATATCTTGTGAGAACAGCACTGACAAAAGCAAATACGTTTCAGCAGCTAAGTCTTTTACAATTGTGGGCATCCAAATGCCCTTTTTATTTCCCCGTATTAAACTATCAGCAACCAAATGCCCCTTTCTCTGTGGACAGACATACTCAATTGCTTGGGTCTTGCAACGCAAGTGTCAGCTTTAAGCAATGTAGCAGCAGTGCATCTGCTTAAATAAAAACAGTACGCTATAAATCCGGGAAGTTTTTCAGGAAGCACATGGTTTTGATGAAGGACTATAAATTACTGTCTGGAGCTATGAAGGCCCTTGCATACACTCTGCCATAGAGTGATGTAGTAGGACTGCATAGAAGAGATCTTTGGAAAAGCGATAGACCATCTGTCCCTCTGTGGATATTGTTTCCTCAATGTTTCAAATGAACTTCACTTACTGTTTTGAGAACGGCATTTCTTATTTACTTAGGATAATATAATATTGATTTAGGAAGTTCACATGCCAGCAGTATCCCTGTGATCAGGAATAGCTCCGTGCTGTGAAATATTACTGCTGTTGTGGTGAATTCCTGTGCAGAACTGTCAATAATAGAATAGCAATAAATAGCTTATATGAAGCTTAAGAACATTTAGAAAGGAGGTGACACCTCATCAATAAGTTTCTTTTTTTTTTTTTTCCCTTATGTATTGCTTAAAGTAAAATGAGAGTATTTCTAATTGAAGTCATTAGAAGTGGAAAACAAGTGCTTGTCCTCAGGAAACAAACCAGCTGAGAGACTTTTGAAGGGAAATGTAAACCTTGTTTGTACCTTGACCTCTTCCCTTACCACACAGCAATCCCCATGTCCATCATATTTACCCATCAGCCACTCTAACCCTCAAGATCTGACACAAATTTTTGTATTTTCTTTCTTGGTGTTAAGACCTTATGGGGCATGAGCTACAGGTTGGGCAGAGAAGAGATTCACAGCAGCCCTGCAGAGAAGGACTTGGGGGTGTTGGTCAATGAAAAAATGAGCATGAGCCGGCAGTGTGCGCTCGCAGCCCAGAAGGCCAACCGTATCCTGGGCTGCATCAAAAGGAGTGTGACCAGCAGGTCGAGGGAGGTGATCCTGACTCTCTACTCTGCTCTTGTGAGACCTCACTTGGAGTACTGTGTGCAGTTTGGGTGTCCTCAACATAAAAAGGACATGGAACTGTTGGAACAAGTCCAAAGAAGGGCCATGAGGATGATCAGGGGACTGGAGCACTTCCCGTATGAAGATAGGCTGAGAAAGTTGGGACTGTTCAGTCTGGAGAAGAGAAGGCTGCATGGAGACCTCATAGCAGCCTTCCAGTATCTGCAGGGGGCCTATAGGGATGCTGGGGAGAGACTCTTAATGAGAAACTGTAGTGATAGGACAAGGGGTAACGGGTTCAAACTTAAACAGGGGAAGTTTAGGCTGGATATGAGGAAGAAATTCTTTACTGTAAGGGTGGTGAGGCACTGGAATGGGTTGCCCAGGGAAGTTGTGAATGCTCCATGGCTGGCAGTGTTCAAGGCTGGGTTGGACATAGCCTTGGGTGTCATGGTTTAGTGGGAGGTGTCCCTGCCCCTGGCAGGGGGGTTGGAACTATATGATCTTAAGGTCCTTTCCTACCCAAACTATTCTATTATTCTATGATCTCTTCTTAGGCAATACTTTAGCTTCTTTCAGTAGGGAATCATCCACTACTAGTTTGCTGGATGCCCTTTCTCAGGAAGCGGGAGCAGTGTTGAATCCCACATTTCCATCTTGATCTGCTCAGAGCTCTGTCAAGCTCAAAAACCTCTGTTTCATGTGGTGCTTACCTTGAGCACAGGTTCTTTTCTTAATCAGGTCAAAAGTTTAGTATTGTTAACCTTAAAGTAATTAATGCTTTCTTTTTCTAGAGATTACTTTGTGTGAACAGCTTTGAGTTTTTTTTTATACCTCCTGCAATGTTTGTTTGCTTGTTTTTATGAGCATTTACCTAAAACAAAATTGCTTCAGACGTTCTCACCAAGTTATGAATAGATAAAATCTGCAGAATTAAAATATTAGAATTAAATATTCTAGAATCAAAATATTGGCTGTTTTACCATTTTACCTGATTCTCTACATAGAACCAATATAAACCAAACTGAGTAGCATTTATTTTTTTATTCATTCCCTGAAAGGGCTTGATTTGTGAAAGATCTCTCAACAATTTTAAGTTAGTTCTTGGTTTTGCCTAGTTTGTTCACCTGACCCTGTAGGTGATCCACCAAATTATTCTTGTTTTTGAAGTGAGTTAATACTTCAAAGCTTGTTTTCCCTTGTGGCTTACTGGAAAATGAAATATCACAATATGCATTCTGAGTAAGAAATAATATTTCTGTCTGACTAATCTCTGAGCTCTCAAAGCTTTTCAAACAGATGGCAATGAGACGTATTGCCAAAACTCATGCATTAATGCTGTGTAATGTAAATTATTTAATTGAACTTTAGCAACTTGCTAACCAAACTGTGAACCTTACATCATGCACTAGGTACATGTATGGATTAAGATAAGCTCTCCTGTAAGGAGTAAGAAATGGAGAAGGATTCCCATACATGTAGACGGAAAAAATATACTGCTAAAATAGTTTATAAACCAGGCAATCAGTTGCTGGTAGCATACCACATAAAGATCATGGAAATGAGGCATACTGAATGTAAGTGTTCTAACCTCGGACAAACTGCTTACTGGATGAGGGAAAGGCTGTGGATGTTGTTTACCTGGACTTTATTAAAGACTTTGACACCCTTTCCACAGCATTCTCCTGGAGAAACGGGCTGCTCGTGGGTTGGATGCATGCACTGTTTGATAGGTAAAAAACTGGCTGGATATCTAGGCCTAAAGAATTTTGGTGAATGGAGTTAAATCCATTTGGCAGCCAAGCACAAATGGTGTTCCCAAGAGCTCAGTACTAGGACCAGTTAAGTTTAATCTTTTTATCAGTGATCTGGAGGAGGGAATCAAGTTTATCCTCAGCATGTTTGCAGCTGACACCGAGTTGGGTGGGAGTGTTGATCTGCTGAAGGGTAGAAAGGCTCTACAGAGATATCTAGACAGGCTGGATCGATAGGCTGAAGCAAATTCTATCAGGTTCAACAAGGCAAAGTGCCAGGTCCTGCACTTGGGTAACAGCAACCCCATGTGATGCTCCAGGCTTCGGGAAGAGTGGCTGGAAAGCTGCTTGGCAGAAAAAAACCTGGGGATGTTGATCGACAGCCAGCTGAATATGAGGCAGCTTGTGCCTAGGCAGCCAAGCATCTCAATAGCATTGTGGCTTGTATCAGAACTGGAAGCCACCAGGACTAGGAATGCAATTGTCCACCTGTACTTGGCCCTGGTGAGACTGCATCTCAAATACTATGTTCCATTTTGGGTCCCTCACTGAGAGATATTGAGATGCTGAAACAGGTTCAGAAAAGGGCAACAATCCTAAAGGTCTTTTCCAACCTAAATGAGTCTAGATTCTAACTTGGCATAATCTCAATAGGGACCTATTTTTTCTCAGTATCTTTAAATGAAGTATGGTGTTTGCTGGTTTATATTTATGTGTTAAGCAGTTATCAGGGCAAGAAGAATATATTACTGTAAGGGGGGATAGTGGTTATTGGCTTGTTACATAACTGAACCTGCAGTAACTACAATTAACTATTCAGAAAAAGTTGTGAATATAACTTATGCCTCTGTGTATGGCAAACTACAGTTTTTATGCACAGAGTGAACAGTTGCTGGATTGAATCTTGAGCTTGTTAACTGAACAGTTTTGTTGAAATAGCTGTTTCTTTACTTCTTGACAGGTAAAGTAATAAAATATGAAAACATGAAAAGTGAATCCTGCTATGAAGTATAAATAAAAGGAGAATTGGAGCTGGACTTCTTATAACCTTTGGATAATTGCTTGCAAAACCAGAAAAGCTTTTCATTCATATTACTCAGTGAAGACTAATGTCGCAAACATCTATCCTTTATAGGAGTATGGTATTGGATGTTGCAGACTGCCTTTGCACAGAGCTGTAATTTACTCTGAAAATTTTTCTGTTGCTGCAGTGCTTTGATTCTAGATGTACTGTCGTGCCTTCTTTTCTTCCAGCGATGTAACCTAATAACGTTTTCAGCTCAATACCCAGCTTCAGCTATCCTAGCTGATAACTCGAAGCCTGGAGTGATAAAGGAGGAAAAAAGTAATAGCAATCATGGTGTTGACACAAAATAAATAAAAGACACAGTTTTCTAGAAAATGTAATAGCAATAGCAAGAGGATTAGAAAACAGTGGGACATCCAGCCTGCAGACCTACTCCGAGAGTTTTTCTCCTAAAACTACTTGGAGAGACGAGTACTTGTTTTCAGCCGTGTTTGTGAGGCTTTTTTATGAATGCCTAAAATGCCATTATGGAAGAAATTAACCTGCAGACATAAATAGTCTATGAAATAAAGAATAAAACGAGGGTTCAAAAAGGTACTTGTGATAATCACTTGGATACAAGTCAGGCTATGTCTAAAGCTATATAAATTTTTCTTTACAGTGAGAAATAACTTATTTTTATTTCTTTTGTCATTGACTGAAGGATATTTATATCTTACAAAGTATTTTAAAGATAAACAGATGTTGAATGATGTAAGAAAAGATTTTTCAAAAATTCACCTGTAATGTAATCTTCTGCTGTAGGATGAAAAAGGATAAAATTTAGGTTCCACCAGACTCTTTAACCGTGCAGTTTTGTTCTATCAGAATCGTGTTAGATACAGGTATTTAGAAGCATAAAATACGTATACGCTCATTAGCCTTTTTGTCAAAATTCCTCTTTAGCTAGTGGGTCTAACAAACCTGCTACAGAGATTCTAAGAATTGAGTATTAAAATGCAAATATTTGCTAAAAAATATTTTTAATTACTTGGTGTTTCTCTGTAATGTTGCTTTCAAGAAATGGTGAATCCATTTCCAGCATCATAATTGGCAGCTTGGAGATTATGACATATACAGCGCTGAAGTTAAACTGGGTTTCATAGAGGAATGAGTCTGATGTTTTAGTAAGTCTCCAAGAACATATGCATGGCTACAATTGGATGCTGTCACAGAACAGGTAGGAAGGTCTGTTGTCCTTGGACCAAAAAAAGTGACTTGAAATACAGAGTGCATTTTGTTGCTTAGCATACATCACCTTCTTCCACCTTGTCGCTTGTTTTGTGGGTTGTTTTTGTGCATGTGTATGTTTTCTTTAGTTTAGCCACTGCTGCTGTAAATCATTCCTTACAGAGGAAGAGGAGGGAGAAAGTAAGTTGACTGGGGTCAGAAACAGTTCTTGTTAAATGAAATATAAAGCAGTGCCTCTGGGGAAATTTCTTACGTTGTTGTGAAGATTCTAGAACTCATCATGGTTCCCAAAATAGCTCTACTGTGAGACCGCAAGGTATCTGTTTGTTTTGTGGGCTAAGTGCCAGGTTATTTCCACACAAAAATACATTTGAAGAATAACTTCACAGGCTTTCTTTGCCCTTACAGGACATTCTGTGTAAGAATGCAATCTGCTTTCTCTCCATGTTCATTAAAAACACTTTTGATTGGCAGTCAAATTGTTTGCAGAATTTAGTGGAAATTATTTCCTTTTCATAGAAAGAAATGAACACGTATTATTCATAAAGGGCAAGCCCATTCAGGTACAGACTGAGCCATCACTGTCCACAAATTAGATTGCCACCTTTTTTCCGATGACACTTTGGGCATTCTTCCCACTCTGTGGTGGGGAGACTTGTTAATATGCTGCTGTAAAGGCACCTGACTGCATCTCATTAAAGCTTTGGTTCGACTTTTTAGCTTGGAGGTTGTAGGTAGTCTTTCAGCTGAATCATCTTCAAGTTGTATAAAAACAAGATCATACTTGCTAGTTTGGTTACTTGGCAGTGATCTGAGGGACTGTCTTAACTTCAGGAAGGATAGAAGTTACTCACCAGTAAAGAGCTGGGCATGTAAGTTCCACTTGAGTGAAAAAGAGAAAAAGGTTAATGTGGCCTTGGTCATAGTTTTGAGGGGGTATTTCTGAGTAACAACTGGAAAGTTGTGTATTGTGCAGTTTTGGATTAGACTGTTATACAGTGCTGATTGCAGCTATTTTGCATTTTTCAGTACTAGTCATCTCGGGCATGTTTTTTGAGATTGACCCTTTTTTTAAATACAAATTATCTGTGTAATGACTACAGTGCACTTGGGAAAAAGCAAAATTGCCTATTCTAAGCACTTTTTGTCTGAATTAATGGTTCCCTGTTCTGGTAGCAGTGCACTTTGTTTTTAATCAGATGGGGAAATCTTGTTAGTACTAAAGAAATGTTTGTAATAAATAGAAAAATCTGAAGAGTGTGGAAATCTGTTTCTCAGGAAGGCATCGCCAGGGAACTGCTGTTTGGTGGATCCCTTGCTAACTGTGGAACCATTTCTGAAAGCTTCCCTCCTTCTGGGAACTGTCTGTCATCTGTTCGTAAAGCTTTGAAAGGGAAACTAGTGGAATAAGTGCTGCTTAATTGCCCCAAAGCAAATAAGGAGAAGATCAGGCACTTTATGAAATCCCTTCACATTCCCATTTACAACAGAAGTACCTTTTGTGCAGTGGCCTCCGTCCATACTCTTCATATAATAGTGACTGGTGTTGGATGTAGATTTGGGAAGATTTGTATAGTTATGATAGTGAAAGCTCAAAAAGTTTCAAATGGGGTTCACAGACCCTGTTTCAGCTGTGACAGCCAGTGAATAATGTGGCAGTTGTCAAGGATGCATCTCCCATGTGAATAGAGAGGTTTTTATCATAAACCCACCATATGTTATTTTCTTATACTTCACCTAAAGACTAAGTTTTGTGCCAGTACCTCAACATCTTGTAGCTTTGCTTTTGTCCACTGAGCAGGCTGCTGCTTTTTGCATATTTCATATAATTAGTTTCTAGGAGATGTGCCAGCCTGCGTCTGTGATGAGATAGTAAAAGAAAAAAAGTGATGGAATGACATCAAAATAGTTTCTTTTAAGTAGTGAAAGAAGGCATGAGCTGTGATGATATGATGAAGGGAATGCAATGACAGTTTAACACCTAAATTGGGAATGTGCAGTCCTGCTTTTTAAAAATCTAGCTACTTGTAGATAACCAAGTTCATGTCTCCATAAATGTTTGTTTGAACAAATGTACAGTTTGTTGAACTGTAATGAAGTATAATTCAACTTACTCCATGCAGTCATCAAATCCTTTCATTTCAGCAAATTCTGTGAACCCCCTACCCTCTGGAAAAATCAGAATATGTAGATGCTATCAGTATTAAGATCTTTTGATCACCACATTTGATTTCTGTCTGGAATGGGAAAAGAATTGGGGTCCAGACTATGTGACTCAGAGCTGGAAATTTCATAATGGATTATTAATAACATGAAAATATCTAAAAGCAGTATGGATAGCTGGATTATGCTATTGCTTGGAAAAAAAAAAAAAATCAGGATATATATATTATTTTTTTTTTTTTTGTGAGAAAAAACTACCCCCTCCAGGTATGGCAGTTTTGTTTTTGTGGTATTTTAGAGTAAGCCACCTTCTTATCAAGATTTGCCAAATACGTTTCTATACTACTCCTAATGTGTGTTTAATCTCTTCATATTTTACTCCTGTTTTTTACAGAGACTGACAAATAAGAGGTGTTTTTTGAAGTACAGGAATGTAACAGATATCTAGATTTCTTCTTTGTGAGCTGTTGACAGCCAGGTGAAGAGTCTGTTTCAGAAAGGAATAATCTGGGACATTAGGTTCATCAGTCTATATTTGGGCACCTAAATAAATACCATAGCCTTCAATACCACTGGGTGTTCATTAGCTTTTAGTGATTCTATTAGCAGGTGTTTAGATCTGGGGCTCGTTTCTGATCTAAGACATTCAACAGCAGAGCATTGTCTTTGGAAAGTCTTACTCCACTCACCCTGCATGCCCAGCAGCACACTATTCAAGGTAAATGTTGAAATGTGTCAGACTGTTTGAGACTGTAACTAATTCAACTGCATTAAAGGGCTGGTTTAGCTAAAGAGTTGCCATTTGCAACAAAAGTTGAATGGAGTACTCTGCTACATGTTGTACCTGGGCTGTGAAAAGTTGACTTAGTTGACCCTAAAATAATTTGTGGACTTTAGAATCAAGAGTAGCTGCTTTTAAAATCTCTTCATGTCTTTCTAAGCCTCTCATAAAAATACACTGCAATTGACTGAATTTTCTTTTTTTTTTAAGAAGTGAGAAAATTTTTCCACATATTTGTCAGGGCAGAATAAACTTTCTTTTACTAATATATATGTTAATCCTTATAAAGTATTCTTTAAGAAACACTGTATCAAACATTGGTTTTCAGCTTGGGAAGTTCTGTTCTCTGTCTCCTTCTGCCTTCATCACTCAGTACCTCATACTCAATCCCAAAAAGTCACTCATCAGAGTGCTGTTATTTTTATAAGCTCAGATGATGTTGATTGAGAAAATAAACTTTCAAGTGCAATTTCAATCTAGTCTATTCCTCTGGACATTCAAACTGAAGTGTTAGTATTTGAAATGAAAAGGACAAGGAAAGTATTTCTTCTTAACACTTATGAATATATTACCATTACGGTAACACTTGCAGCAAACTAGAAATGAAGGAAAGTGTTCATTTACATTTCAGTAGTTGAAAGACCTATATTTTAGTGGTTGCCTCATATGCCAGAAATGTACCTTTTAATTTAGTCTAAGTAAACAACATGAGCAGGTTTTTTTCACCACTACTTTTCACTAATTTCTGGTTAAGTCTGGATGATGGACGGGTTCCTACTGGGCTAATCGATACAGAAAATCGCTTACAAAACTAACAAGTAATTATGTGGGGGTAAAATATGGAAGGGAAATAAAGCAAATCTGTTAGTTAGGAAGCCGTTTGAAGATTAAAGTCCCAGATTAAACATTAATGAATAAATTATCAAAGGCTTTATCAAATGGCTAAACCTTGGAAAAAGCTTGACAACACTCCAATGTCTCTTTCCTTGTCTGTCTAGAATGCTCTCTTTATATAAATGCAAAAAGACTTCCTTGTTCAACAGAAATCATTTTGTTTAAAAACATTCTGACTTTCTCCACAAGTGGATTTCTGTCATTTAAAGGTAATTTTTGTTTGTAAGAGCAAACGCTTGGCATGTTTTCAGATGCGAAACACAGGGCTTTTAACATTTTTTGTTATTAACTTTTCCAAAAGCGAATGTGACATTTGTGCATTACATCTGCTTGGTTTTTTTTATGAAGTCATTGAAATACTATTTCCTCTTCCTCCCACACCCCAACCATTTTTTTTTTTTTTTTTTTTTGGTACTTCTGGTATCTTAATTCTTCTAAGAACTTTTATGAAGCACTTATGAGTCTTCACATTACTATAGTTAGTATTGCACTGAGTTGCTACTAACACTCAGAAGTAGTCATGGGATTGGGTGAGGTGGCCACTGGAAGGGAAACAGGAACACATCTTGACATATAATTTAAAATGTATTTGTCAAGGTAGTGGGTCAGTAGCAATTCCTGTACTCCAAACATGTTCATATCACGCACAAGTCAGAACAGTCCTATAGTTCAAACCTGTCCAGTGATGGGGGGAGTGAGATGCTCAGTAAAACAGGCAAATGTGCAAAGTGTGTGGGTGACAGCTCGGCTACTACATGTAGTAGTTCTCATCAGGCTGCATCTTCTACAAGATACCCAACATCCCTGTATCGCGTTTCTACCCCCGCCTCCTCTGCCTGCCCTGGGACTATTGACAACTATTTTTTCCCCTCCACATTAAATCATTGGCATAGTCATATAGCCTCAGGCCAATCCCCCTGAATTCCTCCTTCTTTGAGGCTGATTAGTGGTTGCTGCTGTGGTTTCTTTCACCCTCTGGCCTCCTGCCTGTATGCGTTATAGAAATGTTACCTTTGTCATCCAGCATATGCTGGATTAATACAGCCAGTTTGAGATGGGCAGATTTAGTTAGGTCTCATTTATCTAGGCAGTGCCTTGGGTAGGGTATACTTGAGATGGGCAGATTTAGTTAGGTCTCATTTAGCCTTGGGTAGGTTATACTTGGTGCTGTGTATTGTGAAAATAAGAATTCTGTGCAGAATATTAACTAGAAAAGCTATTGTCAGCCCCACAGTAAGGTGTTTGCGGTCACCTATTTAGTGATACAGAAGCCCTGTGACTTATGAGTATGGTAATAAACAGAGCACCTTTCACTGCCCACCTGTGGTTCTGATCTCCTCACGCCCTCTGTTCCAACCTCTCTGTCTTTATGTGGAAGAGAATCACAGAGCATAAGTAATTGAGTGATTAGAAACTGGATTTTCAGAGGCATTTTGTAGAAGCTTTTTTCTTCTCAAAAGTCTTTGCCTGAAATGTAGTAATTCTCCAGTGATTGATTTCTGGCAAGGTAACGGGGTGACTAAAAAGATATTCTTTTGCTTTGAGGCTAACACTGAAAGCTGGTTTTGTGTTTTCCAGTGACTTGGATAAATTTGGAGGGTTTTAAAATTATTCTAAGTTTGTTCTTTTTAGGTAGGCAGCAAGTCTAAGCTGGCTGAAGAATCTACAGAACATCAGAGAAGAGCAGTAGCTACTGATACAGTGCCACTTGTCTAAAATCCTTTTGTGAAAGGAAAATATCTTCTTTCACAAGTGACTACCACTATGCCGCCAGCCTATAAATTCAGTTTCTCAGGAAACGTCCTGCTTGTAGGCAGAAACTTCATTAGTCTTAAATGTATAATGATCGGAACACCACAGTATGCATAATTTTTTCCTAACACAATATAAAAATATATAATTCCAGTATAAATATGGAGCATACATGATTCTATGATAAAAAAGCATTCGTATCTCTTTCTACTGATTCTCAGGTTTTTGTGACCTATGACAATTTAGGAAATAGGTGTAGAATTGTTTGACTTTTTTGCTGCATGCACCACTGCAGTAGGTACCAGAAATCCCGCAGATAAAATTGGCGTAAGTTTTCCTAGAATAAAGATGACTTTAGAAGAGCCAGAATTGCCGATTCAGATTCAGAGGGAAAATCTCAGTGCAATGACTAGGATTTCTTTCCTTCTGAACAGTGATGCATTAAGGGAAGAGAGAAAATTCAACTCTATTGATTCTACTGGGTCTCAGGATCCAGCTTCTGTAATCCTTGCCTGCAGGCGTGTGTAAATATTTCCCTTTACTTCCTTTGAGATGCTGAGGAGGCAAAGTACAGAAGAGGGCCTTTAGGTCTTAACCACACATCCTGTGCATGACAAATGAGCAGCTCTTACATTGTTTCCATTTAGTCTGGAGTCCTGCCTGGCACCTGCGCAAATGATAGCGGTGAGGTAGACGCATAGTGTTCTGGGTAAGCATGTGGCCGTGGGTCAGGCATTGGTGAGACAGCGTGTCTGCAGGCTTTGCAGCACTTCTGTCTACCCTCGTACTTCAATACAGAGATATCAGTTCAAATGCTTTTTAGTGCTGAAAAGCTTTAAATGCAAGGAAGGTTTTAAGTAGTCCTGAGGGGCTATATCGACTCCATGTGTGTGACTCTCCTACACTGAAAGGTTCCATAGAATTTAAGAATAATACCCACAGCGTGAATCACTAATGCCACTGCTGAGTGGTTGGGACCCAGCCATGATTCCTGCATTTCTCGAATGTTGTTACTGCATCAGCTTCTCAGGACATTTTGTCCAAACTCCAGGAGGTTGACAGACAGGTCCACGTTTGGTCGGCAGCATTACTCACACTCTGATGCTGTCAGTGATGAAACTGTATAGCATGGATTCAAAGCGGACTATAGGTGACAGCAGGTGTTCCATTACTCACTGTCTGATAACCCTTTTCTTGCCTCCACCCCTGCTGACCAATACAATGCAGCATACTGTGCCAGGAGACCTGTTATTGAATCTGTCTGTGCACTTAGATAATGCTCTGTAGGTGCCTGAGAAATTCTGGTGGGACTTTTAACTAGCTCCTTGATAGGTCTGTGAAGATATTCTGATTGTTCTGTGCAATCTGTTTGCCAAAACTGGATTCCCAAGCATGGAGCAGCAGATTATGATGGACTAGTAATAGCTTGCTCTTTTACAGTATGTTGATCAATGATGTCAAGCTGCTTCACGCACATCACATTTATCAGCATCATCCAGTGTTTGGGGTGGTTGTGCCTGTTTGATTCAGAGAGATACTGAGATCTGGATAAGTTTTACGACCTGCCCAGAATGACATAGCACAAATCAATCATGAAACTGGAAATGTTTTCTTCCACAATTTCTGGCGTTAATGTGTGCTAATAGCACATTTCATGGATGGTCCACATGAAGGCTTTGTGAAGATAGCCAACACTACCAATTTTTTAGGCTTGTTGGTGCTGCGCACTGCAGGCCTTTGAAACGGCAGAAGAAGCAACCTCTTGTCTCCTTGTGAACCTCTTTCAGGGGATTTTAGTCCCTTCAGTGTATCCCTATGTGCAGAGTCTCTGTTGTATGGCTGCACTTTTTTCTTTTTTTTCTTTTTTTTCCCCCTGCATGAATTATTGTTTCTGTCTTCATCAGGGCAAATTTGTATGTACAACAGCTAATGTATAATGTACATCATATGGTCTCCTAATTTATAAACTGTCCCACAGTGAATCATATTTAAACAGTAGATTTTTGGTTTCAGCGGATGTGGGTAGAAGGCACAGAATGGATATTTCCCCCTCTTTATCCAGCGTTGATTTCTAGAGAACTCTTTATTGGTGGTTTTTCCTGTTTTGGGAGCCACACAAGATGTGGTACATTTCAACCAGATACTTAATATTCACAGGATTTGTTTTGGTCTGTTGTATGTAATATTGCATACCTTATTTAAATACTGTGGGTTCAAATATGTAAATGGGCAGTTGTATTTTATTCATAGTACCAAAGCTATTGTACTTTATTCATATTGAATTAACAAGAGTAAGCCTTGGGAAAACATCTTGGGTCACACTGCATTCTGTGGTGGCTGAATAACAAGGAGATATTAGGAAGCCAAAAGGCTCCTCTTCAGTTGTCAATACAACTGGAAAAAACTGCTTGAATGAATTTTGTCTGTTGTTTCAAAGTTTAAAGCTCTTTTACCCTCATCAGTGTAGCATGGAATCCTGGATCTAGTGAATGAGGCAGGATCTTGTTGAGGGGCCTGTTAAAACTTAATGTGTCAGTCTACTTTTGCACTACTGTTGCTGTTTTGTCAAGAGGGTTGGCTGTTCATACCTTGATTTTCTTGAATACATTGTACTGTAATAGTCTGAAAGTTTTTTGAGCACCTGTTCAGGATAAAATGCTGGCAGGGTATGCAACAGAAATTACTGTATAGTGTTACCTATGAGAAAGGCTGTAGAAACACATTAGAGTGCTTTGAAATTGGCACGGTCCTATGCTTTTCCAGCTGGCTTCCAAGAAAAAAATGCCATTGGCTTCAGCAAGATAACGTGCCCAGGTATGAAATCCATCACCTTAAACAATGACAAGCTGACACTGAATTGTAATTGTACCGCTGTGGGCATTATGCCCAGCTGAAAATGCTTTTAGAGTTCATTGCTTTAGACAGAAATAAAATCCCAGTCTTGCACATGGCTATTGTAGAATTGGCATGAACTCCTGAAGAAGATAGCTTGTATTAAGAAAGCATTTAGGCCTCCTGCAGCGATAATGTTAAGTCACCTATGTGAAAACATGCCATAGCTATCTGGGCTGATACAAACTATTGCCTAGGAGTACGTGATGTTTATACATGGCCTTTTAAAAATCTTACAGCATTTGGTAAATAATTCCTCTTATTAGTAACAGTGAGTTTTGAGAAGTAAGTCTTGACCTTGAAATAACTGAAAAATACCTTCAAAGAGATTGTCATTTTGCAAAAAGAAAACCAATGATCCTGCACAGACTGCTTTTTTGTTTTGTTAGCTTTGAGGTTTTTGCTTAGATCCACTCAATACCAGGTGTACGAGTATATTTTTTAATCCTGTCACTGTGAGAGTGGGCTTAAAACTCGTAATAGGGACTGCTGTATTAGCTACTGTAATGGAGTAGAAATTGTACATTTTAATTTGCCAGAGTACTCACAGACACCATGAGGAGATAAGTATTTACAGGTTTGAAACCTGGAGCAGTATGAATGCTATAGATGAGTAAGTGTTGACCTTGTACTGCCAGAAACAGTAATAAGCAAAATCTAATCTGATTCTCATACATAATAATCTTATTAAATAAATGTTTCTGAGTCACTTCATTATGATAATTTGCATGATGAATACAGAACATTTCTTCTTTTCCCTAATGTAATAATTTGGATATTAGAGGAAGTAGAGCCATTCCACACTAGAAAATAAAAAGTGGATTAGATCTTTTTAATGTTACTTGACCAAGATTTTACAGTAAATGGCTACTCTAATGACTGATATTAAATAAACCGTCTTCATGTATGAAGGATAGCAACTGTAAATAGAGTGAGTCAAGGTTTAGTTTTTTAGCTTCTATTTTTTTATTGTTCATATGGTGGTGGTGCAATCCTGAGAACCTAAGTTCTCAAGGCGAACCAAAATGAGTGAGTCCTGATGGGAGGAAAACATAAAAGTAGTGCAAAGATACTGAAAAATTCCAGAATATTAATGCATACAGCAGAATTCTGAATTCAGTACTATTTTCACTCATGTTCTCTTTAGGCTTTGAAATTTAGTTTGTGTGTTTTCTGACAAAGGACTTAAAACTTCTTTAAGAGTTTTAGTATAGTCCTTAGAACAGTTTCTCACTGTATTCATGCAAAAATGACAAAATAATAGAGGTGTGCTTGTCAGATTTTAATTACTTTATTAAAAAGAAACAAATCTACTAATTCTCAATGCTACACATTGTGTCCTTTCATCAGAAATTCACATTCTTCAGGCAGGTATAAAATGTAGTTTTCAACGTAAGGTGCAAGATAAGGTATGGCAATTAGGAAGGCAATTGACATCTATTTGTGATGTCCTACAGAAAGTGAATATGGGTTAAGAAGATAGCAACTCTCAGTCTGGTTGGTTTCTTGGTTTGTTTTCTTTTTTTTTTTTTTTTTTTTTTTTTTTTAATTTTTATGTCTGACAGCATCCTGAACTTGAAAGGTTAATTATGAAAAGGAGTTATGCCCACGTGTTTTACTGCTATGGATAGGTGTTGAGAATCTCATGACAATGAAAAAGTCTTGAGGTACTTTGGAAGACCAATTAGCATTTTCATTCCCTGTGAAAGTGTTCTCTGGAAACTGCTAGTATTTTATGTCTAGATGTGTTGCCCTTAGGTCTCATGGAAAACAAAGTAATATCGGAAGATACCTCTGCACTGGATAGCAAGAAAGAATCATAGAATCATAAAATAGTTAGGGTTGGAAAGGACCTTAGGATCATCTAGTTCCAACCCACCTGCCAGGGGCAGAGACACCTCCCACTAAACTGTGACACCCAAGGCTATGTCCAACCTGGCCTTGAACCCTGCCAGCGATGGATCATTCACAACTTCCCTGGGCAACCCATTCCAGTGCCTCACCACCCTTACAGCAAAGAATTTCTTCCTCATATCCAATCTAAACTTCCCCTGTTTAAGTTTGAACCCGTTACCCCTTGTCCTCTCACTACAGTCCTTCATGAAGAGTCCCTCCCCAGCATCCCTATAGGCCCCCTTCAGATATTGCAAGGTTGCTATGAGGTCTCCACGCAGCCTTCTCTTCTCCAGGCTGAACAGCCCCAACTTTCTCAGCCTATCTTCATACAGGAAGTGCTCCAGTCCCCTGATAATTCTGGTGGCCCTCCTCTGGACTTGTTCCAACAGTTCTATGTCCTTTTTTATGTTGAGGACACCAGAACTGCACACAATACTCCAAGCGAGGTCTCACAAGAGCAGAGGAGAGGGGCAGGATCACCTCCCTCGACCTGCTGGTCACGCTCCTTTTGATGCAGCCCCGCATACGGTTGGCTTTCTGGGCTGCAAGCGCACACTGAAGCTGGCTCATGTCCATTTTCTCATTGACCAACACCCCCAAGTCCTTCTCTGCAGGGCTGCTCTGAATCTCTTCTCTGCCCAACCTGTAGCTGTGCCTGGGATTGCTCCGACCCAGGTGGAGGACCT
This sequence comes from Ara ararauna, assembly GCA_028858755.1. NCBI lineage: Eukaryota > Metazoa > Chordata > Aves > Psittaciformes > Psittacidae > Ara > Ara ararauna. The sequence goes on along the minus strand of CM054376.1, from coordinate 57,877,499 downwards.
TGCACTTGTGAGGGTTAAACTTCATCAGGTTGGTATCAGCCCACCTTGCAAGCATGTCAAGGTAGTTCAGAAAACTGAGACTGATCCTGAGTATCAGGAGTTGGTGCTGGACGCCAGAGGCTCTGGGGACTGTTTAGGTGACAGGAAGAGGGAGGAACAGTAAAAATAGTTCCACCTTCACTGTAACAAATGAGCACTTTGTTCTTCAGTCTAGTATTTTCTACCCTGTTCAGTGTATATGATGCAAAACTTCTTAATGGGGCAAAGGTGTTTTTATAATCATGACAGAAGTTTTCAGCTCTCTGATATGTATGAAAACCTCAGCGTTCAAGATTTTATATTGTTTGCTGGACAAATGACTTGAGTAACACTTCAGGAGAACTCGGTTTTCCATCTGACAGATTCATTGTCTGGGAGAACTGCAAGACAACATTGAGCAAAATCTTAAAATTGTTTATACAATTTAGAAGATTTTGGAAGGTAATTTCATTAATCCCCTGTTGTTTCTGCTGTGAAAAACCTGTAGTAACCAGAGATTCTAAATACCCAAAGATTTCCAAAAGCTCCATGGTAGCAAGCACCTGAAATTTGACTAGCACTAGCAAACTGTTTTCCATATTCAGTCTGCTTTTTCAAGCGGAAATAATAACCTGATTTCAAATAGCTTCACCACTGTAAGTTGTTCTTCCTCAGGTATTTACATACATCGCATACACTTTTGTACTTTAACATAAAAACTTGTTGCTACACAAAACACATGGCTGATTCAGCTTATGAAGAAGGAAGAAATGAGTTATTAGCCATAACATCTACAGCAAAACTCTTCAGAGGAATCCATAAGGCTCTGCAATGCATGACAGTCTGGCAAATGAAGCTTATTATGAATAATTATGAACTACTTATTATTGATTTATTGTCACAGTATTTTTTATTTGTATCCAACATATTAATTTTTTCCTTGCTTTTCTTTTTTGTATTGAATGGTGAAAGTTGCATTATTGTACCCTGAAACACTTGTTCAGTATCAAGATGGACAGTGTACAGTGAGGCCGATAGTAACAGCGCTACTAACAATAACTGTCTCTTTCTTAGGCATTTTTGTCCTTAGATCTCAAGTGCTTTACTGATGAAATTGTAATATCCTGCATGCTAAATGTGTAATATTCGTAATATGGTGCTAGGAAGTTTGTTATTTGGGATGAGGAGGGAAGAGGGGCTTATATTTTGTGAATATCACTGAAAAAAAATCTTTTATTGAGTAGACTGAAAGGGAGTAAGTGTTACATCAAAGGTCCTAATCAACCCTATTTATTCATTGCTTTATCTGTATTTCAAAACCTGGGGAGCTGAGGCTCCGTGAAGGACATGCTTTGTGTATAGGTCATTTTAGACAAGATTTAGGCAAGTCTAAGTAGAGTATCAGGCTTATGAATCAGAAAGAAATTTGGTTCAGAGACCTTCTAAACCAGTCAGCAACATCTTTGTTTTCTAGCTTTTGTCTTTGTTGAATTCTATTTTTGGACAAAAGTTTACTGATACCTTGTTAGAAGAGGGGAAACAGTAGCATCTTTGTGGAAGCTTGACTAATCAAAATCAGGATTTGCTCATAAGGTGCTAGTTGCATTTACTGATTGTTCCCTAGGTGAAAGAACAATCTTTTTCTTTGACTGTTGTGATAACGAGAAGAGGGAAATCTGCTGAATGTATTAACAGTAAAGACATTATAAACCATGAAGAAGAAGCAGCTGAAATCTGGATGTTTTCTGGCAGTCATGACATTTCTACAGGCAATGAAGACTCAAAAGGCAGAGACCTTTCCTCTCTCCTTCCTTTCCCCACCATTTTCTTTTCTTTTTTAGTGGGTCATAGCTTCATGACTCATTATCTGGCTGTCAGAGTACCCTTTTCATGGTGCATCCAGCAAGAATTTCAAGAGTATAAAAGTGAATTGACCACCCCTAATGAACTCCACTTGAGCCTCTAAGTGACCCTGTATCAGATTTTTGCTTTTACATCTATCCTCACCCAAAAGTGCTTGATCCTGGTACTTCTTTCAACACCATTGATTTTGACATACCTTTAGATTCTTCAGGTGTTCTTCCTTTGTGTTCAGTTGTGCTATAAAGCAATTTTAACTGTATATGTCTGACAATGCACCAGTATTTGAGTGGATGGTTTTTTTGCGCAGGAGTTAATACAGTCTTTCAAAAGATAGATTGATAGTTAAAGATCTGTCTTCATCTGATGTGTTAATCTTGCCCTAATTTTAAATTGTTTATACACTTGTGTTTCAGTTTCCTCATTACATGATCTGATTCTGTCTGTCGTCTAGGTCAGTTAAACTTGTTTGGGCCTCTTGTCTCTGGCAGAGATTAGAGGCTCATATTCACTAATAATTAAATTTGTTGTTTTTTTTTTTCCAGATTACTTTTAAGTGTTAACTTTGGCAACATGAATTGTTTGCTCTCTCAACAGGTTAAGTACATAAGTGAGGCACTGCAAACAATAGAAATCCTTTTCTTCTCTGAAATTTGTACTGCATCATATTGAAATCACTGAACTTTGTAATAATATGGTTAATATTTGCTCTATGGTTTGCAATTTGTGTATGACTTATCTGAAAACCTAATAGACTTTGAGATTCTGCATTGTACAGCCCATAGAAAGGGGCTGTCTACCTCTCCTAAGTCTGCTAAAGCTTACATCATTTTGTGCACTTGTTTTTATGTATGGTTTTATGCATGCATGTGCATTCTAGCACTGATCTATGGCTGTATTTGAAAGGCTGCAGTAAACAGGTGGTTTTGCAGCTTCTTTTCAGTTTGGAAAGGCTTTTGCTGATTGCATTTGCTATCCCTTTAATTAGGGTTGATACTGCAGTCATAATACAGAAGTGATGTTTGGACTTTGATGTTCAGCAGATGATCATGACCCTGTATTAACATCTGAGAAATATTGCCAGACCCTAGCATGCTTGTTCATGACTGGCACCGAGCAGTTAGTCTATGCCTTTGTCCAAGAGAAATTATTCCAATGCCCTGCTGTCTGGCTTGCCAAGTAGGTTTATATGCAAACTATAATTTGTTCCAAATGTTGTTGCCAAGTTCGTATTTTGTTCAGGAACATATGAGTTCATATCACTGATTTTGGGATCTAAGTAAAGCTGTAGATTTATTTTTCTTTTTCTTAACCTCCACCCTCCCCAGCCCCCCAGCTCTGCACATGTGTTGTTTTCACAAGAATGCTGGACACTTTCAGGAGGTCTGTGGTCCTTCCTAAGACAGTGTTGTAACTGTAAGGGTGTAGGAGGATGTCTCAGCTCCTTACTCAGACAGTCCTTGAAGTTTACATTAAACTTTAAAAGAAGATTCTTTTATTAATGCTGTGAACATAGCTTCCTAATATATTACGAATACAGCTTTTCACTGCCTCTAGTAAAATGCAACACTTAGTCATAGCAGAGTGCTAATGTTTAACTTCCTGTAAATTCTGTTTTCAGGATATTTATGTACAGCACCATATAAATTTATTAAGTCTGGACAGCATTTTAGGCCTAATGCACAGCTTAGTGCTTTTCAACATCCTATTGTTTTGAGGCAGTGTTAAGTCATACTGTCCAGTTTAACTGAGAATGATGTTTGTAAAAAGTGGTTTGTTCCATTTGTGACACCTTGCATTTGTCACACCTGGGCAGCTTAAGAATGTAACTTGTGCTCAAACATCTGCCCAAGGAATAGCCTTCAGTTATGGTCAGCTCCTCGAAAGTTATATTGTAATGCATAGAGCCAGATTTACAATAGCTCTTCACACAGAACATGCCAGGCTCCTTGCAGCTTGGCTTCTAGGATAAAAAGCCAAGAGCTCACAGTTTCCAAACTTGTTCTCCATTATTGTCATTTCACTCCAAATATTATTACAGGTTGTGGAAAGCTACAGTATTGTTTTGCAGATGGAAGGCCAAAGCAGGTTGCCCAGTTGACAGAGAGGCATGTTTTTTTTTTTTGTTAACTGGATACACACACACTCACTCATGCATGGACACAATTTGAAAAATATGCTTCTACCTATGAATTTGATTAACTTGATTGACTTGATTAATAAGACTGACTTAAGTACCAGTCTAATTAGCTTTGACCCTGCGCTTGTAGTGTATGTGTAAAAAAACATTGTTAATGTCTTTAGTTCACTCTCTGAAAATGCTATGAGCAATGTTTGCAGCTAACCTTCAAGCATAAACAGTAACAGGTTATAAGTAAAAGATGTGTAATCTCAGTTTAGGAAGATCTTTAACTCGTATTTACACAGTAGCATGCATGAACAAAGGATGCATGCATGTTAAAGGACAGCTAGCTTTATAATACCTTATGGAGAACATCCATTACTTTGTTTTTTCTTTGAGACTGAGCCAAATCTCAAGATGCTTTTTTAAACTTCACTGCTTGCCCAAGTAACAGCCTCATAGCTTCAGGGGAAGATTTGCCTGAGTCAAAGCTGATAAGGCCCTCTGTAATTGCCCTAAACTAGAAAGCTCTTTTGTGTGTGTACCTGACTCTGATGGTATATTTGTGTGTCTGGCAGTCTAAAACGGTAGATCAACTCCATGTGTTTTGCTTGAGATGGAATTTTTTTATTTACTTGAACTGTTAGTCCATTGTCTTTGTATGGGTAAAGGATGATCCATATAAATTGATATGAACAGTCATTAGATTTTGGAGTCTCTATTATGTCACGAGTAAGACCTTGATAAAAGAAAAGGGCACAGGTTCCACCTGTGAAAAGGCAATAATAGGGTGGATTAAATTCTTTAAATTCAACATGGGGTTACAGTTGGCTGACAAAATTACAGCTTTGGAAGGTTTCCAAGCTATCGAAGATACAGCTGGTAACAGAGAAGCAGCTGAGAGCATCCACTCACTTATGCTGCCTTCTGCATGCTCTCTATATGTGGGACATGTACTAAGCTTTATATTTATGTTAGAAAAATATTGACACTTTAAAAATAATTGGAAACATATAGTGAAAGAAGTCACTATAGTAGTATAATAGACTTTCCATCCATTAATTCTTTACTCTTACTTCGAGAATGACCTAGTACAACTTTCCTTGCTTGATCTCTTAAATTATGGAAGAGAATTTATAGCAGAGCAATCCAAGTCCTGGTTGTTTTTTACATCTGCTGAAGTCTTTTTTTTATTGTCATCATTCAGTTCACTTGCATCTCAACCTCATGTCCAGCAGATCAAAGACAAACTGCCGCAGTTCATGAACATCGTCTCACTAGAGTGTTTAAAGCATTGGAGACTGTACTTTCTTTGAAGACTTTTTTGTTTTTGTTTTTCTTCTAGTTTTTTTTTTCCAGGCAAGTATGCTGTTTGAAATAATCAAACCTGAGGAGCAGGATGCAGCCCACTGTACTAAAAACATTTTGCTGGTGTCTGTAAGGTTGAATATGTGTTTCCTCAGGAACCAGAGCCGGTATCATTGCAAAAGTTCACAGGCAGCTGTAAGATGTAGACCAAAGTGAACAAATTACTTCCTTTTTATTAGTTTTTGTCTTTTACTGTTGTGTACCTCCTGTGTTAATTCCAACAAAATGTTTTGAAGCATTTGTGTTCAGTTTGTTGTTTACCCTTTCTGCAGGTGGATGGTGCATCAATAGCGGAAATGCTTTTATAGATTATCCAGATGAAATTGACATTTGGAGTTTAGGAGTAAGGCAGTCCTGGCACATTTTTTTTATTTATTTACTTTTGCTTGCAAGCAATAATTGTGCTGCTTTGGTGCTGTTATGCAATAGAGACTTATTGAGCCTTTTAAAGCCGCTTATTATTTTTTGTAATTAGAACTAACTCGTGCAGCTGTCACTAAGCTCCTCGTCAGATGATATATTTATTATGTTAGAAATGAGAGGAGGCACATGAGTAGGACTTTGAAAAGCATATGCTCTACTCAGGGTAGGGTTTTATGTTTAAATGGGTGATCAGCATGTGTGGGTTAGACCAAGATGATTGCAGTACCAGTGCCTGACTAGTTATGTGCTGCCTTTAATCCTGTAGTATTGTATTTCATTGTCTCCCAGTACACTACTGTCACAACTGAAATAAAACCCCTCTAAATTCAATGAACACTTTAATCTGTCATCATAATCACAAAAGTCTTGTCAATCATGGCTTAAAAGTTAAGCATGTGGATCAAATCTGTAGTAAGAGGAGACACCTGGACTCCACAATGTAAGTGGAGATAGTCTAGGATGTTAAATATTTGTTTCGTGTTGTACAGTTTTAACTGAATATGGTGTTGATGATGTTCCACATCTTTAAAAAACTAGAAGAGCTATTCACTGACTTTGTAGGAGAAAATTGTTAGAATAAAATGAAACTGATATGACAAATTATGTGATGGAAATGTTGTTTGCGTCAATACTCTAGACTTTAGGCTTGAGCTGAAAAGAAAAACCAGAACACATTGGAAAAGCTGTGTCGCCAATTGAGTAGGTTAAGGTAGACCACTGCAGATTTACAAAAGGCCTTAAAACTGAAAGAGACTGTAGGCACTTAAAAGCGTATTTGGTTCAGCTACAGCTTATAAACAGGTATATTGGTAAGCCATGTTCTTTTACAATTTCTTTTCAAATGCAGATTAAAAAGTGTCTTGCTCTTTAGCCACATAGCAGCTATCTCAGCATCATATTCATAGTACAGAAAATAATACTTTTACTCTAGATTATTTTATACCCTCTCAATAAGGTTTATTTTCAAGAACTGTCTAGTTCTGTAGGTACTGTAATAGAACAGTGTAAAAATTGAAATTTATCATACTTTATCTTCAGTGTTTTGTGGTGTTTAAAGTTAAAAATCTATTTGAAAACAAAGTGAAATTTTTAAAAGCATTTGCACTAATCTAAATCAATATGTGTTAAAAATTGTAGCAAAACTTCCAGCCTACAATGAGCATTCAGAGAAATCAGAATCATTGATCCTTAGATAATTTTACTTTTTCTACTGCCAGTGAAAATAACACAATCAACTGCAGAAAGGGTTGAGCAGCTGACGTATCGTTATTAGCATTGCCTCTTCTTTGCCATTGTGAGACTCAGTTTTCAACATCTTATCTTTTTGCCAAAAATTAACTGCAGTCTGTTGGTGTTTCTTCTTACACAGGGACAGAAGTTTAAGAATTAAGGGAAATATATTTTGGCTCTACTTGTTCTTTGTTAATAAAATCTCAAAGCCATAATCTGGAGTGAAAGATTGAGATTTAAGGTTAGCTGGTGCCTGTGCTGCATTTCCCAGGAATACTGAGGGTGTGTCTAATTGGCATATGGGTGCTTGAGCAGGACTTTTCTCCACCTCTTGCACCTAGCTGTTGTTGTACTGGGTCCGGCAGCTGAGAACCATATGACCAGCAAGGAGAAAGAAGAGAACAGGAGGAACTTGGAGGGAAGGATATAGGACTTACAAAGAAATAGAAAAGGTTATTTTCATTCTAACGTGCAGGGGGTTTTAAGCTCTGGTGTGACCCATACATCTAAGCCTGTGTTCATTCCACCATGACATGGGAGAGGTACCCTTTTTTTCTTGGAAGAGAAGCATTGGGCACCTTTGGTTTTCTGAGGAATCTTTGAGGACATGGGTTTCCTTTGGTCATTACTCAGAGAAAGTAATGACCAAAGTCTTCCATGCACATGGCAAGACCATGTCGTTAAGCGAAAAATCATTCAGACTGAGAATAACTTAACACAAGTAATGTGAAAGCCACAGCCAGGATGGAAGTCTACATAGTGCTTACTGCATGGAAGGGTACCTGATGTTTACTGGGATAGGAGAGTGCTCTGACTGACGTGGAAGAGTCCCCATTTCTCAACAGCACTACATGAAATGCTGTAGTCCTGCTCTGTCCTGACCTATAGCCTGTGTTATTGTGCAGGCACTTCAGAAAGATTTTCTCAGTCTTGAGAATTATGACAGAATCCTACTTGAGAGTTAATGTGTCCAGAGCACTGCTTTTGAGAAGGATGGTGTTGTGCTTCCCATTGTTGTTATGTTGTTGTTTGTCATTTTCTTGGTGGCAGAACTTTGAAGCTGAGATATAGTGCGATTTCTTAAAGCTGGATGCAGGATTATGTTTTAAGGACTTTTAATTCTGAAACTTTTTTTTTATACAGCTACAGTTGCACTGTGTAGTTACTTAACCATAGCTGCATGTCCTCAAAAAGTGTCTAAATCTGTTCCCAAAAGTAATTTAAATTCTATCGAGGCTGAAGACTGATTTAATTTTTATACCTCATTTCTTATTTAATCTACATTAGTATCTGAAAAAGTTAAAAGCAGCTTAAATTTTTTTCTCAATATGCATATGCGTTTTGCATCATAGGGTGAACTATTGATATGGCATGATAATAATACAATGGAATGGCAAGTTGAAATGATGAGAAGACTTTCATGCCTTGCTGGTATAGAATAGCTATCCCTACATACTTCAGCTGTTCCTCAGCAGTATTATTCAGCCAGGTGATAGCAGCTATTTCTGTGTTTGCAAATATGGCCATGTGTGCTTGGAGAGTTGTATGTTTATTAAAATAGTTTAGTGGCCTCACCAATAAAATTTAGTCTTTAAGAACCAGCAACCTCTTCCAGCCCAGGCTACTGGGATCTATTTCAGACTGCTTTAGATAGATAGATCATAACTCTAGCTGGACATAAAAGCTGTGATCTGAGGTGAATCATTTTGTTGGTTGCCTTACAAATGCAAATCTTCACCTCTAACAGTATTTTAAATATCATCAGTTACACATGTTCTGCCACAGCACTTCAGTGATGCAGTAATCTGTGATAAATGCAAAGTTCAAGAATCTGTCTGTTCTGCATTGTTAAGTTTTCCTGAAATGAGGTCACTTAAGCAGCAGTGTTTCCTATACTAGTCCTTCTACTGAACGGAAAAGAAAGAGAGCAAATATCAGTATGATTAAGATTGGGGACTGTAATGCATCCCAAGACTCCTGTGATTTGGTAAAGGTTCGTCATATGTGTACAAAAAGGCCTGTGAAAGCATTCCTAAAACTGCAGCTGTAGCAAAAGACATGCTCAAAGTGTTAGCATACTTAAGGATGAAAAAAATGCAAAATGTGCTGCAGGTCTGTTAAGTAAACTGGTGGTGTCATTTTTGGTGGAACACTGGCCCCTTATAAAACATGAAAACAACAGTAAAATAGAGAAAAACTGCAAACTGGTGGGAGGAGGTTTTGTAGGCAAAACAACTTGCTCTCACAATGGTTACCTGTGTTAATAAGGTCATGTGTGGTAACTGTAGAAAGCAGATAACCCACATTATATTGTGTCATTAAGAGAAGATATATGTACTTGATATTTTATGAAGTGTTTAATAAGCCCAGTCTTTTGATAGGCTGGGAGCTGGCAGTCAGAAAAGCAACAAAACCAGGGCATATCTCTTAAACACTCAAGTGTCTAGTGACAGGGAACAGCACCAGCAGCATTCACAAAGCTCTTGGGCAGCTTCAACCCAATGAACTATCTGTGGGCTGGTCAGGGAAAACCCAACTTCAAACACTCCCAGTGCCTGGATCTGAACGCAACCAAACAGGTGAAGTACATTTGTGCCAAAAATCTAAGTCTGTGAGGAGTGTAGATGAAGGGCACAAGAAAGGGTGCCCAGCAGTTGCCCATAGCCAGGAATTGAATTTTATGTACATTTCACTTGTCAGGGCTTATCTTCTACTTAATACTTGAAGGCATTAAGTCTTGCTTAAGAAATTTTTGCATTTGATTTAATCTCAAGCCAATGTATTGTTAGGGGGAAAGATGAAGCAGTGAAACTTGCAGATTTAAAATGAGGTGTCTTTTGAAAAATTACAAAACCAAGTTTCGAGTACAAGGTGATCCTTGGAAGGAGGACCTGCTCTTGGGAAAGTCCTTGAGAACCCAAGACCTGAGAGATGCTTCTTGCCAGGCTCTGCAGGAGAGGCTGTGTCAGGCTGTTGATCACCAGCTGCGGATTCCTGCAGCTCTGCTGGACATGTGTTAGTGCTTCTCCTGTCGGACTCATGTTAGAGCAAGATCTCAGGACTGTGGAAAAAGCATGATTGCAACCTTACCATGCTGAAAGACTCATTGCAGAATCAAAGAAAGCTTAGGAAAAGGTAATAACAACTATGATTTGTGATATGGAGAATATTCAGATTAAGAGATTGAAAAAATAAGGTATGTTCACCTCACAAAGGAGATAAACGAGCGAACATCTTAAAAATGTGGCTGCTCTTTAGCACAATAGTATCAAGAAGCTGGGTGAAAAATGCAAGTTTCTCAGTCTCAACAATGTAGAAGGAAACATCTGTGATTTTACAAGCCAGTAAACTTACCACTGACAAAAAGAAACAAATACTTCATGAAGTATTTTTTCCACAGTGAGGAAAAATTGTCACACATGGTTTCTTAGACCAGTAATTTTACAAGGTTAAGGGGAAAACAGACTAGATTTTTATATAGTTATAGAATTAATTCAGAACAATAATACTGGATGATGTAGAATTTTTGGAAGGGATATTACCTTTCATGCTTGTAGTATGCTTAACTAACATAGAAGAAAAAGGGACAATTTATGTATGTATACGCAGTTCTGGTTATTTTATAGATGATGATAATGGGATTCTTTGAGCTACCTCAGTAGTATCTAATACTGGTGAAATTACGTCATGTTAGATTTCTCTAGTCAGATGGCATTTAGCATGCACAGAAGTGGTACAAATAATATGACTTAGTGAGGTCAGATTTCTTTGCTGTGGATCAGACCGACCAATTTTTGCATTTCCTCAGCCAAGTTTCATAATAACCTCTGACATCTATCCAAGACCTGCGATGCAATGATGTTTCATGGTGAGCCAAAAAGATGATGTACTGTGTGTGAAACAATGAATGTTATTTATCCAGCTGAAGCTCGAAATGAGGTAGATAATTTTATGAGGCAGAAAATTTAGGCAGGCTGTCCCAGGCAGACCAGGTACAAAGCAGAAGACTAACATGCCAGGTGGGATGATTACGCAGAGTCAGAAGAAAGGAGTCCAAATGTTATGTGACCAGAAAAAGGGGGAAGAGCAAAAATGCTGATCAAGTAGGATGGAATAGATCCATGCAGTGTTTCCAAGAACATGCTCAGCTTTGAAGATAGAAATCTTCCCATTTTTCCCTAGTTGGGGTGGATTTGATGGTAGTGCTGTGAAAAAGGACCACGGATGTGTCTGTTGGATCTCACGCTGCCCAGGTGACCATTCCAGCCAGAGGAGGCTAACAGGGTGGGACAGTGAATCATTCAGCATTAAGTGGAGCCACTGTGCTGCTTCTGGCATGTGTATTTCTCTGGAAGAGGTGTTAGGATAAGCAGCTGCCGCTCTGCTCTGCTGTCTACCTGCATTGCTGGCCTGAACTGTCACTTAGTGCTCCGGTGGCTGCAAAGCATAGAGGTGTCAGTTTGCTGGGGAAGCATCCTCTTCCTGTGAGGAGCAAATGGTTGGCTCTGTTCGGTGCAACACTGCAAGTCCTTTCTGAGTTAGTTTGACAGGGAGAAGTGTGGATTGCGAATAAATGATACATCTGGTTTGAAGTCTGAAAGTGGAAAGGAGAGAGTTGAAGTCATTGATGAATTGGGTAATGGACTTGAAATGCAACCAACAGCAGTTATTTTGCCAGTGTTACAGTCAAAACCAGAAAGGATAGTTTGGATGGTGTGGTTGGTTTGGTTCAGCTGACTTCTAGATATTTTGATCACATGATTTCAGCAAGGTTGGCTGTTTTATGCCTGATGATGCTGAAGTAATTCTACCAACTTCAGCAAAGTTGCCCAGGATTTACTTTGAATATGTAATTGGGTCAATTCGTTTTTCCAACTTGACAGGCAAAATTTTATGTTGCTGTAAACTACACGTGAAATGGATGTTCTTTGAAGTGACCAGAAAAACCCTGTTTTCATGTACACACGGTATATTCATTGCATTTAATAGTAGCTACGTGTATGTAGGAAGCGACATGTGAGTTGAGGTCCTGGGCATCAGTAAAGCAGGGAAACGGGATTCTGAACTTTTCTGTTATCCTTAGGATGCTGCACTGGTTTGGTGTAGCAGCTCTTACTTGCAGGGCCAGTGACTACCTGTTGGAGTTTGGTAGTACCTGAGATTGGTAAAATCCTTTTCCTTTTACTTGATAATACCACTGTAACTTACAAAATTGGGTGAAACTTGACTTTCTAGATGAAATGGCAAAGCATTTTGACATGCTTGGCAGCTGATTGAGGGACTCCAGGTCTCATCCACCAAATGCTGATTTTGGTTGGGTTTTTTTTGTTCAGTTTTGAGGGTTTTTTCCCCCTCCCCTTTATTCTGCTGTTTTGAAAGGTAGAATTTGTTGCAGGTGGTGCTAGTGTAACAATGTACTTGTACTACCCTTAGCTCTAAAGGTTAGTGTGTGGATTTATTTGAAAGATCTGACTGTTAGGGCATAACTTTTTCTCCCAGTTTAAGCCATATAATTATTGAATCTATCTCCTTAACAACATAGGATTAGTGTTTAGAATATGTATATATGTTATAGAGCCAAAGCTTCATGTAGGCAAACTGCACATTGTCTGACCCTCTGTTTTCAAAGTTCTTAACTGGGGTGAAGCAATGTAATAGTCATCATCACTGATTTGTACTAATTAAAAACCTGAGCTCATTTTTTCCAGTGCTTCATAAATGTGCGTCACTACAATGTAAATTATTTCTTCTCTAGCTAAATATATGTATCTCAGAGAAGGAAAACACTGTTCTCGTTTTAGGGTTAGGGTAAAAAGGACATTGAGTCAGGCTTTTTTCCCTTTGAGCAAGGATAACCTGTTCATGCTTTTGGACTGTTGTTCTTTAGAAAGTAGACAGAGAAATGAACTGAAGAAAATCCTATTGTTTCTGTCTAATGTGTGAACAATATACACCATCTTTACACTTCCATGTCTTTGATAAATTAATTATGTCAAAGTTTAACTCATGATTCAAGCCTAAGCACTGGACAAAATGCAATAATAAATTAATTTTAAAAGACTATATTCTCCTTCAGTTGTATCTGATTTAAAAAATGTGTAGATCAAAATTAAGATCTATGGTGTTCTTAATCTTGTTTTATCACATTAAGGTAGATTTTCTAGTCTGTTAAATGCACAGATGAGTTTGTAGCGTGAAGATGGCATGTTACCTCCCACACCTTAAGGTGTGTGGCTGATTTATGTGACCTTTTTTGATATGCGGCAAAACATATAATTTAGTGCATACAGTAGTAATTGTCTTTCCTCTAGTAAAAACTGTCTCAAATATAGTAGTATAAATATAGCAGATCTGCCGTAGACCTCTGGCACTGCTATGCACATAGAGGACAAATTATTAAATTATTAACAAGAAATAAGGCACAGTGAGGCAACCTTTCCAGGACCACAGCAATCATCTGACCATAGTATATCTCTTCTAATTATTCCTAATTTGGATCACTGTAAACTACGATTGCAAAGGTTAGAATACCCGTTACTAAAATATTTTTTTAATATTGTTAATATTTTTGAAAATGCTTTAGAAAAGCTGTTAATATTTAAATTTTTGTCCAAAATGGTCTTTACAACGGTGTTACATCAGTAGTTATTTTGAGAACTACTTCTGAAGGTTGAGAGGAATTTGCAGGTTTAATTGGAGGAATTTGAGGGATGGGGAGTAGTTACTTGTTTCTTTTATTGCTTATATTTCAGCTAAAGTATTAAGTGTCAAAGTGTAAAGCTGTTATCTGGCTGAAGTTTTTTGTGTGTGGGATGTGAGAATTTTTTCTGTTTGTGCTCTTTTTTTGTGTGCTTGTCAATTTCTTGGCAGCCAGGGGCAGAGCAGTTGACGTCATCTCCCTGAACTTGTGCAAAGTGTTCAACACTGTCCCACATGCCATCCTTGTCCCTGAGTTGGAGAGACATCAATTTGATAGGTGGACCACTCGCTGGATAAGGAACTGTCTGGATAGCCGCATGCAAAGAGTTGTGGTCAATGGCTCAATGTCCAGCTGGAGACCAGTAACGAGTGGTGTCCCTCAGGGATCGGTGTTGGGACCAGTCTTGCTCAAAATCTTGTCAGTGACATGGACAATGGGATTGAGTGCGCCCACAGCAAGGTTGCTGATGACACCAAGCTGTGTGGTTCGGTTGATACACTGGAGGGAAGGAATGCTATCCAGAGGGACCTTGACTTGTTTGTGAGGTGGGCTGATGCCAACCTGATGAAGTTTAACCCTCACAAGTGCAAGGTCCTACACCTGGGTGGGAGCAATCCCAGGCACAGCTACAGGTTGGGCAGAGAATGGATTCAGAGCAGCCCTGCAGAGAAGGACTTGGGGGTGCTGGTCAATAAGAAACTTAATATGAGCCAGCAGTGTGCGCTTGCAGCCCAGAAAGCCAACCGTATGCTGGGCTGCATCAAAAGGAGCGTGACCAGCAGGTCGAGGGAGGTGATCCTGCCCCTCTACTCTGCTCTTGTGAGACCTCACTTGGAGTATTGTGTGCAGTTCTGGTGTCCTCAACATAAAAAAGGACATGGAACTGTTGGAACAAGTCCAGAGGAGGGCCACGAGGATGATCATGGGACTGGAGCACCTCCCGTATGAAGATAGGCTGAGAAAGTTGGAGCTGTTCAGCCTGGAGAAGAGAAGGCTGTGTGGAGACCTCCTAGAAGCCTTGCCGTATCTGCAGGGGGCCTATAGGGATGCTGGGGAGGGACTCTTCGTGAGGAACTGTAGTGAGAGGACAAGGGGTAATGGGTTCAAACTTTAACAGGTTAAGTTTAGATTGGATATGAGGAAGAAATTCTTTACTGTAAGGGTGGTGAGGCACTGGAATGCGTTGCCTAGGGAAGCTGTGAATGCTCCATGGCTGGTGGTGTTCAAGGCCAGGTTGGACATAGCCTTGGGTGTCATGGTTTAGTGGGAGGTGTCCCTGCCCCTGGCAGGGGGGTTGAACTTGATGATCTTAAGGTTCTTTCCAACCCTAACTATTCTATGATTCTACAATTCTATAATTCTTGTGGTAGGTTAGAAAGGCAAAACTTTTGTGTAGCTGAAATTTAGTGCTTGAAAAGATAAATTTAGGTAAGTAATTGACTCTTAGTTTTTTGGAAATATAGCACACACTCACATCCAGTTTCTTTAATTTTCAAAATTACCTTCGTAGACATGCAATAGCAGTGCCATTAATTTTTTTGAGATTTGAATGAAAAAAAAATATCTTATTTAAGCATTCTGCTCATAAAAAATAGATTAAAAATGTTTTTGGAAGCATAAAATGATTTCAAATATTTTGAAGCTAAGCTAAGTTAAAAATGAAAACCAGCTGATCTGGAATTTTACACTTACTCCCTACCTGTGGGCAAATGTGGTGGGCTTAGGAAAACAATATATTGACAAACTACTATAAAATAGCTTTTGTGTATTGCTCAGTATCATTAATCTTTATTAACCCGGCTCACTCCAAAGTTTCAAACTTTTGTTTTATTTCTAAGTTTTATATATTTTATGCATTTTAACATAAAAAAATGCTCAAAACAGGCTACTCTTTAAATACTCTGGATTAAATTCAGTTCAGCATGGACGTTTCTGATACTATTCTAGAGAGATTTTTATCCTAGGCAAGTTCTGTACCTTGTGCAAGCTGCAAAAATCTGTGGATTTGCAAGCTGACATCATTAGTATAACTTTATTCACTGCTCCTTCTGCTGCAGTAAGTCTCAACCGAATCCTCCAATTACTGCAATGTTATAAAAGTATGGACAGACGGAAAATTAATATTTATAGCAAAATGTCCAGGGTTTTGATAACTGGAAGCTCTTGGGGCAACAGATGATGTTAGCAATTAAGAATTAGAGAAAGCAGCCTGTTCAGGAAAACATGATAGCTCGTGTAATTTCTGAAGTAATAAGTTATCTAGTGATGACATTAAATGTCAGCATTAGTGTTTCTGTGAACTGGAATCATGTGTGATTAACTGTCTAAAATGAATTGATTTGTATTGGCAAATAAATAAATAAATAAATAGTTATTTCCCCAAGTGGTCCCCAAAACCCAGTAGAAGTTTACAGAATTCATCTCTTATGCCACAGTTTCTACGAGGTGTGCAAATGGCACCATCTTGACAGATAGTTGAGTATTGTAGATTTGCACATCCATTTTTGTGATCAGTCCAAATTACTGCACAGTTGTGTTGTGAGCTTGGGAGAAATAGCCCAAGAAATATCCCCTGAGGAGTGCTGCAGGGGTAGGTTCATGCACAGGAACTCACACTTTTCAGTGTTAGTTAGGTGGAAAAAAATGTATGTGTATATAAAAATTTGTACCATGTTGTAACATACCATTACCTGTGTAAGAAGTTTCCATAGATATCTCTTGAAGAGGCTGAAGTGTTTCAGGAGAGTTTCAAGATTCTCCACACTGAATGATGCTTTCACTATATTTCAGCATATAACAACAAAATATATTTGTTAAGTATACTGTTTGTTATGAATATCCTATACCATTCATACTTTCTATAGTATTGATATCATAATCTTGTGTTGCATTATGCCACTATGGTAATTTTTAAAGCAGAACAAGAAAGAAGGATTTCAGTGTGATAGCAATAAACCTCTCTCCCTTCAAGGCAAGAGCTGCTCCTCTTTTTTTTTTTTTTTTTTTAATGATTTAACGTCTATATTGAAATAATATCACTAATGTGATATTATTTAATGATTTAACATCATTATTTAATGATTTAACATATTATTTAATGATTTAACATCTATATTGAAATAATATCACTAATGTGATACTATGTTGCTTTTCAGCATCTTAGTCTTTTAAGCCAGATTGTTGCAAATATGTATATATAATGGAAAGTAAGATTTGTCATTTACATTTAAAAGCTACGAGATGATACTTCAGATGATTTGTAGAATCTTGTAATTGCTGAAAGTAGCAGGAAGTTGCTTTACTATTTGCACAAAACCACCTGTGCACCTAGTATCTATTACAAACGGTGAGATACAGCCACAGCAGAGGTACTTGCGCTCCTGCAGGCTTTGCTGCTTTTGGAAATTCCACCCGTGCACTTGCCTCTCAGAAGATCTGAGTCCCACCTGTGGCTCTCTTTCCAGAGCAGCAGCATTTCAGTACTCTGTGTCACCACCACAGCTGCTGTCTCTCCTAAGCTGTACAAGAAGTGCAAGTGTACTTTCCTTGCTTATTCAGGAACAATATATCGAGGTCACCAAGAAGAGAGGAAGAACGTTGTAGTGTGATGTCTTCGGTTTAGAAAGGATGTTTAAGGTTGGAGTGCAGAAATGAGGGACAAAAATATTTCCTTTTTCTTTTGAGGTGGCAGCAGACGGTGACTACAGTATGTAAATATTTGTGAAGAAAGGACCATGAGTAGTAAAGGATTCCTTAGCAGAAAGCATACAGGGACTAAGCCATTGGTTTACGGCTAATAGAAACTAAAAGCAAAGCACCTTAGTGTCAACAACACATGCACTCTTGTTAGTGGTTGGGGGATGGCGAACCATGTGATAGTTTCCTCATCTCTTGCATGTTTTCAGATAGAAGCTGCAAGCATTTTCCAGAGGATTTGCTGTTATAAATAAAGGCTGATCTTTGGGCTTAATACAGGAACAACTGAATGAAATTTAATGCCCTATGTTAAGTTTGGTTTAGGAAGTTTGAAGGAATGGTGCAGCAATTCTGAGGAACACAAAGTCTTTTTTTAGAAAATAAAAGGAGCAATTTCTTCTCTAGAGTTTGTGGTAGAATGCACAAGAATTGATGGGTTTCAGTGCAGCAAGTTGGACATGAAGAAAAAATGTTCCACTTGTCAGAACACTGAAATACTGGGGAAAAAAATGCCTGTGGAAATTGAAATAATAATTTAGATGTGCTTATGTTTTTCCCTGAGAAAGAGATGAACTGAATGACCTCTAAAGTTTCTCCCAGCCTTTTCTCTGAGAGCCTGCAGTGGGTAATGTAGCTGTCAATTTTATCTTCAACTTCCTAAATCTTATTCTGGTTGTCTTTTACCCCTGTTCAGCCAAAGTCTTGGGATTTCATGTAATGTATCTGTTTAATGGCCTTACATCTGAACACAAATGATATCCCACAGATAATTTCAAGGAAAAATAACAACCCACCGTCTTCTTTTTAGGTCCTCCAGGGAAAAGAGGTAAGCGGGGCAGAAGAGGAGAGACTGGTAAGTTTTCAGTTTCATAAGATCCATTGTTTTTTGGCATCTGTGTTTTTGTGAGGATACATAGCCAGCATGCCTTCATTTTTAGTTTTATTACTTGAGTGCTCCAAAAGGGAGTTCTGAAATTTCTCTGAAAAGGTTTTGTGACCCTTGGCATATACCTGATGGCTTTCCAGATACTCTTCTAGTCTTGGGCATCACTAATTTGCAGGCAGACTTCAAAATGCTTGACATGGTATCATTTGTAACATATTCTAAGCATCAAAACATTTTGATGCCTTCGCACACTTGTGCAAGTTAGATTAACTCCATGTAATTCAGTAGTTGAAGTGCTATAAGTCAGTGTTGCATCAAGCCCCCTTGGTCCGAAGTGAACAATTGTATAAGGAAATAAAGAGCAAAATAAAATTTCTTATGTTAAGAGTATCAGTACTCAGGGAAATAACATAATAAGTAGACTACTCTGTATGAGAGAAATTGTTTTTACTAGAAATGAGTGCCAAGTAAGTTCTTATGGAAATAAGAAAAACATTTGTTGGTTCATTACCCTGTACCAGGGGGGCTGCTGTTGAGAGGATCCTGCTGGTGGTGTGGAGCTTGAAATTTCATTTAAGAAAATGTTGTGAGGTGCTGAGCACCTCTTCCTGCTGACATACGCAAGAATTGGAATTGTTGATTACCTTGAAAGATTGAGTTCTTCATAGAGGTGAATTTTCTGGAGGCAATGCAGGAGAAAATGAGCATTTCTGTTCTTCTTTGCTGTCTCACGTAATCTGCCAATTAGGAAAATCTTCCAATCAACTTGATCTCTGTAAGTCTCCTGTAGCTTTGCTTATCTCTGTAAATGATCATTTAGCTGACCCTTAAGAATTATTTCCATATTTTCCTGCATCACAACACTGAAGCCAAGTCCTGCCAAAGGTTAATACAAATCACCTTGGTGTTTGCATTCAGTATTGGCTTAGTATTTGCTTCAAAGAATAATTCTGTGGTACAGAAGGAAATTCTGCGTTTGAGGATTGTCTTACAAATGATTCTGACAATTTGCAGAATGCTTTTTAATTCATTTTACATTTCAAATAAACACATATTAGACTATTAATAAAGGAAATTGATCTCTCTCATTTAAAAACAGACCTGCACCTTAAAATGCTGCTTAAGAAAGTTTACCAGGATAAAGAAATTACCTTAGTTACTGGACAATAAAATTGCATTGTTAGAACCAAAAGGCTGTCAATATTAAAAGCAATCTCAAAGTACAGCTGCTGTTGTTTTATGCTCCTTTTGCACTTCACTTTATTCAGAAATTAGAGAGAGACATAAAAGCTTAATGAAATGCCATTGATTTGGGAGCTGCAGCTGCTCAACTTAATAAGACTGAAATAGTAGATTTGATTTGTGGCCCTTTGATAATGTTTCCAAGAACTGCTATACAAGTCTTTGAGTCTAAATAATTGAAAAAATGTGCAAATATCACTTCACAAAGTGTGACATTTTAATGGGGAGCATTTTATATGTGTTCCTTGAGAAAGAAAGGTGATGAAAAGAAAGTTCAGCCCTGTCAGGTGGCCACTGAAACCTCTTCCCATAGGCAAAGTTGGAAGGCTGGAAGGTCTTGTTACCTGTATGTCTAGATGAGATGCCCAGGTTAAATGCCAAGGGTACTTTGTGCAATTTTACAGCCAAGCTGTGATCAAATGCCAACTGCGTGGCAAACTGAAACTGGTGGTGTGGTTACGTATGCTTGATGTGGAGACTGACAAAATGAATTGTAGTCCATGGCTGGTATTCTTGGACTGCCATGAAATTGCATGGAAATGGATGGAGAAGCAACTTGCATAAGATTGCATGACAGTAATTGAAGAATTGGTGAGGTAAGCGCATGCATTTAGGCCTTAGTCATATTTACAAGTTACAAAGCGCAACCAAAGCTAAAAAGTACTTGAATGGGAAAATGTGTACAGTGTATTAGCAGTGCTGCTCACCTACAATCCTGGGGCCTTGTGCTTGGCTTCATACATATGTGTCTTTCTTTAATAACTTCATAAGCTTACATATTGTTTTTTTCTCTTTTTTTACCCTCTTTCCCTCTACCCCATCCCACAGGACCTCCTGTAAGTACAGTGATACATTGTTGGTTCTTCCAGAATCAGGGAGAAATCTGTTAGATCCTGTTAAGATCATGTATCATCAAGAGGGAATTTTGATATTTATACACAGTGTAAATACTCACTAATTAACTTGGAGCTGAATAATTTAATCAGAAAGTTCCTTAAGAAAAATTTCTCTAAATCAATAAAGCTTTATAGTCACTGCTCCAGATAACAGTTTGGATCACAATTCCATGTAAGTATGTTATGCTCATTTTGCTTATGCCTTGATAACAGATATTTTAATACAGTATAAAATGTGCGAGTATAGTATCTTAAGTCCAGACTTGGTCACTCTGCCTTTTTCTGGGTAGTAACTTGCCCTGCAGTCATCACAAAGCCTTGAGGTACCCGCTCCTTGCTCTTTGGAAGTAGACGAGCTGTCCAGCTCATTGCAGAGTAATCACTGCTGAAGCCAGTATGTGCTAGTGTAAAAAGAATATCAAAGAATACTGTTAAGTTTAGTAAATTGGTTGAATCTTGTGCTAATCCTATTTGTAAGAATACAGTTTCTCTCTTCTGGGGTTTTATGATGGTTTTGTTTTGCGGCTTGGTCATTAATTTGTTTGGGTTTTATTTACTTTGTGGTACATTCCCAGAGTAGGTCAAAAGTCAGACTTGAAGAACAGGACTAAACACTCACATCTTAAGCATTCCTATTTGTCATGCCATCCATGTGCACCACATGATGTAAAAGTGTGACCATTAAAACAGTGTTTCTTTTACAGTGTTTGCGGGCTTCTATTATATTTTTTTTGAGTGATATAGCATTTCCACAATATTTTCAGGACCAGGTCATCTGTCTGTTCTATGCTACGTGCATGCTTGAGAAAGGTGAATTAATATGTTGAATTCCTGCTGTGACCTAATAATTTTACTGTAAACAATATATACTGAGCAGTGATACTACTTATCCCTGCCTGACAGATTTTGACCGCGTGCTTTGCAGCATATAATGGCAAATTTATTTAATAAGCCATCGATGAAAAGCCATGCTTAATGCATAATGGTGCTGTTTATTTGAAAGAAACACCATCTTCCCCCGTTTCTTTTGCAGTCTTCCCATGAAACACAAATAGCAACCGTAAATCATGATACAAACAATTTTCCTGTAGCAAGACAATGTGGCAAGAGTTCACTGTGTGTCTCATTATGAATGCCTTTGACTTTAGCTCCCCACTGTTTTAGTACAGGTCCATTTAAAGAAAAAAAAAAGTCTCAATTGTGGCTCCCAAAATGGAATAATTTTAGGAAGAATCTGGATTAAATTCTAGTTTCATATTCAAAACCTATAGGACTTCATCTCGCTGAGAGGCAGTAAGGGTTTAAGTTGCTACAAGGCAAATTGTAATTTCTGTTCCAAATTAACTTTTTTATTTTCATAGACACAGTCTGGCTAGGGGCAACTGGTGTGAACTTAGTTATTGTTTTCACCTGGGAGACTGTGGTAATAATTTTCATTTAAAATAGCAAATATTTGTTTATCCCACATAACACTGCATGGGATTAGGTGTATGCTGTATTTTCAATGGCTACTGTAGTGCTCTGCTTATTTTCCTGGTACATGACTACTGAGTGTCACATGTAATAACATTTAAAGGCTGCAGCTTTCATTTATTTTATTTTTTTATGATCTGTTATAGCATTCTCAAATTTATTCTTTGGCACCTGTGTTCTAGTGGCAGCTTATGTATGTAATACTTTACTGCCTAAGCACTAAACCTGTTTTCCTTTTAACCACATACTGCCCTTCAGTCTACATGGATAATTCTCTTCATAATAAAAGGAATTTCAGTAAATATCAGAAGAGCCATTAGCCTTTTAATTAGAGGGTTTATTTAAGTCAAAACATATAATTTCCATTGCCAAAGCCTCATTTCTTCACTGTGTAGTACATATATCATATTTATTGGTTTGTAATGTCATCACATATCAAAAATTAATTGATATGCAAATTATAATCTGCCAGTAATGTACTCTGCATGTTTGTTATGTCATATGTCATGACTGTGTTGTTAATGTGTGTCATACCATTTCATCTCATTCAACCAGGGTCTACCAGGGCGAAATGGCTATCCGGTAACTCATCAAATATTTATGACAGTATATATTACTCTGAAATCATGATGTTGTGTTTGGTTTTCTTTTATTACTGTCAAAAAGACCTGCTTTCTATTTCTCATATGCCTATAAAATGTAGAATTTTCTTCTAGAAACAAAACAAAAAACTTTGAGAAGATTTTTAAAAGAATATGAGTGTTTGCAATGCATAAATGCATTGCACTGGTTGTTTGATGTACATATTTTGTGTTGAGTTTCTGCATTCTTGAATACAAAACTAAATTTTACTCTAATTAAAAAACCCAATAAAATTCTTTAGCAAGATGTTGCATCTCAATTTACCATGTTAGAAAGCTGTACAGTTGCTTTTTGGAACCTCTAAGTTCTTTCTTTTAATTCTGTCCTTTTTCTCTTGACTGCTTCAAGCAATGAGTTTTGAGAAAAGTCAAATGCTATGGTAGAGGTCCTAGCAGCTGGCTGCATTGTCTGACACAGAGTAATCTTCTAATAATGGATGCAATTAAGTTTTCTGTCAGTTTCACTCATATCTCTAGGATTTATTGCCTTAAAAATATATGAAATAATGCATCTTTCTAAAATCTACTAATAATATATTTCTTCCATGTAGTCAGGCTAGCTGACTGCAGTGTCCCACTCAAGGAAAGAAGTGTATGCCAACTGTCACATGTGTATTAGAAACCAAGTGACAAAATGTGTTAGTGTGATACATTTCAGAGACAATGCACATGCGCAACACAGTGACTGTTAAAGTATGATAATGATATTACTCAAAGCACTTGATAATATATCTTGGAAGGCCCTCCCATACTGATTTTCCTATGTATTTCAGGCAACATGTGCCTAATTTTTCAGTGAGTTTTAAAAATGCTTCTGTTGGTAAATATAAATCCCATGCCTTGAACACCTGCAGGTAAAAGACCGTTTCATAGTACCACTGAATCTCAGAAAGGTTTGGGACATATTTCACTAGACCAGGTTGCTCAAAGCCCCATTCAACTTGACCTTGAACGTCTCCAGGTGTGAGGAAAGCACAGCTTTGGGAAACCTGTTCCAGTGTCTCTCTGCCTTCATTTTCCTTATTTTTGACCTAAACTTATCCTCTTTTAAAATCATTATCCCTTGTCCTGTCACTACAGGCCTTGATAAAGACAAAACAAAGCAAATCCAAACCCAACCAACTAAACAGCAACAACAGAAACAACAAATACAAACAAAAAACCCAAAACCAAAAAACAAAACAAAACAACTAAACCCAAAACCCTCCATGTTTCTTATAAGCCTCCATTATAGATTGAAAGTCCTCAGCAAGGTCTCCTCAGAGTCGTCCTTTCTCCATTTGGAAGTCCAGCTCTCTCAGCCTGTCTTTGTAGGAGAGGTGCTCCAGCCCTCTGATCATCTTTGTGACCCTCTTCTGAGCTTGCTCTAACAGCTCCATGTCCTCATTATATTGGGGGTCCCAGAGCTGAATGCAGAACTGCAGGCAGAGTCTCACCTTAGCAGTGTAGAGGAGGAAAATCACTTCCCTCAACCTGCTGGTCACAATTCTTTTTATGCAGCCTATTAAATGCTTTTCTCTGGGCATCTTCTGTAGTTGCAGAGTTTTCTGAGAAATACTACCAATGAAGCATCATCCAATATCTATCTTTATTGGTAGAAGTCGTTGAAAGTCAGCTGGGGAGGAATTGATCATCATTATTAAGAAACCTGTTGGATTTATTGAAACCATTATCAGGTTTCCAGTTTCACTTAGGGTGCTTAATCTGTGTAGGTGAGTGCACAAGTGTGTGGAGGAGATATGGTGAAAAACTTGCTAAACCTCCTTTTTGCTCATCATCCAGCTATTAGCTCTGTATACAAAGACTGGAATTTAAAAATAAAAAGACCGATAGTGACAGTAAACCAGCCTTTAGGCTTCTGTGAAAATTAAATCTTTGGTGTTCCTCATTTCAGTTAATGAGTTTAATACACAAGGTGAAATTTGTATTGTGCACAGCACAAAACCCTCATAGATTTAGCTTTTTGGCCTAAAGTGTAAGTTGAGAAAATGAGTGAATGTATTAGTGATGGATTCATGCATGTTTTAAAGGCTTCATGGGGACAGTTTGAAAATATAATTTTCTGTAGAGCCTGAAGGCCAGTCCTTTCTACTGGTCCAGCTGCTTTCTTGAGAAGATTTGCTGTGGAATTTGAAGACAATAAAGTTCTTGGAAGCCATGCTATTGAAATTGCTGGGTCTAATCGTGGCATTGTTATAGGCAAACTTTAGCCTGAAAGCATTTCTGTTCATGCGTGCAGCCATCCGTGTATACAGTCATTTGCCTTCAGTAGTGCTTAGCATGGGTTGAACACTACTTCTTGCTTGAAAGTGACTGGGAATAGAATTTGGCTATGGTTCCTGAAAATTGTCACGTGGCTAGCTGTTTCCATCTTTTCAGTTACAGCCATATCCTCCTGTTTTGAATGGGAAATATGTAACAGCAAGTGCAATGTACTTTAAAAGTACTTATATAGCCCTATAGAGCTCTATGAAAAGGCTATTAGTGTTTAAAGTTATTTCTCTAGAGTCCTATTTAACTCCTGTAGAAATATTATTGCTTTAATCTTTATTGGATTTTATAGGGTTTTCTGTGAGGAGAGTGAGGAATATCTGTGAAATATAACTTAAAAAAAGCTCTCTGCTCAATAGCCCAAAACATAAGGTTACGATCTTGCAAAAGCTAGGGGTTGTTTTCTCCAGGGCTTAAGTTTTTGTTGTGCATGTTTATTCTAATTTTAAAGGTAACTTTAGAAATAATAATTATACCAGTAAAAGGAATTAAATTGAGAAATATAAGTTTTCAGGAAGATATGATATTAAAAGTCAAGAAAAAAAGCTGGACTTACTGCTACCACAGTTATTAAGGGGTTTATAAGACCCTAGTTAAGCGGCTATTATGTAAGACACCATGGCCACTATAAAAACTTTATACTGTATAGTTCCTTTCTTTCCTCATTAAAACCTTTATGTAACAGACAAAGGACCAAATTCAGAGTTGTAACTCTTTCAACTTGAGTTTAAAATTGAAATAGGCTATCACATCTCCTTAAATGAAAGAGAACAGAAGAGC
The DNA here is from genome assembly GCA_028858755.1 of Ara ararauna. Lineage (NCBI taxonomy): Eukaryota > Metazoa > Chordata > Aves > Psittaciformes > Psittacidae > Ara > Ara ararauna. The sequence continues at coordinate 57,851,893 of CM054376.1, read as the reverse complement.
GTACAAACATTAGAGAATGTGAACACAGACATTTGTTGCAGGGGTTTTGTATGACAATGTCACTTAAGAAATAACGCTAGAAGTTGGAAAAAATAAAATCCAGCAACAAAAAAACCAGCCATTAAAACTACCCCTTTTCTCAAGTTGAGGTACAGAACAAGATAAACGTCCAAGTACATCATCATGGAAGTTGTTGCATGTGGTAAAGCTGCACTATCTCCAGAATAAAGGGTCAGAATATGAAGATGTCCACATAGCATTGCTTCATAAAAGAGGGGACCAGGGAAACTTCTCCTACATTTTGCCATGATCTCAGTCTGCAGAGCATCTGACACATTTACAAGACTTTTAGGAATTGTGGAGGGTTATGGTTGCTCCAGGTGACCTTGTATTAAATCATAGAATCATAGAATAGTTAGGGTTGGAAAAGACCTTAAGATCATCTAGTTTCAACCTCCCTGCCATGGGCAGGGATGCCTCTCCTAACATGCTTGTCTCACCTTCAGGAAATGGAAGCAGATTCTTCTCTTGCAGAAAAGGATGTTTCTGAAGAGGAGATTGCTCTCCTGTAACTGTAAAATATCATCACTTGTTCAAACATGAAATGTGCAGCTTTGAAATTTTATCTATCATTTCATTTAACATTTTCCTAGCTCTTGAAAGACTTTCTTACCTCTGAAAGGTGAAGATAACAAACTGGCCAAGCTTAGGACTGCAGGTAGAAAATTTCCATTATTCTTCAGCCTGTTATAATTCCTTCTATCTCAGAAAATGTCTTGATCATCACACTTCTGATTTTTGCACATGTAAAAAAGTCTCCCAATATACCCTAAGACAAACTGTTCCCCTGATATGTAAAGAATTTCAGGTTTCTATTAGAAGGCTCTGATTCCCCTTCACCTCCCTTTCTGTATTCCTGAAGGTGAAGAGCATTTCAGGTAGAACAGAAAAAGGCTGTGAGGGGTTTGAATTTGAAGAAATAGTTCTGGTGTGGAAGGGCATGAAAACTCCTGTTGTGAGAAACTGTAAAAGGCATTTTATTGTCCTGCTGTGTTGCTTTGCCTTTGAAGGTGTTTCATGTTTCATTTTCTGCTGGGTCTCCAGTTAAAAATTGGGACTGTGTAGGCAAATGTGTAGTAAGTTCAGTGTCTGTGTATGTAGGTATGTATGTAAAATTAATCCTATTTAAATACAAGTTTTTCAACCTCATACTGTGGCAGTTGATTTGCTGTAAAATGAGCATAACTGGAATAATCGAAAGAAAAGAAATAAGCGAAGACTGAAAGTTTTAACCTGTGATTGAGTATAGCTTATGGCAGTATTAAGCACTTCTGCAACAGCTGTGGTATTTCCAGTAGCAGGTCAGGTCTCCTCTCTTTCACAGTTGTAGTAAAATATGAATGTCTAAGTTCAAGGTGTGGCTATGTGAAGTCCTAATCTTACACTGAGAGTTTGGCTTGGTGGTCCTGTAAAAGTTTCCCAATCTGCGGCATTTCTTTTTCTCAACAAGTACCTCCACAGACCACTTTCTATTTTTGGCATTTGACCAAAGTAACATCTTAAACATATGCCAGCAAGACTTTTGTAATAAACTTCAGGTTTGGTAGTGAAACATTGATAACTATTTCAAGTGGGGGCTTTGTGGGGTTTTTGTTTGGGTTTTTTTTGTCTTGGTTTTTTTTTTTTTTTTTTTAATGCACCGAAAATTGGAAATGTCTGGAATCTCAAAAGTTTCTTTGTACTGTGACTTTAGTATGCATTTTCTCAGTTCTCTATACTTTATCCTTATTTTTAGTCCTGGCAGAGGTGATTGGCTTGGAAGACATGAGGTTTTCTGTTGATCCATCTGCCTCAAAATGCTCACTGTTCTCAGGGAGTGGAAAGAATCCTCTGCTTACCTTAAAGCGATACAGTTGATCAGCTGTCCATCTCAAAAGATTACTGAGTTTACGGATTTCCTTATTTGTAACAATGTACTCATTGCCCATTGTTCCAAAAAGTTGTGAACTGATGCCAACGCTTCAGATTCAGCAGAAAATGAGTGACTGCTTAGGATGAGTATAAATTAAGCCCTTAGACCTTTTATTCTTATTTCACATAACTACTTTCTATTAACACATTCACTGCAACAAATCAGAACTTCAAAATAGTCTTGCCATGATCCACCAAAATCCTGCTTACAAGACATCTATTTGTTAGTGAGTCTTCCAAGAATATACTTCAGCTTGCATGGAGTGTAATACTATCACTGCCGATCCCTAGACTTCTTTGTATTCTGTGCACAAGTTCTACAGAGCTAGAAGCTTGTCACAGAAGCTTATCCCAAGAGCTGGACTTCCCTATTACAGTCAGGTCAACAAGTAGGGAGATATGTCATTCAGTTCTGCTGTCACACGTGGAGTTAAGTCAGTTTCTACAGCTGCAGACAAAGGATACTTTTAGTGTCTTCCATGGATATATCTGCCAAGTCCAGCACTCAGTGGTAGCTCTAGCTACTGGAATGGATAGTTCTGAGTGATGGATATCAGTATGACCTTTTTCAAGCCATAAATATGTTATATGCTGTATGCTTTGAACAGTGGCCAGCCAGAGGAGGGTCACTTGCTTAAGTATTAATTTTGTCTTGATATCAAACCATAGATATGGCCCTAATGGCAGTTTTTATCTGCAGTGCGAAAAATTGCATTCTGTCCGTTAATATTCTGATAGATAAGAGGTAAAGTCCACTCTGTAAAAAAAACACCTTTCTTGCTTGCAGTTGTTGCCATCCTGAAGTATTTGTTAATAGACCTATAGTCGCAGGTTGTGTTGAACTTTTTATTCCAAGAAAACTTCAGTGGCGCCTCAGAAATCTTCCTAACAGTCAGGACACAGTGCATCAGAATTTCTCACTAATGCAATACCAGAATCTCAATGGTTGCACTGTTCCCAAATACATGCTGCAATTTAAACAGGTGCAATGCACACTTGCTGCAAAGCAGGTTAACTTTGTAGTATTTCTGTGCCATGAGAAACACAGGAAGGCTGTAAAAATGTGGCAATTTTTTAGAAAAATACTATATCTGAGGACATATTAATAATACTCAGCAAATAGACTTTCAGTTTTTCTTGCAAAGTGTGAGAGTCTAAATTTGCACAGTTGTTTGAGTAATAGCTGTGGCCTTTGCAAGATGTCAGTCACATTAATATGATAATGTTCTTTTATGACCTTCATATCTATAAAGAATATATAACACAATTAATTTTAACTTCTTTGTATGCCAGTTTTTTTAAAGTCACTGAAGATAATCATGAAAGTTGACAAGAATGGAAAAGTTTGAGACTTCTTAACTTTACAGTTATTATACATTTTGCGTTACAGTTGACTTGAAGCTACATATCAGAACATGTTAATTAACTTTTTATAAGTCAGTTGCCATTTTGAATGAATGATGATGTACTGAATCATTTCATCTGTTATGCACCCAGCATTACGTGAGTGTAAATAAGGGAAGGCATTGTTTACTTCTGCAACTCCCTGGAGGATGCTGCGAGTGCCCTAAGCTATTCCATATCTGTGACTGATAGTGAAGTAACAACTGCCTCATCTGTAAAAGCCAGTGATATAAAACTGTATTTATACCCTTTTCTTCGCTTGCAATTCCAAAAGAAATTGCCATATATAAACTCCAGTACAAACTTTACATGGTGACTTAAGAAAATTACTTGTGCTGCAATAAATGCCTACATAGTGTGCTTACATAGTATGTTCTGATTTAAACTCACTAACTTTCTAAATTATTTAGTCCATTTTATACATAGTATTGCAAACAAGGATGGAGAAAATAGTAGAATAAAAAGCCAACATTATAACAGATAACCTCAATGTATTATTAGTAATACAGACAATTGTTACCATATGCTGGATCCACCAAGACCGTCTTTAAAGCAATTTCCCTCTTGGGTGCATGTACAGAGAACTTCTCTACTGCAGAATCTGTATCTCTGCATGGCACTTCCTAGATGTCAGTGTGTAATGAGAACTGAGCACATATCACCAGGTTACAATGGGCTAGTGGATCAGTGTAGGTTAGATTCACAGTTGATATCAGTTCAAAATAATACAAACTCATATATCTATCAGATAAATACAGAATGATAGCTGATAGCAGATAGATATGATAGACGTAATTTAACAATTAAATGTCTTTTTTCAGTGTTTTCCTCTTTAAAAATTTCCGTCCTCTTCTCCATAATAAAGCATGTACAGGCAGAAAAAGGAATTAAGCTAGTTAGTCATTTGCTTGACAGATATATAAATTTTGGTCTCTCTGGGCTACTCTATGGAGTTCAGCTTGGCAGGTGGCATGCAGAAGGATCTAGTTATGATTTTCATTTTATGATTTGGCAGGTGTAATTAATGCTTGAACCATACCTAAGATCATTCATACTTGCCTTTCATTAGGCACCCCACTTGAAATTTCCCAGTCGTTTCCTCAGAAGGCACGATGTAACTCTCTGGTGTACCAGGAATAGCTTTGTTTATGAAACAAACTACCTTGGAGTAAAATTTTGTGTTCCAAATGAATTGTAATTCTGGGCCTTGTTTCTCAATTTGTGTTTGCCAGTTACATATGAATGTAGAGTGAGTAACCAGTGATAGTTAAAAATGACTCTTACAATTTTCCTGAGCTGTCACTTTCTCACAAGAAGTTTTGAGATTCAAAGAAAATGTTAAATTGCTTACAGTAGAAATCCTATATTTAATTACTATTTGTATCTGTTCCAAATAGGAAAGGAAGGCCCAAACTGTCCTATAAAAATTCTGGTCATGAGTTTCCTCACCTTGAAGGAGGGTTGCAAACATGATGTGTCATTTCCATACTGGATTCTTCCTTTGGAATTATAATATAGCTGAGAGATATGCAAGACTTTACTACCCATACAGCTCCAAGATTCCTATGTAGGAGTTTAACTGTATTGTTAAACCTAGCTAAGGTCAAGAGTATAAAATTTCATTGAAGAAACTTGTTCCTAAATCACTAGACTAGGTGGCCGGCTTTTGTGATTTCCAGAGAGTGCAGGGTGGAAGTGTTTTCTCCAAGGCTGTTTGCACGCCTGCCTCCCCCTGCAGTCAGCCCTCAGTTTCCATTTATGAGAGATGCGATATGAGGAGGGGAACATCTGGAGCAGACACGCACCTGAGCTGGTTCTTCTTATAAAGCTGAAAAAAGAACTTTTTCCCTATTGGGAATCAAAAAGTTCTTTCATACACCTGTAGTGGGCCCCACACTGCTTTGCATCATCCAGTAATTAAGCCAGAAATGATCTGGCTTGTCTTTGTCAAGTTAATAAGGCTCTCAGCTCTACGTTTTTTGAGTTTCTTTTTTAATGCCAGAACTTAGCTGGTCAACAGAGACTTAAAGTACTTTTCCTTCACTCCTGGGGATCTTTGGGGTGGGCATATTGAGCATTCATCTTGCCTTTTGCATCACAAGAAAAGTACTAGCGTGGTGTTCGGACTGCTCTTGGTTTTGTTTCCTCAGCTATATGTATGCATATTGAAATCAAGATTAGCTAAAGCAGTTTCTGAAAGCAAGTATATTTGTCTGGTAGGAAAGATTTATACAAGTAGTGTGGAATGTCAATTGGAAGTTTTTCTGTGACTGTGTAGGATACAGATCATAAATCACCCTCACAAATTTTTTTTTTTCCTCTTTGGCTTAAGGTAAAGCAATTAACTGTTTTTCTTCTAATATTGAGACCTGCACAGAACTGATAATCTAACAGATGACCATTGAGTTAAGAATTCTTTTTAGATTATTTTGTGCATGTTCATGATAGCTATTGCCAATATGAGAGGAATTTAACCCTTTGTTGCTTTTCCTCACAAAAGGAGCATGATTCAAAACAATCATGCACATGAGCAGTCATCAGTTGAAAAGAATATTACATTTTTAATGTAGAAATTGGTTTCTTGCTGCCACATGATATTCTTATGAAAATAAACTGTTGTTAGCTCCTGCTTGGAAAGCTGGAAATCTTAGCAAGTGAAGTAAAACAAGGAAAAAAATTGGAAATTGTTAATAGTTCCACTGTTCTTTCTGTAACAGTTCTTCATTTTACCAGATCAATTGCAACTAAGATAAGCAAAAATAAGGGTAGATTGTTCTACTTTCATTCATGTTGAACAGTACTTACTCAGAGAAGCCATCCCCAGAATAATGATTACTTATTATAAGAAGACAAAGCAGTACTGGGATGCATGCAGAGAAAGAAATAGGAGACAAATTGCGGGTGCTAAGGAAGTTCTTTGCTTCTCAGTACATAGATTTTTGTGAAATAGAAGTTGTATCGCTGTACTGGAGTGTACGGCTTACACTGACATTCATATTTTAGCTCAGTAATATTAGACATATATATTAGACATGCTGGAGGTTTTGGCCTCCAGCAGTTGGAATGATCTTATTTTGCAATTTGCATTTAGTTTCAGAGGGTGATGTAAACAATGTCACAGTTTTCCATAGCACCAAGAGAAGCATACAGCAGTTCAGCAATTTTTGTCATACATAGCACAGTATTTGTATTTCTAATCATTGCAAAGTGCAAAAAGGGCAAGTGTAGGCTCCTTTTTTTTAATACGAATACCCCAGTGTGAAGCCTGTGGTTTTTGTTCAGGTAGTCTGACTGATTAGCCAGTCTCTGAAGAGAAAATGACCTCAATGTTTCCACTTCCAGCTATGTGGATCAATTATCGTGATTTTATTCTTTTTAATCCACTCTGCATATGATAGCAGACCTCTCATTTTAGGTCTCTGACTTTTGGCTATGTAAATTGCAATCTGGTATCGCCATCACATACAAATTGTTTCTCCCTAGATGGGAATGCAAAGAAACACATTTTTGTTCTTCATCCTGTCACCAGCTTCTGCAGAAATCCTTTTACAATCTTGAAAGCCAGTTATGTCAGAAGAAAGAAATGAAAATATATTATTTGGCTGTATTAATGCGTGGATCCACAAAACTTAAACAAATAGTCTAGAGATTTTAAGATTAAATGAACTAGTGAGAATGGTAAACACTTTAGGATTTTAAAAGCTGTTTCACCAAACTGCATTCTGTCTTTGGATTCACCTGCTCAGCTCTGGTGAACTTCAATTTACCTTGCATAATCTGACAGAAATTAGAAAGCAGCTGAGAGGAGTGTATGATTTGCTGGAGTATGGCTCAGAAAAGTGCAGGTATGAAATATTTGGCTTTGCAAGTTTTCTTGGCTAGAGGGGAGGAAGCCCATGTTCTAAACAATCTGATTTCAGTAGCTTTTGTTTCCTTAGTTAAATATTTTATTGGCTGAGTTTGCTTATTTCTGTTTGCGCAGCAGTTGTCAAGGAAGAAGGAAGGATTTCTTTCTGACTGTGCAATGAGACACTGGCTCTGCTTGGAGTTAAGAGATTTTCAGAATCAAAACAGAAAAAACTCTGAATTTGTTTCTTGATTATCAATCTTCAGAAAGCAGATGTATGAGAATTGAGAAACTTGGTTGCTTTTCCTAAGTGACTTGAGGCTAAAACCAGACACCAACTCAATAGGAAGATGAGCTTTTGTTCTCCAATGTAAAAAAATACCAAACTCACCAAAACAAAAAAAACACCCACCCACACCTCCCAAAAACCCACACAACAACAAAACAACCACACACACAGAAAACGAAACAAAACAAAACATAAAACAACCCAAATGACCAAAACCCAAAAACACCCCCACCCCAAAGAAATTCTGTTTATTTTCACATAAATTTCACTTGTCAGGAGAAGCTTGGAAGTTGGGCCTGTATATATACTTTCACCTGAAAAAAAACCCCAAAACAAACAAAACCTGAAGAAGTTTGAAACAGCATTGCTGTTGAGGCTCTGAATTGAAATGATAAGGTTCTTCCAGCATTCTCCCAGTAGCTACTTTCAACCTTCTCATGAACTTCCAGATGTTACACTTTGGGTTTAAATTGCAGTGTCCAGGGGTTTGCTTGAAAGGCAATTAGGACTGATGTCTGAGGTTGTCAGGAGAGGGCATTAAGGCAACAAAAGAGGTAGCATTCAGCTCCCCAGCTAAAATAATATAACTAGTAAAAGCACAGTCTTGCAAATAAAGATGCTGTATTCGTATCTGAGCACTTTATGCAATTTATAGTCTTTGTTATTAAATGCTTAATGATTTTGTTTTCATAGTCATGGTAATAGATGCTCCTTTTGGAAACCAAGTTTTGATTTCTTATCATAGCAAGATTTATGTGAAGATTTTTCTTCAGGGACTAGAAATAGTCTTTTCTTAAAATAATTTTTTTTCATTGCTACATCCCTCTTTTCCTGTAAAATTGGGGGAATAGAACAGGTGGTGCATCACTAAAAACTATATAGAGAAGCATTTCAGGAAGAAAGAATGAAAAAGGTTGTAAAGCATCCCTGAATTCTGCTATATTTCCCAGAATGAAATAATCTTTTAAAGTATGCTTCATATTTTTTTTCCAAAATGATCTATGCTTTTCGAGATTTTACTGGTTCCAGATCATTTTGGAGGGGACAGAGCTTATGCAGCACCATCAACTTCTGATGAATGATTTAGGTTATAGCATGTTTAAGACAATGGTAGTGCCTTTAAACTAGTTTCATGCATATTTGTGCCTTTTAAATCTGGTATAGGTGCGTGACAGAAGTATCTGAATGGGCTTGCATGTGCAGAATTTTATATTCCAGCATCTGAGCACATATGGCAGTGCATAGCTGAAAGCACCTGCTTTGGTGTTTAAGTTTTAACACAGTTCATCTGTACAAGTTTGTGTTTTGTTTTTCTTATGTTGTATCCCAGATGAAAATACTGCATTTCTGGACTAGGACTAGATATGACCATTGGCATTTTGGTTATCCCAGAATTCTTCAAACAAAGCTTTCTTCTATCATGTGATAGTTGAGAGATTGGGGGGTTTATCTACATGTTTATTTATAAACACTTCAGTACCTTGGGTTTTAATTTTGTTCTCTTTAAAACCCTTTGTAACTGTTCTCCTTTTTAATGGAGATGTATTCACTCTGACTGATCTCCTTTGTTACAAGTCAAAAGTGAAATGTCTCTATGGCAGATGTATTTTTTTCTTAATTCCCTGTGAGCCCCATTCAAACTACTGCCTCTATAGACAAACAAAAGAGATGTGATGGTCAGGTTCTTCTGTTCTAATGGAGCAAATCAATTTACACACCTGCTCTCGGGTTTTGCTAATCTTCCAGAGCTGATGGTTCCATGAAGGGAATGTCAAAAATTGTCTGCTGCAGGTTATTTCTCTTTGAATCCTGTATTACACACCAAAAGACTGTATTTTTCTTTTTCCTCAATGGACCTCATTCCCCTCGAAAAGAGATGTGTAGAAACCAAAAAGGAGATTGACTGAAAGAAGAGACATGGATTTTTTTTTTTTTTCAGTTCTATAAAGCCGTTAAAACATATATAACAAAATTGTTCTTCAGTAGGGCTCCAGTGAGCAAACAGATTCACTTCCACAGCAGTATGAGGAGACAGATTTTTCCAGGAGAACAAAAAGCTAATTCATCAAAGTCATCATGACACAGCTGTTACAACAACTTATCTCCCACTGAATGCTAGCCAGCTAATTTTTGAGAAGTGACATTTTTCACAGTTTATTGTTTTCTCATCAACATGGCACCAACCACATCAAATATATTCACACAGTAATGTTGGCGTTGATGAATTGGCCATGTGCTTTCTATTTACAGATACAGGAGTTTCAGTTTCTTCAAGAGAAATGAGAACTTTTAGGTAGAATGTAGGAGGTTTCTCTCTGGTCTCTGGTATATGTTTCCCATGTTTAAGTACTTGCTAAGCTATGCTGGAATTCAGTAGCATAATGAAGTATTTTTATGGAAACACATAGCTCTGCAGTCCTTCAGAAGACTGGTTTTATGGATGGGTGAGGCATACGGGGGTAAGCACTTTAAGATTACAATTTCAATACAGTTCATTTTTTAACAGCAGGCAGTTACAATGTGCTGTTTCTCAACTCACTGTACCGTACATGATTTGCCAAGGTCAGGCAGATTCATTTTGCAATTTTAATTTTTCTTTTTTTTTTTTTTTCCTGAAGAAGCATCTGCGTATCAGTTAAGTATTTCATACTTGGAGTTGTAGTCTACAGTAAACAGTGTTAGTCAGTGGTAAATAATCCATTTAAAATGAACCAAACCAAAACAGAGTCCACATGACTCCATTCTTTACTATAATTTGAACTATGTTGCTCTTACTCTTTCTCGGGCTAACAGTAGTTAGTCTTTGCATTAATTTGTCATGCAGATGTGACTTTATGAATTTTGCAGATGTTGATGAGATGTATAGGCTACCAGGAGAAAAAAAAAGTGTCTGGATATAATATTTTTGTTAGCCTGATATATGAAGACAACCAAGGTGCCTCACAGTTTGGGGTTCACGTTCATACTTGTCCCTTTTTTCCTATATATTTGCAATGTGTGCAGTGTTGGCCATGATAAATAGAAGGATTTCTGCCCGCATCTTTTGTCCAACTTAGATTTGCCCAGTTCTTTCTCATGGTAGTTTACATACATATTTCAGCAAGAAGAACAGTGACAGTGCTCACATATTCAAAAAAGCATCTGCACCGCAAGAAATTGCCTGTCAGATTTCCTGCAGTAACTATAAAAATAAAAAGTATCTGAGCAATTATTTTTCAGCTGTGAAATATGCTTTTGAAAAGCTGTGACTATAATTTTTCTTGCATAGAACTCTTTGTACTCCCTTATTGTTACCATATGCGGTGCTTCTTTTGTAATTCAGCAATCCTCTGAATAGCCAAACTCTGAAAAATCTTTCTTTCTTCAAATTACTTACTTCTACACATAAGCAGTCCATCTTATAACTGCAAAGGAACTGTTTGCGTATTCAGAATCCATGAAGGGCTACTGGCTAGGAGTCTCATATTCTAGAGTGATGATGCTCCAAGGAAAGTACCGGAGACTGTACCTTATATTTCTGGTTTATTTTGGAATCTTTAAACTGTCACTCATCTTTCATCTTGTTCTCTTATTGATGATTTCCATCTTCTGATTTAGGTTAATATGGACACTAGAGCCATTCATGAAATTCAGAGCTTCAGGTCACCTGTCCTTTTGTTTCTTGAAATTCAAAGAAACTAAGAAGTATGAAAAAATGCAAACATTTTCTTTTCTGTAACAATAACAGCAAAATATGTGTAAGATTCCTGCCAGTTCTGCTTGGCAGCTTAATATTAGCACTGGCTTATTGCTTTACATGTGCACGTTGCATATTTTCTGTGCTGAAGGCACTACACTTGACAGGTGGTTTAAAATATAAATTGGAATAACTTCTGATTACTTTTTTGCTCATGAATTAAATTCTCAACTGGGAACCTGGCATAGCCTTTCTGGCTGATGGAGGCATAGTCTGCAGCCTTAATCACGGTGCTCTTACTCTTCATTCTCAAGGTTTTATCAGAATCTTGCTTCTGAGGCTCTTCTGTGCTTCCAGGGTATGCTTTGAGATCCTTGTTGGCTTGACAAAGGCAATTTTGTATGAGTTTTTGATGACAGAGTTAATATGCATCTTGCAACCAAATGAGAGAGAACTGGAATTGCAGGATGAGGGTATTAAGGGCTTAAGAATAAACTTGGTTGAGTGGTTTGTTTCTTGTTTTGTTTCTTTGTGTTGATTTTTTTGTTGTTGTGGTGGTTTTTGGTTTTCTGTTTGTTTTGTTTTTTGTTTTAGTTAAGTCAATGTAGTTTTTCCATTGAAATAAAAAGAGTATTGGGGAAGGGCTTGTAGTTCAAATTTTGAATGATTAATTTTGCATCAGTGCTTTGAAAGATACTAGGAAAGCAAGATGGTGTTTCTGGAGGCTGAATGAGGTAAAGTCTTCAGCAGTTCAGGCATGATCCAGAGTTGTCAAGAAGATCAAGCAGCCTAACAGTGCTGGAAATTTTGGTTTGGGTTTTTTTTTTTTTTTGTTGCTGTTCTTGTTTTTAAATTAATTTAAAACTCTATATCCCTATCTGGGAATGCATTTATACTTACTTTTCAATATCCACGTTACGATCCACCTACTTGAGATTTATGTCTTAGCTAACATGAACTACTTAAAGGAAGAAAGCCTTGCAGTGTTTCTTTTATTAGCAATGTTGCTTTTTGTGTGATAAAGAGGTTTTAGGCAGCAGCTCAGCTTGTCTTGTAGTTAATTTTTTTTTTCATAGCAAAGTTTTCTCCAACCCAAATGATCTTGATAAGTTGAGGTGTTTTTTTTTTTTTCAGTAACATCCTGATTGCTGGCCAGAGACACTTGTTTCAGGTTGATTTAGTGCACTCTTTTTTTTCTCCCAGGCTTGCAGCAAGTGACTTCTGTACCCAGGCTGTTTGTTCCTATTGCTCTGAGCAGCCATCACTTTCAGTCATTGAAAAAGAACCAATTTCATTAACAGGAAAAAATTAGATAGCTGACAAGCTTACACTCATTTGCCCACATAAGCTCAAACAAAACTTCACTGAAAAGAAATCTCATCAGACTTGCTAAGAATTATATATCCTTGCTAGGAATGCTATATTACATCTAATTAAAGTCAGCCTTGATAAACCTGCAACTAAACAAAGGAGAGAAAAAGGCAGACACAGAGACCCATCATTTTAGTCGCATCATGATGAGGAAACCTGAAGGTTGTGGGTTTTTTAACTTCTACCAATCTTGAACTAAAATAGGTGTTTTGAAAAGGCAATGGTCTTTCACCTTATCTGAACTTAGTGGAGATGATCTGCAAACCTGCTGTTTGAGAAAGATTTTCTGGTTTTGTTTTTTTTTTTTTAAACTCCATATAGGTATTTTTAAACTCAGACCTGACACAGTAAGTGGCATACAGCTCACACAGCTGCTCTAAAGCTGGATTCCTGCTTTCTTTTGAATCTCCTTTGTATATGTATTGACATAAGAGATTTTCAAGAAGCTGCAACTAACAATTTAACAAGCTTACTGTAGATTGTTTAGAAATGTAGAATAGTTTAGTCTCAGAATTTCATCAGGGTAAGAGTTTCTGAATTCTGAAATGCTGCTGTGATAATCTGTATTAGTTTTATCTTAAACCTGCCAAATGTGTGATCTACAAGATTAAAAAAAATAAAAAATTACTGGGGAATATCTTAAAATGTGTTTTTTCTTGTTTATTTTTTACAACTGAGTGCAAAATCACACTTTTATTAAAGTCAATATGAAAACTCGCTTTTAATTCTGTGCATTACAAACTGAGTCCAGAAAATATTTGTATGCTGGCTAACTTCAGCTATGGCATTTTTATGTGTCACTAGCTTGATTTGCTGGGCCAACACTGTCCCTCAGAAATGTTAAAACCTCAGCCACTTATTTGTGCCATTAAGTTCCAGTAAATTGAAATGCAATGTAGCATGGTGCTACTGGGGCTCTGATTGGTGTTCATGTATCAGAAATGGAGATGTTTCTGTACTACTTTTGTGTGTGCACAGCATTTCAGACACCTATAGTCTACACTGGGAGAGAAATTTTTTTCTAAAATATTTGTTTTTTCACCAAATAATCAGGAAAAACAGTGAGTCAAGTTAGATAAATTACTATGCTTTTGGAGATGATAATTGGCCTACTTGTAATATATTTATATACAACTAGAACTGGAGTAATTTATGACCTCAAGAGTTTTACTCATTCTTTCCACACAGACTGTGTTTGCCACAAACAGATTTATCTGCATGCTTTCAATGAATCTAAACCTACCAAAATTATGCACTTTCAAATATGTCAATTCATTTTATTTAAAAAAAACCCACCTTAAAGTAGAGGGTAGTCTGCATTGTATAAAGAAGTGATGTCTGTTTTCTGGTTATTACGTCTCTTTTGGTTCAGAACTCAGTCTTCTGATGAGTATTCCTTAAATAAAAAAGAACCACTGAAGGATGAGTGGAGAAGTTAAGAGTAAGAAGACAATCTGTATCATCTTCTCCTTCCCTTGGAAGATTCCTTTATCACATAGTAGATTTCAACATGTGGTATTTTTACATATCTTCACTTTTCACTCAGAATTTTCTGAAGAAATAAATATTGCATTAGAACTACCTAAAGTAATAATAGTGGCTATCTTTTTGATAGGAACACCGTCAAGTTTTCTGGTCCATTTGCTTACATATTCGATTTCTAACAAGCAGTAACCCCCCAAATCCTTAAAATATTTACCTCCGGAGTAACCCATATATAAAAAGTGCTTAAATGGAAAACAACTATTTTTGTAGCATTCAAAATCTGACTAAAATTGTGGTTCTTTGAGAAACATTATATTTACAGTATTCTTGAAGAAGAGAAGCTGCTTCTCACAAACCTGACTGAAATGGCACTCATATTCCCCTTCCTCCCATGTGTGGTCACTGTCCATATTAGGGTTATTAGATAGGTAGGTAGCGCTAAGTAAATAGTTGGGTATTGTTTGGAAAAAAATAAAAAGAAAAAGATTACCATACAAGGATCTTTGCTGTTGAGGAGCTTGGGGAAAAAAGTGTTTGTAATACTGTGAGTGAATATCCAGTGTTGAAGTTTAATCCCAGCTGGCAACTAAGCCTCACACAGGCACTTACTCCTGAAGTAGCCTTATTTTTGCTTCTCTTTCCCACCTGTTTGGTATCAGCTGTGGAAGTTAATTTTCCATAAGAAAAAAAAGAAAAGTGTTTTCACTCTTTTTACAACAGAGGAAGGAAATGACCATGTTTTGTTGTTAAAGATTTAGTATTTTATAATGAAAGACTATTATTAATTGTCATAGTAATGATCTCTTATCTTCAGAGATATTTTTTCTCCTGTAAGTCTCAAGCAAATTTCTTTTCTCCTGCTTTATAAAGCAAATTCCAGACAGCTTTCCCAGACTTTAAACTAAATAGTCCTGATACAAATAGAATCATGTAGGAAATTCCTATTATCTTCCATCTACTGGAAATTTCTGATTCTTCTTTACTGAGACACTTCAGGATGCTACGTACTGTCCTTTAACTCAATTATGGAAGTTATGTAACATAGATAAAGAACAAGAAAAAAATAAACAGTAGTTAAAATACCTATCATTGTAATGAAGCACAAATAGTATATATATATTTATTTTTTTTAATAAGGAAACCTTCCCTGAACAGTATTTATATGCAAATTACAATCACTGCAGGCAGCATGGTTTAGTGGGAGGCGTCCCTGCCCCTGGCAGGGCGGTTGGAACTAGATGATCTTAAGGTCCTTTCCAACCCTAACTATTCTATGATTCTATGTAAGAGCTGTTGGCTAGTCCCTCTAAACCAACAGTTGACCCTGTAGTGAATTTTCCTTCTATAATTACTTGCATAATTCTTTTCTGTATTTATTCATTTTAAGAATAATTCTATCTTTTGTTCTAAGCTTGCAGCAGGTTGATCAGTTAAACTTAGCTGCTGGCCCACACAGCCCACTAGGGAACTTTCTGTACGTACAATGACCTTACTGTCAAGTGTTTTATCTGTTAATATCTGGAGCTTGCTTTCTAGAAGTAAACATATTCATAGCCAGGGTTCAGCTCTGCCTTCATTTTTGCATCTGCAGCGGACTGTGCGTTAATATTACTAGATAACTAACCTGTAGTATACTGCTAGAAAAATCTAGAAAATCTAATAATTTCCAGTCTGATTTTTGAGTTCCATAGTACTATATTCAGAAATTTGCTAAATACCTATGAGAAAATTAATAAGTGATGTATGTGTGCTGTACTTGTGTGACCAAGAGGTACTGAGGAAGCATAATAACAAAAGCTGACATGTTAATGGACTGGAAAGTGTTGCTTGTTCAATTAGATACCAGGGAAGAACTGTTCAGTGGTAACTTTTGAAAGATATTGCAAGTCATACCAACAGTCACAGACTTTCCCAGGTTATCAACTTATAAAAAGGTAGTGGTCATGCAGATAATGAAGATGCTGGTGACCCACTTTATACTCACAGCATGTTACCTACTCATGATGTGACTGTAAGGAAAAAGGGGTTAAGGGAGTTTACTCCTTCAGGGCTTCCCATACACAGTAACTTGTTATTTAATCTGACAAGTTAGTTCACAAACTTCTTAGAAAGCCAGGAATGTAACCAAAAATTATGACTTGCTTAATAAGTACATCCAAATTGGTGTCTTCTTACATATTAAATTTGTCTGGAATCTTTGGCAAAGCTAGGCTGGGAGAGGACTGATAGCTAGGGAACTCACTAAATTGGCATGGGATCACATTTTCATAGTGTTTAGTACTTTCTCAATAGCTGGTTGAACTGATTCATTCATATGGCTACAGTGCCTATTAGTGCGGAAGGCAGGAATATGCACTGAAGGGGTCAGCAGAACCCCTGCAGATCGGATTAAGACTAAACTTTCACTTTGAGTTTTGCTTGCAAGACAAAGTAGTGCTCAGAAAGAGGGCAAAAAGTAAAAGAGATGAGATAGATTGACATAAAATCAGCACATATGTCATGTACTGTCTTCTCAGCAACAGTGATTCAAACCAAGAAGCATGAGCAGTCGGTCCTAAGGGGCCATGTTCTTCAGGAAGGTAGTCTCAAGAGAGTGTCTGTGAAGCTCCAGGGCAAAAGTCTGGCTGCAGTGACAGCATGTAAGAGAAAACTTGTCTCCAGCGAGCATAAACTAGTGTCCCTTTTGCATGGGGAAAAGACCTGAGACCTCTCAGTTTCAGCCAAAAAGAGGAATTTAATGGCAAAACCAACTTCTCTGCCTCCGATTATTCTATTGTCAGTGAAAGGCAACTTTACTGTTCATTTGTCAGAAGACAGCAATTAAACATTAAATTTAAAATTTATCTAGCTTTCTCTAACCCCCTTCTCTCTCCTCGGACCACTTAAACTTGCAGTTGATGCAGAATCAGTTACTGACTTACAACACTGGACATACATCCACATTAAATCCTTTCTAGAATGTGCATCCATATAAGTGAACTCTGAAGGAAGCAAGTAACTTGTAAAGTATCAGCAAGGATATATCCATGTTTCCCAAGAGAATAAAATAAAAGAATCAGGATGAGGCATAAGACTTCTTGGCCAAAGCATAGCCATATATATTTAGCACCTCAGTGAGATACGTTAAGTTTCTTATTAACCATAATTATTGTAATGTTAGTTTAATATAAATTAGTTATGAGATTTTAAGTGTTTGTTCTTATCATCTTGCAACCATGTGATAAAAGCATTCAGTAAATGGGTTGCTTATTCCATTTTCTCAGTTATTTAAAGAAAAATCCACAAGCTAGATGCATTATTTCATGTGATTTATTATGTTGTGCCACTGTGATTTGCCAAATTAACAATTCCTTCATTGCATGTTGAACATGTCTTTTGTTAAACACCAGCTATTGCCTGGCTACTTTCCACCATACTGTTTTTGTTAATTCTGTCCTTGGTCTGCTTCTTTTGTTGTTTGTTTTCTGTGCCTTCATTCTCAAAATGTCTTTAAGGCACTGCATTTACCTGCTGAAATAGAGTTATTAATTTTCTAAAGACTGTAGTACTCTCCAAGTCTGTATATTTTTCCTCGTCTTCAGTGTTCCTCTGACTTAACTGTTCCATTTTGTTTTGACTTTTGATTATCCCAGGGTCCGATTGGTATGGATGGAAAGCTGGTAGGTGATTTGTTCAAAACCAGTGTAATTTAGGTCTTGCACATATTCCTTTCTTAATTACTCATGCTAGAATGTATATTAATCACATATTGGCTTCCTTTGGCATAACTTATTTTCACCTCAGGAGCATAGATTTTTAACAGAGAGCTGAAGAGCCACTTCAGTCTTTTGTGTATATCCAAGGAAATGGAAGTCAGCCATGCTATTTCTGTTTTCTCATAATTTTCTGCCTAGATTAAATTGGAAGACAGATGTTCTTACTTGGGTGCTCTGTCCAGAGAATACTCTACAAGGATAGTTTCCTGGTACCTTTCAAAGAGCAGGATATTATTTCTGACCATACATCTGTGACTCTTGATGGTTTCCTTTTTCTTCATTTTTGGGTCTTAATTTCTCTATCTTGATTTTATTGCCTGATTAGATACGAACAGCCTCATATCTCATTTTAAATGCAATCGTATACAATCCTGGATATTGTCTGGGGAGATGCTGCTTGAATTAAGGCAGAAATAATCTTTAATTTCATACAGTGTATTTGTTAATGTATCTGTGTATTTTTTTGCATATCTATATATTTGGGTCTGTGAACCTGGAAGTTTATGTTCCCAGTTCTTTAAAGATGAAAATAACGCAAAAGATGTGAAAATCCAGTTTATGTGCTTTCTCATACTATTATTTTTTGCCTCCTTGATTTTTCTCCTTTTCCAGGACAGATCTTTTCTCTGATACCCTCAAAACACCTTTTCTGTCCTTTCATCTACTACAAGCCTGGTTTCCTTTGTATGCTGAACTTGTTAACTTTCAGTGTGAGGTTCCATTTTCTTCTCTTAAGACTTTTTCTTGTGCTCCTTGAGGTATCTTTCCACTGCTAAGTAACTTTTCTGTAGTGTTTGCAGCCTCCAGTCAATAAGCTTTCTCTTTAATCTCCTCTTTTAGCAGATTGATAGCTTACCTGCTGTCTTCAAGTAGACCTGGTTACACCATACACCTTTTCTTTTTCTTTTTCTTTTAGCATCATTTACATATCAGCAGCTAATATTAGGTTAATTTACTAGAAAGGCATTAACTGTCAACCACAGCAGACCTTCAATCATGATAATTAGAATAGGCTGCCGACCTTAATCCCTTTCTCTCCTTCAAAATAATGCATTAATCAGGAAACAAGAACATAAAAGGGAAAATTGATATTAAGATTTTGCTGAAACCATGATATATCATGCAGCTATACCCACTGTAGTAATTCAGATTTTTTAAAAAAATAAATAAATAAGCAGCAAAATGTAATAGATAATCAAGTGCATGAGCAATGATCCAGAAGTTCAAAGCAGCCTACACTAAAACACACCTGATTAGTTATTGTTGTTGGAACTGATCTGTACATGCATGCAAAGAACAGTAGTCAGTTGTTAGCTACAATCAATGAATCAATTTTACAGTTCATAACACGTGAATAAAGAGATGTTTATTAGAAAAAAATCAGAGTAATACTGACTTTTCAGTTGTGAAGAGTATTTTCACCCTGTTTGCTATCTAAAACTTAGAGAAATACTTCCAGCTAAAGCATTTTAATCCACAAGTAACATGCAATGGAAACAATTTGTGCAGGAATAAACCAGAGTGATTTCAGCCATCCTGAAGCCCTTTTGGGAGCAGGGGCATACTAATTGAGATTGAGCTTGCTCAAATGAGTTGCAATATCAGATTGTATTCATGTTATAGTGTTTTTTAATGAACACAAGAGTAATTCACAGAGCTTTATTATAAAAAAGATCAGTATTGTGATGTCTTTTTCTACCTGTACCTTTGTAAGCAGAGCAAATGAATTTCATAAAATAGTGCCTACGGCATCCTCTGATTAGTGTCACTTACTGGATCATTACTGAGAAGGGAAAATTATACTGTAACTGCAGTAGCTAGTCAGGCAAGGAGCATCTAAGAGCATACAAAAATATTGAAGGATTAGAAAGAACTGAAAAAAAACCAACCAGAAAATAATTACCTTTGCTAATGTAAAGTTCCTTCTCAAGGAAGCTCATAGCCAACAGGATAAAAAATTCCTGCTATGGCTACTTTTGTATTCAACATCTACATTAACAGTTAAGTGCAGGATGATTGCACTGTTGATAGTGCATGTCAACTAAGAGTAATGCAACTATTACATTCCCCATTATTTTACAGAGTTCTGTGTCACAATGAAAAACAATTGTCCTATAAAACTTCACTTTCTGGCTTTCCTCTCTCTGTATTGAAGATATGATAAAAAAGTAATTATAAATGAACAATAACAGAAAGGCAAACTGCTAATGCTCTTGAGACAGAGTAGAAGACACTTTCATGGGAGCATGAATCCATCTCTGACATTCAATTTAAGCTATGTTTGTGTTATGTGTGTACTTCCCTTATATCATATATATAGCATGTACCAGATGGACACTTAGTAGCCTACACATCTAAATTAGGTTAAAGAAAAAAGGTGCAGTTTTCAAATCTTTTTCTTTAAATATATATAGAGACTGTTTATATGCTTTCTACTGCTTTAAATCAACATTTTGTTGAAGCATTTTGGTAATTTCATAATTCAAGTTGTTTTTTGTTGGTTTTAAATCTATGTCTTTGAGATGTTTTTTAATGGTTTGGTCAAAATTGCAACTTTAGATATATTTGAGAGACAAATGTGTAGTGAGTTTGTGTAGAAAAGTTTTTATGCATAGGTCTCATTTTAGTTAATTTATACGAATCTATTGTACAGGCTGCCCAGTCCTGCATAAGTAAGCAATTCCTGAGGATTTTAGGATCTGATATAGCATATAATAGCTTAAAACCTGCTGGGATGGGAAGAATGAAGTAAAGACTGAGTGCTGAGCATATAGCAATATCCAGCTGTATTCATTAACCCAGTGTGATGTGCAGCTTCATAGAATTGACCAATCTAGAAAACCATAGTTCATATTAGAACTGGCAAACCGCAGCCAGTACTTATTTTTGTCTGCAAACCTCTATAGCGCAATGTTGTTGTAAGGAACTAGTACAAAACTGCAGCTCCTCAACAAGGAATGCTTTTAGGCTGCCTTCAGCGTAAGGATTAGGTAGCCACAATAAATCTTTATTTTACTATGATTTCTGTGTGAAGAAATTTCTAATATTTCTTATATTAAAAAAAAACCTCTTTAAAATTTTGCATGTGAATTAAAACATGTTTTCCTGGTTCTCAGTTAAGTACAAAAAATCTTATAAGTTACTAAAAAAAGCATTTATCTTCAGATGCCCCCACCCCCTTCTTTAAAAACACATAAAATCACAGATTGGCTGAAGTTGGAAGAGACCTCTGGAGGTCATCTGGTCTACACTCTCTACTCAAGCAGGGCCTTCTATGCCAGGTTGCCCAGGATCATGTCCAGACAGCTTTTGAATATTTCCAAGGTTGCGTACCTGGGCAACCTGTAGTAGTGATGGGTAACCCGCACAGTAAAAAAGTGTTTCCTGATGTTCAGATGGGAAAAGTTTCAACTCTGTGTATCAGTACCTTCTAGCTAAACTGACAGGGTTTTATGAGACTTGTAGTAAGTCTCCATGCTCAGTTTCTTTCAACAAAAGGAAATGTAGTTTCACTTCAGCTAAAATATTATTGGTGTCATAAAACACTGGAAGGCAAGCTAGCCCTAGGAGTTTCAAGAAATTCTCTCCTTATGGGGAGAAATATGCAAATATTTGGATCTGTTTTATAATGTCCTGTAGAGCTGATTGTCTGGGTGATTGTAGTCCATAGTCACAGCTTTCATACCACTTTGTTACACAGCTGGGGTTTTTTATTTGCTTTATGTAAATAAATTATAATGAGAGGGCTAGAATAAGTGATGACTTTCCCTGGCTTTCCTAGGCTAGGGGCCTCAGTCATAGGAAGTCTGCTCTGTAAGGACTTGCAGCGACAAGAGATAAATGCAACTCTTTAGTGCGCAAAGGGTGCTTCTCCATTTGTCCAGGGTAGACCAAAGGTGAAGTTAGTAAATTAGGAAGAGGAAATGTATCAGCTAACTCTTGGGGTGACTGACAAGATTTCATCTACTCCTGACTTCTGGCTTGAATATTGGTGTAATACTTGCTTAAAACTGTGGTGCTTGCAGCAAGAACAAAAAGACTATTTTTTGGCCAGCAATGTGTTCCTTCACTTTTTAGAGTTTGTTCATTTGATAGACAGCAATTAGCATCTCCTTGAAACATGGAGATGTTGAAACATAGAATGGTTAGTGTTGGAAAGGATCTTAAGATCATCTAGTTCCAACCCCCATGGGCAGGGGACACCTCCCACTAGACCAGGTTGCTTCTAAATCAGCTCAGCATCTGTGGATCCTTTCTTACTTGAGAATGATTAAATTCAGTCTTTCTTAATTGGTCTATAAAGAATTAAGTTTCTCAAATGCAAGTTCAATTATGTGTTATTTTAATTTAATTCTGGAATGACTTAATTGCAAGAAAGTTCATCAGATTGAATTAAAACATTCAAATTCAATATAGATTTAGGAGTCAGTATAGATTTAAGAGTCTGACTTCAGTACAGTTATTGGATTATTTTGTTATCTACTTATTAGAGAGTACTGTAACTATTTGCTACTATTTAAGGAGTTAATCCTTGTCATAATTTTTCATAACCTTATCTTTTTCTTGTTTTTCAGGGTCAACCTGGTCCTCAAGTAAGTGCCATCTTATATTCCTACAAAGTTAAATACAGAGCCCACTAAACCCAGGCTATCTACAAAGTATTTTAATGGATTTATTTAAAACCTACTGTAGTAAGCTAGAAACCGTTGCATAATTCAGTAAGGCAAATATTTCCCAAGAAAGAAACATTGGCCTCCCCCTAGGGTTGTCTCAGTTCCCTCAGCTGTTTGACCAGATGGTGGGGTTAACAACGTAATACTGTGAATAAAGCAAATCTCTTAACTATGGCTTGAAACTTTGCCACCTAACTTTAAAGCAAGATAAAATAACTTAGCAAATGTGTAGCAAATGTAATACTTCAACTGCTTGTTAATCACATGCTAATAAATTTCTTATAATCCAGGCAGCCCTCAGTTATTTTAAATACTGCACTGCTTGCTCTTGATTAATTGTATATACTGCTTTGAATTCATTCTGCTTTATTTAAGAATAGTAGAACTTTGTCTTGTGAGCTGGAATTGAAGATGTGGAAATCTAGGGATCTAACTCCAGTTTTAGACCAGCAGAAAAAAACCAGTAGGTATAGCAAAAGTTACACACAAAGTTTTTGAGCCAAAGAGTGGCATGGGAATGTGGAAGAACAAGAGGAAAAAGAAATAAAATAAAAGCCAATACCAAAGCCAAACTTAGTTAAATCAGTTGAAAAGCTACTTTTTTGTATATTCAGGATGCATTATGAGAAGTAAACTCTGGTAACTCTAGTCTGTGGTACCGTCTTAGCACAAGTATGTTGCCTGAAACAGGATTTTTGTCAGTGCCTTTTGTATTTCAAAATCATATTTGCAAGTCAAAAGCTTTACCGCCTTATTGGCTGATAATTTTTTAAGTTAGGATTTTCTTTATGGGAAGCAAGCTCTCTTTTTTTTGTGTATGTGATTTTTTTTGTTTGTTTGTTTCCAATTGTAATTTTCTGCTGAAAGACAGTTTGTGTTACAAACTGTCATCCCACTCAGTTTGATTGCCTAGTACCCTTGCAGTATTAGCCTACATTTAATAGTATTACATAGGTAGGCAGTATGATATTAGAAATGTCCACCCCCCCATAGTGATTATGTTTCACAGTAAGCTTTCAATGTGTGGCCTATACAGAGCTCTTCAGCCTCTGTGCTGCTGGCAGTCAATGAGGAGATTGTAATTCTGTGTGGCACTCTTGCTCTGAATGAGATCTGTTGAGGACCTGAGGCTGTGACTTGAACCTGTGGGCTGCCCTCTAGTTGATGTTGGCTTGTGCTGCCACCCGCGTCTTTTCCCTCTGGGTTTAGACCCCCACATTTCAGTTGCTTGGAGTGTCTCTTGTTTAATGCTTGTAAACAGCTTCTAAGTCCTTGGAGGTTATATCTCTACACAAAATGCCCTGAGGTAGCTGTAGGCAAAGAACCACAATGGAGATGGCAGCACTCAGTGTTGTTTCGAGGGCAGAAAAACAGAGAAATCTGGTCATGATTGTAAGAAAAGTGTGGTGCAAACCATACGAAAAACTCTCTAACTCATTTCACCCCATTTCATTAACTTCTCTGTGTCCCGAATGATTATACAGAAAACAGTTACTAGGACCCACAAGACTTAGGATGATAATTCTTACACCCTAACTTCAGTAGTTTCTTCTAGTGGAAATGCTCATCTCTGTGCCATTGCCATTCTTCTGAGTATCACTTATCATATTTCTTAATACTGGCTTTTCCTCCTTTTCAGCTCAAGATGCTGTTATTGTGGCAGGAAGATACCTATGTACTCAGTCATTTTGACTGGCTAGTTGAGCCCTGAATAGTACTTGCAAGGGCACTGATGAGGAAGTCATAACAGCATGAAACAGTGTAGGATTCAGCTTTAGATCAAGATATCTCAGCCAAGGAGCTTGTGTACAGGTGTTGACATGTGAGGTGTCTTAGCACTCCTTGCAGCCAGTGAAGGTTGAGTCAATACTCAGTGCACCTAGAGGCCTCTTCAGCTCATTGTAAATTCCTAGGGCTCCATTACATTGCCTGTATACTGGTGTTTATTGCTGCATGAGGTGATCCAGGGTCTTCAGCCCAGCTTCTGATTGTTGTATGTACAAGGGAGAGTCTGTGTTGGATCGTTGTTGTAGCTGTCAGTCATGGGCAGCTGTTTTGGATACCTTGGGAACCTCTCACATGACATTAGTTGCACACATTTGTGCCTCTTAATTCCAGATTTTGATTATAGGCAGCTACTGAATCAAATAACCATTCTGCTGAGCTGCTTTCTAGCCTGTTGATATCTACATGTCTTAGGCAACTACACTTAGGCTGTACATTTAGATACGGTTCCTCTTAAGCTGAAGCCCAGATCCAGATAACTTTATGAGATGGCACTTTTAAAATGTTGAAAGCTGTGGTTGAAAAATCTCGAGACTATTAAAAATTATTTTTAAAATGCCAATAGAAACCAGAACATGTTCACATCCAGATAAAACAAGTAAAACCCCCTCAGTTTCTCATTAAAAAGAAAAAAGAAGAATTTCAGCCACCTGGGATTGTCAGTAATTTTCCCAATCTTAACTGTGTCCATGTGAAATCTAAAATGAAAGGTATTGTTGGTTTCGTTAGTGAGTAAAGGCTTCCTGGTTTCAAAGATCAGTATTGCTATGCTGACAAAAGAAGCACTTAGAAAGTTTTTGATGTCATAGCTATGTAAGTCCAAAGTGAGATCAAAGATAAATTCTAATGCTTTTTATACTTAGTGTTCTATTAACACCTATTCTTTTTTACTATGGTTTTCAAAAAGTAATTCACCCAATACATACATAATTACTGGGTACAAATATAAATTCATAACAGATCAGTAACACCTCCTATCTTTTTATCTTTAAATTTTTAATGCTTTTCTTCAAAAATATACTGCTAAAGATAATTTTGCTTCATATTTTCTTGCTTTAAGTAAAAAGAAGCTTCATTACAACCCACAAGCTTTTTTTCTTTAGAAAAATCTCATGGTTCTGTTGTATATCTGAGAGGTAAAGACCACAATCAATGGCTAAATTTCTAGAAAAACCTTTAAAAAATAAAGTACTTTCTTATGAATTTATTTGTCTCTTAGAAAGAAAGCTATTTTAAATACCATGCAAACTGAGTTCCCTTATAGGAGAGTAATAAAAGTCTTAATATTTTTGCTGAAACTTAAATGCTGCATTTTGAGTGCCCTCGAAGAGTACCTGCTTTCTTTTGTTTGGAATTTAAATATGTATGTAGGTTAACTTGAACTACAAAGGTTTACTTTGCCAATAAATCTATACAACCAGATCCTGCCCATACATCTCCTGTTTAAAAAAATAATGGAAGTATTCATGTTTGTCAAAGAACAGACTTTAGCTTCTAGACTAAAGTAAATTCCATATGGAATGTACTATCTGGGTATAGAGAGAAAGCTTGTTATTTTTAAATTAGAAGTAGAACTAATATAAACATTAGAAAACAGTGCAGTTAGTATTATGGTGAAGGAAGATAAAATGATCCTTTACAAAATCCTGCTGAACTAAACCTGCTAACAACTATAAATGCGAGGCTGGGTGGTGTTTCGGTGTGACTTTGTCTCAGCCAACTGTTTTCTCCTTTGTGGCACTATCTGCTCCCTGGTCTCTCTCTGATGTAACATACTTTTTCTCTTTTATGGCAGTGTACATGATCACTCAATGGGGGACTTTGAGATACAGCACCCCACAGATGCTTCTCCCTTCTCTTTGGCAACCATTCAAATCTGCATTAGAAATTGACAAAATACTAATGATTGATACTTGTTTTAATGAGATTCTTGTTTTTGTGTATGAGATATGTCTGTGGAAATGATGCTTTTTCAGTCTGAAGTTTTCTTAGTGTTATGTGCATGATAAAGGGCTACCATAGCAATTCTGGTGACAAATACATATGTGTGCCTTTTTCACCATTGAGCTTCAGGGTGACGGGAGTATTTTTTCTTTTGGATGGCAGAGATTCTGATTCATGGTTATACAGGCTACTACTGGCTCTGGTGCTGTCAGCAGAGCTGGTGGGAACTACTTTAAATCTTAGTTTTCTGGGTTTTGTCAAGGATTGAGAAAAACAGTCAGTAGGACATAGGGCATAGTTTTGAGCTGGTTTAGATGGCAGCAGTGTACATAAGAGATTTGTTTATCACTTCGTAGAGAACAGTGTGAGAGTAGGGAGAATCCTAAGCCTCATGAAAGAGCTGAGTATCTGATAACAGGATGAATGGGAAGCAGTTTTCTAAACAGAATGTATTTTAAGTCATGATGAGTTTCCCTTTCAGTTTTGGTAGTTTGGTTAGGCAACTGCATTCCAGGATCTGTTTAATATTCCTCTCAGTTAGCACATGCTGTTCAGTACTGGGGCAGTTGATAAGGTCAAGTGATCATGTATGTGTTTTGATGGCTATTTAAACTATGGCAAGGTACATAATATGTCCTATTGACTAACACTGCAAAGTGGTCTCTACCTCTCAGACTGTTAGAGTTGGACATGCTTCTTCTATTCTGATCTCCATAAATTGCGGGGTAAGCTCAATGCTCCTTGTTCCTAGTAGTTTGCCTTTAGGATTGCCTCTCTGCTTATGTGGAGAAGGCAAGAAGTATGCTTACAAAGGACAGAATCAGCATAAGGCTGGAGAAATAGTTTATCATCTTGAGATACACAATAGTTGTATACAGGCCATCAGCTGTTCACTCTTTAAAGAATGAGGTTGTGGGTTGTTTCTCCTTCTAGCAGCTGGTACCTTAAGCTCCTGTGTAAGCTCCTGGTCTTGCTGAAGGATTGTATGACTCATTTCAATATATACATGCTGGTCTGCTTTTGAGTTATGAGTTGCAGTTCAAATTTTGCTATCAAACTTTAATAGTTTGCTAACAAAAAACAGGCATAGCAACTCAAATTTTTCTTTTCTAGGCAAATTTGAAGTGATGCTATCTTTGGTTTTTATATTTCTGTGTGTGTACACACTTTTTCAAGATGCCATCAGGCTATTACTTCCTACAGTCATCAAGTCCAAAGTAAGTAGTTATACCTGTGTAAACGAAAATAAGATTAGGCTTAGCCTATATATTTCTATATAGCAGTAGAAAGAAATTAATGTAGTGTCTTTTACAAACAGTCTCATCTAATGGCCAGGTGAATATAGGAAGACAGCCAAATACAATATGTAAAAGTCTGTTTCTTACTTTCATTTGTGCCAATACTAAATACTTGATCCCATTGCTGCTAATAACAATTTACTTTTAAACATAAGATCAGAAATTAATCTTAACTGAGGGCATCACATAAATAAACCAGCCCATACTAGGTTTCATATGCATTAACAGCCAGAGCTTTACCATTTTCCTTTCTAAAGCTGTAATAGAAATCTTGAATGCTATTGAAATTGTGCAACCTTTTTAGGAAACACTCAGCCCATACTGACTTGTGAACATGAGGAAAAAAAATGCCATCATTATGGCTTTTCATTCTATGTTAATTGCCAAACTGAGCCACATCAGAGAATGTAGGAGGAGAAATCTTGCTTGAAAATTTTTGTTTACTGTCTGATACATAAATGTTTATGACACAAAAGATGCCAGAAATGTATCTTTCCAGAAGGAGTTAATATATTTAACTGTTTTAAAGTCTGTTGCTTTCTCAGCTTTGTATGCAATAAAGCAGAAGTTAATTTTATTAAAAGGAACTGATGACAACAACAGTAAGGACTTTTAAAACATAAACCACTTCAGTTTCTCCTGGTAGACATATGTACATGTGTAAACCAGGATAGCTGTGAACATTAAATGCTTTTTTGGTTAAGCAGCTGCTATTAGAGGATTCTTTGCTTTGTGAAGAAGAGAACACAGAACTGGAAAATTAAGAGCAAATTGTACCAAGACTAAGGAAGCACCAGACATAATTTTAAAAGGCCGAGGGAAGTAAGTTCCAGGCATGAACAAGCAAGATTCTTGTATCATGGGATATTGCGCTCTGCTTCTAACATATTTTTCTACTTGTCTTTTCCTACCCTTTTGCCACGATTTCAGAAGGAGCCCCTAATGGCAGATTAATGACTTCCCTACAGTACCCTGCTAAGTGAACTTAGTTGGGGATAATCAAACTTGTTAGAACTCTGTTCATCTTATGTCAGACACTCAAAGCAAAGGCCAGGCTCCTACCCAAGCTGTGCTACTGTGTTCTTTTACCTACTCTGATAGGCACGCTTTTGAGTTACAATTTCAGTAGCTATCACTGGCAATCTTGTGCTGAAATAGTAAGATGTTTAAATGTTCCACAGCATTTCCTAAAACTGAGAATTTATTTCTGATTTTATTATCTGATACAGAAAACTATCAGGTTTGAAATCTGTTAACAATTATCAAATCGTAGGTTTTGATTTTCTGCAAACACAAAAATAAGAATATTTATTGTACAGAATTCTGTGGAAAAGGCTCTTCATGCAAGGTAATGTCAGCTCTGGATGCTCTTGTGAAATAAATTCCATTATGGAGGCAGCTGCTACTAAATCTGAAGATCTCGCTCCAGAATAGCTGCGTGTAATAGATGGAGAAAGCTTGGAAAAGGGGTTCTTGGAGCAGTTTTTTTGGCCCAAAACTTTCAGAAGTTGATCCCTTCATTTCATAGTTCACAAAGGTACCATTTATGGTACCGTTACTCGGAAAACCCAAGTCCTAGGATAAACACGTCCCCCCCTCCGATATATAAACCAACTAATGTATAAAACTCTAGAAGAAAACATGAAGGGCAGCTTTCTATTTGTAGAGTGACACCAACTTTTCTTTGTGTTGGTATCATTAATTTCTAAAAAAAATTGGTTTCCTTTTAATAAAATAAACATGAAGGTCTGATTCACTCATTACATATGCTAGCATAAATGTTATGAGGAATCACACATTAGCATTCCACCTTTTCATCTAGAATTTGCAGCTGTCACTGGGGCATAGATCTTCTAACAGCAAGTGAGGAACTGTGAAGCAAAAATTACTTGTAAGCCTTAATTTGGCATAACATTGCTTAGCTCAACAGAGTACATATGAGTACAAAAAAGCAATGGAAAGCCTAGTACTGTAGTTCCATTATGAGATGTACAAAGAGTTGTCAAAATATAATTAAGAACTCTGAAATACTTCTTGTATTCCTCAATAATTTATCAAATGACCTTTCCATTCTCTTAATCCTATTCCACAGATGGCAAAAATATTCTAGCATGTTCTGTGTTTTATTAGGAATTATGTCAAAGCAAAGAAGTGCATTGTGTTCAGGACTATTATCTAGATTTTACTATCCTGCTGCACATGTTTTTAATTCGATATTAAACTCCTACTGGCTTATTGTTTTTACTGATTGTTATGCTGTATTTCAGCTTTGAATTCCAGTTCAATTTGTTGCAGAGCCCAGAAGTTTCACTAGTTTAAAAAAAAATAAAAATTAAATGAAGTTAAAAAAATGCATAGCTCATCAAACTTACAGTGACTTAAAGATAACGCTGTGATATCTAAGACCTTAGTCTTTCACAAGGTTTTCAGAAAATCAGTTTCCTTGATCACTCATTATCAGTCCTGAGCCCCGGTGACTTTCTGTGTTGGAAGCTTGGAAGTCCTGCTAACTAGAGAAAACCTAGAGAATTTGGATATCAGGCTGTCAGATAGAAGCTTCAAAATCTGTATTTTCTATTATAAAGTGTCACTTTTGTCAATTGAGATTTGACTTTAAGCAACCTTCCAAGTAAGCAATCGTGTAAGTAAGCAGAAATGCTTCAGGTTCTTTATATTGAATTGGTGCTGGCATGAGGAACTGTAATGATGTGCTATTCTTTCCTGTAAGTATGAGACAAGTTTGTCTGAGAGAAAGAATTAAAAATAGAAAATGCAGAGTGTTTTGTGTACTGCCAGTAATATTATTAATGAGCATGGCATGAAGTGTCCATTCTGTTTGTGAGCTTTAACCCCAGAATTCTATGTTTAAAACTTTTTGGCTGTCCCTGTAACAGCATAAGAGTTCCACATAATCTTTTATTGCTGACATCCATCAATAACATACAAGAGTTGTGAGCTGCTGAGAAACATGTAAGAGAGTCACATGTTTTCAGAAATACAATCCAGTTATATTGCACAGTATGTCTGTTAGCGATCATTTGCCAAAAAGAATGACTATCCATTTAAGTATACATATACATATGTGTGTAATTTCCCCTGAAGATGTTCTGAATTTTGTAGACCAAATTATTGGTCTTGAAGAAAAATCTGTTTTGTTTTTAATAAACTTTATTTTATCTTAAATTGCTTCCTGTATAAAGATGTCGCCAGTCCTAAAGGTTACAAAAATATCTTCAGTCATCCCACTTTTATATATGCCTAGGTATAAAAGTATGTGTATGTTTGTAGTTGATATAAAAGTTCCTTTACGTTTATCCAGTGTTTCAACTCAAACTTTTCAAATATGAACAGTTCTCAAAATGAAGTATGAAGACTATGAAGTATGTCATCGTAGTTTTCCCCTGTTGTAGATGAAAAAATTGAGGAAGATAAATGAAAAGTTTAGTTCTTCTATTAGTATTTGTTTGACTTATTGTACACTATTTTTATGTGCCTTTATACTCATTGACTTTGAATAATTTAGTCTGTGATTAAGAGTTGATGCATCCCCATCAAGAGTGGAGTTATGACTTAGAGTGTCAAGTCTTTGCCGCTTTTAGCAATGGCTTGTAGCTAGGATAGTTTGGAGAGGTTCGCAGTAACCTAGTACTTACAATTTGCCTGAGATGGATTTGTGCAATGTAGCTTTTATCATTACTTTTGTCAGGAAGTTCTTGTGAAAAGGCTTGTTTGGGTACCAATGGGAGCCTGGAATGCCTAGAAACACTTTAAGGGACTACAGGATGTGAAAGGGGGTGTGAGGGTGGAGGGAAAGAAAAGAAATAAGGATAAGATTGTCAGAGAAATATATGCTCATATTTCACTAAAATATATTTTTTCCCAAGCATTGCTATATCCTCCAGTTAAAAAGTTACCTAGGTTGTAAAATAATTTCATTGCTCTTTATCTGTGGAGGTTATACTGCAGTCTCAGAAGCCTTTCCCTTGGGCTATATTTATGTGGCTATGGCTTTATACTAATATTTCACTGAAAAATGTTTCATTTTCTTTTAACCGTTCATGATTTAAGTAATCTAACACAGTAACATTTCACAGTAGAATTTGCAGACAACACTAAAAGAATATCTAAATCTTTCTTTGGCTTTCTACTGCGTTGAATGAGCAAATGTATCCAGTACTGAGTAGTAAAGTTTGGAAAATTAGAAACAATGTATGTACAGGATGACATGCCTTTTAAATACTGAATGCAACTTAGGGCACTGCTGCTGAAACACGTGTGGATTCAGCTCACTAATGAACAGTAAATGGAAGAATGGAATCAACCTCTGCTATTTTTCCTTTTCTTTTTTTCTTGAATTGTCTTACTTTTATTTCACTAGCTGCCATGTTTTGAAACTAGTCCTTATTTCAAGCAGATGAACAGAGTTCAGGTAGTGCAGTCATTTGTTTTTGTGTGGTTATGATGTTTTTGTAGAGCTATACCCTAAGCAACACCTGTTAATGAAGCACATAAATCTTCTCCTTGACCTAGTTGCCTACCAAAGGAGGATCATCCTGGTAGATATTTGTATGTTATTTCTCTGCACATTAGTAATGGAGACAGCTAAGTTGAAAGATCCGGAAGTCTTAGGGAGCTTGGAAGACGTATTTCAATGACCATGGGTACTTCTCTTGCAGATAGTGACTGCAGTGGTGAATCTCCATTGCTCTGAAATTCTCCCCTTCCCTTGCTTTCTTCCTTTGTCAATTTTCCTCAAAATATTTGAAGTTCAGGCTGTCATCCTCATCAAAAATGTTCTTTAAAATCAAACAAAAAAAGAAACATATGAGTAAAGGAAGCTGTCATTTCAGCCAAATTATCTGCCAGGCTACTAAGTAATCAGGGAAGCACCAGAGATGTTTGAATTACAGAAGCCGCTATTCAAGCTTTAGGTAAAAAATTACTGAAATGCTAGAATGTGAACTACTGTTTCTGAAAATAACAGGAAGTTGTTAACTCCCAGTGAGGAGCTGTTTTCTTGCTAAATTTCTAGGAAAAAATGACAGAGCTGGCCTCTGGATAAAAATCTATGAAAGGAAGTATAAAAATATTTAATGGTGTATTTTTTATCTCAAAAATCTGTAAAAAAGATTTTATGAGTTTGATTGACAGGAGATGGAATTTTTTCTTTTCAATTTCTATTGTGTTGGGAAAGAAAGCCAGAATGTACTTCCATGATTCCTGCAGTTTTATAAGCCCTAAATTCCACCAGACTATGTTGGTCTTCCTTTTAAGTCTTTTTCTTATTTTTTATTATTGTTTTTCCCAAGTTCTCACTTGATTTGGGAGCTTATTAATTACTTCCATAAAGTAGAACATTTTTATCAGGTTCAAGGCATCAATATCTTATGCATCTGCTTAGACAGGGGACCAGAAAGTTACCAGGCATTTTGAGCTAAATAGCTGTATATTTGTACAGTTTGCTTATTGGCTGCTTACTGGTATAGTCCTCATGAGTGAGCACAGACAAATCCTCTGGAGCAGTACTCTGCCATTATTATTCTAATAAATACGGATAATTGGAAGTTTAAAAAGAGCTAGTTGTTTTTTCTCTTTTCTTTCATATCCCCTTTAATGTCCAATACAAAATAAAAGGCGTGAAGTCTTTGGCAATAAAAACTTGTTTAGAGTTATAACTTCTTTCCTGCTTCAGTAGTTTGACACAACAATAAAAGCAGTTCTTCTGAGGAAAACGTGAAGCAATCTACCTTGAAAACTCTGCACTCTAGTTCTTTTTAATGTAAAATTTGAAAGCAGCCCTTCATTCTTTGTCTTCCAAATGTTTTTTATAGTTGTTTAATTCATTGCTCCCTGAATTTCTCTGGCATCATTTCTGTTGACTGAATTGAATATTTATTACTGAAAGTAGTCAACTGCACTTTCTCTTCTTACCACGTCTTATGAAATAATAAATCTTACTAAGAACCCTATGACTTATAAGAAACAGAATTTTTGTCTATTCCATAGCTACGATGTTGTATATTAATTTTTCTGTCACTCATGACAACTACTGTTGTCAATGCTAACACAGAAATGCAGTCTTGTTTTTAAATTCCACCAGTTTACACATGTGACACATGTGAAGACACACACACATGTATATTCCTGTTGAAGAGGATATAAGAGGGATACATAAATAATCTGCTGCATAGTAGTCTAGTATAGAATGGAGTGGGACTCCAAGTATTTATTCTTAATGCAGCAAAAGGAAGAAGAAGAAGTAGTAGGCAGGTTTGGTGAATGTAAAGGAGTGCAGAACAGCCTACCTGAGATACTGGAATATGAGGAGTTAATCTCAGTCATGCTCTACATTTTAGCAGGTCATGTTGTGATAGGACAAGGGATAATTTTAAAACTGAAAGAGGGTAGAGTTAGACAGAATATAAGGGAGAAGTTTTATACTACGAGGGTGGTGAAACACTGGAACAGATTGCTCAGAGAGGTGGTGGATGCACCATCCCTGGAGGCATTTAAGGCCAGGCTGGATGTGTTTCTGAGCAAACTGATCTAATTAAAGATGACCCTGCTTATTGCAAGGAGGGGTTGGACTAGATGACCTTTAAAGGTCTCTTCCAACCCAAACTATTCTATGATTCTATGATAGCATGTGATGCTTTTTTGAGTCTCAGGCAGACATGTAATAAGACAGAGATCTGCTGGAAGATTGGTGGAAAAGAAGGAAGCATGAACCAGCCTGTATCAAAAAATTGTCTCATTATGGGTATGTTTTATAAACCAAGTATTAAACACTGAAACTGCTGTTTTGTTACCCTGTCCTTAAAATATATTTAAAAAATCACGGATTGAACTCTAAAAACTCCTGAGGTTGGTTTGGAAATAGCGAATGTAACAGTAATAGTAAAAAAGCTCACTGTACTGTCTGTTTTAGGAGTTTTGCTTCTGTAGGACACACATCAGTTGTGTTTTCAAATGACTTCCTGCAGTTCTGAGCACTGGCCAAAAATTTCTGTGTTTCTGCCTTTTTGAGGTAACCAAGATTATGTGTTTGGTGTTACTGAAAACAGAAACTCTGGATGTTTTCTTTTAAAATGAGAGAATTAGCAGTGTTAGATTTTCTCATCTCTGTTTTTATGTGCTGCTTTACATGTTTAGTAGACTGAGATGTCCTTTGTGGTGTATTTCTACAGTATTGTGTCAAAATTCTAATTTCATCAATAAATTTCTGCTTACCTAGCAAGTAGGAGAACAGGAAGGTGCACTGTAGACAGGGCACTTAGGATTTAGATTCAGGAAATATATGTATTACAGTGCATTGAGCTGTATGTGGTAGCCAGGAGGCTTTTGACTTTATCGGGAGCCATTTTCTTATGTTTGATAATGTGACAAGTTTTTCTGTCGCCATATCTTTGTTCTTACTAGCACATATGGCAGCTGCTAGATTCACAAGAAACTTAACAGTTGATTCAGATTATAATTTTTGCTTAAATTCGTTCATGGCAGTAGTAAAGATGATCCTTGATTTGTGATCCATTGCTCAGGCAATAGGTACATAATCATACTCTCTGTACCATGGAATCTTTAGAGGACTATTTGTGTTGAGTTTGTAGGTTTTCAAAGAAAAACATTGTGTTTGTCTGTAGAAGGGAAGAAAAGGTGGGAGGATAGCATTATTGATTAATCAAAGAAATCAAATATATCAGAGAAAGGAAGAGATCTCCTCTTGCAGGTTCTTGCTTGGACACTAAGCCTTGTGCTTCTTCCTGCATACTGAATTAGTCAGCAGTGACCCCTTTGCAGCTTGTGATGCAATCTGCTGATTTTCGTAAGCAACATTATAAAGTTCAAAAAAGCACCCTATCCCAATCTCAGCAAAAGCGTTGTTTGCATAAGAAATTAATATATAAATTACAGTCTAAATGCTTTATTGATGCATTTTGGGAAGATTGTGTTCTCCTGCCTGCAGCTTATTGAACTCGTCTGATTTATGTGTTGCCATAAATCACTGACTTCTGAATATGGTGGCATGAATTTATGGCAGGATTCACTTACAATTTAGTTGTTGATGTGAATGTTAACTGAGTTGTTTATCTAGATTGTTATATATATCAATTTAATGTTTCTCATTATTTCCATTGTCAGGCACAGTATTGTGTCAAATATTCAGATGAATATTGTAACAAAAACTTAAGAATATAAGGAAAGCAAAGGAAAGATTATTAAGGGTTTTTTGGGTGGCGGGTTGAGGATTTTTTCTTTGTTGAAGTTGTAACCATTAGTCAGTCATATCCCAGGGGAAGAATAAAATATGTAAAATAAAATTTCAGTGGTAAAAGCTGTTTAGACTCACTGGAAATTCTTGTGAGTGCTTTTAGGATTGATGCAAGGTGAGATGTTTGCATTTTAAGCTAGTGTATGCACATACTGGCTGCAAATATGGCCGAGTTCAGCAAATGCCAAAACCACATTGCTGAGCAGTTTAGGGCTTGCATAGTGGACGCAAGACTAAAGTAAACATAGGAACTTGGAAATAGTATTGTGTTTCATAATACTCTGTGTAACCTCTTATCTTATGATTCAGCATATCTGATTCTAATATTTTGCAGTAACTATAGGTTAGACTTGGGATTGTTGTTCCAGCAGGAAATTGTAATTTGTGAAAGTCATGTGCCAAATTTCAAAGACATATAAGGTCAGACTTTTGTAACTGAGTACTCTGTTGTTGTGTGCTAAAACCCCCTATTACCCTCTAAATAAACCGTATGAATTGAATTAACTTTGGCAATGTATGGCACGTCATTTAGTTGTGAAAACATGATTAAGTTGGCAAATTA
Organism: Ara ararauna; assembly: GCA_028858755.1. NCBI lineage: Eukaryota > Metazoa > Chordata > Aves > Psittaciformes > Psittacidae > Ara > Ara ararauna. The sequence goes on along the minus strand of CM054376.1, from coordinate 57,815,564 downwards.
GTTTCCATTTTGAATTTGTCTAAATGACATTGGACTGTTTTGTTTTTCTGCTTGTTTCAATAAAGCTGCTATTCCCTAACGCTGCCAGCTACACTCTTATTGCGAATGCTGTAAGTGCTAGTAGGGATGAGTGCATTGTATGCTGTTTTATCCCAAATGAAAATGAAGGCTGAACCTTGCAAGTTATATTCAGTCCTCTAGCTGCCAGGTTGCCTAACTTATGGCTCTTGTGGTTGAAACATAGGGAAGCAGTGGCTGTGTCTAATGGCTTATTATTAACTGTGTCTCCTGTGGTAGCTCTGTCTGATAGGAGTGGCAGTTTGACATCTCAGGTTCCTTAGGAACCTTGAAGGTGAATAATCCACTGGGATCTGGGACTGTCACAGTCCAACTGATCCTGCTTGGTTGTCACCTCATGCTGGGCACTGGCAGGTCCTTTTTGCAGTGCCATCATATAGGTTGCCTAACATTTCACTGAAAATCTGGATTCCTATGTCCCGACTTTGGAGATTTCTACAGAACCTAAAAATATTGCTGTTTCTTTGAACCCCTTCCTGAGAATCTCTTACTATTTTCAGTTCTACTCAGAAAGATGCTGGAAGAGTTTTGGTTAAGTCACCATAGAACTGCCTGTATTATGGTTAAAGGCAATAGGAATACGGAGAGGACATACCTATAAGAGAATTCAGATGATTTTGAATGTTTGCAAATCCGATATAAATCAAACATCGACTTTTTAAGAGGTCCTCTGAAAATAACTTTTCCAAAACTGTAAAGGCAGCAATGGCCACAAGGGTGGAATACAAAATCAGCAAATTTCAGGCAACGAATTATAAAATGCCTGCTGTGCAGAAAATCATGCTGATCAAAGTTAACCATAAGGGATTATTTCATTTCTGAATGAAGACCACAAGGATTGGTCTCATGTTTTGTAGCACTGCATTCACTTACTCTTCTATTTCTTGTACCCATATTCATAATAATGTAAAGTCTTCATCAGAGAATGCAAATGGGATTTTGATAGCCAAAAAAAAAAAGTCACCTGCCAGTAATCTTGAACATGGCTGTTGAATGGATTTGACCTTCATTTCAGCTTTCTTCTTCGCTGGCAGGTGCCTGGAGGCCTTTTGGTCTGCCTTAGAAGAACTTGTTTTAAAACAGTAGTATTTGTCGCCTAATTATGAATGCAGATTTTGCATGTGTTTGTGATTTACAAGGCCTTGCTTATGTGAAACAGGCTATAAACTCTCCTTGGAAATGTATATTAGTCTGGAGTAGATAATTACACTTTGAGAAAAGAGCCTCTGTTTCCAGTGAAAACACTGTAAAGTTATTTCAGAAATGCTCTGACCTCAGATGTTTCATATAACTTACACAAAATGCTTTCACATTTGTGCAGCAGCTAGCGGCTTGATCTCTGCCATCTCATAAATGAAAGCACAGAAGTCTCCCTGGGAAAAAAGCAGGATGTCTATGCTGTGGCCTACAAAGCTAGTGCTATTTTACACACTCTGTTCTTTGTGTCTAGACCCTTAAACAGAAGAAACCTTGCCCTCCTTTAAACAAATCTTTCTCCCAATCACACCCCACCCCCGCAAACCCAGCTTTCCTTCAGATTTTTCTTCCTCCCTGCCTCCACTCAGTGTACACACACTAATAAATTCTGCAGGAAAAACCTTGGGAGAATTTCTCAGCACAAATGGAAAGAAGATGTCAAAGGCTGAGGATACTAATTTTCTTTTTAAAGTTGCAAAAACAATAGAGAACAATTGAAACAGTGGGTGAAGAGCCAGAGATGGGTGAATAAGCCATGAAAGGATTGCATTAATTTTCTTTCGCTGAAACCCCACTGGTTCTATTCACGAGCATCCAGAGCAGCTATTTTTGCTTGCAATTTTTGTTTGTTTTTCAAGACCCTTGGTGGAAAGCAAAAGCATTGCAAATACAAGTGCAGAGAGAATTGTTCACACTTATGAGAATGTTCACACTAGAAATGCTCTTGTGGCCTCTTGAAGAGCTGTTTTTAACTTCTGGTACAATAAAGTTGTCAGATATTGATGAAGAATTTGTATGGAAATTTTGTGTGCTGGAAGGATGACTTTGTAGAGAGAATAGTTTGTCACACTAAGGGAGAACAAACAACAAGCAGTCATAGTTGCTGGCTTTGCCCAATAGAAAGCAATGAAAAGAAAACCAACAACAAGCAGTCATAGTTGCTGGCTTTGCCCAATAGAAAGCAATGAAAAGAAAACCCTGGATTTCTGAATAGGATGTGGACAAACAGTTTTAAGAAAACTGTACAGAAAAAGAAGAAAAAAATTGAGATATGTGATTCGGTCTTATAATAAACATGTTTGGATATGGATTGCATTCAGAGAACTCTTAACAGAAGACATGCAGGGGTGATGCAGGGACCACTTCTGCAGGTAGAAACAGCTGAGCATATTACCAGCAGCTGTACCAGGAAGATGGTTTTGTAGCCCTTCCAATCTGCTGGCTGAATCTCATGTGCGCATGCTCTATCTTGTTTCTGTTCCAGTGAGCCAGCTCTAGTTCAGGGAGCTGATGCAGTGTCTGCTTTCTTAGTTCATACCAGCTGGCAGAGCTGTGGCAGGCATGCCCCAGAAAAGTTGTGAGCCAAAACCCATCAGAAGTACGGCTACCCTTGGGCGTAAGAATGGCATTGAGCAGCTGGATGAAGGCAGTAGCAACTCCCGCAACTGTGGCATGATCCAAAACCAACATCTGTCTGCGGTCTCGGTCATGTCATGTTATCTGTAATTTCACACTTAAGACCCAAGAAATAGGATGCTGACTGTAGCAGATAGGGGTCATGTTATTTGCAGTTTGCAGCCAGTAAGATATTCAGAGCCAGTAATAGTCTGGTAATTCAAGGTGATAGAATACATAAGCACAGCCCTTCACCTGTGCTCAGTGTTCTCAGTGAAAAAGGCAGAAACAGCCAGCATTGACTGATTCTACTTCTTCTCATTCTGTAGTTACCGTGTTACTGATGGTATGAGTTTGCAAATTTGCAGGCTTAAAGATATGTATGTATATGTTTTAAAGTGGGCATTCTGGAAATATACTCTGTGTAATGTCACATCCGAGGAAGTACAAGTCTATAGACAATGCTGCATGTAGTTTCCAGTGTATGTATATGAACATGTGCATTGGAAAAGGTCAGTAAGAGTTAAAGTATAAAAAAAAAAAGATGGAGACACCTGAAAGGTGCAGCAAGGTTGTACCCATTCATTAAATTGTTTTGTTTACGTTGTTTTTAAAGAGGACAAGCTCTTGCAGGGTGGCACAAAGTGGATGGGATCATAGTTACTTGAGCAGATGGTTCCCACTCAGCTAGCATTGAGCGCTGTCCTTTGTAAAGGAGACATGGAGAAGTCAGGTAGCAGACTTGTTTCTGTGTGCTCTGCAGCAGATGGAAGAGGTGGCAGGCTATGGAAGGAGAGGCATGTGTTTTAACTCCTTGAAAGATTTAGCAGCAGATGCTCTTCTCTGGCATGCATTAGAAGCCCTTAAAAATAAGCAGAAAATTGGCTACAATGGGGATTCTCAAAATCTTGCATATGGTTGGTCACATCTTTAATACATAGCAGACTGACCTTCCTTCTATTTCCATTTATGTGAACCACATGAATTTTTACTAGTGTAAATAATTAAATGGTTCAAACATGTTCAGCTCAACTAGGTTGCACTTGGTTATTTCTAATTGTCTTGCTGGTGGCAACCTTTTCTTGTGCTGCATTCATGCACATACATCCTCTCTCTGCTATAACAGTGGACCCTGATAGCTTGGATGGCTCCTTCTCTGTTTCCAGGTGCCTTCATACATACCCAGGTCCTTCTTTGTAATGAAACACCTGCATGTCTTTCAGAAAAGAGAGGTAGAGTCTGCACTTTGTAAGCAGCCAGTTCTCTGCAGACTGCTAGCGCTTTTATTCACAAGATACTAACCTGAAAACTAGTGGTTTAGAAACCTGCTGGTAGCTTGCTGGAAGGTGCTCAATAAAAATGGAATAGGAGAGGACCTCACTGTTATGTGATTCTGTCACCTTACTGTTTATCTGGTGGTAAGTAACAATAAATATTACTTCTGCAAAATCATGTTATACAAAGAGCAAATTTTGCCTAAAACACTTGAGACTAAACATCAACTTCAGCATTGTCAAAAATAGGAATGAAAACACTACTTTTAGATTCCCAAATTCATTTTTCTTTGGCAGTCTAAGCCAAGTAGGGTGCCAAAATACATAGCAGATTTATATGTCTCTGAATTTATTAGATGCACTTGCAAAGAAGTTTTACAGTCTTAAAACACATTTATTATCTGATAGGGGATAAACTGTTGTTCCTAACTAGAATCAATAGAAGTTTTACCATGCCTGACATAGTTTTGCTTGTTGAAGTAGTCTGATTCAATACACGGGGTGAGCAAACTATTCAAGAAATAACTACACAGTGCCTATTATTAATACAGTGAAGAAGCTGTCTCTGGAATAGCCCTGGCATTTGGAGTGAAAAATTACAAAGACATACATTGTTAGGAAGAAATTGCAGACTGTTACAGACCTGTTTCTTGCTGTGTCCCAGGACTTTGTCAGTATTAGTAATTCTTATTTGCTTTTGTTTCTTTCAGGGCCCTCCTGGTCCAAAAGGCGAGAAGGTGAGTTGATGTACGGGTGACACAAGGTGGATGGAAAGCCCAGCATGAACTAAAGAGATCGTTTGTATTGACGCAGTGTAATGTTAGATTATGTAAGAGAGCTGGGTAGCACACAGATGCTGTGTTAAATCTATCATCTCATCTTTCCACTTTGCAGGGAGATCAAGGTGATCAGGGCCCTCGGGTAAGCATCTTAAAAAAAATGTTACACTTCCCCTTCGCTGAGTAGGCAATTAGTGTTTAGTGCAAAACTAAATTAAATACACTGTCTGAGCTAATTATGCTTATTAGCTGCCTTTACCCTGCATGTTGAAGTAAGTGTCTGCAGGACAGTAATACTGAACATGACCAGATAGTGTTTGGGAAGATTTGAGTAACAGCAATAATGCATTCAAATACACAATTTTCATTATCGTTGGAAGCAGGTTTCACAGTGATTTTGCTCTGCTGCACAAAAGCTGGCTTTCCTAACCAAGCCTTTCAGTTTCTCCAGCAATGTTTTCCTGCCTTGCATGGGCTCCCACAGTGCAGAGGGCTGGTGGGTTTCTAATAAATACACTTCCAGATTTCTTGTAAAATATATCTAGCAATTAGTGAATTGTAAACAGATACCATGTATGCATGTATTAGCTCTTTTTCCTGACATGTCTGTAGTTGATATTTTAATAATATCACCTTGTAAATGCATTCAGTTAGACAGAACATGGTTCAGCTGTGGAAACGTAAAGGTTCTTTTAGTTTTTAAATATGGTTATTTTAACAGCGAAATAGAGGAATAAAGGGGTGAAAGTTCAGATAGATTGGCTGTGCCAGTTCATTCTTCTTTACATCTGTGCTTCATTAGAAAATGTTTGGTTAATTGTTCTGATGATGTAGTGGCTATCTTTGGTTACACATTTATAAATTTCTATAACGGCATGTTCCATGGATTTCTTTTTTTTTTTTTCCATCAACTATGTTAAATATTTTGAATTTGCAACTTCATTTTATTCTTCGGTTGTGTTTCATGTGTATTTAATTTGTAGTTAATAAGATTATCTAAAATCATGCATTTATAGCTGAATTTGGTGTTGGTGCTCTCAGCTTTAATTACCTACAAAGGTATTTTGTTATGCTTGGTAATATGACTGCACATTATAAAGGCAGAGGCCTGTTAGTGAACAGCTTTAAATATTATTTCAGTTGAAATACAAAAAGAAGAATTGAAAAACTATTTAAAGATATAAAAAGGAAATACAGAGTAACAATGTGAGTAGTGTGAATACACAGATTGAAAATTCTGAAGAATGTAAAAACTTCCTTTTAACTTCTAAGTGAATTTAGTATCTCTCAGAAACCATGCTAGTCTGTGTATTTTTGCTGGTTCTGTGATATGGAACCTTATGGAGAATGCAAGGGGAGAGAAGGCAGAGAAGGACAGTAGACCAGTGCCTGTGGCTTAGGATCCTCTGACTGATGCACAGTCAGAAGTCTGTGCATAGGTGCTTGTGCTAAGTGATCTTACATTCAGAACTGGTGTTTAATTAAGAACAGGAGAGCAAATTTGACAAAGCTATAAGAAAGAGATGCATTAATAAATAAATATGGAAGACCAATACTGTGAAGAGTATTACACAGCTGAGGATAAGAATCTGGAATTATGAGTGTTGGAGAAATTTCCAGGGTGTTAGAGGTCTGAATACAAAATAAAAGGTGTTATAGACTCAAGAGAAAGAAGATGCTGTTTTTTCTAATGGTGGCATGAAATGGGAGAGCAGAGGGCAGTTTTGGAGGGTAAGCAAACGTGCGAGAGCCTCTACTGGTCCACAAATCTTGGCAAAATATTGGTCAGATGTAAGAATTAGGAAGTGATTAAGAATGTGCATCTTTCAATCCCTGGGCTGAAAGTGTTGGCAATAGTAAATACGAACATACAGGTTTGTTCACAGTTGTCTTGCAGGTTGAACAAGTGCAAGGACTGCAGTGGAATATCTGCTACACAGAGACTGTTGTGTCCCTCTTTGACAAGACAGTCCCCTATACTGGAGGGCAGTAGAAACTGTACTGGGCCATAAAAATGTCTGTGGCTACATGGTAGTTTTGGTAAATCACTTGCAGCTAAAAAACTAAAAATATCCGACCTAAGGAATTCATGTTTAAGGACAGCACAAAGTCATATCTGCAGCAGCAGCTGGCAGCTGAGACCGAATTCTGTATCTGAATGTAGAAAAAGAATTTAGTAAGGCCAGCAGTAGAGAAGAGGTGGTGAATAATGCCTTGTGGGCTTGCTGAACCTTCACTGATTGTTTAGTCAATGAATATTGTAGTAATGTACCTTTTTTTGAAGTATATGGGTGTAGCTTAGGTAATTTGCTCAGTCTTGTTGCTTTTCCCTTTATCTTTTTAATGTGTGTTTGAATGTGTTCTACAGCAGCTTCTCTTATTTGCCTTGTGGATTTCACAAGTAATAAGTACGACAAAGCCTCTGACCATTTTATGTTTCATGGTACAGCAGTTATCTCTTCTGATGACTGTCTTCAGGGTGAATCTGCTCAACTTGCTATGCCAGGGGATTTAGAATACAATAAATGGAAATTATATGTGCAAGCCAGTCATGCACCAAATGCAAATAAACCCATTTAACCATGGCTAGTTACCTTTGCACATAGTTTTCAATCACTGCCTATGTAAAATAAATGGGTTTGGAGGTAATACCATGCCATATTGTTTTAGAGAAATATTGTACCTGAAAGTGACTGTGGGATGGAATCAACATTTGGATTTCACAAGTTTCCAGGCAGACTGACTATAATATCCAAAAGCAATAGATATTTTTAAACTAATTCATGTTCTACAGAAAAGAAGCCTGAAGTTTCTTTGATTTTGTATTTTTACATATTGGTTTGAAACTTTTTAAATCCTGCTGAAAAGAAAAATACCCCAATTTAAAAAGGCTTTTAAAGATTTTGTAATGGTAGGATTGCAAAGGATGAGTCATCCAAGTATAGATTGTATCCTGATTACTGGAAACAGTTCTTCTGAGGTGAATGTCTGGGAATGGAACAGCTAGTACTGAGTGTCTTAATCACTCTGTTTTCATCCTTCTGTATATGACATAGTAAATATCTTCTGTCCTTTCATTCAGATACATGAGAGATTCCTTGCTTATCAGGTCTAGAAATAATCAGGTAGCACCTGCCTTTAAATTGGTTTTGATCTAGGTACAATGACAAACCATCCAGAAGCGATACTTATAGAATCATAGAATAGTTAGGGTTGGAAAGGACCTTAAGATCATCCAGTTCCAGCCCACCTGCCACGGGCAGCAACACCTCCCACTAAACCATGCCACCCAAGGTTCTGTCCAATCCAGCCTTGAACACCACCAGAGATGGAGCATTCACAACTTCCCTGGGCAACCCATTCCACTGTCTCACCACCCTTACAGTAAAGAATTTCTTCCTCATATCCAGTCTAAACTTCCCCTGTTTAAGTTTGGACCTCCATAAAATTCTTTTCTCTCTTTGATATGTTTAAGTAAGTTTTCCTAGCATCTGGATCTTCCCAGAACTGATAACATCTCTAAAATATCTTCAGCGGAAGACAAAGTTCTAGAAAAGTACTGAGAAGTTTATTTTATTGTGTTAACCTTTATTGACATGAAGATTAAAAATTGACGTGTACTATTAAAACAACGAGGTTCAGGGAGTGAATTCTTTACTGTAAGGGTGGTGAGGCACTGGAACGGGCTGCCCAGGGAAGTTGTGAATGCTCCATCGCTGGCGGTGTTCAAGGCTGGATTGGACATAGCCTTGGGTGGCATGGTTTAGTGGGAGGTGTCCCTGCCCCTGGCAGGGGGGTTGGAACTAGATGATCTTAAGGTCCTTTTCAACCCTAACTATTCTATGATTCTATGTTTTTTTTTTTATTTAACCCTTTCCCCTTACCTGTTTACTTTTAATACATTTGCTACTTAGTGGCTGCAAACTAGGGAGAAATCATTGTTTTATAATAGAAATTTTGCAGGTTCTGTTCTGAGCTGGAAAATTATTTAAAAATGATCTAATGTTGACAGAAATGGCTCTGGATGCAGTCTATTTACTGAAATAGCTCAATACAAGTGCATGTGTAAATGTAAGTTATATTTTTAGCTGAAGTATTGCTTCACTTGTATCATTATAGACACAACTTTTATAAACTGTCCCACATTAAAGGGAAATTTAAGATATCCAAGCAGTACATTTTGACCTGGTTTTTTATAAGAAAATATTAAAAATTCTAGTTTTAATATGTGTACTATTATTAGTTAATAGTTTTCTATGGAATGTGTAGTAAATATTTTGAGCCTTTTCTCGCTTCTACTGACAATAAATAGAAAACCTATATTCATGTCATTAGAATCAGTACCTCATTTGTAATCAGATAATACTAGTTACTGAGTGATTATTAAATCGTGATCATTAACTTTTCACCATCTTTTAAAGCGATCTTATTTTGTATTATATTTCATTTGAAGGTTAGCACTTTTTTATTTTTTTAGAGAGGAACAGGTTTGCTTCACAAAATAGGTAGGAACATAAAAATTAATCTGATTTCTTGCCTTCAGCAAAAGCAAGATTCAGGCTTTTTTGGAGGCAATGCTAACTGTAGCAAATATAGGAAAATCAGTGATGTAATAGGAAGCTTTGTTCCCAAAGAGTGCTAACATTATCTTCATTCAACATCTCATCAAAGCCAAAATGTATAGGTGAATAGTCAGAGTATTATGTAAATTAAATATAATTTTACATAATTGAAACATATTCTGTGAATTTCTTACAGGACTGCAATTGGTGATGTTTGATTATATCCTCTTAAAGTTTCTCTTAATTTCGTCTATAAATACTACTCATGAATTTTATCTTTCTTAATAGAAGGACTGGGTAACTTTCATTAGCATAAATTAGCTAGGGACAACTTTTTCTTTTCTGATTAAATACTCTTTGGTTTCATTCATACGAATATGCTGTCAAAAACTCTGCAGAGGTGATGATACAGTGGTAGTATTCCCTTAAGTGATATTCTTATGTATGTATAAAAGCAAGTTTTTTGGTTTATTATGTATTACTTCAAATACATAGTACAAACACTGTACCACTTTAAGTTCATACTTGAGCAGTATGATTACCCACATTGTTGTTTCTTCTGTTATTAATTGTCCTGTGTAAAACAAATTATAGTTCACATTATGCTCTTCAGAACTATGCTCTTAGTGCCACAGTAAAAAGGCTAAAAGAATGTTCATGGTTCCTTCTGTTAACATAACTTTTACTAAAGCAGCATCATAGAGTAAATTGCTGGACATCTGGTTTAATACAATTTTTTCTGTGAGCAGTAATTTAACTTCTGAGACTTTGATTCCTTATCTGCCAGAAGGCAACAGGGGTATTTACCTACTCCATTCCTGGGAATAATTATCTGTTCTGCTTCACGAGTATTAGGTTGTTGTGGCTCCCCTGTTTTCCATTAAGCTAAAACTAGGGTAACAAATTGGAGCAAGGTAACTTTGAGCTCTATAACTATAAGATGTTGGGAAAGAACTCAGACTGTAGTGGTTGCCAACTTCATCTGAAGCAATGGGACACTCAAACGAAAGGAGGATGTGCCTCCTTTCGGAGCTCACAGGAGTGTCTTTTTGGCTGTGAATGACTCTCTAGGGCCAAACTATGCCTTTGATGTTCAGCTCCTGAGGTTCCCCTGAGGAATGCAGAACAGCTGAGACACTCTAGCGTGCCACATACATGCTCCCAAGATGAGGATGTTGTCATTCCTGTCTTAAGAGCTAGTTGGTGCGTGTCTTCACTCACCACCAGTTGGTTTGCATCTTGCCCCTTTTTAGTAGTGCCAAAGGAATGGTGAGGAAGGAAGACTCTGTACATCCTGTTCCTTTTTCTAGGGCCATGTCCTGTGACTGACAAAACATCATGTAGTTGTTTTATCTCAAGCTGCAGCTGTCACGTTGCAACACTGAACACTTGAGCTAGACCAATTTGACTGAAAACAACTCTTTAAAAATATTTCATCTAGTCTTAATGAATATCATTGAAGTGAACCACTTACCTGCATTGCAGTTGCAATGGGTATATAATTTGAAAAGAAACATAAGCCAGGTCAGAAGATTTTTGCTGTGAGAAGCAGCTTGGTATTAGAGAGGACCAACCCATCTTGAAGTTAACTGGATGTTTACCACCAGTTTCAGTGAGAGTAGTAGGTTTGCCTTCAGGAAGGAAGGCGATACATATTTTGCATAGGTCAGATGGTGATCACTCATCAGAACTTGTAACTGAGTTGAATGGAAAAGATATTTGCCTCACTGAAAATTCATCTAATACTTGGACCAAAATAGACAAGTTCTGGCTTTTTCAAGTTTTGTTTGAGTGCAGTTTCAGGTAGAGTTTACTATGAAAATATCATTTTCACATTATATTCACATTATAGAAAATAACACTTTTATACTGACCTGTTTGTACTAGTTCTTAAAATTACATATTTTTATTATTTTAATACAAAGTCTGAATCATTGCATAATGTATTCAAATTAAAGCTCTTTGCTGAATGATTACCTAAGCAAAAAGAAATTTCTGGATCCTTGTCCTCTTGAGGTGCACTGTTTTAGTTAGCAGATTTGCTGATGGAGAAAGCAGCAGCTATGATAAAAGGGATTATATAAAAGAGCTCCTGCTGAGAGTCCATGGCACCGTACAGGGTGATACCAAACACTGTACTCCCCAGGGTGGGTACAATAATTACCTGCAGGACTGGTGCTTGGTCTGAAGGATTAATTAGAACTGGAGGTGGTGTTGGGGGGAGGTAAAGCAGCTATAAAGAGTGTCAGGATCACTCTGGCCAGCAGCTTGTGTGATTTGATGTGAAATAGCAGCAGCTGGCTGTAACCTTAGGAAATGCAAGTGAACAGCAGGTGGTAATTCCTGTCTCATTTACCATGTCTTCACAGGAACATGTTAAGCTTGTGCAGCTTGGGTTTATTGGCAGGTCAGAAGGAAAATCCTAAGGACGACTGTGACATTTACTATACTGAGTAAATGCAATAGTAAAAATGGAGTGCACATAGCATAGCGTAAAACCAGAAATGCTGTTGCTTAATTTTATTATACTTGCCATATGACAAGGTTATGATGACCTTATAATATTGACCTCATGTTGACCAATGCACAAACTGGAATGTACCTGAAAAATCTATGGCTACTAGTAGGAATCACATACTTGAAGGCTGTGATGGATGTAACAGAAGAATTATTTATACTAAGTGAAAAATCATATGATGTTCTGGCATCTTTCAGTTTTCTCCCTAGCTATTGCCTGGGGACAAGTAGGCTTTATCTATATTTCCAGGTAGGTAAGCAGGACACTGCATTATGAGGTCTGTTAGCCTCCTCCAAGCATCATGTTTTGCTTGGCATTTGGGCAAAAATTGAAGTGAGTCATGCAACAAATGTGCTAATTTGGAAATTGTAACCAGCTAGCATTCCAGGGTGAGCTTGAGTTGCTGTCAGCGGAGGAATTTAGTGGGCCAGTGGTCGCTGTTGATCGCTGTAGTGTTCTGTATTCTGTGAGAGCCTCCTAGGGTGTAGAACAAGAGCCCTTCCTATGTGCAGTTCAAGAACCAAACCAAATAAAGAGAAAATTGAGTAGCTTTGAATCCATCATTGAGAACAGCTTTAGATAGAGAAAAAATAAAACAGATCTAAGGGATATTTGGGGTTATATTTATAGCAGAGTGACAGGAAAAGAAGAGAATTCATTTTGTGGGAATGATAGCCCTTTTTATGTTTTTTTTCAAAACTCATTGTGTGCCAACATTATCTTTCATGGATGCCAGAGGATGCAGTGCCCTCTAAAGCCTCCCACACATGCAAAAACTATGCACCCATTATAGTTTCTTTGCTGGGTTTGACTTAATATTCCTGTGTTTCTGGTTTTCTCCAAATTTGCTTGTTTTACATATTGGGAGATGATTCAGGTCCAAGCTGGCATTGCATGTCTCTGACCTGTGAATCTCAGAATGTATGAGATTATGACTGCTTTAGTCAAAGGAAAAAAAGCCTTGTCCTACTTAGGAACAAGCTGAAAGATGTTACTAAGCTGCTGATGGAAAAATGGGGTTTTCCCATTTTCTCATATGTTGTTTATGTAGGCAGGGAACTACAGTACTGATAGTTACTCTTGAACTTGTCTGTATGGTGTTGGGAAGCATTGAGAATGCTGGGGCTGGACTGAAAATGCTCTATGTAAATGTTTTTGTGTGGAGCTACACAAATCTTTGGAATTCTTTTTATTTTTTCTCAAGGAAAGGAAAGAAATCTTTCATGGCAAGCCACTATATTTTCCAATTAAACTCCTTCCTTAATTAATTCTCAGGTCTACCTTTTTCAAGAGGAAAGAAATCAAACCTAATATGAGTTTTGAGTTTCCACTTCTTGAAATGTCAAATTGAATATATGCTGCTTTTAGAGGTAACTGAAAATTACTGTGCTGTAATACTAAAGGCTGAGGAGTAAAAATGAAGTAGTTAAAAGATTTTCTGTTTATCCTTTTTTTTAATAGATGAGATTTAAAATGTATTGCTTGCTACTCAGATTTTAGTCCTTTTGTAGGTTTCTTGTTTGTATTCATTTCCATTACATGGGTATTGTAGCTTTATCTAGAAATGGAATGGACCATGTGCACAGCAGGGCTAATGAGTCACAGATGTAAAGATTCTGGCAAGTTACTATCTTAATAACTTATATCCCATAATAAGAGAATTGCAAATTTGATACATCTGTTTTCTATTTTGTGTATCTCTCCTGTCTTAGTACTGTCTCAGAATGAGTGAGTTTAAATGTTTGGAGTTTTAGCCTTTTTTGGGGTTATCTCTGTATTTGTTTCTAAAGATGAGATTTCTGGTCACCAAGCAATGCAGTTAGCCACACTACCGTTTGTTAAAACAAAGGAAGAAGGCTTTATGGGCTTCCCTGACAGGGTCTCAGCTTTCTGGTCATGGGTATATATTGGGCATGAAGCTAATGAAGGTGTTAGTGAAAGGACGTCCATGCATCAGAAAGTTACTCCTCCTTTTCTGTAAAGACCACTGCAGTCTTTGTGATCCAGGTATTCTCTGATACGATGCATGTGGAGATGAATAGAGCTAATATTTGCCATGTTGAAAGAACCTGCTGCAGCTGGGAGACCTGGCAGACTGCCGCTGTCTGTGGTGCTCTTCACCAAGCCAGCTGGGCTACAAACGGCTCATGCACTGTGGCAATATGGTTTGCCCCAGCAGAGTCTTCACACAGGATTTCCTGGAAGCCACCTTGTCTGGCAGGCAGAGAGAGGCACAGCTTTCCTTTTTGAAGGTGTCAAGCTGCAACCCTACAGCCATACACTCCAGGCCTCACAGAGGGGCTGTGCCACCAGTTCTGTGCACATGCTCTCAGAGGTGGCATGTGTCTGAGCATGCATGTAGGGAGCCTAAAGCTAAAGCTACCAGACTGTATTTTATTCTGTGCTTCTCAGGCTGATGCCTCTTTTCAGACAGTGTGCTATGATAAAGACAAGGAAAGGACTTGGGGATTTCTTTCTTTAGGAGTTCACTGCTCAACTCTATAAGGTTTCAGCTTTATCAGAAGCTCTGATTCACACCCTACAAGGCAACACAAGAAAGGTGTTGAACTGAGAGTAAAATTCACCCCTTGTATTGCCACAACAGGTCATGATTACCACACTCCTCTTTTTTGCACCAGTAAAGTACCAGTTCTGCACACGTTGGTAGACTAATATATGAGAAAACATATGTAGCGTAAAAAGCTTGAGAGGAGAAATTTTGCCCAGGATATGAAAATGCTTCTTTTATGTCTTGAAAGTGTTGATCTTGGCCATTCTGGAACACTCGAGACGTAGCACTAGATTGTTGTTTGGTGTTTATAACTGTGTATGTCCTACCAGTTTATGTGCTGAATGTCATATGTTAAACACAATGTGAGGAGCAAGATGTTAATTATGCAAAGCACTTCAAAATCCACCATCACTGCTGTCAAATTCTGCAGCAATTCAGAGTCCAGGTTTTCTATGTAACTCTCAAATTGCTGTCGCATATTTTACTTGAAAATGGCTCAGTTTTCTGCTGGCTGATAACTTAAAAACTATCAAACAATCATAACAATTATTGTAATTTTAAGGAAAGTCATGTCTGTGGGATTGCTCTTTCTAAGATCTCTTGATATTCTCTCATTGTAAATTAACAGCCTGCATCTGCAGCGTGGTGCAAACCCAACTCTGTTTCCCATATGACAGAGAGGCTGTTTCCTGTCAGTAGGCAATGTGGGGTATACTAAACATAGTGTTTGTTCTGTTTGTCTGTTGGTAAACTGTCTCTGTGATGTTTGTGTTGTGCTGTTTTGGTACCATGTTATGCTGTGTCCCTAGGGTCTGCCAGGCTTCCCCACAGTCGCTGCTCTGCACAGTAATCAGATCCTCACGGTCAAGGTTTGTGGCTGACACGTACCTGTTCAGTCAGGTCTCTCTGTATCAGCATAAAAGTGCACATGAAAAAATTGTTTTTACCATTGAATACCAATGAATCCTCATGGTGAACCTAAGTTAACCCTCACTGCCTTTGCGCTGGTATAAGTACCCCTGAGGCAGAGCATGGGATCATGCCTATAACTATGCATAGTGGTAGCCCTGGAAACACCCACATTCCCCATTGTCTCGATCAGTATTTTATTTTTCAGATGAGATTTTTTTTTGTAGTTCTGCTTCCTTGAGGCATACAGGAGTCTGGAAAATGTCAATGAACTCTATACTGGTTACATGTAGAGTCAGCTATTTGTGTTAGATAGCAGAGGTTTAATCTGAACATACAGATTTTCTAAAAGCTGCATTTGCAAATTAAACAGGAAGGATTGAAGCAATCTGGTCAAGCTGGAACTCCAGCCCCTATTAAAATAACACCATTCTTCATGGCACAATATGCTGGTTAGAAAATCTGACTGAAAGCTGAACTGGTGCTTTGTCTCTAGAAGCTTTGCTGAAAGAACAACATATAAAAATGCTGATTTTTAGAGCCCAGGCAATGAAAAAATAATACATGTGAAGAATTCTCATGGGAGAACTGGGGAGAAAAGAGTTACGCAGTTAACTCATTGTTTGTGATTAATTCATGGAGCAGTATACCCTCTATATTAGAGGTAAATTTCTTCAAAAGAAAATGCACAGTTTCTGTCAGGCAGAAGCACTGGTTTATATTATTTTAGTTATTACAAATCTAATGAATATGTCTTTATTTCTTTCTCGGGCCTTCTGATGTCTATTCTTCAATTCTCTCATCTCTGATCTTCAACCTTTGACCTCACCTGCCTGATCAGATGGTGTTTCCTAAAATCAATCATGGGTTTCTCTCAGCTGATCAGCAGCTCATTAAACGCCGCCTCATTAAGGTAGTGCTTCATCTCACTGGAGTCCGGTTCTTCCTTACATTCAATTTACTCTTTGCTGTCTGTGCCTTTTTGTCGGTTGCCTTCTTATAGCGGGATGTTCATTTGCAAATGTTTTGGAATGAAGCAACAGTAAATGATATTAACAATTAGAAGGCTATGGGTAGCTTTGCTAAATGATCCATATTTAAGATGCAGTTGACTTTTTCCAGAGGTTAGCAATGGTATGCTGGAAATCAAATAACTTAAGTACCAGGTTTTGATGTCTTTGTTTTTTTAAGAGGAAAGTAATACGTTTTGGCAACTCTCTTGGAAATTGGCTTTTACAAATTAATAAGGTAAATTAGAAGTAAAAGCCATTAAGAGAGTTAGCTAATAGTCATTATAAAACAGCTCCCCAGAGCAGATGAAAAATTATGTACAACTTCATGAAAAAAGCAGTTATTTTTCATGCTCATATTTGAAATCTGTTCATGCATCATTGATGGGCTTGGAAAATTGCCATGCAAACTATATATTCTCACATGTGACTCTTCTTTTTTACTTCAGCTGTGTTATTATTATGTGAATCATGAAGCAAAGAGCTGCTTATTGAAAACAGTTACTTGTTCTGGAGATCTAGATGAGTAAAATGTTGCAAGGCTACCCCAAATTTTGGCATGTGCTGCGCTAGGACAAGCAGTTTAGAATTTGAATGTTCTGCTCTGTGGCTGATTGCCCTTGGAAAGATACAACCCTCTGGTCTCCAAGGCAAAGTCCAGCCTCTGCCACAAGCAGTCAAGAAGCCACTGTCCAGCTCATGGCAGCTTCCTCCAGTCTGTCTTGTGATCTTTCTGGGTAAATCAATGTCTTTGTATGTGGTTGGTGCCTATAAAGCACACTTGTGATGAGTTTTTTGCTGGTTTAGGGGGACCAAGGGCAAGCTGGACCCCCTGGACCTCCAGGGCCACCAGGACCCAGAGGGCCACCAGGAGATACCGGCAAAGATGGTCCTCGTGGAATGCCAGGCTTACCGGTGAGTTAGTGTGTGGCTGTCATGGTGTCCAAATGCCTATCAAGTATATGCCAGCTCAGTTTCAAAGATGTTTTCTGAGGTAAGAATGGCAAGTAAGGTATGTGGAAGCTGAACCACATGCAGAGTTATGGTGTATCTGAAGTCCCCCTCATAGAATCATAGAATAGAATCATAGAATAGTTAGGGTTGGAAAGGACCTTAAGATCATCTAGTTCCAACCCCCCTGCCATGGGCAGGGACACCTCCCACTAAATCATGACACACAAGGCTATGTCCAATCCAGCCTTGAACACTGCCAGCCATGGAGCATTCACAGCTTCCCTGGGTAACCCATTCCAGTGCCTCACCACCCTTGCAGTAAAGAATTTCTTCCTCATATCCAATCTAAACTTCCCCTGTTTAAGTTTGAACCCGTTACCCCTTGTCCTCTCACTACAGTCCCTCATGAAGTGTCCCTCCCCAGCATCCCTATAGGCCCCCTGCAGATACTGCAAGGCTGCTATGAGGTCTCCACGCAGCCTTCTCTTCTCCAGGCTCAACAGCCCCAACTTTCTCATTCTATCTTCATACGGGAGGTGCTTCAGTCCCCTGATCATCCTCGTGGCCCTCCTCTGGACTTGTTCCAACAGTTCCATGTCCTTTTTATGTTGAGAACACCAGAACTGCACACAATACTGCAAGTGAGGTCTCACAAGAGCAGAGTAGAGGGGCAGGATCACCTCCCTTGACCTGCTGGTCACACTCCTTTTGATGCAGCCCAGGATACGGTTGACTTTCTGGGCTACAAGTGCACACTGAAGCTGGCTCATGTTCATTTTTTCATCAACCAACACCCCCAAGTCCTTCTCTTCAGGGCTACTCTCAATCTCTTCTCTGCCCAACCTGTAGCTGTGCCTGGGATTGCTCCAACCCAGATGTAAAGAGCAAGTTCATCTCAAGGCCAAGAGTAGCACCTGCATTCCTTGCCTCACTCTCCTGATAGTTTCCCCATGCATTCTAAGATTTCTATGTTTCTCATTGATGTAATGTAAGCATTGATAGATGTGTAAGAAGGGTCTGCCCCTCCCATAAGTAGTAAATATTTGTTCTCAAACTTCAAGATAAAGCTGAATTTGAGATGTTGTAGCATGGACAGGCATGAATTCTCACTTCCTAATGATGTAGACTCAAAAATAATGGAATTAAAGTAATAAATTGCTAAATGCTGCCCAAAGTATTGCGGGAGATCATGGAACAACGTGACACCGACCAATGTGATCAAACGCTGAACAATTTATTGTGTGCAAGCACCTCTTTCATAGAAAAGTTACAGAACACCAGAACATTCCACAACAGTTGATTGGTTCTGCCTCCGAGTCAGATCCTAGCAACAGCTTGTGACTGGTGGCAGCGCCTGGAGCTTCTCTTCACGTCAGCAAGTGGGCGTCCCCTTCTGGCAACTTCTGACGGGCTTCTGGCAAGGTGTCCTATAGTAACCCCTCCAGCAGCCTCTGACAGCCTCAGCTCACTAGACGGGTGGGGCTAAGCCAAGGGCCGGATTGCTCACGTGACCGTTCTCAGCAAGAAACGCTGCCGCAAAGTATGATGAAGTTTGGAATCCTGTTCTGCCACCTTTGCACAAGTATAATACCATTTTCTTTGGCCCATTTCCTGTTTCATTGGAACAATCAGCAAAATCCATTATTACTGCTAATTGTTTGGTTTAGGCACAGTATCTGACCTTTGCCTTTGGCACTTCATGACCTGCTGATTAAACACTTTTTAAACAGATGCATAAATATATGGACTTTTTTTTTCTTTTTTTAAGCAAAATATGAGTATGTTTTTGGTTTCATATTTTGTAGGCTCTTTAATTTTCATTCTTTTGAAAGAAGTAACTCTCTTTTCATCATGAATGCCACTGTGTTATCCGTGTGGAAATGGAATTACAGACAGAAAAGAGGCATGACAACTGAAGCGCCACATGTACAGCTGCACACACACACACCCCTCCCCATGATAAGTACAAATTACAGCCAAGAGGACACATAGGGAGCTAGCAAGGTGAGGACCAGCACTGGAAATAGAAACAGGGCTTTTTGAAGGAAAAGCATGGCTATTATGTGGGGCTAGGAGAGAAAGGCATAAAATTTCCCTGCAGGGCCTTTTCAGGTAAAACGAAGAAAGAAAATACGTACACTCCTGTTCTGACCCTATTGAGGTTGCCTCATCTGAAACACTATTAACTGTACAAATATAATAGGACTTGTTGATAATAGTGAAACCCTGCTAAAATCTCCTGTGAAAATCCAGCAAGGCTTGGCAGTTAAGACCTACAGTGCTCTATAGGGCTGCTGCTGTTAGTGTTGTTGCTTTGTTTGTTTTGGTTTTTACCACTATTGCCCTTATAAGTTCTAGCTCAAGGTTGTGAAATGACATTAAAAGTCTTTTGTTTCCGTTGTTGAGCACCTACTCATTTCTTGTTCATCCTGCAGCACATCAGGCTTTGGGCCTCATCTTGTCCTCCATTTTGTCCTTTTAATGAGGTAAAATTGACTGCAGTCAGCAGAGTTTCTTCTGCTTTGATGTAGTGAATGTGAGACTGAAACCAGAATGCATTTCTGACTGCAGTGGTGCCATTTTAATAATTCAAGTACAAGAGGCTAGAATCAGCTGGTGTTGCTGATTAAGTGACTGTGTGTTGCTTGGGGTTTTGTGTTTTTTTAGCAAAAGGAACATTAGTATTTCTCATAACAGGGAAGTAATGCATTTTATGCAATGAGGTCATTCCGTTTTATAATAGTTCTGTTGCAATTTTGACTTTAGATGGCAAGAGAGAGTTTCTTTTTATAGTTTTTTAAGCCGCGGCTATCTTAAGCCCTATGGCATTATGGAAAATCAGTTCATAATACTGGTTTAGAATCAGATACAAACAAGCACTCAGATAGAAACCATACAGATTGCTGACTACTGTTACCATCCTGCTCCTTGCTATTTTCCTATGACCCTCAGGTTAGTGATCCTGATCCCCAGAAGGTTTTTTTTTTCTCCATGGCTGTGTGGTATGCAGTCAGCAGGAGAGCTGTAAAGGGAAAGTTTAACCAAGAGGTGGTGACAGCTTTGTATCTTTAGAAGGCTTGCATGGACCTTTGAGCTAAAGAGCTGAACAACAAAATAGCTGCACTGTGTTATGTATGAGGACGTTGCAGCGCCGCACAGCTGTAAAACGACGTCCTCACAATGGTCAACCACCATTAGAAGGCAGTCATTTCCTCTTTTGCAGTGTTAGGCAAAGCAGGGACTTCTGTTCCAACCTGTCTTTCTCAAGCAAGGAGCTTTACAATCACCAGAGATATAAGATGTTCTTTGGCCCCTCTTTTCCCCCATGTCCATGCATTTGCTGTGTATCCTAAGCAAGTCAGGCAGCCAAGATAGCAAGGCACACGGAGAAACTCTGGCAGCCCCATTGCATCTCTTCCACAGTGTACCAGGGGAAAGGAGCAGACTGTGTGCCCACTTGTCTCTATCTCTGTCATCACCACCTTGTATCCCAGAAGTGTGCCACCTATTATGGATACTTAAAGCTTCTAGAGATGAGAAAGTGTTGGTTTCTTGGGCAGGAAATCTTTAGAGCTGAGGAGGTAGAAATGTTAGACATGCTGCTGGACCTATGGCCAGCAGAGAGCATCAAGGAAGGGATGTTAGAAGGATTTGCTCAGCCTTCTGCCTAAGCCTTTCTTTGGATATCCACAGAAGATCCTGTTGGAACCAGAACATGCTTGCCTTCTTACAGAGTAATACCTTTGCATCCCACAGACACCAGAACAAAGACTTTGAAACTTTAATGCCTCCAAAAAGAAATAAAAAGAGAACGAGATTTTATTTTCTGTTAATAAGACAATAGAATATGATACAAGCTCTTGAAATTATTTCATTTTTATTCCCCTAAATTTATGGGGATATCTTGATGCTCACTTCAGTCTCTGTAATTGCTGTATCCAGAAGTTAGCAATGTTTCAGAGAGAGCTGAAAAGTCCAACAAGCTTGGGTCATTAGCTGTCAGAAACCTGTGTATATCTGGTTTCTCTCTCTTGGGTATCTTGGTGTGTTTGCAGATGCTACATATTTTCTTCTGAATGCAATGCACACATAGAATCATAGAATCAACTAGGTTGGAAAGGACCTTTAAGATCATCAAGTCCAACCATTACTCCAGGACCGCCAGGACCACCACTAAACCATGTCACTAAGGGCCTCACCTACACGGTGTTGGAACACTTCCAGGGATGGTGATTTCACCACTTCCCTGGGCAGCCTGTTCCAATGCCTGACAACGCTTTCTGGGAAGAAATTGTTCCTAATACCCAATATAAACCTCCCCTGGCACTGCTTGAGGCTGTTAACACTTGTCCTATCACTTGTTACTTGGGAGAAGAGACCAACTCCCTCCTCACTGCAACCTCTTTTCAGGTAGTTGTAGAAAGCGATAAGGTCCCCCCTGGGAGCCTTCTCCAGACTAAACAACCCCAGTTCCCTCAGCCATTTTTCATCACACTTGTGCTCCAGACTCTTCACCAGCTTTGTTGCTCTTCTCTGGGCCCACTCCTCAATGTCCTCCTTACAGTGAGGGGCCTAGAACTGAGCACAGGATTTGAGGTGTAGCCACACCAGTGCCGAGTACAGGGGGATGATCAGTGCCCTGGCCCTGCTGGCCACACTATTGCTGATACAGGCCAGGATGCTGTTGGCCTTCTTGGCTGCCTGGGCACAAGCTGGCTCATGTTCAGCCATCAGTCAGCACCCTCCGGTCCTTTTCTGTAGTGCAGTTTTGCAGCCACTTTCCCCAGAGCCTGTAGCATTGCGTGGGGTGAGTGTTGCACACATACCCAGGGAAACAGTTCTGGTTCTTTCTGGTTTTCAAGAACAACATCATCAGAACAGTTCTCATTGTTTATTTGATAGGTCTTCTTTTATGACAAAGCTGCTAAATAAGATCCTGCAACTGTGCTGATACAACAGCATGTGGACTGCCCTATGCTATTGTGTTTCCACAGGAGTGATCTAAATGCAGATCACTGAAATGATAAGGAATCCTGGTTTTTGTATGGTTATTTTTAGGCTATATTTTACAACTGATATGTTTAACTGTCTCTATAGACAGCTGTGTGTGTTCATACGGAAGTAAGGGGAGAAAACAGATTCTTACTTTATTTACAGCTGTGCCCACAGAAAAAGAATACATTGGAAAAATGATGGGTTACAATTTTGACAGCCAATCCAGGTATTTAACACCTGAGTAATTATTGCATGGCTTCAAGATACCAATTTTTATGGGTTTATGGAATATGATAACTTGCAACAGTAAGTTACGCCTGCCTACTAAGGTGATGGCACAAAGCACCCATTTTGGAATATGAAAACACTGGGATTCAACACATGAAAATAAGCTTTCTCTGTGTCCTTTAGCACCACTGACTGGAATGGGATATTATATTTGGAACTAAGAGGCAATCAGAACATCAATATTTAACTGTTGTGTCAAAAGCTATACAATTACTTGATTATGAAATAGTACTTTGCCTTTTGAAATGTCTGAGATTTGGCCTACCATTTTAAAAGTCAAAAAAGTAATATATGTAATATAGTGTCAGCTGCCATACATGTTCAAGAATGGATTTTTAAGATACTTTATTATTAAGTAAAAAATTGAATTCTGGACATGTTACATGACACATTACTGAAATTATTAACATTTTTTTTTTCATTTTTTTATTTTAAGGGTGAGCCAGGAAAACCAGGAGAACAAGGATTAATAGTAAGTACTCCACCAGTACGTAACAGATACATGACTTGTATACTTTTTTAAAATGTGAAATTCCAAAGAGCTTTATAGCTGTGTATTTCCTAACCTTCCTTTGTCACAGACTACTTGAAGCCTCATTTGTGAAGAAAACATGAGAAAGAAAACCTGCTCTTTTTACATACAGTTGCCTGTCATATAAGGCCAACTTCTTTAAGCTTGTAGTAGAGGGAAATGAAACAGCTAAGGGCAAACAGCAAAGCAAAAAAGAGTTAAACCAGGTGTTCCCAGTTCCTGGCCCCCACTTATCACTGTCTCTGAAATTGAGCTGTTTCTACCTTGAGAGCATTGAGCAGCACAAGAACTATCTACTTGTTTTAAGGGCCAAAATCCCAGCTGTCGCTGTGGCAATAGCTCTTGGCCCTTTGCCTGATGGAACAGTGAAGACACAGCACAGGACACTAAAACTCTCAGAATGTTCTCCTCTCCTGAGGTTTTGGTTTTTCCCTGTGTGTGTGTGAGAATGTGAAAGACAACTGAATGAATTTTTTGCAAATATTCAGATATGGGAGTAAATGTTTTCTGTTGCATCAGGAACTAATTAACCCTATTCATTTGGAAGCAAATTGAAGTTCCACTGGTTGTAAATCAGCCTCAGCCACAGGGCAAGGCATCAGAAGTTTCTGCCTGTCACATATTCTCACAACTGTGAAACATGCAGTGGTTCTTTTCCCTTAAGATCCCCCTAAACACTTATGTTCATTCTTATTTTTATGAGAGATGACAGAACTGTAGCCTGTGTCATGTGGTTTTGATTCCTGAATGCTTCTGAGGAGGAAGATTATATGCTCAGCAATCACTGCAGATATGATTGCTATCTGTTTGTATTCATGAAGTTTTAAACAGGTGTGATGATCTTTAACCTGGACAAATTGCAAAACATTTTGAATTAACAAAATCCAGTATCTTCTGGAAGAAAAAAAAAAAAAAAGATTCTGAGACTCAGAAATACCTGCTGTGTTCAGGAAGTTAAAGTTTTCTACTTTTTCATTTCAAGATAATGGTTTAACAAAACCATTCTAGTCTAATTCTGCAGGAATTCTTTTGTAAGGACTTGCCTTTGTTTCGCACCAAGAGCCTGAAGTCTGAGTTACCTTACTGTTTCTTCTTCCTGATGAAATTGAAACTGTGAAGCTGATAGATCCCATAAAGTACTACCAGTCCTGGGGTCCAGTGGGTCCACATGTTGGGGTGTACTGTGGTTTCCTACTTGACCACATGCCCAATGCCCTTTCCAGTAAGAAGTATTGTGGCATGTATTCTGGTTCTTTGTCCAAGATGGAGGCAGGATACAGCCAAGGGGAGCACCAGATGCTGCGAAACAATCCCTACAATTTGGATGTACTTGCTTAAGATTGTGGAAGCTGAAGGCTACCTGTAGCCTACAGGATCACACTCTCAGCAGCTTTAAGTTCCATGGTGCTGTCAAGTGAAGAAGAGCAGCAAGCCTGACCTCAAGATTGTAATAATGAGGATAAAAACTTTTCTTTTTCATTAAATAACTCTAGCACTTATAGTTGGTAATGATTCTTGGTATTTCTAAGTGAATGTACAGGTTATTGATAAAACCTGTGAACCGACAATGGCGCAGCTTGAAATTGCTTGCTCTTCTATTTTCTCTTTTTACAAGTGGATAAATTTCTTGAAGAGCACGAGATAGCAGATAATGAGAAAGCACTGTTTTCCAGCCTGTGTCTCAGAATGTACCACAAGCTTATTACACATGTTGAATAATTTATGACCTACTCAAACAAAGTGTGCCTTGATTCACAAAAAGCTGAAATCATTTTAATACATTTGGAGTTCTGGGAATGATCATGTTTTCCATCCAGTGACATAGGAAAACCAGTGGCTCTAGTGAAGACAAAGATGTGACAATTTTCTCCAAAGGAGAATTTGCTGCCATGTTCTCTATTTCTAATGAAGTTCATTGTCAACAAAGAAAAAGAAAATAGTGTTTCAGATGATGTTGAGAGGACAGTTATAACTTTTCTTACTCTCAAGCAGAAGTTTGCTTGGACCACATACAAAAAATGACAGTGAGTTCTCTGGCATGAATTCTCCTTTGGCACAAGAGAGCTCAGACTGTCTTAGGTGCACTAGGGAAATTTGCCTTGAAGACGGAGAATAGATTCTCTTTTTCCCCATTTCCAACGTAAGTGTGTGTGGGTTGGAACAGGTTAGTGGGAAGGAAGGTTTAGGAAACCTAGTTGTTGCTTATAGGGGTCTCTCATTCCCAGTTGAAAGATTGTTGGAGTGGGCTTCTATTGCTCTTCTATCCTTGCAGTCGAGATGTTTGCAAGGGGGTTTTGGCTCTATATGTTGCTATGTTAGGAAGAATCTGTTTTCCCTTTGAGCCATGAGAGTTCAATTCCTTTTCAGGTGAGATGGAGGCTTAGTTATAAGTTTAAAAAGTACTGACTATATGCATCTTTAATGTTATAAAAGAATGTAAGTATGATGAGTTAGTTGTAATTTGTGTCTAGTTTCCACGGCACTTGAAAGCCCTGCAGATCTGTTTTCTGCAAGAGCTGAAGGTATCGTTCCTCTGTGCAGAAAGGATTAAGAGAATTCAGAGGGAGGCCAAGTAGTGGGGTGACCAAAGGGATTAACTTTTGAAATGTTATGTGGAACCAGCAAAATGTATTTTATGCAAGAGAGAAGGCCAGCAGTTTCCTTAGCTTTTCAGACTTTTAAAGTTGTGTTCTACCTCTCATAATTCATCCTTCTTCCCATGCTATTTGTCTGCTATTCCTCATTATATGCTCTCTTAAATGCCATACACATTTTCTTGTTTTATTTTCTCATTTTCAGAATTGATCATTAATGAATTTATGACTCTTTTCTACCCAAGAGCTAGGATTTCTGGTTGCAGACTATTCATGAGAACTTAAAGTGAGTCAGTGATGGGAAATCTCCAGGGCTGACGCTGATAATCGACATTCTCAGATTCATAAATTGCAATAGTATAGAAGGGGTGCATGAGGTGGTTTTGTTTCTAATTTTCATATGGGAGAGTTTTGGATGCTTTTATATATAAAGTATTTTAAATTAGTGCATAGTCATAAAAAAATGAAGATCAAAATTTGCAGTGTTTTCAGCTTCTTGGAAAAGAAGAAAATCTAAACATGTTCAGTGAATGAATCAACCACTTCTTGTCACTGAAAAAGCCCTGCATATTATTTTATCCCCCAAAATTGGCTGTAAAGGCAGGTAAGTAATTTTGCAGATGTTTTGCATGAACAGAACACTCCAGAATAACCAGAGAAGCCAGGTAAAGGTGTCTCTTTGCAAAAGATATCTGTACTATAATGATCAATCCAAATGTAAAATCCCTGTGCTTTAAAATACATTGTTTTTCAAACTAGTAGTTTTGTGCTTATACGGTCTCGCTGGGCATCTGTTCAAGAAAATAAGACTTAATGTTACTGCTTTTGCTAGTTATTCAGAATAAAGAGGATGTTCTTCCAAAGTGTATTGCTATTTCTGTGAAAGACAGTGGAAACCTTGCAGTTAAGTCTGCAAAATGTCACATCTTTAAAATTAATTAAGATTAATTTTTCATCTTAGTTTAAAATGAATAAAATAGACACATAGGACTCAGGCAGACCTGGCTGGGAAGTGCCGCCAAGTTCAATTCAACATTTTAGGCCAATGGCCAAGACCAGATGCTCAGCTGGTGTGAATCTTCATAGCTCCTCCTGGAACCTCCTAATTGTGTGTTTGTTTTCAATGGCCAGAGTTCTGCAGCAGCCTTCTTTGTTTCATTCTGGTAGCACATTCATAGCAAGTTTTATGAGGTGGTGTTCTTATGCTGTTTAGCTGCAAAAGCTTACTAGGTACTAGCAGATGAAATGGAAATTCTCAGCCTGTGCCTTTTACAGAAACTATTTGGTTTTTTTCCCCAATACAATTGCATTGGCCATGACTTGCAGGAAGTCTCAGGAGCAGTAGTCTTTGCCGTTTTGTAACTTCTGTACTTCAGTAATGGCTGCCACAACAATGACTCAGGCAGTGATAATAAAAAGCTCTGTCTGAGCACTAATCAATACTTGCTGCTGTTCTTTTCATCAGTTAAGGTTGATAGCATGGGAGAGGGTACTACTTAATCACAAGTTATGTGAGATTTCCAGTTATAGTTAATCTCTTTTCTTAGCTGGTCATTCTTTTATCTAGGTGATTCATCAATACTAAAGCATTGCACATTTCAATACTAATACTCTAGACATTGCAATCTATATGAAACACTCCTCAACCATTCAGGAACACATTTCCAGAATTACATCACATGCCCATTGCACACAGAATATAGGATCAGTGGGTAGTAGAGGCTCTGCTGAAATGCATATGAATACTTTGTATGAAACCTGTGCTTTCCTTTTCATGTACATCTACTAGTTCAGGTTTCCTTTTTAAGTTCTTTATGCCTTTAGACTGGTAAGAAATCAGTCTGTGGGAGTAAGGAAGTGATTGTCCTCCTGTACTCAGCACTGGTGAGACTGCATCTCAAATACTGTGTTCATTTTTGGGCCCCTCACTACAAGAAAGACATTGAGGTGCTGGAACATGTCCAAAGGAGAGCAACAAAGCTTGTGAAAGGTCAAGAGAACCAGTTCTGTGAGGAGCAGCTCAGGGAAGGGGAGTTTTTTAGTCTGGAGAAAAGGAGGCTCAGACCTTATTGCTCTCTAGAACTACCTCAAAGAAGGATAGAGCGAGGTGGGGGTCTGTCTCTTCTCCCAAGTAACAAGTGGTAGGACAAGAGGAAATTGCCTCAAGTTGCACCTGGGAAATTTAGATTAGATATTAGGAAAAATTCCTTCTCAGAATAGGGTAGTCAGGCACTGGAACAGGCTCCCCAGGGAAATGGAGGAGTCACCATACCTAGAAGTATTTAAAAGACATGTAGATGCAGTGCTTAGGGTCACGGTTTAGTAGCGGACTTGGCAGTATAAGGTTAATGGTTGGCCTTGATGATCTTAAAGGTCTTTTCCAACCTAAATGATTCTATTCTAAGTGTTTAAGGATTCTTATAGGCACCAAAGGGGAAATATTTCAGTGACAGTCTTGAAACTTCTTCTGTCCCACAGAAATAAAGACACAATACCTCTTAGAGGCCTTCTTATTACAAACAGCTTTTACTTTACATAGGAAATATGGAAGTTTAAAATAAAAACAGGATTTTTTTTTCCACAAAGCTTTGGAATAAGAGGGGTTTTGTATGAGTGTATTGCGCCATTGTGACATATTTTGCTGTATAACTTTTTCAGCGTAAAAAAAGAAAAAAATCGTTTTTTCATTTTATTTTTGTTAGACATTTTCATTTGGTGTTTGCTCTCGCTGTCCATGAACTCTGATACCTTGTAAAACAAATCCTTACTGCTGCCCCAGACCTGCAGATTGAAAGCACCCAAACTTTTTATTTCATACATATCCAAGTGCTTAGCAACTGGGTCACTGAAGTTGAATACAAAACACCTTGAGAGGCTGTTGCTAATGTATTACACCCTGAATTACTGTGTTTTGAAACTGCAGCTTTAACCTTTACAGGGCAGAATTATTTCTTGTTTTGCAGCTTGCTAAAGCACAAGGAACAGAATAAGCTTAAGAGGAAAATACAACTTTAACATTAGAAGGGTGATCTAGGAAGAATTCTGGACACAGAACATTTGTTCTAACTACATTTAGGTCAGACTTTTCAGTTAGGTTGGCTGTTTTTTGGGTTGGGTTTTTTTGGTAACAGAAAGGCTCAAGAGGCAATCTCCATTCCTTGGACATAAAAGTAGCAGGTTTAAACTATGAAGGTAGTCTTCAGCTGATCAGTCTGGCCTACTGATAGAGAGATTTTTCTTAAGATCTGAAATATCCCAAAAAATGCAACTGATTAGTATATGAAAGTTCAACAAATAACTGATGCCCAGAACGTAGGTGTTTGGAGTCTATTTTGGTAACAGAGATGTAGGAAAGCTCTAGTTTGAGCATTAATCCTTTGGGGTTTTTCAAGATATTAGCTAAACTTGCATCTTTCTCACAGAAGGGGACTATTCCTGGTTCATCACTGACATGGTGTAAGGCACTGGAAGAAACTTACTTCCTTCTCTTGAAGAAGAGGAAAAGAACGTATTTGAGGAGCCTGTCATTTAATCCATGGTTCCTTACCCGGGAGGCCACTCTTACTTACCAACATCCTCTTGATTTGCGTATCTCAATTTTAAGCCATTTCAGTTGTCTTGGAGACTGTTTGCAAGCAATGCTTAAGAAATAGGTTGTTCTCCATTTCAGTATTACTGGTGTCCTCAGCCTCCAGCAAATCTTAGGGTTACATTTCAGGTACTTACTGAAAAGATGACCTGATTTAAGCAGCATTTTTTTCAAAATGCAATGAGCTGTGGGCATTTTTTCTGGTCCAAAGAAGCAGATGTTTACTCTACTTGTTGTTCTGATCATCACCAGTAAATTTTCAAGAAGCAGCACTCATCTGTGTTGCTGCAAGATTTGATGCACAACCAATGTAAGAATCTACATTCAAAAAGGCAGGGTTTTCAACCACATCAGTAGACCCAGGAACCAGAATTACGACCACTGGAGCTTTTCTATTTTAGCAGTTTAAACTTTTATCAGAGCAATGTTCCAACAAGCCATGCGTCTACCAACATGGCAGGACTCTGCCTAATTTCAAACTACATTAAGAATAAAATTGGCCCAGAATTTTGAAGCAGAAATACTTCTGTTTTTTGAATAATTACAGTTCTGATATCACTTGTTCTTTTATTCTTTCAGAATAAAAAAGGACTGGATGGCAGGACTCTGCCTAATTTCAAACTACATTAAGAATAAAATTGGCCCAGAATTTTGAAGCAGAAATACTTCTGTTTTTTGAATAATTACAGTTCTGATATCACTTGTTCTTTTATTCTTTCAGACATCAGAAAGGTTTGGATTCTCAGGTTTTTGTTTT
Source organism: Ara ararauna (assembly GCA_028858755.1). Classification (NCBI taxonomy): domain Eukaryota; kingdom Metazoa; phylum Chordata; class Aves; order Psittaciformes; family Psittacidae; genus Ara; species Ara ararauna. The sequence continues at coordinate 57,785,621 of CM054376.1, read as the reverse complement.
TGTTTTGCACCTTCATGGACTCAGAATTCACCTTGCTTTATATAGCACCAGCATTCATAGTAGGAACATGGGGAAGAGTGTGTAAGAACTGTGGTGGACGTGGTCTGGCTCTTACCAAAAAAGACTGTCAAAATGTCAGACATGGTTGGCTAATCTATTTCTCTTGTGCCTCCCCGCTCCGCTGTGGCCTCAAACAACCTGAGTACTTCAGAGAATTCAAATGAGAAATGGATCCTATCAATATCAATGAGATTTTGATGCCTGTATGACATTAAGCAGTTAAGCTTTCCTGAATTGAGATATCTCTTCCTGCCTTCCCAGGTCATGGGGACAAAATGGTGATTCTTTACTTCCCAAGTGGATTCTTCATGATTTCTGAAGTTAATACTTAATGATTTTTCTCTTAACTTGCAAATGATGGCACAAATCACTTGCTGGGTAAAAAATAGCAATGCATGCTGATACCTAGAAAGTGAGGAGACTCTCAGGTTTATGCTTCTTTCTGTCTTCATAATACTAGTTTGCATAAACCTTGTTTTTGTGTTGCTGAGCAGATTTATTACTGCGGACACACAACTGGCTGTTAGCTTGTATCAGAAAGAGAAAAACCACTGCCACTTTAAAACTGACAGATTTGTCAGTACTAGAAGAAACAGGTGGGTTGGAAGAGAAAAGATTTGAAGGGGAAAATTTGAGTCTTACAGTTAGTAGTTAGATCAGTTCCAAAAGAGAAAAGATCCATTGTGCGTTTTGAGCATTAAGTTTTACTTTTCCTTGATGTATAAAACATCAGCCGGTTTCAGTCCAGTATCAGAATGCTTACACAATAAGACAGTTTTAATTGGTCATTTCAGTTTAAATTGGCTAGAGTTATGATGTTAATTGAATTGTTTTCCTTTTGCAGGGACCTCAGGGGCCTCCAGGACAAAAGGTATAGTATAATCAACAATACTGTGAAAGTGATTATTCCTACTGGTGCCAAATTTCAAGCAGAAAAGGTGAATGGAATTAGCTACTGTACACTGCATTGAATCAGTTAGTTTAGGCTCTGAATTTTGTTTTTGCAAAATGCAGCCATATAATGTGAGACATCAGATTTCTCATTTCCCCCACCATAGGAAATCCAAGCAATGCAGAACAGACTGTTTTCAATCTGTCTGTTTAACTTTCAAGTGAAAAGGTTGCTATAATTTTCTTATTTGTGCACTGGTACGACCAGGAAACCAATGTTAAAATGTTGTGAAAAGTGGGGAGATAGAGTTTCTTATTAAATGCATGTCCTTACTCAAGTAGATCAGTGCCATATGACTAAAGAATTGACCACCAGAAACAAAAGACATAGGTGTTGCTGATAAATGGGGCTTGGTTGACGGTGTTCAGGTGGTCTGCCAGTATCTTCCTGTTCCTTCAGTAACCCGAGACCTGACTTCCTGGAATGCTTTCAGCATTATTTGCACTCATTAAAGCTGACTGCCTCAGTCTGATGTAGTGAGTTTAGGATTTATGGAACTGCATCATTAAAACAGTCCTAGATATATCAGCAATAAGAGCTAGTAAGTGGCACTTTACCAGCATCTCACCCACACACCACCAAGCCAAATAATTTTCTAGTTGCTTTCAGAAGATTAAAAAATTATATGGAAGATATTTAATAAAACAGGCTTGAATTGTATGAAGAAAAAAAGAAAGAGGAAATGAACAAGTAGTATTAACACATGTGAGAAGGATTCCACCTCTTTCTTCTTCTAAGATAATGTTCTTTAAGGTGATAATTTGTTTGCATCTATTCAAATGGAACTTTTTGAGCAAAAGAAAGAAAACCTCACTGATATATAAAAATGTAATCCCAAACATACAAATTCATGGAAAGCATATAAATTAACGGAAATTTGTCAGCTGTGGGCTGTACAGAACTTGCAGGCTGAAGGAGAGGACTACCCTTCATGTTTCACAGTGCAGGAATGCGTCATTTTAAAGCTGTACTGATGTCTAAGTTGCCATTTAATATTATGCCCTCAGATTCGGGGAGGAAGGTATTTTACATGTACAGCATCAGCAAAACTCATGTGCTAATTAGCTTTTGAATATCTGATAACTTGGCATGGTAGAATCAGCTTTATTTACGCTCCCTAACATCCTATGTCTCATAAGAAAAATCAACAGCTATAAAAGACTGTCACTGAGAGCAGGAACTGTTATAAATATGGTAGTTTAATGCCCTCTTGAGCTTTGTCTTCTAGTTTCCTGGAAAAGTTATACAAAGACATGGAAATGTTCACTAGGAACACTTGGTAGTCATGACCATGCATCCAGCAAAAAGAAGCAACACGAACATTAAAATGGAAGCTTTGGCAGTAAGGGGAGAGCATTCTGGGTCATGGAGATGCAGTGGGAGGCCACGGTATTAGTTCTTACTGATTCATAGCTCTGTTATGAGCTGGAGCCCCTTGGGCATTCAAATGTTGGAGTTTTTTCAAGACCCTCATGAGTTGCTTCTCTTTCTTTTTTCTCAGGATTTCTCAACTCTATTCATTGGCAAACATGTGCATCCATTCTGGATACATTCTTCTGGGTGCTGGTGCCCTTTGACTAATCCATTTCTAGTGAAACCTCCAACCAATATGAATAGATGGGGAAATGTCATACACTGATTTTTTTTTTTTTATAAAATCAAAAAAAATAAAGCAGGACATAAAGGGATTCACAGGGTGCTTATTTGTCTTAAGGGTCCCATGAAACTGCACACTTCACTGTTGACAGAGCCTCTGCTTTTCCCAGTTCCCTGGCCTCTTTTTAGGGTGCCAGCCTTTCAAATGTAACTATCACGCTTTTGTATCCTATTAAGTTGTTTATAAATGAAAAATAATGCTCTCAGTTTCCTTGTTGAGCAACACCATTTTTATACAAAAAAAGGATAGTGTTGGATAAGCACACAGTGTTCCTGCTTTCTTCATGCCTCAGGTTTTCACTGAACATCCGTAACAAGTCATGCAAGTTCCTTCAGAAAAATTGTCCATCATATAGAAACTTATAGTGTGATTGCTTTATAAAAAGATCCCTCTGACGTTACAAGTCAGTATTAATATTTTGCTTTCCCCTTTGCTCCTTGTGTTTAGCCTGTGTTGGCTTTTAAATATTTATTGCAATAATACTGATGTTATTTAAAAGGGTATCTGTAATTTGCACTGTCAGGCTGGATTGTTGCAGGTCATCTCTTGAAAGCCTTAAGAAAGATTGGTGCTACCAGTTATTGAGCTTGAAGCATCCCTCTTGAAGCATGAATAATTTTCTTCAGGTGGTGTGTTTGTTTGTGTAGGATCAGTCTCAAAAATTTTCAAAAGCATTAAATAGAATTACATTTTAATTCTTACATTTCTTGTGAAGCATCTACAAGGTTACAAATCTTGAAGCTTGTTTCTGAAAGAGGCCATACAGTGAAAAAGTTGCTAAAATGTGCAGCATGAGAACATGTATAACAGGTATGAGATCTCAAATTAAAAGAGAACTCAGCTTGGATAAATATTAGTTTTGGAATACTTTATTGCAGTTACAATAAGCAAGCATTCACCATTATTTCTAAGCACTGTATTAAGAGATGAAAGGTTTCATGACCTGTTTGATTTGCTAAACGCTGGCATCTGTTTCCCACCAGGGTTCTGTTGGAGTGCCTGGTGTTCCAGGGAGAGACGGACAAGTGGTGAGTTCACTGACTTTGTCAGCACTGCAGTTATTTATGTAGTTGATTAAAGATACTTAGGGCTTGTTCACGTGAGCAATATGCAGCCTTACATCCAGACCTGTGGTTTCAAATTGGCTTAATATAAAAGACTCTAAGTATTCTATGATTCTATGATTTGTGCTCTGGAGTAATTTTTTCTAGTTATACTTAAGCAGACAGCAAATGTAATTAACTGAGCTGAAAGTCTGATGTGCGGATTTGATGATGACTGATAGGTTCCTGAGAGAAATGTATATTACTGGTGTGCAACTTTAGACAGTATGTTTACAAACTTAGTTTTTTCTGCAGATTTTTTTAATTTTTTAACTCAGTCCCATGATGCAAACACTTACGTTGATATTGGGTATTTATACAGTGCTAATACATTGTTAATACAACCAACAAATAGAGAATAAAGACAGACTGGAAACATATGGGGAGAATGATGTAAATTGAAGTTGTGGATGAAAATGCAGAGAAATAAATCAAGCAGAAATATTCTTGAATGCAACTGGGATGAAATGTTAACCCAGGCATGTCAGTGTCATCTTTCAGTGCCAACACCAAGTTAACTCACAGTTCAAAACAGCCCTCCATAAGGAGGGGTCGCAGTAAAGCAGCAGGGCTGTTTCACGGCATTGCTAAGGTTTGTTGGCAAATCTGGATGGTGATGTTTAAAATGATATCACTTCCTGAAAGTAAACAGTATTATCCATCTGTTGTTCTCACAAGGACTATCATTCCTAGTGAACTTGAAAAGCAGTAGCAGGGAATGCCAAAAGGAAAATGTATGATATTTTAAACACAGTTGTTTATAGTGTTGAAGCAGCAATAGGTGGTAGTGTATAAGGTTCACATCGTAGAATCTCTTCTTCTGTCTCCCTCCCCAAAAGCCCTAGGAAGAAATGCGCTAAGATGTTTCAAATAATTTTTAATTTCTCTTTCCTAACAAAAAGGATGTATTGTTTCTAATAGCATAATATGCAGTATTAGACCCGTGTTTTGACAATGGCTGTAAGAAATGATGTAGTAATAATTTTTTTCACTTTAGTGATAGTGACAGTGCTAGGAATCTATTTTTTAAATATTCAGAGTATAATGACTACTGTGGAATGACAAAACAAAAAAAAAAATAGAATTAGCTATATATAACATAAAAGTGATTATAAGAAAATATTATACATAAAAAAATTGCATTAAGACCGGAGATTATTTTCTTTCATGTCTTACAGCCACATTCAATTGCAACAAAATGATAATAGTTGCCAACACAGATGCTGTTGCTGTACATAATTCAAGTAATTTTTGTAACCAAAGTATGAGTGAAAAGCCAGTGAAGACACATTTTGTAGCATGATTTCCTCTGGACCTGCAGGAAGACTGGACAGGGTGAAGCTGCAAACCATATTGAATTGAGCAGAACTGACATTTCACATTTTATCCAAGAGCTTTGCTTTTCATAGTGTCGCCACCCAAACTCTAGCCAGAAATCTTCATTCAGACCAGCACAAAAAGTGGATATTTGTGAGTCAAATGTGCCAAATGTACAAAAATTATCTGATTATTAAAGTGTCATTCTTGGGGACGTAGAAATTTTTTAAGCTCTTCTAGCAAGGTTGTTGTATGTCTGGTTTTGGGACACCACATAGACTTACCTGGAGTTGTGCCTCATGGGGAAGAAAATAAATATAGAGTTGCCTTTGATTAAGAGAAAATGCAAACATCTTTAAATGCTGTTTATCAAAACATTCACACACACACTTAATTCTAAGCACATGGTTAACACTCACTGCCTTTTAAACTAGGAAAATTGTGCTTTTAAAACAGGTCCTAACATTTTCAGTTTATTGTTTTATATTTATTTGATTTAGTTCAGTATTTACAGGATCTAAAACTTTTAAGACATTCTTAAATTATTGCCATGTTAATAAAGATGTCAGTGCATTTTTAATGTAGCTGGACTATTTTACTTTCGATCTGTAAGAAAAAAACATACTAATTACTTAACTAAAATCTAGATACTAGGGGAAAAATGAAATGTGGTCTCATTATTTTGTTTACTTTCACAGTTGTTTGTTGATATTAACTAGCAAGAACATCCTTATGTGCAGAAAATGTATTGCTTTCTTATAATACCAAGCTGATGAAAAATGAACATTGCTATCTCTTAATAAATAGCTAACAAATTCTGCTAGCTTGGAAATAGTGGTAGAAATAAACTGAAGCAGCGTGTATCTAAAGTTAAAAAGTACAGTGCAGCCTAGGACTCCCATGCTACCAAAAGGTCTTTTCTTCTAATTTATATAAAAGCAGATTCTTAGTGTAGTGTGACACAGAAGATATTGTCAGATGAAGACCAGAGCAGTAATTTTTAGATTTGGTCTGTACTAAGAGCTGGCTGCTGGCACTCCTGGCTTTACTCATACAGATTCATGTTGATCTGCAAAATAGTTGAATTTGACTTGAATGTGTGATGCAACTCACCCCCTTTTTAGAAGTTATGTAGTTAGAAGGCTTTACAAAAGCCTTACCGTCTTGGTAACCTTTTAATCAGTGAGTTCACTCTGTCAAAAAGCAGCATGTGCAGTGCACTAAGTTCCAAGTTAATATTTTTTCTTAGTTTAAAAGGCAGTGAGTGTTAAGCACATGCTTAAAATTAAGTGTGTGTGAATGCTTTCCTCATCTGGACAATGAAATATTTTTCTGCTGATGAATGTCAGCAGTGAGTTAGATTTGATCTCTCCTTAAGCAGTTGAATAATAGTTAGGTCATCTCCATCTCCCACATGTCTCTCTAATTTTCTTTTTCCTTTCTTTTTACCTCTTCTTTAATTGAAATAGTGGATTATGGGAGACGATTGACAACTCTGACCAATGGGTCTGGGAATGAGATCATAAATTCTGAGTGCATTTAGAACAATTTTCTAATCCGTTAACATATGAACCACTTCTCTTAGACAATCTTTAGATATTAGAGTAAGTGTAAATTTACACAACCCACATGTTTTTGCAGGACTGTGAACTAGCAGATTTTTCTTGTGTCATGAGTAGTAGCAAAATCACTGCCATGAAAACTTCACACTTTTTTTCTTTTAGGCTAAATCCAATGAAACATTACAGGTAATCCTACGAGGGCATTACAGTCTGAGTTTGTTCCTACATCTGGGAAACAATAGCTACACTCTGCTTTTCTTGTTGAGAATAGTTAACTGGAGAGGGGCTGCCTAATAATACCTGCAGCTAGAGAGAGTGTTGTCCTGGGATGGATAGAAACCTTCTGGGATAGCAAGGAGAGTCCTTTTGAGTACTCCCTTTCCTTTGCAGACTGTTGTGCAATCCACCTGTGTCAGGTTGCTTCCTAGCAACGTATTAGGGGAAATAACCTTCCCTTTCTCGATCCCTGGCAAGAGGTCCTCAGGCACTCAAATCGTATGAAAAAGGATTATATCTACATAGAGATATGAGGTTGTGGTGATCTAGGCATATCAGATCCCTACATTAATCATGTTGAAATGGCCACGAAAGGGTTCTTGGAAAGTTAACTGTGCAAGTGTAGAACACGTAACCTGGTATTTCTTAAGTTATATTGATTTGATAAGGACTTCCAATGACTGCAGCAACAGCACAAGGAGAAAAGGGGAGATTCCCTAAGTAAAGATTGCATCTGGCCTGAAGGAACCCAGTTTCTGGAGTCTGTGCATCTAATTCTCTTCGTTTTAAATAGGAGCTTGTCTGGAGTGCATAAACACCTCACTCTATACTTCCATGAAATGCTTTTTCTTACATAGTACTTGATATTTTGTGTGTGTGCGTGTGTGTGTGTGTGTGTGTAAGGGTGTACTGAGAATGCGTGGTGGGGATAGATCCCTTCATTCCAAATTATTTCAGAAGTTTGACAATATCAATATCAAAAACCTCAGAATTTCCTTTTCTTATCATTAGACTTACTGATAAGACTTACCTAGGAATCTGGGTGTGTACATTTCTTATTGCTTTCTTCATGCTTCTTATTACTCTAATTTACATGTATTTCCTGATTAGTGTGTACTGTACTATGTAGCGGAGACATTTTGAAAGTAGTATTATCATATTTCTTTAGAGAAATGAGGACAGGTATATGTGTACTAACATTTTTTCAAATAAAGTATCAAGGAAGGAAACATCATTAAATATAGTTCACAAATTCTCAGACAGGTTTGCAGGCCAGCTGAATCTCGAAGAGCCTTTCCACTTAATTTCATCTGGTGAGTGATCCAGGAGAGATTTCCAGTCCTTAAACAAACAATTTTAAGTTGCTTTTGAGGGGGTGAAAAGCAAATTGAAGGGAGGTAATTCAACCCTGGTTTGAAATGGAAATCACAGTAACATGTCTGAGAAACCACTTTTTTCCCTTCTGTCCTCATTTATGTATTTTAGAGTAAAATTAGACCGGATTAGGCTTGGGGTCCTCATGTATTTCCTTATCCTTAAAATTGATTACATTCTACTGAATGAAAAAATAAAGCAATACTGACAGTCTTTCTTCTGAAGGTGAGGTAGATATCCAACAGCTGTTAGTCAGCGTTATGCACCCCACCAAAAACAAACCTTTTTCAGATCAGCAGCTTCCAGGCTGTTTTCCTGTTGCAAACAAGAAAAGCTGGGGCCTCCAGCCACGTTATTTTTAGTTGATTAATTCTGGATATGAAGGTATATGCCTTCAGGGCACAGAGCACTCCAGTAAGGACAAGCATGCTTTCAACTGCCTTGACTCCTTTGATACTGACTCTAGTGGCTGTTACATTTTCAAACATGTTCTGAAGTAGGTCTTATGAGTTTGTATTGACAGATTTTTCTCATATTAGCAGCAAAGCCCAAACAATGCCCTACACATCTGAGCACTCATCAAATTCAGATTCATTTCAATGTAAACATTAATACTGTCCCTTCCACTAGAGTATCTGAGAAAATTACAGCTATTTATTGGGTAGGGTGCTGAAGGATGTTCTTTGCTCAAATAGAAGAAAGAAAGAGAGAGTACAACAATGTTAACACAGTTAAACAGTTAATATAGACTTGAGAGTGCTAGGACTCGAACTAAGGTGTTCTGGGGTGCTATCTAAAGGAGTATCCTTCTGGTTATTATTTGAATTATCTGAAACTCCTGAATTGAATGGCTGGGTTGGGTGTATTTTTGGCATGTTGGCCTTTGTTTGTCCTTGAAATTGTTACTAACTGGAAGAAAAATACAAACATTTTTGAGACTACACAGGCAAAAAGGTTTTAGACCATATTTTGCTTAGGGATACTAGTCCCTCTCTCCCTCAGTGACAATTTCTCAGGAGTTCATGACTGCATAGTGGCAAGCTATGAGCTAAAATCAGATGCATTATAGATGAAGTTACTCTTTAAATGGGAAAACAAAAAAAGACCATTCATGAGGTCATTCGTGGAGTTCTGTGTCCAGCTGTGAGCAGCTCAGTACTACATAGACATGGATATACTGGAGAGAGTCCAACAAAGGGCCTTGAAGATGAGTAAGGGACTGAAGCATCTCTCTTATGAGGAAGGCCTGAGATTGATGAGGGAGTTAGGCTCTGGGGGAATCTCATCATTGTGAACAAACACCTGAATGGAAAGTGCAGAGATGCTGGGCCAAGTGCTTTTTCAGTGGTGGCCAGTGACAGGAGCAGAGGCAATGGGCACAAACTGAAACACAGGAGGTTGCCTCTAAACAGCAAGAAAAACTTTTTTTTTTACTGTGGGACTAACTGAGTACTGGCACAGGTTGCCCAGGGTGTCTGTAGAGTCTCTTCCAGGTGCTATTTAAAAGAAGCCATCTGGACATGGTCCAGGGCATGCAGGTCTAGATGCCTTTGCTTGAGCAGACAGGGCTGAACCAGATGATCTCTAGGGGTGACTTCCAATCTCAATCATTCTGTCATTCTGTGAAAGAAAACAAACTGAAAAAACCAAAACCAAAAAACCCAAAGCTGTCCCAATTTGAAAGGTAGATGGTGTGCAGAAGACAATTGTTTCTGCAGCCTAACACCTTTGCTGTCAGTGCTAAAACAGACTGCAGTATGAGTCAGGAAAGACATTACTCATGGCCTGGTGAATGTAAAAAACATATGAGATTAAGATCTAGTTTTATAACTTCTGTCATTTTACCAAGTTGAATAGCAGTCTGATTGAAAATATTGCATCAGATGACACTGTTGAACGTCTAGTTTTCCTCTGCTTGCATCACTCCTAGAACAGCAGTGTAACAGTCTTTAGCCTTTTAAGGGGCAGCTATACCTTTTGTTCATCTCTAAACATGAGATTAAGCGTGTGGGGCTGATGCATACTCATACAGCATTTCACACTCCAGCTTTAATATGTGCTTTAATGAATAAATAAAATAACTAAATGGAAGGAAAGTAATTAGCTATACTTCTTAACAGAAGTATTTTAAATTATTTTCATGCCAAAAATAAAAATAATCTTTTGGGATGAATATTCCTAAAGCAACAGTATTTTAGTATATAGCAGGGGAAGAGCTAACCATCTATTCGCCTTCAAAAACCTGCTGTTTTGCTTCATAAATACTTGGGGAATTTTTTGACCGATGGGAGGTCTGTCAAGGTTTTGCCTTTTGGGGTTTGATTTGGGGGTGGTAGTGTTGGGGTTTTGAGGTTTTGGGGGTTTTGGGGTTTTTTTGGTTGGTTGTATTTTTATGTTAGGCTTTAATGAAATTGTTAGAATATCTACACATAGAGCCAGACTGCCATGTTGTCATGGGTTCAGCAGCAGCAGTCATTTTTCTTCTTTGTAGTAGCTGGTGCAGTGCTGTGTTTTTGACTTTCGGCCTGGGAACAACACTGATAACACCAGTGTTTTCAGTTACTGCTTGGTAATGTTTTGGTCTGACCAAGGACTTTCTGAGTCTCATGCTCTGCCAGGGAGGAGGGGAAGCTGGGAGGAAGGAGAAAGAGGACACCTGATCCAAACTGACCAAAGAGGTATTCCATGCCACAGCACGTCATGCCCAGGATGTAAAAAACCGACAGCAGAGACCCGGAAGGGTGAGGTGCACTGCTTGGTCGGGCTGGGTATAGGTGGTGAGCGATTGTATTCTTTCCTTGTATTTGCCTTGTCATTATTATTATTGGTGGTAGCAGTAGTGATTTGTGTTATACTTTAGTTACTAAACTGTTCTTATCTCAGCCTGTGGGAGTCACATTCTTTCGATTCTCCTTCTCATCCCTCCGGGAGCCAGGGGAAGAAAGAAGGGGGGGTGAGTGAGAGCGCGACTGCATGAGTTATAGATGCTTAAACCACGACACATGTCTACAAGACACATGATGTGAAAGAGGGAGACCCGCCGTAAGAAAGTTTGTTTTGCTGTGCCCTGGGAATGTTCACCAGGGATAGGGTTTAAAGTAGCTTATGTGCTGTACATTTTTATTTCACCTTACTACTCCCTGATTCCTTGTATGGACAAGAAAATAGGGTTCTAAAATAGGGAAAGGAATATAACAGGTATGAAAGAACATTATTTTAGCCCCTGTTCTTCTGTCCATTAAAATCAGAAGGATAATCACTTCAAAAGTATAAAGCCACAGGGTCATTTCTGTTGCTGTACTTCTAGGTTTGCCTTCAATCTTTCCCATTCGCAAAGCTAATTTCTACTGTGCTGATGCCTCTGACTGGAACTTTCAGGGTCAGAAGTAGCACTGGTCGTAGTAAAGTTGCATATATGTCAGCAGTTAAACTGTTGGTGTGAATAGGGATTTACTATGACTAGGTGACAACCCGAGTTTTTCACATTTTTCCAAAGAAAACAGGATAATTCTTTTGGTTTTATTGTCACAGTGGTAGCTCTTTGCGTTCATAGCAGTGATGTGTAAACCTGAGAGGAAAGTGCAAGCTTGGGACTTCAACCCTTTGATTAGAGAATTAAGCCTCTGAAAGTGTCAGCTGACAGCAGCTGTTTTAAACGGGACAGAAACAAACTTGTTTGGGGTGTGGGGATGAGGAGAAACCAGTGCGTATTCATTGGTCCCTTCTGCTTCTTTTTGTCAGCTGGCAGTTTTTTTTCAAGTGCCTTTCTGGTCAATTCTTTAGGACACATACTCCTAATCTCCAACAGCTTCAAATCCTGACCACTCATGTATCAAATGCCTGTGCTACTCTATCAGCCTTAGAGCTGATGTAGTGGAAAGGATCCTTGAAAAAGGGCTGACTCAAATGTAGTTTAATTCCTTCTGAGCTTAATGGTACTTAACACTTTTTCTGTGGCTTGTAAAACACCTCACTAGAGTTTTGCTAGAACCTTGAAGTTTTTGTTTTATAGTTTAAAATTAAAATGTAATTGATGATCCTGTTACCTAATTAAGAGATAGAATGAACCAGGTTTAATGGAGAATTGGCATTTATACAACTATGATTAAAGTATGACATGGAAGTAAGAAAAAGCCCTTTCTTAAGGGAAGGCTTTTGCAGAAGATTGGAAGATCTATGTTGTTGCATTTGGAACAGGCCTTTATTGTAATTCCCCTTTAACTTCTGAGTAGAGGGTAGGTGAATCATGTCTACTAAGTTTGTATACTGTATGAAAATTGTCCACTGAGTTTCTGATATGAATTGCTGTTTCTAATTTGATTACTATGTTAGCTATTTTCTTTAATTTTTAAACTTTTTTTTTATATTTACATAGCAAAGGGCTTATACAAGAACTTAGTTGCAGGCTTTTTCAAATCTTCTTTTTTTTTTTTATGTTATTTTAACATGCATTTCAACCCTAGAAGTGAAATGCAGTTGTGTACATGAGAAACTAGATATTTTTTGTGAAACCGAGATGCACTTCTGCAGAAAGTCTTACATAATTAGCCATCACCCCTAGTTGTTTTACAATCAAGTCTACCCATTGCCTTATCATTTTACCTAAAGTCCATAATGTCTGTGTTCTCTTCCAAAAATCTGAGAAATAGACACTAGAAAAGGGTCATTAAGGGTATGGATATGTTTGGTTTTTTTTCTTGTTTATTTGTTTGATTAGGTTTGTTTGTTTTTAAATCTGGAAGGGGGGAAGATTTTTGTAAATAATTCTTAGTTTTGGACTGATTTATGAAAATTATTTATGACTCCTTAAACTGTGGAAAAGTGTATGTTCCATCCATTAAACATCACCAAAATCTGTAATATCTATGTAATGCTGAAAATTTTAAAATCTTTTAAATCTACTTTTCAGCCAGTGGTATAAGAATATGAAAAAATGGACAAGTAATGTATATTTTAGAAAGTAAAAGTTGTCTGTTCTAAACTCTTCCATTTCTGCAGCAGGCCCTTCTCATTTTTCTTCATTATCTGCCTTCCGTATGAAACCAGAAGCACAAATGTCAAAGTCATTTCAGATAAGCCTTTCTTGCAGTATTTCTAAGTTGTAGAGAAGAGGAAAGCATTGGCAGTTTTGCTGGGAAGACTTTAGCTGTAAAGGTTAATTAGACAACTTTTCAGAATTAGAAGTCACAGTTCTGTTTTCTTTTTAGTTTGACATCTGTGTATTCACATTGTGTGTTTCAGCAGAATTATTTCTTATTACAGAGGAGTTAATTAGAGCTGACCCACCCGCTCTGGTGAAAGAAGACATTTTAGTGCCCAACTGTGGAGTACATGTTTACTGAATCTTTCTAAATTTTATCGTTACCTACCCAATATCAGACAGTAGGGAAAATGCTGTTAATATATTCAATCATGTCTGTATTAACCCTATCTTTTGTTTTTTGCCTTTAGGGTGAACCTGGTTTGCCTGGAATAGCAGGAGAGAAGGGAGCAGCAGGGCTTAAGGTTGGTATTGAAAATGGATTAAACCCAGAATCATACGGGACATGAGGACATGTATAGATGACAGTCATGCTTTCCAGCTTGGGTTTATATTCTCACTGGCTTTTAATGATCTCTTCCCTCCAGTGATCACTGCTCTAAGAGGCTTTGCACATTCCACCATAAAGAAGCATATTCTTCTGCTGTGCTGTGCATATAGAATTCCAGTCAGTGGCACTGACGCACATGCATCCTCTGCCAAATGAATGCAATATGCCTGCAAGTGTTTGGGAATTTGGGGACCATTTTAGGAAGGCTTTGTTTATGCTACTCACAGTGCATTTCAGGCTTCTTTTCAAGAGCTGCTGTGGTGAATTCTTCAATGAATATCAGGGTTAAGTCTGGAGAGCTGATCCTGCTATTATGGAAGTTAGCAACAAGACTCATTAGAAGCATGCCTCGGCTTGTATTTTTACATCATAATGTCTCTTTGCACTTATTTTATTATTAAATATGTTTTTCTGCTGTTTTAATATTGAAAAGTGAAATAGAGCATAAATCTTATGATACCTTCATTTAAAAGAAAGCTCAGCGCATCTGAGATGTTATCTGTGGGCCTCTTGGAATGGCTGATGCTAAATTCTAATCCCATCACCTGCAAGTGTATGTCTTTGGTGCACATGTGCTCCTCAGTTAATTCTGTGGATCACGCTGCTGCTGACAGACATGCAGGGCAGGCTCTTTGCATTTACTGACTGGCATGAAAACAAACCATTTAGGAGCATGACCTTTTCCTACTTTGTATACAGAAGAAGCCAAATTACGGCAGCTGATGCTTAATTCATATTCACAGTTGCAGCCTTTGAGTTGCCTAGCGACTGCCAGCCATCAAAAGGGGCAGAGATGAGCCAGAAATGTAGAGATGAGTTGTCAGGGTCATGCTAGTGTGCAAAAGTACATTTTCCATTGGGCAAGTTATAATTTTGAAAAATAATGGCTATAATCCACCCTTTTATTACAGAGAATGTGAGGAGCACCAAGGGTTTTTTGGTCTGTATAAATTATGAACTAGTTCAAGACATTTAAGGCATTTTGTCTTTTCCAAAGAGCTTTCTAAGCCATTACCAGAATCATAAGAGTTTCCCCTCATATTTGGCCTTTGGATTTTTCCTTTGTTCATTCCCAAAACAAGGAGAACCAAGCATAGGAGTCACCTGGTTCCTGGCAGGCCACTTCATAAAGACATATGCTTGTTTGTTAGGATTTAATCTAGGACAAAATGGGGGGGGAAAAATCTGCATGCAAATCATTAAGCTTTTAACATTATGTTGAAGATATTTGGTCTGTTGAGTTCTATTGAATTACAGCATGTCATTGTTTATTGAAGATTTTCTTGTTGGATTTTATAATCAGAGACAGTCATCAGTAGTGACAGATCATTAGTAACTGACAATCTAATTATCATAATATCAACACTGATTTTTTGCTTATGGTAGTAACTTGTGACTTCTTTGCCTCAATTATTTTCATCAGGGTGACCCTGGAGAAAGAGGAGAAAAGGTGAGATATGTTCCACTTCCTTTGTTGTGGTTCTGTTTTGTAGAGCTGTTTGGAGAATCACCAGGTCACTGATTCTGAATTTAAGAAGAAATAAATATAGCTACTACCTAGAACTTGTGCAGCATTGTGCAGCCTTTATGAGTGTCAAATAACACCTACTAATGAAAGTTACTGCAGTGGGATTAGTCACAGAGAGCAGTGGTCATGTGTTAGAGGCTGCACAGTTGAGTAACTGAAATTAATCCTAATTATGATTAGTCTCAGAAAAAGATGAGCCTGTCTAATACATGAGAGATCTACACATTTCTTATAACTTGATGTTAATGCTCTGTCACCTGTGCAGAGTAAAACAATTAGGTAACAGAGTGATAACTACATAGCCTCTGAATGACATACAGGTAACAAGTTCTCCGCATACTGAAAGTGGAGTTCTCCATTCTTGCATGCATCAGTTTAAGTAAAAGCAAGGGAAACTGCCCCAACAGTCGTAGGCTATAGACTGTCCAAAGAGGTACCAGCAGCACCAATTGAACACTAACAGTGTTGTGACTTGAAGTGAGTTAGCAAGGAGTTACTGGTCTGACATCCACTGTCATGCCAAGGGAAGACCACGGGGTGGAACAAACTCCACACAGCAAAGCTTGAGTTTAATTATGCTCTTCCAGGGAAAGTGGCCTGTAGGAGGTGCCATGTGAGAGTACACGCTGAGAGTCAGGCTTCTGCAGCTGAACAAAGGCAGTTTGAGAAATGGCATAAGCCTTATTTTGCATAAGAATCTGTACACAGACTCATCTTCTGCAAATAGAGTGAGACATGTTTTTAAAAAGTAAGTTGCTTCTATACAGGTGCAATTTGCTCTTGAGAAATGGAAGTGTTTAAGGTCAGGTTAGACAGGACTTTGAGCAACCTGGTCCGGTGGAAGGTGTCCTTGCTTGTGGCAGTGGGGCTGGAACAAGATGATCTCTGTGGTCTCTTCCACCCCAAACCATTCTGTGATTCTATATTTACCCATGTATAGCAACTGTAAACATGCTTTGAAAAGGCAATTCATTTCACATTTTGAAAAGCACATCATAAAAATAATCCAAGGGGATCTTGAAATTGTGTATCCCACATGTAGAAGTATGTAACTGGGAATCTCTTTTCGTGAAATAATTACTTTAGTTAAAATTATATTTGTTGAAGAACTTCAGTAATTATTTCTTTTCCAACACAAAAGAAATAACTACTAATTTTAACATATAGTGAATTTCTGTTACTGAAAATAATGATATTTTTCCATAATCTTCTTTTGTCTTGTTTTAAAAATGTAATTCGAAATGCCCTCAATATACTTTATCATGTTTAATGAACCTGGAATGGCATTCCTAACAATTATTGTTTTGTGTTTTCAAGTTTTATCAAGCCCTTAATTAAGGTACTGCTGGATTGTTAGCTAATTCCTGTTGTGTCAGTGACATAGAAAATGGTCTCTATTATAAGTCCTCTGAATGGAATTTTACATTAAGGTTTTCAGAGCAATATGACAGATACTGAATAAATATTGTCATTTGAATACTATTACTGATTATCTGACCAAGACCTACTACACCTACTTTTGCTTGCTTAGACTCAACATTTATCAATATTTTTGGCATTTTAAATAATTCTCACACTTTACATGAACCTTAAGTCCCACAGAAATGTTTGCCCTATAGTCATATATAGCAAAGACTTTTTAGTGTAGTCTGGACGTATTGTATGTCTATATGACTATACGTGGAAGTTGTAGCCAAAGGTAAATCTTCGGAAATGTTTCTTTACAAAGTTGTTTTTAAAGTAGAAAATGTCTACCCAACCATTAAAAGAACTTTATCTGGACATCGCCCTTTTTTAACAATAAACAATGCACAGTATCTATGTAGAGATAACGATAATTTTTCTTACTCCTTGGAGTGGCATTCAGTGAAGTTTTTTCAGTCTGTGAATCATTCATGAAGGACCTGTTGGAGCAAGTCCAGAGGAGGGCCATGAAGGTGATTCTAGGGCTGGAACACCTCCCTTATGAAGAGGGTCCGAGAGAGCTGGGATTGTTCAGCCTGGAGAAGAGAAGGCTCTGGGGAGATCATACAGCAGCTTTCCAGTAACTAAAGGGAGCATACAGGAAATCTGTAAAGGGACCTTTTGAAAAGGCATGTAGTGACAGGAAAAGGGGAAATAGCTTTAAGACGAAGGAGGGTAGATTTAGATTAGACATTAGGAAGGAATTCTTCACTGTGAGTCTGGTGAGACACTGGAAGAGGCTGCCCGAGGAAGTTATGGGTTCCCCATCCCTGGCAGTGTTCACCTGGGCTAGTGGAAGGTGTCCCTGCCTATGGCAGGGGGACTGGGACTAGATGATCTTTAAGGTCCTTTCCAACCCAAAACAGTCTGTCATTTTACAGCTTCAGACTTGGAGAGTATATGTCATAAATTACTTGAGAGTCCTAATAATCAGTATTGGAATCATGGAACTGTCACCTGAATTTGATTAGATGCATTTAGGTGAATGTCTCTCTTGAAAAAAGCAATTTAAAATGCTGAATCACCATGAAATTATTCCTTCAGTGCTAAACCACACTGAACTGGGGAAGTCTGTAGACTATACTGACAACATATGTAGTTATTTGATAGTTTGTGGGTTTTTTTGAGGACCTGTGAAAGGGATTACAGCTATAGTGAAGACTGTATGAGACACAGCAGGTATATAAACCATGCTTCCTGACCAAGTCATAGAGAGATTGATTACCTGATTAACAAAATTAGAGGTTGCTAATCATATTGGAGTGCTAAGCCTCCTCTGCATTCAGTGTGCTTACATAAAATCACTAAAATATAGTATATATTGTAATTACAGGGTGATGCTGGAGAAAATGGACAGAAGGGTGACACAGGAGAAAAGGTATGCTACTTATTAGTAGAGAAGAAAATGTGTTCTTTAGGCATGCTTACAGAACAAGCAGCTAACGTAAGCAATAATTTGATCAAAAGAAAAACACATTTTAAAAGGTTTTTTAAAAGATTCTGGGTGATGTAACTATTCATTTTTATGCAGGGCAGGAAAAATGTCACTGTTCTCTCCAATTAAGCATAAAATTCTTGACTTTATACAGCAGCAGGTAACTTCCCTCCAAATTGCCAGCTGGACAATTCAGAGTTGAAGATAAAAATGTCTTTCTAAATCTTTTTGCCAGATGACATCAGCAATAACCTCACCTAATACTTTGTTAGTTCATTGTTGCAAAGTATCAATATGCTGTAGAAGTCACTAAAGACATTGTCCAATTTATTTTACTTGATTTTATGTGCGACTTATGCTCTATCACTGAAAGAAAAAAAAATAATTTGAGTTTTCATATGTGCTTTCTTTAACACAAGTGATAGTCTTTAGCAGAGCAAAGCCTGTGTTGCACAGGAAGAAGGGTGAGTCATAATGATCTCTTTCAACCATGACTTTGGAGGTCATGCTTTTAAAAGCATTCAGTTTAGTGACTACACTTGGGCGGAAGAATAAAGATTTCTTCTTGTACCCCTGTGTATGCAATTGTTTAACCAACTCACATCAGTTCAGTGCAAGGAGAAATTTATGAAGGATTTATCAAGCTGGCAAGGAATGCATGCAAATTTCTCAGATTCTATGGTTTGGGTACAGTAAAGCTATGCTTTCAAGAATGTAAGGATTTTATGGGGCATATTCTAAAATCCGCAATTAAAAATAGACATTATATTTAAGAATAGTAAGTTATTTGATTCCCAAAGTTCATTTAAATAATACTTTATCTGCAGTCATGCTTATTAGCCCAGATGAAAGTCTTAACAACCTTGTTGGTTACCTACACAATGTATGCTGGTAACATCATCTTGATCCACTTTTGTGTCATACAAGAATATAACCTTTAGCAAGTGTGAGATTGTTGTTCAGAGAGATAGTCCTGCAACAAGTAAATGAGAAGTTTATAATCTCTTGGAAGCCTAGTGCAGCTTCACTTGTTCCTTTTCCACTTTATCAACAGTGAGAGCAAGCTTGCATCCACTAGAATGCTAATACTCTGCTTCAGTCCACAGTGCACACATATCCTTGCTTGGGATCTTGTTTAAGGAAAGAAAAAATTCTCTCCTTTCAGTGGGAAATCTTTTCTCCCATGTATAATGTTTTAAATATTTCTGTGTGAGCTTTCAACAGTTTGGCAGTGAATTTAGGGAAAGTATAGGTCATCAGGAGACTTCTTATATTGCTATATCTAAACAAATTTCAATAAACTTGTGGAACTTCATAATGCAGAAGTCTCCCGTCTCTTCCAGGTTTCATATAAGTTTCTGAGGAGACATGGGAAACAATGCTGGTTGTGTGGAGTGCATTGTCTTAACCCGAACAAACTAGATCCACTGCATGAATTTTTGCAAGAGACAGCAGAACTGTGACTTAGTTGCCCTTCATTATTTCTCCTCCGTTTTCCTGATCGCAAGAAAATTTGCCCCCCAGAAACAAAGGCCCAGATCTTATAGGAGTGTTACAGCTTAAAGCTGCTGACAGAGAATTCTTCAAACAGCATTTGTAAGTGAGCTTAGGAGGGTGTCTTTTGACAGATAATTTAGGAGTGAGCATTAAACTTGGAGTCATTACATTTGTACTAGTTAGCAAGGAGTATATTATTTCCTGCGTAGGGAAAGGTTTTGCTATATGATCATTACGTACAATTCCAGAATGAATTTGCCCAGCAATCACTAGTCATGTTAGTGTTAAAGGAAATCAGAATGACTATTGCAGGCGTATATGACATGTTCACAAAGTAGCCTTGATTTTTCTTTCTATATATTTTTTTTTAATTTGTATTTTTTACTGTATTGTGTCTGTACTTTCTCTACTGATGTCACAGTCATCTTGAGGAGGCAGTTAAACTTGTCTTGACTATAAACCCTACTGTAATAAGGGGTTTAAAGTAGCTCAATAGCATTCCTTCTATGTTTTCCACTGGGTGCTTTCTATTGGGCAGGAACGTAACATAAAAAACTGTATGTTTTTTTTAAAAGCAGCAGACAAAATTGATTTCCAGCAAATTTCACAGACAGCTTTATTGATGCATTATGCTTATACATACTTTCAGTTATTTTTTTTCCCTGCTACAAAACCTGTGTCTTTGGGTAGCTCTAAAATGTTTGGGGCATGTGTTACATTATGGAATTTCACTACCAGATGTAGTTTTTTCCAGCTGAATACTTCTGGGGAGAAATGTAAGACTTATTAAGGCTTAGTTTTTAAAGACTGTTTTTAAGAGAGCTGCTGCATGTATTCAGAGATGAGCAATCCCAGGCACAGCTACAGGTTGGGCAGAGAAGAGATTCAGAGCAGCCCTGCAGAGAAGGACTTGGGGGTGTTGGTTGATGAGAAAATGAACATGAGCCAGCTTCAGTGTGCGCTTGTAGCCCAGAAAGCCAACCATATCCTGGGCTGCGTCAAAAGGAGTATGACCAGCAAGTCGAGGGAGGTTATCCTGCCCCTCTACTCTGCTCTCAGGAGACCTCACTTGGAGTATTGTGTGCAGCTCTGGTGTCCTCAACATAAAAAGGACATGGAACTGTTGGAAGAGGTCCAGAGGAGGGCCATGAGGATGATCAGGGGACTGGAGCACCTCCCGTATGAAGATAGGCTGAGGAAGTTGGGGCTGTTCAGCCTGGAGAAGAGAAGGCGGCGAGGAGACCTCCTAGCAGCCTTCCAGTATCTGAAGGGGGCCTATAGGGATGCTGGGGAGGGACACTTCATGAGGGACTGTAGTGATAAGACAAGGGGTAATGGGTTAAAACTTAAGCAGGGTAAGTTTAGACTGGATATGAGGAAGAAATTCTTTACTGTGAGGGTGGTGAGGCAGTGGAATGGGTTGCCCAGGGAAGTTGTGAATGCTCCATGGCTGGCAGTGTTCAAGGCTGGGTTGGACAGAGCCTTGGGTGGCATGGTTGGAACCATGGTTGCCGTGGCACGGGGGTTGGCTCTAGATGATCTTAAGGTCCTTTCCAACCCTAACTGTTCTATGATTCTATGAGATAAAGCTAGTATCCATTCAGTTCTCAGGTGCTCAACCACAAACCTTTCCTGCTCAGAAAACAAGTCATTCATTTTATGTGAACAAATGAAGAGACCATTGCACTAGATCATAATGCTACACATATGCTTTGGGAATTTAATTGATACTTCACAAAAGTTAAAAACATTTATTTAAAAGCTTAAATAATGCTTCTGTGAGATAAATAGTAAATTTTCACTTATATGGTGAGAGAGAGGTACAAGGTGACAAGTGTCAGATTTGGCTTAGGAATGGGTTCCTCTTTGTGCAATTAATGTAGCTTTGTTTTCTGAACTGTTGTACCTTGTGGCTTTCAGAAACAGAAACTTGGGTGCCTATGTCTTAACCTGTGACTTAAGAAAGAAACCATTTCAGCTGAGTTGTTCTACTTCCAGTGCCAGACTTGAGTTCTTGCTTCCACTCTTCTGCTGTAGCCTTGAACCCTAGAAACTACCAAACATCTTCCTTCTGTGTGCATATTCCCTTGTTAAAGTTTCATTTCCAGAGAATTGAAAACATGCTGTATGATAATTTTTTCTTTAATCCCATATTAATTTTGATTCTTGCAGGTAGGTGGATACTTTTTGTCCTGGTCTTCCCCTTATCCACCATTACCCATTTAGCTTGTGAATGTCTCTTACCAGTTGCTTTGCCACTTTACAGTTATAAAAAGTTCTTGAGGTTTTCTACACACTTGTAAGTGATATCAGCAGTATCAGTCATGTGTGTCTATGAAAATGAGGCAGCTCAGGTTTCTAGACATGAAAACTGTGTCATTCACAGAACATTTTCCTGCAGCTTCGCTGTTACTTTCAATGAAAAATCTAAATTTATTTTGCATAACAAATAATGAGACAGTTCCTCAAAGAGAAGCACTTCAGTCATCTTCAACAGATTGTAGTTTGAGTAGCAAACTTTTTTTTACATTTCTGTTTGGTGTGCCATTTAAGAAAAAAAATGCAGCCAAATTTGAGTGCACAAGAATTTCAAGGATCTTGTGACAATTGTGCAAAACTCGGAGCTAAAAGCTTCCTTGGCCAGGTCACTCTGATCTCTGCTCTTATGCATATCACTGCCTATCAAATCCAGTTAACCCAGCAAAACACAGGCAAATCTTTCTGAATATAAGATGTCTCCTCATAAGAGAGATGTTTCCTGAATACGTACATTACTATAGCTCTCTCATCTGTAAAGTATAACACTTTACTGCGTTAAACTATCAGTTTAAATATGTTGAATTGCTGAGGAAATGAGCTATGACTTGTCCTGATGGTGATAAACATATAGGTCACTGAGGTTTTTTTCCAAGGCGAACCTTCAATAGCACAAAAAGCTTTGTCAGTTGAGACCTGACACTTGCCGTCTGCAGAATTAGGTCAAAAAGATTGCTCGTATTCTTTGTAAATGGCAGTAAGTGATTTTTAATGCATATCAGCAATTTAGAGATGTCGAAGTATGTCCCATCTTCTGGCTTTATGAAGCACATTTATACAAAATCTGCAATTAGTAGTGCTGAAATTTTATGCAAAATCTACATTAGTAGTGGTGAAATTTGAGGATAACTGCTGTTTGGATGAGGGCAACAAAATCTCTCTACATATTCTCAAAAACAATACTGTTCCTTTTCTGAGCCATACTGATTTAATTCATTGGGTAAATTCCTATGTAGCAGCACAGAGAACAGGTAATCTTGCTATATAGTTATTTTGCTATATAATCTTCCTATACTCTTGCATGTTTTCTTACGTCTTTTTCTTGACAAACTGTATATGTAATTATTCCTTGTGGATTTTCTATCAGGGTGACCCTGGTTCTTCTGCTGCAGGAATTAAGGTAATTTGGTTTTAAAGCAGTTGCACAGGGACAAGAGGGGTGGTTGGTCTGTGTTACTCCGTAGTGTCACAGACATTTCAAGTACAATTAATGTTATGCTTTTCCCTAGCTCTATTTTTAATTCATCTTGTCAGATCTCATGTCTTTCATCTCTTTTAGGGTGAACCCGGTGAATCTGGACGGCCTGGACAAAAGGTATTAGTTGGAAGTGTTCAGTTTTCCTTCTCTTGGATTTACGAATAAATGATGTTGCGCAGATGTTACCACTGGTACTTACCTGCACTAGGATGAGACCAAGGCAGTACAATTTAACAGCGCAAAGCCTGTAAGCATTTGGTGTGTGATCATTTTGTATTTTCTAAAAAATACAGGAATGATTATACTAATAAGGATGAAAAGCAGTATTAGACTAACCCACCTCCCCTTCTAGCCACAGCACACTTGCATTGAAAGCTTACACAATTGCAGCTGGGAAGACTAACAAAGAACATGGGTGATCACAAGTTAACCCTGCATGTTTGTCTGAATATTAACCTTCAGACTGTGGTGCATTATTACATCTCACTAGGAAGAAAATAAATATTGATTAGAATCCCCTTCACATATACCTGTAAGGGGAAATCAAACTGTCAGAGGCACGCAGTGTGTTTGGAAGGATATAGACCAGGTAACGCCGTTCTGTGCTTCCTTCCAGGGGCAGAAATTCCCCTGGGCACTGTGTAGCTGAGGCTGCTTTTGCAAATAGAGGTCCAGAAGGAGCTATAATGACTCCGCATGAGGCCCTCTGGAGCTGGGGAATTTCGTCTTTGAATCTATAGTACATCAAAAACAGCGAATGTTGTTCCTTCAGCTGCCATTCATGAGAGTAGGAGGCAGGCCCTGCTGGGAGAGCTGGTGAAAGGGCAAAGAGAAGAAGCAATGAGGGAACCAGATTTTTGTTTTGCGGTACTTGGTTTTTGTCAGAAGCCTTCGACACTGTTCTTGCCTCTTATAACATTGAAAATTACCTACTGCTGCCAAAGTGGAACAGAGTTCATCTGTCAGTTGAGCTAGCAGGTATTCCAGACAGATAGCCAAGGGCTAAAATTCTATATAGTGAGTGGCAGTATAACTGTTTTCTAATAATTGAGGTCTTTTGGTGACTAAGCAAAACCCAAAAATATGTACAAAAATAAAACAAATATGAAATAAAATGAAAATAAAATGTTAAGTCTTTTTGTTTGAGAAATTGTAACTGTCACTAATTATAAGACTAAACAAAGGTTATTATGGTTGCAAATGAAGTGCTTTAGTAAAATGCAGTTTTAATTAGGAAAGGTAATCAAAGTAGTTTAAAGCTATTGAATCCACAAAATCATTCAGTGTGTACATTCTGCAGTGTATGCTTTTCTTGGGTAGTAAACTAGAAAATGCGCTTAGGAGCCTGTTGAGATTCATATCGTCATTTGCTGGCTGCCGTGGAGGCAAAACTAGCAGTGATTTATCAGCAGGCTCCTGGATCTCAGTCCCCAGGCACGCAGGTTTGATCTCATTTAGGTAACAGATAAGTGAGAGGTATGCAGTTCAGATGTCCTATAGTCTCAGCTTGTTATTCGCACCAAAGGGGGCTTAACGTGTTCTTTTCACTTCACCTCACAAGCTTCCAGTGTGCCCCACTCAGGTCCCAGCCTAAAACAGCAGCCACAGTAATGCACTCATTCCGAGTGCCTCCTCCAGACAGGTGCCCCTTGTCTGCTGTTCTGCCCCCTGCTTAGCAGGTACACATTCACCCACCAGAGGTTGTGGGGAACCCTTTTTTCAACTGGAGACATGCCTCTACTCTCTAAGTCTCCTCAATAGTTTTCCCCCTACTGTGTCCCATTCAGATTTCCTGCTAGTATCTTCCTTCCTTCCTTATATTTAACTTCTTCCTCTTCTTCCAGTTATTCCTTACCCATCTCCTAAGGACAGATAAATATTGAGCTTCCCACCTGAATAGTATTAACATGAAATGTGACAGTATTTAACAGGCTGATGCACTGGCAAAGAAGGTCACTACTGGTGCTGCCAGGAAAAAGCGGCGGGTCATAGTAGTAGGGGACTCTACTCTGAAAGGAACAGAGGCACCCATCTGTCAGCCTGACCCAGTCTCAAGGGAGGTGTGTTGCCTACCAGGGGCTCGGATCAGTGATGTTGCAGAGAGACTGCCTGCTCTAGTAAGTCCCACTGACTATTACCCACTTCTAGTGATCTATGTGGGTGCTAGTGATATAGATAGCAGTAGCCCAGAGAACATAAAGAAGGACTACAGAGACCTGGGAGAGGTGGTTAGGGGCTCTGGAGCTCAGATTGTCTTTTCATCAATTCTCCAGGATAAAAAGGAGGACCTTAAAAAAGCTAGGTGGATTGGCCAGATGAATAAATGGTTACAACGGTGGTGCCATAGTCAGGGGTTTGGGTATCTAGAGCGTGGTACTCAATTTAGTAGGCCAGGTCTACTGGGGGCTGGTGGAGCTGGTCTGACAACGAAGGGGAAGAGCGGTTTTGGTAGGAGGCTTGCCAGACTGGTCAAGGATGCTTTAAACTAGATGTGTTGGGGGAGGGGAGCATCATTCCATCCCAACACACCCAGTCAGTTGCCAGCACCTATAGTAAACGTTCAGAGCTATGTAGAGATATTCCAGCCGCTCCAGCCAATGAGCCGGCTTCTTTTGGAGCTCGGCTCAGATGCCTCTATACAAATGCCTGTAGCCTGGGGAACAAACAAGAGGAATTAGAGATGTGTGCACGTCTATGGGCGTATGATATCATAAGCATCACAGAAACATGGTGGGATGACTCCTATGACTGGAGTGTGGAATGGAAGGTTACAGGCACTTTAGAAAAGACAGGCCTGGCAGGCAGGGAGGGGGAGTTACTATTTATGTTAGGGATAAGCTGGAGACTATGGAACTCTGTCTGGGGATAGGTGAGCTGTCAATAGAGAGTTTGTGAGTCAGGGTTAAAGGGAGAACAGTGACGGGAGACATTGCTGTGGGGATCTGTTATAGACCACCTGATCAAGAGGACCCTGTGGATGAATCACTCTGTAGACAGATAGGATTGGCCTCACGCTCTCAGGCCCTTGTTCTCATGGGGGACTTCAACCACCCTGAGATCTGTTGGAGGGATGGTATGGCCCAGCACAAGCAATCCAGGAGGTTTCTCGATTGTGTGGAAGACAGCTTCCTTCTGCAAGTAATAGAGGAGCCAAGAAGGAGTGGTGCCGTGCTTAACTTTGTGCTCACCAACAGGGAAGGGCTGGTTGGAAATGTAATGCTCTAGGGCAGCCTTGGTTGCAGTGATCGTGAGATAGTTGAATTCGAGATCCTCAGGACAGTGAGAAGAGCATGCAGCAAGCTCACTGCCCTGGACCTCAAGAGAGCAGACTTTGGCATCTTCAGGAACCTGCTCAGAAAGGTTCCATGGGATATAGCCCTAGAGGGCAGGGGGGCCCAAGACTCTTGGTTGATGTTCAAGGATCACCTACTACAAGCTCAGGAGTGGTGCACCCTAACTAGAAGGAAGTGCAGCAGGAGGGCCAGGAGACCTCCTTGGATGGATAAGGAGCTGCTGAGGAAACTTCGAAGGAAAAAAATGATTTATAAAAGGTGGAAGCAAGGACAGACAGCCTGGTAAAAATAAAGGGATGTTGTCCGGGAAGCTAGGGATCAGGTTAGGAAAGCTAAGGCCCACTTAGAATTAAAATTGGCTAGGGATGTTAAAGATAACAGGAAGGGATTCTATAGGTACAATGCAAATAAAAGACAGACTAGGGACAGCATGGGCCCCCTCCAGAAGCCATCAGGAGAACTGCCTACCCTGGATTTGGAGAAGACTGAAGTTCTTAATGACTTCTTTGCCTCAGTCTTCACTGTAAAATGCTCTAACCACACCACCCAAGTCTTGGAAGGCAGACGCAGGGACTGTGAGAATGAAGACCCTAGGCCCGCTGTAGGAGAGGATCTGGTTCGAGACCATCTTAGAAACCTGAACGTATACAAGTCCATGGGACCTGATGAAATCCATCTGCGGGTCCTGAAGGAGCTGGCAAATGAAGTTGCTAAGCCACTGTCCATCATATTTGAAAAATCATGGCAGTCAGGTGAAGCTCCCGATGACTGGAAAAAGAGAAATATAACCCCATTTTCAAGAAGGGGAAAATGGATGAACCGGGGAACTACAGACAGTCAGCCTCACCTTCATGCCTGGCAAAATCTTGGATCAGATTCTCCTGGAAGGCATGCTGAGGCACATGAAAAACAACAAGGTGCTTGGTGACAGCCAGCATGGCTTCACTAAGGGGAAATCCTGCCTGACCAATCTGGTGGCCTTCTATGATGGGGCTATGGAACTGATGGACAGGGGCAGAGCAGTTGACGTCATCTACCTGGACTTGTGCAAAGCGTTTGACACTGTCCCACATGACATCCTGGTCTCTAAGTTGGAGAGGCATCAATTTGATAGGTGGACCACTCGGTGGATAAAGAACTGGCTGGTTGGCCGCATGCAAAGAGTTGTGGTCAATGGCTCAATGTCCAGCTGGAGACCAGTAACGAGTGGTGTCCCTCAGGGATGGGTGTTGGGACCGGTCTTGTTCAACATCTTTGTCAGTGACATGGACACTGGGATTGAGTGTGCCCTCAACAAGTTTGCCGATGACACCAAGCTGTGTGGTTCGGTTGATACGCTGGAGGGAAGGAATGCCATCCAGAGGGACCTTGACTTGCTTGTGAGGTGGGCTGATGCCAACCTGATGAAGTTTAACCATGCCAAGTGCAAGGTCCTCCACCTGGGTCGGAGCAATCCTAGGCACAGCTACAAGTTGGGCAGAGAAGAGATTGAGAGTGGCCCTGTGGAGAAGGACTTGGGGGTGTTGGTTGATGAGAAAATGGACGTGAGCCGGCTTTAGTGTGCGCTTGCAGCCCAGAAAGCCAACCATATCCTGGGCTGCATCAAAAGGAGTGTGACCAGCAGGTCGAGGGAGGTGATCCTGCCCCTCTACTCTGCTCTTGTGAGACCTCACTTGGAGTATTGTGTGCAGTTCTGGTGTCCTCAACCGCAAAAGGACATGGAACTGTTGGAAGAAGTCCAGAGGAGGGCCAGGAGGATGATCAGGGGACTGGAGCACCTCCCGTATGAAGATAGAATGAGAAAGTTGGGGCTGTTCAGTCTGGAGAAGAGAAGGCTGCATGGAGACCTCATAGGAGCCTTCCAATATCTGAAGGGGGCCTATAGGAATGCTGGGGAGGGACTCTTCATTAGAGACTCTAGTGAGAGGACAAGGGGTAACAGGTTAAAACTTAAGCAGTGTAAGTTTAGACTGGATATGAGGAAGAAATTCTTTACTGTGAGGGTGGTGAGGCAGTGGAATGGGTTGCCCAGGGAAGCTGTGAATGCTCCATGGCTGGCAGTGCTCAAGGCTGAGTTGGACAAAGCCTTGGGTGTCATGGTTTAGTGGGAGGTGTCCCTGCCCCTGGCAGGGGGGTTGGAACTCGATGATCTTAAGGTCCTTTCCAACCTGAACTCTTCTATGATTCTATGATTTCAGTGGCCTGATGAGCCTGCTGTGTGCCATATATATTGCAGAGGTGACAGAACAACCTGCCCTGCTAACCTGAACATTATGAGATGGCGATAGTATGCAGCCTTGGTTTCTTTAAAAATCATTTTCTCATTAATCATACTGAATTTTTTTGTATGAGCAAAGATCCAGAAAAGAAAATATTATGCATTCTTCTGCAAGAAGAATTTAGAATTAGTAATTTCATCATGTTTCACATTTTTTAAAGTTATCTTTGTGGGGCTTTTTAATTGTTTTAGATTACTGGGACTCTGAACTGTCTTTGGTGGTTCCTTTCTGCTTGCTACACTTGGGTCTATGGGAGTTATCTCTGTCCCAAGACTAAACAGTGACCTACTGCAGCAATACCAATAGATTATCATTTATAATTATTCAAATGCTGTTCTTAGAAGTGAAATTTTGTACTTCCACACTTAGACGAGAAAACATCACAGCGGTAGTTTGGTATGTATGGATACTCAAGTAAGAAATTGCAAGACAGGAAAGTAGGGTTTTGGAACTAGCGTTTTGTCAGGAATGCGTGCAATGGAGGCTTTGTAAAGGATTATTCTTTTGCGAGAGTGACAACCCATATTCTGCTTTAGAAAGTTAGGCAACATACTCAAAAATACTAGTGTCTGTTGAAAATGGTATCCTAGCCTCTGTTCTTTCGTCTGATGTTACAGTTAATATTTTGAGACTGGAATATTTCCTGTACTTTTAGGCAAGGTGAACAGTTAAAATTCTGCAGTAACTAAAATGGGCAAAGAACCTGTTATCAGATCCTTCTATAACATTTAAAAATCACTCCATTTGGAAAAGCAATTTGTAGACCCCTTATTGTTTTCTTCAGTTTGTGGCGGAATGCAATTTTGTTATTAGCACTACAAGTCTATTTAATATTAATGCCTCGAAGAAGTGTGTCTGGGTACTGATAAATATCTATGTTGTGCATATATGTGTTTGTGTATGTATACATGTGTATACGTGAGTGTATGGATGTATGTATGTGCCTATACATACCCATGAAATATTTAAATATCACAATCTGGATGAATCAGCCCAAGCCACAGAGTTGAAATCTGGATTTCTATAATGCTCAGCAGTGTACAAAGTCTGGAATATAGTTCAACTCATTCTAAAGGTAAAAGCTGGTTTTAGAGTTCAGACCTGAGCTTCCAGAAAGTTCAGGGAATATTCAGATCCAAGCTGCTGGTTAGAATCCATCTCTGTATTAAAAGAAAATCTCCAAACTTTAAAATAATGTTTTCTTCACATGTTATTGCTTTTTTTTTCTGTTCACCATCTTTATTTCCCTAGACAACATCTTTCCATTTAGCTGATATCCCAAAATGACCATTTGTGCGAATGTTATCATTCTTTTCTTAGACTAATATCCACTTCATTTCAAAATTAATACATTCACTTTTCAATTCCTGTTACAAAATAACACGTGCAAATGCAGTACTATAAGTCTTTTCATTACAGTTTTAAACAAGCAAGGTTCTTCTGGGTAAAGTACTAGAAGATTACATTCCCATTATGCTTCATGTCGCCATGTATATTCACAGATAAATAGCAAGCACTGAAATGATGCTACAGATAGCTCTATAAAAATGGTGGCCCAGTTATAATTAGGTAGTCCTGCTTGAACTGCACAATTTAAACCAAGCTCTTCTGAATTGTTCTGTAGCTAAAAGAGACAGTTACACAGCACAATATCTAGCTCAAAGTTGAAAATGGAACTGAATTAAATATTTGTCATTAAGTATGGAACTGAAATGGCAGCATGTAAAATGAACCATTGCTGCTTTTTAATTCTCTTTTGGTGAAGGCTAATGTGAATTCATTTTTGGCTCTTTTGATGTGGATTTTCAACCTGGTGTCATCTTCAGATCCAAGGTTCCCAGAAGATATTTAAGTTCTTAACATGACTTTTACTAATTGTAAATTAAAGTCACTCATTTTCAAAGTATCAGTCCTGCTTGAACTGACTAGCAGTCATCTATGCTTTTTGATCTTGCTGCAGAATATATAGGGGTGTTCACTGGATAGTGATTATAGCTGAATAATATCTGTAATATTATGTAATTTTCCTGTATAGGGTGAACCAGGTCTTCCTGGGCTTCCTGGACTCCCTGGGATAAAGGTAAATAAATCATAGTCTTTTGTACTGGGGAGGGGACACCACAAAGGGGGAGACTACAAGAATATGGCTAAAATGGACTTGCTGTACCTGTGCTGTATCTCCTTCTGTCTCTGGCATTGAACTGGGGATTGTTACAAGATGGTTCCACATGGAAAATCAGCCAAGTGTCTGTAGACAAGCAGTATATCATACATTAAAATGTGGAGTGCTTCATTCCAGTGCTTTAAAGAATAATCTAATATGGTAGGGTTTTTTATACTTTAATAGAAGAGGCTTGTTATTAAAGCTTTACTTGGTTTCCACTTTGGTGTGTGCTTCCCAGTGGCAATAGTCTCCTGAATTTATTGAGCCTCCAGACAGATAACTTCATTAATTATATGCAGGCTGTGGAGAACTGGCTCTGTCGACAAACATACTCTGTGCTCCATTACACAGCAGTGATTTCCACTGACAAGTCGAAGTGTTGTAATAAGATTCTACTCAGTATTAGATACAATCTCTGACCTAATACCTGGTTTATTCCCTGGCTTCCGGTTTCTCTAGGATCTTTAGGTTAGTTGATACAAAATACATGTGGTTGGTTTAGTTCTAGCATAAGTGGTTGCATTGGGAATTGTAGATGCTTGTGCAGTTTAAGCTAGTAACTGTATAATGCTGCACAAACTGAGTGGAATCACATATCCTGAATGAGGGCAGATTAGAGTGGTTGCGTCTCCTTTGTAGTAAAGACTGCTCTTTCAGAAAACAAAATCTCTTTGAAACATTTTATTTGCATTCCATCATGGGCCTATGTATACCTCAGGAGATGGTTTATATCATTTCTTCAGTGACAAGGGGCCAAACTCTTGTCCATTTTGGTAGCATTAAGGATTTATCTCATGGAATGTAACATTTGCAGTGGTTTTCTCAAGGGACCTGTAAATTGGCACAGGACTGAAGCATGAAGTTCCTTCTGTGTTACTGGTGAATTATGTGAAGAATTGAATATGCATATTAAAGTTTGTGTGTTGTAATACCTGGAAATATAGTTCCCAGGGAGTTTGTTCATTTTCCATGAGAATGAACCCTATATTGACTAGTGAAGGTCATGTAGGAGTTGTCTTTTGTGTGATGAAACTGTTTTTATAAGGACCTCTGACAGCAATCCTTATTGTTTACTTTAACAGTGATCTAAGAGGTAGCTCAGTAGGAGGTCAGTGTCAGCATCTTGGGGGCACTTGCCAAAACCAGCTGGAGTTACAGGTGGTCTTTGGGGATTTCATGTTCATGCAGATCGTGCATGCCCATGCATATCATCAGCAAGTAAATAAAAAAGCCTAAATCTGAGTCTCTGCTCTGGGAAACTTATTGCTGTTAAGCTTTACTTGTTAGTGATAAGAATGGTTCAGAAGGGCAGCTTTCAGATTCACCTGAAAGGCAAGATATGAAGTGAAAAATGGATGAAATGTGGGAGTTTTGCCCAGTGAAAATTTCTTTCAGAATTCAGTGGATACAGTAGAAAAACAGTACAGTTGCCTTCAGAATAAAATCAAATAATATGGTCAAATATTAATTCTTTAGGAGAATGCTAGCTTCTATTAAAAATCTGGGCCAGAGGGAGACTAGTGGTGGTTCAGTGAAGAAATTCCATCTAGTGCAGTTCTGCATTGAAGGGGCTAGGTACACCCTAGATGGTGACAAGCAAGCCAACAGAATGTGCATAGAAGAGAGCAAAACCAGATCTGGTCACATCAGACTTGCAGATTGGCTGCTGTTTTGATTCAAAGCATCTGTAAACTCTTTTAACTAATGAGTCTATTGAAAAAAACCTAGATTTTTCTGTCTCAGAGACTACATCTATGGCCTGAGAAGTCATGGCAGAAACCAGCGAATAGCTGGAATTAGGAATATGGGCAGTTATTGGGAAAGAAAAAGCAGTAGTTTTGCACCTTTTTTCACCCTCTTTTTTAGCTAAGAATGATGTATCACCATGGTAAGATCATCTGTCAATTTTCAAGAGCAACCTCAGTGATATCTTATGGCAAAACAAATTTCCAGTGAACTGATGTTTATTGAAAGCTACTTTGAGAACAGTGACTGGATGAGAAATTTAAGCATGGAGGAAATCAATTTGTCTGGACTTGCAATCTCTTGGTGTTATCATGGTGTTACCGCACAAAGCTGAAAGCAGTAACTCTTTTTTTCCCCTGATTGTTCCTTGTTGTTTGTTACCTTTTTTTCAGGGCTTCTGGGGTCTGTTTACTTCAGGACTTCATAAAACTCTTTAAAATATATCTTTGCTATTCTATCTTAATGGTGATATGCAGTGATGACATAATGCAGCAGATACAGTATAAACCTTGCACAGTGTCATTGCAACGTCTAGGAACTTGTTACATCATGTAAGAAGCTTCCATAACTGAAGTATTTTCCTAAGACTTTAATGGATTACAGAGTTCTCATGCATTTGTGCGCCAGCACAGTAGCTGTCAGCAGGGATCTTGCAGGCTATTCCCAAACTTCGTGAGATGGACATCTGGCAACTCAAGCAAAGTGCTAGCAGGAGGATGTAGGAGAAAGTGGCAGGGTTCTGCACAAAGCAGTGGCCATTAATCTCTTTCCCAGTATGAAAAACTAAATATTTTTGTATTTCTGGTATTATTTTGGTACTATTCTTGTTTTCTACAGTACTGTTTTCTTCAGTTTCTGTTAGGTTACGCAGGCATGCACAGGCACACTCAAAAGTCTTCTGCAAAATTTTCCGTTAAGGAAAAATGCTTTATGGTTCTCAGCACACTTTTGATCTTTCTTCCATCTTATATAATTAGAATCACAGACTGTTCACTAAGTTTGTGGTATGACGATCTAGAAATTAACGCATTCTATTTGTTTTCTGCCTTTTGTCCTGAGTTATTGGTAAAACACATTTCCTAAGCAGGTTTGAAAGGTTAGTCCAAGATGGCTGAAATGCATTAATTCCTATAGGTGAATGGATATAGCTTAAACCTGTGTTCAACCGACCAAGTATTCAAGGAATTAGGACAATTTATGTTCTAGGAATTAGATAGATAAATAATAGGAAAAGTTCATATCCATTTGATATAGAGTAACTCAAATCACACAGATGATTTTGGATGAACATTGAGGATCATGTTTAGAGAGCTTTTATGCTCTAAATAGCTTTGGAATTGTTGGATGTTGATGAACTGATACGTTCAGGTATCTTCTAGATAGATGAGAAGAAAGAGGCAAGAGAAGACTCCATGTTACCTGATTTTGAAAGAATTTCCTTTAGTATCTTCTAGTACTTCCATGTAAAGAAATGTAAGATACAGGGATATTCTACACATAGGAAACTCTTCAATGTCGTTCTAGTCTTCAACATTTACCTTTTTACTACTTTGTAAGGAACTGTAAGTCTCCTTTTCTTTAAATCTGCTAGTTGAACTACAAATTTGCTTGCTTTTGAATTAATCTCTCTACAGTGTCAGGCTGTATTATTAAATGTTTTAGGTAACTGTGCACATACATAGCACTCTTTAAAAATGATCAACCAGCCTGTGAAAACATAAATGCCATGCCAGACACATCTCATCTTCCTTCTCATGGTTTGAGATGCTTTCTAATACATCCAGGCCAGTATGCTTGAATGTGTAGACAAACTACTTAAAGGATTAACAAATACTAATCACTGAGAAAGTTTCAGCTCCTTATAATGCCGTTTCAATTAATCAATCACTGTTCCCAGGAACCTGTTAGAGGTTGGTTGAATGTGATACTGGAGTCTGAATGAACAGCAACATTGGATGGTCATGCAAGTGTCGTGTCTGAATTCAGAGTATGCAGCAGGATCTTTTATTACTTACTTTTCTAGACCTATTCACCATGCACATATGGATGTCTTGGGAGTTCTTCCTGTTCTTTTTCGTTCTCTCCTCATTGTCAGTTGGTGCCATGGAGGAAACACAAGTGCAGTCAGTTGTTTCTAAGACAGTGATGAAGCTGTCCGTGACATACTGGGGAAATGTTTCTCAAGCACCTGTTGCTGTTTAGGAATGGCTGGAAACTTAATGATCCCCTGAATGTTCCACCGTGTCACTTGGGAAGTGAGTAAGGCACCTAAACACAGAATATTAACTCATCGCTCTGATATCCCCCAACTGACGCCAAGCAGATACAGAATACTTTCTATGAAACACTAACTTCATCTATCTGTTTTATCTCTTAACTTTCATAGAATGATATATACAAAGCAGCACTCACTTACTGTAATGGAGGTCATGCATACTCTTATTCATTGTAATGTCAGACATCTCTCAAATCCATTGTGTGTTGCATTTTCTGTCATTTGGGCAGTATAATCCTCAGTTTCATCAGTGTAGCGGGAAGCCTTCTCAGAACACGTTTGCCCTCAGTAGCAGCACTTCATACAGGATCTTGTTTTTCTTTAGCATTTCTGGCATTTCTCCTTCTGTTTTTAAAACAAATACTGAAACAAAGCTTGTGTGCTTTATTCCATTGTGTCCATGAAAACTGCTGTTGAATGATTTGGCATGAGAAAAGAAAGGCTGCTCATCCCTTCTACTTTCAGTAGGGAGATTTTTCTGTGTTTTCAAATCCAGTGGAACTGGCTACTTCAATAGATTTGCCAGCATGCAGCATCTTGTATCTTTTTATACAATTGCTTTGGATTGACTTCCCTGGGACTGTGCCTGAGCAAGGTTTTAGAAGAACATGGACAAAGATATAAGAATTTGATTTTTTTTCTTTTTTTGAAAGCAAAAGCAGTTTTCATCTGTTCCGTATTTTTCTTTTTTTTTTTCCTGTTCATATTCAAAGATCTGATCCAGAAATTATATATTTCTCCACAGAAATTATATTTTTAGCTCTAGAAGTTGATACTCTTTTCATCTAGTGAGTTCTGCTAGACAAGAAAACTCACAGAGAAAATGTGAGACAGAATCTTCAAGCTGGATGCTTAGAAGTTAGTCTCCTATTTAAACTCTCTTAGAAAAGCAGGTGATTGTTGTTTAAGCTCATGTGTTTAGATGTTGTCATCTGGTAGTAAAATTAAAGGAAATCTGAAATAAATGGTAGTTCCAAGCATTTCATTTTAGAGTCAACACAATTCATTGCTTATAGGAAAGTTCTTTAAACTCCCTTTTTTCTCCAGGACTTCTTAGGAAGGCCGAGTGCATTTTCCTAATGCATTTTTCCTTTTCCATATTGTCATTCTTTTTGTTTTCCTTTCTTGTCAATGACTGGTTCCAGGAAACCTTCAGGGCCTAGATGTCTCTTGCAATTTATTCAAGGACTCAGATATTCTGGTCCAGGCTTCACTTCATCTTTATCCTATCGGTAACCATACTCAGAACTCTTTTTAGCCTGAACTAGGAGCTGGAAGGGATAAGCTGACCTTATGACAGACATTTCCAGATCCTGGGTACAGAGATGGGCTAAACATGTCAATTGCAGCAACTAAAACTTCTAGGAATTCTGATTCAAACCCTGCTTCATAGAACTTCGGTTTCTCCCTGATATGCATTTGCCTTAGCTGATACATTTTGAAATATACAAGTGTGAACTAATTTTTAACCTTTCACTGCTCACATACAATGTTGTTAAGAGTGGCTCATCTGCCTGAGCAGAGGAAAATATGCAGTATTGTATAGGTCAAATACTGAAAAGTAGACTATAAGGATGCATGTTCTGTGTGAAAAAGGGACCTGATCTAAAAAAGTAGGACTTAGTACCTACATTTGAAGGGCTAGTTTTAAGAAGTAGCTCAATGCATGGGTAGGTAAAACATAAAATTAAAAACATTACACAACTGTGCCATTAATTTTCATTATTCATTTCCTAGGGTTAAAGTGCATATACAAATGTATATGTCTCCAAGTATGTAGCTAAATATCTTGCTTTGTTCATCTACTCCTAGCTGTCTGGTTTCCATATGTCATAGAAGTAATCACTTGCATAGAGTAGAGATGTAATTTCCTAGAACTAATTTAGAGAATCAAGGCCAGAAAA
Source organism: Ara ararauna (assembly GCA_028858755.1). Classification (NCBI taxonomy): domain Eukaryota; kingdom Metazoa; phylum Chordata; class Aves; order Psittaciformes; family Psittacidae; genus Ara; species Ara ararauna. Next base: position 57,748,909 of record CM054376.1, on the reverse strand, counting down.
TTAAATCATCATTAACATTGGATGGTATGCATGTGTCAAGAGTGTTTACTGGGGCATTCTTTGAGATATATGCAGTTCTTATTAATCCATCAGAAGCTATCATGAAAGCTCTCATTTGCTTTCCTGAAAAGGCTAAAATGTAAGTAACTGAAACACAGGATGTTTTTATCTCTAAAGATATTACTTGTCGGAAGACTGAACTTATAAGGATTTATTTCACAACATCTGTTTTATGGCATAGTCTTAATTTTTCTTTGTTAAAAAGAATAAATCAATCCAAATCACAATTTTTTAAAACAGCTGAATAATATGAGAGTTCAATATTCTGCTGTATTCGGAAACCAAGAAAATCCCTAATCTGTATTTTAGTAATTTGAAAGTATTTCTTTACTTTTCAGAGTAGCAACAAAAATTCCTTAGATTCATCATCTGTTTTCTATAGAAAAAAATTTGGGGCCAGAATCTTCATAATTTAGAAGTTATTTGCAATTATTTGCAGCCATTGCAAATAATTGAAAATGAGGTGTTTATTACAGCAAGTGTTTTTATTCTAATACTCAAATCTACAGTGACTTGAATAATAATTACCTTTAAGTAAGGAGTCCTTGATATGACTAATCTAGGCAGAATTAATCAGAATTATTGCTGGTTCTGTTAACACCCTTCCAAAGGAACATATTTTCTAAGAAAGCAGAATTTAAAAACGGTGAGAAAATTAGGATCACTAAAAAGCAATAAATGTACAACGTGGGGCTCATTGTGAAGCTCCAGGGTGTTAGCAATGTTGTAAGGTTTTACTTCTCCAATTCTAAATGCATCATAAAGGCTAAACATGCATTTGGAAATTCTAAACCTGAATTGTTTTTCTAAGTTTAAGGACTGATTAGGGATTAAAGATGTTGTTTCAAATGCGATGAGTGAGCCAGACAACCTGTTTTAACTGGCCATTTCTGGAGCCAATTCTGAAGTGGTATGAAAAGCCTTAACAAAGACCTTATAAAACAGGTTTAGGTTGTTTGTTTTTTTTATCAGATTTAATTTTACTCTGCTCATTTCCTTCTTATGAGCTGAATACTGTAGCCCTCCCAAGAACAAGATTCCCATGGACATCAGGCTATATATAAAGTCCTTCTAATGCCCTTCACAGTGAGAATGTATAATGGACAGTCCTCTCTGACTTGTATAGTCTAAAGCTAGCTGAGTTTCTTAGAAATTGCTTTGCTGAAACTGAGTGCCACAGATGCAGGCAGAGCATGAGCAAGTGTGGCTTCAATTGCCGTGAATTGTTCTGTTTCAGACTCCTGAGAATTTGGCTCTCACACCTCTGCAGAATGGAAAAGTCACAGTATTTTGGTTAGATAGCAATCTTGGAAACAAAGTCTGAGAGCAGCAGATGACAAATTCTGGAGAATCAACACAGACACCAGTGAACAAAATCAAAATTATTATCATTTCATAGTTTTCCAAATTGTCTTGCATCTGGGTTTTAGGGACTTTTTGCTAGCTTTTCTGTATGTCTCCACTTTCACAGGATTCTTTCAGTGGAGTTAGGCAAGGAAAGGGCATTGTACTTGCTGGTGGGTGAATCAGAGTAACATGTAAGACAAGCATACCTTGGTCACTTCATGTGATTAAAATCAGGACCCTGCCATGTCAGTGCTTGTCAGAAAGGACAGTTTGGGCTTTCCCAAGGTCTGTGGCTCTTGAGGAGTTTGCAGCTAGCCCCATGCCAGATACAGGAATCTTTGGAGGACCTCTAGGCCTACAGGCTGGAGTTTAGAAGTTCCAAGCCTGCCCCCAGGTTGTGTGTTGGAGCATGTAAGGGTTCTCCCCAAGCCCACAAAGCTAGGTTTCCCATGTGTGGAAACTGTGGGGTGGACCTACACCAGCAGAGTCCTCCACAGAAATTCTGATGCTTTGGCATGGTTTGCCAACCCAGAGGTGTGCCTGCAGGAATCCTGGCCTTGGCATGACTGGACTTGTAAGTGAATACCAGGGAAAGGTGTGCATGTCCTGGCTCTATGGCAGATCTGCCAGTCAGCCCTGAGGGAAAAAAATGCCGTGGTCCCAGCACTGGGGTAGACATTAAATAAAGTGTTTTGGGACCAATGAACTAATAAAGGTGAGGGTTTCTTATCTAAAGCACTAGATAAGGATAAGGATTGAAATGGCATTGTTTCTTGCAAATTCATGTTCAAAAGATTGGTGTAGTCTCATTTCTATAGCATAAAAAAAAAAAAATGAAGTAATCTGATGCAGAAGGAAAATACTAAAGTGGCAGTGAGTCTTTAAAAAAAAAAGGTTAAGAATGGTAAGAGCTTTTGCACAGCTTATATTGATAAGGGGAATAACTGGCTGACATGGTTTTGGGTTTTAGTAACAATAAAATATTTTATCAGTGACTTCAAATATTTTTATTTATAAAAGTAGGATAATGTAGGATAGTGATTTCAGAAATGGAAGCAACTTTATTTCATTGTTATAGAAAAGTAAATGGTTTGGACACTTTTCTGCAGCACAGGTTTTCTTTTTGGGCAAACATTGATATGGATGTGAAAATGTGTTATATTCATTAGAATAATATAGAAAGAAGAGCCTTTTGTGGGAAAAAAGTGTATCCAACAACTGCTGTTCTCTATGATCGCTTGAATAAGCATAGAGCTGTGTGTTTTAGGCACTGGAAGAGGACTGGGCCTGCATAAGAACAAAGTTTCAAATAATTTTGTTGTTCTGTGTCTCAGCTATGAGATAAAGGCAAATTCCAACTCAGTACTGTATTAGAACTCCCTTGTTAATAACCACTTGACAAAGTAGTGGTGTTAAAAACGGCTATTAGCATTACAAAGGGGATTTCAACTGTTTCAAATTTTTGAAGCAAAAGTCCAAGTTTTAGCAATTACAGATTCTATAAAAGCCAAAAGAAGACACTCAGCAGTGTCTTAGGTTAACTTCTAATAGCAAAGTTAGCCTCTGTCTCAGCCCATAAAAGCTTTAATCACCATGAAAGCCAGTTGTGAATATGTCTAGATAATAATCCTCACGAAAATTTTACTCTGCTGATGTAAATTACAAGGTGCCATTTTTTGTATTAAATTCTGATGGAGCTTACATTACACTAGATGTACAGCATGCCATTATAGGGCCCTTTTCTGTTTCAGACATTTTATGGTAAGAGGGGGAAATGAACATTAACAAGGTTTGTTAATAGTAATATGTAATTTGCTGTCTGGCCCATTAACATTTCTACAATTGACAAACATTTGAGGGTACAAATAAGCACACATAGAGGTAATCTCTTTGTGTTTTAAATTATTAATGTATCAAGCCGTTAGAGGTTACTCTTAAAAAGATAACAAATCACTCCTGTAAAGAGGAAGCAATTTACAAGCTGGTTGATTTTTTTAATACCAAGTTGCCTGCATTGTATGATTGATACAAATTGCTCCAAGACCTAAAAGCAGATGAAGTTTGAATGGTGAAATTCATTTTGTTGACTTCCTGTGTAATGTGGTGGCTCATAGGTAGTGATTTCGCAACTCTGCCAAAAGGTTAAACTAATATGCACAGAGAGTCATCACTTACTGATGGCTTTCTATACAGCTGCCAAACAGTATTTCAAACAGGGAAGTCCCTTATTTTTCTTTCAAAACCTGCCTCTTTATCTCCTCTTTCCAAATGTTGTGCTCCCTGCCCCTACTTTAGAAGGCAAAGAAGCTCCTGGTGTATTGTTACAAGATAAAACTTTGGGTTTATTGTAAAAAGTTGAGGTGAGGTGTTTAGCAAAGTATTACAAATCTTGATTACTCTGATTCCTTGCATTCCTCTCAGAATTTCGTGGTAGTTTGGAACAAATTCTGAGCTCATTTAATGTAAGGGACTTAGAACCAGGGAATGTTTAGTTGAATCCCAGAGCTACAATGTCAAATCAAAGTGCAGTCCAAAGCAAGAATTTACTCTTGCTTTCCTGCAGTTGTGTGCCAGCTAAATCATAAATGCCATATATTTAAAACAAAAATGAAAACTTGATTTCCTAACTGCATTCCTCTATAGCTCTGGCATCATATTTCTGTGGTAGACTAATCAGAATGGTCTCTATCTTGCCTTTGCACAACAGGCACACCAGCATGCCTTATTGGCAGGAAACTGTTTTCTTTACATTTCACACATCATTAGCAGTGTTAATTTTGATAGGTTCTCATTTCTTTTTTTGCTATCAGAGTGTCTCATTATTCTCAGCAGAGCTGATACTCAGCCAGTCACATCCCAGTCTCTACTGGCACACGTCTTCTTCCACTCCACATTTGATATGGTTTTAAAGCTCTGTATCGTATAATATTCTACTTACAATAATTAAGTTGCCAGCTTCTTCCATTAGCAATTCCACTAATATTGATATTGGACCTTAAGTTTAGATCCTTACAGATTCTGGGGGAAAGTGGGACTTCTTTTCAGACATTAACCAGAAATTTTTTTGCAGTATGCAACTGGTATAGTCCTAGGCAAAGTGCAATAGTTTGACTCAAAAGATGTGCATCAAACTCTGAATGACACTTCTAAGCCTTGCCACTGAAAAGATTAAATAATGTAATAATCTGGGGCTACCGAGTGCCTTTTCATTCTAAAATAAGTGATTGAAGCTGCATTGTTCTTCATTTACTGACATTAAAGTGCTTCCATCTTGCAACGAAAACCTTAAGTTACTCTTGCTAAGACCTATCTAAAGAGTCTTACTTATGCTTATAAAAAGACTTATCTAAACTCCAAGTTTATTTTCCTATAACAGCAAAAAAAAACCAAAGCTTCTCTGTGATGTGTTTGCCTTAGTTTATTCTTTTGTTATCATATTTTGAACCATGACCAGCTGGAACTTCATGTGAGAAAACTCATTATTTAGTTATATTTTTTGATAATCTAAATTGAGGTCATTGACAGCTTGCTATGGCTCTCAGTATAGCCACAGGAAATATTTCTGTGGTTATAGATTTGCTAGAGACTTTCTTTGCTTTGACCCGTTAATGATGGATTGCTGATGAGAATGCAAATGAATGTGCAAGAATACTTCCTCATTTGCTCACCACATGCAACATGCCTGTATTTCTATGGAGACTAAGAGGTGAAGAGAAATATTATCCAACTGTTTATAACCACTGTCTCTATATGCTCTCAGTAATTATATCAACATAGGTTTATGATACATCTGTCTTTTAGCTATTTGAAGAAGCATTTGATGGGTAACTTTTAGTCATTTAAGCTCAGTGATATTGTTAGAAGGTTAATAAATAGATCTTTATTAATTGGGTTACACTACTGACTTAAAGTTACAACAGCTTGTGAGTGTATCTTCTTGATTCAAACTTGTGAGAAAAAAATGCAAGATTAAATAGCAGGAAACCTTGTTCAGGAGAATTTGGAAAGGAAACAATATGGCTTATTAATCTTCCATTATCCACCTTCAGGCATGCAGATAGGTGATAAAATATGTCCTCACTCCTCTGTTTAATGCTGCTTCTGCTGCAATTCAGCTTGAGGGGGGCTGGAACTAGATGATCTTAAAGTTCTTTCCAACCCTAACTATTCTATGATTCTATGATTCTATTTGTCTGTTTTGTTTGTACAAAGGAATGAGCAGAAAGGGGGCAGAACAGGGGGAACGAGGAGGGCAGTGACTCTTTCCCAGCTGTTCATAGCCAGAGAAGTTGCTGGGTGCAGAGAACTGAAGTATTTTACTGTCAGAATGTGGAGGGAGAGTATCATGATGCTGGGGGTCTCTGACTTGAAAGAAGATCACTTTTGATCCCCTTTTTGGGCATGATGCAGCAAAGTACCTCCCTTGAACACATATTGCAACAGTACCACCGGGCCTCTCAATTTGTCATTGCTTTGTCGCACCCTCACCCTGTCTGCCCATCTGTTCATATTTGTGATAGAAAACTACCTCATAACACATGGCTGAAATGAACTGTCCCTTTTTAAATTTAGAAATCACTCAGAACTCCCCTCTTGTCTTCATACTTGTTTTGGTATAATTTTGGTATATTATGTTGTAGTACAGATTGCTTATTAACAGTCCTTAACCTCTTAAAACTATGTTTGACACCTTCTGCTACTTTTGCTGTTCATGTGCTGTGTGATGGCTTGCTACAAGAATTTATGCTGATGAAAGTTACTCATGTTTAAAAGTATGTCTAGATAACTGTTGCATTGGAGCTGGAGAGCTCTAAGTAATACAGGGAAAATACTATCCAAAAGAAACTTGAGTTACTGCTAAATAAATAATCTAACATTCTTCTCATATGGTATTTTTTAAGGGTGAACCAGGTTTCATTGGTCCGCAAGGAGAACCGGGGTTGCCAGGGCTACCAGGAACAAAGGTAAGGGTAACTGGCAGCCCTTACAGCTAATGCCAGCTTCAGCTTCCCCATTATATAGCAGAGGCTGAGACTGTACTAATGGCAGAAAATGTGAAAAATCTTAGTTCACAGATCAGTGCTATGATATATGTGCCTTTGTACTGATCCCCCCAAACAATGTGAAGGCAGATGTTATATCCACTCATAACTTAAGTTCATCTATTGCCTTTATTCATGTTAGCATTCCGGTGCTTGCTTGTTCAAGACGCTGAATATGCATGACTGAAGAAAATATATATATATACTTTTTTTATTTTTATTTTTTTTTTTTTAAGAAAAAGCTTGAAAGTATGTGCAGATATTAGAATTTTGATACTACACTCCAGACTCTGAAAATACAGATTCACAGATCCACAAACCTATATTTTTTAATTTCTTCCTGTGTTTTTTTTTTTTTTTAGTGACTGTATGACAGTTAGAATATTATGATCCTACGAATGATCTCACTGTTTGGAAATCTTTATTCCAGTCCTTTCAGAATAGGGAAAAAAAACCCAAGCATTTCCATTTTGAAGCTGCCTTTTTTCACCTTCAAGAAGACTGTATTTACTCAGCAGAGAGTTCTCCAACCCACTGCAAGTCACAGATTACCTTGAAAATATTTTCTTCTGATGGTTTGGTTTCCTTGGTTTGTGCTGAGTTGATGGTGTGCTGAAGACTGCCCCGTATAACCTGATACATGTGTATCTGTTTCAATAGGGTGACAGAGGAGAAGCTGGTCCTGTCGGGAAGGGTGAGCGAGGTGAACCTGGAATTCCTGGACCAAAGGTTAGTCTGATTTCACTTTGGAAATATTTTGTTAGTATAGCACCTACGAACGCATCTTTTCCTGCTGAAAAATAGAGCAAAAACTTGGTGAGTAAGCTCTTAAATGAAAACGCTGTCAGATGCTCCACTCCCAAAGACAATGGCGGTTTTGTGTTCACAGCTGTGGAGCTGCAATCTGAATGAACTCTTATCTGGTCTACAAAGTAAAGACACTACCTACATCCCCTGTCATGGATTTGGTTTAATTCATTCCAACTAAAGCCCTGACCTTCAAGTCCCTGACTTTCAGCACTGAAGTTTGAACTCTTTGACCAGTGTAGCTATTGTGTGGCTACTGAATGCAGAGAAAATCCATTTTGCATGCTGTCTTCTAACTCTGTAAGAAAGATACCATTCTAACCACATTTTAACATTGTCTTAATATTTTCTACTGTGTCAGTACCATCCCTTTCTTAATATATCTTGAAAATAGTAAGGCAGATTCTGTGCTCCTTGGCACAGTTAAATATTTTGTATTCACCTGAACTGTTGGGAAAAGAAGTTGTGGTAACACTTTGTTTCCTTATTTTAGGATATTTATCTTCACTATGTATTAGCTATAATTTTTCAGGAGTTATGGAATAACATAAGTAATTCCTGCAAGCCACTGTTAATGATACCTACTCTGCTAATGCCAATACTGCTTTTCCGTTGCGAGGATGGAATCTGTGGATTTTGAATGCTGGTGTTAAAGAATATGTTACTCTGGGTGCTATTAAATTCAGTGCCTTTACAGATTCGTTATCTTGGTCATATAAAATGAAGTATTTCTGCTTGTTCATACTGTAGTTAGTTATTACTAATTTCTTTTTCTCCTCATTTCCATTTCTCTATCAACTTTTCTCCTTGTCTGTCTTCCTACAAACAGGGAAAAACAGGTGAACCTGGATCTAGAGGCCCAAAAGGGTCAAAGGTTAGTAGTAAAGAAACTGTATTTAGTTGAGCAATTAACACAGTGATTTTCAGAATAAATTTGTAATGTTTTACAGAAGCTTCACTTATCTCTCTAAAAGAACCCATAGCAGTCTATAACGTTCTTTATAAGTCAGACCTTCTGGCTTTAAGCTTTAGCTAAACCTGTGTATTTTAACACTGTAATTCTAGTTCTTTTTCTGTTATAACATCTGTTCCACTCTGCTCTGTTTTTTTCCATGCAACTTGGTTTCTCTCTGTGTAACTGATGTGGGTTAGTCCTGCCACATGCCAGGGGTCAACACCTGACTATGCCAGTGGGGATTTAATTGTTTTTCATAATAATTTTGTGGATCCACACTTTGATGAGTTAGGAATCAGTGGTATTCCATGTACTTAGATATAATAGCCAGAAGTCTACAAAGGCAAGACTTGTAGGCTACATTACTGGTTTATCTACTTTAAAAAAAAATTGATTATATATATCTATCCATGCATCCATCTCTATATAGTTATAGTTGGTTCACATATATGTAGAGAAATCAGATAAATGCTTTCCTCTTACTTCATCCACTGTGCAAATACTGTGCTCACTAATCTCCTTCATGTTATAATATGGAATCAAAGCAGAAAATGAAAAATTTGATTAGACAGTTGTTGAGTCTATGTCATAATAAAGATGACAAGATAATGTAGGCTGGTAGGATACTGTTTGCACTACTTGTAAGGTCCTTGAAGAGCAGTCCATTTACAGTGCTTAATGATATGATTAAATAAGTGCCACTTAACCTCATTCATTCTTATCAGAAATAAACACTGGAAAATGATGGAGCTGATGAAGGGATTAAAGCAGCAGAGTGAGCGTAGAAGAGTAAATCAGCCTCTTATTTGCCTATGGTACCTGGACACTTCTCAAATGCACAAAAATGATAACTATATCCTCTTTAATCCCTTTTATACCAAAAAGGAGATACAATTTTCATTTTACCTGCATGTCGTGAAAATCTGACCCACAGGAGTCAAGCTAGTGGTTGGGAACTCATTTTTTTAACAATTCTAATGGTACATTCCCTAGCTTCTGCCAAGGCAACACTGAAAGGAAAGGCAGATGGCACAAACTTGACCATGTCCTGTCAGCAGCCTGCTCTCCATATTTCTTCATTAGCCCCATGAAAGTTTTTTGTTTTCTGTGTTTTCTATTGCCCCTGGTGAATTAATCATTCTTCCCTGACTTGTACTAAAATTTTATAGATTTCAACAGGAGCAAAAGTTGCAGTTCTTATCCATATTAATTTTGAGTAATATAAAAATGTAAGACCTTGCTATGAAAGTGACTGTGAAATGAAATGAATCATAGTCACTGGATGCTGGGTTATGAATGCATACATGTCTGAAATTGCCTCCATCGCTTGAAACATTACTAATAGCTGGGGAAAAAAAAAAAAAAAAGCTGTGTGCAAGATGGTAAAGATCTTAAGCCTGTCACAGTAAGAGAGTAAAGGAACTCTGACAGTAATGTTGTATTTGTAGGAGAGGCAATGACTCACAGAAGGGAAGTTCAGAATATTAGTTTAGTCATGATTGCAGAAAGAAAAGTTTATGCACTTTGAAACACACCTTTGAAGAAGTTGTTGAGTGTTTTCAGATCGAGTGATTTCATTTCTCTATCTTTCTTTTAAAGCTTTTGATAACAACACTATTAACAATAGGGAAGTTATAAAAATTATTTAAGTAGTAATCTGTCTTTTATTGATTCACTGGGATTTCTTATTCCAAATCAATACAGCTCTCTAACAATTCACAGAGAAACAAATGCCACTACGCAGATTTTGGAGTATTTTTTCCTTTAACAGATTAAGATTCACATTTTGTTTCTGTTGAGAGGCCTTTTAACCTGTCTTATTTAAGACAACTACATTTAAAAGGGGAGAACTACATAATATATTGTCAAATGGCATATCTGTCTTCAAATATAATTTTTACATAGGGTGATACAGGTGACAGAGGTGACACAGGATCTACAGGTCCACGGGTAAGTCTACTTCTCATTTCAGATGTTTGTTTTGTACTCTTAGTTTCAGTCCACATTATGAATTGAAACTGTAGCAGTAGCTCCAGCTAAACCAGTGAAATTGGGCGCTTGACTCTGGCGGAATGTGTGTTACTGGACTTTAATATGAATACCAGTCCTTGCTACTATTTGAAGCTGTCTCCTTTTCATAGTTCATGGCCAGGATGTTACATGCCAGATGTTCTGACTTTGTTCACAGCCAATACAGAACTAGAGCACAGGAACTGCTTAAATATTTGACCTCAGTGGTTTCATGTATTTGCCTTCCCAGCAGAACAAGTCACTGAGTACTGACCTGTTTGTTTATATTTATATTTATCTTTCTTTTATTTTTTAGTAATCATTTTCTTTGAGAACATTCTTCAGTTTAATGCTTACTTTTGTGGTTAGTAGTAGTATATTTTAAGTACAATAAGATTCCAACACTGCACAATCAAGTCAAAGCATGTGTCAGTAGTTAAAGTGTCTAGAATAGTCTTTGGTAGGTGTCTCAAAACTTTCATGGAAAATATATTACAGGGACCACCTGGACAGAAGGGCGATCAAGGTGCAACAGAGATAATTGATTATAATGGCAATATCCATGAAGCACTGCAGGTATGCAAACATAACAAGGCTGGAGTGGTTTAGTCTGGTCTGGGAAAAAGCAGTTTGACAGCATTATATTTCTCTTTTGTGTAGACCTTGAAAACATTTTGTGTGCAAAGATTTGCTGGGTTTATTAACCAAGAATCTCTCTCTATATTTGGAAACCAGGTTTTCTGTTTGGTGTTAGACAAACTATTTCCTTGATATGAATTAGCTGAATGGATTAGTTTCATTTCCCCTGGAGAGTATTGACATCATCTAATGAGGATAAAGCTGATTCATTGATGGCTGTGGTACTTAGTGGTGAATTCATGCAATAAACCACATACATAGGTTCAACAGAAGTGTCTGCTTTTCAGTTCATGTAGTATAATATTGACTTTTCTTTTTTTTCCCTTCTTTTCTTCCTCTTCTTCTTATAAAATGCAAAGAGCAGAATATCTGAGATTTGGAAACCATGTAACACAGTTCAATTAGCAAGCTGTGGATTCAATCAGCAACTTGAGTATGTTAAATAGGCCAAGGACCAGTCTTCCCACTTATTCATTTCCAGAAAACTTATTTTGACTGGTGTGCAAAAAAGTGTGGAGGATTAAAGCAGGGTTACAGAAAGAATGAATGAGTGTTTGCATAAAAGCAAAGTTCCAAGGTGACATGTGTCATTGCAGTTAAGGTGATTTACATTGCAGTACACTCAGATGCAAATTCTGTGCAGTATAACTCCACCAAAGTGAATGGTTTGCTTATGTGCAACTCAAGACTGAATTTGGCTCATTGTGCATCTGATCATTTTCTCACTGAACTTTTTTCCTTGCAGTTACTCAGTGGGAGTGGATAGATGTCTGGCCAGTCATTTGGTTTTCAAGACTCTTTTGAAATATAAAAAATCCCTCACTGCCTTTGCTAAAAATCTAAAAGCCTGTATGTCGTTAAGGCTAAGTCAGATCTTTCATTGTGAGTGGTGTCTATAGGGAAGTCTACATAGTCATGTTGTGAGGCTCTGCATTATATCTGTCTCATTTGGTTTACTTTTAAGAGAATTCAAACACACAACTTGCAGTCTTTTAGATGACCCTCTGAGTTAGATGCCTAAGGCAGCCTGAAATTAATGTTGCACATTACCAGACACAGATTTATCAGTGGCTTTAACCCCTGTATGTCCTTTATTCTGTCTTTGTATCTTAACTCTGGCATCAATGTTACTTTCAAGCTTCCTTAGAAAACCTGCAACACATAAGGAAGTCTTAAAAAGGGACTAAAGCCTATTGCCGTGGTTGAAATATATTAGGAGGCCCTTATCCTGTTGTAAATCATTTCAAATGTCATCACCTTCTGATCCAGGGCAACAAATAATTGATATTAATGGGAATGGCTGTGCAAGGGTGGTGTAAGTAAGATTATATAGGATCAGTTGAAAATATCCTTGCCAAATCCAGCTCAGTCCTTTCAGATGACAAGCACCCATTCCTAAGTCTCCTGGTGCCAAATTCTTAGGGGGTCTGAGATTTGCAGCTCTCTTTCCCATAGGAGCAAATGAGAACTTTCAGTGCTCAGCACTGAGCTGTGAAGTTGCACAGAATTTGGCCTGCTCATTTAAGAAGTTTGCAAGATCTGGGATGCCTGTCTGGTTTTTTTTAGAATTTAGTAATAAATCATCAAGTAGCCTAGAAGCCTCAGAACAATTTAGTTGCTATTCCTTGTGCCTCCTACTCAATCTCATGAGTCCATCAGCAGTGAAAACTGCAATCTTAAAATTAGCATCAGAGTTCAAGCAAGACCCTTGCTGAGCATAAATGACTTTCACTTGGAGGGCCAGAGACAAAATTTGTGTCTCTCCAGACCTATTCTGCAGAATTTCCTAAAGCAAAAGGCAGTAGCTACAAAAGCTAAATTTTGTAGGAAGTGAAGGCTCAGATATTCAGAGCTGAATAAGCTTCTGAAAATGAAGCCACTAGTGTGAAATGCAAACATTAATTTGGAATTGTTATTTTAGCTTTTCATATCGACATAAACTGAATTTTTCAGTATTTTTAAAGTTCTTGATTTATTTCTATTAATATGTTAAAATATAAAGGGCATCAATATATTACAGCATGGGTTAGAGATTTTGTTTTTTCAAGTACTTTTTACTGAGCAGGTTCTGGATTCTTGACAACAGTATGTATTGCTGCACTGGCAAATGAAGATTGTTTTAAAGCTTAAAATGGAAGATTTACAAACCTTTGTTTGCACATAGGAAAACAATTAGTAAAGCTAAATATTTCCTCTTTCATGTAGGCCAGTAGGTTCTTCACAGGCAATAAGAAAGCATGTGCGAGCAGCAGTATCTGGGGACTTACTCTGTTTAAAAATATAGACAAGCATTTTAATGACTTCTAAACACTTCTTCACTTGCTTTTAGAATCTTCTTTGGCAAAAAAAAAACCCAGTGGCAAGTCTGAGATATTTTACCTCCTTCCATGATGCAAATGTATTTTGTCTTTCCAAGCATTTAAAGCAGAATTGTTGTACATATAGCTGGGTTTGTGGACCAGCAGTTTAGGATTCAGAACTTAATATTTTTGTATATTTGCATTTCTATATGAAAATCAATTTTATATCACCTCTAGGAATTGTATTTATTAATTAAATATTGCTGCAAAGCCTGCAAAACATAGGGCTAGTCCTTTAATCAACTGAAGGCACCAACTTATCATGTTTTCCTAAAATGTTCAAAAAAAAAACCTTTTGAAAGACTTTTGCTATGATTTTGTTATTTAGTCAGCATTTATTTGATCTCTTAAATTGTACAAGAACATGCAGTCTTGACCTGTGTAAAATCCTGATTCCCATAGAAGACAAGCAGCTAGTAAAACAGTAAGAGTAAAAAATATTATGGGTTTTACTCTAATTTTTTTGAGGCATGGTGTCTCCTAGATGCAGCATAGGTTTTGTGGACATGATAATTGTAGCAAGAAGAATAATTTATATCATTGTTCAATTCTGATAACGGTGTCTTTTATTAATACATTTTACCAACAGAGGATTGCTACCCTGACTGTCACGGTAATTCCTATTGCATTGCTTACTCTGTGTTGTAGAACTTCTCCTTTGTGTAACAGCACGTTCATAATTCTACCAGTTCAGGACATGTCTTCATTGGATGTCAGTCTGGGTCACCATCACATTTATTTATTTGTTTATTTTCTTGGTGTATCCATAAGGGGGAACTCATTGTTGAAAGCCATTCAACAATTCTGCTCCTGCTGAATTAATGGCAAAGCTTCAATTCATTTAAGTAAGAGATTGAGAAAGTACAGAACTCCATTATTTCTTTAGGTACTTATCTAGGCAGATAGCTGCTTTGGAATTTTTGGTGCATGTTCCCATCTCTGTGTGTCTACATGGGAGTCGAGTGAAAACATGTAGCAGGATTTGAGCACTAAACAATTTTCTATTATCAACCTTATTTTCATGGTAGAAAATCAGTTCTTTCAAATTACCTTCAAAGAAACTTTGGGATTCTTCATTTTAGATGCAAATTAATCATTTGGGGGGGGGGGGGGAGGTACCCAAGTATGAGGAGTTCTCTTGTCCCATCTTATCAGATCTCTATTTCTAAGATAAATTTTCCAGCACCTGTCCCCAAAATGTGGGCATTTCTGAATACCTCAGTGCTTTTACTCCAGCCAGTTTCTGCCACTGTCCACAGCCAGAGGTAGAACTGAAAAAAGTAGTGACAACTTATTCCATGGCAATTTCACAAAGCACTGGTTATCCCTAAATGCACTTAGCATCTTTCAACAGAATCCTCTTTGCAATCAGTTGGAAGTTTCTCCTGACCTGTGATTGTTTTGGATCAGGCTATGAGGGCTGGCAAATATGGTCTTTTGGTCTCCCTGCCATTGAGACGAGCTTTGTCATTTTATCAATGGGAGTTGCAGGACTTTATTATAAAATATGATCTGTACTGTTATTTTAACATTGTTTTTGTGGTACCCTTTTGATTGTTGAGAGTCGTCATAGATTAACAACTTGTCCATAACTGGTCTCGGTTACCCTTGTATTAAAAATCTAACCCATTTTGTTACAGTACCTATATTAACATTCAGCCAGTGTTTACATGGCAAAGTCCTGCAGTAATTTATTTAGAAACTAAGACATTTGTATCTTTCTGCCTAGGGGCCACCAGGACCACCAGGACCCCAAGGACTACAAGGGCCAAAGGTGATCTTCCTTATTTTACCCATCGTATCTGTCGTGGTTTAAGTCCAGTCAGCCACGCAGTCCGTTCTCTCACTCACTTCCCCCTCTTTCTTCCCCCCACTCCTGGAGGGATGGGAAGGAGAATCGAAAAGAATGCAACTCCCACAGGTTGAGATAAGAACAGTTTAATAACTAAAGTATAACACAAATCACTACTGCTACCACCAATAATAATAATGACAAGGCAAATACAAGGAAAGAATACAATTCTCACCACCTAATACCAAGCCCGACCACGCAGTGCACCCCCCACCCTTCCAGGTCTCTGCTCTCTGCTTCACATCCTGGGCATGACATGCTGTGGTATGGAATAACCTCTTTGGTCAGTTTGGGTCAGATGTCCTGTCTCTGCTTCCTCCCGGCTTCCCCTCCTCCCTGGCACAGCATGAGGCTCAGAAAGTCCTTGGTCAGACCAAAACATTAGTAAGAAGTAACCAAAACAGTGGTGTTATCAGTGCTGTTCCCAGGCCCAAAATCAAAAACACAGTGCTGCACCAGCTACTACCAAGAAGGAGAAAAATGACTGCAGCTGCTGAACCCATGACAGTATCTTAAAGATGGAGGTATTTTTGGGGGAGGGGGTGTGGGGGGGTAGGTTAGTTGATGTGGGCACACAAGTACACAGAGCTTTCCTGTACAGAATATTTAACTGTAATTTTAACAAATATGGCACATTTCACACTTTGAGTCCTAGCCTTTTGAAATGTAGCTTTCAGAATAGGTGCTTTATTCAGTTTCCACACACAGGTCCTCAGCTGAGAACCAGCAAAATTAATTAGTATTAAACAGGGCAGAAGCATCTTGCCGATGGCTGTGTACTGAGGCTGTTACCTAGGACTTTGCAAAGCAGCTGCCCAGTCAGACAGTGGCTCATGCATTGCTTCTGTATGGGTGAGAATGAGGTAAGCAAAACTGTGTAGCAGGCACCACTGGCCACAGTATGAGTGCATGTGAATGCAGCTTTTATATTATGGTGGTGCCCACCCAAATAAGCATGGCATTTTCTAATGTCAGTAAAAATTAGAACATGCACATATGGGCAGGAGCCTGGCTGCAAACCCAAGCTTGCTAATCCTACCTGGCTGGTGCTATGCCTAGTACCAGAAGTGTTACTGAGCCGCCCACACAGAGACGATGAATATAATGTTCTGCACTGTTCTATAAAATTTAAATAATAAATTTGCCTATAATAATAACAAAAAAGTCTTGCAGTTAGTGGACCCTCCTTAAACTAGTTGAGATAATTCTCCTACTTCTTAAGTACTAAATACAGCATATCTTCTGTCAGTGACTTTAAGCTTTTTCAAGAGTAAATACATGTTTCTTCTATAACAACACCAGACATTTCAATTTTAAGCTTCATCCACGTTATCATATGGAAATACATCACGTTATACATGCTAATTGTTTTGAGAAATTGTGACAAACTGGGTTTATTCTTCTACATGAAAATCAGTAACAGAATATGCAGTTAAGTATGCAGAAATGGCTGTTGTAAAACACAGAGGAGTTGGAGTGTGGAAGCAGTTGTGTTCCTTCATATGCATGAGCGTTCTCATTCAAAATTAATGAAGGAGAATTCAACCTTTCCAGGAGTTTGTTTCCATTGTTGTAGTCTCTAGCCATCAATGTAACTTGTTCCCTTGGAGAATTCTATGCAGGAACCTGTCACAGGACAATTTTGTGAATGTGAATTCCTTCACTGGATGGTCTATATTAGCCCAGGAAAGAGAACATGAAGTCTGCGTCTATCCTACAAGATAGGCATGATTCTGTATTTATTCCATTAGCTAACAAAGTTTCCATTGGATTGAGTTTTTTTTCACCAAGCTTCTGGGGTTTCTTCTTTTTCCTTTCTTTTTATGCACTTGTCTGACCTCTGTACAAGTTTGCATAATGGCCTAATTTATTCAATATGTTGCATTATATATATATAATGTATAATATATATATATATATATACACATGCTGTTCTTTCTGACAGAACATTCTCTGGGTTTGTTGTTCTTAATTATGGCAATTTCCCTGCCTCTTTCCTCTAATGTCTGGGGCAACTGGGATAATCCAATTTCATCTTGTCTTTTGCAGGGTGAACCAGGATCCCCAGGAACTCCAGGAGTTGATGGCGAGCAAGTATGTTATGTGTAAATCATAGAATCATAGAATAGTTAGGGTTGGAAAGGACCTTAAGTAAATCACGTAGTGAAGCTCATGTGAGCAACATAGGTTATTTCAGGAGCTTATTTCTGTGATCCCAAATTGTAACTTAGGTTTTGTAATCTAAATAATAATTATAGTAATTAATAAAGGTCGTTGTTATGTTGCTGCATGCTCTGCAGTCTACTAATGGCTACATTACTACATATTGAGAACAAAGGTCAATCCACAGAATGACTTATTCTTTTTATTAGGATCAAAGCTAGAATTCTGTTGGTGTCTCAGGTTTTTCACGTATTTCTTGCTGAATAAATACATATTTTAGGGTCCTAAAGGCTCAAAAGGCGATACAGGTGATCCTGGAATATCTGGAGAAAAGGGAGGAATTGGACTGCCTGGCCTGCCAGTGAGTATGAAAAATTAATTAATTTTACCTAAAATACTTGTATTTTTTCTCTCTTCTATTATCAGGAATTCCCAACAGTGCTGATAAATTGCATATGGCACAGAAAGCACTGAGGAAGAAAATTCTGAGATTGCTCTGCAGCTAATCTAGGAGAAGGTGTAAATTGCCAGAACTTTCCATTCCACTTAGAGTCAAACAAAATATTGCTCTGGGAAAAGAGAGATTAGTTGGCATGCGGATCAGATTTGTACCTCTCTTATAGGGTATAGCACAATTTGGGCAAGTATAGCCTGTAGGAGAAAGAAGCTATGTTTTGAACACTTGTCAGAAATTTTGAAGTTATTCAGATTGAGGAGGGAGAGAAAAGGCATCAGTATGTGTGGGATGCATTCTTCCTATTCTATACACATATTTATGTGTAATTTAAATTTCTCAGTGAAAAATGGCAACAATTACAAAAATGTATCCATAGTAAAATATATCATGAATGGAGTGCCAACTTAAGGACTTATGAACATAATGCCCCAACTGACAATATAAAAGCATATTTTTACTTTTGTTATTAATAAAGTAACACCAAAAATTTTTAAAAAGTAATTTCATTATGTGTGCTGTATTATTCCTTTTAAAAATTATAATTATTTGCAAATAAATATTATAATTTCTAGATTGATTGCTTGTAAGTTTACAACTGTTTATAAATGCTGTTTTGCAATGATTTTGTAGGGAGCCAATGGTATGAAGGGCGAAAAAGGAGATGTTGGTTTGCCTGGTGCCCAAGGTCCTTCAGTAAGTCTCAGTGTGGTGTTCAGTGAACATAATAATCCAGCAGTGGTTCTCCAGCTTTTGATTCTGAACAGTGCTTCATATTCATGACTGATCTTTCCTGACATCTTTGATGGTACCTACACTTAAAATTTAAAAATATTTTTCTTCTTTGAATATTTATTTGTCTTTTGAAAATTAACAGACTTCTGGTCATAGAGCTAAATACCATGTAAGAAATTCTAAAGACAATCCTGTTCTGCTCTGTTCTCCCATGATGAACAGCAGTCCTGCTAACTTCAGTAAAAGCCTTCTGGCGCTGTAATGAATCAAAAGATAAATGCTTTGCAAGGTAAAACAGAGAGATAAAACTGATGAAAAAACCCCAAACCACCAAATTTCTCTGAACACCTTGTATTCTGGGGTCCTTATAAAGTCCACTGAGAATCAGACTAGACCAATTTGATGTCAGTAATAATAGTAGAGACTGATTTTATAAGACCAGACATTCTTCTGATTTTTCAAAGCACTGTAAAAGCATTTAAAAAGGCAAACAAACAAACACCTAGAAAAACTCCCTAGACAATACCTTTATGATATGGGTGATTAATATTATGAGAGTGCAGCAAGTTAGGAAACCTCGGAGCAGAAGTTAGCTACTGCTGCCTTGTCAGTGGTGCCATGCTCTGGGTATTTAGAACCATAGCTCTGAGGAGGTGAAGCTTTGCCGTCGCAGGACATACTAGGCGCCCTGTATCTCCGAGTCTCTTTCTCTGAAACTAAAATTATTTTTTTCCAAATTTTTTTCAGTTGAAATGAGGTTTTCAGTTTTCAGGAGATTTCATAGATGGTAAAATATCTGTCTTAGGTTTCTAAGATCATTTTGTTGCCTCTGTGGTCATCATCAACAGCTAGTGTAGCAGAGGGGTTGTGCAAAAGTCTGAAGACATAGGCATCCCTGCTGCACCTTGCAGGTTACAATAATGGCCCTTCAGGATTAAACCCAGGAAGAGAGATAATATCAAACTATATATCATCATGGAATTGTCTTCCATGGATTTGGTATGAACACAGAAAACCAGCACAGAATATGCATGCGCTAAATGCTGAGCAGCCTGACTACCTATTTGAATGACTTCAGGGTATTCTTGGTGCAAGTGGACTAAATGAAATAAAATGAGAGACAAAGGGAAATTTTGAAAATATGTGAAACCCTGGCTTGAATTTAGTATCTTTTCCATTCATCAATACTGGGGAGGAATAAAATCGCACATCATCTTCTGTTTCTGTACAGAGACAACTAAATAGCACATACTATAAAATATTAACAGTTTAAGCATCCCTGCTCACTACTGTTTGTTTTAGTGAGGGTTTTTTAATCCATTGTGTCTTAAAGTGTATCTTGGACCCTAGGAGTAAGAATCAGGAGATGAGCATGCTGCCATATGCCAGAGGCAAATCTGCTCTTCAGATACCCTGTCTTCTGAATCAAAATAATTCCCATTCCTAACCCCCTTTCTAGATATGCTGTCAATGTGCACCATTGCATTGTTATGTTTGTAAGAGCGTGCCAGCAGAGAAAGGGTCAGTCTGATGTTTGTGAGGGAGTTCTTTACTCTGCATGATGTAATGCCATTTTTTTTTATCTGTAGATGATAGGACCACCAGGACCACCAGGGCCACATGGTCCTCCAGGCCCTATGGTAAGCTTGGGAGGAAGAGCTTTCTTGTCATTTTAATACTTGATTAGTAGAAGTGCTATGAGAGTATGCGATCATTACAGAGAGACCTAATTTAGGACCTTTTCTGCATGTCTTAGAATTCATAGGAACTACAGAAACGAACTGCAGCTGCCTATGTTAGTGTTAACACACTAGTGGTCTGGTTCATTCTATGAATCAGGTGTTTGCAGTTGCTTTATTGACAGCTGCATTTCATTTGTGAGGACAAAAATACAGGTGCAACTTGCACCCCTGCAAAACAACAAACTCTTAAAAATTTGTGGCATATTTTCATAATGAAATAAATATCTTTATTTCCAGGGACCTCATGGACTGCCTGGCCCAAAGGTAAATCAATGGCTGCCTTGAATAGCCATGTTCTTAATGTCTGCAAAGTGTCATGTTTTGTTCTTTAACTCATGCAGCTATGTTTTGTCTTATGTCCCATTTAATAAATGTTCCTGATATTCTTAAACCTTAAAGCAGATTTTAATATTAACATAGCTTAAAAACTTTTAAAATTTTCCATGATTTTTTCTGTGCTGTAATTCTCCTAGGCAGTGGCCATTTTTTGTATTAGTATTTGCAATGTGGCACTAAGTTAATGAAATCCTGTTCATGGGCAAGCTACCATTGCATTTGCGACTGGAATTACTTTTGAACACGTTGCACGCTCAGGAAATGGAGTCTGATAAATTCTTCATTATTTATATTCTTTTGCACCTCCTGCTTCTTTCAGTATGAATGGCCTTTCACCTTCCTAGGGGCCATGTACTTTGCTGACCCGTTCCTTCACACATTAGGCAAGTTCCCCATTACAAACTTGCGTGTATTTTCATGTTTTCCAACCAGGAATCCCTGATCAGGAAGGTCTGCAATACAATTTGAACATTTTCCACAGTACAGTACATGAAGATGCACTGTAGGGACTCTCTAAGCTCATGAAAACAGGTCAGAAGGAGGGAAGCAAGTTTTGGCAAAGTTGGAATATTTTAATTTGTGCTGTAATTCAGTAAGCACAAGTAAACTAAAATTCAATGTGACATTATAGCCTAGCATTCATTAGGGCCAGTGGTGTTCTCAAGCATGATCATTTTAATTCATTGAGGCTCCTTTATCAAATGCACCTTTCTCAAAAAAGTAAGCAAGAGGAGGAGGGTGGTTTTGGTTTAGGATGTGGATTTTGTTTTGTTTTTTTAAAGTGTAAGACAGAAACTCACAGGTTTGACTTCATATGGGACTGTTGGTGTTACCTTGGCGTAAGAAGCCCGAGTCATGAATCATTTTTTAACGTCAAGTCTGTTTTGTCTTAGCACCAGCCCTGCCTTACCTCAGACTTTTGGCCTGAGACTCAGGCTTTTGTGAGATTTACAGATCTGTTTCCAAAACTTCAGCATTTGCAGTGCTACTGCTCTAAAAGTCACATTGTGTTGAATAGAAGAAAGTAGAAATGGCTACTTAGGCAGGGTACAAAGCAGGTAGGCAATATCTGGAGTTAGTTAAAGCAGCAGACTAGATTCTACTGAGATTTTTTTTTTCTTTTTAAATATGAATATGATATAAGGTAACATAATACATCAAAGGGAAATGTTGGAACAAGGCCACGGAGAGCAGTCTGGATGAAATGCCCACGTATTTTTGCTCACCAAAAGAAGCACATGTGGTCAGTATTCTTTTTGACTGGGCAGCTCTCATGCTAGAGTAGTTTTTCATGATACGAGAATGATTTACTGGCAGCTTCAAGCCCACCATTATCCTCTTAGTGATGTTTAATGTAATAGGCTATGCAAAGTCTAACAATCACAACAAGTGCCATATTTTATGGTTTTTTTAAACTTCTCTGTATGAACGCAGAAACTACGGACCTCCTGAGTAGCTTGGCATTGTGTATTCTATACTGATTCTTTAAACTTGTTACTGTTTAATTATTTGTGCTTAAAGGTTTAAAATATCTTTATGTAAGATTTTGTTGCAAATTCCAGTTGGCTGTAGGAAAAAATATTGTTTCCTTACAAAATGTACTTTTCAGGAGATCCCACTGTAGAAGCCTGCAGGTTTGAGACTTATTTTTCTGAAAGTTTTCTTTCAGTTTGATTTGTCTGTGTTGGAATTTGAGGAAATTCCAAAACCCCCTAAAACTCACACTTGATTCAAACCATCCAACTGTAGTGATAACTATAAGGAAAAAAACCCAAATGAATCTGTTATTTGTAAATTTCCTGTAGCTTTATTTTCATGAAGAATTTTAATCTCCAGCAGATACCTCCCTAGTGCTTTTGCTCAATACTATATCAGTATGTAAATTGGCAGTAAGCTGAGAAGGCTGAATTTGTGTCCTTGTTTCAAACTGGAATCTGCAACCATTTCTGAGACTGGCTTCTTCTATCCCAGCTTAAGCACCCATTATGGAACCAAAAATATAGCATTTATACTTTTACATTTAGGGTGAACCAGGGTTAAATGGTCTTAAAGGATTGAAGGGTGAACCAGGTCAAAAGGGTGACAGAGGGCCCCTTGGTCTTCCAGTAAGTAAAAAACCCCAACTGCTTAATCTCAGTGCAAATAACAAACTTTTCTTTCTACTCCTGATGAACAACTCTGATTTACTCAACAGTATATATACAATATACCATGTTTGAGCAGAGCATGTCTTGTTTTGTTTTATCCCAGATGTGTGCTATCGTCATAGTAATGTTCTGTAATAACCAGTGCTGTCAGTTTTTTTGTTATGTGTCAGTTGAAAGTGTTCAGTGTCACAGGGATGCTATCACCACCATTACATCAGCCATGTTGTTATTTGAGTGTTGTATGGTGTTTGTGTCAAAAAAGGAATCTTCCCTTTTACCCCATCTCTTCAGTTATTCGTCCACTGATTGCACTTCTGCAGTTATGGAGAAGTCTAACTGAGGAAAGTTAAAAATTGGTTCAGGGATTTTCTGTTCATTTACTTTCCTCATTCATTAGAGATGGTGGATTGTTACTTTTGCCTTGTTCTTTAGAAAATTTCCATTCTGAGTGTTTGAGATAAATTTGTATTACAAAGAAATAAAGGACCTTAAAAATACATATTCATGTTTAAACATTACGATTCTTAAAATTTAGGTTGACAAAAGAGAAAAGGGTTTGTGTGCTTGAAAGCACCCTGAAAAGTAAGTTTTATTTTTTTCCCCACAGAAAGAGTTCAGTTTTCCTTTTAGGATTACTCCGTGTGATTACATTCTTAATAACAAAATGGAGGAAAAAGACTTAGTTGACCCAAAGGAAGCCAAACCCCTCTGATTAATATTTTCAAGAATTATGTACAGGGCCCCTGGTCAAGATCAGCTTCACTGAGAATTTTAATTTATTTTGGGGGGAAAAAAAAAAAGAAAATCATTTTCCAGTTACCGTTACGTAGAGAGGGAGCTGTGCAGGTCTGAGACAACCCCCCGAAAATAGCTAAGAGGAAGAAGAAATTTTTGGTTCTGCCAGAAATGTATTTTCTAACTCAGAATATTCCATTATTTTTTCAAATTCTTATAGTTCTTGTCTCACTCCTGC
The DNA here is from genome assembly GCA_028858755.1 of Ara ararauna. Classification (NCBI taxonomy): domain Eukaryota; kingdom Metazoa; phylum Chordata; class Aves; order Psittaciformes; family Psittacidae; genus Ara; species Ara ararauna. Next base: position 57,725,287 of record CM054376.1, on the reverse strand, counting down.
TTACTACTTTTTCTAATCATCATTTTAGAGAGCAAAGTGTTTGACTTCCTAAAAATGGCTCATTTTAACTGCTAATGAGTGGGGGTGGCGGTTGGGTTTTTTTTCAGTTTGGAGGGTTTGGGGGCTTAGGGGTTGGAGGTTTTTGGGCCCAGATTATTCCTAATGTCCCAAATAGTTTTGGTCCCTCTAGCCCCAGCATTACTGCCAGCAGCGCTGGAATGGATGGTCGAGCAGGTCCTTCGCTGCTCTTCTGTTATTCACATAAAATCCAGCAGAGGTCATCCCGTCCCCAAGGATGCTGAAGCAAATAGCCTGAAGTGCCGGGCGCTACCCACTTGCAGCCCTTGCCTGTGCTCTGAACTGGGAGCACATTGGGAAAACAGGAAATGTGATTGTCTCCCGGGATCTTGGAAATGAATGAGGCCATTGTAATCAGCATCCAGATATTTTTGGCTGCCTAATGCAGTATTTTTGCGCTTAAATATTTCTTATCACAGTTAACATACATTTTTATTTCTTTGTGTAGTATAGTATTCAGTATTGTCGTTATTTACAAATTAGAAAGCATGCAAGTAGAGTACAAGGTAAATATTTGTGCGTTAAGACTCAGAAGCACCCTAACATCTGGTGTTTGTAGCACTCCTATAGCTTGACATTATTCTGATCTAATGTACTGGGACGTGAAGGCAAGGGTGGGTCAGAGATGTTGCACTGATGTGAGAACAGAATCAGGCTCTTGATGTCTTATGTGAATTTTTAACTAACATGCTGTAGTAATGTGATACCCATTTCAAAACCCTGTCACAACTTGTACTGTACGTTTGAATTTTGTTTATTCATCAGCACCACTTACTAATCTCACGCTCTTGTCATTCGTGTTGTACCCATCATCCATGCTTCCACCTAACCACACAGGGAGCATCTGGCTTAGACGGAAAGCCAGGACCCCGGGTGAGTCCCTCCTCTTTCTCTGCCGCTCTTCATTACAGAGCCTATGTCCTGTCCAGCGCCTCACGCTCTGCATAGAAGAAGGAAGGCCAAATGCCACAGGCATTTTTCATGGTGCATAAGAGGGGGCTTTGAACAAACTCTTAGAGTGATACATGTGGGAAGGAGAATGCAACCCTCTGTAGAAGGAGCTCTGAATCTTAAAAAGGCAGTTTGGTTTTTATTTTTGGTTGGACAGCTGCCTTGGTTGGGATGCTTATTTTCCTGAGTAAGGTTAGGGATTAGTTTACACAGGAAAACCTAATTGTTCAATGCTAATATGGAATCAGTGAAACAGATGCAGACGCTCTGTGGCTGGGGTTCTGCCACAGGCATTTTCACATTAAACATATACATTAAATCATTTGCTTTTAATAATGCTAAAGAAATGGATAAAGTGAAAGGGGGATGGAGTTATGCATTTGAAGGCTTCTATAGGATTCCTACTGATGAGTGCAACAGGTAAGTCCACCATATAGGTGGACATTTCCATTTAAAAAATATTCAATATTAAAACAAAACAAACCAAAGCAAACCCATAACTTTGGCCCTTCCATTTTTCCTTGGAAATTTTTTCAATAAATTTAATTTTTTTTTCAATCTGATGACTTCCATGAATAAAAGAAAATCCAACTTGAAAAAAGATGGGTTAACTCATAGCCAGAGATCTTATAGATTGAGTTTTGGAAGCCAAATGGATTTATTTGCCCACGTTCCATCACAATTAAGTCTGAATTTTCTACTGGTTAAGACTGATTCCATGTTAGTTCTTGGCTAGGAGACAGTTATTAAAATTGCGGACTTGTAAGAACAAGACCTCTCTTTTAACCTCTCTTTCCTTTTGTAGGGTGTAGATGGCCCAGTTGGTCCCCATGGCCCTGCAGGTCCTAAAGGAGAGAGAGTAAGTATATGTTCTGCTTCTCTTTACAAAGCAACAGCTGCCATGGCAAAATGTCATATGGCTGCTTCTAGTGTGCCAGGATGTTACTAAATATAACTGTATCTCCTCTGTTTAAGGATCAGCCCAGAACAGTAAGTGCATTCTACTTACACACATTTATCTGTTTAAAGGTTGATTTTGTAACTCCTGAACTTCAGAGAAGCTGCTATTTTGTAATAATTAATCCATAAGAAACTTACAGGACTTTCAAGTTCACAGCGCTACACAGAATTGGTTGGTTTCATTATTTAGTATAAGTGGATTGAGAGGACAAACTGGGACAAAAGAAGATAGTGTGATCTAATTATATACATATGCAATGGCAAAAAAAAAAATTCCCAATTTGTACTTAAATATTTTATCTTAAAAAAATAATTTAAACTTTTCTTCCTCTCCACTGCCCTTTTTTTTAAGCTTAGAAGATAGGAGCCCTCCTATTTCACTTGAAATATTCACAGTAGTTTTTCTCCAGTGGCAATAGGATAAGGACCTTCAACTGTGAGCCTGTCATCTTTAACAATACACCATCAACTTGTAAAACAAAATGAAAGATGATACCTTACACTAACTATACCCTACAAGGAGTTGACAGCCTAGAATTATGCCTCTGAATTTCTCGCTTTAACAAAACAGCTTTGATAAAACAACTTCAGATTGATGTATTAACAACACAGCCATATGGCACAGGTCCTGTTAGCTTTAATAGCAGTACACCTGAGAAAGGCATGCATGACTTGATGATTCATTTTTACAGTGCTGGGTGTTGAGAAATAAATACAAGGCATGCAACGTAGTCCAAAATAGAAACAGTAGCCTGTAGTCACCACTCAGGCTAGTTAACAGTGGGAAGGTCTTGGGTAAGTCTTTTTTTCAACTAGGACATAATTTTTTCTATCAACTCTGTGAAAATATAGTTGAACATCATCTTCTGAACTTTGGGAAATAATTTTGATGGAGAAGCATACATAAATACTGTACATTTTATCCTTGGATCATAAGCTTTTGTCTTGGAGGATATGTGTATGTACTACCAGTTGAAATTTATTTCAGAAACAATGTGCTGTAATATAAACTATTCCTCTAATGTATGGAAGAGAACTATAGTTGTGTTTTCCTTATGAAAGTATCCAAGGTCATAACAAGTCATACATCTGGATCTTGAATCAGCCCTACCATGGCTGTTGGCAAGTAGTAATTACAAAGGGGACAGGAACTGCAGCAATGTAAATTGGTTCAATAATTGCACAGAGGGTCAGATCTGCGAAACTATGGAAACTAAAGTGTGCAAAAAATTCCTGCTCACCCAGCATTTTCTGTGTAGCTAAATGAATGGGAGGAAGTTCACAAGAAAGATGGAAGGGTTTTTTAACAAGCCACCAACTAGCAAGTTTATTGCTGTAATTGTTCATTTAATTATTCAATACTGTTTAGGAAGAGAAGTTGTTTGTAGAATAATTATCTAGAAAGTGCCTGACATTGATATATGTCTCATTATCTAAATAACAAATCATGTGGGTTTAATGCAGTTTTACACCTTGCATTTGCAACTTTTGAATTTGTTTATGTGAAAGCAGAAGGAAAACATTTTTGCCTGCAGATTTCAGACACTGCCTTTTAATTAACAATGGTGCCACTGCTTACTATCACTGGACAGGATCACATTTGCCCATGCTGATAAGAAAAACCTTGGGCCAATATTAACCTAGAAGGGCACTAGGGATTTCTAATATGAAACATAACATAACATAACATTCTTAAATCCACATCATTTAACATTTGGAAAGGCAATCTCCCTGTAAGAGAATACATGTAGAATGCTGGTTACTGTATATTGATGCCTCCTTAAAAGTAAAGGAAAGCAAGTATAATCAAACTGAAGCCTAGTGATTTCTTCTACAGAAATCATTGTTGTATAGGCTGCAGCTGAGGCAATGCTGAATTACTCTTCTTAGGTAGAACAGACTGTTGTGCAAATTACGGTTAGTTGTTTTGTTTCCAATTTAGCTTTTAATTAAAATGAAAAACATTACCAAGTCTTTCAACAAACCTTATTTAAATGGTGAAAAAGTAGACTAGAATAATAGTGCATGTCACTAGAAAATAGAAAACCATGAATTTTAGAACAGATGTGTGATTATCTTACTGTCTGAGTTTAACCACGTAATTTTCTCTCTAAACTTTAAACTATTCATTGATTATTAAAAGCTGACACAGGATTTAACACCTCCTTAAACATGATATTGGTGAACATTCCAACACTGTCTTTTGTGCTTTTTTTTTTTTTCGGTAGAAATAGAAATGGTGATTAACAGTTTGAATTAATATAATTTATTAGTCTGATGTCTTATAGTCCTTCAATTCTTTGCTTCTTTGGGTTTTACTGAGGCCATCTTCATTAAATGGAGGAGTTGATCATAATAGGCATCTGAATCTGGCTGTTTAATCTCACTTGTATATTTTCTTGAGAGAAAATCGAGAACATTAGTAAACAGCTGAGCATCTTAAACTACTACTAGGGAAAGGGGACATCTAAACCTGAAGGCTAATGACAGATGTAATGTATATCCAAATTTTTGTCTATCTAAAAGAAGCTGAAAGATAAAATTAAGGAAATGCTAATTTCCTGAAGCTCTGGCCTTGATTGTAAGGAACTGGTTTTGAGCTTTGTTTTTGGCTCTCAGATGGAACACTGTCATCACTCTGCACATTCTCTACCGGTAGGGAAAGAGCATTCTCTTTAATTTGGTTAAAATGTTTGTCACCATGACAGTGCTATAAAATCTTTGTATCAATCTTAATGGAGACACAAATTATGCAGCTTTATTCATGCAAATGGTAGTTCATGTTCACCCATGATTCAGAAGACTGAAGTGAAATAGGAGGCAAAACTGAAGGCTAAGGTTTCTGTTCCTTGGGCACTGATGAATTGTCATACAAAAAGATATTAAAAGCCTTACTGAAGTTTGCAAATGTCCATTTCCTTAAAGGAAATGCTTTATCGTGATGGTTGAGGGCAGTATGCCTATGACAGTCCATCAGTCTTATATAATCCATAAACATTCATGACCTCATCTGATATTCCAAACACATTCCAGCATATGCTTTGTATTGGAGGCAAAAAAATTGGGAGATGCATTTCCCAAAATATAGTCTTACACAACAGATGAGATTATTCCCTAGACTGGTACATTCAGCATCTTTATGTCTAGCATATGTTTAGCAATGTTATAGGCCTATCTTGAGAGAACTCTGTACAGTCATCTTTGCTGTTGGAGATTTTAAAAAAAGATACTTAACTTGTCTTGACATATCTCAAGTAGGGATCAAACATTTTTGTGGCCATTACATACATAGGTCAGCACATCAGTTTCTTCTCGGAAGAAAGTTTTAAAGCTGCAAGGGATTTAGTGTTCTGAAAATCAACTGTTACTTCCCAATACCTCCTCCTGTTCTGCAAGAGCATCCTACCTAAGTGCTGCTCAGAAATGGCTGGAGATTATCAGAATCCAGAAAGATCAGACATTACACATGTAATCACCACTAAAGGGAAGTGAGCACAGACAGTGTTCACCATATAAAAATGTAAAGTATCTAAAATAGATCAAATGTCAGTTACTTTGTCGAACTCCGTACCGCTGTGGTTATTCAACAATGTGTTCAGACTCAGTTTATTCCAGTGCCTGCTTTTTTATACAATCCAGTCAATAAAATTTAGACTTAGCAGCCCATTTTCAGAGCTGTGCTAAGGGACTTGGCTGTGCCAATGATCACTGCTATTAATTAGGCACATATCTACATCTCTGTCTTATATTTAATAATAGAGTAATAAATTAATAATGACTAGTAAATAATCTAGATTTTTGGAAGATCTTGTGCACAACATTATCTCAAGAACTTAAGTGCAGCAACTGCTAGGATGAAAAACAGCACTTCTGTAGGCTAGGAGCCTTGCACAAAGTCTAGCATTAGGTCATGTTAAGGAAAGGAGGTGAAGAAAGGATCCAAATAACCCTGTATAACACATTGAAGGTAGGAGCTTTGAAAATTGGAGGTGGTCAAGACTTTTTTTTTTTTAATCTCTTCAACACTTGGAGGAATTTAGTGCTCTCAAGAGAGCAGGGCTTTTTTGCTGGACTTTATTCAGAAGGCACCACCACAGTCTGAAACACGTGCTTACTTACCAAAACTGCCTCTCTAACAAGCTCACAGAAGGCTGTGCTTGCAGTTACCTGGGCTAATGGTGTCTGACTCGGGAAGTTTAACTCCATATCAACCTTTATGAAGAACAATTGGAAAGCGCAGATGGTTACTACAGTCAACCTGAAATTTGTTGCCTTGAAATTTCATTTCATTTGGAAAAGTTTGCTCTATATTAAACTTGCAAAATTATTTTGGTAGCATCCCTCTGGAAACTGGCAATTTTTCCATGGGTTTTTACTCAAAATGAGATCAAAGTACAGAATAATCTCTGTACTTGCTTGTCTTGCACATTAATACAGTTTTGATTTCATAAACCAGGGTATTTACATCACTAATCTAGAATCCAACAGAACAGTCAGCAACACGATACAGTGCATGGGATAATCTTCACAATGTCACTGCTGATAACACTGCCTGCTTAAACGCATTTGATTGGCACATTTTTTGCCTGTCACTGTGTTGCATCTCATCTGCTGTGGTGAAGCTTGATGCTGTATGTCCTGTTTTCATTACAACATTGGCTTTTTATTGAGTTATAAGCTTAAAATTGAAATCAGTGCAAGTCCAGTTTAAAAAATATTTTCAGTTACAAGTGGATTTAATGCCAAATGTAATATCATATGCCCAAAAAGTCATTTTGCCTCAGAAGTAATACACATCTCTTTGCCCCCTTATTCATTTAATAAAAGCAAATTATCTTGGCTCTTTTTCACTCAAAAGATTTAGGAATGCATAAACTTTAACCTAAAGCACTTGGTAGAGATCATTTCTATCTGACAGCCAATGTTTTTGTTTGCTTGTTCTGTAATCTTTTCTTAGGGTGAAAAGGGAACCATAGGTGACCCTGGACCTAGAGGACCATACGGCTTGCCTGTAAGTTGCACATAGTTTGTACACATTGTGTTTTTCATCACTCCTTGATTAAACTTTGTGTGCTTTATGGCTGCTTTTCACCTAGCAATACAGTCATTTGGAAAAAGCAAAGATAGATAATAATAATTCCTGTCAGTGCAAGCTCACTGGTCTGTATCACAGGCTTAGATTCCTGATCATGCACATGGTCATGCAAAAATAATGAAACAAATCTGACATGAACCAGCAAGGGAGAGGAAATCCAGAATGCAAGTGCTCCTCTTTCTGCACCCTGTGGCAATCAGCTGCCTGGGGACCATGTGACAGTGGCAGGAGTTCAGGATGAACTGTGGAAAGCTGTAGCTTTCTTTATGTCAATAAACTGCTTGGATTTCTGTGTTGCAAAGCTACTTCACTGTTACATTTTTGTTTTGTTTGACACTTCTGTGCCATGTGCTGAGAAGCAATTTGGGAAGTTCATTGTTGATCATTTATAGGTGGAGATGGTATGCTTTAAATCTACCATTTAGAGATTATTATCCATTTCTAAAATATGAGTGAGAGCTTCCTTTGGCCTAACAAGGATAGCCCAAATAAAACAGCTGACTTACTCTGTTTACTTTGCTGATGACTGGGTCAGTTGTGTACATATACACATGCCTGTTCTGTACTTTGACACAAGAAAAGCCATGTAAATGTGCTTAGCCAGGCACAACCAGCCCTTGCAAGAGATCTGCAATGCTTCGATACCCTCTCCAGTCTAATCTGTTTAATTAATTAAAGATGGCATACAGACGTGTGGTTTAATTGGATCCATTTAATTGTATCAGGAGTCAATGACTAAGGATAGTTTTCAAGCTCCATAGAGTGTTAAATTAGCTTGAAAGCATGTTCATCTGAGGGTTACTTTTGTGAGTTAAATTTAAAAAAATACAATTTCTGTTTCCCTTTCCTGTGAACTATAGATTAAACATAATATTTCATAATAGGCTTTTCTGTATTTTTATCTTGCTCTTGGAAGCTGCATACAAAAAAGCTTTTACAGTCAAGCAAAATTTTACAGTCAAGTTATCAGTTCCTCGAAATGTTAAACACTGACAGAAATGTCCTTCACTAACAGCCTTAGCATCATGGGGTACTGCTGTACAGAGGGAGCACAAGACTCAGGCATCAAGGCAGCCATTGCTATCATAGTTTAGGGACACTAATGTAGTTTATATGGTTCTTTGGCAGGGTAAAGATGGAGAGCCTGGCATTGATGTAAGTAATATGTATGATCAATACACTCACAATGGTAGGTAAGGGTCTTTCAAGGAATAGCTTACTGAGTGTAACAACTTTGTTTCCATCTAGCGTGCATGCAGTACATCGAGAGAGTGTGCTAAATCAGCATTTGCTCTTTCTTTATGATAAAGAGAACAAAGATTATACAATATACAGCCCTTATTGACAGACCCTACCAGGTACAGTGCTTAATAATACAAGTAGGTGGTCCTTTGGAAGTCAGTAGGCTGAAAAACTGCACTTGGTAAGAAAATATTTGGAATATTTGATTAAGTAAATTTATCCTAATTAAAGAGAATAATTCCATAGCCTGTAAGGGATGTATTTCAAAGCATAGGTTCTTTCTTTGGCATGCTAAAAAGATGTACTGAAAGCCTACTCCTCTAGTCCTACACTGAAAGCCCTAGCTTGGAAGAGTCTTTTCCAGAATGTAGATATGCTATGTTGCATGGACTATTGCCATTTTGAGTTACATTTCTTTCCATTGCTGACAAAATAACTTATCTCACATACTCTTGTGTGCACGCAGGTATGCACACATAACACATATACGTGTATACAGCATGCAGTGAAATCATCTTTTTTTATATTTTCCAAGAGTATTTGAAAGCTTAACCTGCATGTAAATAAAAGTAGACCTATCTTTGCCTATTATTTTTTTTTATAGGGCTTCCCTGGTCCTCGAGGAGAAAAGGGTGATATAGGAGAAAAGGGAGAAAAGGTGACCAGTGTTAACTGTTTCTTGATTCCTCAATCTAGTCAGTTCTGCTGTCTTTACGCTATAAATTTTCCCATTAAAACTTATCTTTGTTTCTACTGTGTGCCAAAAGGCAAGTCACAGACACATGCTGAGCAAAATCATGAAAAACCACAAAAATTTATGCACAGAACTAGTAATATCGACAAGCTGCTCCCTGGAGGTTCAGACTGGCTGTTAGGAAAACCTCGTTCATTAGGAGGGCAGCACAGCACTGGGACAGTTTACCCAGAGAGGTGGCTGAATCCATTGTAGGACCTGGTCTGGTCTGACCTAATGTAGGGTCAGGGATCATCCTGCTCAGGGTGGGCGGTTAGACCAGGCAACCTGCAGAAGTCCATTCCAATCAGACCTTCTGATTCTGTGTTTCCATGTGCAGCTAGAGATAGGTAGACAAAATACAGCCATCAGATCCCTAGAAGATCTCTGGAAGAAAAGCTGGAAAGCTGGTAAAACAGTTGGCTTATATAAACACATCATGTGAAAATTGACAGCCAGATTCTTGCACTCAGGATGTAAAAATATTTTAATGTCATAGAGTCCAGCATGCTGCTTTTGGGTACTAGCTCATTATTCCCAGAGACTGACTGAATACCTCAAACATTCGAGATCCTCAGGACAGTGAGAAGAGCATGCAGCAAGCTCACTGCCCTGGACTTCAAGAGAGCAGACTTTGGCCTCTTCAGGAACCTGCTCAGTAAGGTTCCATGGGATATAGCCCTAGAGGGCAGGGGGGCCCAAGACTGTTGGTTGATGTTCAGGGATCACCTACTACAAGCTCAGGAGTGGTGCACCCTAACTAGAAGGAAGTGCTGCAGGAGGGCCAGGAGACCTCCTTGGATGGATAAGGAGCTGCTGAGGAAACTTCGAAGGAAAAAAATGATTTATAAAAGGTGGAAGCAAGGACAGACGGCCTGGGAAGAATACAGGGATGTTGTCCGGGAAGCTAGGGATCAGGTTAGGAAAACTAAGGCCCACTTAGAATTAAACTTGGCTAGGGATGTTAAAGATAACAGGAAGGGATTCTATAGGTACAATGCAAACAAAAGACAGACTAGGGACAGCATGGGCCTCCTCCAGAAGCCATCAGGAGAACTGGCTACCCTGGATTTGGAGAAGACTGAAGTTCTTAACGACTTCTTTGCCTCAGTCTTCACTGGAAAATGCTCTGACCACACCACCCAAGTCTTGGAAGGCAGATGCAGGGACTGTGAGAATGAAGACCCTAGGCCCGCTGTAGGAGAGGATCTGGTTCGAGACCATCTTAGAAACCTGAACGTATACAAGTCCATGGGACCTGATGAAATCCATCTGCGGGTCCTGAAGGAGCTGGCAAATGAAGTTGCTAAGCCACTGTCCATCATATTTGAAAAATCATGGCAGTCAGGTGAAGTTCCCGATGACTGGAAAAAGAGAAATATAACCCCTATTTTCAAGAAGGGGAAAATGGATGAGCCGAGGAACTACAGACCAGTCAGCCTCACCTCTGTGCCTGGCAAAATCTTGGAGCGGATTCTCCTGGGAGGCATGCTGGGGCACATGGAAAACAACAAGGTGCTTGGTGACAGCCAGCATGGCTTCACTAAAGGGAAATCCTGCCTGACCAATCTGGTGGCCTTCTATGATGGGGCTATGGAACTGATGGACAGGGGCAGAGCAGTTGATGTCATCTACCTGGACTTGTGCAAAGCGTTTGACACTGTCCCACATGACATCCTTGTCTCTAAGTTGGAGGGACATCAATTTGATAGGTGGACCACTGGGTGGATAAAGAACTGGCTGGTTGGCCGCATGCAAACAGATGTGCTCAATGGCTCAATGTCCAGCTGGAGACCAGTAACGAGTGGTGTCCCTCAGGGATGGGTGTTGGGACCGGTCTTGTTCAACATCTTTGTCGGTGACATGGACACTGGGATTGAGTGTGCCCTCAGCAAGTTTGCCGATGACACCAAGCTGTGTGGTTCGGTTGATACGCTGGAGGGAAGGAATGCCATCCAGAGGGACCTTGACTTGCATGTGAGGTGGGCTGATGCCAACCTGATGAAGTTTAACCATGCCAAGTGCAAGGTCCTCCACCTGGGTCGGAGCAATCCCAGGCACAGCTCCAGGTTGGGCAGAGAAGAGATTGAGAGCAGCTCTGTGGAGAAGGACTTGGGGGTGTTGGTCGATGAGAAAATGGACATGAGCCGGCTTTAGCGTGCGCTTGTAGCCCAGAAAGCCAACCGTATGCTGGGCTGCATGAAAAGGAGCATAACCAGCAGGTCGAGGGAGGTGATCCTGCCCCTCTACTCTGCTCTTGTGAGACCTCGCTTGGAGTATTGTGTGCAGTTCTGGTGTCCTCAACATAAAAGGACATGGAACTGTTGGAAGAAGTCCAGAGGAGGGCCACGAGGATGATCAGGGGACTGGAGCACCTCCCGTAAGACAGGCAGAGAAAGTTGGGGCTGTTCAGCCTGGAGAAGAGAAGGCTGCGTGGAGACCTCCTAGCAGCCTTGCAGTATCTGCAGGGGGCCTACAGGGATGCTGGGGAGGGACTCTTCATTAGGGTCTGTGGTGATAGGACAAGGGGTAACGGGTTCATACTTAAACAGGGGAAGTCTGGATTGGATATGAGGAAGAAATTCTTTACTGTGAGGGTGGTGAGGCACTGGAATGGGTTGCCCAGGGAAGTTGTGAATGCTCCATCGCTGGCGGTGTTCAAGGCTGGATTGGACATAGCCTTGTGTGTCATGGTTTAGTGGGAGGTGTCCCTGCCCATGGCAGGGGGGCTAGAACTAGATGATCTTAAGGTTCTTTCCAACCCTAACTGTTCTATGATTCTATGATTCTATGAATCATGTGAGAAACTGTGTGCTCCAACCCCCTAAAAATTAATGAAAAGGCAAACGTGTTTCCTGAGGAGAATGTGTGGGATAAAGTACTTAACAAGTCTGACAGATATGTCAGAAATCACGTTGTCTTATGAGCTTTCAGATTAAAAGGATCGCCAGGAAGTCTGTAGATTAAGAGCAGAGATGGAATCTTTGTCTTAAAAATTCTCAGCCTATTCAAAGCAAATTAGAAGGCAAAGGAAGGACTTTCTCAGTGAAAATCAGGGAAGGTATAGCTGAGACCTTTGTCAAAGAGGCATCTGTTGCACAGTTTTGACAGTTTTCCAGAAGTGAGGTAATACTTGTATCTTCCTGCATTTCCAGAAATGAGGTAATACTTGTATCTTCCTTTTCCAAATGGATGGCTGCCTCTCAAAAGAGAAAGTAATGCAATTAATGGAAGGCTTCATTATAACAAATTTTCTCAGTTCCAATGTTTTTCTTTATGTAAGTTACTAATTATCTATTACCAAACTGGTGTAGCAGCACCCATTTCATTTGAAATAAACTAGTTTAAAATTTGAGGGTCTAGCTCATGTTTTCTTGGTTTTTAAATATCCCTTACAGTATTGTCTTAGACTGACATTGTACACACTGAGATTAGCAAATTTCTACTTAAGAAATTTAAATTACATTGCAAAAATATACATCATTACAAACATTCTATTGAGGATCAGACACTTGTTTTGTTCATAGACATGCTGTGATAGGCAGGGAGAAAAACTTTACTTCTTCAGTTTTAGATGACTCCTAGGCTTATGATTTTTATTTTAGTCTGTCAGTAGTTGTGCTACAGTGAAAGTCAGTCAGTGTTTGCATTATAATGTCTGCTTAACTTGGCTGTAAAAATAATTTGTAAGAGTGTTCTAAATCTTGTTAGTCATTTAAAAATACAGTTCAGGAGCACTAAGCACGAAAAAGGTTTGTACAATTGATTTTGTGTTTTTGAGCTATATTAAAAAAAAAACAACAAACCTTTCAAATTAAAAATTAAATATTAAATTAAATAAAATTAAGGAAAGGTATAGATTGTATTATGGGGAAATGGAGGGAAGGGGGCCCTGATCCTAAATGTGCGGTTGTGTCTCATTGACAGAAGAGCATGATGCATCACAACAGGGGCTGGAAAGGCATCTTCTTTTCCCCCTTACACTCTGCGTTGATGAAAATCTGTGCATGTGATGATTGGAGATGTTCCAATCCATTGTGGTTTAAGCCCAGCCAGAAACTCAGAACCACGCAGCCGCTCGCTCACTGCCCCCTCACACAGCACTGCACTAGCTACTAAGGAGAAAAATAACTATTACAGCTGAACCCAGGACACAACCAGAACAGTATTACAGAAGGGCCACAAATTTGTGTTTGTTTAGGCACTGAGAAAGGGCAAGAAGGAATTTATTTTTTTTAACCTTCATCACATGTAGATTCTCCATAACTCTTGTGCATCTTGGTAGTTCAGAGTAATGAGGTGAAGATTAAAAGACAAGAACTCAATGCGTGGTAAAAAGTAGTAAAGTACTCAGGAAGTCCAGACTGTTCTCTACACAGATGACTGCTGCATTGGTTTGAATCAGATCATAGATTTGTCTTGCAAAACTGGATGTTTAAATAGAACCATAGAATAGTTAGGGCTGGAAAGGACCTTAAGATCATCTAGTTCTAGCCCCCCTGCCATGGGCAGGGACACCTCCCACTAAACCACACCACACAACGTTCTGTCCAACCCGGCCTTGAACACCGCCAGGGATAGAGCATTCACAACTTCCCTGGGCAACCCATTCCAGTGCCTCACCACCTTTACAGTAGAGAACTTCTTCCTTATATCCAATCTAAACTCCCCTTGTTTATGTTTTAACCCATTACCCCTTGTCCTCTCACTACAGTCCCTAATGAAGAGTCCCTCCCCAGCATCCATATAGGCCCCCTTCAGATACTGGAAGGCTGCTATGAGGTCTCCACGCAGACAACAACGTAGAGAAATACAACTCCTAAGAACATAAAAAAGAGTAGAAACCAAACTGTACTGTCCATTTTCAGAATCATTTTGGAGTATGTTCATGCTCTGTGCTTGCATGTACTCACAGCAAATATATTAGTGTTACATTGAGCACAAATAACATGCGATTTGACATTGAAACTGTTGGGCTTCTGTGCTACACTATCATATTTCTAGGTTTAAGATGAAAACTTAGCCAACATACAGTTCCTGACATGTAGGGCTTTTTTTTTACATCACAATCTTATAATATGATAACGAAGGGTAATGTTTGAGTTGCTGTTTCCCTAAATATTACTCTGTGACTTTTTGGCACACAGAAAAGATAGACAAGAAACTTTGCTGCTATAGTGTCATGAATGCAGTATGTTTTGTTCATGGAAAAGATTTTTTCATTTGAATGTGTTGAGTATGCTATGAAATTAAATGAATAATGTGCTTTCTTTCCTTTTTTAAATATGATATTACTAATTATTTTTTAATTGTGTAAAATGTTTTTTATCTCTTGTTAATGGATTGTTTTTTGTACTGGTGTGGAACTAGTTAAATGTCTATTTACTATGCTTTACCAAAAATCTGTCTCTCTTTCCAAAGGGGCATTCCTTCCTTCTCCTTCTACCTCCATTCCTTACAATTCCACTGTCTTTTTTACCCTTTTCCTCACAAAATAAATCCACCCAATAGCCACAACCTCGCTTGCTGGTTCTCCAATGTCATACTAATTTTCCTATGACTATTTTTCCTATTTCCTTGTGATATTCCCGATTTATTCATCCTTCCTATCCCATTTTTTACAATCCTAGTCCAATTTGCTTCATTTTTTTTAACAGAACCTTTTTTAATTTTTGTGAAATTGAGAGCAATCCTGAAACTCATTTACCATTGTGATAACTGGTGTGAAATCAATTACAAAATGAACTCTATGAACATATACTGCTTGAAGGTGAGGTCATCTTTGCAGGTAGCTTTGTTGAGGAGAGTCTACTCATTTCTATGAGTAATTAAAGCATTGGAAGTTTTACATTTAAAAGGAAAACTCATTGTGAAATCAAAGGACTGGATTTCAGTAAAATAAGTAGATGGAATGTTGCCTGCAGTAGGGAGAACATTTAGAAATTGGAATGTTTAAATAAAGAATCTAATTATCACTTATTACTTTGATACCAGTACACTATAAAACTATTGAAAGTGTCATAGCACATCTCTCCATCAAGCAGTTCAGATGTTTTGATTCCTGTAACAGGGTTTGAAATGGTCGTGTTGTATTTGGAATGACAGTAGTGCACCCTCAGTGATGTCTGTGTGTTTCTGTGGACACCACTGAGAACAGGATTTGTCCCAAACTCATACCAGAGTGAAAAGGGTCAGTTCTGCAAAAATGCTTCTGGCTAAGTTTACCCTTAACATGACACTATGGAAGTTGATAGAATTTAGCCAGAGGCCAGCCATCCCTGTGAAGCATCCATGCCACAGTTCTTTTTTAGAGAGACTGTGCTGATGTACTCTGCTCTCACAAAGTTACTTCTGACCAGTGACAAATTTTGTAAGGAAGCTGACAAGTTCAGCTTAGTGTCCATGTGCACTTCAGTACTACCACTTAGAATAAACAGGAGACCTCTTGTTTTGGATTGTGGATTGGGAAGATTTGCAGATTTGCCTCTGTCTCAAGAAATCGATGATTTCAAGCCCTGTTCTAAGATTCAAAACATTCATAATGCTAATATACCAACACAAACTAATACCTACTGATTGCAGTTCTTGATTGTGATTATATAATTTATTTTTCCACATAATGCACCATCCAAACCAGAACACAGTGGTAAGTGTCCTTTCAGCTCTCCACTGGCCTATAAAGAAAACCCAAAACTTTTAAACCAATCTTTCTTTATTTTTTTTCCAAAAGAATGAAACTTGTTTTATCCAAACCATTGTATCCACAGGGGGAAAAGGGAAAGAAAGGCAAAAAGGGGCCTAAAGGGGAGAAAGGAGAACAGGGTGCTCCTGGATTAGATGCACCTTGCCCATTGGTACGTCTCACTTGTATTGGACAATCAATTATCCTGCTGTAGACTGATGGAATAAAAATGAGGGGAGAGGAGCAAGCAGCAATAACTGTGTCACCTGCTGTCCCTTTTTAATGCAGCCTTATCTCAAGTTCCAGCAAATTCTGGAGCAGACTTTGTTTGTCAACCTCCTAACTTGGTTTAAAGCACTAGACTCCAGACCTTCAGGCCAAATTTGTGGGTTTTACTGGTGTTTATTTTCTGCCAAGCATGTTAGAAAGGAACCAAGCACGGGACATGCCAAATTCAGTGCCCCACAGGTTGAAATCACACCATGATGGTCAGCTTGCTCCTCTTGCCTCTCTACTGTTATTTGTTTGCTCCAGATAAGTCAATACTGAAGATATGTCCTTGACAGTAACATTGCAAGTTAATCTTTACAAACAGGGATTCCGTGGAATTAAGGGGGAAAAAGGGGAGCCAGGCCAGCCTGGCCTGGATGGGCTGGATGCCCCTTGCCAATTGGTACAGTATTTCTCTTTCCTACCAACCCTGCATGCAGTTCCTTTGTTTGTAGTCAGCCATTCTCAATGTAATGTTTTTCTGAGCTGACCTTACATTATTCACCTAACACATGCATGTGCATGGACAAACCAGCTGCTTCAGTGGTCATAACTGCAATCAAAGATCACACATTTTTTTTGTTGACACCTCAAACCTAACTCTCAACAGTTTGCTCCCACATCACGCAGCAAGTTATAAGTTTGTGTCCTTCCTACATTTTCCCTGAGATTCACTGGCTTGTTATTTTCCCTCACAAAGTACCTGTTGCCTTACTCACCCTAAACGCAAGTCTTTGTAGAAATCCAGCACAATCTCCACTTCTAATCAAGTCTGATGACTTCTGTCTGCACTGGCTCAGTTCTTCACCCTAGCCTCGTCCTATAGCTACTCTGCACCCCGGACTACCTTTCAAATCCATGCAGTCTTAGGTGCATGTTTTCATGATTTGGTCAAAATGAGAGCACAAAATGATGTAAATATTATTTCTAAATATGAAGTCACAGGTCTCCAGTAAGCCAGGCTGGAGCCTGATCTCCCAGACCTTACGCAAGTAATATTTTTGGTGTCTGGCCTGTTCATCAAATAGTTTTCAAACAGATCTGGAAATAAAAAAAACTTACCTGAGGTTCATAAGAAGATAACAGTCTGCAGCCCACACCCTCACTGTCTTTGTTATTTAACGTCTTCAATTTAATGGTCTTACCCTTGGAACTTACCTACCTGGAATACACACGACACTCCCTACCCTATGTTAGCATGAATTCAAGTTCCCACCTATACTAAAATGTTACCTGTTGACCCTTTCCCTTGTACCAATATGGCAACAGTGTTTTTTATTTAATGGCAAAGTAAGTTTCAATTATTTTCCTTTTTTTTTTCTTAAAAAATAAAGAACAGAACATACACATTCCCTAAAGATACAAGGAAGATTTTATTTTGAACTGTTCGCAATAAAATTTGATCTGCATGCTCTGGTACTGTTTCGTGGTTAAGCACGGTTCTCTAAGATGAATGTTAAGTTAAATAGATTTATTTTCAATTATAGCACTTCTATTTTGATGTTAATGAATTTTAATCTTAAATACATAGTCCATTAAGATTATTCCATAGCCCATTTTGTTTGCTTCCAATTAATGGTAACCATATTTCATATTTTGTTGGGGATAATCAAGCATGCTTTTGTAATTTAAAAATGTTTGTCTCTGTATTATCATTTATATCTGGAGATTCACTAAAAATCATTGATAGATGAAAAATATTCCATTCGTAGGTAATGACTAGAACAAATTGCTAAGAAAACTTCGCTGTTTCTTGCTTTAGGCAGCAAGCTGTTTCCATCAGATTGCATTGAATCATAGAATAGCAGGCACATTCAAAAATTCTCATGAACCACTATCTTCACATGTAAATTCACATAATAAGTATTGTTATTTTATAGTCTAAAAAAATGTAAAGGCCAGATTTTTTTTTTCTGCTCATGTATAGTCTAGTTACATCATATATGCTCCTAATTCTGAGCATATAACTCTCTGGATAAACCCTGTATAGCCATGTAAATTGGAATTAGTTCCATGAAAACAGTGATGAATGTGGTCAAAAGTTGGCTCTGATCTTACTGGATGCACAGAGATACGTGAAAGTAGGGTGGTGACAGAAAAGAAACGGAGTGACTCTCACTAACGTAAGAAGAAATTAGATGGCTATATTGTCCAAGTGATAAACTAATCAGTGCTGCTGTACTGCCCTGAGCCCACCACTGTTTTCTTCCACTTTGTCACTTGAGATATGTTCAGGCCTTAAGATTCTGCTGCTTCATTCAAAAGTAAGTATGAAAGTGAACAGAAAAGATTCTACTCAAATATGAATCGTCTTATCATTGGGTTTACTTTGTACTAGGGGCCCATTAAATACAGATTTTAAACACAAATACCCTCCAGATAAAAGTGATAATATTCTCTTGCTCATTGATTTTTACAATCAGCTATAGATTGTTGTGAATAACAAATTATATTTATTATATTTTATTATATACTTAAAATCATATGCAGCCTGAGCTCTAACAGCAATAAGAAACCAATGAAGATATTCTAATGATTTAGGAAAAACAAATCATTATGCAGAGGGGCGCATGTATGTATTTACAGTGGAAATTGGCTTTTCCTTCACCTTGAGAACAAGAAAGTAAGTTAGAAACTGGTAGCTACTTATCAGCTAGAAAGTCAGAGCTGCTTTAGCTGTTCTAACAGATATTGAAGATATATCTATCCTATCAAACTTAACTATGCTCTATTTTTTTTTTTTTTTACTTGCTCCCCTTGAAACAGGGTCCCGATGGATTACCAATGCCTGGATGTTGGCAAAAGGTAGGATGGGCAGAGCTTTTACTTTTCGGGGGCAGTACATCTTTGGCACACAGAAAAGCCTGTCACAGTCACACTGAACCCAATCAGGATTTACCTCAAAGCCTCTTAGACAGATATATTCAGCAATGCAAAATAAGACCTCCCACGACAGTAGTTGGCCTTATGAGGTAGTAAAATACATGTAGAAGCAATAACTTCTTGATGCAGTATTGTAGAAATAGTTTGCTTTAGATTTCTGGAAAGTCGAAGACTTTTCTGCTTCATATGAAGACTCACACATCCTTTGATTTCTGCACATGATCACTGCTTACCATTCTTTATAAAAGCTCATGGATATGGCACTTTTATCAAATATTTATCTTGACCTACTATGATATAAGTTTTCTGAGATACCTAGAAGAGCAGTGCATCCTGCCCTTCTGTTTTGTCTGCCTTTCTGTTCGTCAATACATACTCCTGGCTGTCATGTTCTATGCTATTGTTAACTGGCAACATTATTTCAGTAAAGATTTAAACTAGACAGTGCTAGATTTAAAACCATAGCATTCAGAATAATGTAGGTGGAGGGACACTGGCGTGTAATGCATTAGAAAACAGAAAGCATAAGTGAAATCCTGGGTGCATTTATCTCTGAAGAATAGCTGATGCTGAGGAAACAACTATCCATATTTGTAACTCTGCCGTATCTATGTATTTGGAATAGATATCTGAAATATCAATTTACTAATTTGATTAATCTGTGTCTTTTTTTGTCTCTGCAGTGACGAATCTAACTATACAAGCATGAAGTTGTGTATATAGTGCACCACTTTTTGTATTTATAGTTGAAAACTGAAAATTTGATTTTACAAGTCTGAGATATGTTTACATGTAGCTGCTTTTACTTGTTTGCAATAGTCCGTGTGTACATCTGGTTTTCACTTACATCTGCAGTTAGATGATATATAACTGCAGGGTAAACCTGCAAAGATTCTCTCTTTCGTTAGAGAGAGATCTCAGTACAATGATCAATAATAGAAATCTGATTATTTCTGTAAATTCTTATATTTTGGCTTGTGGACCTGCATGGACAATGAGTGCCATGAACTAGTTTACAAGAAATTGTGACCAAATAAGAGCAAAATGCTACGAAATGTACTGTACCAGCCGCCACTGAAGTTTACTGACTTGGCTTCCATGTCCATCTTAAATACTTCACTGATTCATGCCGCATCTGCTTGTACAGACTAAAAGCATGAGTTTGTGTGCCAAACCCGCTTGTTGTGTGATCACGTTATGTGCTAAATGGCTGCTGACGGTGACCTTTGATGAAAGTTTCTGAATCGTTTCCTTTTGTCATCCCAAGGGAGTCACACCATGGCTTATTGCTAAAAAGAGATAAACCAGAGGAGGATAGAAAGAGGCCTTGAATTTTTGGAGAATAGAGTTCCAGCTGCAGGTGGATGGCTTCCAGTCTTGCAGGTTACTTGGCCCCTTTGATCAAAGAGGGTCCCGCCTGTTAATCAGCATCAGTTTGCCTTGCACTGCTCACGGTCCTGAAGACATTCACGACAGGCCCTGTCGAGTCCTTAATCAAGAAGGAAAGAAGTTTGAAAAAGAAACCAGACTTCTCTGTGGGTTGTTTGAAAAGGTTACAGTGGTGCTGCAGGGATCGTTTCTCCATGGCAGACACCTGAGACCAGAAGCTTCTCAACCTTACCCAAGGATGGACAGAGGATGTGCTCTGCATATTGTATTTTGGGACAGCTGGAGGAAATAGCATTCTTGAGGCGAGGATGAATCCGAACATCCTCCAGTGTAGGAGGATAATGGAACTGACCAGAGACATATGTACTATGGTGTAATTTTCAGGTGATTCAGTTTAAATTACACAAAACTAGCAGAACTTCTCTGCAGAATTTTGGAAGCTATGGTTAATTTTGTTTTCTTTTCCCGTAACTGTTGCCATAAAAGATGCATTTCAATAATCTGTTCAACATTTGTGATGTTGGCACTGAAGAAAATACTTCAAGCCAGACATGCATCTTGTTTCAGTATTAAGTTTTTATTTTAGAGTCTTTGAAGCCTTTAAGTCTAAAAAAGAAAATAGCTTATTTTTGTGTTTCACAAATTGATTTATACATCTTGTTCTTTTTCTGCTCTTACAGTGACCTTACTGGACATTATTACTCAAAAAGCATCGGAGAAACAAGTCTGCGTGATTACCACTGCACACTTGTTACCGCACTGCACTGTTAAAGGTGTTGGTATTTCTCCATTTCTGCTCAGATTACTAGCTTTCTAGGGAAACTTGGGCAAAGTTTTGCTTCTCCACTTTTTTAGTGTTAGAAATACTGAATTTGTGCACATTTGTAGTTTTTGCCATGAGATATTTCTTCCAATTTTGAGTCTTCATATGGTGCGCTGTAGTTAGTTTGAGAGGCTAGGTAATGAGAAATGGTGCCATATTTGACACATGGAAGTTCTTTTTATAGCACTTCCATTCCTAGTGTATATAGCAGGATGATCGCAAACTTTTTTAGTTGCGTTTCTGAGAGTTGTCTTTCATACATAGACCAAAACTAAAGTTGAAGAAGATAACCTGTGTCCATCCATGTGTGGGCACCTTACTCTTCTTGGAATGCATGTTTTTGCTTCATCATTTCTAAATCACGTGAAGATGGAGACCTGGTGTGGTTGCACTTTTCATATTCATCCACTATCTCAGATCAATGGAAATGCCACTATAATGCGATCTTTCACTTTGCTAAATCTTTGTTGTCATTTTGCTGTATTAGAGACAAAAAGAGCTTTTCAAGATGGGAAAACTTCCACAGATTTTTTAAAACTAAAAATTAATTTTGTGTTCTCCATCTGGTAGTACCTTACTAATAAAAACAAAGTTCCAACACTATATAGACATATATATACTGAATATATATATTCACTGCTTATATCCATCTTTCCAATACTAAGAAATAAACAAGAGTTCACAGATACAAGGGAAAATGGTTTTATTTGCTTACATTTTCAGGGATGCAAGTATTGACCTGTTTAAATAATCATTACTACAATAGTGAAAGCCTTCACATGGCATAGACTGAATATAAGGTGTTAATAATCAGTGTTACAGCAGTAATGTGAACGAGGAACTTTTCAGAAAGGGCACAAGAGGAGAACCACATAAGCCCTTCAACTTGCCAGTTTTAGTCTGCTTGTTTAAGAAGCACTATCCCAAAATCCAACAGGCTGAGGAGCAAGCTGCCTGCCTAACAAAAAAGTTTCTTATGCCTGTGTTCTGACTTGGTACATTTGGCTGGGTATATTACAGATGTGAATACTAGAAGCTGAATGTTTTTATGAAATAGCAAATACTGGCAATCACAGAGTAAGATTAAATATTTTTTAAATGTCCCTCAGAGTATTCAAATGCTTAATCAAGTAGGATGTTTCTTATCTGGATAGATGTTTTAGCAGTTCCATATCAAGACTGTCGAAAAACACAGGTTATTTAAGAAAGAGCAACAAGATAAAGAGCCATTAAATACACACTGTCATTAGCACTCTCATTTTTAAAATTTATATATGTATATTTTTAAACTGTCCTCATTGCATCCATTTCTGTACACATCAGTAAAGCTGGCAGAATCCTGATTAATTTCCTCATTCAGAAAATATTTACAGATATTGCTGCTAAGCATTAGTCATTACTCAATTAGTCAAAACTCAATTTCCCTTTAACTCCCTGACACTGGGACCCTGATGAAGAAACACTTCATCACCTTTACTCACTTTCTTTTTCGTTTTGCAATTTCTTTATTTAATTCCCACCAGGAAGGAATACTCTTTTTCCCCCTCAAAATAATCTAACTCATATTTTTAAGCTTCTGTATTTTTCAGTATTATCAAAGGTTCATTCCATTTAAATGGCCATGGGTGAACAACAAATAAACAATTTAATTTGACATAAAACAATTTGACATTAAACTACATACATAGATCTGACATTAACATTTGCATCTAAAAGGTCGACTTGAAACCTAACATTATGTAGATAAGTTGCACGTTCAGGACAAGGGGAAAAATAATGCATTGTGTTTAATATTTAGTCAAGAAAAGCACCCTGTGAAGACTTGCAACATGTTTATTTTGTTTAAAAAGTACTATTTTTGGTGCTAGTATACCTTTTTTCTTTCGATGGCAAAGCTATAGTTTGAACCACCTGTATGTTGTATCTTTCAGTAGCATTCCTTCAGGTAGATATGATTTGTTTTGTTTAGTTTGCGACAGGAACAGTAGTTCCTCTACCAGTTCTTTCAGTTGTAGAAATCGGTAGTGGTATTGGTCTACACAGTTTCTGTATCCCTGACCTTTTCAGGTATGACTAGTTCTTGTTCTTTTGAGAGTTTTCAGTATTTGTTTCACAACAGGTTTTGTAATCTTCTGTTACTCCAGTATATTATAAACAGATTGTGCAGAATTCCTGTTACAGAAGCAGCAAGTCTTTGAAGCACTGTATGGAATATGTCTGACATATATGGTCCTTGTCTTCATATTCATAGATTAGCTATGGGGAAGCTTTCTTTCAGGATGCTTTGGATACCCTTGTATTTTCTCCTGAGGTAAAGCATGAAATGTTAAATCATGGAACAATGTATTTTTTTGATTTATATTTTTATTTATTACTGAATTTGATGTCACATTCTGATAGTGTAGCAAGGCAGACTGACACTCTTCATCCAGCTGTTTATATATATTTAGTCTACCATGTAAGTTGTATGAATGAGTTTCAGAATGATCAAATCCATATACTTGCACATGTGTAAAGTACAGAGTTTTAAAAGGGGTAATTCTTAAGATTACTGTAGAGTGTGGAAAGTTAGCATTGGCTCCACTGAGCATTATGCTCATGGAAGAGTGCATGTGAGCATCAGTTACTCTCCTAAGCCAGCAGAAGAGACAATGCAACCCCAAATGAGATGAGCAGACCTTTGGTCCTTGTGGCCAGGTGGTGCTGCACAGGGCTGGGGGCCATGTCAGGAGATGTGGTTTGGATCCTGGATCCCTGGGCTCTCCACTTGGCTGTACCTCCCTTTCCCCAGCAGGGAAATGTGATGAGTGATGCATTGTTCCCTTGCAAAGCAATTTGAGATATGCAGAAGGAAGGACCCAGGTATTGATGCTTAGTAACAAGGGGAATATCATCAACTTTAACAGTAGGGTTTGACTGAATCAAGACCACTTCAGTGAGGAAAAACTGCAGAGATACTCCCAGTCTATTGAATGTGATGAACATGTTCAAGGCATACAGCAGTTGATCTTTCCTTTCAAATTTCTTCATCACTTCTACTTGACCATCTTAAATTACATTTTTAAATCTCTGTATTTTACCTAATGAGACACATAAATTTTCACACTGGAGAGTTACACAAACCACTAATATCTGCAAAGATAGTGGTCAAAAGAAGGCCTAATTTTTAGTCATTGCAAAAAAAAAAAAATTATTTGATTTCAGTGACCAGAATTAGAACTAATACCTGATTTTTTATTTTTTCTTTTCTTTCTGCAACTTCCTTTTATGGATCTGAATGTTGCTATGATGGACAAATGAAGATTTTCTTGCACCCTCTGTACTGAGGTATTTTACATGGTGGTTGGATTCATTAAATGCTGTTAGACACAAGTGCCTGCCACCATCATTTCTGACAGAGTTTCAAAAAGAGGCTACACAGAGCACGTGGAGTTTGTATTTAAAAAAAAAAAGAATTTGAAGTGTTGTTTTCGTTTAATTTTGTTTTTAAATGCATCCAATTACCAATGCTGCTTGGAAATCTAATTGTCTTTGGAAAACAGGGGGCCTTAACTTAGCCTGGGACCGTTAGCGTTTTACTTGTTTCTATTTAAAAAAAGAAATTGTATGAATTTCCCAGATACCATTGGTACTTGCACACTTCTCTGAAGTATTATGAAGAGTTGAGTTGGTGGAAGAATGTTTTACATACTGTTGACATATATGTGGATATTCTTATATTATTGTACATGTTTGGGAAAATATCACACAACTTTAAAAATGTTACTAAGATGTATGTATCTGACTTTTTCCTTTGGAAAATATTATATATTTTTATTTGTATTTTTTACTTTTTTAAGTTCATCTATATGTGCTGTTATTTTTGTATTGCAAATGGTCTCATAAGTGCAGTAGAAGAGATAAAAATACAAAGAAAAGTAATTTGGTAAGGATTACAATGCTTGGGGGGAAAAACACATGGGTCAGTATCATAATATCAATACTAGAAATATTTTGAGTGTCTTAGCGCTGTAAATATGTCACGAGACCTCTTGACAAGTAGTGTAAAGAATTACAAGGCTTTAATCACCCATTTTAATTTGTTATTAATTCCCACTTTCCTGCGGCCTCTGGTCTTGACTTAATTGAAGCCAATCAAACAGCATGCTTTTTTGGTTTTATTATTAAAATTTCTCCTTGTTTTTTGATTGAATACTGTTCTGTTTTCTTTCAGTTTTGTACTTCAGGTTTTGTTTCTTGCTTGTGAGAAGTTGATCTTCAGAATTATTTTTACACTATTTATGATTTATTTTCATAATGTAAAAAGTGTGTAATTATTAAAATATTAATCCAACCACTGGTGCTGATTTTGCATAGTTATAACGTTCGTAGTGTTGGTGCAAAACATTGCTCTAGTCTGTCTGGATCAGAAGAAATTTATGCTGCATTGTGCCAATCTGTAGTTTGAAGTCTCGTGCAGGTTGTTTCAGTCAGTATTCGCATTCACGCAAAAATCAGGGCCTTTGCAACATGTTCCATTTTCCTATAGTGTGCAATAAAAAAATCCCCATGTTGCTTAACCCTTCAAAGTTGAGTCCATTCAGTCATCTTTTTTCTAAACACACAGAACAGCCTATGGACATCCACAAAAAGATGTAAGGAAAACATTTTTCTGCACATATTAGAGCCTTTCCTTGCTCTGGAAAATCTGCAAGTATTTATGTACTAATGAGAAATAGAAACTATTGCTTAGGCAAGCCCACAGGTACTAAGATCCAAATAAATAAGCTGAAAATCGCCAATCTCCCCTTTCTGTAACACCAAAGGTGAAAAATAAACCTGAGCTGCTGAGAAATAAACATGTGCCCAGACAATGTCAAGTACCAGTGCAAGCTAGAAAATATGAGGGCCTGTTTTATGACAAATCCAGTTTGTTCATAAAAGATGGAGCATAATAATTATTGCAAAATGGCATATTGTCAAGCACCCTGGTCTAAGAACACACATTTTTGCAGGAGTCTCCTTGAACAAAGGACTTTTTTGAAGAAAAATGAAAGACTGGACAGCAGCTGTAATCACTTCAAAGCATTATTTAAATGTTTGGGTTTTCTAAGTCCCAAAATATTTCAGACAAACAAAATACTCCCCATTGTTTCCCCTTCCTTCACCTCAAAGAAATGTAGTCACCCTAGGCTAAGAAAGAGAATAAGCACTGTGAGGATTTGACCTCTACTCTTAACTCTTAACTCCTCTTAATCTCCATAGATGTCCATTAATCTTACCTAGCTTTGTTTTAGACTCTTGCAGGGACTAAAAATAGCTTTGCTCCCTTTCCTAGATGAGATACTTACAGCTTAACTTGCCCAGCATCCCCAAGGAAGCGCCCAGCAATGCCAAGTGCAGCTGCTGTGTGCCATGCTACACGTGCAGTTAGCTAGAGCTAACTGTCCATGGGTTTCCCATTCAGTCCTTTTACTGCCTGTAAAGTCAAACCTCAGCTAACCAACACCATAGAGCCTTCACATTCTATTGCACTCATGGGACATGACTTCCCTCTGCCATTCCTTTACACAAGGAGCTGCCAAAGCATTCATGCTCCAGCAAGTAGTAACAATCAGACCCAAATAAGTACTGAAAGTAAATAAGGGAGAACATGCCAAAGCGAGTCATGCTCCTGCAACCACAGTCCTTTGTCTTCCCAGGGTCACTAATTTGTCTTCTGTTAGCTTCTCCTAATTTCCAGCCAGAGTACTCACAGGGCATTCTCTTCTCCCTTCCCCTGGCTGCAGTAGAAAAATACAGTGGTTTGGGATTCTTGCTCAAAACTTGGAGCTTGAATGTATGTGTCTATATGCATGTATATATAAATATCTGCATGCATACACATATATCCACATGACCTGTAGTGTTCAAGAAAATACTGTACACAAACCACAGTCTGCTAGTATAGTTGTACTCAAGCTGCTTTAGTTTTCATCTGAGATCAAAGGCAGACACAGTTCCTGTCACATCAACTAAGATGCAGGTTTTTCATGTGCTTATGAAAAAGGCAGAATGCTCAATAACTAATAAACAACCTGATTATCTTTGTATGTGGTTACAGCTTGAGTGAGTTTTCAAAGTACACACACCTAAGCAGAGCAGTCATGAGCTCTCACTGGCATACCTTTGTCTGGCTGTTCCCTCCTGGAGCCAACAAGTATCTTGGAACTTTTTGCAAGTTTTTAGAATCTCTCTTCTTTTTGGCATATTAAGATTGTTGTGACGTAATTGATGCTGGTTGAGATAAAACTGAAAAGCAAATACAGCCAAAAAATACATAAAATGTCAACTCTCACTCTACTACATCAGTTAGCTTGTATCAGAAAGGTGCGCATATGATACAATTTCTTTTTAAAGATATGGAACATTCAGCACTGAAATGATCCTCAACAAAAATGATTCAGGACCCAGCAAGTAAGCAAATGGTTCTGGAAAGTGATGCTGCCATGAAGCTCAGTAAGTAATTTAACCTCACTCTTCCCTGCCTTCCCCTGTGCCCATTTGTACCCAATTAACACACTCTGTGTTCCACTGACTCAGGGCTGATCACCACATCAACTTGCAGGCAAGCCCATTCCCCATTCAGCATAAATATCAAGCAGCTGGCTATCCCAGGGAAGGCGCAGGTAAGTATGGTTCAACAGTCTTTACCTTTCTGTACTGAAATGGATCTTCAGTGCAGATCATTTCCCACTGATGATCTATAATGGGTTTGTTTCTCAGGATGAGCCAGCAACAGATTGTTTTTCAGAGGTACAGTAACTCCTTAAAAAGTTAAATAGGGAGACAAAAGCACCTTACTTGGATACTTTGAATAGCTCTTAGAAACAGTTACTCCTTTTCATTATTCATACAGGGAGCCAGGCTGCTGGTTGCTGGTACCCTGCCAGCAAGAAACCCGCACCCAAGTGTGGAAAAAAATTAATTAAAATGTTCAGAAATCAGACAGAGAAAGCACCATGTTTCTTAAAAAAAAAAACAAACAAACAACAAAAAAAAACACAACAAACAAACAAAAGTATGAAAACGCTCCCCACCTATTTTAATAATTCTTTATATCATGGAGAAATAGCTGCTAGTATTTACTCCACAGCAGTACAAGGCCAAGAGGAAGAGGTCTAAAACAGCCAAGTGACAAGATGCTGGAAAGCCCTGTCTCAAGCAGGATCACACTGCTAAATGGAGAGGAAAGACCTCCTCTCCTCTGCACATGAGACTTGGCAGGCTTGATCCTGCTGATAATATCAAAAGCACGTGCAAGAACCATGAGCCAAGAGGGCGGGCTATTTGCTTGGTTGCTAAGCTTCTTTCCATGGCTGTGAAGAAACAGAGAAGCAACCCTCCCCCCACAACAAGCTACTTCACCTACCACTCTGATCTTTCCTTATGAAGTTTAATATTGACTGAAGCAATTATTAATCCAGCTGTGAATAAACTTGCTTTTGTTGAACCTGGAACAAACCCTCCTGATACAAGCAGGGCTGGCTGCTGATGCATGCCTGTAAAGGAGCAGGAGCACAGCAGCTTGCATATTCCTTAAATCTGTTTGTGGTCCAGGGTTTCCGTGCAAGCAAGATCAGGCAGGTCAGCATAGACAATTGAAATTCTTCCATGTAACTGCTCTCAGCAGCCCCAGAAGAGGAACAAGGCTGTGCTGGGCACCAACAGAGGGCAGGCACTGGCAGGTGCAGGGAAATCATCTCTCCTGAGATGCCTTTCGACTCACAGACTCATGTGCTGCCCTTCAGTACCAATGTTCCAGCCTTCCTTTACATTACTGTCACAAACGGATTGCAGTTAGGTCCAGTATATAGCATGTGCAACTGAACCACATCTGCTCTATTCTAAGTATTATTCCCCAGCTTTCAGAGATATGGGCAAAATGGAAAAATACTGTGGAAAGCATTCTTGGCAAGTTCTAGCCTAGGCTTGATTTGGATGCTAGCAGATCTAAATGCCTGTTATCTTCTTGAGACTCATCAGTGAATCTCATTACTGGCTGTACAATACTGCCCTAGCTGACAGCTTTGACAGCTCCTTCCTGTCTTTTAAGTCCATGCCTTCTTCTGCCTCGGCAAGGCACTGAAGATCGGCAGCTGCTGTCTCTGCTGGGATGTAGAGGTGTTGCTACTGGTGCCTCCTACCACTTCTGTGACAGGGCTGTTCTGGTGGTTGGGTGAAGCAAGGTTTCCAATGGAGCAGGAATGTGAAAGCTGGGGAGCTTCAAAATTAACACTGTCTGAAGAAGCTCAAGAAAATGCCTGTAGGAAAAGAAATGCTTGACTACAGAAGCAAAAAGGTGGGTTACTGGCAAAGACACAAAATATGTAAAAATCAGGAAGTGTTTCTTCCATCTGCAAAATTTGGGATGACTGACTGGATACTGAGCTAGAAAAGACAGGCATCATCAGCCCAGGAAGTTGTGTGGCTTTACATACGTTCTCTGAAATCTCTTCCAAACATAGCTCTGCAGGTGGCATAGACGAGCTACAGATGGGGCAGCAGGGATGTGGGCACACGTTTTGCTGCTCTCTGCCCATGCAGCTCAAGGAGCAGCCTCCAGGAGAGGAGAGAGTGCATCTTGGCAGGGAGAAGGTAAAGCTAAAGGGCTCCACCAGGAGCTTCACTGTTACGAAATGCAATGCCTCTTGACGTGAATTCTGCCTTTCTTCACTGTGAAATGATCCTTTCTTTTTCTTACAGGCTTTGATATCCAGTGAGATGGTTATCATGGGTAACTGTGAAGCAGTGCCACATTCAAGCAAATTGCTTCTATATTGACACTGTGGTTAGAAGGAGATCATAGGACTAGTTATACTTAAGTGTTGTCTAGGCTGAAAAAGGGTGTACCAATGCATCAGAGCACTAGGGACAGAGCCCTTTCCTACTTATGTGTATAAAAACATAGAAATCTATAGCTCTTCCTAATTTGCCCCACTTTACAATATGGATACTGGCTTTGATGGATGTATACAATAGTTTCTCAGCCTACACTTATGGACGGGCTCAGGGAGATAAGCACCTGTAAAAGTCCCTGGATTATGACACTAATTTGGATTGAATCAACTGCTTGGTGCCACCCTAAGGGACGTGCGCCGCACAAGTGCGCTGTCCCCCCGGTGACCGGGAAAAGGCGAGCAGCCACAGGCCAGTCGCCTGCCGCCTCTGGGAGAGGGGTGGCCGGCGGTTATCCCTCCGCAGCAAGTCGGTTGTGCTGCAATTTGTGCCGCTCTGCATCGCTGGAAAAGCTCCAAGGCGCGGAGGGATAGATAGACAGCGAGCATGAGTTGCCTCCCCAGAAAAGAAGCCCCAGGGAGGGCAGTGAGCGGCCGGGACGTGCCGTCCCGTCCTGTCCTGTCCCGTCCCGTCCCGTCCCGCCGGGGAAGGCGGGAGGGGGCAGGCAAGGAGGAGGAGTTTGGCGGGGGGCAGCGCCGGTTTAAGAGGCGGCGAGCCCCCGGCCGTCTCGCTCCGTGCCGTGCAGTACTGTGCAGTGCCGTGCCGGTGGGATGGAGGAGCGCTACAGCAAGGCTGAGACTCTCGCCCTGCGGAGGAAGCACATCGGGTAGGGGCTGGGAGCGCGGCCGGGGGCGGGAGGATGAGGTGGAGGAAGGTCTCTGGCTGCTGCACTGTCCCCTCCCGGCGGTGTCACTGCCCGGACGGCTCCGCTGAGCGCTGCTGGGGGCTGGCAGCGCTGGGGATTCCCTTCGGGAGCGCCGGGAGGAGACGCGGCTCGTCAGTCCTTCATCTTGCCAGATATTTCTTCCGCCTCTAATTCCCGAGGCGGTGCGAGGGTGCACTCATTAAACACAGCACACCAAACCCTACATCACTTTTTTAGACATCAGAGCAAGCAACCTGATTGTGGTACCCAGGTGTATGTCTGAAATGCAGCTGAGCAGGGTTTTGGGGTTTGGTTTTGTTTTGGTTGTTTTGGGTTTTTTTTTTTTTTTGTGAATAAACTGCATGCTCCTGGGAAACAGCCGTCTCTGTTAAATGAAGCCGAGGAATTTTCTCAAGCTAAGTGGGAGAAATGCAGGAAGGCTGCTGGCAGCTGTGACCTGAGCAATATTCCTGGCTGTGCACTTATCTGATCCCACTGTGTTGCAATATTAGTTACACTGGAATGTGCAGCTATAATTCTTTAATTCAGTGGGTGTTGCCAAGTGAAAATAAGTCCAGATTGTTAAAACCAGTACTGGCTGTTTGCAGATTGCATCCTAAATGTGTGGCACATATAGAAAGATCACTAAAGATTCAAAAATGTCGTCCTCATGAAGCTGACATCTCAGCCGCTCTTTGGGGCCAGCTCGATATTACAAGACTTGCCTGTGCAAGGATTAGAGGATCAGATGTGCTGGGCAGCCAAAAAGAAACTTTCACAAATCACGCTGACCTGCTGTAGAAGAAAAATCTGTTGTCAAGATCTGGCCAGTGATGATGATAGTGTGCACTGCTTTCTTTTAAAGTGTACCGGAGCAGTAGCTGAAGATGTCAAAAAAGGTCTATGCAAGATCTATGCAAGGGCTAGAAATTGTGAGAAAGAAAGTAAGCAACTTCACTTTCTCAGGTTCACATTTAGGCTTTACAAGTTCAGAACCTTAAAATACCCAACAATAACTCTTGAGTTACCTGGAAACAACTGTGTTTATCCAAGGTCACATAAACATTACCAAAAGTTCAGAAAGCTTTCCTTCTGCTCAGTAATATCATTCAACATAATTACATTGGCATGTTCTCATGGGGGGGTGGGAGGGGGAAAGAGTACTTTGGATAATTTTACAAGTAGTCTAAATGTTGCTGGAAGTTATGTAGGTTCTTATAAAAAGCTGGTTTTAAAGATTTTATCCAAAGCAGTCAGGAAGAAATAGTGAGGGTTTTAAGACCTGCTCAGTACCTCTGAAAAAAAAGCCTGCAAAGCATTAGTGTTTTGTTCTTGAACGTGACCTCTATATGGTAGACATCCATTGCGTAATGAGATTTTGGCTATAGTATAAACCAATGTTTAACAGCATAACTTTATTCCCAGCAAGTTAATTGCCAATACATGTTTGTAAGGCATGTAAACAAACCGAGCTACAGCTAAGAAACACAGCAGGACATATAAGGACCTGGAATGACCTGCAGTCACTATGCTCCTGTGAAACCACTTGCAGACAGAATCATGCTTTGAATACACCCTTATTAAAGACCTACTTCTGTTCCCACTGTGCCTGAGGAGGGGCACGGCGGCTGTTTTTAATTTCAGCAAGAGCCCCACTTGCTCACTGTCGCGATTTAAGCCAGGACACCCACCATCTGAACCACTCACAAGCTCATTGCAGAGGGAGACAGTTGTCTCCAGAGCTGCCAAAAAAGCATCCCTCCCCAGCACTCAGAGGAGGGGGAGCAACTAAGAAATCTAAAATGATGTTACTTTATAATTTTTAATTTTGTTTTTAGACCTTCCTGCAAGGTTTTCTTTGCCAAGGATCCTCTGAAGATAGTGCGTGCTCAGGGGCAATATATGTTTGATGAGAAAGGAGAAAAATACTTAGACTGTATCAACAATGTTGCACATGGTAAGCAGATTAACCTGTAAGACTGGTCCTATTCCTTAATTTCTAATAGGGATCAGAACATGCTTCTTCCAAGTGATGATGTTCTCAGTGCTTCTCTGAATCTCCTTGTGGTTCAATAACGGACTGCTTGCTAGTAATAACTAATTATTTTCCTCTCTAGTTGGCCACAGTCATCCATATGTGATAAAAGCTGCAACAAAACAGATGGAACTGCTCAATACAAATTCCCGATTCCTGCATGACAACCTTGTTCAGTACGCACAGCGTCTCACAGCCACCCTGCCTGAGAAACTCTCTGTTTGCTATTTTGTTAATTCTGGGTATGTCTGACTGTTTGGTTTTTTCCATTATGACTACTTTGCAGCTGTTGAGATGGACGCTCAGAACAGCTTGATCTAAGTCTTACTAACTAGGACTTAGTAATAAGCAAAAAAAATATTTCCAGTAGTGTGCTGTCATATTTAATGTGCTTAATTCAAGACAGCTAAAACATAAAATTGGTTTGCTGAAAGCTATGCACACAAAGGGGGAAAAAAAAAAGAAAAGCAAATTAGACTGCAAACTGGTAAATGTTAGGTACAGAGTAGTGAATGCAATCTGTAAATTGATGTATGACCTGGAAAGGAGTAGTCTTTGTTAGGCGATCCATTTACTCCGTGATCGCTTACTTTGTGAGAACAGACAACTTGCAGGGACTTGTGAGCAGAGGGGCTGTTACAGGTCAGACTAGAAGTTTTGAGTCTTCATCTGAGGAGCAGATTTACATTCCTTGATGCCTGATGGTGTAAGCACTGGGGAGGACAGAGACATCATGGAGGGTGGGAGATGGGGTTGGCATGCTATTGCTTTCTGAGGGTTTGTGGCTGCATTGCACTCTCAGCTGCAAAGCAGTCTCACTTGTACCAAGAGGAGGTAAATGTCTACAAGCAAACTAGGGGAAAGAAAGCATCTCTTTGTTTGCTGTTTATACAAAGAACCATTTTTTCTTCGCCCTCTTACATGGCATTTAGTGTCAACCTTAGCATTGTAATCTGTATGGTAACAGAGCCTGCTGTGTTATTATATCCATTAATCCCATGCTTCGCCTTCTGTATGGGAATACCATTTTAACTGGAAGCCCTTCTTCACTGTTTTGTGGCTGTATCTGTTATTATGCAGGTCTGAAGCAAATGATCTTGCTTTACGACTGGCTCGGCAGTACCATGGGCACCAGGATGTGATCACCCTTGAAAAGTAAGGACATAGAGAACCTTATATGAATGCAGCCAGCAACTCCTGCCTTTATTTCAGAAGTGGCTTTGCAGTAACCCCCTGCAGTTTGTACTCCACTGCCTGCTGAAAGATAAGCTTTGTTGCTTTCATATTAGAATAGGTCAGGAAATCCCTTTTCCACATTTGGATAAACACAAGTCTTGAAGATCTCTGAAAAAGAAGCTTGTCAGTACCTCAAAAGGTCGATAACCCGTTACAGGGCATTTCCCACAGAGACTCCTGAAGCAATTCAGGTCAAAGTCTTGAATGTGGGTTTCCAACATCAATGATTGGTCTGGCCACAGGGCTGCTCTTGAAAAGGGCTTTCTGTCCATCACACTCTACTGGACATGTTTCTTTTTGTACAAGTAAATATTCAGTGGGCAAGAAGATCCTGTAACTATGCAGCAGTGCTGCACTGGTGCTCAGCTCTCTTTCAGTGAACACAGGTATGTGCACAAAACCAAGCAGCTCCAAAATCAGGAGACACTGAGCAAGCCATCACCTATGTGGAAGGTGGCCAACCATGTCTCTGGGTTTCCCTTGCTGAGATGCAGCTGTAGGCCTGGATGTTCTTCTCAGGTTATGATTAGAAAGTTCAGCCAGAGCAACTGCAAGAGCACTTGTCTCTATTTGACCAGCACAAAACTTGTTTGACTCAGCCATTTTCAGATCCCCATTAGCCCTCTTTGACTCACATGGCCAAGATTTGTAGCTGTTGAGAGTAGCTTCCACCAGGAGAGGCTGAGGATGGAGCTGCCTCTGTCACTGTTTTACTACAACATCTTCCTGAAAACCACAAGATATTTCTTTGCCCTGGTTCCCACACTCTGTAGGCTTTTATACCATAGCTGCCATCCGAGTCAAGGAAGGCTTCCTGTCCTTTCTTTGTGTTCATTAGCAGATTTTGTTAGCTAGTAGAAAGTTGTGAAGAACACAGAGGAACTCAAACACATCCTCTCTACCCTATTTGTGCGCTATTAAGAGATTGTGACATGTCTTTGATTTGGTTTGAGGTTCGCTTCACTTCAAGTTTATGGCTGAAATAGAATGTTTATTCCCTGAATGAAGCTGCTACATGCTTTAGGCTCAAAAGACTGTTTCCTCGTTTCTAAATCAAATTGGCCTTGGTAGTAACCAGCTTTAGAATACTCCGTGATATAAGGCTTTTATATTCAAACAATATTCATACTTACCCTGATAGTGGCTTCAGCCAAACATTCTAGCCTGTAAGGTCTTTAGGGTAGGTAGCAGCATGCTGCTGCTGCAGAAGATCCCCCGCCTTCAAATGCAGTGCACGTTCTTGAGAGTCTCTGCGATGGTGTTGGGGTCTAGTTTGCAAAGCTTGGGTTGGCCAGAGTGGTCCCCACATGTTGGAAATGAGGGAGCTGGACCCATCCTTCTGCTGCTAGGTAAGGCTGCTAGGACAGCTACCTTAGAGGTAGTGTGGTCCAGGGAACGTCATCTTGGTCTGTCCCTATGCTTGCACTTGATTTTATGCAAGAAAAAAGCCTCCTGGTTCCAATCTTGCTAGTGGATTAAGTCAATGGCAATTTCACATTGTCTTTGAGAGAAAGACTGAGTAAATTAAATCAAGATCACTTAACAAACAGTGCTACTGTGTTGCAGATACAGTTGTTTATTCTGGATTATTTTGGGCACAGCTGTAAATTTAGCTCTTTTATACGTTTGGTGAAAAGTGACTTTGATATTTAACACTTATACAGTGCTTACCATGGCCATGTTACATCTCTGATTGACATCAGTCCCTATAAATTTAATCAGCTGGGAAAGGACAGCAAGAAGGAATTTGTGCATGTGGTAAGTGTGTTTTTTTGCTTTTTGTCTTTTTTATGTTCATTTTGCAGCATATTGAATTACCTGCTTCTGGTGTAAATACACTTTCATTCTGTTTTGCTGATGCTAGAGCACATACACTTGGCTGTTTGACAGTGGTTTAAATACAGTAGAATTGCTTACTTTTGTATTTCTAAGAGGGCATTCAGCTGTGAGGCTTATTTCCTACAGAATGCTACAAGTTTCTTGAGTCACTGCCCTATATGTTACAAAGTTTGAAGAAATTAGCCACTATCTGTTGTGTTGGTTTGGATAAAGATATGCAGGACATTTGGGTCTACTTCCAAAAATTGGACAGGTAGACCCCACAAGTTCACACAGAACTGGGTATAGTG
The DNA here is from genome assembly GCA_028858755.1 of Ara ararauna. NCBI lineage: Eukaryota > Metazoa > Chordata > Aves > Psittaciformes > Psittacidae > Ara > Ara ararauna. Next base: position 57,689,159 of record CM054376.1, on the reverse strand, counting down.
CTCATGGGTGTCCAGTTGAGTGCAGTACAGTTCGATTTTCTGCATGAACTTGTATATCTTACAAAGGCAAAAATTATTCTCAGCCCAAAGATGTACACCAAGGAGGTCTTTCCTAGCTAGACCTCCTCGCATTAAGCACACTGTTGAAGTAGTATCCACCTTTTTATACCACTTCCTTTCTCTTACTGAACCGTTTGTAGAAGCTGGAAAGTCATACAGATTTGTACTGTGATTAGGGCACCGGAAGGGAAATCACAGACTGGAAAACCCCATTTTCCAGTTGTAGAAATGGATCTTTCTGCAAGAATCTGAAATAAGATGATGGATGAGGACTCAGTATTGTGTCTTGGGGTAGAGGAGGGATGGTCTTGAAAAGTGGATGATGTAGGGGCGGTCTTGAAAGGTGGACAATGTAGATGATGGCTCTTTCAGCAGCCGTTGAACGCATCACAGGCCTGGATTGAGTTTAAGCTCTTGTAAGCATTTTTGCAATTCTGTGCAGATATTCAGGCAGTACTATTATTATTTTTTCTGTGTGGAAAGACCAAAAATGCAGAGCAATAGAAAAGAAAGTAAATGTTTCATAGAAGGATGGGCTTAAAAATTATAATAATTCAAAAATTGGTCGTTTCAGGCTCCTTCTCCAGATATCTACAGGGGGAAATACAGAGAAGACCACCCAGATCCAGCAAGTGCTTATGCTGCAGAGGTGAAAAAGATCATTGAAGAAACACAGAAGAATGGACGTAAGGTGTGTGTTTTGTGCTCTCTAAATGCTGAGGCTTCATCTGTTAAGTGTGGCATGGGGGCTTGAAACAGGCAACTAAGGGCATGTTTCTTTACTGTTTTTCTTGCTGCCCCCCATCCTTCATTTTCTATGCTGGGTTCTGTGTTCAAAATAATAGCCCATTTTTCTACCTAATGCTCCTTATCATAGTATTTCTAGGCAACAATGAGGGGATCAATAATACAGATGTAAATAAGCAGATACAACAAAAGCAGTTTGATTTATCATTTCATGCATTGAATCAGTAGATTTTTAATATCTTAGGGCAAGCTTTGAGGTAAGATGAGAAACTGCACAAATTCTAGCAAGGATATATCAGTCTCCAGGACATGGAGAAAATATGCTGGATAAAATCTTGATACATTTCCAGGTCTAGTAGCTTAAGGTAACTCTGTAGTCATCTAAAAATGTATACCTTCCAATCATTTACAATATGACCTTGATAAAAACAGACAATTTCTGAACAAGTTTACCTAAAATGCATGTTAATGTTTTGTACGATGGCTTTAGAGTTTTGAGACACGTAGGGCTTGATCCAAAGCCCACTGAAGTCCCAGAAGACTTAAGTGGGGGTTGGAACAACATGTTCTCATCTAGTCCAGTGCACTTACATCACTCTTTTAGTTTCTTCATCAACTTTTTTTTATTCTCTACTAACGGATAGTTTTGTTTTTTCTTCCCTTGTTTCCTTTCTTTTGCATATTTCTTAGGTTTTGATGACATAGACCTGTGGCAGGACAAGTTGTGCTAAAGGCTAAGCCTCACATGCTATGGGAAGCTTCGTACTCTTTGGCCGTAGCATGCCTCTTCAAATATAGTGTACGGTTCTTTACACGTTACTGCTCGGCCTTGTTTCCAGGAAGACTGCACCAGCCCAAAGAGACCTCTTGATGCTCAGGGAGGGGTTCACAAGTGGTGTGGGGATGCAATCCCTTAAATAGCAGACTTATGCTGAGACTTTGGGGTAATATCGTATCTCTGCTGCATAGACCTCTGCTGTTGACAAGAAATGAATTTTGATGTTCCAGTGTATCTGATCCGCTGCTCTTACCCTTACTGACTTGAAATAACTTTCTTTTTCATTCCTAGCAACTGGAATTATTTCATCTATAGAATTTTTCTCCTCTTTTGTCAAGTGCCTTATGCTGACATTTTACTTGTGTAGTTACTTGCATTAAGCAGGGGTGCCCAAAGCATAGCCTCAGGTCATTTTACAGTTCAGCTTCTGTCCACCTCTAGCTGGTGTTCAAGATTGAAAAAAAACCTGATCACCACATATGTGCATTACGGGAGAGCCTTGGCATTAAGAAAGTTCCATTAATCTCTTGGGGAAACAAGAATTTCACACACAACATGGTTGTGTGTCTCCTGTAAATTGAAACCTGTAAATAAGTTTGCAGAGCTCCCAGGAGCCTGATCCAACACCCACTGACATCAGTAAGTGTCTTCCACTTCAACAGCTGTAGGACTAGGGCTTAATATAGGTCCTTGTATTCCTATCAGGTTGCAAAGGTGGCCCTGGCTACTGCAAATTTGGGCACCCCAGATTGCAAAATGAATAAATTCTTTAGCCATAGCTTTTCTCAAGAGGTCTCAGTTGTCCAACCCATTGCGTGGTTAAATTAAAGCACACATTGAAACACTTATTTCTAGGTTGTTAGATATTTATGTAAAGGCCAAGTAGATGAGGGCAGTTCTCACCTGAGTTTGTTTCTTGTAGATTGCTGCCTTCATAGCTGAATCCATGCAGAGCTGTGGAGGCCAAGTAATTCCACCTGTGGGCTACTTCCAGAAAGTGGCAGAGTACGTACATCACTTCAAAAGGGCGTAACTGGAAAATGAACTAAAGAAACAGGTTTTCCACTGTAGGCTTATGCAGTCAATTAAGCTATCCCTCTCTGTTGGGTTTGGCCGTCTGTGGTTCCTTTCTGCTTTTTGAAGAGTATGATTCCACTTCTATTATTTTTTATGGAACATTAGCTGACCAATTGTTTTTAGCTGGAGAATTGTATTTCCTTTTCTATCTTTAATACTTAGGCCACAAGTCTGATGGATGATGAAGCTGAACCTTAATAGATAGAATCCTGCAGTATCATTACAGTGCCCTGTTTTGCATCAACGTATCAGATATTTTTCTTAACATTTAGCAAACTGAAAATTTTATCAATTGAAATAGCTATATCTGTGTTTTGGCAGCCACAGTCTTTCTTTTTTCCTAACCTGGTCTCTCACTGGATGATTTTTGTAGTAGAAGCTCCCCTGTCCCAGATTGCCTGCTTGAGACATGTACTGTAGCACTAGTCATTGAAGCTCTTCTATTTGTTTTCAGGTATGTGCGTGCGGTGGGGGGAGTGTTCATAGCTGATGAAGTCCAGGTTGGCTTTGGCAGAGTTGGGAAGCATTTTTGGGCATTCCAGCTGCAAGGCGAAGACTTTGTGCCTGACATTGTCACCATGGGAAAACCCATTGGCAATGGTCACCCTATGTCTTGTGTGGTCTCAACAAGGGAAATCGCTGAAAGTTTTGGTGCTTCTGGAATGGAGTATTTCAATACAGTAAGTTTGTATGTGAAAGATTATTTTGGTCTGCATTTAGCAATTAGAAGTTGTTCAGGTGATTCAGCTAACATCTGCATCCATTACTGCATCACATTACTTGAGAGTCAACCACAGTCTAACATCTAAAAGCAAGTGGAGAGGCTTTTAAATATGCTCTGTATCAAGTGATATATCTTAATATGAACCACCACTAGCTCTCTGGCAAGCCATGCATTTCAGCGCACATCCACACAGATAAATTCTTCTCTCCCTCTCTCTCCCTGCTCTGGAATGTTGGCCATGTAAAATCTCATTTTCTAGGACAGGCTCTGTGTTGGTGGCACGTGTACCCTGTCAGACCTTGCTCTGCAGTTGTCACCTAACAAAACCCTAACAAAGAAAAGGTGACTGTTTGCCACCAAACATTTGAGCTGCATGCATGCATGCCACAGAGAAGTAGCTTTCTTCCCATTTTCCAAGTCCTTTTTCTGCTCCTGTGACTGAGCCTTCTTCTCAGCTACCTCAAATCCCCTGCTTTTAATGGAGTTTATACCCTCTAGTTCAAGAAATAGCAGGTCTATCACCCACCCACCGCTCTTCACAGGCGTATTTCGCCTGCACAAGTAATAGGCAAACCATGAGAGGAGCTTGAACGCTTCAGCAGTGAAATCTTCAAATTACTGAAACTCAAAGCAGGGGAAGTGGTAGCCCCCCCTTGGGCCTCTTACACTGCCCAGAGTGTACGGGATGGTGCTCCACAGACTGCATGGCATAAAATCTCTGTCTTTTCAAGCATTCCTCATGACATGCCAATCCAGAGAGGGGAAGTGAAGGATAGGCACAGTTGAATGTTCCTTGATGGGTTTTGTTTTCTTATTTGTCTTTACTATCAGTTTGGAGGCAATCCAGTGTCTTGTGCTATTGGTTTGGCTGTGCTGGAGGTAATAGAACAAGAAGATCTCCAAGGAAATGCTACACGTGTAGGAAATTATCTCCTGGAGTTGCTGGCTGAGCAAAAGGAGAAGCATCCCTTAGTGGGAGATATCAGGTGGGTGCCTTACAGCAACATCAGAGAAAAATAACAACTGTGTTAGAAAAATAAATAAGTTGGGGGTGCTGGGAACACAGAAACATTATGTCATGATTATGCTACAGCTTTTTCTAAATGGATGACACAAACTGATACTGTGAGGCAGTATGTTTTTGAAAGTTGTCCATCCATTTACTTAGAATTCGGCTTCAGAATTCAGCTCTGAAGTGTAGTCACTAGAAAAGCTCTTGGAGAGAGTAGGAGGAAGAACCATCCGCATGTGATAGCCTAATGTCAGTGCACTGTTGGAATGTTGGACCTTGTTCAAATGTCTGGCTCGTTTCACTTGGAGATGTTAGTGTGGGTTTTCATCATCTCATGTTACTACCATGAAAACTGCCTTCAGGTTGGGAGAGGAAGAGGGTATTGAGTTGTGAGGGGTTTTTTAGTTCTTAGTTTTGGTTATTTGTCTTCCACAGCTCCCTGGCTTGAAGTTTGCAGGGTAAGAGAGAACTAATACTATTCTGTCTTTCTTAATTGGCCATATAGCCTTAATAAGACAGCTAAATTTATTTTTCCAGAAATACCTGTTATCCTACTTGATCATCTGAAGTAGCCAGTGCCAAAAGATGGCCAAAGAGAATGCCCTCCTCTCTTTCCTGCTCTTTCTCCCTTGTGCCCCAGGGAAGGGAACTGTAGTTTTTAGAAACAGGTTTTGCATTTTCTTGCAGCGGAAGGCTGGGGTCACTGACAGTGGATTTCACTGGTTTGTATTTTTTCTCTGCTCCAGGGGTGTTGGATTGTTTGTTGGAGTGGATCTGGTGAAAGATCAACAAAAGAGAACACCAGCCACTGCGGAAGCCCTTCACCTTATTTACAAGTAAGTGGCTTTTAAAGACTATGTGCAGTGATCAAACCCTCCTAATATTCACCAGCAGTTAGTCATTAATTTCAGTTTAAATTTGTGTAACTTTTGATAACATACCACAAGAAAAAATAAAGTTTCAAAATCTAACTCGGTCACAATATAGTTTTATACCTGTGCCTAACACAGAAGTTTCCTCTTTCCACAGGCTGAAGGAGCATCAAATCCTTCTTAGTGCAGATGGACCCCACAGAAATATACTAAAATTTAAACCACCAATGTGTTTCACAATGGAAGATGCAAAACATGTAGTGGAGACAATTGATGCACTTCTCACAGGTATGTATGCTTTGGTGCTCAAAGGAATACTTTTCTTTGTTTCTAGATGACCCATTAGAAACACCATTCACCATAATCTAGGCCATTATATGCAAAAGAAATTAATCAATTACATTTCTTACCACTTGTCCAAACTGCTGTTCTTAATACCAATTGTTATAAATAAATAAAAAGCTCCATATGTACTTCATCCAGACTTCTAGGCAAAATCCTGCTCTTGAGCCTTTCTCTTACAAACATAGTGTTACTACTTGTTTCTGGTCACATATGCTATATGTTAAGGAGCATATATATTCATTCAGACTGGCCTGAAAGACGCTGCTGAAACACTGGTGAAACTTTCCATAAGGTGCTCTACCCTTTTTTATTTTATTTTAACTGGCATTCTGGAACATGATTGCCTCATTCAAATTCAGCCTGAAGGTTTTCAGGCTCCATTTATCTTCTACCTGGGGACCAATCCAGGGGAAAATAATGTACACTAGGTGTACTATTAGCATAAGGACTCTTCAAGCCCATTTGACATTGAATGCTCCCATCTCCTGAGATTGTAACAACTGGAGTTGGACCTGCATGAACTGGCTGAACAAGGAGAATTTAGCTCTGAACGGTCTGTCTGAACCCCCATGCTACAGTCAAGCCTCTAATTTCATTCTTTTCTCTAAACACCCCCAAGCTACACAGTCCAGATACATTAATCACGTGCCTCAGAGAAGTGTTTTAGGAAGTATTCATCATTCTTCAGTTATTCTTCTGTGTGATAAGTGCTCAGAGGAATACCTGATTAGGTATTCTTTACTTCAGCCAGCTGTTAAATTGACTGTATGCTTACTTACCCCAGTTTATATTTAATTGAATTATTTTATTACATTTTTAGAAATTGAAGAGGCCACTGGAATGAAGACAGAAAATAATGCATCTGCAAATGCACAGTATCAAACAAAAGTATGTTTCGAATTTTTTTTTAACTCTTATTCAGATAGGTGTTTGGCAAAGCAAGTATGAATTACTTTGGTAGAGCACACCTTCATTTTTGGTGGTGTGAGTAGTTCTGTGCCCTGAAACTGAGCTCAGAACATAACCCACTACTAGAAACCTGGGAGGATTGTGTTACTGGGGCAAATTTAAAAAAAGCTGAGTAATACAGACCTACAACAAGAATCATGCCATAGACAAGCCCCTCACCTTGTCTGCCTTGTGTGCAAACAAGACCAACCAGACTTTGGACTGCACAAAATTGTGAAGTCAGCAGTCAACAATTTTACTAGTTCTGGGTGTTGCATGCCACTGATGGATATTTGGCTTTCTAAGCAAGCCTTCAGCCTGGAAGGTGTCCAAGTTTTCAGAGAATGCCAAGGATTTTGTTTTCACCATAGCTCTCTGAGTATGAATGGCTGACATGCATCCAAATTAGGACTTACTAGGTTGCAGCCCCAGCTTTTGATAAATCATTTATAATTTCTCACAACCTTAAAAACCTGGCACCCACTGTGTTTATAACTGTATTTATAGGAACCTCACTGAACTGTCCCTTGCTGAGTTTTTCAGTGATACTGTGAATAGTGTGAAGGCAATATCTGAGCTGTCTAGGGATGTAGTATTTAAAGCAGAGACCATATGGATTATTGGTTATCTAAATTATACTGGATTTGGGGTGCCAGACTCCTCTTACAGACGTTTGTTTACATTTCGTTCAATTTCTTTCAAAGAAGTTGTGCCACTGAAAAAGGAGAGTCAGAGCTACCTAACGGGAACCAAGTCCAGTGGCTACTGGTTGAAAGACATGCACGTGCCTTCATTGCATTTAATTTCTGTTTCAGACAATTGAAGGGAATTCTCAATCAGAAGGTGCAAATGAAAGCATCAGCCATATGAATGGAGCTGCCTGCAGACAAGAAAATGGGCTTTATTCTAAAAAATGCTCACTGCCAAGTGAAACAATAAGAACATGAAGAAGGAAAGTTTCCTCATTCAGGTTGAATTTGTGTCCAGATTGCTTTCGAGAAGAGTGCAATAGTCAGAGTCCTCTGACCTGTTTGAAGCCTAGTCCTACCTTCCATAAGCTGATTGAATTCCTATTAGCTTCAGTAGGAGTTTAAAATACTTTTTCAAAGAAAGACATGAACGACAACTGCACCATGTGGCTTGAAATCTAGATGTGATAGAATGGACAAGTGATGCATAAATACTTTGGTGCTGATGGCAGGTTTGACATAGGTACACAAACTCAGTGAAATCTGTGCATTTACCTGTATTACACAGAATCTGAATTGCTTAACCGTACAAGCAAATACCAATCCTACTAAGTTTAAAATTACATGCTTAACATGCTATTTTAACAATATTTTAAATTTCAATATTTAATATTGAGATGTTAATTACTTCCCATGTTTTAATGGCTGAATTCACAAAACAATGCTTGAGAGAGAAATCACTATTATCTTCCAGTGTAACTTAGGTCCTATGGACCGTATTCCCAGCTAATGTAAATTGATGTAGCTTTGTTAATGTCAACGATGTTCTTTCAAGAGTCTACCACTGTGTGTGTAGAGACATGATGTTTATGCAGGTCTTTATGTGCAAAGAAAATTATGAATCTGGATCCTAATTTTCTATGGATAAAGCAACTTTTATAGATAACTATTTATATAGAGTAAGATTTTATCTTTATTTTTTCTTTTTTACCCAAAAGTTTATATATTGAACACTCTCAGTCCAAAAAATATGCAAGTACAATATATGTCATTTCAGACACACTGATTGATTGAATTTAACCTGAGGATCTCTCAAAATGAGGTTCCTGGGGACAGCCCAGCTTGCATTCCCATGGATCTTAGTTGTTTTGATCCTGTTGTAGCAGGGCTGTTACTTTTTGTCAGTGGTGATGAAGTCACATGCCAGATGCATGGGATCCTGACACGTAAATAGCCATGCTAACATTTGACAGATCACTAAAGTGAGAGGACCACTGCATAAAACATGCATGCAAACATTGACCAACTGTGCCGCAGATATTTTAGACTGACTTGCCAGTGTTAAATTTCAACGAGAGCACACAAGACCTGCTTCTGTTTAGTACAACTCCATGCTATAGAAGATCCTAGGGGCTTTACAAATGGTTTGTACTTCAGAAAAAAAGGACAAAGTATATTTATTTCCACTTCAGTTTTAATACCCTGAGTTCTGCTGTTTTATAATTGCTGTTAATGACCCTACTGATATGTCTGAAAATTGAGCACCTTATCTAATTTCATGTTTTCCACAGTTTGCTATATTAATATTGATGTTTCTGGTGTAACGTCTTCCAACATCTTCAAGCTGGCTTATTTTCTGTTTCATGATCCTTGAATAATTCTTCCATAAAATAAATCTCTTCTTATTTGTAATTTTGATTTCCCCCACAAAAAGATTTTTTGTTTTATTCTTCAGTAACACCTATTTGATGAGGGAAGTAACTTCAGTTTTGGCTGGGGGTTGTCTCCATGCGAAAGCAGAACTGTGTTTTTCCAAGGCCTTACATGCCCCTCAGCTGCTGGCAGGTCTTAACTTCCAAGCCAGATGCTACCTCAGCTGCCACAGTTCAGCTCCTGCTAACCCTGCACCAGGAAGGAAGACATAAGTCTTTCCCAACATGAAAATACACAAAGACCTTAAGTCAAAATAATTTGGTATGTGTCCAAAGGCACAATTTACATCAGTCCCTGTATGGAGCGCGGCTGCTTACTTACTACACCTCATCTGCCGCACATAGCATCAGCAGCACTTCCCAGCAAGCAAAAGTTTATAGAATTTATTGGAAGGATTAAGCTCAAAGACACACAGACCACCAGTGGTCTACGTGGTCTATGTCACTGGCTGTTGTGGCAGGTCATTAATGTTTATTTTCAAAACCCCAAAGAAATTAAAAAAAAATACTCAAATTAGCCTAAATCTGGGGGGAGTTGAAGATTAAAACTTCATAAGTACAAGGGGCCTGTTCCTCTACCTCTACCCTATCTGTGTCTTGCTTCTGCACATGCTTGAAATAAATGGAATAATGATTGCTCCAATTTTCTAGTGTTTCTCACCCAGCTTCTGCTTCACAAGTTGGCATGCAAGATACAAGTTACCTAGAGCAACTAAGTCTTCTGTTTTCTTTAAACAAGAGAGGCTATCAGTTCTATGATGCATGCTAAAAAAAACCCGAACACTGTCATTTAATTGAAGGAATCAATCCAACAGTTACCAGGAGTAGAGCTGGATGTACTAGATCTACTATATCATTGTTAATGTTCCTGCAATATCTGAGAGTCCACCTGCAAGATGCTGTGAAGGGCTTACTAATTAAAAGAGACTGACTAAAGAATGGGAGAGTGGAAGCAGAAATAATTAAGGTTAAACACAGAGAGAGTAGTTCCAGTCAGCTGAATTGATCGACTATATTCCCTCCACTGAACAGGCAAGGCTTTTTGCCCCTTTCCAGCTGTTTCCCTTTTTCTTCTTTCTACCTCTCCTCTCCAGCCTGTGTAGTTCCTGGTTTAGCCATATGGTTCACCCTCCACCCTAACCCTTACATTCATCAGATGTCGCTGTAAGCCAGTTTAACTCACTGATGTTGCAGAAAAAAATTAAACAATCCTTTTTTTTCCCCATCAGTTTTCTGCAAGGCTAATGAGCAAACTCATGGAGGAGGCCTGAGCCTGCACAGGGCATGCAGCAGTAGGAAGAGATGGTGTGGTGAGGGAAAGGCAGGACTCGATCCCAAGTAGGCATCACACACTAGAGTTAGTTACTTTTATCTTCACTTTAGCTCATAATCCTATTGGAAGCAAAGTCAAGGTAATTTTATTTCATTCTCATGGTTTACCACTGTTTTGATCACTTTTATATGTTATGTTTAGGACTTTCAAACGAATAGACTGGTTAAATCAAGGGGAAAAGAGAGTGCTTGCTGCTAAGGCTGATGAAAGAGTGACTCTGAGAGTCTCAGTGCACTGCCAGTTAAGTCCCCTACACAAAAGCAAACAGGACTGAACCTGTGTGGAGTCAGAAAGCTGTGCTTTAGACAGCACTGTTCTGGGAAGAAGAATCAGGATCAAAAGTTGCCACATCAACACACCACCACCACAGAACTGCCAGGGAAACAGAGCATGCCACATGCCCACATCTGGGTGGATAAGCCACAGCCTTAAGCATTGCAATGGGAATACATTGAGTAGAAGAATTATGCAGATATATTATATTTTGTCTGTGACTTTTTAGATATGTGGTTTCTTAGACAAACAACACAGTCTTACCAGAAAATACATTTATAATCTTCATAGCTGCTAAGCTCAGTGGCTCTGAACTGACAGACAGCATGGACACAGCAAAATCCAGAAGGGAAAAGTCCCCTGAAGAAGCAAGCTGTGATGATATAGGATATAAAAGGGGAGATGAATGAAGGGGACCAAGGGACAGGCCTGAAACACTTATTTTATATTTGTCAATGCAATCTTCAATGCATTTCTGTTTAAAAAAGTTAATCATTTGCAAGTAGAGCAAATTAGCTCATAGCAGCAGAAAGGTTAGTTTAAATTTCCAGGTTTCTCAGTAATGACTTGAGCAGATGTTCTAGTAGTATCCCTTTTCAACCTGGACTTGGCCTGTGCTGCGGCCATCCAAGCTCTGGCAGAAGGATTATGCAAGGGAAGATAATGCCAAATGACTGTGACAGGATTTCCCTGTCTCTACTACCCATACGCATTTGCATTTTCCCACCTGGACCATTTGATTTTGTTGTGCAGTGATTCAGCAGAAAAGATGAATTAGAAAAGACAAGTTATGTTTTTGCATTTCCCACTGACTTGTGTTATCTCTGGACTGTGTCATGTCATCTCTAAAGGCTTAAATTTCCAGAGATGCAGGGTATCTCACAAAGGCCGTAAGGGAGACACCTATGCAGCAGGACTCATCAAGATGATATTTCATGAGGAAACATATTTGGGCCTAAGACTCTAGATAAAAAGCATCAAAAGCTTAAAGCCTTCAGTTAGCTTCACAACTCAGGATCAATCTGCATTAAGCACAACAGCCTGCAGTCTCTCCCACCTCTGCTCACAGTCATTCATGAGCGCTAGGATAAACACTGCCCGAATCTCACAATAACATACATTTACAACAATGTGGAATTAAAAAAAAAGAGAAAAGTAACGAAAGTGGAAGGGGAAAAACATAAAGAAATATGTTCCAGTACAGCACTAAAGGTTGCTAAAGCTCTTTAATAATAGCCCAGGCAGAAAGTCTTGTAGTCACATGAAATTCTGACATCTTCCTATCTCTGTTTACGTCCATGTATAAAAGCAGCTGTAATAATTTTCATTATGTTTTTTAAAGGTTAATTACTGTATCAGGCACAATCATAATTATATAGGACTGCAAATCACAGAGTAAGTTAGCTTAATTTACTTATTTGCAGTTACCTCTTCTTATTCCCTACTTGCTTGTGGCTTTATCAGGAACTAAAGCCCTATGATGTGAAGTGCAAAGAGTCTGTTTATGTGAAATATAATGAAGCAATGGAGAGACACAAGCACAGACCAACAGGGAGGTAAGCAGTCTGGCTAGCATCTCCCAGGAAGCATAAAGACCTGTAAATATGTTTTCAGTTGGCACAGGGCACTTTTTTTAAGCAAAAAGAAAGCTTTTGGTCTCCATGACTTAGTTTCTTCGTTCTAGTCACAAAATAAGACATGAAAGGAGTTCAACTGGAAAATGTGCTGCTAACATGCTCCAGTGGCTTGTTCTTGAGAACAAAGATTTCTGTTCATAGTACTTATAATTAGCTCTCAATTAAGTTAGATTTATTCTACTTTCTACTAGGCAAGACACAGATCATACAAATCATAAATAAATTAAACTATAAGAACAGATTATATTTTGTACATTCACCTTTGAAGAGCAGCATTATAGTACACGAGACTTACAAGTCTGTTAGACAGGACCAGGGTCCCTTCCAACTTATGTATCTATGCAAAAATAATCACTGCATTTAACACCGCTTTTTGCACTCACAGCCAAATGAGGGCATGATTACAGGTGATGAAACTCCAGTGAAAAAATTACTTCAAGTGTAAGCTAGATTTGATTTAAGAAAGGTTGTTTTCTGACATAGATATGTAAATATCACAAATATCTACCAGTAAAGATGGCATCTTCACTCTTCTCTCTCACAAGAAAAGTTGCAGTTACCCATGAGCATCGTATGAAAATAATAGCCCACAGATGTGCATGGCTTCATGTGAAGTCCTTAAGACTTTTCCTTCATGCTCCCATTTATTTGTTCCCTACAACCTGATGAGAACCCTGTTCTCTTTTCACTACACTTAACCTACATTATAGATCTTACCCCACTTTGGATTTGAGAGCAGAAGGATGGTGCACCCTGGAAAACATGCTAAGAAAGCACTTTGTATTGCATACCTTCCATGGGACAGCCAAAGCAGCAAAAACCTTCATGTGCTGCTGGGTACCCACCTCCAGATATATTTACTGTTTTATTTTCTCTTCCAACATTTATGAAGTTATCAAACATCATCTTCTTCCTCCTTGTCCCTCAAAAGTTTTGGCAGCTACTGACAATACTGCCTTCTGTATAAACTTGCTATTTCACATTCCAGAAGAGCAGTCGAGAAGAACAAATAGCAGCTGTTTTTACAGGAATTTCTTCTATAAATAATATGTGTGAATGTAAATTATGAATATAGGGCTGTGTCTGTGTCTATATCTTTTTATATATTTACAAACACTTATTAATGCATGTATACAAACCCATTTCAAAGCAATTTATCTGTTACACAATCTCTTTATGTCCAATAAATGTAATGTGAAACAAAAGGAATCACTGTTTGCCATGTTTTTGAGATTACAGAAAGAAATTTATGAGGGGGATGGGTCTTAGTAATTGCAGGTGAAACCTTTAAGAATAACTGCTGGGATGAAAATTGTCTCTCTTCTTGCTTTTCCCCTCACACCCTCCCCCCCCCCAAAAAAAAAGTAGCTGGAGAAAAACAGGCACAACTAGCTTCCCTAATCTCCTTTCCCTCAGCCCATCCACGGACCTCCCTCCTGCCTAGGCAGGTTCCTAGGCCAATTGCTAGGGGGCTGGAAGTCAAAGGCGACAGCTCTGGCTCCAGTAATAATCCCTCTCTGCTGCTGAATGGTGAATTACCTCAAATTTATTCTTTCTTTCTTGTTTTTCCAGACTGGTTTCTATTCAACTAAGCGCTTTATACTTACACAATAAACCCCAAGGCTTGCCCAAATACAGCATTAATTATTGCAGAGGAGCCTACCAGTCACACCTGCATTTTCTATTGCTATATTTTTTGCCTTCTCTAAACGAATACCACTTCATTTGCAATGTCTCCATGCAAAGCAGACACTGCTTTTGGCTCCTGCTGAACATGGCTTGCAACTTGCAGCAAGCTGCTCGAGGGGGAAGGCTCATGAGAACCGAACCATAGGCATGAACAGCTGATTGTGTAGGGAGAAAGCGGTGACACATTCCAGCCCATGGGTGCAGGTTGTCTTAAGCAAGAGGTAAACAGGAAATAAAAACAGGGAAGCAGAAGAATCATATAACTTCAAGCACCTTCTAAGTGCACAACACAAGGACAGACAGGAGAAATCTCTGCCGGGCAACAGAGTGCGTAACAGTGCAAGTGTGTTTCCCTATGTCACTCTTGCTAATGCCTCTCTAGGGGGTATTATACTCTAGTCCCTAGTACGTACTTGCTGAGAGCCTTAGAGCAGCAGTTTTGCCTCATCTCAGACCCAGGAGTCTGTCCCAGCGGGTATGCAATGATGACTTTCTTGAACCAGTTGAATTTTTTTGGCAGTACACAAGTGTTTTCTCTTGGTTAGGCTCTGTAAAAGCCTACGCAGTTTCTGATGGTTCACCACATCTGCTTTGCCCTACTTATTACTGAACCAAACTACATACATCAATTCTTCATTATCTGGGTTTTCCAAAAGATGATCTGCCTCACATGGGAAAAGACACACTAGGACATCAAATTCCACTGGTTTGGAAACAGTTCTTGTTTCTCACAGCAGAATTTAATTTCGCACTGCCTAGCTTTCAAAATCTTTCAAATCTCATCATTTGTACAATACCAGTGGAAAAAAAGAGTCTCATGACTCTGTTATGAGTCCATTTTATGTAACGTTTGCAGTGAATGATTAAACAAAAAGATTATTGCTTAGTAAGTTTTGAGTAGTTGCCCAGAAATCATGCATGCAGAGCCAAATGCTACCACTGATGTTTAAGCACTTTTAAAAGGATTAAGTAAAGGAGACCATGCCAGAATTCATCTTTTGAACAGGAAGGTGTGCTTGCCATTGAAATGCCAATGACAAACTCAACATTGATTTGAAATGACGCAAAATGCATGGGGAACTTCATTCTCCTGTTGCTTTAGATATCAGCACTAACGTACGCTGAAGGATGAATCCATAGTAATGAAGTCAGTGATGGCCATGATCCAGGCAAATGGAAATGTGTACTCTTATGTCTTTGGCAGTTCTCTTTGTGTTCCCTTTAAGAAAGTCACAAACACTCATGTGACCCTGTGGGCTGTTCAGGAATAATTTACGTCTGTAATGCTATGATTACTGTTTACAGAGATTTCATTATTCCTTAACAATTTTCATATCAAGCACATCAAAAGTTCTGGTGTAAATGCTTGGGCAAACACAATCATAGAAGAATTCACAAGGTTCCTTATTGCTCGGAAAAGATAGGGGTTTAGTGCCAGCTCACAAATTGTTTGTGAAAAGCAAAACCAAAATAAACTACAAATGCCACTGCAGATTTTATAACTAATTACCTTCATTAAATGTTTTTTGCCATTAGATCGAGTCTAATGGAAGGGCTTGCCTGTACTTGCAAGTTAATTCTGACCAGAACAGAGTACATGTACATTGCAGTAACTATGGTAAAATAACTTCTGTGAAAACCTGTTCTGGAATCAGTCTGCCTCATACCACTTTAGATTAATCCACTCTGAAAGAAAGAATTTGGGACCTGACACATATCAGAGTTGGGAGGCCTTTTTTTAGAAGTACTTGAATTTGATACTGTCTTTCCCTGTTCTCTCCTTCCCTTTTCAGTATGCTTTTTGGCATACATTTCATTCAGCTCTGCAGTAAGGATAAAGGGAATAGCAAAAAAGAAGGGAGCCCTTCTGGACTGTATTGATTAATTCCTGCTGACATCTTTGAATTCTACAGCAAATGTTGTAACTAATGATCTCCAGGTGTCTGAGCCCTCTGCTTGTACCTCTAGGTTCAGAACTTCATGACCACAGTGCCCAAGACCCCTATGTAACTTGCATAGCCAGCTCTATCTCAGCAACTTTGCAAAGAGTAGGAAGAGGATCAGCTTGGACACTAAAGCTGCACGATGAATCACTACAGTAGCCAATAATGGTACTTTTAGAGAGATACAGAGTCTTGCATGAGATTTTAGTTGCCATACTTTTTTAGAGCCTCTGAACATAGCAATCAGTGGCTCTTTAGACAGCTTTTTGCTCCTTTTGCCTGCAAGAAAACCCAACATGCTCATTTCCAGTACCACATAGCAGGCCAGAAGTGCTTACATGATGACTTTTAGCCCTTGTGGAATGGGATGATCAACCCCTTCCAACGAGGCTTATAAAGTAAAAAAAGGAATGCTTACCAGATATTCTTCCCATTGGGAATGCATGGCACAACTGTTGAACAAAAGACAGATATATAAAATTAAAAAAATAAAAAGTCAAAGCAGTGGCAATAGATGATTCCAGATCATTCAAGACACTCTGTATTTCTTTTCCTTGGCTGTGGTTCTGACTGTCCTAAAAGCTGGTGCTCTGAACAAAGCTGCATCCCAGCCTTCAGCTAGCTGGGCAAGGAAGCCCAGTTTTCAGTACTGTGCTTTTGACCACAAAGCATACACCTGGGGCCAGGAATTTGATGTGACAGTTTTAGGCTGGCTACTACTAGATCAAAACCTCTGTGGTCACAAGCTACATGGAGATGATTCAGTACAGATTCAGCTTATTAAATAGGGGGAGAGAGGGGGAAGAGAAGCAGAGAGAAGGAAAGTTTATTTTGATGGATGTTATGCCACATGAGGCATAAACTGTCCTGCTGCACATAGCATAGTCTATAAACTATAAATGAGTTAGCATGTAAAATTTGATAGAAATTCTACCAACTGTATTCATCTCATTTCTGTCAAATCATGGCTCTAGGATGCTTCACAGATGAACAGAGCCAGTATCTGACACTGAATGGTGCACCCTGCTGCTGGCAAATTAAACACCAGGCTCAGACAGATGCCCACCAGAGGCACTCACTACTCTGGCAAAACTGCAAGTATAAATCACCACACGAGGACTTAGACAATCCTTAGATTCTGCCGATGAAGAGTGCTGCTGAAGATGAGACCCAAAGATCTACTGAACATGCCAATGACGATGATTTTCAGTTTGAGAAAAAAAATGAGAAAAAGAAGAGGTGCAGTGTCTCCAGCAGGAGTGTCGCTAGGCTTCAGCAGCAGTATGAGCTGAATGTAAGGTGGCTGGCAGCAAGCAATACATTTTAAGATACGTCAAATCTCAGTGTGTGGCAATAGTTACAATACTTAATTAGGCATGTTAACACTTGAAACCCTCTGTGGCTTGGGTAGGAAGCCACTGGTATGAATTTAAAGTAACCTATATGTGCTATCTTTTATTTCACATGAAAGTATCCAGCCAGAACATGATACAGACTGAGTTCAGAGACTACCACTAATCTGTAACAGCAGGATCAATCTAAAAAAAGGCAAGGTGCTTCAGAGAAGGAGGCACTATCATATACATTTGTTATGACCACTGCAGGGAAATGTCTTGATACCTATCCTGCATTAATTCCTTGCCTCCACAGACTTCTTTTTTTAAAATGCCAGGGAAGCCCATTTCCTCAGGGATGTGAGCATTTCAAAGGTCTGGAGAAATCTTACAGAGTAAGAGAAACAGAGAGAAGAGTGTGCATGTCCATCCTGAAACATACAGGTACATATTTGAGCCTCATGGAGTTTTACACATGAAAGGGTGTGTCAAGCTTCTGCTTGCTCATTAGCTCCATTAAGCTAGACACCTCTTAAATTTGTTAGAAAGGACCATATTCCCGGTTGGTATAAATTATTGCGGCACTTCTGGCTTCAGTGACGCTATGCAAGTCACAAGAGCCTTGGATCAGTATCTTTATTCATGCACCTGCATTCCCACTCTCATGCATCCAAGCTACTGTATGAAACACAAAATGTGAATTTACTGCTTTTACCCTCAAAGTGCATAGACAGCCTAATCTGAGAGTACGTGAGCTAGTGGATACCGATGGGAGGTAGGCTTGCACTTCAGGCTATCTTACACTAATATACCATAAAAAGAAAATATTAACACAAATTAAACAAGCTGGTTGAAAGAGTCAGCAGGTTGGCTTGTAAACAAGAATCATGCTGGCTCCACTTCATTCCTAGCATTAATTTCTAGTTAAATAATCAATTATAAGTGTCTGAGAAATTATGTTTACCATTCAACTGGAAAAAAGAATTCCCCTTTGCCCCCCACATCCTATCAGAGACTTCCACTGTGCTCACATTGCCCTACTCAACCGTCACACCACCTCATCTCTTGGCAGCAGTGACTGAGGGATATATAGAGTAGCTTCTTCACTAGATAAGTGCAGCTTTTTATAAACAGAGAGAGAAAAGGAGAGAAAAGCCTCTCTGCTGCTACCTCTCCTTCTCCTTGTTACCCCCCCAATACCTTCTGAGCACCTACCACTTATACTTCACCTCTGCCTGCCATGTGGGCTCTGTCCTCCTCCCCATCCTCTGTTTTCCCACACTGGTTCGGAAGCCCAGAGGACTGTGCTTTGCAAAATGTCATGCTTCAGCTTTTTGTTCATACACACAAGAATGAAATAAGCAGCCCCAACTAGTAAGCAGTGCCCAAAGCACTTTCCTGACCTGCAGTGAAGCAGCCATCCACAAAGCTTTTGGGCAGTGAAGCTCCAGGAATTGATTCTCAGAGTCCACCTTCTATCTTCTCCTGCCCACAACAAAATCTCTTTTTCTCCACTGTGGCCAGTCACATTCCCAGAAGGAAGAATTCAGGGCAGAATTCACAATGGCACTGAAGGAAATACCCAGTTTTTATGTCAAATGCCAGCTGTACTATCATGTAAAAAATGTCTATTTTTAATAGATACTTTGAAACACTTCTCCATTCAGATAGCTCACAGAAGCTCAAAACCTTTGGTACTCAAAACCTTTCAAGCACTCGTGTTTTACCATGTTTTCCTGATGTTGAATGTAATGAACAACATCTGCTTTTCCCAGAAATCATATATTTGACACCAAAGTTTAAGAACCTCTACTTCCCTTTAAACTTCAAACCTTTATATGCTGATTTCAAGCATCCTTAAACACGTGGGTACAAGGCAGTTAACCTGAATTGAATATTGAGTTTCAGCAGATTGTTTAAATTACACAAAATCCCTGTGTTAGATGCTGTACAAACATAATCCCCTCTCCAAATTCATCATGAATAAAGTAAAAAAAAGTAAGATTATAGCTAATCCTCTAGAGGTATCATGTGTTTTGGCTGAGGAAGATTTCACTGTAAAATCAGCTGGTTTGTAAGCATTTTTTTTATTATGCATGGTCATTCTGTAAAATGGATTTGGTTCATTCTTTGCCAAACACAAATAATCAAAAATCATGAGTTAAGACCTCCACTGATCATCAGTTTTTCTAAAAACTTAGTAATATATTAGAATATTTATTTGTCTTTTATTTTCAGGGTATGTTCAATGACTTTCAGTGAAACCACCTTTCAGAAAAAATTAATCCTTCTTCATGTACCTGGTCAAAGTAACAGTTTCTGGTGGAACACACTTTCAAAGAACACATCTAAAAATGCAGAGTTTAAAATAACCTTCTGGGTAGAGAACTTCTCCAATATGCATTTCTTCATCTGTTAAATTTAGAACCACTATTGCATAGACCTACTAACTTGGGAGAGGAAAAAATACCCTTAATGGGCCATAGCATTAGACTAAGCCTTACTTCCTAAACCCCACACACCTCTTGCTAAACCCACATAGAGGATGTTGTAGAGTTAGGTGTCTTCTGCATCACATGGCTTTACCACCTCCCAGTGCTGTTCACCACGATTAGATATTACTCTCCCCTTACATCACCCCACTGACAAACTATCCCACCACCTCAAGTGCTCGAAGCACGTGGCTTGTCAGGCAAACTCACACCTGCTCACTGCTGAAAGCTCTTCACAGGTATGCTCAAGGAGATAAAAAAGCCAACAGGAGAGACCCTTACCTCCCTATGAAGCCCTCAGGACAAAGAGGCTGTCAGAGTGAGAGGGGCTATGTGTAAAAACACAATTGGCTCTGCTTTACAAAACCCAGAAACTGTTCTACCAGAGCAACTGTTCCCTCCAAAATACCACAGTCTTGTATGTAGCTATGGGGCTACCAGGCCTGGTAGTGCCCAGGGTACACCTTCCAAGCTTTTCTGGATGTGGTTAGGAAGTTGGTGCAACTAGCAGACCATTCTCAATAGGCAGGTTGGATGCAGACATCCTGCTCTGGAGGCTGACACTGATGTGGGCCATTCTGGGTCGCAGGAGTGGGTGACTAATGATTAGGACTTTGTATATTTTAGTACAAATGGATTAGGCTCTTTGCTCTTTACATCTTTTGCTACTGTTATTTCTGTTTCTTCTGAGATTGAAAATACAAGCCTTAAATTCACCAATTGGCAGACTGACTTGGCATAGAAATTAACACGATAGTCCCCATATAATTTTTCTTTAAATCCAAGTGTCAGAAAAATGTGGATCTCATCACAAATTTTACGGTTGAGTCCGTGTCTAATTTTACTATAAAGCAAATTATGCAACAGGATAACCTGCTTACTGTGTTTGTTGAGTCACCTTCATCAAAGGCTTTCATAGGAGGTGATATAACATCCTAGTAGGCTTATAGAGTTAGTGACTGACTGCACATTGGCTGTGTGACAGAAATTATGTTGGACTGGAAGACAGAGGATATTTTCTAAGCTCTGGGTAATTATGTCACTTCTGTGTTTTTATACTGCAAAGGCCCCGGGCATAGGGAAAACAAACATAACAGGATGTGCAAGAAACACTACATATCATTTGAAGTCTTCAAAATAATTCAGGAATTAAGTTTAATTTTTTTCAAGCTAGAAACAACTGAATCAAGCCCTTTAAAATGACTGACATTGCTCCTTGCTTTTGCCTTCCCTGACTCAGATTTTTTTGAACCATCTCGTGACTGCAAGGGTTCAGTGACTTGCCTGTGCCCTTCATTAGCAACAAGCTTTTGACCCTGCTCATCAGTTTGCAAGAATTTAAGGGAATCTATAATCGCAAAAGCTAGCTCTTTCCCCAGGTTATGTATGATTCAGGCTAACGAGAGGGCAGAAGGAGCACTGGCCAGCACATATACCCTTTAGAAGTGGCTAGAGCATAAGTTAAACAGAATCCTCATAAACTGACATTTAGTTGTTTTGCTGCATTTAATGCACTTTTTTTTGTTTGTTTTATGTTTAATTTCTTACTGAACCTTGAGCAACCTGCTACGACACATGACATTAACCATGAGTAATCATTTGTTTGCGGTTACGATTAACACTACCAGGTAGCTTAGTCAATAATAATAAAAAAGCAGAAGTGCTCAATACTCTTTTTCTGTATTTAAAGGGTCTCCTTTTTTGTGTCTCTGATGACCAAGGAAATTAATAAGCAGCATGGAAAAGGTTGATGTTATTGTGGAGCAGAGCTATAAATATAGAGCTAAATCACTAGATATGGTTTTCTATCAGGAAGTGTTTTGTGTTGACTACTCATCTTGCTGCTAAATTGCCCCTGTTTTGTCAGACTTCAGAACTGCCCTGCTGCAATTTTTGACTCTGATCTCTCCCTCTTTCTCTGTCCTTTTTAAAAACAAATATCTGAATGCAGTCTTTGTTATGGTGGGTCCTGAGGTACAGAATTATCTTCTGCTGACATCCAGCTCATCTTTCCAATCCCAGTTTCCAAACATCACTGACATTATCTAACTATGTACTCAAAGCTATATTTACTGTGACCAGTGTTAACTCCAGTTCCTTTCTCAGTTGCATCCCCAGCCTAACTCCTATTTTCCAGCCCTTTTGTATAAACACTTCTGTTTAGTTGGAAGTTATAAGTATGATTTGTCCTGAATGTATTAATAAATCAAACCAGGTAAACCTAATTGTCCTTTTTGGTCCTTTGTGAATTTCCTTACATGGCTGCACGTCACTATTGAATTGTTTTATTTGCTTTCATCGAAAGTTTTTGGCATTTAGTTGTATACCAACTGGAACAAGAAAAGCCTGGTTCAGGCTTATGGCTCCTACAACAATTGACTGTTACTAAAATATAAAGTATAATAATTGAAAATATCAATCTCTGTACCACACTGGCAAAGCACAGTCACTACTTTGGTCAGGGATACCAAAATAAAAAGAGATAATAGTGGTTTTAGAGAATAGCATTGCAGTTACATACAAATATCATGTTTTATGAGATTTTATCACTTGCACAGTATGTCTGCATATTCCCTGAAAACCCAATTCAGTACTGCTTGCACTGCATTAGACTAGATACACATTACGAGATATTCAGGCTGTAAAACACTTAAAGGAGAATTGCTGTAATTTGTTAAAGGTTATCTAAAACAGCTAGAAAGCCTAGTTCTAAGACATCGAAGCTTCATTCACTCTATTCAGAATCACAACAGGCCTCCGATAAAAATATCCAGCAATTTTCTCAGATATATGAGAACATATTTGTAGCAGCAGGACATTACACTATTTCCAGGTACTAGGAATGTACTTATCAGGATAGTCCATGGCTTTCCTGAAAGAGTCAAATAGTTCCACACAGCACAGGACAGAGGTTCATCAACAGACCTTATACAAGAACAAAACTGCTGATAAAGTTTGTAATCAAAACAGTTCCAAAACCATACAACTCTTTCCAGGGCCATGGAGAGGCATGTAAGATTGAAATGTAGTGAGAAGGAGTGACTACAAAAATGCTATTCTGTGCAGGAGGCTTTGAGTAAGAGACCCATCCCTCTAGCTGCCTTATTCTGAATTACTAGGCTGGAACTACACTGGGTCTGTTTAATTAATAGATTTTGCTTCAGAAATTGCTTTGTCAAACCAAAGCCATTTGTTTGAACTATCAGTTTCAATGTTTTTTACTAGATTTTGCAAGTCCAGTGTACATAAGGAAGAAAAACTTAAACAGAGACTGACCTTTTCACTCTGCAAGCAGGCATTTCAACAAAGTCATGTCTGATTAGAGATTTCAGGAGATTTCCAAAGTTTTGAAAGCCTTGGAGGTATTTGTGAAACAGAACTTGTTTTTTTTATGGCTTGTTCCAATGTTGACATGCAGTGAGAGGCAGAGCAAGACCTGGCACTCCGGCACACTGTGCTATCTCAGGAACATACCTGAAGACAAATACATCTCTGCCTTACACAGACTGACAGTTGATAGTCTATTGGCTAGCCTCCTAGCTTTGATGCCTTCTATTTTCTCGTCAAACAAATTGAGACTTCCTAGCCAACATTATTAACACTGTGTTACTATCTATGCCTGAATTATTTCTTTTCAATACAATTAACAATAGCAGCGTAAATCTCATATCTAGAGTCTTTCCCCATGCTTGTATCAGATAACAGTACGCAAGCTGTTGTCTTATATAAAATTTTGCAAATGATGCAGTAGAGGAAATAGACACCCATGAATCAAAGGTGGCATAAAAAGGGTTTCACTTGCAGTGAACCATGTTCCACTTAGAGGTTTCCTAAGGATGTACAAATATATATTGAAGACAGTCCTTCAAAGACCTGCTTTCTGTCATACACCAAATGAAAAGAAAACATGCATTAGTTTAACCAAAAGGATGCTCAAATGCATTAAGACTGTATTAGAAAGAGAGCTTTATCATTTCTATACTCAGTTTCACCCAAGTGTAAAATGCTGGAACACTGATTAAACCCAAGAGACCATGAAATATTGTTATCTAGAGCTAAGCATTTCCAAAATGTTCATACAGTTCCAGAGTCTCTCCTGCTGCCAAATTTAAATTTAGTACATTAACTTTAAAAACACCTCTCTGCTTTGGAGAGGAGTTTGGAGCCAGCTGCCCTCCCTCTCTCTCAGCATATGTAAGTGATAATGGCAGGTGAATATGTACTATACTGTAGCTTCACATTTCTCCCATTAGGATCCATGTCACTTTCTATTTTTGAGAGCTGACTGTTCACTAGGCTACGCTTCATCCTCCTCCTTCCCCTGTACCGTAAACCTGTAACCCAAGCTGCTGGAAGCAGTATTGGGTTTGCAGTGCTCTGACCTTTTGTCCCTCTATGTGGAATTGGCTGGTTTTATCCCGCGATGGCTGCTGGTTGGGTTACACAGATAACCTTTCATGACATGCCTGATGAACTTCCCAGCAGAAACAGGAAAAGATCATGGCTTACCTCAATTCAAATAGAAGCAATTAAAACTTGGGTCCCTGTTAGGCTGGGATGGCGATAGATCTTTCTGAAACTCCCCTATATACACACAGGGCCATGAAGGGACTTACCATTTAAGCCTTTGGGTGACTGATCCACAGGTGACCCAGGGACCAAATTCACATTCTGGGCCCCTTACTCCAGTCTTTATTTAGGCAAAATACTTAGTGAACTTCTCAGATATTTCGCCTGGTGAAGACAGAATGATCAAACCACTTGTGGAATCCATCACATATATTTAACAAGAAAAAGGAATTCCTTACCCACAGTGCCACAGTACATCACCCCACACACGAACCCGATCCCAAAAAGATACCCAGAGAAGGAATGATGTGACAAATGGGAAGATGTTTGAACTATTTCATCATTCCCATCTGTAAGGTCTCCACCGAAACTCCCTGGGAGTTTTAGCTGTGTGCCAACTGTGAAAACAAAATTTGCCAGTGTTTGGTGGCCTGGTTTGTAGAATAAGAAAGACTTGGTGGAAGCTGGACGATTGCTGCCACTTGTTAGCAACGTTGTGGCTTTGGGTTTGTTTTTTTATTTAATCTTTTAGCTTGTCTCCTGATTTCTGATCTGTGAGTGAATCTGTGTTTCCATATCCCACTTGCTTTACTTCCAAAAGGTTTTATTTTCTATTTCAATTTTCTGTGACTATTCCAATCAGGAATGTTAAACTTTGCGTTCCTTTTTATATGTAACAACTCAGAGGGTTGAACACAGTTCTCAGAAAAAGATCAACAGAATATTCTTATCACCTAGCTAAAAAAAGTGTTATTTTAAATCTCCTCTTTGCATAGCATTTGAGTTAATTTTGGCTTCAGCATACTGTAAAGCTGTGCCCTACTGAATAGCTAGTTGCTGTTCAAAAGGACAGTTTCACCTCCTCTGACCCCTAGCAGTGTCTTCCCAGCTCTCCCCTTGACCAACATGAGCATTCATCTGACGTTATGGAGAGCCAGATCAGGAAACTTAGCTAGCAGAAAATTAATCACTCTTTTCATGGTTTAGTTTTTTGCTGGTTTGAATTGAACAAACTCACTGAAAGTTCAGAAAAATCCAGAATTAAACAAGCAAACAAACAAAAAAGCAGCACACTGTTATATTGGCTCAAACATTTTCTGAAACTTCACTTTTACCATTTGCCAAAAGCAGAACTTCATCCGGTATGACTAGAAACCCTTCTATCTTGCCACTTTTCCAGACTGCGATCTCTTATATTGCCTCCAGATTTTGACAGTTCTGGAAAGCTCAGTGGACAAGACTTAAGATTCCTTTTAGCACATATCTCCACAACTTACTTTCCCTCATCTCCAAATCACATACAATTATACTCAAAGCAACACACATTTTGAAAGCTTTTACATATAATTTACTGAGAAGCAAAAGAGACTTGTTTTGCCTTTCAGGTATTTTAATGAGTTGCTGATACTTTTCCCAAGCAGCATTCTTTACTTTTAATCATTAGCTTTCTATTTTATTCAGTCCTTCTTTGGGGAATTAAAGTTCTTTTTCATAAAGCCACAGCCTACCAGTAGATACTTGAAATGCAATCAACTGCTATTTTCCCTGCATGTTATAGTCATATTTTATAGCACACTTTTTTTTTTAATGTGGATGCACAGACCGAGAGTTTATACTTATTCATAGAGAAGACTTATTTGCTTTGATTAAGTATTCATGAGAGTAACTGTTGGCCATTCTAGGATTTCCAGAGACCAAAATATGCTCTTTCCCAAATCACTAGAAAATAGAGAGCAGCAGGGGAAGCACACTGACAAGACCTCGCTGATTTATGCTATCTTCCCAGTTGAGCTGTCATACTTAGGGTTGCTGTAAGAGGTAATAGACCTTTACATTCAGTCCTTGGTTTGTCTGCCTGACCTGCCAGTTAACTGGTGGTTAACAGTTAATGCATTTCCCAACAGTGTTCTGTGATAAAGGAACATCCTCATGTTTTCATAATGCATAATTCATTGCAGGTGCTGTCTCCATCAGTTAAAAGTCTGCCTTTCCCTATTTACAAGCATTATAAACTCAACCAATTTTCATGCTTTGAAAAATGGTAGCTAACATATTGTACAAATTTCAAGCCTTTAACACATGTATGTGACTTCTTTAGAGCTCAAAGTATCATCCTTGAAAACGACGAGAAATGCTGGACTGGCTCTTATATGTCAGATAAGTGTGTACAAAACCGCTGAGTGAATTAACAAACCAAGGGCAAAAGGCAAAGATCATGCATAGGCTTATGGCAGACAGCGATCCTCCCTGAAACATGCTATTTGATAATTTCATTTTGAAAAGGCAATATGTCTTTGAAGCCCTAGCAGTATTTTCTATGGAGCTGAAAAGTAAGGATGACAGATGTACTAGTTCACTATTGACTGCCACAGCAAATATAGTTTTTCTTGTCACCACCTACAAATCCCAGGGTACAACTGCCTTTCCTCTCTCCCTTCTATTTATCCCTCCATGTCTAACTCCACATTTCCTCACCCCACCTGCTCTGCCAGAGCTCCTGTCAGCTTCCCTCACAATCACTGCCGCTGAGTCCCCGATGAGCAGAAAGTTTCCAGAGCTCATCTGCAAAGTCCCTATCCTTCTTTTAATGGCTCATTACCATCATGCTACTAGCTGCAGGCAACTGAAAGTACCTCATTTTTTATAAAATAAAAGAAGGAAAAAGTGAGTTTCTCAGGAAAACCTGAGATGGATAAAGCTGCAGGGAAAAATCACATTTGGTCAGGATTTCACTGACACACACTGCTGATTTTTATTGGTACCAGTGGGAATCTGCTTAAAGATCTAACTTCTCTTGCAAACCTCAAAACATAGCAAGGAGATAACAACAAAATGAAGCTCATAAAAATCTAGAAGAAAATTATTACAACATTGACAGAGGTCATTCTGTGAACGGTCATCATATTTTGGTATTGGAGCTCAATTCTGCTTCCTACTGCTCTGGCTGGGAGGACATTTCATATGGGGCCACTACATCTGGCCTGAAAACATTCTCCAGACTGTAGCAATGATGTTCTTTCCTGCTGTCAGGGTCTTCAAGATCTCAAGGCACAACTTTCCAAGACTCCCCCACAGTCCATACCTGCTATTTCCAGAACTCCACTTTCCTATTTCCTTATACCTAATTTGCCAAAAGGAAATTCTCAACCTAAAGTGCTTTAGTCACAAATGAAATGAAAGATAGAGGCTATGTCTACACTGCATAGTGAAGACCTAAGTATCACCATGGGACTTATTTTCAGGCCCTGAAGCAGCACAGTATAGTGAACATATAATACCAAACAAGTTTCTATATCTCTATGGCACCAAACAAATGCAGTTGTGCTGCTTCCAGCACTCCAGCTAACATCTCTGCATGTCCCTGTTTTGTGGTATGTGGATAACTTAACTCACGTCAGCATCCACCTGGTAGCTCTGCACCATGTGAGACATACCTATCATTGCTGCTGCATGCATTTGAAACACAAGCGCGGGACTCCATCTCAGTTGTCTAAACCTCCTGAGAGTCTTTTGTGCCTTCCACAGCAATACAGAATGCATGTCTCTAAGTATCACCTCTAGTTAGTGATGCCCCTTGTTGAAAAGAACTTTCTTTTTAAGAATCAGAAGGTAAGTATCTCGGTCTCCACCTGCCCTTCCCCTGGGGTTTTATCATTCTCCTGTCTTGCTAGTTAGCTGATTCAGCCAGTCAGCAGACTTTTTTTTTGCTCATGAAGCTATAGTTCTGCTTCTGTCCTATACTGGATGTACTCTTTTGGGCTCAAGAGTAAAGTATGTATTAGTGCTTGAACTGACTCCATATTTCAGTAATTAGATAAGTAATGTCTGCCTTCCTGCAGATGTGTAATACTTTTAGGATTAGACTAGCCCTTTGCATGCACAATATCAACAGTCGCATAGACAAATGATGCATACAGAAGCTATTCAAAACAACCCACATCCTCTGCTAGCCTGGTGGCCACTCTTGGGTTTTACTACAGCTCTATTGTAATCATATGAAAGATCTTGGACCAAGATAATACACTTCCCATGTCTTTCCTTTCATTAGCAAAAAAAGTACTGCATCAGTAAGAAAAGCCAAAACCATGAATCCTTGTAGTCATCAAATGAGCGTAGTGCAAAAATAAAGGCTGCCAGCTTTGAAAGAAGTCTCTGTTCACAAGGTACAAAACAACCACCTTTCACAGGCATAAATATCAACAGTTCACCCAGAAACAATACCCACCAGGGAATATATTCACAGGTCCTTAGAGGGCAATGTGGCTAAGTTAAATGCAGAGCAATGAGGTTCCTGGAGAAAACAAGCAACAAGAGATCCTCCCAGACTGCAAAACCAGGTAAGAATTAACCTTGCAGATATTCCTCAAGGTAATAAGAAAATATGCCAAATATACAGTGCAAGCAACTCCCTGAAATGTGTCAAACAACATTCTGGCAGCAACCAAAAAGTTTCATTCCACTGTGTATGCAAGTCCACCTGAGACTTCAGGTTGCAGGGATGGGGCAGGCAGTAGCTCTGGAAGAAGAGCTCTAATCATCAGGCTCCTCTCCCTGTACGAAATACTGTGAGCTCAGCAGCAATGCCATCCATGGGTTTGTATAACCAATGCAACAAAACCCAGTGTGAGTTTGCCCCTCTAAGCATTTCCACAAAACAAACAATAAGCATATATTTTTAATAATAGTAACTTCAAAAAGTACACTCTGTAATCAATAAGAAAATACAAATCTGAAATGGAAATCACCAAAGGCCGCTAGTGTCAGAAGTTATGTGGAGGGCAATTAGCATGGAGCTGTTTAAAGATCATTGTGAAACCTCAGTGTGTTCCTTAGGACCTAAGGATGCTCCCTTCAGTGCAGACATAGCGCAAAGCTGTCTATAGAAAGTCTCTTCCAAGCCCCCCCATGAGACAGTAAACATGTACAGGGCAAGGGAGTCTCGGTTTTGATGAGACTTTAATAAAATATTTTACAACCATATTACATTATGGCTAAGTAGGCAAGAGTTACAGCAACCTCATTTCACCCACTAATACTTAATCTATGTACAATTCCATTTCATAAATGAACACAGTAGAATACAGGAGACTTTTTGGGCAGATATATTTTGTTCTGAATTTACTAGGGCAATGCAGCATCTCATATGTCACCACCTAAATTTCAAAGCACAAACATGGTTCCATTACGTGCACTGGGGACATACAAGCACTCTATAAACACTCCCTATGCAACAGCAAAACCTTAAGCAACATCTCCAAACCTTGTGCAAATGCGCCCAAATATTTCTGGATGCCAGTCACAGCTGAGCCATGGTTATCTGTACAGTGGGCTAAAGCAAAACCCTGGGCTAATGTGCATTCACGCCATAAAGAAGCTTGTATCTCAGTCAGGAGCAAAGCTTTGGGCTGTACTCCAAATTAATCCTTAATGAAAGACTGGTCTTTCTAACCCTGTGGGGCAGTTTTTCTTCAGGGATATTTTATTCAGCCTAGGAAGTGAACAATAACTGGAAATCCTGCCTTCCCTGCAATTAAGTACTAAATCATTACATTCCTGCAATTTTTCCTTGTCTTCACCATTTCTGATGGGACAGGAACTCAGAAAAGATGAGCATATGTGTCCAACCGCACTGGAGCTGTTGTAACTTCATTGCCATGTGGCCATTCTCATTGCTCTGTGCAGAATTTACGTCTGCCTGTGGTGTCAGTACACAAAGCACAATAAAAAGTAACGTGCTTTGTCTCTCAGATTATCTACCCATACTCAGTGTGCTACTATAGTAGTCTGCCAAATCAAGTCCATCCAGCTGAGGAGAAAACTCTCTTCCTAAGTGAGAGGATGTGACTATGCAAGAACAGTGAGTTTATCTCAGGACAAGCAGCAGACCAAAAAACAGATTGAGTCAGCATGGGAAAGGATTGGGCAGAAATGGAGGGTGTGTGGGGGCATGCTGCCAGAGTGAAAAAAGCTCAGAATAAACAGGGAAAGAGTTGCTGGCTGGGGGGTTTGAATAAAGGCCTCAGAAATGTGAAGAAATGGGCCACACTAATGAGGGCACCAGCACTTCCCTGCAAGCAGAAAGCTAGGGGGGAGGGTAGAGGAAAAGGAAAGCTGGGCATGGAAAACTGGAAGATTTGCAAAGAGAGCTTTAGAAAGAAAGTAATCTGAAACCTCAATCTGAAGGGATAAACAGTACAGTTGGTTGGGAATTTGATGGTAGGGTTCCTCGTGATAAAGTTTAATTAATGTAAAATCTACTGTGGGTGTAACTGAAGCACCAAGGAGTCCTTTAAATGGACAAAGTGTGGTAGAAACAGCGGACTCCCTTGCCCCAAAGAACTTACAAATTACACTTGGGCAGACAGCTGCAAGCAGATGGGCAGCAAAAGGAGATGGGTAGGCACTGCTGGGCTGGTCTCAGCACCAGACCTGAAAACTCTTGTCCTCTGATTTTGGAGGCCCCACAGGATCTGAGGCAATTTTAAATGAGAATGTACTTAGTAAAGAATAATGTTGTATTTCAGCAGAGGTTTTTGGGGCACAAGCGAAAGACTAATGGAAGTGGAAGTATGACAGGGGTCCTTTCAAAATTTATCAAGGGAGAAAATTTAGCACAGTGGACTAATTGGAAAGAGCTGTAAGTAACCATTTCAATAATATATGAAATGTAAAGGAGGGTGAAGGAGACACCAGGAATGATCCTGCAGTGAAACAGTCTACATTCAGGAAATGGAAGAGAGTGCTTGCCAACAGACTAGTGAGTAAAAGAGGAAGTACTGTACTTAAAGTTTAAATAAAATGCTGCTGAAAAAAAAAACCCCGCATTTCTATAGAAAGGGCCCTTTGACAAAAACATTTAAAAGGTCATTGTTACCCTGAAAATATCAAGAATTGAAAAAATTATGTAAAAACTCTAGTGAATGCTTGCTGCTGAACTGACGGTGCCTAATGCTGTGGGTAGGATGCAAAACTGACAATTAGATCTAAATTTTGTTCCTAGCTCTGCTATTAAACTGCTACATAACTTTAAGCTAGTCAAATTACTGTCTCAACAGCCCACCTGTAAAAGGGGCATAAACCCAGCCATCTGTGTGACAGACATTCATACTTTGAAATTATTAGATGCGGGCAACTGTAAAGGGTGTTGAAAGGGGCCTTTTCTATAAGCACAAATGCACCCATTCTTCCTCCTATTTTCACTAATCTCCCTTTTGTGTTGAAGAGACATCTACAGGACTTATTTGTAATGAACTGTCATTTAAATTTCTATCCAAGCAAAAAAAGGGACTCTCATTGCCTTAAGATTCACTCTAACAGTGAAATCCCTCCTAACTTAGGTAAATGCACCTTATAGATTGCAGTATTTTATGTGGGCTTTATCAACACTTTTTCACATTATGCTCCAACACAGTTGCCAGCAGGGAGAGCTCCAGGTTTTGGGGAAAACATTTTAAAGCCTTGCAGTAAGAAACTCACCCCACTTTATAACCATACACACAGAAATTCTGGTGTGTGGTTATATGTAACCATACACATAGATTTGCCTATCTCTGTAATCTATTTCTCACTTTCAATTTATGGACATCAGTCATAATTTCAATACCACATAGTTCTTATCTGTACATTTGTTGCACTTCATCCATTTAAATAGTCAGCTCCTTTTAGCCATTTAATTCCTTCCCCACCATTAGACATAAAGTGGATGTTCAATCAAAAGAATGAGGCTTTAATTTTTACCTCTCTATGTAAACACTACAATTCTGAGTAATTCATACAAATGTGTAATAATACAGATTTTTTTCCAGTTTATGAGCTATGTACAAAGGCAGCATGTAAAGATACATTTATATATATAAACACACACTGACTCCTTAATTGACCTAGTCTGTATAAAGTTCTTTGATATTTTTTTGGCAGGATGGTGCCACAGAAGTGCAATTTCTTACCCTCTTGTATGCTTTTAAGGCACGAAGTTTCAATTGGAAAATAAATTTAAGTGAAAGAAATATCCAGAACAGTCTTTCACATGTTTTAGCAACAGAAAAATGGATCAAAATACACTCACCACTGTAATATATCATGCACATAATCATGTACAAAGCAGCATGAGATTTCAATATGCTACTTTTAAAACCAGAGTTTCCTTCCCAAAGTGAATAGCATTGCAGGGACTGCCATCCAGTGGTGAAGCAAGGGCTTAAAGGATGATTGAAACTGCAGATATGTAAAATTAAAAGGTGTCAAGGCTGAAAAAGATTAAGGGTAATGAATAATAACGATGCTGGAAATACTAAAGCTAGAAAGAATTCTTTTATTCAGCTTCAGGTATTATTTACAGCATTTAAGGAAAAGGCATTTAATTTCCAAATGTAGCTGTGCAAATACAGTACTTTATACTGCCCATGCAAAGTAGGTAAAATGAGGCTTGCTCAGTCACAGCCTAGTAAACAAGCTGCAGTTAAACACAACTCTTAGACTCATCCAAAATATTACCAGCCTGATTTCTCTTTTTGCACCAGTCTGTCTCCATTGATTTCATTGAAGTATAGACTGGGTTTATCTAGGTCTTAGGTAAGACAAGAGAGTATTTAAGATCACTATATGTTTCTATTGCTTTCTGAAACATTAGAAGAAAAAACTTCCTCATAGACCTAAAATTTTTCCTGTTTATGCTATGATGATTCAAATCTAGTTTATTAATCATTTTGTTAAGTGGCAGTGGTTTTAAGCATTGTGTGCCTTGTGTACCTTTAAAAAAGGTCTGACAAAATATTACATTTCCCTGGTTTTATGAGCTTTCATATTTATTGCCTTGTCTACTGTGTATATGAATCTGGGTATTTGTGACAGACTTTTCTTAGTTTGTTCCATTGTGTACAGACCATATGTTGTCTATGTTCATAAAAGACTCAATAATTCTGTGCGCAGGAAAAAAAAAATAGTTATTCATTAGGAAACTGAAGAACTTTCAGGTTATCCCTGCAGAAGTGTTTTTAAATCCAGCCCCAGGAAACAATTGCCTCCTTTTCTTAGAGTTGTGATGAAACTTTGGCAGGATTCTCAGATGTATTTGGCAGTTAACTTCCATTGATTTAAACAAAAATTCTATACCTGAATTCCAGGAGGATCTTTGCTTTACTGCTGTTGATGTAGATTTTGGACACAGAAGTGCCTTTGTTGGCTCCCCAGTGTAATGCCTGGGGATGCAGTAGGATTTTTATTGTTTTCAGGATGACTCATGCAGGCAGCAGCACAACAGATGGCGTGGAGTGTAGAACAATAAAGACAAAAAGATATGAGACAGCTAAGAGAAAACTGGAACAGTCAAACGAACAACTAGAGGACCAGAGCAGCTGAAACGATGAGAGAAGCCAGGAGGTTGAGCTTTGCCACAGATAGCAGGAGCTAATGAAGTGTGGAGTCAGTGCAGGGTGAAGTAGCTCAGACAGTGGTCAGCAGGGAAAAATGAAAGGATCTGCAGTCAGAGTAGAAGGAACAAAGGCAGGTAAGCCAAGAGGAGCAAGGCTGATGGATAGCAAGTGCCTGGTGGGGCTAAGTGATGGATTTCAATGTGATAAAAAATACCATCAGAGGAATAAGAAAATGGAAGACCTGAGGAGGCTGATAAATAATACCCTTTGAAGGGAGAAACACCACAGCAATTAGAAAGAGAGCAATCAAAACCAGCGGTGGTATCCTGAAACTCAGAAGTCTAGAATGACGGCAAAGAAACAAGGGATGGCAGCTGCTGAAAGACAATAGTATAAAACCCTCAAAAAGAGAGCAGGCCAGCAGTAGGACAGCAAAAAGGAGATGAAACACAGTAGTTCAGAGTTGGTTTAACAACTCACTGTAGCAGAGGGAGGCAGACATGTTTGAGTAAAACATAAAAGAAGTTAAATTCTATGGGTCAGTGAAGTACAGTTCCTGAAAGGAGGGGTCTGGAAAAGCACGTGCAATTGAAAAGTGTGTGTTAGTTTCTTACTGCTGCTCCAGCTCAGAGAAGGAAGAAATGGAGAGAAAGCTCCATCAGCAAAAGACTTCCTAAAATATCACAAGCTCCTTCATGTTCTAACTGTTCTTATTCTAACACAGCAGCTATACTGACAGCCGTCTAATTGTAACATGTTTTAGGTGAAAGACTAACGTGGAAATTAGGAAAGGAAAAGGCCTTAAGCATTCACCCATACATTTCTATTTTCCTTACTCCCAACAGCTAATTCATTTTCTGTTCTGGCAGTAGGGAGTTAATGGAGCTACTTCCTGCTCTCCTATCTATGTCATATAACTACTTGACTTTTTCAGACTGAACTAAGGCCTTCAAGACTGTCCTACAACTACACTGCAGGGAAAATATTAAAGGACATATTAAGCTACTTATAAAGATCTTTCCATAACTGTTTTTAAAGACAGAGTACATCAGTGTTTGGAATGTCTAAAGTTTTGTTCTCATCCATGGAATAATAAGGATGAGCAGCTGCTGGAAGATGTCTCAAGAAGCTAATCACTCACCCCAAAACAAGGCCAGATGTATCTGCAGGTTTTAACAGGCATTTGCCTAGCCTGTTCTTCAAGGTGCACACAGCAGAAATTCCATCACCACCGCAGACCATCATTCCAGCAATCAACTATTTTACCCTCAAAAATATTTTTCTAGTATTACCCCAACTCTTCCTTGCTGCTACTTAAGCTCTATCTACTACTGACACAGAAATAAAATTACTCCTTTCCTTTCCATGCTTACTTTTATGCCTCATATACTTAGTAGTTAAAAGTTTTGTAAACATTTCAGTGTAATGTTGTATTGATGCACAAAAGGCAAACTCTCCAGCTTGCAGAGCAGCAGAATCCAAGGACTTATTCTGAGAAATCCTGATTTCCATCAGTTATTTCGCTTGAGTAGCACTGGCATTTTGCACACATTCCTAGGAAGAATAAACCAGCCTATTTTCTTTTGGGGATATTTTTTTTTTTATTTGTTAAGACCACTATATATCCTAACTTTGCCCTCCGAACAGTCTCTCAGTTTTGTGATTTCTGCTAATTTAGTAAGTACTTCCTACTCAATCCAGGTCACTGGGTGTTGAACAAAACTACCCATAGGAAAGACTTCAAAGTTAAAATATACTTCCACTTTTATAAAAGGACATCCACTAATCAGTAAGCACTCTCTGAAAATGGTTTTCAAAGTACTTCAGCATTCACCTTATAGTTGTTTCAATTAAACTGAGTTTCCATAACATTCAAAAGAGTATCAAAAGCTACAGCCCAAGCATCTGCTTTTCTTCTGTCCATGGGGCCCATAACTCTTATGTATGGCTTTTTCTCTGTATGACTTGTTCTTTAAAAATCCAAGTTGGCTACTCATCTTTTTGCCATTTTCTTCCAGGTGCTTAAAATTCTTACCCTGCTCCCAACCGCCAGCTTTTTCTTTAGGCTGAAGTCAAGCTTATTTTTTATCATCTCCCATCCCTCACACTCTCCATTCACATTTAAAGACAGATGAGGTACTGGAAAGCTGACTATAGTGAACATATTACCTATCATCCAGGAGCTGTCAGGAATAGCTAAAAGTTTGAAATTGTTTCAGCCTGTTCTTAGGAACATAGAAAATGTTTCACTTTCATGGTTTCCCCCAGAATAACCAGTCTGAGTCTTTTCTAATTTTTTCTTTTTTTTTTTTTCCTGTTTCCAGCTAAGAGTATACAATTTCCAACAACAACAAAGGGGTACCAGTCCCCACCTCAACACTGATCTTTGTAGTGAAAACTGATACAAAAGAAAGAATGAAATTACAAATGTCAGTCTTTTGTATGTGTAAGGCAGCAGATGATACCATATTGATCTGATTTACTCACAGCTAAACGCTATTTCTTGCAGCCTGCAGGTAGAACACTCAAAGAGCTTTGACATTTATAGAACCCGTACGGGTTAGTTACATGATGAAGTGAAACTCCATCTTATACCCAAAGAACATTAGTAACTAAACTGATATCATTAAACAGGAGCTCAGCAGATTCAAGATACTAGATATCAGAATGAAGAGCTTCACATCTATATCACCAATTAAAAAGTGGTCCAAGTCAGACATGCTTGACTCCCATTATAGTGCCTCAGCTGTTGCTCTAAAATGAGCTCATGGTCTCAGTCCAGTTATAAGCTGACGGGTTTCCATGTCAAACAAAAAAAGATATTATTTCTTACGAAAGAAACCAAATCACCTAGAAACTCTCATATTCCAAGTAGCTGCTTCCCATGAAACACTACCCTTTAAGAGCAGTTCGATACATTAGTTGTATTTTTTGCTGTCACTGAAAAGCAGATTTCTCCAATCATCACTACAGCTGAAAGGCCTCAATGCAACTGCAAAGCATTACAGAATGTTCTCCTGAGATTCTTATAATTGTTCCAATTCCGTTCTTGCAATGGCTTCAACCGGGTTTAACCATGTTCTGGAAGAAGAATATTCTAAAGTGACTGTAAAGTTGAGAAGAGACAATTAGAAATCCTAAAAATAGGCCAGAGCTGCAACCCTTTTGTGATGAAAACTGAAGGAAAAATAAAGTCATCACATTCACAAACGTGCAATACCAATTACATTCTCATAGACATTGCTGTGCTGTAGGAAGTTTCCATTGTATCAGCATTTCCATGCATGTCAGGGAAATAAATGAGAATTCCTGTCTTCCCCATACCCGCACTGGCTCCCTGCATTGGGAGCAGAAGAAGAAATTCAGGATTGCCTCGATTTCTAAGACTGTGATTTTTAATGTGTCCAGTATCTAGTGCCTCCTAATTCATATATTAAGAACATATATTTAGGCATATAAAATACACAGTAGATTATAGTAACCATAACAAGCAGTGCTTTGTGAATAAGTACCCAGCTTTGTAAGTAGTTAACTGAAGCACTTTCAGACTCCTAAGCAAAATTCCATTAAACACAATATATTTAGAATATTCTCATATAGATAATATATAAGAAATTCTTATAGAGAGAATATGTAAGAAAGGTGTCAGTTTTATTTCAGGCATCAGCGTGGACTACTTCATACCAGTAAAATACAGAATACTTCATACCTGTAAAAAAAACTGCAGGTTTTGCACATCTTTTAAAAAGTTGGTATTTGGATGTACAACACCACACTTATCTTTACCAGCAAGGGTATTACTGAGGAGGGACTCTTCAGTAAGGACTGTAGTTATAGGACAAGGGGTAATGGGCGCAGACTTAAACAGGGGAAGTTTAGACTGGATATGAGGAAGAAATTCTTTACTGTAAGGGTGGTGAGGCACTGGAATGGGTTGCTCAGGGAAGTTGTGAATGCTCCATGGCTGGCGGTGTTCAAGGCCGGGTTGGACAGAGCCTTGGGTGGCATGGTTTAGCGGGAGGTGTTCCTGCCCCTGGCAGGGAGGTTGGAACTAGTTGATCTTAAGGTCCTTTCCAACCCTAACTATTCTATGATTCTATGATTCTATGATCTGTATCTCCTCAAAATGGCTGAAAT
Source organism: Ara ararauna (assembly GCA_028858755.1). Classification (NCBI taxonomy): domain Eukaryota; kingdom Metazoa; phylum Chordata; class Aves; order Psittaciformes; family Psittacidae; genus Ara; species Ara ararauna. The sequence goes on along the minus strand of CM054376.1, from coordinate 57,651,417 downwards.
GCCCTCCGTCTTCCAAAAATTGTTTCAATGGCAGATATTCCAGTCATATCTTAATTCTTGGTGACGTAAGGATAGAGGTCAGCAGAACTGGCAACTTGGGCTTCTGGAGGGTATTTTGTGGAACTTTGTCCTGTTTAGGAGCCTGGTTGGCAGAGTCCCTTGGGACGCGAAGAGGTCCCAGAAGGCTGTACATTCTTCAAGAAGGAAATCTTCAAGGTGCAAGAGCAGGCTATACTGACTAGGCATCATCACTCAGATTATACTGAAGCCTCCAGAGAAGCAACAGATTCAGTATTTTCTCTAGTAAGGCAGCCAGAAAATCAAGACCTCCACACTTCAGCCTGATGCTTTTTGTTGTATATGGAAGTACGTCAAACTTCTGGTTTTAATAATGGAAAGATGTGCTGTTATAAGCTCTGCTTTACCATTATCACAGTGTTTCAATCTTGGTTTTAATTTCCCACCACAAAATCTAATTCAGTTCACCCTAGAATATACGAGCACCAAAACAAAGATGGGCATTGTCACTAGTTACAGGAACTTTTTTTTCATTCACTGAAATATTCCTGAACCCCTGCAGCAGAGGCCACGTACTGTTATCTATAAAGAACAGCAGAGGTTTACAGAAACTACCAGCCTTTCTTTAACTGGAGATGGGATTCCTATAATCATAGAATCATAGAATCATAGAATAATTAGGGTTGGAAAGGACCTTAAGATCATCTAGAGCCAACCCCCCTGCCATAGGCAGGGACACCTCCCGCTAAACCATGACACCCAACGCTCTGTCCAACCCGGCCTTGAACATCGCCAGCCATGGAGCATTTACAGCCTCCCCGGGCAACCCATTCCAGTGCCTCACCACCCTCACAGTAAAGAATTTTTTCCTCATATCCAATCTAATCTTCCTCTGTTTAAGTTTGAACCCGTTACCCCTTGTGCTATCACTACAGACCCTGAGGAAGCGTCCCTCCCCAGCATCCCTACAGGCCCCCTGCAGATACTGCAAGGCTGCTAGGAGGTCTCCACGCAGCCTTCCCTTCTCCAGGCTCAACAGCCCCAACTTTCTCTGCCTGTCTTCATACGGGAGGTGCTCCAGTCCCCCTGATCATCCTCATGGCCCTCCTCTGGACTTCTTCCAACAGTTCCTTGACCTTTTTATGTTGAGGACACCAGAAGTGCACACAATACTCCAAGTGAGGTCTCACAAGAGCAGAGTAGAGGGGCAGGATCACCTCCCTCGACCTGCTGGTCATGCTCCTCTTGATGCAGCCCAGCATACGGTTGGCTTTCTGGGCTGCAAGCGCACACTGAAGCCGGCTCATGTTCATTTTCTCATCCATCAACGCCCCCCAGGTTGAACCACTACAGTGTCTGTGAGCTGTAGGGGGCATAATGATAAAATACAGAAATCTGTCACATTTTTACTATATTAAGACTACCAAGATGGAAATAATATAACTGGCTTTTGAATTTCCCTTGGAATTCTTTGGAGTAAATGGGGAAACCAAATCTTGTTCGGTGTTAACGTCCATTATGTGGGCATGCGGTGCTTGCTTTGCTGTGGAGGCAAGGGCATGGTTTTCTAAGTCCTTGTGGCAGCAGAAGTGTTTCTTAAGCATAGAAAGTATCGTTCTGCGCAAGAACATAGGATTTGGGGTTTTTTTTTAATCACATACATCACCTGTAGCTTTGGCTGTTTCTCAAAAATAAATACAAAAATATGGCTTAGATTTGCAAGGTTTGGGTTTGTTGGTTTTTTTGTTTTGTTTTGTTTTTTTTTGGTGGTGGTTTGCTTGGGTGGCTGTTTTGTTGTTTGCTTTTTAATTTGTCACTTCATTTCTTATAGGGAGGAGAAAAGAACAAAGCAAAACATAGTCCCCTTAGTTTGTTAGGTATCTTCAGATGTCATGATGAGGGGGTATAAATCAATGTAAGTTCTCAGTGCCTGAGCACTACTGGTGTAGGTCAGTCCAAAGCCAGGTACCATCTTGGCTCCCTAAGCCTGCTCAGCTGCAGTCTTCAAGCAAGTGTGAAGGCTGGGCTCCTTGAAGGTGCACAGACTACCCAGGGCCCAAGTGTGTGCCTGCACCAGACACAAACCGAACACTGAGGAAACTTCCTTCTCTAAACTGACCAATTGTGACCATGAATTCCTGAGAACTTTCTCTTTTCTTCTCTGTCGTATGTCAATCCACTGGAATTTCACGATGGCAAAGAGTGATTCATGATGATGGGTTTTTTTCCTTTGGCAATCTAGAGAGAAGCAAGCTACATTCTTCCCCATAGCCCTAGTAGGTAGCAACCAGATGTACCAGGATTTTTTTTGTTCAGCTTTTCAGTCAGAGACTTCTAATTATATCTAATTTGTAGAGAAGAGCAGTGACTTCCAGCAAGTTGTGCCTGCTGCAGATCACTGCCTCCTGGTTTTGTGAAGGTTTGGATTTTCCAAGGGAAATAGTGAATGATGTAAGGCAGTGGTTTTCAGGTAAACTTTAAAATGGCTGTAATATTAATTCAGCGTCTGAGGTTAGACTGGGAGAAGAAACAATTTCAGTGCAAGATTTAAAATAATCAGATGTAATGCAGAGGCAGGTGTCTCTGGGTTTCATTAGATACCAGTGCAGGGCCTGTCTGGGGATTACCAGCACTCAAGACTGCCAGCATGTGCTATTGTGGAGTTTTGCAAAGGTGAGAAATGAGATGGAATGAAGGGTCTGCCTGCCACTCAGAGGCTGCCTATGTGGTCAGCCTCGGAGCACTTCACAGCAGCAGAGCCCGTTTGGAATGTGTCTGTAGGAAGCAAGACTTCCCAAGAAAAGTACTTCAATATGTACTGCTCGTATCCAGTCCATTCGAGATTATTCCTCATCTGAAAGTCTTCCTTCGTTATTTCATTTAAGATCAATTATTGCCTATTTCTCAAGGCAACTACTGTGTGAAAGCTTTTAAAGGAAAAAGGATCTTGGCTGTGAGCTCCTCTCAGCAGGGTCAGTGTCATCTTTGGTCTCTTTAAAGCGCTTAAACCAAGAGGGCTCAAAGGATGCACTGCCTGGTCTTGAAACAGGAGTTGAATGTCCTCACCCTGATTGCAGCTCTGTTGGTTGTGCTGAAGTGGGAAAATGTTGCTTCCTAAGGCTGGATCTATGTACTCAACGAGTCAGGAGTTTTGCAGTCAGTTCAGCTGTGGGTGCTCACATATTCGGTCCCTTTGTTTTGACACAGAGCAATTTGGAGAAAGAGAATCCATGTTGATACGTGGCTAACACAGGGATGGGCAGACTGATTGCGTCAGAAACACACAGAGGTTAGCAATGTGATGATTTCTGACCATGCGCAGCACGGTTGAGGCCTGGCTCTCCAATCGATCTGCAGATGTTTGAACAGCTTCCCGTGGAATTCTGCTGCTTTGCTTCCCCCTGAAAAAAGTATCTGTTACAATTCTGGTTTCAGTATCAACCCAGTAACGGCTTTTTCTGACCTCTCTATTGCTGGGTATGTGGAACCTTGGAGGAATCCTTATTTTATATCAAGAAAAAAACCCCAACACATTATTATTTCTTGTGGAGAGAGGTCTGGAAAGGTGTACCATTTGGACAAAAAACCAGCTAGAAGACTAGTTGAAAGGACTCAAAGAATGCATGCTTAGTAGTACAGTTGTGGTCCTATGGACAGGTCTCCTAAAATGCTTGCTTTAACCCCAACTAAAAAAGGCTGGAGATTTCATCAGATGAGGAAAGGATTCTACGATTTCCATGGCTGGAGAGATGGACTTGCCAGAAAAAGCTTGAGTGAGCTCCTAGTTCTACTAACTTCCAGCTACCATAGACATGACCTGCAAATACCTCGCAGTGTATATTTCTATGCATAAAAGAGAGTTGAGGGGAGGGTGAGGGGAGTGAACAAAGAGAACATGCAGATGAGAAGAGTTTTCTTCCGGCTTCCTCCTCCCCCATCTTTTTAGCTCAGATGTGAAAATATTCATCTGCACATTGTTCTTAACAGAAATTCCCTAAAAGACAATTCCAGATGCTGCTTCTATTGTTTTGACATCAATCTTATGAAGCAGCAGGCAAAAGGGTGTACTTCAGGGTACATTCTAATTGTGTGCAGAGAAGTTGTTGCTAGTAATATTAAGGGACTGATGTGGCATTGGAGTCACTCCTAAAGTCAGGTGAAGAACACAGCTGACTTAAACCTGGAAGTCAGAACAGCAGTTAAAAGCTCTAGAGGCTTTCTTGGTTGGTTGAGGGAGTTCTGGCATAAGAAAAAGACAAGGAGAAAGATTAGTTAGATGCAAAATCTGCAGTATTCAGAGAGTTCTGAATTGGATTTCTGCGGCAAGGGTTGAGCGTGGGAAAACTTCGTATTGTACAGCTCAAATCTTCTCTACAAATAGAACCTTAGGTTGCAGGACTTGTGTAGGACTCGTAACAGTGGCTTGTTCTGTTTCATCTCACTTCAGTGATTTTAGATCATTTCTTGATCATTTTCAGCTGATTCTACAGATGTAAAATGACTGAGCACTGAGACCTGAACCTCCTACTAACAGAATTTGTTATGGTGCGTACTCTGTGTCATGTTTCATGGGAAGTTCTTCCTGCGGTCACCATCCCTGCATTCACACAAATGCTGTATCTGCTATGGATGGGTCTGTCTAGTCATCATCCTGCATTTTAAAATGAGGTTCAGTTCCTTTTGAGTGGGACCCATTTTTCAATAAGGTAAAATATCTGAAGGAAAAAAGAAGTTACTGAATTTAGAACGGGGAAGAGTAAAACTGAAATTGGCTTTCTTCATCTAAACTAGAGAGACCGTTTTATGTATGGTAGACGAAAATTTCTGTTGGCATTTATTCCCTCTAGAAGTAGGTCAGCCAATGCTGAGAAGCAGTTCCCTGATATCATAGGAGTGATTTGACTATAATCTGTTACAGTGCTTTAGAAGCAATCCAGAATTGCTAGCTTAATTTTCCAGTAAATGGCGGGTAAAATATAGGTCCTGAAGATGTTGCTGAATACTTTGCTCAAATGGGAGTGGATCAAGCAAAAATTACAGGTCTTCTGGGATACGATGCTGTGTCTTGGGCATGATGTGTCAAAACCGTTTGAGTTTAGGCAACAGTTAATCCCTGGTCAGAGAGGGGACGGCTGTCAGGGCTTCAGGGCTGCTTTCTGCCATGGCCTGAAAGGAAAGGAAGAGTCCTGTGCTTGTCCTTGGGAGCCAAGTGGGCGAGGACGCGTGAGGGAGCCCAGCAGCTGTGCCCAGACCATGGCCACCAAGGGCTGGGTAGCCCCTTGACACAGGCACTGCCTCTGGGCCAGCACCCCAAAGGCTTCCTGTGAGGGCTGCTGGGCCGAGGGGCAGCGGGTGTGGCTGAGCATGGGGGGCCCCGTCACCCCCATGTCATTGTGACACCACCAGGCAACGCAGCAGTCACAATGCCCCGGCACAGAATAAAAGGGAGCAGCCTCGGTGTCCCCTGGCAGGCGGCTCAGGGCAGCCCAAGGACATCCGAGAGGAAGTCCTTGAGGAGCTGGTGGAGTTACTTGGAGGGGCCTTGAGGGAGGAAGACCAGCGCCTGGTCAAGGCTGCTGGAGGCTAGCTCCTGGTGGGACCAGCTTCTTAGCTCTCGGGAGGAGAACAATTCTTTTCAGCTGGATAGCTGCGGCCAGACCGTAGGAATGCCACCTTGAAGAGCACTGCAGAGCCCATCACCTTCATTCACTGCGGAGCCAGGGGCAGCAGCCGTAAGCAATGAGATGCAGAGATCCAGGGATCCCAGTGCCTTGGAGCAGCCACAGGAGCCCTGCCAGGCATACGGAAGGAGGATTCTTGCGCCGGGGTCGATCTGCCTGGGGGCCTTTGGCTACTCTCGGCAGCCCCTGGGGTGACTCTGGGTTGAGGGAGAATAGGGCTTGGGCATCTCTGGGGAGGCGTGATCAGCCTTCGGACCAGGAGCAGGTCTTGCTCACATGCTCAGGGATAGCCGATCGCCAGTGTTGGGGTCAGGAAGGAATTTTCCCCTGGGCAGATTGGCACTGGTCCCCGGGGTTTTTTGCCTTCCTCTGAGCATCGAGCAGGACCACTTGTTAGGGCTCCTCTGGTCTGTTCTGGCTGCTCATGCACCATGAAGGTGGCGCCTCGTGTCCTGCAGCTGGGGGGGGAAGGCCTTTTTTCCCCCACGGATCTGAGAGTGTCCACGGGGGTTTTTTGCCTTCCTCTGCCGCGGTGAGCCAGCCCCTTGACAGGGCTCCTCTGGGCTATTGTGGCCCAAAGGCTGCTGCTCCTGCTCCACGTGAGTGGCCCTTCGTGCCCCACATCTGGGGGGAGGAAGCTTTTGCGACTGCCAGGGTAGCCCCTGGGGGTTGCTGCTTGTCCTCTGTCGCATTGAGCACAGCCCCTTGTCACGGTCCTTTGGGCTCAGTTCTCGCCCACTGCTCTCACTGCTCCAGGGCACCGCTCGTGCCCTGGCTTTCTCTGGCTCCATTGCCCAGCGCAAGCTTGGAGCGGGAGCGAGCACTGCTCTTCTCTTGGCTCCATTCCTAGGGGAATTTTCCTTGTGGACAGCAGCCTGTGCCTGGAACGGCGCCAGCCTTGCTGCCCGTCAGCACCTGCCACTTTGCACCCCTCCCTGTGTGCAACACCAGCGCCAGGCAGGCACAAGAGCACTTTTCAGGCATCCCTCACCCGGAAGGGATGACATCTTGACCAACTTAAAGATATGCTGAGCTCTCATCCATGCTTCCTTCCTACAGCATGACACAGCCATATCGTGTAGGCTAGACAAGTCTAGACTAAACTAGACTGGGCTACAATAGGCTAGAATAGAACAGCATATATTGGAATCAATTTAAGTTATTTCACATCTGTCAGATTAGAAGAGGAAACAAATGAGGTTACACCTCAGCCGTCTTCTCTCCCGCTCAGAGCTGCAATCGTCGCATCTGGAAGGATGCTTTAATAATATCAAACATTCCTTTAAGTCTGCTACAGGAAAGGAACACAGGCGTGGAAGGTAGGAGCAGGGTAACAGGAGAAACAGTCTTTATTGCGTCACATTCAAGGTATGTTGAGCTCTCACCCATGCTTCCTTCCTACGACATGACAGACTTACACCGTAGGCTAGACAAGTCAAGATTAAACTAGACTGGGCTAGAATACAACAGCATATATTGGAATCAATTTAAATTGATTCACATCTGTCAGATTCGAATAGGAAACAAATGAGCTTGCACCTCAGCCGCCTTCTCTCCCTCTCGCAGCTTCAATTGTCAGATATGGAAGAATGCTTTAATAATATCAAACATTCCTTTAAGTCTGCTACAGGAAAGGAACACAGGCGTGGAAGGTAGGAGCAGGGTAACAGGAGAAGCAGTCTTTAGTGTGTCACATTCAAGGTACGTTGAGCTCTCACCCGTGCTTCCTTCCTACAACATGACATAGACTTACACCGTACGCTAGACAAGTCTAGACTAAACTAGACTGGCCTAGAATAGGTTGGCATAGAACAGGATATTTTGGAATCCATTTAAATTGATTCCCATCTGCAGATTCGAATAGGAAACAAATGAGGTTACAGCTCAGTCTCCTTCTCTCCATCTCACAGCTGCACTCGTCACATCTGGAAGGATCCTTTAATAATATCAAATGCTCCTTGAAGTCTGGCACAGGAAAGCCACATAGGCGGGCCAGGTAGGCGCAGGGTAACAGGACAAGCGGTCTTGATGTGAGAAATAAAAGTATTTTTTGATTTGTAAAATGTATTTTGGTGTTGCATCTCTCACTTTATAATAGTAGGTATTCCTCTCTCATCTGTAAAAGTTTATCAGCCCTGTAAGTGGGTCGTATCAGGAAAGTCAAGAACAAGAGCACAGGGGACATTAGCTGGATTGAAATAGTGGGAAATAAATTGAAGTTAAATTGCAATAACAGAGATCACATTTAGCAACCTCAGCTGAGCTGATAAGAGAAAGATCTGAGTAAAAAAATATATAAAGAAGAAATAAATGCCATAGACCACTCAGCGCTGCATGGTATAAAATTAACTTGGTTGACTTTATGGTTCCATGCAACACCAGTTCTTCACTCAAACATGTGTTCCCCGGGGGTGTAATTACCTCTGATTTTCTTGAATTGAAGTTAGAGCACAGTCACACTCACATAATTTTGCATGTGTTGAGCAGAGTCAACAGTTTTGATCTCCCAAGCCAGGCTCCCAAAGGTGCTTCAACAAGGTTATTGTTTCAAATGAGAGAGCCTGACCAGTTTCTCACTGGGTACTGGAATCTGAAACTAGGTAGAAACACTGCTGCCATTTGGGATGATTAGTAGGAATTCATAGCATCACAGAATAGTTAGGGTTGGAAAGGACCTTAAGATCATCTAGAGCCAACCCCCCTGCCAGGGGCAGGGACACCTCCCGCTAAACCATGACACCCAACGCTCTGTCCAACCCGGCCTTAAACACCGCCAGCCATGGAGCATTCACAACTTCCCTGAGCAACCCGTTCCAGTGCCTCACCACCCTTAGGGTAAAGACTTTTTTCCTCATATCCAATCTAAACTTCCCCTGTTTAGTTTGAACCCATTACCCCTTATGCTATCACTACAGTCCCTAATGAAGCGTCCCTCCCCAGCATCCCTACAGGCCCCCTGCAGATACTGCAAGGCTGCTAGGAGGTCTCCACACAGCCTTCCCTTCTCCAGGCTCAACAGCCCCAACTTTCTCTGCCTGTCTTCATACGGGAGGTGCTCCAGTCCCCCTGATCATCCTCATGGCCCTCCTCTGGACTTCTTCCAACAGTTCCTTGACCTTTTTAAGTTGAGGACACCAGAAGTGCACACAATACTCCAAGTGAGGTCTCACAAGAGCAGAGTAGAGGGGCAGGATCACCTCCCTCGACCTGCTGGTCATGCTCCTCTTGATGCAGCCCAGCATACGGTTGGCTTTCTGGGCTGCAAGCGCACACTGAAGCCGGCTCATGTTCATTTTCTCATCCATCAACGCCCCCCAGGTTGAACCACTACAGTGTCTGTGAGCTGTAGGGGGCATAATGATAAAATACAGAAATCTGTCACATTTTTACTATATTAAGACTACCAAGATGGAAATAATATAACTGGCTTTTGAATTTCCCTTGGAATTCTTTGGAGTAAATGGGGAAACCAAATCTTGTTCGGTGTTAACGTCCATTATGTGGGCATGCGGTGCTTGCTTTGCTGTGGAGGCAAGGGCATGGTTTTCTAAGTCCTTGTGGCAGCAGAAGTGTTTCTTAAGCATAGAAAGTATCGTTCTGCGCAAGAACATAGGATTTGGGGTTTTTTTTTAATCACATACATCACCTGTAGCTTTGGCTGTTTCTCAAAAATAAATACAAAAATATGGCTTAGATTTGCAAGGTTTGGGTTTGTTGGTTTTTTTGTTTTGTTTTTTTTTTTTTGGTGGTGGTTTGCTTGGGTGGCTGTTTTGTTGTTTGCTTTTTAATTTGTCACTTCATTTCTTATAGGGAGGAGAAAAGAACAAAGCAAAACATAGTCCCCTTAGTTTGTTAGGTATCTTCAGATGTCATGATGAGGGGGTATAAATCAATGTAAGTTCTCAGTGCCTGAGCACTACTGGTGTAGGTCAGTCCAAAGCCAGGTACCATCTTGGCTCCCTAAGCCTGCTCAGCTGCAGTCTTCAAGCAAGTGTGAAGGCTGGGCTCCCTGAAGGTGCACGGAATACCATAAAATGCATATAATGGATTTTAAAATGAGGTTCAGTTCCTCTTGAGTGGACCCATTTTTCAATAAGGTGAAATATTAAGGTTTTGAGGTCAACAACAGTACCTCTGCAGCTTACTTGACAGTGCTCAGCAAAAATTTTCTCTTAGGTAACAAAGAAACCTCCAACCCAAATCCAAAATGAAACAATCTCTAGTTTTGCATTCTTATATCTTGATACCCAGCATGCACCTAATTTCTGGGTGGTCTGTCTTCTGCTCTGCATTTGTTTTTCCAGTTCTCTCTGTGCGTCATGCTTTGGCTGAGGATCATACCAGATTCAGTTCACAGCCTGTGACTGAAGAAACATACGGGATCACTCAGCCTTGTTTGCTGCAGACAGAAGCATCACCTGAGTTTCACTCTTCCAAAACTCTCTTCTACCTTGCAATTATAAATCTACTTTATTTGTTCCAAGTTATGTCACCTAGCATGTAATTACAATCAAATTCATTTCACAGATCACGGACATTCAACTATGCCCGTAAAATCATTGTTAAAGAGCATGCTTATTTAGTATCAGCTGCAAACATGAAGCCTGACACTGAACTGCAGTGGAACAAGTACTGAGCCTGAAGAATCTTGATTATACTCAGTGAAGTGACTTTCTGCTTTGACTTCACTCTCAGGTGTATTTAAAAGTCGACTTACATCACCAGTTATTTACTTACATAATACCAGTCCTCCCTCTTGAAGGTAAGCAGATGTCTCACTGAAAGCAGTGACTGCTTTGAAGGTACCTGCTTGGAAACAACTGGAAACTTTATAGTTATGAGCCTTACAAATCAGGTTAAGCTACCTTAAATCTTAATGACAAACATCCAAGATGAGTAAACGAAGTCATATTTTATGCAAGAATGAGGGAGTGGAAGTGACATATCCTGAGGGCAGATGATTAACAGACAGCTCAGAAATTTGATTAACTATGTGAACAGTAATACTCACTTCACAACTATGGGAATAACATTTCTCCCTGACAACTATTATAGAAATGAAAACAGTGCTTTAAACACATATTGCTTGCAAAAAAAGACATTTATGGAGATATATAGAGATATTTCCTTCCCCAAAATGCAGTACTTCAGTGAAATGTGATAGTAAAATTCAATCTTTAATAATTAAGACACAAGAAGTTAGAGCCTAGCCTCTCGCACAAAAAAACAGCAGCTTCAGAAGTTTCCTTGGCTACCGATACCAGTATGCCATTTGGACACAGTACAAGTTCATGGAAAATATGAGTTTTCTTGTCCCTGATATTGAAAAAAAAACCAAACCAAAACATTATCAAATAGTGAAAAATAAAGCTGAAACTGTACGGTCATGGCATTTCAAGCCTGGTCAAGCACACACAAAAAAACCCGTCAGAAATTGCACTGAATAATTTTGTAGAAAATAAGTTTTATTTGTCTCCTTTCATACACTTTTTCAAAAAGAAAAGCACATTCATACAGTTTGCCTTTCCCAGTGCATGTCTGGATTTGCTCACATAGAGCCATTAATATCAAGGCAAAAGGAACCTTCAATATCATTCTAGACACATTGTATTTTGACTGTAAAGCACCCAAACTTACTAATTTTCTAATTACAACTTGGAAAGAAATGTTTCTGGTGTTTCTTCTCCGATTCACACATATAAGTGTCTCACACAGTGAAAAGGCGACAGACCTGCAACAAAGAACTGTCAAGCCAATGGCTAACACTTATTACAAGTGGAGCTAGAGACAGGTTCTCTATTTCATACTGAGGTGGGACATAAAAGAAAAACGCATCTAGGTAACTTGCTCTTTTCAAGAGCTCTGAAACAGAACGTTAATACATTGCTCCAAAGCTACAAATCAGCCACTGGTAGTGAGAGTTCATTTGCAGAGAAAGCACTCTTTCCCTAGCTGTTCCTCATGGCCAGGTCTCTTTTCTGTTGATGGTGCCTGTGGAATTTGGTTTTTGGTGCCTCTTCTTAAACACTTCCTGAAGAGGAGTAAATTCAGCTCAAACTTCATACACCACAAGAAGTACTAACCCATCAAGTAGCCCCTATAGAAAAAAAAAGTTAGAAACCAAGTTAGCAAGCACAAGCAGCACTCCTCAAAAACTGAGAAAACAAAAACTTCAGACTGCCAAAAACTGTGCTGATCAAGGCTATTCAAAATAGTTAGTCCCGTCCAAAGTACAAACTAGCCAGCTTAACTACATGCTTCTTCTTCAGCTGATTTTCTTCAGGGATCACGGAAAACGGATTAGCCTGTTCTCAAACCAGCTTTGGTAATTGGAATTTTTGAACCCCAGGTTACACCATATGAAAGGTTCTTTATTTGCACCCACTGCACAAACTACCAGCATTCAGATATTCAGTGTAACCCAACATTTTCTGACACTCAAGACAACTCTGGTCTCTCTTTCTCTTCCATTTCTCTGAAGCCCTGTTTCTTTAATGAGTTTAAGAAAGAGAACTGTTAAGACATGTGTACTCAATGCAACAAGAAAACACACAGCATCAACAAAGCAAGCAAATACAGAGCAGGTCCCTATTCAGCAACCTGCCACTAGGGAACTCATCTCTTCTGTGTTCCAAAACAGAATTTTTAACTACACTCCAAAGGTTAAAAAATTATATTTAAGAAATGGAAATTACTGTAATTGTTAAGCCATGGAGCTACTCCAAAAATTAACTACCAGCTAATCAGGTTTCAGCTATTCTTACATGAAATAGATGGACCGAGGAATAAACAGGGTGAGAAGCGCAAATTGAAAATCCTGCATTTGGATTTCGCAATGCCTGAAAGCTCCACATCTTTCCTTTTTGATGTGTGAATACAGATGTACTAAAATGCCACATATATTGTATGCTTCAATGTTACATTCAGTCTTACAGCAACAAAAAAACCTGAAACATCACCTTTAGTACAGGACTGCTTTGGATGACTGAATACTTGTTACTGCTGCCATCAGTTCTTCTAGTTATGATCTTTCATGTACACTATCACTACAAGGAACTCATTCGCCTTCCTTCAAGTTCTTCAACACTTGCTTTTTCCTCAAAGCCCTACCTTGTCATTACTTTTACCAGACCAGTACGTACCTGGTCTACCCTAAAATTCATTGTAAGTCAGACTCACTAATCCTATCTTCTGACATACCAGTATCTGTCACCTTTCTTAAACTACACCACAATCATACAGTAGCCAGCTCCAAAAAGCACTCAAGGTAGATTATTCCAAAAAAGCATTGAAAAAAGCAACTTATAGCCAACCTGCAGATCTTTAGCATTCCTCATTTTATTTACTGTTACTCTTAAATTTAACATAGGCACACAAAGAAGAAAAGCTGAAAGACTATTAAATCACTTACGGTAATTTCATCCTCATGAAAACTCTGGCCATGAAGAAGCTCAAGAGCACACTGACAAATCCAATAAAGAGCAAAAGAAACCTATTCAGCTTGGGGATATTTGGTGCATTGGATCGATCCAGAATGATGAATCCTATGCCACCCATTGTGAAGAGGAAGCTGGACGCAAGCCCTTCCATAATATACTGTCCATTTACTCTAAAAAAAAAAAAAAAAAAAAAAAAAAAGGGGGGGGGGGGGGAAGGGCACAGGAAGAGGAGTCAGAAAACAGAAAAAAAAGATTAGTTCCAAACCCCATCTACTCAAGCTACTTTAGCTGCACAAATACACAGGATGATTAACTTCGATGGCTGACTTTCTAAGAAAAAGTAGGGATGGAAACTGACATTATGCAATTACATAAAAGCTTTGACATGCAATTTACCTCCAGGATTGATAGTCCGCAAGGTGACCAGTCAAGCATGCTAGTGGTTTCATACATAATAGTGCATGCTAATGGCTACCATACAAGCTCATCAGTTTTCAGAAATACCTAGTCTAAGGTAGAACCCGGTTCACGGTCTCAAGGCACAAAACCACAACCCCTGGGCCACTGAGCTTTCCAAGTCTTATTTCCATCCCAGTGTTTAGGTAGCAGAGCCTGAATCCTCATCTCACTACAAATCACACTCAAAGCACTATATTAGCATATGAAGCACATCTACTGGCTCCAGCACACAGCAAAAGCAGTTCCTGTCTGCAGTAATCTTTGCTACCTGCTCACTAAGTGTACACATATTGATTGTGGAGACCCAGCCTGAAAGTGCCCCAGCTCTCTGTCAATCCACAAGACTAGATTTCCTTCTTCTAAAGCTCAGATGGAGAGAGGGGAAGCAGAGATGCAGAACAAATACTGCACCTGGATCACAAGTCTCCAGCTTTCTACAGTCACTGAACCCTTTTCCTGTCCTTGTAATTAGCAATATTAACAACCTCATTAAATTGGTTTGGATGAAGCTACTGTGGATGCTAATAAATTATTATTGTATATCATTATCATCTCATATCCTGAAAACAATCACATCTTCATGTTGTTTCCACTGACTTGTACTGAAGTGCTATCAACTCACTACAGTAGCCCAATTCATCCACAGTGCAACAAACCAAGCCAGTCTGAGACATATACTACACCTGGTCCGAGTCAGAATCTATACACGAGGAATACCACAGACCTCACAGATTCAAAGAATATGTTTTTGTACTTAACAAAAAAGCATTATTTGTTCCCACACGCATTCAAAACACTGTTACAAGTGTAGATTTAAACCTTCTCAGACCAATTGGTTACTATATTTGCAGTAATAGAAGTAAAAGGCTCAAAGATGACACTTGTTAGGCATTTATAACTATGTTCCCCACCCTTAGACACAAAAGTTTTATTTACACTAGAGTTTAAAAGACCAGCACCTGAAATCTCACAAACATTATGTAAGCTGTTATGAAATATGATCAAACACATCCTCATCCACTATGAAACTCGACTTTAATAGCAAGGGTCTGGAAGAAAAATAAGTACTGACAGAAGCACAGACTTTTCATTTGTAAAAGTTTTAGAAAGGCTGAGATTTTCTATTTCCATTGATGTCAATGGTTTTTTTGTAATATTTGCAAACTAAGGACTGATATAAAACAGATCCTGCCTTACACAGAGGTAAAGAAAAAAAAAAACCCGTAGATGCAGAGCTCTGCAAGACACGTTTATTCCCTTGTCCTTAGGCCTTTACAGCACCTCTCCTCTTACCTGTAGGCCAAGAAGGCCACCGGCCTCTGGTGCCCGTGCTCATCTGTCATTGACCCCACGCTGGGAGGTTCTACAATCACATCATAGATAATCCCTGTGGGGAGAAAAGCAAGCGACACTTTTGACTCGCCAACAGCGAGCACTACCCCAGCACCGTAGGGAATGCTCGGGCTTGGACCAGGTTCCTCTTTTACGAGCCGGGCAAGGGGGAACTCTGCTGCCCGGGGCAGGAGCCAGCAGCCCGCTCCGCACCGCACGTCCCGCCCGACCGGCCCCGACCTCACCTCCGGTGATGAGGAAGTAGGACACCACCACCAGCGCGTAAACGGTCATAGCCGAGGGCATGTGCACCCAGCTCGGCCGCTTCAGCTTGATGTTGGGGCACTCGAGCACGGCGAAGGGCAGGCGGAACAGCGTCTCCATGGCGGCGGAGCGGCTCCGCGGACAGCCGCGACCCCGCTGCTCCCTGCCCGGCGCGCCCCGCCGCGCCCGCCCTCCACCCGCCGACACGAAGGCGGAAACGGAAACCAGCTGCCACGTCCTCACAGGGGGAAATCAGCAAATGTTTAAAAAGCCAGTCTAAACGAAACATCTAAAAGCTGCCTCGGAACGGAATGTCAGACGTAAAGCACAGGGTTTTTTTTTTTTTTTGCTGCTCGAAAACACCTGGAAACGTCGGCCGCTTATGGGAGGATCTACCACATCTTACTCACCTGCCAGGACCCAGCAGCCCTGACGTGTCAGCGCTGGGTAACGGCTCGGCGCTTGGGGCGGGGCCAGAGCCAGCCACGTGTCGGCCGCGGCCGGGTACTGTGGCGCTGGGCAGCTGCCGTGTGCGCGTTTGGGTGCACGGGAGCTCGCCGCCAGCCCCCGGATGGAACGCTCCCATGGGCAGGTGCAACACCGGCCCCGCAGCCGCCGCCAAGGGCCGGGAGCGCTCTTTGGGCGACGCACCCCGGAGCGTCGCGGCAGTTTCCTGGCAAGGGGGAGTAAAAGCCGGGTCCTGCTCATCAGCATGCACAGCCAGGCAGGAGAAACACAGGTCCGAAGGAAAGATACAGATCCGGAGCGCGGCTCACCCGAGTCCATGTGTTTGCAGGGGCACGGGGCCACGATACCCCTTGCCCGCACCACAGCATATGGACCCCATTGTCGTGGTTTAAGCCCAGCCAGCAACCCGGAACCACGCAGCCACTCGCTCACTCCCCCCCCCCCCCTTCCTCCCTCCCCCCCACTCCCAGAGGAATGGGGAGGAGAATCGAAAGAATGCAACTCCCATGGGTTGAGATAAGAACACTCCAGTAACTAAGGTATAACACAAGACCACTGCTGCTACCACCAATAATAATAATGATAAGGGAAGTAACAAGGGAAGAAAATACAACCACTCACCACCTGCCCACCAGTACCCAGCCTGACCCAAGCAGTGATCTTGCCCTTCTGGGTAACTGCCCCCAGTTTATATAGTGGGCATGACGTGCTGTGGTATGGAATACCTCTTTGGTTAGTTTCGGTCAGGTGTCCTGTCTCTGCTTCCTCCCGGCTTCCCCTCCTCCCTGGCAGAGCATGAGACTCAGAAAGTCCTTGGGTCAGAGTAAACATTACTGAGCAGCAGCTAAAAACATTGGTGTTATCAGCACTGTTCCCAGGCTGAAAGTCAAAACCACAGCACTGCACCAGCTACTAAGAAGGAGAAAAATGACTGCTACTGCTGAACCCAGGACACCCATCCTGCCCTGTCTGGGGCAGAGCCCAGCAGCCACATGCTGGGACTATGGCAGAGGGGGGGATAAAGTGCATTAAAGCAGCCCAGGTGCTGCCAAGAGCAAGTGGGGTACCTGCCTGTACCCTGTCTTACTCCTGTTAAGGGTACTTACAGGAGAGTTCTGGGTTGCTGGCTGGACTTAAACCATGACAGTTCTAATGACTTCCAGTCTGAGCCCTCCTCTTTAGAAGAATCTCCCCCTCAGTATTGTTATCCTGTGAACAGATGTTTATGACACTTCTCCCAGTTATTCAAAAAGTAATCTCTCTCCACTGTGCCTCTTTTCCAAAAGCCCCAAGGAAAACTTTGATCTCCCAGCTTTTCATGTAAAACAGGAGCACTTCTGGGGCAGATTAGTTATGCCTGCCCTACTTGCTACTTCTGCTTTAAAAACATTTTTCCAGCACACCAAAGTATTGACTTTTGTGCTGGCAGAGTAAGGCAGCAACTAATAAAATTCTAACCTTGTAAACTAACTCTAATAAAGACACCTAAAAAAGTCAGGGTACTAATGTTAGTCTTAAAACCTCTTTTAATCAGCTGCAGCCTTTGGAACAAGTTTTGGCATAATCCAAGCTGAGGAGAAAGAAATGAGGAACATTTCATACTTAAAGCTACATGAGTTAGGGGCAACTTTTACCCATTTTGAGAATACTGACACAATTATTTTAATGCCTTGGGACTATGAATCCATTCTTGGGGAGGTACAGCTCCTTTCACCATGGACAGCATTAAGCCAGTTACCCTGGACATCAGCCCCTTCCTGCCATTGAACCCAGAGGACACCAACACCATGGCTTTGAGTTTGCAGGCAGGTGACCCGAGTACCAGCTTGCTGTCACCAAACGGCAGACCTTCTCCTGTGATCTGTTTCCTGGCTGACTGTAAAGACTGACAAGTTTCAGGGCTAGGCATAGTGTGGAGACAGCACAGTCCAGAGGAGTAATGTGCACACATCCCTTGGAACCACAGCCTGAGCAGATCCACAAGTAATCCTCAAAACCTCTCCAAATGGCATCCTCACTGCTCCCAGTAAGTCTGTGTGTTCAGTAATTATTTCTCCTCCTTCCTTATTCCAGTGGTGGAGCTGAAAGCTCACTACTTTTTGAAAAAACAGGTACTAGTAAAAATAGATACCCACTTCTTACCAAAGACTAGTTCCAAAATTCAGAGCTGGGGTGAGGAATAACACGGCACCTGCAGTTAGTGCAAGAATAATCCAAAGTGTGTTAAAGCACTCCTGGATAGCATTAAAGGCACATTCACAGTTCTTCCTACAGAACAGAATGAAGCCAATGACAATCTGTCCTAGCTGCGCTCTGGAGCTCTTCTTGAATCATACATCCAACTGCTGACCCAGGAAGCACCTAACAAAGAGAATAAATACAACAGGCACAGCTTTCTTTCAGGAGATCCAGATTCAGCAGTGTACAGCTGCCTGGTGGATACAGAACCAGCTTTGAGAAGTCAAGCAAGCTATTCCTCCTACCCTCAGACTCAAGTAACTACCTAGCGCATGCTTCTAAAAAAAGGTAACACCTTACACCTACACTATGCTCTCTCAGTCCTTAGTTTTAAGTCTTCTTTCATTTGCTTTTTTTTCCTCAGATTACGCTCTTCTCAGTGAAGTCCTCTGATGACTTCATACAACTGCATTGCTCAAAGTTACTGCAGTCTCTCTACAGGATTCTGAGACAGAGCTGAGAGTCCTTTTTAACCAGAACTCCTTCCACCTGCTTGATCTCCCAGTCTGCATGCAGCACAGAATCCTGACTTATGGGACTTGCTGCACCAAACTCCAGGCTCTGCATCATACAAGCTGTGAGAGGCAGCTCCTACCAGCTTTGTCTAGCACATGGAATGACTGGACACAAGAAAAGTGGAGCTTTCATTTATTGGGCTGAAACTGCAAATAGATTCACTTTGACTTCTGGCTCTGTGCCTGTGCCTTCAACACTTTCACAACGATCTTCTGCTCCTCAATAAGAAAAGCTCTTTTGATTCTGGAAAGGAGAAAATAAAAACAACAAAACTTTAAGACATGTATCTACTTAAGTGAAAACACAAAAACCAAAGTTATAACTAGTTTTGCTGTCTCCAACATTAATTACACATGTGGTGTTAGTTCCAAAAGTACATGAAAAGCAAAACCATCAATGTGCTTTGTCAGCATTAAGAGACGGGGACAGTGAACGAATCCATGAATGTAGCAATCTAAGGAAGAAGGCCTAGCGCACCTGCAAACTTATGGTGAGTGGCTTGTAGGCAACCAAGGTAATACCTGATGGCTGAACACTGGAAAAACTCCCACCTCCACTAACTTCAAAGGCAAAATCAAAACTCCTCACTCACAAATTTAGACATTCTTAAAGTCAGAACATTCTTCAAGTCAGAACTGGTGTGATCAGTCGCAGTCAGCTCTCTTCCTCAGAACTACAGAAAATTTTATGTGAGTCCAGTTACCAAAACAAAAACAGTTCCTCTCTCAGGATTAAAGCTCCCATGCGCATAATCTGGCAGGGCAAGCCATGCCTGAAGACAGTTGTCTCTGAAAGACATGTAAGGCCACCATGCAGACGGACACGACAGCACTTACACATCAACAGCCCACTCGACAGCTTTGAGTTAAAAGCACAAACACCATTTCAGTGCCGTTCCATGTGCATTTGGTGTATATGGCTATTTTTGCAGCACACAAAACCTATCAAAGATGCCTAAACAGATGCAGAATAAACTGCAGTTTAGGCAGAATAAGAATAAAGCATACTCATATACTAAAAAGGACGTACTAAGCTCATAAAGTGTTTGGAAAAACATGCAGAAAAAAGACTGTCTTCTAACACAGAGAAGTTACGCTACAGATCTGCAGCTGTAACAACCAGTCTCCAGTGGCATCTAACATGATTCAACTCAGAACTCACACAAGAAAAAAGAGTGCTGGCAAGATTTGTGCTAGAGATGAAAGAACTGATTAGATTGCTGACTCCAGAGATCTGCTTTACCATTTTCAGAAATGTCATTCTTTGTAATACATGTTTTTCCTCAAACTTGCCAAGTAAGTACAGGACGTACAGTTGTTACATAATAAAACTGAATTTGGTAACATCCAGCAAAGTCCATCTTAAAGCTTAACCACACAAAGATGCTTATATGCAACCGATCAATAGCTCTGAATCCCACACTGCACAAAGAATCCAGAAGCCTAACTGATCTTACACTAGTATCTTTGCAGAATACAGAAGAACATGGCAACAGAAGAGAAAAATCTTTACTGCGTGGGCTCAATATAAAATTTAAAAACCCAGGATAAGCAGACTGTTTAGTACCAAAGCAACAGTGCAGTAAGAAATAATGAATAACAAGCTTGCTACAGAGAAGCTCCACATGCAGGAATTAGCTCAAACCAGAGGGACAAAATCGCATGCATCACTACTAATGTGCCCCATGCTTGACCCTCTCATTTTACTATACCAAAGGCAGACAAGTGTTTTCAAAGTTTTGGTCCACATTAAGAAAACACACAAGATGAAAAATGTCATGCAAAGTACAAGAATAAAGCTGACTTTCTGTAAGCTTACCTGTCGCGGACACACTTGGCACACATGGAACCACCATAGGCCCTGCTAACGTGCTTCTTCGTTTTTGACAGCCTCATAAGAACTTTAGGGCGCACAGCACGAACCTACAGAAATCAAAAATGAGAAGTGTATCATAAGAGAGTACTTTTGGGTAACAGCCGTGTCAAGAAAATTCACTCTAATAATTTAAAATAGCAGCAACACCTAAAGTTGACTATTCAAGATGCAAAAAAGTGACTGAAATTGCAGCTTGTAATATGTGCCATCTCCAGTATTCCTAAACTGATCTTTTCATTCTACCACAGGATTTCATCCATAGACTCATTTAAAAATTATTAAAAAAAAAAAGAAAAAAAAGACTCTTTTCTCAAGGGTAGGAACAACTCAAAGACTGACATTACTCAAGCATTCCCACCACTGTTAACAGCAACAGCGTTACACCAAGAAAACAGTTTGGAGAAAGACATAATTTTACAAAAAAATCACTCCTTTTTCCTAAAGCTGAAAGCCCACCTAACAAGTCCAACCTAAAGACTTCTAAACCTACTACAGAATCACCTCAAAGAAAATTTCACCCAGCTACACCTTATAAAAACAAGACAATTCAGATATAACAGCAATGAGAACCACAAGCAAAAGTGGTTTCTGTGAAAGAACTTAAAGGCACTTACAATTTTAGCTTTCAAAGCTTATTTTACCAGTTAAGTTTTACAACCTTTGGATAAAAATATTTTAAGAAAGTTTTTCCAACAACAATGAATCAACAGACATACTATATTACATACAAAGGCTCTTTGTACAGAAAAAAAAAACATTAAAAGTAATACGCCAGCAAGGCTAAGACTTACACCACGAAGTCTTCCTGGGCAGATACCACATGCTGACTTGGGAGCCTTCCCCACTTTCTTGGTGTAAAGGTAAACAATCCTGTTCCCGGGTGTTCGGGACCTAAGTATGGCAGAAAAATACCCAGTTAACATCACAATCAAAACTTAAACTCGGCTTTCTCAAAATGTAGGTAAGGTTTACATCAAAACTATGTCTTACTTACAGTCTGGTCTTGTTGGAAGCTGTGTTGTAGGACAACCTACGGCGGTAAGTCAGGCGCTGAACCATTTTTTAAACCTGTATTAGTAAAAAATAAAGTCATACTACTTTAAAGGCTCAATATCCATACGGAAGTTCACATATCACGACATCACCTGCACTGAAGCACTAAGCAAGATCCAAACCAGCAGTTGCTGATTCTGCATTAAAAGAGTTAAGGCATTTCCGCATCAACGACAGCTGACAAAACTACATTAAAAAGCAACAAAATGGGATGGCGGATAGAATGCGATCTGCGGTGAAGATTCATGTGAACTAATGTGAACGCAGTTCAACATCCTTATATTGTCTGTATGTCACGCTTCCCTAGAAAACTGCCTAAAGCTTTAGCAGCTGTCTTATTATCTATCAACACAAGCTCCACTGGCAAGACTAAAAGCCGAGCTGAAGCAAACACTACCTCTTCCTACGCTGACAGCAAACTGTATTAACCACACTCCAGACCCAAACCGGAACCTTCTCCGGGCAGAGCACAGCGCGACGAGGGCAGCGAAACCCGCAGAACCCCGCTCCTACAGCGGCGCAAGCGAACAAGGCCCCGGCAGCCCTAACAGCCCCGCAGCTCAACCCCCGCTACCGAGCCTGGCACTTCTTGGGCGCCGAGCTGGTGAGAGACGAGGCTCAGCGCCGCAGCCCCAGGCACCGGCTCGCTGCTGCCCGGGAGACGCGGGCTCCTCTCAGGAGCCCGTCAGCGGAGGCCCGGCCTCCCCGCCGTACAGCTCCGGCCCCGCCGCCGGCCCAAACGAGGGCCGCAGTGCCGCCGGCCCCTCGCCACAACCCCCGGGGGCTCTGACCGCCCCTCACCGCCCGCCGAGCGGCAGATGGGGGTGGATGAGCGCCCGGAGACCTCGGGCTCACCCCCACCATACCTGGTGCCGCCGGAGCCGGAAGAGGAAGGCGATCCGCATGCGTCAACATTGAAATAGCGGCGCCCTGAAACCAGGAACGAACAGTAGCGCATGCGCGTTGTGGCCCACGGTTGGCGTGGGCGCCACCATGTTGTACGGAAGCGGGGAAGTGAGGGTAGCGTCATGTTGTACGTCTGGGGCTGGCGGGGCGCCGCTCAGCGGCAGGAGCGGGGATCAGAGCCGGAGGCGCGGCCAGCGGAGCTGGTGGGGCAGTGTGAGGGGGTTGTGGTAAAGCGCCGCAGAATCCTCTCTGCCGCGAGGATGGCTTAGGAGGGACCTTAAAGATCATGCAGTTCCAACCCCCTGCGACGGCAGGGACGCCTTCCACTGGACCAATTTGCTCAAACCTGGCCTTGAACTCTGCCAGATACGGGACAGCCACAGCTCCGCTGGGCAGCCTGTGCCAGGGCCTCACCACCTGCACAGGGAAGAATTTCTTCCTGGGGTCTAATCTAAATCTCCCCTCTGTCAGTTTAAAGCCATTCCCCTTGTCCTAGCAGTACATGCCCTTGTTAAAAGTCCCTTACCAGGTTTCTTGTAGTCCACCTTTAGGCAGTGGAAGCTGCACTAAGTTCTCCCCAGAAAACTTAGAAGTTCTCTTCTCCAGGCTGAACAAGCCCATCTCTCTCAGCCTGTCTTCATAGGAGAGGTGCTCCAGCCCTCTGGTCATCTTTGTGGCCCTCCTCTGGACTCGGTCAAGCAGTACCACTTCCCTCTTCTGCTTGATTTCTCCACTTTCATCAGGGATCCTGTGCACATGCTCTCTTTCTTCCTCCCCCTCTTGGTTTGTTTTTTTTTTTTTTTTTGTTTGGTTTTCAGGGTTTTTTTGTATGCTTCACTGAAAAACTATTTTTCTAAAACATTAGCTTTTTTCCTCAGAAAGAACATTTTGTTCTTTGTTATGGTAGCTATGTACTTGAAGGCCCATAAGCCATTTCTCAGACTCCTGCCCTCAGTTCTAAATTACAAGTCACTATATGCATTTGCATGCCAAACTGGCAGATAACACACATGGGCAGGCACTCGAGCAGGAATATGAAGCTGTATAAATGTTTCTCTGCTGGTCAGATCCACCTGACCCAAAATCCTATTTCTAGGCCATAGGTACCTAGGAAAAGCATAGGGGAAACATGACATGGCTAGTTGATCTTTCCCTTAATACATACACCCTCACTACATTCAGCAGTCAGCATCTTGCAAGCTTGCTGAGCTGGGTTGTGTTCTCTGGCAATTGTATTTAATGGCCTCTGGTAGATCCCTGAAAAAAGAAGAGAAAAAACAGCGAGAGCTAAGGGAGTGTAAGGTGGTTATGCAGCAGCCAGAAGCAGTGTTCCAGTGGTGCCAGATCTGCCAAGTCTGCAGATATTAAAACATAAACACAAAGAGCTTCTCCTATTGACCCTTTGCAATTTCATTAAGCACTGCTTCCATGGGAAGGAAAGGAGGAACGCTCATTGGAAGGACCTCCACCAAATTGCATGTCTTCTACCAGACATTTTTTTCAGCTTCCATCCATGCATGCAGGTCCCTGACAAACGGAGAAGCACATTGACAAACAGAACTGGCCTCTGTGTTCTGAAATGGATGGCTGGATGGTGATAGGAAGTCCCCCACCATCCATCTGTGGCCTCCCTAATGGATCCTGCCACATGGCACTGACACATCAAAGACTGAGAGATTTTAAAGCACAAGTTTCCATCCCTTCTGTTCCGCAGTTCCTGTTGCTGATGGTGGTCCCACTCTGCCACACAAAGCCCATTTCCTCCTTCTCACAGTATGGGTGAACACGTTGTGGCTGCTGCTGCAACTGATGCTGACTTGCACGGGTGAAATCTTTATACAGCATCAATTGGAAATCACCATCTGTGAGAGGTTCAGGACCAGGTCCACTCTCTGTAAGACCTGAAATGCTCCTTTGCTTCCCTGGCCTAAGCAATGTTCTACAAAGATAACCAGGGACCTGCGTATTAAATATGCAGGATGCTGCTGCCATCGTTAGCAGCTTCAGCTTTGCTTTTGGAGAGTAGTGGGCGCTCAGAGAGCTTTGATGTGTGCTCCTGGCCTTATTTACTGGTTTGAAAGTTCACTGTACTGCATCTTCTCTGTTTTCCATCTATAATTATTATTTTGGTTAATTATTGACTCTTTTTAAGTGCAAATTATGGACACCAGAATTTTTCTAATTCATGAAAGAAGAGAAAATATGTATGAACTAGATTTTAGGGTACATTTAAAATAAGAGTGTATTTCAGATGACAAGTACACTTCAGAGCAATTAGAGTATTTAATATGAACTTTCTAGGCCCAGGACCCTGAGGGGAATAAGAAAGCCAATTAAATCAGATTAAATAATCATGTCTAAATATAAAAGTGTAACAGAATCCAATTGTTAAAGGACAACACTTAAATTATGATGGAATAGTTTTGTTTAGATGTTGTCAGTGCAACAGGTAACTATTTTATTATTGAACAACAGTATTGATACTTTTTGAACCTTCCTAATTTGGGCTCTAAACTGAACAGGTGTAAATTTAGGAGCTGTCACTTAAATTCCAGCAGATTGCTTCTGCTGATACACTGGCCTAGTTTTTTAAACATTTTCAGTTTATTTCATAAGAGGAACAGGACTATCAGGCAGACAGCTAGCCAGAGCATTTAGAAATGTTAGTTTTATGACAACTGGTTTAATGCTATCTAATGTGGGAAGAAGATTTTAAGCAGGAGCTCACTGAGCTCACTTTGGACAGATTAGTGCTAGTCAAGTGATTCTCTCATGTTCTCTTCTACTCCTGCCTCTTCACAGGACCAAATTTTCTCTTCTGGGAGCAGTTATTTTCCATGCCCAACATGTTTCATTAACTCTTTCTACACTTTCTTCTTTCCTTGAAAATAATAAAGGGGACGGATCAGCAAATGCACAATCCATTGACTTGGAAAACTGACAGTGGCATCCTATAAAACCCATATTTTCCCTTCTAGGATGTTAGTGGAATCATAGGGCCTAAGGATGTGGGCTTTTAACCTTGAGAAAACTAAAGGCTGGTTTTCAGGGTGTATTTGCTTATTGGCACTGTAAAACTGAAAGCCTCTTTTCCACCAGAGATTATTAGGAAGATAATACTCTCTGATGGCAGATTAGTAATGTGGTGCATTTTGCACCAGCCAACAAGTTGTGACTGCATTCTGATCGCTTCACCAAAAGAACACTTTGTTCACTGTTTAAGACCAGTTCTTGGTATGTTAACCATCTTTGCTTTCTTTTCCACATGATTCTCTCCTTACCTCTCTTTTTGCTGAAAATCCCTTATCGACGTGCACAACCATTCACTTGGTCTCATGGTAGGTTCCAGCAGAGTAAGAGTGAGAGTGCTCAAATGAGTAAAGCTCTATGAGCTCAGCAGGACTCCCAGAAAGCATCTCCCTTTCCTTTTCTCACCCTCCTGTCCCACATCCAGGGATCTCCCAGGCCCCCACCATAAGCTTCAATTGAAATATGAGAGGTTGTTTTCACTCATATTCACTTTTTGTTTCACCAGCCTAGACTGGCAAACTCTAAGAGGCATGGGAAGGAAAGTAAGCCTGTGTGCAAGCATATACTGGGTACTGCAGAGAAGAAAAGAAAAGGTCATAGCTAGGGGATATTCTGCTCCTGTTAAGCCACAGCCACAATACTATTTCTATGAATGGTGGATAGATATGTGCTTTAGAAATGTCTCACTGAAATCAGAATCCAACCTCAAGTGCTGCATGGGTATGACCAGCAGGATTAGGTCTGTAAATGAGGGAAGGAAGTGAGAAACCTTAGAAAAGTACTAATAACAACTGGAAAGAACAGAAAGAAGAGGTCCTACAGTCCATTTTCTCTCCAGAGCTATTTTTTTTCTTAAAAATCCCATTGCGTTTCCTCCTTAACTATGTGGCATGTGTCACAATCTGATTATACTCATTTATATCAACATAACCCTTCCACAACACGGGTCTGTGCAAATTACATTATGAGAAACTGTAGTTCATTTCCATTTCAGTAGAGCTTGTTAAACAAGCAAAATTATTTTGTAGCAAAGGGAAAAACAATTTAGTGGAATGCACTCCTAGTATAGGAAGTACACAACATCATATTTGGGTCGAAACTTTTTCTGTCAGAAATGTCATAACCCCGTAAGAAAGAGAATTAAAATCCCGTTATTTTAATTTACATCTAGCCATGAGATAAGTAAAGTTATCATTGAAATTCTAATTAAATAGGATGATTGACTAAGGTAGGACATCAAAGAAGAGAAGTGAATATGATAAGTCAAAGTCTTATTAATTAGTCTGCGTGGAAGAAATTCCAGGGACGTCAAGCTGAGGCTGCTGCAAGGAGAAAAAAAGCAGACAAGAAAATGTGTGTTTCTTTGAAGTTAGGAACTGAGATAGTGATGGAGGTAATTGTGTCTGACTGGATCCAGTAATGAAGAGCCGTAAATCAGACCTAGGAATCGGAGGAAAGATTCTAGTAACGAATGTGGCTGCCCCCCTGCTGCGAAGAAACAGAATGCAGAGCTGACTAATTGACCCAGTCTATCTCCCAGTAGCTCTCTGTTATTATTTATTAATTTTTAATTTCTGAATTATTTACGTTCTGGGAAATTATTTTTG
Organism: Ara ararauna; assembly: GCA_028858755.1. Classification (NCBI taxonomy): domain Eukaryota; kingdom Metazoa; phylum Chordata; class Aves; order Psittaciformes; family Psittacidae; genus Ara; species Ara ararauna. Next base: position 57,624,531 of record CM054376.1, on the reverse strand, counting down.
ACAGCCTGTTAGGCCTGCCAAAGTTAATGGAGGATGAAAGGACCGGTACTAGAATTAGCAGGGATGTAGTCACAGGCTACTGAATTTAATGATTTTGGAAGGGGAAATTGATTTCACACAGCGTGTCACTTTATACTACTTTAGGGATACACCAGCTATTTGATTAATTGAGGAATAACCAACTCAAAGTATATTTGAAGTGTAAATGAATCACAGTGCTCAGCTGTTTATTTTTCCCCTTTTCTGATGAGAACACTGAGTTTGCTTAAAGTTGCTGATTAAAACCAATACAGGTAGGCACCATACTCACACCTGCTTACTTGCTCCTGCCTTGGAGAAAAAAATAATAAACTTCACCATCTGGAGGAGACATGCAATCCTCCATCTCACTTGGGATGGAATTCACCCTTTCTACACGATGCCTAATTAAACAGGCTTTGTGCGTACTTCCCCTCCCTCTGCTGAATGTGTTTTTAGACAGAGAAGGATACTGAGCCAGCGGGCAACTCATGCAGCTAAATGTAAATTCTGCACAGTGGTGGTTCCTGACTGCTTTTCCTCCACTCCCTGAGATGAAGCAGGGATCCCTGGCCTGTGACATCTCCCAAGTGAGTTCTCCTGGTACAGTGGTGTTATGTTGGTCTACACATCTACAGGTGCAGAGCAATGAGAAAATAAAGGGGCTCTGCAAAGCTCTTCCAGGCTGTGAAAGCTGTGCTTCACCTTCAGTGTCAAATGCAAGCTGAATCCTGTCTGCTGATCACGTCTAAGCCTTCTAGCCATCTAGGCATCAAGGGCATGGAGGCAATATTTTCCTAGCAATGAGTATAATGCTGTATGCAGCTCACATCTCCAGAATGACACACACTGGAAATGTCTCCAGAGCTGCTCAGGATCATCACTTGCTCCTTCCTCCGACAGCAGCTGCCTGAGGCAAAATGTATGGCTGGATTTCATCTGCCATACAGGGAGGATGTGCCTCCCAGCATCCTGCGCCCAGGATCAAAGGGGCAAAGCACCCTTGCTGACATGGCTTTCTATGGCAGAATTGGGTCAATCATTTAATTAAGGGCAGTGTAATCAGCCAAGTGGGCACTGGAATCAGCCAAGTGGGGACTGGTGGTAGTTACCGTGATTTTGGATTCGGATTGCACAGTGTGACCTCCAAAAGGTCAATCATGCATCAGGTAGTTTAAAAAAAAAAAAAAAAGTGTTAATGATTTAAAGACACATTAAGAGGTATAGGGAGGTTTTGCTGCTTAGGCTCTCTAAGGGGTTTATAATTCACTTAAACATCTTGCTAGCTTATTTTCCTGAGCACTTCAGGAGTGCTAGGGACATTTCTTTGTGATGTTTTACTGACAGGAACATGCAAAGTTAGCCTGTTCTTTTCTGTTACTTTTTGGTTTATACCGAAGGCAATTAGCTATGCAAGAATGATCACCTACAACAGGGTGTTAAAAGAGTTGTGTGACCTGTGGCCTCTGCTCCAGGGATTGCTACTTTATCACTTTTTTTAATCATGTGCAGACTGGACTGGCTCCTAGAACAAAAAAGGTTGATTCTGTGATTGTTACTAAAACTTTCTAAAGAAGAAATACTGTGCATGATGTTGGAAAACCAACAAAAATTATGATTTACAAGATTGCACTTTTTGTTTGTAATAAAATTGTATTACTGAAACTACACTCACGGCCATGCAAGTCTGAAGAGTTCAATTCACTGGCGGCAGAATCGAGTGCCCCAAATTTCATAGAAAATGTTCTATATATTTAGATGATGGCTTAAGAAACACTGAGTTGTATCTTCAGATGTTACAGAACAATTAGGCAATTTATGCTACTTGAAGATCTGCCTTACAGTTTTAAAATAGTCAGTAGGTAACCGAATACTTTCTATAGTATATGTAGAATTTAATCCTAAAATATTTACATTCAACAAATGCAACTAAGTAGTTGGATGAAGATGATTTAGCGTGCTCTGCTGTTCTATTCTGGAATGAATCCATCACAGATCTGGCTTCTCCCTATTTCAATATTAAAACAAAAGGGATATGCTTGCAGTGCAGCACCCTGGGAATTCAGCTCAGAAGTCCAATTAATAACAACTAATTCCCCATACTGCCTATTTACCCCTAAGATTTGGCTAGATATAATAAGTCATGCATTTTACATTTAAGCTTTTAATGCCCAGAGAATAACAAAAATCTATCCTGATCACTTTTTATTTTCATCATATGAAGAAAGAAGAAATCATCCCTCTGTCTCCCTTCAGTTAAGTGTATCCGTATCTTGGCGCTAAGCCTATGAAAGGAGCTGTGCCCTGCCTTCTATCTACGCTACTTGTCCATAAATGCTTTCCTTCTTCAAGAAGACAGGAATGTAGCAATCTTTTTGGGTACATTTTCTGTTTTAAATACATCTTAAAACAATGTAGAATTATTCACCTTCAAATTATGATTTACTGCTCATGCACTGGACCAAACTTACTATCCTTTAGCCTTTCACACTGTACTGTACGCAGCATACACTCCCCTCACACTGGTGACAAGTCACTACAGGAGGTATTGAGGTAGTGCCCTGCTGTGAAAATATTTTAAAAGTTATAACTGTAACATAGTATAAGTGTTAATTACCGTGCTATAACATGCTAAAGATTACGCAAATACTTTCAACAACTAGAATGATCTTCTGCAGCTCAGTTTTGCTTGCAGTGTTAAGTCTGACTTGAACCAAACTCTCCAAAGGTAAAAGTCCAGCATGTTACTACACACTTTAAATGCAAAAGGGAGAGAAGCAGAGAGTGTGTGAATATGTGTACATAAGGCTTTAGATATTCCTTACTAGGTAGAACCTAAACTGTAACTTAAAAATCTGGGACACATTAAAATATCTAGCTGTCTATCTGTCCAGATATGCTCTTATTGGTGTTTAACAGAAAAAAATCAAGGACATAAACACCTGTATTTATCAAGTTTTGCAACAAAGAAGTAACGTGATATAACACGATTGCCATGGTTGAAGGGAATTTGGAAGAAAAAGGAAATGTTTTGAGATTAAAACAATGGAGCATATAAAAAAATTAAGCCTATCACACTGCTAATAGCAACATAAAACATGACACTGTGCTGAAAAAAATGCCTGGATCAATGTTAGGTAGCTGTGCCTGCAGAGCTGCAGGTTATTGTACAGAAAGCTGCCAACAAAATATTTCTGCAACACCGTACTTTGCTGTGCATTGCAAAAACCCCAGAAGGTGTTATTTTTTTGCAAAGCTGTGATGAACTTGGCTTATGCTTGGGATAAGACCGGCTGCTCCTTATGGGGGGTTTCTGAGTTGCATATTTGCAGATTCAAGGCCAAATTTCCAGAGAGGCTCACAGCCAGCTTTCCAAGTGCTTAGCTGCCAAGCTGCGAGGCAGGCTTCTCACAGGTCCAGGAATCAGGACAACTGAGCTGTTATGAACAGCCTAGACTAATTGGCTGATTCCTCTCTTAGCAGCTCTGGCTGGGACAGAAGTTGAGACAGCTGAATGCAGTATTTCTGACATACTCAGATACGATTTTTAGTACCTGTTTTCTGTACAGAGCTGGCAGGTGCAAGAAGGGGCCTCCTCCAAACTTCTGAAGAAAAGTGTTGGCTGCATCTCGTTCTTGAGCGGAATTTTAGATTGTCCTGCACCCTCCTCCCTGTGGGCAGTAAAAGGAGAAAAAGTCTGACACACTGGTCCTGAAACAGGGCACTATGGAAACAACATGAATCCTGAAACAGGGCTCTGTGGAGAGGGACACAATGCCCACATTTGTGTAACACCCCATGGTCTAACTTCCTGCTTGGTAGGGAGCAGAGGAGGATGGCAGCACTAATGATTCTCTGCCTTCTAAAGCCTCTAGATTTTAAGTGCTTTGAGGAGATTGAAGGCAAGCATTAAATTTTGATTAAAGGGACACTGCCAATTCACATTAATGTTAGAATTTAGGGGCTTATAACAGGCAGGTGTAGGTGGATTGGAGCTTGCATTTTGGGTGTAAATATTTCTTTGTCACAGGGTGAAGACAAGCATCTTATCTTCAAGCTGAGAACAGAAGACATCAAAAATTAACTTGGTTAGAAACAAAAATAACATGGTCCACTCTGGTTTTGCTGCTGAGGGAGAAAGAGTGCAGATGGGAGATACCATGTAGCTTCCCAAATGTGTAGCAGCTCAGCAGTTAAGTTTGGTGTGTAAGAAGCTCATTTGTTTGTTTGTTGTTTAATGTGGTTTTTAACAGTGATAAAAAGCCACACTAAAGTTCTATTTTAAAGAACTGACTAGGGACTAAAGTGAAAGGAAAGGTTACTGCAGGTAAGCTGGCGCAGGGACTAAGCTGCACCTAGTAAATGCTTTTGCAACTGCTTTTCTTTATAGTGTATACATATAGAAGGTGAAGCTATCTTGTGTTTAATATATGGTCCACTGCAGCTGATGAGGGAGTAGCTTATTAGTTTCAACAATCAGAGATAATTCCTGCAACTCATTTGGCCTCTGACAAGAGGCAGATCCAAACCAAATTTTCCAAGGAGAGAGTCTAAAAGACAACACCTCACTGTAGCTTTAACACACACTAGCCCTATAGAAAGAATATTACCCAGAACTTCTCATTCTAAGAGAAACTATGGGAATATCAATCCAGATTCTCACCTGATAAAAACCAGCTCCCTGAAAAGAGCTGTGTTGATTTATAATAGCCAGAGCTCTGGCCTGACATCCCAACAAGAATTAGCTGCAGCCACAGAAATTTCCTGCAGTAAAGATGTAGCTCAGTTTGGTCTTGGCTCAACCAAAAGTTGGGTTGCTGCTGCAGGTTTATCTGTTGTCTTTGCAATATCTATTCAAACAAGCCTTTCAAGGGAACAGGCTAAAGAAATCAAAGTGAAAGACAACAATGGCTGTGATTTTGTTCTTCATAGAGTATGAAAGAGTGAAGCAGACCTCAGATAACCATTCCTATGGCTTCAGATACACTTTGGGTGCAATGATAATGCCTGCTCCCAGGGTCCATGCAGCAGGTGAGAGGTGCTCCCCAAAGCTGTAGTGTTAAGTATATATGATATGTATGAGGACAGATGAAATAAGGGCATGCTACTGTGCTAGAGATGGTATACCGAGTGCCAGAACACAAATTGAAAACTACTTGTTAAACAAGGTTAATTTGTTCTCCTTCCACAGTGTAAAATGGCTTCAAACACTTCTAAACTAGGTCATTTGACTGCTCAAGAAATACATGGTGCTAGGCAGCTGTCTTTAGCAACAAGTTTATTGGAGAGTTTGATTGCATCCCAAAAGCATGCTAGATATTTCTGACCATATCAAAGAAAACTCAACTATATTATCAAGGCACACTAATGAGGTGGTTTGTTTAATTGAAATACTTTAAGTTTCCATGTAGTACAGCATGAAAAAATCATTATTTTCATTAGATGAGCTACTCGTTAGCCAAAAATCTAAGTTACAAAATATCACAGTGTGAGATAATAAATACATTGTAAAATGCATTAAATCCAGGTTATTAAAGGGAATTTCTACTTAAAATATATAGCTGTGTAATTTGAGCATAATTCCTAGTATTAGGAATCAGGTTTGGTACTTTGAAAAACATAGCCCAACCCAAAGGACCTTATTGTGCTCTCATTGCAATCACTGTCAAAACTCTGAGCTGTTATAGCCCAAATAAATGACTTGATTACTCTGTGCCATCATTCCGTAGTAATGGGTCTTGCATATTGCACTTAGAAGTTCTGAGACTCACCTAAAGGACCCAATTTTAGCCTGGAATTCGTCACTGCTCTGTTTGATGCCATTAATAGCAAGTCAGGAAGCACTTTACAGCTTGTATTTTTAGAGTCAAATGTTCACCTAAAAGTATAAAACTTGGAGAATATGTGAGCTTTGTGGAAGAGCAAATATCTTCATGGGGCATCTCCCATGTATTTGGTGAGAAGTACTTTAAGAACTGTATGGAGTCCATGACGAATTTGGGTGAAAAGGGAAAAATGGCTGGAAATGACCTCTGGAACAGATCCAGTCCAACCTTTCTGCTCAAAGCAGAGTCAGCTGGAGCACTTTGCTCAGGACTGTGTTGAGTGGGGTTTTGAGTATCTCCAGGGATGGCAACTCTACAACCTCACTGAGCAACCTGTTCAAGTGTTTGACCACCTTCATAGTAAATAAGTTTTATCTTATGTTTTGAATTTCCTTTATTTCAGTTTTTCCGGTATTTCTGCCTCTGTGTTCTTTACACCACATTGCTCAGTATTTATACAGACTGATAGAATTCCCCCTGAGCCTTCTTAAGGCTAAACAAGCTCAGGGTCCTAATCTGCATACCAAGAGTTGTTCCTGATCACTAGCAATTAAACATTGATCTGAGACGAGGAGAAAATTGTATTTTGGTTACTGATTTACAGATGAGCTTGGTCCATGTGAAAAAAAAAAAAAAAAAAAAGAAAAAGAAAAAGAAAAAAAAGAAAAAAGAAAAGAAAAAAAAAGAGTAATATAAAACTCTGGTGCAACTATTGCTTTATGTAGTTTTACAACAGGGCCAAGTTTTATCCTTATTCACTGCATGCACACCTCCCCTCCTCTTTCCTATGTCTTAGATTAATGAGGGCAATTTGTCCTCAATTCTCATATCAATGGTTCATTCCTAACTTATTGCTACACATACCTCATCTCACTCACGCTTTCTCTCTCCTGTCTTAATGAGGGATTAGTCCACCAGCACTTTGAAGGCATACTTACAGCATTACTCTGTCACTAATCTAGCCAGCATAGGTCACCATGGCTGTGCAGAAACAGCCCCAATTTTAGGAGCCACATCTTAATTCCTGAGGAGCCTTGGGCACGTATTCAGGTTGCCTCCACATGTTGGCATCCAGTGATGTTGATACGTCTTCACAGCTATTGCTCTCCCTGCCTGCTAAAGCCAAGTGAACAACACTGAACAGTGCCATCAAGAGCACATGGGCATGGGAGGAGAAGATACAGCAGGACTGGTGAAAGATCCCTTTGGCCAGCAAACCAGCCAGGGATTCAGGAAGAGTGTACAGATTACAGATGGTGCAATAATCTCACAACTGGCCAAATTTGGAGCCTAAGCAATACTTACATGTAGATGAGCCTATAGTAAAGGCTGCCAATGTGACAGCAGAGAAGGCCAATACTGAGGCTTGCCCAGGAACGGCAGGCTGCCCCGGCACAGCCACCTGCTGAGATCACTGATGCCAGAAATGCAGTAATCCTGGGAAGGCAGGTGCCTGAGGGGGTCAGGTCCTTAGTCAAAAACAAAACAGAAATGCAAGAAAACAAGACCAGGCCACCTTTATATGCCTTGCAAGAACCCCTCTGCTGTAAGCTGCAGACTGTGAACTCCAGAGGCTTGAGCGCCAGAGGAGCTGAACCCCACACTCCTGCCTCTTTCCTCAGTTATGAAAACAGACATTTCTTCCTTCACAGAGGCAAAATTGCACATCTCTGAGTTATCTCTTGCTCCTCTCATTTTGTGTGGGTTTTGTTAAACATTTTTATAAGCCTTTCCTTTTCTTTTTTTTTTTTTTTTTTGGTTCCTACTGGGGCCAGGAGAGATGTGGCTTGTAGATTACTTAGCTCTCTTTAACAGGGCTTTTCTTATCCCATTTAAGTAGAATAAAGAAGCTTCATTTGTTAGCTTAAAGAAGAAATCACGACTTTAATTCTTGATCATTGCTCCCAAGAGAACCCAGTTGGAGTTCTCTCATCATCACTGATCAAGTCTGAACTTTTTTTGTTTGCTATTCAATTTCATTTGCTTTCATCATTTCAGAGCACTAACAGGCTTTCAGCCCTGCTGAAACAGAGGACGAGACTAACTATATTGCGTTAAAGTCCCTGCAGCAATGGAAAACTGCTATATAGCATTCAATCATGTGCTGTCCCTTCCATAAAACCTTCATTTACACTGAATTAAAACTAATCTGATGACTATTGTAATAATAATAATAAATATTCCATGTGTCTCTTTCTCCTTTTAAATTATTTACTTGTTTTAGAGAGACTGTCAGTTAATTTCTCTGATTTCAGACCGGAGAGAAATTTTATCTCAGACCAGTATAAAACTCCTTCTGATTACTAGCCTGCTGTAGATCACTATCTGGATCGACTATGAAAATGAAAACCAGGGAATGAAGCTTGCTTCTGCCACAGATAAACTTGCTCTGATGTTTTATAAATTTTATTTTTTTTTCTTAAGAGATCCCAAGGATGAGTTTACAAAGGAGATTAGCATAGAAAGTCTGCAAAGCGATTTTCCAGTTAGGATACATCCATCCAGACGCATTCTCTGATTGCTTGTGCCTGTCATCTCCTAAGACACAAGATGCCAGAGTGTAATTTTTACAAGTAAAAGCTTTTCTGGATTTGCTCTGTGAGTGCTCCTTGAGAATGACTGTTACCCAAACAGCCCTTGCACAGGGAGAAAGCCATTGTGATAAACTGATCAAATAAAAGCCACTGCTGGACCATTCCCAATAACAGTAATGCAAAGCCTATCTCCCAGCTATAATTTTTGTTCTTCAGAGTATGGGGAAAAAAAACAGTTTCCAGAGAGGGTCTGAGTAAGGCAGTGAGACCCTGAAGTAGTCTATCTGCTCAGCTTCTGCTGCTTTCAAGCTTAGTTTCTGTGCTCAGGGTACTCATCTGTACTTCCACTTTTCTCCTGTTTCATGGCTCACATGCCTAAAGGAAGTCATCAGCATCAGTTTTGGGAGCATTAAAGGTGTTCACCTGGCAGAAACAATACAAAATACATGTTCCTTCAAACACAGCTGGCAGAGAGAAGAAGGCTTTCTGCTGAAGACTCAAAGGCAGGAGGTAGCCCTTTGCCAATGAGGAAACCAGCCCACTGCTCCTTCTAGCAAGGAGCTGTATATGGCTCTACCTTGGTCCATCTGATAACACCCAAATGCCCCAGATTTTCAGTGCTTGAGGTCTGCAGGCAGCTTGTGGTTTCTCCTTGGAGGGCTGGACTGTAGAAAGAGAGCTCTCTGCACCTTGCCAATGCATGGAAACAGCTGCAATTTGGAACACAGAAATACTGTTTTACCCCAAGCAGTTTCCAATTAATGTGCAGATGGAAACCACATAGATGGTCTGTGGGAGAGAATACTTGCTTGGCAAAGGATGGGTTATTGCTTTTATGAAATGCCATAAAAGCTCTAGTAGTAGAATGCCTTGGCTTTTAAGATTCCAGCTCCCCATTCAGGGAGCTCAGATTTGTATCAAAGGACTGATGTTGCTGGAATATAAACCTGTGAACTGGGATGCCGAAAATAATCAGGAAAACACGGCTTCTGTAAAAATTATACCATTCTGTATACAAGGGAGGGGAAAGTAAATTTTGCAGGGGAGATCCTGTCACAGTTTAGCTGTTGGGGGCTGGAGAGAACTTAGAAATATCAGTGGGCACCAGCAAAATAGTGGGTACATGAGGAAAAGCCCAGAAAAGTGCACCTTCTCTCACTCTTGGAATCAGCATACAGAGTAGATGGCATTTTCTTGACAATTTGTTTTGAAATCCTCACAGCTTTATCCAGAACATGTAATTTTTCAGCTGTAAACTCCGCAATGAAGATGATGTTACAGTGGGACACTCCCTTCAAAAACTGTTACGTCCTGCAGTTTACCAGTGTGAGCACCCTGCCATCCCTTACATAGCTGAAAGTGCTGCACACCTATGGATATGAAAATCTTTATTTTGAAAGGACTAGAAGACACTGGTTAATCCCAGTTTTAGGCACCTCAGATTTAAACATTTTTGACTTTATTTTTTTCTCAAATTTCCCTGTCTGTAAACCAAAACCAAATTCAATCTTTGCTTGTCCATTGTGATTTTCGAGATAATTACCTGTACATAATTACTTTGTAAACAATTACTTGTAGAGCCTTCAGAGATCTTCAGATGACAAGTGATAGAAAAATATGGGACATTATAATCTTTTCTGTTTTCTTTCTTTTACCATCATTATAACTCATTCTATTCCTCTGCTTTTCCACAAACATTGTCAAAAAAAGAAAGATAATGCCAAGCAATCACATCACCAGAAAGTTTTAAAGTCAAGAGGTAAATTTTCTTGAGTTCTTTTTTTATTAGCTAAATGCATTGTCATTCTGGTTTCCAAGCATGAGTAGTACAGATAATTGCTCTTTTATCCACTGATACTAGAGCTCATTAGGTCAGGGAGAAAGTAAAGAGCCTTTGCCATATTGTAGTGGAACGCGCTGTATGTGGAATCTACACAGTAGCTCCCACCTAGTTTCATCATGTCCCAGGTGGATTATTTTGGGTTATCACAACAGGTCAGTTATTATTTGGGTTATTAATATAACCCTAAGCATATCCAGGAGATTGGATGGTTAATCCATGACTAATTTGCTTTGATGTATGCAAATAATGCACACATTAAATATGTCAAAAAAGCACAATGATAAGCTTTAAAATTATAAGCATTACAAATGAAAATGCATTCTGAACTCTGCATATAGGGTAAAAAAGTTATTATTTTCACGGGGATAAAACTCTAAACTTAATTTTACTGTGTCGCAAATAACTGCATAGATTTTCTTCTGCAGAGGGACCCACGCTCAATAGAGGGCAGTAGAGGATGAAAATGTAACTTATCCACTTTGTTGTGTTCAGATTAATTCTGTAAAATTCTTTTAACTGGCTTTAAAATGGACCCTTTTGTCTTGAAAAAGGAGGAAGTAAGAGTGTTGTCCATCTGGGAGACACACTGCAAACACCCAGATATTAGCATCCTTCTGTACCGTTTACTCCATCAACACAACATCAAGTTGTGCTGGGTGGGTGGGGGAGTGAAAGCATGGGAAGAAGAGATACTTGTTTTTTCTTGGAAGGTGAAAGTCACTAGTCCCGTGCCTTCATAAGGGAAATACCCTGGCATTGTTCTGTGACTGCAGTCTATTAGCTCAGCAGCCCTAAGAATCAGCACTCAATTCCCTCAGTGAAAACAAATGAAAAGGTGGAAATTTCCTCATGCACATGTCGGTATAATTATTGTGCCAGAAACAGCGGCAGCCTCCAGCTTACAACTGGTAAACTCTGCTGGCTTCAGCCCCAGCTGCAAAAGTCAAGTACCCCAGCTGGGCGCTGGGAGGAAATGACACTGCCCCTTGTGAGCAGGAGACAGCTTCAGCAGCAGTAGCCTTAGGCCTTGGCAAGGTGACTGCTGCGCTCAGGGCAGGGGGAGTAAGGTGTTGCAGTGGGGCGGAGAGAGGAAGCCAAAGCCTGACTGGGATGTCAACGAGCTGGGGCACAGCCAAGGTAGAAGGTGGAAAAGGCCAAGGTAGAGCAAAAGCAGGACAAATCTTTAAGCTGTGTGAACGTACTGAAGTCGAGACCTAAATACCATGCTGGAGACCCTGCCTTTTGCTTGAATCTGTAAGCGCCTCTGTGGGGGGGCCTTGGCACAAGTTAGGTTCTCTGAGGCTTGCATATATTCTTGGTTGCTTTATGATGCATATCCCAAGAGCATAATTTGATTACAAGTGTTAAAAATAGCATGATCCTTTCCACAACAGTCACTGGGCAAAGCAATGATGGGATGTAAACACACTTGTAACATGTAATACAAGCCTTTTTGTACCTGCCAAGCATGGATATGTTTGGCATTTCAGTGTCCTTTTCTCCATCTTCCAGCTTGCCCCCAGAGCTTTATTCTCTGCCTCGCCAGGGGCCTTCCTATCACTGCTGTCTCAGATCTGCTGCTTCTCTTAGTTTTGCAACATGCAGCTCCAGTGCTGATTACCACATTGCACTCTCTGTACTATCACCATGCCGGATGTCAACGCCATGCCATGCCTGATCTATCATCCCTGACTGTGCTATCTTTGGTTAGATCCCCAGCACTCAGTTAGCTATCATGAAAGACAGAAGTCTTTTTAATCAGCTATAGTAATTAAAGCTTACAAGAGTTCAGGTAAGACCTTACACATTGTAGCTTTCTGCTTCTTCTTGTTTCCATGCAGAACAGCAGACAGCAGCTGAGGTAGCCCGCAGTACTAAATTAGTGCAGGCTGTGTCTTCAAGTTTGTCTTCCTCAGTATTGAAGGAGAAATGCAGAAAGTCTACTCCAGCTGACAACAAAAAGCAAGAGTCTGCTTAAAGAGAAGGACAGGGAGGAAGAGTCTTGTGAATTTGAATAGGGGAATTCAAAGAATTTGAGATGCCAAGGGGGAGGTCTTTTTGGTCCGGAACATAATACGCGGAAGTCACAAATGTTGGATCTGAACTCAGCTTAAAGACAGGTTAGGAAAGGTCACTGGAAGATAGATAAGAAGAAGAGGAAAAGGGTTGCTTTAAAAGGACCCAAGGAAGCATCCTTCATTGGACACTGATTCAAAATGTCCATATAGAAGAGTTTTCAGTGGGATCTATCAGCAGCATAATGTGGGGTAGAATGAGAGTGAGTCCTAATTTCCCAAATCTGTCATAGCAGTCAGCACAGCTGGGAACCTTTCCATAAAAAACAAACAAGCAAATAAACAGAAAGGCAAAGCCACCAGTCAGGGATTTTTTGGATGGGTATTTGCCTGCATCAGCCAGAATTCTTCTGGTTCTTCTTTTCCATAATGTCCTATATATGAAGCTTACTTGGGCTTCGCTTAAAAAATAATCACAATCTTTCCCTAAACAGCTCACTCACTCTTCTCTATATGCCAATATCTAGATGGCCAGAAGGTTCACTGGGGAGAGAAGCAAGACACTGCTGTCTCCTCACTCCCCGGTGACTGAACTCCTCTGCCTTATAGCTACCCTGCTGCAACAGCTCTGTTCAAAGCTGAAAAACTCCCACTGGTGATGCAAGTACGCTTGGGTCCCAGCGATGAGAGCTGCCTTTCTGCAGATGTATTAGTGCAGCCAGCTCAATAGCACATTTTCCCTGGAGGTGATAAGACTGGTTGGGACAGTAAATAATTAGCTTTTCTGCCTTTGGCTATAGAAATGGTTATGAATTTTTAAGCAGTGATAGTGATTGAAGCCATTTCTGTTTGCTTTCTTTTAGTTGTGTTGCAAAGTTTAGCTTCAAGAAGAAAAATTCCCTTAGAAGAGGTTGACAGACAGGTGGAAAAATACAAAGATGCCAAGAGATCAGAGGTAAGTCAATGAGCATTAAGAGCTGGGGGAGAAGGTCTCAGTAAAAGGGGGTGACTTTCATAGCAAAGGAATTATCTTTCTCGTTCAGTCCTTCCTTTATCTGATAACAGGCGATTCCCCGAGAAAGTTGGCTCCTGGGAAGTTAGTTTCAAGCAGAAGTTAAACATGAAAGTTAATTTTTTGGCAGAAGTTACTTTCTCTTTAATTTATTTATTTTTGCAAATTTATCCTTTTTTTTTTTTTTTAATTAACAGGATGCTGAAAGACACTGTGGAAAGAAGTTGCCTCTATTAAGACACAGACAGGTTTTTATCTCAGAAGTATACCACCTCCCCCATGGCCTGCTCAAGGCTGCCTGATTATGCCTCCTCTGTTGACAGCAGTTCTGCCTCCAGGGCCCCTGTTGTCTCTGGCAGAATGGCAGTAAGGGGGGTCCCCTGATGCCACGTTACGAAGTTGGTTCTTGATCAACCTACTTGGCACAGTGATGAACCTAGGGGTGCTTCAGGTTTTGCACACAATGCCTCCTACTTATTAACTTTATGTATTGCTTGTCAACTGAAATCAATATTGATAATAATAAACACATTAGCAATTAATTATAAATGAATTATCATTCCCTGGAAAATGCTTCTAAGGTAAAAACATGGAAAGATTTTTCTGAAAGTTCCTTGTTTACCTCCTCTCTGAACCTTGCAATTTTCTAGTGGTTTTAAAACCTTTACTAAAACATTCAGTTTTTTCAGCTGCTCCTCCACTTTGTTCTTGACCTACCATTTGGCTGGGCCAGAAGGCACCTTTACGCAGCTTGAATGTAATCTCACTGCTACATTGGTACAGCAAATAACAGACTCCTGCTGCAGTTGCAAACAGCACTGCAAATCAGACCATGCAATAACAGCAGCTGGTGTGCGCTGAGGAGCCAGATACCATCTCATCAGATGAATGTGCGTTGAAAACCTCCTCAAGGTGGCAGTGAGGGCCCAGAACAATTGGGCTAAGGTGTGAGGACTCCTAAAATACGTAACTGTGTTACCTCACGATAGTACCATGAGCCATGTTCCCTGCCGGGAAGACTAGAATTGGTTGTGATTGCAGATTGGGGGTGTTTTTCAAACCAGTAGGAGAAGCTGAATGAAGCTCCTCCAAGTTCTGCAAGAGGGAGACCGAAAGATATTTCCCAAAAGGAGGATTTTCTGCCTCATGATGGAAAGTTAGGAGGCTGAACAAAGGAAGGAATGGGAGCTCCTGCTAAACAGAGTAGCTCTATGACTTTGAGATGCTGTTCCCCAAATTACTGCATCAGTGTACAGCTGCCACAAAGAAGACATAATTTCTTGCTGTTGAAGTGGCACCAGGGTGAGTGGAGTGACCAGTTAGAAAACGCAACTGCTTGTTTACCCAGCCAAAACCATTTCTCTTCAAAGTCTTCCTTCATAAATTTACAATGATGTTATCCTTGTCCCACACCTACCTATGAGGCGGGATCAGGTTAAGCCACCTCTCTGTAAAGTATTGGTCTAACCTGTTCTCAAGTGTTCTAGTGAAACATCCAGAGGAAACCTGATTCCCAAAGTATAGATTAAAATTTCTTTGCTGCAAATTATGTTGATTTATTTTTGTCCTTCTCACAGTGGCCATGGAGAACAAATGATAGCTGTCCTCTTTAAGGCAATTGTTTACATATTGGAAAACTCATGTGTTTTACCCCAGTCTTTTTCCTCTAGACTAAACAAACTCAGTTTCTTCAACATTTCCTCATCACTCATGTTTTATAAACCTTTTATCATTCCTGTTGCTTTCTTCTGGACAGTCTCCAATTCATCTACATCCTCAATTCTGCTTTGGCCACAGCTGACAATCTGTCACCAAGAAATATGCCACACTTCTGACTGAGACATTAGAGATCTGTTTCCAGATTCAGCATTTTTCCATGGTAAGTGTAAGCATTTTAGCTTCCTTTAGTACCACTAAATATATATAAAATAAAATGAACAAAACAAAACCAAGTCTCTCCCTCTTGAAGGTGATATGTCAGTTTTTCACTTCAGCAGCTGTTCTCTTTATAAAATGCTTACATGTGTTCCTTCACACTTTCTCCACCTAGCAGCATGGCTACTGAGGCAGCCAGGAGTCTTGCAGTTAGCAGCATTTGTAGAAGAGCCTCTTACAAGGCAGTGCAATTAAAGTCATCATTCATAGCATTTCAAATAATCAAAAGACTAACCAGGCCCCAAATAGAGGCAGAATCAAAGAGCCTGGTGTGGAAAGTAACTCAGTGACCCTGAAGGCATGAGCAACCAACCCAAAGAGATTAGATGCCAACTGAGAGAAATGGGGGAGGAACTAATGGCATCAACAGTGGAACAACAAACAAATTCAGGAGACTTTCAAAAAGTGAATAACTGGGCTACCAAACTACATATGTTTTGTAAGTATTTGGGAGAAGGAGAAATCTGTGTGGTAAGAGTGCCCAGGCTTGGTTTAATTGCCCACATTGGAAGTCATTGGGTGTTTCCTCCTTGGTATCAGTTGTAGCTACCATCAAACACTTGCATAGTTTTGAAAGGTTCCACACTAACAATCAAATCAGAAACAACCCCTTGGCTTGTGCACTGAAAAGCTCATCTATTTTATTCATCTGTATCAGATTAATCTGTATGCATCACAACAATATCCTTAAGCCGTGATAACTGCTATCATGAAGCTTGAAACTTTTGCTTGTAGGTTGTTTACTCAAAAGGTGTACTCAACTCAAGGGCAGTCTCATTTCCAAAGATTTCTGTTCCTTCTGTGGGCTGACGGAGATTGCACAAAATACTCAGCAAAATATAGTCAGCAGCTCATCTCTGGTTAGAGCTCTTTACCAAGGAAACTTCCTTGACTACAACTTCTAGACAAATTCAGGGATCCCTCCTGTCTGTTAGGTAAGCTAAGCAGCAGCTTTATCACCCATACATTGTCTCTAAGAATTTTAGGAGAGAAGCAGAAACTCCACATTGTCTGAATCATGGAGTCTTTTTAAATGATAGAACTTGGAGCAGCTCATCCTAAGGGTGAGACCAGAAAAAAAGAATTCAGTGGAATTAATTTAGCAAGCTTTCAGCCTGATGTTTGTTTAACCAATGTGGATGAGAGCAAAATTCCCCCATAGCCCCTTTTAAACACCTCAGCTAAGAAAATAAGCTTGAGTGTGCTAAAGAGCATGTTGATATCTCAAGGGACCAGAGAAAGTGCAACAACAGAGCACCTTATACAGAAGGAGGAGTGTTAAGCATATTTAAACCAAACATTTCTTTCCCTTTCCTTTGGGATAAAACTATTTCCCATAGAAACTAAGGCTGTGCCCCTACATGTGTAGCCCGGGGAGGGATGCTTTGATGTGAAAGAGAATCCTGGTAAAGTACCGGATGCAGAAGCCAGTGTGGAAATAGGAGGGACTTCCAGAAGCAGGAAAGAGCATTGTCCCAGAGGAGCTTCCATCACCCCCCCCAGGTCGTCACTCAGACTGTCTGGCTAGTTTCCTCCTGACAGTCATTTTGCTGTAAGGAAAGTCTTGTCTTAGACATGGGGAAAAAGTTTATAACTTTTCCCTTACTTTAGACAGCTGGCAAAAGGAAAATGTGAGATTTTTATGGCATAATCTAGATATTAAAAAAATGTGAAAATTTCATGAACTATAAACCAAACTCTGCTTTCAAGTGTACCACAGAAAGCTTGAAGAAACCATAATTATTTCAGAAAAGCAGGAGTGCCATAAATTGGTTTTAATTAAGGGAAAAGGAGAGAGTGATTTAGCTCTGTAGGTTTTTAGGAGGAATATAAAGAAATGAATGTGAGAATTACCACAAAGTTCTTACAAGTATGTGCACTCATATGCTGCTGGAGCTATATGGTAGGGTGAAGGGAACCTGCACACAAAGTGCAGATGATTTGCTTTAGGTTATTGGAAGGATAGGTGTGGGGTTCTGTATGTAAACCTGGTATTGCAGGACTGGCAGCCCATGGGGACCCTGTTCTAGAAAAAAAATCTATGGTGCTTTTTCTATCCATTCCTTAAAAGAGCCAACATTACTCTCCACTTTCTTTACCACTCACTCAGATTTGTGCTGGCTGTGGCCCTGAACTCCAAGAGTGAGCTTATGCAGAAAGCGCTGCTAGTGCCATTGCATGACATATAAAGAGTCGTCCTCCTGCATGCTCATGAGCAGATTCTGGTTGCATGCAGAGTCTGTTCAGCAGCAGCAAAAGACAGTATGAATCATAATAACTTGTTATTGTACACTAAGTCCCTCCCCACAATCTAAGTTTTCACCATTATCAAGTTTCTTGTGGGTACTGTTTCTGAAACAGCTGATAGAGAACTGAAGTATCATTTGATCAGAAGACCTTATCTAGGCAAATGATCCTATGATCGTAGTGGGTGAGTTTTGTTTCCGTAAGTATTGCAGCACGAGGCTTATGGATAATAAACTACATCATCGTTTCTTTGTATGTTTTGGCTTGCAGTGACACATCAAGTGGGGCATTCTGTGACAAAGAGCTTGTCAGCACTCCCACTAGAAAGCTGTGAAGGTTTAACACTGCATCCCAGAGTAAAATCTAACACCTTGTTTTGCACCCAGAACAATGTATTTGATTAATCACTGAATTTGTTGAGTTATTTCTTTTGTGACTAGGGAGAACTTCCCTTAGGTGGCCTCTAAGGTTAATGATTCAGGTATATTTATTACTAATTTTGCACTTAATATCTAACTCCCATAGATGAAGTACACTCCCTATCTTCAACATCTTCTTGTACTGTCTTGTCTACTAAATAGATTACTGCTCTACCTGATGTTCTTAAAGCTAAACAGAATATTGGCATATGGATCTCTAAGCACTAACATCTCTGACTGAAGATACAGGGAGCTGGAGGAGGTCAGCAGCCCGGAAAATCAGCCACGGGATCAATGTCACAGCTAAATCTTCAATATCACACCTAATCTGATCAGGACATTTCTCTGGACAACCAGTTGGCAACTCAAAGTCCTTTGAAATAGAACCCACAGCTTCAGAAACCTCCAAGCCATCCTGCACAAGGACTGGTTTCCTCTCTCACTTTAATGGGAATAAGAGTATTTTGCTCTTGCATAGGGAGCCCTGAGGTGTATTTAATTAACGCTAATTATGAACTCTGAGAGGAGCTTGAGACATAAACATTATTATAGCTTCAAAGCCTACGGGATCACTCAGGTTTTATTCAGCTCTCTTATGCTGGCAAAGTTCTTACTAACCTCTGGAAAATCCAAGTAGATGGAACAAAGTTATCAGAATTTGGCTCATAATGTACCTGTCTCTCAGTCCTGGGTTGGACATCGCTCTAATTCATCTGACATTCTTCAGGCCTCATCTATTCATTGACTTGAGCAGCTATTCAGAGGTGTTGCTCCCCTGGTAATGGTTCTCATAAAAACACATGCTCACTATCAAACAGTCTGGCCCTATTAATAATAAGTTTAAGGGGAACAGAGAAAGAGGAGACAAGAAGTAGATTCAGTTTAATAAGATTTTTCTTTCACCCAAGTTTTATGTTATTTTCTTTTATCTTTTTATCAAGGCAACTGTATTCTGTAAAGCCTTAGGGTACAATAAACAACAGAAGGTGATGCAATGGCTGCTCATTATTGCTTGATGGGTGAATCATCCTACTAGCTGTTATCTGCGTTATTGGAACAGATCACTCGAGGGCTGCATTGAACATGGGCCACAAAATGTAGCACTGTTCTAATGTCATGATGTGACATGTCAGCCTCTTTTTTTCTAAGTGAGATTCCTTTCAATTTCACATAGATAAAATCATGATAAAGGGTGCCCATGGGATGTATTAAAAATTATACCTGGCCCTTATTTTTATCAAAGCTCAGTTGGTTCCGACTGGCCAAATCCTGCAGCCTGTCCTCATGCCAGTGAGCAGCTGTTCATGCAAAAAATTCCACTGATTCAGCAGGCCATCTCAAGGAAGCGACTGCACCCTTTTCAGAATTAGTACTGAGGTTTTTCCTACCCCACACTGCTGTTTTACACAAAATGCCACATCCTACATAGCTTTTATTGTATACCAGAGTACTTTTTTTTTTTTTAACTGGGTTTTATGAATATTGTGTTACTGCGACCAAACTGAGAATGTAATGTTTCCACAAGCAATATCTGATCATTAAAAAATTCCAATGTAAACATACTCTACCAAAAGCAAGATTTCCTCTTTTCTCTTTCTCACACATGATGCTTACATGAGGATCTCAATAATTAGGATTCTAAAACCTAACCTGCCTAGCAGAGGAGGCTGATCTGTGGGCTTGTACCTGAGGTCCTCTGACCAAATGATACTTTTGATGTATGAGGTCTAACTCTTGGTGTTAGCCACACAATTTAGCAGCTGTGATACGTTTTTGCTTTGGATGTTTAATTATACTGACCTATTGTCTTACATCTGGACTCCATGAAAACACTTTAGTCCTCCAGGAAGCAGGCACAGAGGAAGCAAAGAAAATTTGTGACTTTAGGAAGTGCCTCTGCTGAGCTGTCTCTAGTCAGATTCTGCAAACCAGATCTTGTTTACTCCACAGTGTTTTGTGGCATTTTTCCCCTTTGTTTCTTGCAAGTCTGTGTGCGCCATTTCCAAAACCAATGCTTTCAGCGTCTAAACTAACAACTACAGTACCGTTGACTGTCCCCTGGGAGCAGGATGTGGTACTTCATGGCTATAACCAGACCACACGGTGCCTACAGCAGAAAGAGAGGCTTACACTTCATGCTGAGCTATCTGTGTAGAAGGAGAAATTAGGACAGTGAGGGCTGTAATAAAGTTATACTGTTGCTTATAAACACGACCCACTGTACTGTCCAGTATTCACATAAGGATATCTTTCCTTTCTGCGCAATGGAAGAGATACATAGCAGCAAAGGGGTCTAACAGCCCTCATTAGGTATGTCTCCAATGAAGGAATTTAAGATGGCAAACATACAGTTGCCTGTCCAAAACCAGCCATGTGGCGGTAGAGCAAGACACGGTCACAGCACTAAGGCTGTAGAAACTTCAGGCAGTAGAGCAGCCCACAGGTGAAAGGGATGGCTGTCCCAGCAGGCGCAGATCTCCCCATGCAGCCATCCAAAGAAGGCTAGCAGCTGTGGAAAAACCCAGGATGAGGTTAGGATTGGCTGCTTGGAGCTCTGTTGGTCATCCTTTCCCTTCCAGTGAATCACATATCCCAAAAGGAGCAGCACAAAGTCCAAGCAATAGCCTCAGTACCTCCTTAAATATCAACATCCTTTACGAGTCTCACAGATGCATGAAGTTCACCTAACCCTCCTCCCCATGTAGAAACACAATGAACTAGTAAATAGAGAGGGATACAGTAATCATCTTCATCTGTATGGTTCATCATGGAATGTATTTGGAGGCCAGAATGTGGCTCTTAGTGTATGCCTACTTCCAAGCTCCTTTCAGGTGCATGTTTTGAAGACCAATTTGTCTCTTACATTTTGATTTGTTGTGTAGTTGAGAAAGAAACTGTTCAGAGATAATCCTTTTCTCTCTTTTGCCATTAACATTTCTCCTTCACTTTTGATTTAAAAGATTTACAGTGATGGCAATGAATGCTCACACATTAGAAACAAATGATGCCACCAAATTTTTATAAAAGAGACCAGAAAGAGACATTGTTATGATTTCTATTTAGTCACATTTTCTTTAAGAAGGAGTGTTTCCAAGATGAAAGAAGTAACTGTTATTGTAAAATACTCTCCATTTTGAATCCAGAAAATACAGGAAGCCGAGCAGTCTCTTTGTTCATCCAGCTACTGCTGCTGCTGGAGACAAAGCAAGTCATGCATCTACATAGTCTTATGTTGATTTTGCTTTTCTTCGACAAAAGCTTTTGTAAGGGGTGGGGTCAGTCAACAAGAACGGAGGAAAAGGGATTTGCAGTTACAGCTGTACTGCCTTCTGCATGCCCTTGGTCAGCTTTCATCTGTTTCATTGCTGTATACATTAGGCTATGGTTGAAATCAGCCCAGAGAGAGAGAGAGAGAGA
Source organism: Ara ararauna (assembly GCA_028858755.1). Taxonomy (NCBI): domain Eukaryota; kingdom Metazoa; phylum Chordata; class Aves; order Psittaciformes; family Psittacidae; genus Ara; species Ara ararauna. The sequence goes on along the minus strand of CM054376.1, from coordinate 57,603,266 downwards.
AGGAAATCCCAGAATAATGCCAGCTTCCTGGGAGAAACCTTGCTCATGGAGATATGGAGCAGCAAAGGCCCCCTGACCCAGTACCCCATCCAGCCTCTCCAACTGCAGCGCATTGGGTGTTAATTAAGCACAAAAGAGATATTGATGGTTCCCCCCCCAACCCTCCATTTTTAATGACATTTCATATGGAAAATTGGAAAGCTGTTGACCTGCTCTATGGCTGGGGAAAATATTTCTGAAAATGCAGTCAAAAGTCCTTTCCTTGTTAATTTTTAAGAGTTCAAAGATTAACCAAATTTCAACCTATGATAATTTTCTATCAAGTCTAAGGAAGCACAGGTTTAAAATCTGGTAGAAAATTTGAGAAAGATGGGTAGATTTGGTGACAATTTGAGAAAAAATTGTTAGACCTCACTCATATGCTAGAGGGGTATTTATTTCTCCTAAATTTCAGCATTCTTTACATCTGCTTGAAAAATAAAATAGAATGAATTGTACAAATTACATTGTATTTACATTAAATATAGTTTTAGAGCCTTCTAAGAGAAAAGGATTTTGCCCTTCTGGATTTTGCTTGGTTACACTTCAATTCAGCGTAATAATATCAAGCTAAGGAGACTAATTCTCATGGGCTATATCTTCAGCAGCTGGAAATCAGTATGGTTTAGCAGAATTCAGTTCTATAGATGAGTCTTTGACACCATGTGCTATTTCTCTCTTTGTTGCCTACTTGAGCTGAAAGGTGGAGAGGCAATATATATTGTGAGGTAGACAAAAAAAAAAAAAATATATATATATATAAAGGAGGAATGAAGAAAATTAATTAGATGACAAGAAAAGACAGGAAAGTCCCATGAAAACAGAAGCAAAGCTGTCCCTGCGCTCACTGACCTGAGTCCAGAGACATGTGTTAACAGCACACACCACAGCCCGAGGCAGAAAAATGTGATGTGGTTGACGAAACTGTGGCATGACTAAAGACAGAGCATGTGAATTGTATTTATGTACTAGTCTCTGAAGTGGAGAGCATATTGTCAAGCAGCCCGAGGGAGCTGTATCATATGCAGCTCCGTGTGCAGCATAGTATAGCTGTATCCCATTAAGATGCTAGTAACGGAATATATTAAATATCCTCTTGGAGGCTAAGGATCCAATCCTTCTGCACTGAAATCAATACAATTTTTGCAATTTATTTTTAAGGGGTAGAGAACCAAAACCTTTCAGCTGCTACTCATCTGAAGGATTCACATGCATACACAGCAATCAGTAAGACTAGCAGAGAGCTCTGTGGCTTGCACTCCCAAAAATGCCCTGCCATAGTCACATCAGAATGCCTACGGATAGGTTTGCACTGGTATACATGGACAGACCCACTACTGCTCTGCCTGTACCCTATCCAAAAGCCAAGTGATCCATTCACTGAGATAAACCTATTGAACACTGTCTTTCAGAGCAACTAGACCAGCCTAGGGCAGAGAAATTTGTTTTCTGATTGTAGTGTACACCCGGATGTATCCTAAAAGATACAGCATTTTACAGTTTGCTGTTATAAAAGCCATCACGCGCTTCTTTCCTTCCTTTTATACCTTTTTCTTTCTTTATAAATTTTTTTGTTTGGTTCTGTTTTTTAGCTTCATAGCTCACCTCCAGCTAAATAACTTGTGTGCATGATTTTGTTTCCAGCTCTCTCCGGAAATATACAGAACCAGACAAATAATCAGAGCTTTAGTACACTGGCTGCCTGCACTGCTTCTTGGGGAGAACAGGCTGGGTCCTGTTCTGCCTTCCCCAGGGCAAACAGAGAGGACTCTGCTGGTCCTGGTGGAGCTAAATGAAGGTAAAACATCAAAACCAAGAAAGAGTCATCCACAGAGGGGTCCTGGGCTAAAAATATGGGGCAGCTCCCTAAAAAGCCAGCTGTCGGATTACACAGGACTTCCCTTTCAGAAGCAAAAAAGCATTTAAGTATTTCATTTGAAGTGAACTTGAAAATATAATTCAATGTGTCCTGAAGCTCTGTTGGCACATTAGAAAGAAAATAATCCCACAATGTGTATATGTGTGGTGGACCAAATGCTGTAGGTGGCCAATAGTGGACATTTCACAGGTGGTGGTGACCTGAAGCATAACTCTGCCTCAAAAGAGAGGCTGGGGAAGGAGCCAGCTCTGGGTCCTGCAGGACCCAGACCTCAGTGTGCCCCTCGGGAGACTGCTGCAGTGGAGAGCACTGCATCTAGCCACAGCACAGCAGGTAGGGACTGTGTTGTTTAATAAATTATCCTATTGCTTTGCTACATGAACATCTCCAGCCCTATATAGGTAAACTAGGATAAATCTGAAGTGCAGGCCACAGAGCAGATTTTAAGTGACTGCTTGTTAATCTCATCCCCTTAGCCATCCATCATTCCATGCATCCAAATAATAGCCCATAAAGGTGAGGCCACTTTGAGATTTGCATTGCACGGGCAGACATGGTCATCTACTTGGAAAGAGGCAATCTGAGTTTACATGAAGTGCTGCACAGCAGTAGCAGGTTCAGCTTCTTACCAAGAAATCAGTTACTCTGCAGTGGCTCTGGTATTTCTGGCTGCAGCCAGTTGTCTGAAGCAGAGAACTAAACCAAAACACCACACCTCAGAATGTTTTTTCTCTTGCCTGTATTGTAAGGACCATACAGCAGTTTTCTTAAGAACAAACTGCTCCGTTTCTGGACACAGCGAGACGCAGTGGTAGTTAATACACCTCTTTCGCCCACAGCCAGCTTCATAGTCTTGGAGCTCCACTGCGAGGCCTCAGACAGGATCGTACCACTGTAACCTGGGTGTCTTGGTCTTATTGACATCTCTACTTTCAGGATATATGCTGAGAAGTGGATATATATTGCCTGTAATTCCAGCAGATACAAAGCCTGCAGCATGATATGGAGATCACAGAACAAAAACAGCACAGTGGGGTCTCAAGGTTTTGAGCTTTTGTCTGTGGAGCAGCAATGAGCAAACTCCAGAACTTTAAATCAGAAATGGCATCAATTTATCAAGACATCTAAGAGACAAGAAACCACTGAGGCAAGGAGAATAGCTGACCTGAGAGTCTGCAGTGTTGTGGGAAGTCTTCCAAGAGTACAAATGACAACACCAGGAAGGGATCATGTATAAATAAATATCAACCCACGGCATTAGAAAGCACAGAAAGAGCATAGAATGGTTGGAAAGGACCTTAAAGATCATCTAATTCCAAGCCCCTGTCACAGGCATGGACACCTCCCACTAGATCAGGTTGCTCAAAGCCCAATCCACATCCCTGGCCTTGAATACTGACATGGATGCGGCAGCTACAACTTCTTTGGCCAGCTTGTTACAGTGCCTTACCAACACAGCAGGGTGACAAGACCAACAGACTGAAATGTCCATATTCAGACTCCCTTCTTAACACTAAATTCTCCTGAGGTACTGTTGGAGTGAAAAGTGTTTCATCCGTAACTGGTGACCTTATCTGGACCTCCCCAGCACTGAAGCAAAATATTGTCTGCATGCTCCCAACATGAAAGTTAAATATTTTCTAAGTATTTTCAAAGCATTCTCAATTTTTTCTGTGTTATTAGCAATACTTTTTATATATTCACACTAATTTGCTTCCAAGGAGTCAAAATCATTCCTGAGTTATCTCTACCAGACATGTTTACTCTAGAAAGAATACCTTTTCCCTGTATTTCTTAAATTTCTATCTTCTAAATTATGCAGATTGCTATGAACTTTCTTAGGGCTTTTTTACTCATCTCTCTTGTTTCTTTGGAGGGTTCTTTTGTTTGAATGTTCGAATAATCATTGTTTTTACTTGCAGGTATTTTCTTTAAAACAAGTAGAATCCTCTTTTCCAAATGTGCAGTTCTGACTTTTAGCAGCCTCAGAAAATATTTCTACCCAGTTGTCAATTACAATTTTGACTTCCTTTTAGAACTTCTTTCCTCCAGCTGTTTTGGCCCACAACCATTCAAGAAGGACATCCTCTATACTCTCCCAGCACTACTGATGGGGCTGGAAATACACATGGGACACCTTGCTTTGTCACACCACACTAAAATAAGCAGTGATGTCTTGGCCACCAGGAACAGCTGGGCCTCCAGCCAGCTGGGGTTACTACACATGTTTGAATGGTGATGGAGAGGCCACCATCTGAAGAATGTTTCTTGTGGTTTACTGTATATCCTACCTTTCCTCAGTGTAGTAACCCAGCAGACAACTCTATCAGGCCACAGATATTTATTAAACAGCATTTTCGTCCAGTAGAGTTATGGCATTAAAAAAAGAAAAGCATGTGTTGCTCATACTTTTCCTCAAAACACTGACTGTGATCTTACTGCTTGACTTTGTGGGAAGCTGTTTCAACTAGGACTGAGTGCAGAGGGCAGGTTTCAATTTGTTAGGCTCACGCTTAAGAAAACTGCTCCTACCACATCAGATCTCTGGCAGTACAGACTGTATCATACATCTAAGTGAAGAAACAGAGGATGAGTCGGACTTTGCTTCTACAAATGGAGCTGCGCAGATGGCACAGTGCTTACAAAGAGGCAGGAATATTGTCTTTTGATCTCAGTAGGAGGGTGGGGACAGAGGAGGGTGAAATGTGATATTACCCACAAGCTGGGGAAAGTTTCAAATCTCTGGCTCAAACAGGCAAAGTATTTGCTTCTGGGTTTCTGCTTTTATCCTTCTGATCACTGGTATTAGGTCCTGATGCCCCTTTTTTATTCTCAATGAGTTTTAGTAATTTTTGAAGCAAAGTTAAGATACATTGGAAGATGTACAAGCTCAGTTCTTAAATTATAAACCCTATTAAAAGAAAAAACTTCCAAAGCACCAGTCAGTAAAACATATTTTACTAATGTTAAGTGTTCTTTTTTACGAATAACAATCTGTAAATCCTAGAGCAAAGCAACATTTCTGATAGGATAAATGAGAGATTTGCTTGGACTTGGGCAAAATTTATGAAGCAGCAATGCTGATTTAACTGAGTAAAGAGCAATAGATTTAAGATAGGAATCTGACAAAACAGCTGCTGAAATAAGACTATGTTATCTGCACTCAGTTTAACCATATTATCAAACAACCATGCCGAAATCAGTAATATTACAGAGAAAATTATGACAAGAATGGCAGGGGTCATTCCACGCAGTTCTGTAATCTGCTGAAATGAACATCCTGAAACAAAGTCAGACTTTGTAAGTAAAGAAAACAAACAAAACCCCAGTATCTCTGGATAGGAATAGATCCTTATGAATGTAAAATACTGTGTGTGTTTTTGGGGTTTGTTTTGGTTTTTTCTTTAATTTTTATTCAAAACATGAAAAAAAACCCAAGAGTAAAAAAAAAAAAAAAACAAAAAAAACCTAATTTTTACTTGTTTTAAAAACCTTGAAATTTTCCAAAGAAATTTTGAAAATTTTGTTTCCATTTCTTGCCAAATACCATAGTGAAAATACCTTCTAATCTCAAAATACATCCTAGTAGTTTAAAAGACCAGTTTGATTCTCTCTGTGTGTGTATCTCAGAAGGAGGAGGAAGAAACTTCTGAGAGCAATGCCGATTACTCAGCATGATGAGTAATTCCCACGCCCTGCTAAAATAAGAGCAAACTGAGAAGACCCGTGCTTGGCCCCAGAGCAAGGTATTCAGGTGTTGCACTTTTTCATTACATACTTCCAGTCCTACCTTCTGTAACTACATTGTCATGGAAGATAATATGACATTTTTTTACTTACTTGCGCTGCAGAAGGTAGACAACAACTTAAAAGAGAACTTGCTTGATTTATAGGGTCTCAAGCCTTTTGGTCACATTTGTCACTTTAGAAAAAAAGCCATTTAAGTTCTGTGTAAAGTAGCATGTTAGAGAGAGACAGGAAAAGCAGGCTTTTACATGGCACAAAGAACTTTCCATTTAAAGCAGAACAAAAACTCATCAATATTCAAAATACCTTATGTGTGTACTGTAAACAGGCTGATATTTATGCAAGTCAGCAGAAGAGGTGGAAAAAGCTAAAGAACAGTGTATGAAACTGCTACCAGAAATCCCATTCATATAGATAAATTAGCATGGATGAGTCAATTTTGTGGGGGGTTTTGCATTAATTGGCCATGACATTAGATATGAGGCTCAAAGACCAGTGTTGACTCTTCTAAAAGTTTGAATAACTAATCCAAATTCTCAAGAGAGAAAGCTTTATATAGGACCTGAACTTAGAACACATGAACAATCCTGCTTACAAGTTTATCTGATTCCTCCATATTTTTTTACCGATTTTTTCAGTGAGCGAGAAACTAATTAAGTGAAAGACGCATGAAAGTGTTTGCAAATTGCAGAAACCTGCAACATGTTTTCATAGTGCAAGATGTCTAATTCTTTATGAAAATAATAAGCAAATTTTTATATCTTGGGCTGGAACCCCTGCCTGGAGATGATTCTCTCTTTCTCTTCACTGACTACAGAGGGAGCCAAGTTTCCTCAGCTAGCTTAGGTAGGTGCCTAACCTTTTGTAGCTTAAATACCCCTAATGTTTCTAACGTGAAGAGCATAAGCAAACTAAAAAGCTGACTCCCTTCAATTTTACAACAATTTTGGTGACACAGCCTTCATGGGTCTTCAGTTAGTCTGTTTCTCCTCTAAATATATTTCAATGTTTTCGGCTCAGGACTGTGTATTTTTCCTATGCCCAATAAAGACCAATAGAAAAGGCAATATTGTGGTGTAGTTAGCAGCAGCAGAAAGTAAAAGTCATTACAGAGGGTGAATATAGCAAATTAAAAGCAATAGACGTATCAGTTAAAGTTGACTTTTGCCGACAAAATTATAAAAGTAGTAAATCTGTGTTCATCTACAGAGGAAGTTACTAAACTTTCTGTGCTTGCTTTTCTCCAAGCTTACAGCTTCCAGAAGAATATGGAGGATACTCTGCACTCAGGAAGCCATTTCTGAAGGACATAAACAGAAGAACCGTCATGGTGGCAAACAGCTTGGGTTGTAGCATTCCACATCTTCACAGAAAGCTCTGCTAGAAGAGATGTACACTGCATCATTGCAAGATCTCTACAAGCTGCTAGTCACATCCTGGCGAAGAACGGCAAATGGATCAGCCCCATTCCCAAACAACCAGAGGATCCCAACCCCCAAGTCTACATAGGCTTGGGCAAGTGTTACAAGACCAAATGCTCCAGACCTCTTGGGATATGGTGAAAGATGAATAACTCATCTGCCTCTCTCCGGATTAGCACTTTGAACTCATACAGTGGGGTGAGATCACATTTGAGGAAACTGCAAAAGGTGGCATAGTGAGTGCTTTGCTGCCAAGGAAGACATCTGGTAGACTATTAACTATTTGCTGGACAATTAATTATTCAGTTGACTTTGCTGCAAATGGGAATAAGCACAGACCAACCATGTTCACGTGGCTTCTTCCTAGAATTCTTGAGACTGACAACGTTGTCACTCAGTTCCTTTAAATTCTATGTTATTTTTTGGTGATACAAAACTTTGATAGAAGTGAGGTTTTGTGACAGCAATCTTCTTAGATCTGAAACACTTTTTCAACAAAAAGTACAATCAAAGTTAGCACACCTCCAGATATTTCAGTCCTTCAACTCTGCATACTGATGACATTAACAGTTTGTCACTAATTTCTGAGATGCTCTGTGCTAGTATGGCTGACTCTGCACAAATAGTAAGAGCATTATCCCTGACGAGTACAGACCAATGTGATGCCCAAAAAGGAGGTGATAACCTGGTTTATTCTTATTTTGACATCATGGTTAAGTCAGAAAAGAAACGTGTCACTGACAAAACAAACTGTAGGAGGTAGACAAGATGTGTATGCCTAGGACATCCTCTAAAGAAAGCTTAGTAGACACATTCCTGCCAAGGCACTTAGCCTTCTATTGTGCAGAAGTAAACCAGAAGAAATATTATGTCAAAACATTTCATGAAATAGAATTGAGAGTCTAACTGGTCTAATCATGTACTACTGCTGCTCGTACTGTCTTGCCTGCAATTTGAAACACTGTGTATTTGGGAAAAAGGGTTAATTTAATGAAGCCTTGATGAAAAGCTTTGGGAATAGTGACATCAGCTGAGCATCTGCCCTTCTGTGCCTTCACTACCAGAGTTCACCTTGCTGTGGCTGCTGACTGAAGGATTTTGCTTTCTTCCAGACTTACTCATAAAGGTAAAGCAAGGTTGCCCGCAGCCAAAAGCAAGCAATTCCAGGTCATGCTGTTCCATATGGCTGCATCAGACCTATTTTCATCTGACTAGTGCTTCTGGCATTGTAAAAAGTAACATGGGAAATCCCTGTTTTGAGGTAATGCAGAATTAGAGATAAGTGGCTTTGCAAAAACCCGAGGCTGGTGAATTTGGATTAAGACCACAACCAAAACCTTTTTGAAGCTGTTTTTTCTGCACAGATGAAGACACGCACACATGTATATCATAATTATGCTTGACATCTTCATACCTGTATGTGCATCTATGCAGACATTAGCAATTATGCTAGTCACTACAGAGATGAACCAATGTGGGTGGGGATAAAGGAGTAGCTGATCATATCTTTTTCTGATAACATAAGAGTTCAGAGGATGTGGAAAAAATAAAAAGAAACTAGATAACAATTGTTCACTAAACACCTCCCTGCTGAGGGAGACATAATGTTCCTGTAGACAGAGGAAAGCCCAACTACAAAAAAAGAGAGCTGCTGCAATTGCAAGCCCACAACAGCATAGGGCTCTGTTGGCAGCAGGTCTGAGCTCTTATTTCTGCTGTCCACAAGCTATGGTAGAATTTCAAATGTGGTCCCGCTGGCAGCCCTAGGGAGGAAGAAAGAGGCTTCTCAGCACATAAAATCATTCTTCTCTTAATATTTTTTTATTCCACTTAGGCCTGTGATTTATTGGGCATATTTTTAAGGTAACTATAGATGCAAAGCCTGGTGAAGGGAATCTTTCCCTAAACTGCTCTTTCAATCTATTGTTTACACTTCCTTGGATGAGGAGACTCCAGTTCTGCAGAAGAAGGTCAATCAGAAATTAGGCAGGCCAAAAAAACAGGAAGAGAGGGGATGTCACAGTCATTCTGCATTTATTGGGGAATCAAAAGGGAGAAACCCTGACACTATTTCTACTTTCCCTGAAGGGTGGCAGGCGGGGCGTGGGTGATAAAGCACTAAGTGAAGCCAAGAAAGAAAAGATTTCCATTGATTTCAAAAGTTTGCACCAGGTCTGTGCTGGAAAGGCTCATTGCCTTCAATTCCAGTCAGAGGAAGCAGAGAAGACACCCCCACAAAGGCACCAGAGCAGGAGAGGACCTGAAAGGCAAAAGTGCTCTGAGAACAAAGTGGCAGCAAGCTGGCAGGAAGAGAGCTGCAGGGGCAGGGGCTGTTCAAAGATAAAGGCTTGCTCACCTTTCATAATTCGGAATAAAACCTTCTGATCCAGACAGACATATTTAAATAATTCTGACTCATCTGGCGGCAAATACACCTCCATGGCAACTCCTTAAACCTAGCTAATATAGAGAAATACCCAAGGAATATGTTCGGAAATGCTAACTTAGCCGCATCCAGTTCTGTTCTTTATACACCAGAGCCCTCTTAAACAAGGAAAGAGCTCTTGAAAGAAGCAGCTTGTTCAAAAAATTGATTTCTTTTTGCTCCAGAAGATACATAGAAAATACAGTGGTACCATGGAAAAAATAAAATCCGTTTTGAAGAAATAAACCAATTAATACAAAGAGAAGACCGAAGTGATTCTGCTGGTATGATCTGATCAAGCAGGGTTTTTTATAAAAATAATGAGGGCCAGTTGTTCACTGCTTTATGTAAATCTACCACAAACAACCGCTGGAGAGAAACATAATAATATAACAGCAAGACAGCACGCTTCTCACCCCTCATCCAGAGAACCCCAGTGAAACTCCCGCGCTCTGGGAAGTCACGCAAGGGGTAGCAGCAGCATCTGCCAACACCCTGAGCTCAAGAGACTAGGATGATCTTGAACTGGGAGGGAAGGAGGCCACTGTAAAAATCTTTCTACCATCTGCCTCTTTTAAACACTTTGAAAACGAAGTAGATCCTGCCCAAGTCAACTGCTGATTGACCCTGTGGCCATGAACACGCCACCGTTCTTAGTGTTCCTGCTGGAGTGGGATCTCCCTATCTCATTTGCATCCAGCAGGACATGGACACACATCCCATGGAGCAAATTGGCAAGGTGCTTTCATCTCCCATCCCCTTCATTTTTTTGTTACGCCTTTTTCCTGCTTGGTGCCTTGCCTATTTAGGCTTCACAAGTGAAAGGTCCCTCTATGCTCCCTGCTAGGGCAGAGACTTATCCAAGCCTGCCCTCCCCACCTACCGTGGGCAGAAGCGCAGTGTGCACAATGAAGGTGCATTAACCTCTGCCTTTTGAGCGAGCTCCTCCTGCAGGCACCACAAAACAAACACACAAACAAATGGGTACAATGGTTTGGAGAGACATCTCCAATATAACTATCCTGCACTGACCAAACCCACATAAATTTCAGAAAGATTTTAAGCAAATAAACCCTGCCTTTCAGATAGATGTAGCTAGGATGTGACACAACACAGTGAGTTTTCCCATCACCCTCTGGTCTGTACTCAAACGGCCCAGAAAAAAACAGCCCTGTAAAACAAAAGCAGCTTCACTAAGAGTCAGTGAGTTTGGTTTGGGTTTGTAGTGCTATAATTCAAAGCAGTTCAAGTTTGTCTAGGTATTTGATATGTCTTCACTCTCTAAACACTTACTCCTTCTATCTCATTGCACATCTCATATAAATAGTGTCTTTCCTGAAAAGGCATGAAAAAAGCAATGAAGTTCTTATCTCTTATACTTTTTTTCTGCGAAGCTAAATTGATAATGAGAATGAATTATGAATGCCTTTCAGTTCAGCTTCAAAAATATGAGGACCAAATTCCCTTCGATGATTGTCAATTAATATGGACATGCATGTGCTCATTAGAAAACATAGTGCATCAAGACACAGAGATAATACCATGGTTTATGCATTTAAGCAATAACATATCTCTTCCTTTGAAAACAGAATGGGCTTCTACCAGCGTAGCTAAGATGGGAGAGGAAATGAACTTTAAAGAATGTTCTTGAAGAAGAGAGGCACAGATATTGCACAACTTTCTCCTTGGATTTGGGCATGATGATGGGTTGATGGCTTTTTTGCTGGATTACACAGCTCATTGAAGTTTTACATTGTCTGGAGCATGCTAAACATAGTAACACCCTTCTTAATGCCAACACCTTTGCCTATAAAGCTAACAAAACAGGGCCAGGTACCTTTTATGGCCTAACCACACAATGTAGCACTTGCCAGCATCTTTTGGAGGCTCCACAGACGCCCTGCAGTCTAATACATAATTACTATTTTTCATGTGTTTATTTCAGTTCAAAGTGTATACATAATGTGTTGCAGCTTACCAGATTTCATAGCGGGAAGCTGAGGTTATACCTTGCATGCCCTGGGGCAGGTAGGCATGGGGGGCCTCCCGAGGGTGCAAAGCCTGGGAGGACAGTATTGTGGATGGAGGTAAGCAAACCACAGAAGCTGTAAGGAGCCAAACAATGTGCCATTCCCCATGCTTACAGCTGGGAATAGTCCTCATGTACACTTTTCTTTGGCTCGTGTCAGGAGTGTGCTGACAATTAGGCAGTAAAGGCAATCTGTGGTCCAGCTCGCGCCCTGGCCCTGTTTTATTTAGCTGCCTAGATGTACATATGATTTCACTGATACAGCTCTCACAGAGACAAGAATCAGACCCTGCCTGGGAAGATCTGCTGATAAAGGCTGGAGACGCATTCCCTCCTGGATCAAGATTAAAGAGACCCTTAGGGAGCTGGTTATAAATTCCTGACTCTCAGGTTGCTGCTATTTCCTGAACTAAACTAAAGGAACACTGTACTAGCTGGCTGTGGGTTATGGGATATTTGGAATCACATAGAGATTGGTGTAACCGGTGATAAGCCTCCTTTCTCACCACTCCAGTGCACCCCTTCATCCCCTTATTTTGGTGCTGGATGAAATGGAGCTGGAATAGTTGTACTGGCCAAGATGCTCCACCTTCCTCCAGAATACAAATGTCAGCTAAGTAGCTGATGTTCCCGTTTCCATCTGTAGTATTAAGAAGGGTGCAGAGATGGGGCAAAGAAATATGGTGTTTCTCTAGATATGGTGTATTTGATTCTTAATAGAGTTTTTAGAATAGTTATAATCATGCAGTGTTCTGTGATTTTAGTGCTTTTGGATATTAACATTTCTGAGGTCTCAGTGTGAGTCTCAATTATTGAAATGGCCAAGATTCTGGCAAGAAACCACAGGGAGGAAATCAGTTCTGTGTGAAAGATGCCAGGAGGCAAATACTATTTACATAGAGTGCAGAACTACAGAAATATAGCAGTATGTAAATTTCTTGACAGATGCCCTGTTTGGCAGCTGCTCAGATGCAAATTTCACCCTCAGCCAGATCTGCAAAAACAGAGATCTGTAATCCAGGGTGGATGTGATTTGGTAGAAATTCTGGATGACAACTTACAACTCCCCAAACTACTACTGAATTTACAAAGAAATAACAGATCAGGGAACTGATAATGCCTGTGGGACTGAACCAAGCAAGGTCCCTAAACATATGAGAAACCTCAGTGAAGTCAAGAGAGACTGCTGCTTCCAAAATCTATAAAAAAGATTACTTGCCTGACTTGAACATGCTGAAGAAGGTATTGCCTACTGGGGTGCCCTGTTAAACCAGGGCACAAATCTGGGAACTACTTGAGACCTACTCCAGTAGGAAACCTAACATCAAACAACACTAATACCTCATGTCTGCTTGATGTCCTCCAAAACATGAATTTTGATGGCAGCGCATCTCATGTGGCAGCTAAGGCCAGACCAGGCATGGCCACTGCTAACACAGAGGACACCCAGTGTGGAGCCTACCTCAGAGAGTAGGTGTGAGCTAAGGCATGTCTTCAGGGAAATTTGACTTGTTCACAACCGTATCTGTTCAGTGGTTAAACTTGAGTCCTTATTTCTAATAATACTGAAAACTGGAATTTTAGGAGACCTAGAAGAAAATTCTGAATTGCTGTTCCTTTCTTTAGGAGATGCAGAATGCAAAAGTGGCAGAATTGCAGTTTAAGGTGGTGGAGTTTCAGCAGTTTTTAGTCATAGCCTGAGGGCGTTTGAGAATATTTAACCCAGGACCCAGTTATGGCCAGTCTTTTAGAAGACATCTTCAAGTTATTAACAAGCTGACAGGGTTCACTAGGAAGGTCTCTTTGAACTACAACTGAAAATTCAAACTGTAGTTGATTAGCAAGCGCTCCTTGTATTTAAGGGAAAGCCATTTTCTACTTTTGCTCACCAGAAGGTCTCTGAGCTCAGCCTTATGCAAATATCCAGTGACTATGATTTTCCTTTGAAACCCGCAGCTTCCTCCTGTGGAACATCAGTGTGACCATTTTGTGTGCTTCTATCACAGGATGCTGGGCACACAGCCCGTGCAGACATCCCCATGGAGTGCAGTGTTGCCTCCTGCCCAGAACAAGAAAAGCTAAAACAATTCCAGTATAAATCTGTCAGCTAGATTTTGTTCCATTAAGAATTTCAGGCATTATTGCCCTTCAGTTTGTGTAGGGGGAAATTCTGCTTCAGTTTTGAGATAGTTTCTGCTTTGAAGCCCCTCTGCTTTTGGAGTCATAGCCCTGGGCATATTCCTAGCACCTATGTCCTATCCTGTCACAAGCCAGGCAAGCTGCTCCCGCACATCTTTTAAGTGATATATCTGCTTGGCTACAGAAAAATCCGGCCCTAATCTGTTTCCTTAATTTCTCCTTCCCACCCGCCAAAAGTTACTTTTTAACCCTAAATAAACACTCTGTGCCCTGGCCAGGGCACACGCAGCACAGCTCCCACGGGATGCAGGCGCAGCCTTCAGTGTGGCATGCGGTGAGTGGGCCAGTAAAGCCTCACCCAAAGCTGAAAGCAATTCAGACGTCAAGTAGCAAAACTTTATCAGAAGATCTGAGTTCAGGATTTCTTGGTCATTTGCATTTATTTAGGGATTATTTATACCTCCTGTTAACCTCACTCAACAATGGCACGTGTTCCCCAGATGGGAAAGCCAAAGCAAAAATAAGCTCAGCAGTTTTCTCAGCTCATGCAGAACAGTAGTAAAAGCTGGGAGGAAGCACTGGTGAGCCCCACTATCTAGGGATATCCGTGACCAAGGAGAGCAGATACCAATGCCGGCTGGAAAAATTACAGCTGGTGACGAGGAACATATCCTTGCTTTTCTGGTAAGACCACTGGTGCATCCCCCTAAATCTCAAGCCTAGTTGGAGGGGGACCACTGGGAGGTGCCAGGGAGATGGAGGTACTCTGGCCATGGATCCAGCAGTAGGAGGGAAGCAGGCAGGGATGAAGGGAGAGAGACAGGGAAGAGACTGGAGCAGCAGGTAGGGAGCCACATCCCCCATTCCTCAACTCCCATCCGTTGGTTGCAATTCTGAAAGTGTTTCCTCCAGAATGCCTGCCCAATGATAACAGAATCCCCTTCACATATATTAGGCAAGCACAGACCCAACATGGGTAAACATCATGAGCAGACTCATCATTCTGCTCAATGCTGAGATGGTAAAAATCCTGGCTGCATGAAATACGAGCTGTTGAGCTTTATTTCTGGCCATCTCTTCAACAATAAAGCAGCTTTTGAAACACATGGACTGCACGTTTAAAAAGAAAAATTAGAAACCAGGCATCTGACTTGCCCTTCTGCAGCAAATGGGTGACTTGGTTTCACCTGTAAAATCAGTGTCCTGTCTGTGTTAACCTGAATATTTACAGATGCAAAAAGCATATCACTTTGTAACGCCAAGAAATTGTGCACACACACAAATAGTCCCTTGTAAAAATAAATAATAAAAGGCTGTGTCAAGATATAAAATCAATTTTCCTTTTCAGTTAAGATCCTCATATTTAGTTCTGTTAAAGTTGCCTTGGCAGCTTGAAATGTATTTTGTTTAAACAGGAGCTTGTACTCAACTGCACTTCTATTTTTTCTTCTTTTTTTTTTTTTTTTTTGGAATGCTATTCCCACTTAAGCCTTGGAGAAAAAATATTAAGAAAGCGGAAAAACAGGAATAAAGTCACCTTTTTTCAACTTTTCCTGTCCCTTTTTACTAAAAAGGAAAAAAAAAATGCATCTGATGGATGAGCAATCCTTGTGTGTCAGGGGAGAAGAGCTAAGAGACCTTGACTTGGAGACTATCTCCTACTTTTATCACTCTGTTAAAGGCTGGGTGATGAAGTGATTTAGAGTGACTGAAGCATTTTTTTGTTGGAAAGAAATATATTTTATATGCTTTCAGTAGAGATCATTGTTTAGTAAAAGCACTAATTTACGCAGAGGTTCAAACACTAAGCTCAAGTGCATTGGAAATAATTTTTTTTTCTGAGAGTCCAAAACAATTCAGCATTCAAGGGATGTATTGCCTCTTCTTACCACTCCAGCCAGGAGAAAAACCCAGACACTAAGAAGTAAGTGTTGTGCTTTTTCTCACAGTGACAGTCATGGTGTCAGGATCTCAGTTTCAGGACACCAGTGCAGGAGGCATTAGAGAGAGAGAGGAGGGGAAAGAAGAGGGCATACATGAAGCAATTGCAAAGAAAAAGAAGGAAGCTGGAAATGGACAAGGTATCTGGACATTACAGTGGGAGTTGTGTGGCATCTTCGTGCATGGAAATCATAGAATCATAGCATAGTTAGGGTTGGAAAGGAACTTAAGATCATCTAGCTCCAACCCCCCTGCCAGGGGCAGGGACACCTCACACTAAACCATGCCACCCAGGGCTATGTCCAATACAGCCTTGAACACCGCCAGCGATGGAGCATTCACAACTTCCCTGGACAACCCATTCCAGTGCCTCACCACCCTTACAGTAAAGAATTTCTTCCTCATATCCAATCTAAACTTCCCCTGTTTAAGTTTGCTGGTTTTGTTCTGTATCATTTTCAGAGCATCCTAGTATTAAATATAGGTAGTAATATTGTTGTCACACTATGCATATGTAACCATGGTCATCATCAGACCCTAAAAAAATACAAAAGTTGGAACTGAGTTTATTTACCGGGGCAAGAAAAGTAGACATGTATATGTAGCACTTGGGAGAGGGGTGGGTAGAAGAGTGTAGAGAAGAGCATGCTGAGCTGTGTCTGGACTGTGAACATTTCATCCAAACTGCTATATTGTTGGGACTCTTGAGCAATAAAGCAAATTTTCATTCTAATTAAAGATTCAAGGGTTTTAGAACAATCACCAGAAAAAAAGAGAGAAAAAAAAGACAAATCCTCAGAGGACTTGGTAATGAATAACAAAAACTGTTCTTTTGCATTGTCCAAAATGAATGGCATTCAGTACAATTGCAGATGGAGGATTTAATGCTACAGTCCACTGTGGTATTCTCTGTGAGTAAATGTGGGATGGCTTATGACTGACAATACTTAGCCCAGGACAATGTCTTCTGACCAATATGTAACACAGATCAGGCTTGGTATGCCTAATTGTAGTCGCTGTGGTGGCAGACATTGGAAGGGGCAGAGCCTAATGGCAATTACCAGTTGCTTAAAGCTGTTAGAGAGGGTTCACTCGCACAACCATATTGGCCTTATGCAGAAGGCTTCTCTGCAGACATGTAGCAGTGTATCAGACAAGCCTGCAAGGCCACTGCAACGGTGCAAGGGAGCTAAAGCCCAGGGAGCCAAAGAGGACCAGGTTAGAAGCTCAAGGACAAAGGACACATTGGAAAAGGAAGAAGATATGTACACTTTGTAATTTCACTGTAGTCATAAATGGGGTAAATCTGCCCCACATTCGTATGTAAACTAAGTACAGGATAGGAAAAATATTTCAGAGCAACATGTAGAAACTTCCTGTGTTTACTAACTTCATATTAAACTCTTTCAAGCGCAGAGCTACAGGACACACAGACATCCCCAGCTTCTTTCTGGCCCACAGCCCTGTGTCTCCCTTCTGTGGTATCACACTTACCTTTCACTGCCATATGAGGTGAGAATACAGCTGGGGCACTAACCACGTCCTGGGTCCCTGATTGAGACGATTCCGTTCAACAGAGCAGTGGATGGGAGACCCTGGGCAAACTCTAAAGGCTGAATAAAGGCACTTTCTGTCACCTTACTACAGAGAGGCAAAGAGAGTTGCTCTGGTGCTAGCTCACCTCATCCTGCAGCTGCAAGCCAGCTCTGGCCAGCCCCTGCCAGCAGTGGGCTGCTGCCTTCACATGCCACCCGTGCCAAAAGTGCCCTCACACCACATACAATTCAAGAGCCCAGATTAGTTATCTTTGCTCTAGTAGAAAGAGCTCTGGATTAGGACTCAGGAGGCTTAAATTTATTTGTCAGGTTAAGTATAGACTCTGTGTGCATCTTTGAGCAAGGTCTTTAATCTGCTTCAGTGTCAGTGTCCTTTGGAAAGGGGCAGTAATTCTTCTCTAATCCCTGAGGGTTTGGGGAATAAAACTGGTAAATAACAGAGCAGTACTCTGCTACTGACAGGATGGCTGTACCAAGCCCCCTTTCTAACTACACAGCATATGTGTTGCAGATCTGGGGCACTCACAGTTAGCGTTTTCATGAAACAGAATATAAAATCAGAAGCAAGCAGCAGCTACAGGGGAACTTTATGTCCCCTGACTAACAAACCTCTAAGCACCCTTCACCATTTTGAAGCATTCACTGGGGAACCATGCTCACATATCACATTTAATGTCTAAATTCAGTCGGATACCTTGGGTGCTGCCAGTGCTTGGGTACTATCGTTCACTTCAAGGGCGCAAGTGGAAACTCTGATAACAATGTAGAAAATACCAATCAAGGCTGCTTTAGTGGCACTTCCCAGAAACAGAGTGAAAACTGAAGAAGACAGCGGATCCCTCTTGCACCTCACCATGTTCAGCTTGCCCATTCCTTCTCTTCAACCTTTGCCTGCCCCCTTTTTCATATTTTCTTTTCACACATTTTCTGCACACAGTTCTGCAGTTTTCCTTCCTGCTGAGCTACAAACCCGCTGCTGCTTTATTCCTCCGCTTGGTGCTTCCCTGCTTCGGCTAAGAGCACGCAGGCTTCATCCCCTTGATGATCAGCTGAGGAGCAGATGGAGGATCAGAGGAGCAGGACGGCTGCTTTATGAGGCACACTCACAGCAGCACTCATGGAAGCAACCAAAGAGTGACCACAAGCCAGGATTTCAAATACTTCAATATTCAGACTGGGATACAGGGGAAGGTCAAAGACAGAGGTCCCAGGGATCATGTAATTTTGGATAATTCTCAGCTTCCACTTAAGCAATGTTTCTAGTAGTCATATTCTCAGACAAAAGCTTGGAAATGGGAATCACCAAGGGCTTGAACATCAAAGGGCAAATAAAAGAATCCAGAGCTGATATTTTTCTAATTTTTTTTTTAAATCTCATGATCTTGTCATTAACCTCCCATTATGTTGGAAGGTAGCTTGGGGTTTTTCAGCATAAAAGTCTGGCAGCGCTACTGATGCCTCAAAATCATAATGAATTGAATCCACAGCCAGTGTTTGAGAAGGCAGCTCCTTTGCAGTTAAGACAATACCAGGGTTTTGCAGAACCGTTTGGTCCTCCCCACACAACCTCTCACTGATGAGCATGGCTAGCCATTGTGGGCATGGATATTTTCCTTTTTTTTATCCCAGTCAAAGAAGAAAGGTATATTTTAAGTCCAAGCGTCTTCCACATCAGCACTCAAGGTCGTGAAGACTTTAGGCTCATGAAGATGCCCAGAGATCTCTCAGGCTTACCTCCAGGGCCAGCACAGCTTCTTAAAGGGACAGGAGCCTCACATAGTTGTAACCATATGTTGAACATAGTAAAGTCATATGGAGCTAATTATGTAAATAAACATCTCAGCCCATGATGATTCTAAATAATGCAAAACATAAAGAGGCAGAACACTAACGTTCTAACTAATGAAAATAGATTCTTAGGGTGATTCATTTACAATAAAGAGAAACTTCATATGTCAAAACCAGTACGTCATCCTATGATTTAATATAATCAGGCGCAGCTGCATTGCTCTTCATGTTTGTGCACAATGATCTTGTTCACCTTTTGTGCATCTGCACCACAATATTAAAGGCGAAGAAAACTGCACAGCAGAGCCAGCAAACACTTGTGAGAAAAATATTTTTAAAGTATCTCAATAAATATTTACCAGCCTTTGGGATGTTTGAATTCTTGAAGTTGTGTCAGGAAAGAAGCATATGCTGATATCCTCAAAAACAACAAAAGTGGTCAACAGTCTCCCTACAAAAGGGAATAGCTCAATACAATAGGCCACTGTTGCTGTGACTCTCAGCATTGTTTACCTCTCACAGAGCTTCCAAGTACAAACCACTTCAAACAAACTACAGTAAGACTTTAAACTGAATCCACCCAACAGGTTAATAAAACAAATATTGATTGGGTTTGAGAGTCACTACGGTAAACAAACCCTTTCAGGTTAAAAGAGTTCCTTTGTTCAAGCAATATTGTCCAGAGCCTTCAAGCAACATATTAGAATCTCATCTTAAAACTTCAGGCCCTATTTTACAGTGTTTGCCCTCGAATCTGCTTTTATTTATAGCATATGTATAAATACAAATATACGAAAAGATATGGGCAAGGATTTCATGCACACGAAATAAATCATGCCAAACTCAAAAAACATGCTGGAAATTCTAACAGCTAAGAGCAAAGGTAAAATTTTTCAGGTGCATATAATGACTTAAACACCTAAATCTTATTCCAAAAACTGCAACTTGTAGACACTTCTAGCTTCACTCCTCTAGAATCACAACCTCTGCAATGCAGATAATAATCACACGAGTCAATGCCCTTTCACAAGGTATCCCACAATGGATTTGATGGACTAGGAAAGCATCTTGACATGGTTCCTCACAGAGACACAACCCATATGCTTGAGAGCAAGGGCAGAAACAGCAAACACTCAGTAACACAGGCAAAGTTTGCAGAAAATTATTGCCTCAGGGGCAGACTGATCTGGACTGCTCAGACCTTGTTGCCTGGTTACTAGACAGGGAGTGAAGACATTTAAATGGCTTTAGAGCCTCACCCCACTTTCAAAAGCGGTCTGGTATAGAAATCTTTACCAAGAGATGACCCGGAACAATGGGAGTGACTAGGAGCTGCAGTTGTGCCAGCTTTTGCAAATGCTTTAAGATGCAGTTTGAGAACATCAAACCAGACACACAGATTTAGGCATTAACAGACCCACCACCTGGTTTTGAAACTTTCATCTACAATCAGACCAGATTTATTCCTGCTAGTAACAGAGCAGGCTACAAATTCATACATAATCAGCTGTGTGCATTTTCATTTTCTCCTGCAAACTTTACTTCCCTCTCTAAACACAAAATACCCAGTAGAAATACAAACACATGAAGAGTGACCCCTGAACAAGTTTCAGTAACATCATCCTAGCCTCGTAATACCAAATTAGGGAACGGCTCATATTTGCCACAGAAGTATGAAAATCCAGGGAACAGTAGGGAGTGAAAATACTGACAGAAGTTAACAAAGATATTCAGAATTCCCATACAAATGGATAAGTTCAGTAGTGATGATGATACCGGCAAACCTGATTCAACCAGCAGACCAGGCACATGGTACATTTGGGTTAATAAGATACTGCAGAGAGAAATGGCAAAAGAGCAGGTAAATATCAGGAGAGGATAATTCTCCAGACATATGAGCAAACCACAGTGCAGGAGCTTTAAGTGGCATTCACTGCTTCTCATCTCCACACACACATCTCTTAAATAATCTTTCATTCTCTGTGGCCATGTAAAGCAAGTTGTGCTAAGTACACCAGCCCAGACCAGCAGCTGGCCGCTGCATCACTGCAAGGCCAGTACTAGCCTTTTCACACCCTGGATTTCTTCTTGGGCATCCAATCAGATCCTGTCTGGCTTTTTCTCACTAATTCACAATATTCAGCTAATTCTCAATAGGGAATTCTCAAGTGAGCCCAGTCAGCAATGGAGATTGGTGTGGCACTACAGTGAGTCCCTCTAACACGAGACACAGCTTCTAAATGACAGTGTAAGGTATTAAATTATACCATCACTGAATAAAAGTGCAACCCATAACCAGTGCTCAGCATTTGCCTTAGCTTAAGGGCACAGCATTCTGCAAATCTTGTAAAATCAGGTGGTTGATCTGATAAGGTACGCCGCATCGCTGGGACGCTCCCTATCTGAGGACAGAATCAAACCCTGTGAGCTTAGCTCAGAGTATCTCACTCGCAGCTAGACTTCTTTGCTGGAAGAGTTATGTAATCTTAGCTTACATCTTATCACCAGCAGTGCAACAGTCAGACTTCAGGGTTTGTTGTCTCACAGGCACCCACTTTATTCTCACTGCTGGGTAGCAGCATTAGACACAGCCTCAGAGTGAAAGAACAACAGGGAGGGAATGAGCGATAAGGAGTAGAAAGAGCTTGCAGAGTTAGCACCTGCACAACAGACTTACGCTGAAGCTTACTTCATTGATGTGGGGCATTTCTTGCATCTGGGGTGTAATGATTAAGGGAGCAAAATACATGCTCTACCACAGTGAATGCCAGAACTAACTGTCATGTTCACTCACGCTGCACCACCGAGAAGATTACATAGGCTATTAATTAGGTTTGGGTACAACAAAACATACTTTAAGAGATGATTCAAAGGACCAATGAAAGGCAGAGAGTGAATTTCTAAAATGGAAAATGATACATATCCTTACATATCCTTAATGAGCATATATATACTTAATGAGCAAAAGGATCAATTAAATGCTCCATCTTTTTCCAGTCGAGACAGGAATTTCTTTAACGAGTCTCTATGTCCAAACACTAACACATACACTGAGGCTTTTGCAGAATTTAGCACTCATACTCCTTTAAGTTGTGGGTTTTCTGTTTTTAACCTTCTCTGTCCTTTATCACAGTGCCGAATAAACTACTTGAAGCTTCTGAACCATTCACTGCATTCTTTAAGGACCAGAAATAGCTGAAAAGACCTTACGTAAGAAGAGGGACTCCCTTGTCTTGCCCTGCACTGCTCCCATTTACCATTCCCAGATACTCAATATGTTGAAGGTGGATCCTCAGCAATGCAGTGTTTCTCCCCTACTCTTACTCTAAATACTGCATGTCCTTCATTCTGTCTCTGATTGCCTGTAGCTGAAACTGCGGGTGCAGCTACACCACAATTCATCTCCACATTTTTAGAAAACACCATAGTCTTTTGAAAATAGAAATATATTTGCATAATCAGAAAACACTAAGGGATCAGTTCCATCTGATTCTGTGAATGCTTCAAGTTTTCAGGCACTGGTTTCAGTGGGAATCGCTAAGGCACAATCTAAAGCAGAGACTCTCAACTAGAACTGAGTTTTATGGCCCAAATTCTTCCAAACCATGATAAACCATAAAAAAACAATGCTGAACAAACACAGATCTAGACCCATGCATAGCCACAGGAAACTAACAGCAAGAGGAACTGGAAAGCTTCAGAATAAAATATGAGGTTGCACATTAATAGCAGAAAACAATGTAGTGCATATAAATCTACTATTTTTTCTTTCCTTAGACATAGGAAAAAATAAATCTTTATTTTGCTCAGAAATCAAGGGATTAAAAATATCAGATGAGTGATTTGTAATTGGTCTCCAGACTGTACCTCTTCCTTTAGTAAAGTGCATGCAAGTGAATAAAGCTGCATGGATGGGCTTTATTAGCTGAAGCTTTCCTTCCTGTCTCTGGGATTAGAAGAATACTTTAACCTTGACACATTCATCTTATATTCACAAAGCTCAACTTTTAACAGTCCTTTCTTCTTTCCTCTTCAGTTGTCTGGTTCTGGCACATAATTTTCTAAATTAGAAGAGGCTACTGTTCTGCCTTAAAAAGCAAAGGAATTCCCACTTATCTTTGTTAGCAACAGCATGGAGAAATTCAAGATGGTTTATTATTAATACATCCTAAAAGTCTATTGCAGATGGCAGAAATATGACAAAAGCAGATGTTTGTATAAATAAGGCTCTTGAAAGGATGGATTAGGCTATCCTTTAAATATACTAAATGAAAAATAGAAGGAGCATGATTTTGTTTATCAGATAGTAAAGTGAAGTATACAAATGTAAGTTACTTTTATATTAATGAGAAATTGGTTTTCTTTGTATTGCTTCCTTTACACTAGAGAAGTTTCCGATGAGATTTTCAAAAGCCCTGAGCAGTGCTCCAGCTCTGCACCAAGGGGCAGGTACAAATACTGCTCCTGCTGCTGCTCCTGAAGGCAACTGGGCTGTTACGGAGTTTCTGTGAAAAGTCTGTAGCTAGGGGGAAAAGGTCCATGCACAGCTACTGGCACACCTCTCATCCACAGACAGGAAGAAAAGTGTCTGTGGAAATAAATACTTATTCAGAGGGGTGGGGGAAATGATAATGCAAGGAAGTTTTTGTATGTGTGTGTGGAAGGGGGTGGTATTTAGCAAAACACTTGAAAGTTAATTGCAGAATAAAAGAATATACCTCAAAGGTACACACTTCCTCAATACACCAATTTATTATAATTACAGAGTTTACCCTTACCTTTTTTCTTTATCCAGCCACATATTTGAGTAGCTTTAGATTAAAGTATACGTCTTGTTAATTACGGCATTTAATTCTCAATTCATAATTGGTGTCTGGTGCTAAGCTCCTATAACTCTTCTTGTCATTGTTTTAAGGGGGCCTGTTTAATTTGCCTGAGGTAAGCTAAAATGGAAAGTACCGTCTCACTGGAGTAATGTGAGATATTTCTTGTGGCTTTAATGATCAAATATTGCATTGCTTATGGGGGGTACAGCAAGAAGGGAGTGACAATGGGCAGTCCTACCTGCCAACAGCTAATCAAGGTAGATGCTCCCATAATAATTTTAAGGGGTTTTATTATATACTTTAAGCAGATGAAAGTAATACTGCTTAGAATAAACAAACACCACTAGATCTTAAATAAAAATCATTACAAAGAGCTACTGGCAACTCCTCTGCCATGTGTCTAGCAGGAGTGTGGAAGACAGAAATTTCTATCCCACATAATCACAGCTTTCTCCTACCACTTGGGAAATGCAGCAGGGACAGAAGCTGAAATTACTTTGTGTGTATCTGGAAGAAAAGCACCTGATGGCTGTCAGGTGCAAACCAGAAATGGCTGTTGCATCCTGCTGTAAAACCACATTACCTAAAACTAATGCGCACAAGCTTCCCCAAGGCTTTTGTTCAGGCTTTAGATATTGTCTGGTAACTCTTCTTTCAGTTCAAGATAAGTGGGTATCTATCTCCAAATAAGGCTCCAAAGCTCCATCATAACCCAGATTTGCAAGGCTCTTAAGAAATTTCTAAATTTGTTCTCCCTGTGGCAATTTACCTCAATATGCATTTTCTCCCACAGTTTTCCATTAAATTAAACAATTAGCCTGTTTTGTAGCTTTGAGGGCCTACTCTTTCTGCACACATAAAGTGTGGGGTTTTTTCTGCTCCTATTTCCTCTATCCTCATCATCCCCCACATTTTTCCTGTGCACAGACTTATCAGTATGGTGAGATGGTTTGACAGTCTAGATAGTTGACAAGTTGTCACTCCTGTGCTTTTCTCTAAGAATTGCATACCCAGCAGTGGTCGTTGCACACCACCTGTTTTTTTCACAGCAGCTCTTTCTACTGTTTAATGGATTTTCTCTCACTGTTTGAAGATAGCTACATTGGTGGCCATATGTTTGCTGGATTGCTGTCCTGTGCTACACAGGAATCAAACTACTTCATCTCACGTTTACAAAATTACAAAAGAAGAAGCCCTGGAGCATCTTTTCCCTGGAAGTGTTGAAGGCCAGGTTGGACAGGGCCTTGGGCAGCATGGTTTGGGTGAGGTGTCCCTGCCCATGGCAGGGGGTTGGAACCAGGTGATCTTAAGATCTTTTCCAACCTGAACCATTCAATGATTCTAAGCAATAACCAATTCTTTGGTGCACAGCCTTTCCACATTCCCTTCAGGTGCAGATACATGCTTTGTATGCATTGTAAGAACACCTCAGTTTTATGTGGCATTAAGACCTCTCAATCTGTTTCTTGTTTATACCAAAGGGAAAAAACAACCATCACATTGCATCCTGTTTTATCACTTTCTTCATCCAGCAACAACCAGGGGAATGTAAGACAGCCATTCATTTACTGCTGTAACTCATAGTACTGACAATGAAAGAGTTGTATTTGCTTGCTGCTTCAGGTCTATGCAATCTTTTCCATAAGCATGCCATCAAATTTCTGATCATCAGGACTAGATCGTGCTGGTGAAGAGGGACAATCAGCAAGACTTCTGGAGCCACTGGGAGTTGAACAGAGTCTTCAACCAGCAAGCACTTGCAACAAAAGCTTTGCCACTGCGGGATACAAATGAATGTGCCTTCCTGCAATTTGAGATGACAACTCTGGGACAGACAGAAGAATTCAAGCTGTATCATGGGATTCTTATGCATGACTTTTATACCATCTTGAAGCCAACTAGATAGACAGTCCCAATCAGAAACAGACTATTCCCTTTGTAGTTCTGTGGGACTAAGACATTCATCATCGTAACATTGCTCATAATTCTTATTGTGCCTCACATGGAGAAATGCAGTGAAATTGTAGTCTTGCTGGAGGCACATTTCTAGCCTACTACGTCATTAGTCATTGGCCACAGATTTCAATTTAACAAGCAAAATCAGCAAGCTAACAAGGCCATTGTTACCTGTGTTGCCTATCAGACTGCATCATATATCTGAACAGTGAAACTTCATTAGCTGGTTGAGAAATTGCCTGCTCTGGAGATGGCAAGATGACCCAAAGACTGACAAAGAACTTGAGCATCTCTTTGGCAAAGAAGTACCCAAGCAAGACTCCAAAGAAACATGCTACATCAGTTGTACCAAACTTCATTCCAAATTGTCATGCAGTATGTGGTAATCTCAAGTACACTGATACCAATCTTCAGTGTATCTCATATCAGCACCTGCTGTAAATTGGCCATGCAGTGTTATTACTGAGGGAAAACTTGTCATGAAATTAGACCTAACTCAAGCATGCATGCAAATATCTGATCATTAACAAGGACACCACAAGACATCAACTGCTGCTATTTAGGGAGAGAAGGTAATGCAAACCACTTTTTGTGGTCCCTTTCCTTCTTACCCCTTCAGGAACTGCAGTAGTATTAATGCTAGAGGGTAATATTGAAGCGTATCCACAACCTTTTTTTTCATTCAGTTTCATGAGGTTCTTTGGATGTTCCTCACCATTGGTGTAGCATTTGATTTCCCCAAACAGTTTATCAAAAAATTAGAGATTTCACTCTTCACTCCCTCTTCTGTCACTGATGAAGATTCAGAATCAAATTGGGCCTAGTAGTAATCCCAAAAGGATGCTAGGGCTGACTTTTTTCCATCACAAAATGCAGCCACTAAGTGATTCAGCTTCCTTAGGCTTGATCAGCTTTCAGTTTGAAAATGAACCTTTCCTCTAATCCCACAGCAATTTTATGTCTTTAAAATGTTCTGGTGTGGAATGTCATCAAGGACCTTCCAAAAATACTAGTTTAACATATCACTGGATCTCCTTTATCTACAAGCTTCTTGACACTTTCACAGAATGCTATCAGACTTCCCTTTACAGAGGCCACACTAGTTCTTTTTCATTAGATCATTGATAATTTTGCAAAAATTCTGAAAATCACACCTTCCAGATATTCTTCAACAACGTTTCTGTCTGGGTGTGTGTGACATTTTCTGAACAACTTCGAGAAATTTGGAGATAATTAAGAAATCTAAATTATAAAGGAAAAATGTAAAAGTTCCTTCTTAGACTCAGATGTGGTGCGTTCACTGCACCTGGCATCAATCTCACAGATACTGACAGGGACAATCCACTAAGCCCCTGTTCCAAAACCCAGACCGACATGGGATAGCTTAGCTTAGCTTCTACCACAGCTTTCTACCACAAAATAAAAGAAGCAAATGATGAACTTCACCGCCTTTTCATCATGGGAGTTTCATGGGAATAGACTTGCCGGGACATAAAGGCCCCCAGAACTATTTGACAAGTTGCATTCAACTCTGTGGTAGTTCACAGTTGCAGACACCACTTTTGGTTATTCGTGAAAATCTGTCTTACTGCCTTGATGTAATTCTATCATGCATAGGACTGAAGCCCTTTATGCCTTATTCAAGAGATTTAATAGCAACAGACAAAATTATGCATGAATTACAGAGAAGAGTTTCCTACTGCTGCAGGAATTAAAATTTTCCATAGTTAACATACCCAGTTGTCCATTTGAGGTTTGTGTAGGCCACAAGTCACTCCTGTGATTCTCTTAAAATACTCCTTGTTAAATCCATGTGAATGCAGAAGTGAAATATTTTGCTAAACCTTATAATTTCTGCAAGCCAGCAAGAACTCCTAACACAGGTGTTCTGAGAAAACTGCTGCTGCAGATGTGGTCCCAGACTGTGCTTACATCATCATTGCAAGCTTTGCTGCTGAAATATTTCCTTGGTTTTTCTGTTCATGCTGATCAGGTAGCAAGACTGACTGCCAAGTAGTGAACACTGCCTTGTGTTTCCAACTGATGTTAGAGGACAAACAGCCAAGAAATTGGCTAAGAAGTTCAATCTATTTTTAATATGACAAAATGAGCTTGCTGCTCATAATGCTTGGGAATATGATCCCATTATTCTCAAGCAAGCTGGCTGATAATTTTTCTATCTTAATATACCATGTGCAAGAAAACATGGTCATGAAAGTGCTGGCCTTCTGTTATATGTGATGGCTCAGAACTAACACCAGCTGAGAAAGTCCTAAAGGAGTTAACTATTTGCCAAGATGCTTGACATAGCCAAAAGCATCAATTCTATTTCTTTTAAAAATGCCCAAGAAATCCTGATCCAAATCCCATACTGACTACACTGATCGATTTCTTGGAAATCACTTTTAAACTTCATCCAGACAAGACCTAAGGTGATTTTGCTACAAATAGCTAGTGCAACCGTTTCTGCTCTTTGTCAACGATGAAACTTTAACAGACTCTTGGATACTGTCACATCTGACCCTAGAATCTCCTTTTAACTCTGGTGATTTTAAGAACTTCACCAAAAGCACACTAATTTGAGCTGTCACTATCATGCTGTGCTGTCTCCAAGCACATGGTCTGGTTGAATGTAAGGTGCAACCAGCCAAAGATTTAATCCTTTCAAGCTGTTATTAATGGAGACTGGCTGATGAGGCTTGCTGGGTTCCTCATTGTTCTGCATGTCACTCCTCATCTGACTATTGTGCACAGCCCCCTGAAGCTGCCCCATTGGACAAGTTATCAAACCATGCCTCACTCGTCGCAACCCCAATCCATCTGAAAGATTGCAATACAAGCAGGAACAGGTTTTGAATTCATCTCTGACATCATCTACATGCCATTCCTTTGCACTATGAGAGTGTATGTGCTCAAAGCTACGGAGCTGTGCCAAAGGCAGCCCCTTCTATTATCAAGGCCACTGCATTTGACTCATTGGAAGTGCAGATTGCCAAAGGGTAAGCTGGAACTTCTGCATTAGCTGGTTGACAAGACACCTGCCTTTCAAAGCGTCAGGGGCCTCCCTCCAGAGCCTGGGACTATTACTGCATTCACAATCCAATAGCATAAGCTCAGCAAAGTCTTTACTCAAGTGCGTAATACTTCTCTCTTGCTCAGGGTTCATAGTGAGTCACAGACCTCAACACTCTTAAGAGGAAAGAGTGCAAATCACAGAGGAGTTAAATTTATTTCATTCAGATGGATAATTATATCACCTAAAACATGCACAGAGGGCTTCATGGTTTCATGCAGTCTGAACACAACTAGAGGTTGCTGTGTAATATGTGGACAATGCTGTTCCTTGTTTGTACAAATAGAATTCATGCCATGACCTGTTTCTCTACTTCTCCATTCAAGCAGAACCCAGAAAGATGCTGGGGGAGCAGGACAGGGATGACAGACAACACAAGACAACTGCGATGGCATTTTGCTTCTGTTGCTGGGAAGTTACATTCACATACCTCAGGCTGTTCCTAGCCTGTGTGTTCTGCTCCAAAAGTGCAGCACTGTACATGCAGAAATCCACTAGCTCAAACGCATGCAGAAAGCTGTTTTAGGGACAGCTTCTCTTTGCTTTACCCATGAATGACTTCTTAGCGGGATTATTCCACATGAATAAAGAAGGGTTATCTGGTCTGTAAGACCTGCTTTCTTTGGAGTCTTGCAAGGGCAACAGTGGAAACTCTATTGTTGAGACACATAAAACCAGAACAGACAAGTTGCTATGGACAAAGCTGCACCACTTAGACCCAACCCTCTGGTGGGAGTCATGTAGAAGGCTCTCTTGCTAGGGGCATTTTCCCTTCCAAGGCCTCACAGTTACTAATGCTGTTAAAAGACTGTGCCTCTCTTCCCATGCAGCTAGCCAACCTGGAAGAAGACAGCCTGCTAGCTGCTTCCCGTGCCTCTTGGAGTGCTGAACTCACTGTGAGGAGCAGGCAGAGTACTCCCTCCCAACACCCCCCCCCCCCCCCCCCCCCATTTCCCTCTAAGGAACAAATAACACTGCAAGGGGAAGAAGCTTCTGTTCGTCCCTATCCCTTCCAGATATCCATGTGTAGGAGAGAGAGAAGTCAACCCTAAAAAGAGTATGGAAAAAAGCCTCAGACTCCTACAGAAAGGATGGAGGCTAGGTGACATACAGGACAACTGTTTTCCCAACTCTAATTCAAAGGACATCAGCTTCAGTCGGCTGTCTAGCACTCTAACCCTCTTCACTTTAGTTCCAAGTCCTTGCTCCTATCACAGGTCTTTGCGGTTTCAAAGAACAGCTTATCAGGCAGTATCTATTTTCTTTCTGAATGCATCACTATCTCCCTCAATTAACCACCTCAGTTTCAAGGTTCATATGCAGACTTTGCTTTTTTGATGACTAATCGCAGGCAGCATGCCCCCTAAATGCTGACACCAGTATAACTTGTATAATAGACCTTTGCAGAATTCTGCTCTGTACTTGTCCGTACACTGGTGCAAACATTTTTCCTTGGGTTTACGGTAATTTGAACAATGATCATTTCAATGCCAAGAAACAGCTGCTTGTTTCTCAGCTGTTGTCCTCAGCAACCTGGTGGACCTGGCTGCTGGGAAGAGTTTAAAGCAATAGTTACAGCAAGGAGTTAAAAATCATTAAACTTTTTCTAAAACCCTAGCTGAAGGGCTGGTGCACTGTTTGGGTTTGAATTAGTCACTTGACCTCTGTTTGTTTTATTCATCCCAGCTGGAGAACTGGGCATAAAAACAGATCCTTGCTGCAAAACTATAGCAGATTAAAGGAGGGAAAACAGAGAACACTAAGAGGAGAACAAAATCTAACCTGCAATATTTCATCAGTATGACAGCTGTAGTCTTCAGGTGGAGTTTTAACAGTATCTCTCTGACTTAGGATGCAGTTTCTCAAGCAACAGGAGTTCCTGCAGATACCTGACCTGCCTGCATACACAAGGCAATAACATGCAGAGGTACTAAATATTTCATCCTGTACTCATTCTGCATTCAAATATGAATCCCTACTATGTTAATGCAGGTCCAGATGCA
The DNA here is from genome assembly GCA_028858755.1 of Ara ararauna. NCBI lineage: Eukaryota > Metazoa > Chordata > Aves > Psittaciformes > Psittacidae > Ara > Ara ararauna. Next base: position 57,572,444 of record CM054376.1, on the reverse strand, counting down.
CCACAGCCCAAAAAGTTAGGGCAAAATGTGTACTGCTGTATACACCCACATTTTTTGATCCAGGAAATCTTATCAAAGTTGAATTTGAGAACTCTGGAGATTTGTCTGGGATATGTAGATCTAGGTCTACAGCCCCCTCAGAGCAATATACCTCCTCCAGCAGCTTTTGGATACAGGCATTGTAACCACAGAGCCATTGTTGGAGCATACAGCTGTTCCTGGACCTAACCAGGCCTACTGTGAATAAGTTGGACCAATGGCTGCTTAGTAAATTCAGCTAAATCTGATTCACTGTGTGGGCACTCCTCCACATACTTCAGTATGTGATACACATGAGCCACAGCCAGAGATTCCTCTCATGAGATCTCGAAGATCATTAGCACAGGCTCAGTAGACATAACTATGGTAAAATATGGCCTACAGAGCCAGATGTGGTATCACTTGCTTTCAGTCAGTTCATTTCAAGTCAGCTGGAGTATTTCTGAACCTAAGGTGCATGCACATCCCTAAGGACAAAAGGGCATTTAAAAAAGTTATTTGAAAGCTGAAGAGATTTCTCTCCACTGCCTGCTGACCTTTGGACAACAAATAAGATCCCAAATACTTTCTAGGCAGTCAGCTTCCTCTGCAGTACAGTTTTAAGAGATTTGTTGTGAAATCTGGAAAGCTTTATCAATTGATGAACATGAACAGTGTAAGACCAAAAATGATACACAAATGTACTGAAGGACAGATGGAAAAACTGCATTCAGAAGCAAGAACCAATGATATAATGGAAGATTAATTTGTGCAATATAGTTTATATTCACTTTCACCTTTGCAAGGAGGTGACTTTACCATTGTTTTTTTCTGTTTTACTTCCCATTTGCCAGCACATGCACCCACCTGTCTCTCCACACATAGTATTGCTGTAGTACTCAGGCAGAGTTTGAAAGTTCTACAAGCCATATAGCCTTTTCAAGGTTTGCAAGCCCAGTCCTTCCACAGTAAGGACACATACATCCCACTGTTACTGGGACATGCTATTACACTTAACTCTAAATAAACTTTGACTGATTTCAAGATCTCTTTGAAGTTGATGACACATGGGCCTTGCTTACAACTGAACACTTGCTGTGCTTAAGTAAAGTAAAATCTGTCTCCATGGATCAGTGCATGGACCAAGTGTCATTCAGAATCCTCCTGAAGCCTACCCAGAAGGCTGACATGGAATTCAGCTGAAGCTGACCACCTGCACAAGGAACAGTGCATCACAACACTATCAATAAAAAAGGCACATAAAAAAACCTGGCAGGCAGACATCAAGTAAGGCTGAAAATGGATTTTTCTATGTGTTTCTTTTCCACCCACATATAATGCCCTGGCCCTGCCAAGCATCATATGATACTATGGCACTATAATACTTATTACTAACAACATCAAAATCCTTTGTCTAAGCAAAAACAAGTATAGAATTCTTACTGAAACACAAGCAATAAAATTTTTTGAGTTACAGAATAATAAAGTTATAGCAAGTCCTAACTGTTGAAAAACACCTTTTATATCTAATGCAAAATAATTTTCTTATTACGTATGATGAAATTCAGGTAATTTGAGAAACCCAAAAAGGGATTCTTGGATTTCTCTCCCTTAGGCTACTCATAAACAAAATGATGTACAACTTTGGAAACTTTATTTCAGAATCATTGTACACCTTCATTTTTAAGAGTTGTTTGAAGGCAAATTCCAGCTGAAAACTCAGAAGCCTTATTTTTGGCAAACTTTCTTTCAGAAGCTCTTTTCCTTTTACCACATCTTTACCTATGCAGATATATAACAATCTGAAAGGAATTGTCTTAACCTGGTTTATTCACCCATTCTGACAATTTAACCTATGAGAGGACGGAAACAGAGCAAGACTATTTTAGGTAGTATATGAAGGACACATCTTTCAAGGAGTTCTTGCAGACAGGTGGTGATGGCCACAGAGCTGCACATCAGTGCATGCAATCTGGGGGATTCTGCATGCAAGTGCATACGCTCTGTTATGGAGTTCACACATGCAGAACGAAGACATTTTATTAGGCACACCCACTGAGAAAATTTAGCTTCAAGATGGGTAGGGAAGAAAACAAAAATCAGCATTTTTCCACCTTTTGCTTTTAAAATTTTATGGTCAAAATAATGGATAATAATACAACTCAAACATAGAAGCAACCTATTACATAAAGCTTAACTGCGCATGACTTCTCGTAAAGTATCATTACCCAGTGGTTAAACATGGCTACTTATTAAGAGCTACTGTTGCTTTGCCTTTGGATACCCCATATCCATCAAAAAAAGACTCCAACATGTCTGCAAGTCTAGTCATGAATCTCTCTCCTGAAATAACCATGAAGGAGCAAAAAAACTCATTGGAAGGCAGACTCCAGACCATTATGGCTGAGTTACTACTCAAAACATTAATTCTTTCTTCTCTTTCCCCCTTTATCACAGGTCTCACTGACAAGTTAGCCTGAAGTAATGGTCCAGGTTACCACCCCCAGCTGCTGGCCTCATCCTGTCCACACAGGTAATTCCACAGCTCAGGAACCAGTCTGCAAAATCCAACAGTTTTCATCCCAAGGGAACCAACACAATCTGAACATGTTGGTCACTGGGAATACCTCATCAGCACTGTTAATTTTAACAGTTCTTGGGCCAATTCAGGAGCAGCCTAAGACTGGGAAGAACAGATAGCTGGGGCCAGTAGCAACACCTGCTCCCTTGTCTGAACTGTCCCCAGTAGTCTATCACTCCCCCGGGATTCGAAAGCCATCCATCTTTCCCTCAAGCCTACATACGTTTAATGTGATCTTGTTCTCACATCAGGCAAACTTCCAACAAGATCCACCGAGGCCACATAAAACAAGACATGATGACTAAGGGAACAAAACATTGCATCTGTGTTGGTATAAACAAAAAGAACCTCTTCTACCTCTTCTTCCATAGCAGCTTTACCAAAGTACAGCTCGTTAAAGCCAAGGCACAGTCTAACACACATTTCCAAAGCCGTGGCATTTTAAACACAATGATTTTCCTACACTTAAATCAATCCTGAAAAATTACAGGCAAATGTAAACAAAACATATATGGCCCTGGATTGCCTCCAGAGGCCTGTGATACACTGCAGGCAGATGATAATGTAACTAAATATGGGCAGCCTGCTGACTATTCACTGTTGGTTTTGTCTGGATGTGAGCTGAAGAGGTTTGCCCTATTGCAAACATTTGCTTTACAGTGGTACAACTTAATTGAGCTAGAAAAGCTTCCACAGTCATTAACAATAGCTTACCTTGCTAATGAGAAGGGATAATACAACCATTTTGACTCAGTGGGCAAAATCCACCCTTGCATCCATTTTGTACCCTTACAAGTAAAGTAGCCATTTACAGATATGTGTGCTCAGGGAAAATAAAGGGAGTGATAAAATAGGCTGAAAATGTTTTTTTGTGTTGAAAACATACTGCTGTGAAGAAGAATCCAGCTCCATGTGAATTGCTACATGATACATGGCATATATTGGCACCATTTGTCCAGAAATCAGTGGGGAACTTCCTCTAAACTACCAACTCTCACCTCCTTTCTGAAGTTGCTTAGTCACCTCTGTTAGAGGTGATTTAGCTCAGGGAATCACAAAAGGGCTACTGACATGTCCTTTTGCAGTAGGCCAGTTGCCATTCAGCGAAAGAAGCCACCTCTTGCTCCTGACATCTTTCTGGTTGCCATATTGACTTAGGCAAGCAGAGCACTCTGGCACCAACATATTCAATTAACTTCCAAAAGCAGAGCAGGAATGTTTTCACCAAAGGTTATTTTCTGGGTGGTGCTCTGTCTTTGATTGGGTTATGAGGTGGCATTTTGAATTGAATGGAAAACAAATTAGTAAGTTACCCAAGCCCCTCCTTCTTCCAGAGAATACAGAGTCTTTGCCCACAAGGTTTATCCCAGACTAAGTCTGGAAGCCTCTTTTGAGGGAGTTCCTTGTTAGAAGTATTGGCAGGTAATGTAAAAACATACTCTGTCTTCCTGCACTTCGTACTGCAAGATCTAGTTTAAAATATGCTGCCTATAACAGCTACAAAATACATGGCAGATATGAGCCATCTGTGTGGCACTGTGAGCCAAATGAAATGCGGTAGTTGCTCATGTGCTCTACAAAATGGGATCAAAAGGTCTTCCTTAAAAATTCCTGTGAAAGATGGCAATTCCTGATAGTGGCTCAAGCTCCCTGAAGTATGACATTTTGCAAAACTTTGAAAAACAAAAAGTAGGACACTTTGCAAAACAAAAAGTTTTGAATAGAGGAAAAAATTTTGCCTCTCAGAAGGTCTTTTAATAATGTTCAGTCTTATACTCAAACACACACAATGAAGGCGGGCACAGGAAGGAGACTTGGCTTGAGCTCACTGTTCCCTGGTGGCTGGGACTTCAGGGTTATTTTCATTCCGCCTGACTTGTGCACTTTAATTGCACTGGGGTTGTAGATGACAAATTAACTTTTTTCTTTTACTGCTGTTTACAGGTATTTGTTTGGATTCAGGGGGTGATTTTTCTGCACACAGGGATATGTCAAGCATGTGTGAACACTGCATTTCATAAGATTAGCGTTAAGCAATGCACCTGGGAGATGACATAGCCTGCAGCCCATTGCCTCTAAGAGGAGGCTTCTGGAAAGCCATCTTTGTGTTATGTATAGAATATGGCAGAAGGTTCACACATAAAATGCCTTCTTAACAATACTGCCAACACATATTTGGAATGAACAGTCATGTTTTCTCCCAAACGGGCAGACAGTTCAAAGCTGATTTGCTCACCAGCATCACTCAAGGAGAACCTCCTTCTGTTTATATTTGTACATAAAAGATATCAAGAAAAGATAATGTCAGCACCTGGTGTGCTCCTGATTCTTCCAAGTGACTTCCCACATGACTCGTTTGGATGGAGGATGGCAGGCAAACCATCAGTAAGATCACTATAGGTAGGCACAAAAACAAGCAGCAGCCTTTTTACTCTTGTGCAAAACAGGCAACCCACATACAACTTTTACCTTGAATAACTGAAACAAGAAGATGTCTGACTTTGTTTAGCCTCTCACAGGTAAGGAAGCTTTGCCTCCACGTGAAGCCAGGGCTGGGACCCTCTTGAGACCTCTTTGAGGCAGTAGCACCATGGGCAAGTAGAGTTCCAAAGCAAACCTATACACTGGGTCTCAGAGTAAAAAACTGTACCTGGCAAAGGGCCTTGGAGCATTTGGAGCAGGCAGCTCCAGATCAGAAGCCAGATTCCATTCCTGGTTCTCTATCAAGTTTAAGAAAGAGCCTTTATCAAGTTTTACCCTACCTGCACCTGCTTCTTACTTACATGTATACGTAAGAACAGCCATACTACTTCTGACTAGTGGCCTGATTTTACAATAGCCAACAACATCAGATATTTTTAAAAGACTATAGCTACCCAGCATTGGCAGCTGACACTTTTCTGGAGTACTTACCCAACCTCCATTGTCTAGGATAGACTCACATTGCTGGCTAAATGCTGACTTCAGGAGCCTATCAATAAATTTAATTTGACACATTTTTTAATTGCTCTCCCAGTGTAGGACACATGTTGCAGAAGACCAAAATGTTGCAACAACCAGGAATACACAGAGTATAAGCAAAAGGCATCTTTGCAGTTGGTGCAGCTGGGCACAAAGAGTCTTTAAGATTAGAAAGGGAAAAGAAGATGTGGCATAAAACCCACTGTTTTCCACTGCCTTCCCAAATAAACACATGCTCTGCATTAAGTGTAACTTTCTAAAATGAGCATTGATATTTATTATTTATTTCCCTATACTTACAACAAAAATTTCATTCAGTAGCTTAGGTACTTTGGTTAACGAGCGCTCCAGGACACTTGTATCTGTCTAAGCAAACAACAGTGGAGATAGGAAAGAGAGAGACAAGGAAAAAAGTTGGTTTCCAAATTGTCAAGAAACGTTGTGTTCAAATTTTGGTGAAGGCTCAGTTCCGCTTCATTGCTTGAACATGCTGGTTATAATGGGCACTTCCTGCAGTAGTGCGAACATTTCTTGTAAATTTAGACATGCATTTTTCTTTGCAAAAACGACTTCTTTAAAGTCCCACAAAGCCAGAGACTGTGCTGCTTACTGTCTTAGCAGGTGATGACAGTTTTGTATTACATACTTATGCTACAGCAGCATACTCTGGCCTCAGTTGGACCATTTTTGCTATATACCATAAAGAAAAAAAGAGTAAATGGTAGTTGCTGTCTGCCAAAAATATCCTAGCAAGATCCAGTCTCTCCAGTCATGCCTACTCCAGAGACAAGGAAAGGGCATATATCATGGGATCTTCTCTGCACACGTTTCTCACAAGTTGTTGTACATGCAATTTTCACAGATAAACTGCAGACCAGGGTAGGTTGCTAGAACAAGAACAGCTCCTGCAGTTTGTCCCTCGTGTTCTATTTCAAAAGGGTACCAGTATACAACTGTGGATGAATGAATTTTCATGGTCCATTTTTCATGGCCCAAAGTCTGTATTTGGGCACCCTAGTCTAAGGCATCAGAAGTGACAAGAACAAAAAGATCTATGCCATGTTAGAGGGATGGAAGAACAATGAGCCACTTCAGTATAAACTGGCAATATACTTCATCTGCATGGATAAATATAAATCCAGATAACAGCAGCAGAGAACTTAACTCATCACCAAACTATTACAAAAGGGCATCTCATTTCCTCTCATGATCTCGTCTAATATTTCATTATGAGCTCTCTTCAGTGCTACTCAGATGGCTTTCCAGGTTAGTAGACTAGGAGGAAAAAAAAAGCTTCCCACATAATATTGTTGTTGTTGATAAATGAAGAATGAGAAAAAACTAAGTACAGAGACAAAGTTGTGAGTCACCTGAATGTACCTAAGCCAGATGTAGAACTAAGGAACAGGCACTGACATGCAGTCATGAGAAAATACAAAGTTGCTTTAGCCTCTCTCAAAAAGGAACGCTGCAGGGCAGTAGGACTAAGGGGAGTTTAAAAAATAAAAAGAGAATGGGGGAAGGGGGAGGCTTCTTAACATATAAATCACAGTGTCAAAATCCTTTTATCTTTTGGCGCCCAAATCTCTCATCTGCCTTAGCGAATGCTAAACAAGTCACTAGCAATTCTTTGTGAATTTTTAATTGGTGTTTTCACAACCTTATTCTTGATATTTCTAAGAGAAATTAGCAGATGTTCACAAGAAGGGTTTTACAGAGAGAAATCTCTCAGATAGGCTAAGGGTGAGTCTAAGAAAGAGCTGTATGTCCTCTACCTTAGCACTGGCTGCAACAAAATCTCCTAGCTTTTGTCAGCTTCAGAATATACTCTCCAGGACTGGAAAAGGTAGGCTGAAATTGCCTACACTTATGCGAGTGTTACGTTTTATATATAAAGCTTGGAAGACCGGGTTAGAAGCATCTGGTCTCTAGTTTGCACAGGGCAAGGTCACAGGAAGACAGAACTTTAACCCTTTTTCCTGGTGACAGCACAAAACTCTGGTTTATACTGCTATAATATGAAGGAAGAAGTGAAAACTTTAAGATGTGTAGTAAATAGTCTGCAACATTCCAAAAAACTACGTTTTCTGATCTCACCTACTGAGATCTGCCAGAAAGCTCCTTGAAGAGGTAAGTGCTTAGGTCTGGTGCTGGATTTATCATGCATGGTTTATCAGATGGCTTATGAATAGGTAGGCAACACTTCTGTTAGTAAATCCTTCAAAAATTGGTTTTTGTTCAAACACCAGGGAACAAGACTTGACAAGTTTCACACTCCTTTCAAACATGTCAAAAGTGGGTTTTTTCAACATTTTTAAAGCTAAATTTTCAGTTGTCATTGTGCAATGCCATTTTCATTTAAAGGTTGCTCTATGTAAGACCAAAGAAGAAAGCTAAATAGTCCAAAACCGAAAGAAAAAATCCTTTAGTCTGCAGCTGAATCAAGTTGTCCAGGTTGACTCTAACAAATCAAGGAAAATATATGGGTTTGTCCTAACCCAATTTTAAGTCAGCCACTAAACCAAAATATCCAGTATTGACCCAATTTAGTTAAACGTCCTGTTGCTAGAATATGTTGGGTGCAAGAGAAAGTTTTACGAAAAAGGGAGGGTGTGCAGTCAGTACATATTTGAGGTTGATGCTTTTTCCAAATACCATATGGCTGAGAAGTATGAAAAGAACCATTAAGCCATTCGCCATGCTTGAGAAAGGGCTGGATTACAGCAGCTAGAAACTCCACTCATCATCTCACTGTTTCTTCTTCCCGTATCTCACTTTTACATCACAGACGCAAACAAGTAAATTCATCAGGATGGCAAACAACATTCTATGTCTGAGTAGTATCTACCTGGACCATAGCAAAGGCTTTTTGGTGCAATTTGCACTGCCACAGGAAGAACAATTGCTCTCAAATGCGATACTTGCTTTCTTGTTTTCCCAGTATAAATACCACCAGCTGATTGAAACAATTTTATCCCCCTTCCCCAGCAAAAAGCCTACTTTAAACAAAAGCAAAATCCTTATTTTCTACAGCTTCTAGCTCTTGAAAATGGAAAAGGAAGCCCAAATCTGAACTAGAGGTAAAGGAAAAAGTATTGACGTGAGCCTGGGCTTTTGCTGAATACACCTACTAGGTCCTAGTGTGGACTCTGGTTTTAGGAGAGGTGGAACTGTAGGCCATCAGAAAATAAGCTGTGGGGTTGAACAGGTATAAATCAGCCATACAACTGGACCTATCTCATTTGGATTTGTTAGTCCTAGCTGGAATCTCTGAAACCATCAATATTTGTAGCAATGTTCTGGGCATAGTCTATGAAAATCTGACCAGATAGGCTGTGATTTACAACAGGTATCACAGCTGCACCATCAAAGCTAACTGAGAAAAACCTGATTCTCAACAGTTTGTAATCCATAAGTCAACCAGCTTTCTCCTCTCTTCACCCCTTACTCTTATCCAAGCTGGGCCTTAAGTGGGCTCAAGAGGTCCAAAAATAAATGCATTTGTAAAGTTTTTCTTCTTTTTCTGCATGCCAGATTGAGGAGGGAAAAGGCATCTTGAAATATGATAAAGCTTTTCTGCTTCTTGCACATCTGTAGCTTATTAAAGAGACCATCATAACTGAAGACACTCTGACCAAGCAACTCCAGGTTTCCACTGGGAGGGCATGAGTAGCTTGTGGTATCAAAGCCTGACAGGGTGTCAGGAATTACCAGCAAACTGGCAGTAAGTGTAGTAGCCAGCATGGTGTGAAGTGTGTTCTTTGCTGCAAATGCTTCTGGAGGACTGAGAAATTGCATGAGAAGTCTAAGTCATTTGAAGAGATAGTGGCATGTTAGAACCCACAGAAAAATGTTTCTCAAATGCATTATTTATTGCTTTTCTGTATTTATATAATACCCAGCTTCCTGAGAGTAATTTGTCTTGGATTGTGTAACACTGGGCAGAACATCAAACGTATGTTAATCTGTGGTAATAAAACACTAAGTTTTATGGTCACTGAGGTATTAAATATTGCTAATAAATTATAGGGCTAGCATTTTAAATGAGCTATAGTTTGGAGAAGAACAGTAACACTGTGTCTGAATGTATTAATTGCCATTGCCTGACTTCCTAATTAACAAGAGTTTCAAATATGTTTTTAAACCAATATATCATTCTCTGTTATACATGCAACGAAATACAGCTGCATTTGAAAAGCTTCAATAGCACTAAGTATTTTACCCCTTCAAAGCACCCTACGTACATGAAAACACAGTACCTCTGTGAAACAGTTAATTATTACTATCCCCTTTTTATACATGGGGGAAGCAGAAGTGAAGGGAGGTTAAAAGTCTCCACTGGGACCACCCAGCTTGTTAGAGTCACTGTTCGCATCCCTGCAGGACACTCTCTACTCTTACAGCACACGGAACAGGCAGGGCTCCACTTCCACAGATGCAGCCTGGCTGTGAAGCAGCAGCAATCCAGTCAGAGCAATGGCATCCCATACCCACATTGTGTTTCTTCTTGTGGACTGGCAGGGACTGGAAGAAGCAGGAGGCACTAATCTTCTGGGTAACTCATAGAGAGGGAAACTGTGCTGTATACAGCAGGCTCTTCTGATTTCCATGCACTAGGACATTTTTTAAAAGCAGTATTTTTGTGAAATGTTATCCATTCACTACAGTATTGCATCGCCAACAACCTCCAGGGCAAGTCATGCCTGTCACTTGATGTCACAACACACAACACATGGCACACATGAACACCGCAGCATTTTCCAGCACACTGGTATAAGCATAAAGCACAGATGTATCTGACAACTGTTCTGCTGTGGGCTTTTCCTAGCTGAGGAGTGATCACCCGCCAGCCATGAGTTGTGCTGGTAGGTGTGCTGTTCGTGAAGCTTTGCAATAGGACTTTTGCAGTGGTCACAAGACATTACCCTTGAACCAGGGAACAGCCTCATTAGTGGGATGGTTCTTACTGACAATTTCCCGAGAGTCAGGTTTCAAGCAAGGGGCTTTAGGAAAGCAAAAGCTGAGGAAGCCTCCCACATCCTTTCAAAAAATGGGAAACCCTCATCTGGAGAGGACTGGTAGACAAAAGGGATGCAGACAGGCCACACACAGTAGGTTTGAAGAACCTGTCTGCTCTCAAGCGTGTGAACACTGTTCAGCCTCTGCCTTTCATGCACCTTGTTTTAGCTCAGCTCTTACACAGCATGAAAAATATGAACCACCTTTCTTCTACTCTTTTCCATTAAAATTCCCCCAAAGCACAGTCCCTGCAACCAAGCCTTGTGCTGAAATGCCCTCAAGGGCACCCGTGCCTTAAGCCTGCAGGGTGCTTTCAGACAGCTCCAGGTTCTTCTTTGCTGCTCAGTAGACCGCATGTTTTTGGGGCAAGACAGAACAAGAATGGCTAGCCCTGACTCACCCATAAAACACAGGGGCTACAAAACCATGCAACACAACAGCAAGCCTGGAGGTGGGGAATGACTCACATAACCCAGGAGGGGCTGCGGCTCATTCAGCATGGCCACACCTTGGTGAGGGTGGGAAAACAGCTCAAGCTTGCCAACACAGCCACCCCAGGAGCCACAGGATGGGTTTGCTGTGCCAAGTTGCCTGCTGCACCCCTTCTAGCTGCTCTGCCATCGATGCTGCTTCTGCAGCAATGTTACCTCCCTCCAAAACACAGAGGGGCACACAGCCTGGCTGAACATCCAGCTAGCTCCCTGCTCACCAAAGAGGGGCACAGCAAGCCCTCACTTCACCCAGTGCTGGGTGCTGAGTCCCAGTGTGGTGTGGGAGACCACCAACCGTGGCAGAGAACCTCCTGCTGATGTGGCAGGGCAATGAAAAGGCTGAATGGCAAGCTTGTGCTGCAAGGTTTCCAACAAGGCATGCAGAGCGTAAGGACATGATATTTGGCAGCAGGAGCCTGCTCCTCTGTTTTGCGGGCTCTTTGCTGCCTGCCTTATTTCTCCTGATGCAGGCACTTTGCGTGTGGTGTGTCCCAGACTACCCCGGGGGCAGTGAAGGGGCCCACTGTCCCCAGTGTCCCCTCCCTGGCACTGCCATTAATAACAGTGTTCCCGCTGCTCCCAAGTGGGCTCTGATGCCATCACAGGGTGACCTGATGGGGAGTCTGGCCTGGGGGATGCAGCAAGGAGACACAGCTGAAAAAGACATCTTTTCCCCAGTAAGGCAGGCGCTCTGCTGCCAAAAAGAAAATAATTTAATTTCTCAGGACAAAAGGCAGCTGAAAATTGGGATGAGAAGAAAGACAGAAAAGAAATAATGCAAATCAAAGCACATTCAGACATTTCACAATCGTATAGTAAGAAAGCATAAAAAGCATTCACAAAGAAGCAGTCACAGCTACTAGACATGTCCCAGCCTCAAAATCAGAGGTGACACAAAAATTGTATTTGAGGAAAAAACATTTATCAAATGAGAAATTATGTGGAAACTTCTGTGACAGAAGTTCCCTAAGCTTCCTTCAGAAAACATGTGTGAGTGCCTAAGGTGTTTCCAATTCTTTTTCCTAGCCCTCTTATCCCCTATTCCTTGCACAGTCATATTAAAGAAAATACTGCCCAGTACACTGGTTTGTAGTAGTACTCTGAGCACTCCTGACACCAATGATCAATGGGGCCACGTGTCGAAAGATATTTTTGCTCTTAAAACCCATTTAAAGTTACGAAGAAGCCCCAGTCCATCCTGCCCCATATTCCCCAATCGTTTAACTGCTGATGACAACCGCATACTCTGTTAACTGGCACCCACTTGGAAAAACCATTCAGATGTTTCTTGCAAAGTCTTACTTGTATTTCTTGTGCAGTCAGGGCAGTGAACAGGATATGGCTTCAAGTTGTAGTAACTGGGCTTGGATTTATAATAACAATGAATTTGAATGCTTTTCCAGAAGGCTGCAGCCTTAGTTGCACTATGCCATCAAATAGCGCTGAGCACATCTGATCACAGAGAACTTAAAGCACACCATGAGCAATGTTTTGTATCCATATTTTTTTCTAGTGTTGGGCAAGACTCAAAATCTTTGGGTAGCTTCTTCTGTCTGGTGGCCTACTTGTGGCTGGCTCTGTCATTACTGAGCTCAAAGAGACCTCAGAGGAACAGGATTAAAATGTAGTAAAGGAACAAGATAAAGCCCATGAACTCTCTGTCTGGATTTCTGCTTGCTGCCGTATTAACAGTGAGCCTAGTCTCAGAATCTGCCCTAGCAACCCAAGTGCATTTGAAGAGTCCTCACACGCATGTCTCTCCTTGAATATTAAAATCCTGAAGATATTTTCCTTCATAGGCTACCTCAAAACATATTTATTAAAGCTGATTTTAGAAACTACAAACACATCAGTGCTGCTACAGACCAGAACCACTTCCACATCAAAGCAACCCAATTCTTTCACCAGATTTAGTGAATGGAAGTCTCCATTCTCATCCCTCCTGAAAACCAAAACACCTCAAATATTTACTTTTCTGTCCAGCACACACCTCGTTTCCTGCTCAAGTATTGCAGGCATCACCACTTCAGTCATGCAGCAAACAGACACGACTTCCTTTTTACTCCCTCCCTCTTGCTCTCACTTTGGTCTCTCTGGCTCCAGATTCAAGCACATCCAACCATTCCACTTGCTTTCCTGCTGCCAAAAATTGTGCATAAAATCCTCTCTCATTCAGCCTGTCCTATTTCTACTGAGTGGACTAGAATGGGCAGAAGAGCCACCAAGGCCAAGATTTTAGCAATAGTACCATTAGCCACCTTGCTTCTGATGTTATCTGTCATGAAGAGAAGACATGTAAGTAGTAAAACCATTTTGTCATGCTACTAAGTGAGTCTCCTACTAAAAACTGACATTGCTGTTTTATAGCAAACTCCATCACCATTCTACATCCCTCCGCAGCAGTTGGGGAACTGACACTGGGGTCAAAATTTGAACTATCCCATAATTCAAAATGTACTTTGAAATGTTCATCTCCCTACTCCACCAATATCAGAAGAATCAGACATGGGTTTGTCTTCTCTTCATAGCATTTTCTCTTGGCTTTGCCAAGTTTCTTTCATTCCTTTCTGGAATATTTATTTGGTCCCATTCTGCAAATACTTAAGACAGACAGTCCATCCATTTTGCTCCCTTCACTAGGTCTCCCTACTAGATAAGTGAGTGCACTCTGCAGGTTCAAACCATCTGGAAGAGCCACACATGGAACTGCTTGAGCATTTCATAGAATCATAGAATAGTTAGGGTTGGAAAGGACCTTAAGATCATCTAGTTCCAACCCCCCTGCCAGGGGCAGGGACACCTCACACTAAACCATGCCACCCAAGGCTATGTCCAATCCAGCCTTGAACACCGCCAGCAATGGAGCATTCACAACTTCCCTGGGCAACCCATTCCAGTGCCTCACCACCCTTACAGTAAAGAGTTTCTTCCTCATATCCAATCTAAACTTCCCCTGTTTGTATTATACTTGGATTATACACCTGTATACAGACATATACACTTTATATTCCTGTAATACACCTGTATTTCTCACAGCCTAAGATGAGGCTTGCAACTAGCAAAGATTTAACCAACAATGCTTAAAAGTGCACATGCATACTCCCAAATGGTGACTATCAGAGATTTAGTTGGAAGTAATTTTGAAGGTTACTCCCACATTTGAATTATTTATCACAAATTGGGAATAACATCAATGACCCTTATGGGTGCCTTCTAACTTTTGATATTCTGTGAAGTCATGAAAAAAGCAGACTATCAAATATAAGAAGAGAAACTTCTGTGAGTTTTCCAATGACTATTATTGTGAGGAAACCTTCTTGGTATCCATATATTCAGCTTTTCTGTTCCATTTTATCGCCAATTCTCAGACAGCGCTACTCTATACCAATCCCTAAAAGAGAAAAATGACAAAGCCAGCACTGCAAAGCATGTAAATGCCTGAATAAAAATACTATAAGGATGACAAAGCTATATTGGATTAATTTTAGTCTAATTTGAAAAGCAAAGAGGTGCAAGGAGGAAAGAGAAACAGTTTTATCTGAAGTATTTCTATGATCCCATTACTCAAGCATCTTAATTCTTTACAATCTCTAACGTATTTATGCTAACAGCGCACTTGCAAGGGAGGGAATAATATCTTCTGCATATTACAGATGAGGAACAGCGATTCGGTTTCTTAGAAAGTGTTTAGGAGACAAACTCCTAAATAACATTTGTGTTTCTGCTTTCTCCCATAATGTGTTAAGCAATAGCCAAATATATATAGTTTCTCTTGTAATTCAGCCACAGACACCCAAGACCTGCCTTTCAGGATTGCGAAGTGTTTGCTATTTTCCATTCAGTGTTTACAATAACTTCATGAAAGAGATCCTGTAAAACTACTGCTATTTTAATATCTGGGAACGAAGTCACTCAAGTATAGATGCACCAATGTCACTAAAATTACTCTTAAGAGGAAGACTGGTAATCTGCCGACATTATTCTATCTTCCTTCAGTATATGCCACTCCATTCAGACTTTGGCATGCTCAATGCACATAGTGCAGATGTGCTTGTGGAAATGAAATCTTTTCATTTTCAGTTCATTACACCTAGGCAAACTTTCTGATTTGGTCTTAGATTTTTGCTTTCCTCCAATATTTCTGATCACTGTCACACAGACTGCAGTGACAAAACTGTCAGCAGTTCATAAGGGGACCAAAATCCTGTCAGATGTTGTGTACAAGTTTCAGAGCTGTTTTCAGATTTAATTCCTTTCTTGTTTCCTTGCAGATATCCCTTTAATGCCACTGAGTAGATTTTGACATCAGATATAAGATCAGCATGTGGGACAATTTCCCTACAAACTGGCCACATTCACAGCTATGACTATTTTGTTGGATCTCCAGAGATCAAAATGAAATGCATCCAAAGTCTGCATTGTTTTTCTACAACAAGCCCTAGGCTGTTACAGCAAAGTAGTCTTGGAGCCAAACTTCCTTAAAGTTGACAGGACTCCAGATTTAAGTCATCTGGGCACCAGACTGGATCCAACTCCAGAAGCTGGAGATGAAGACAAATCTTTTTAATTTATCAGTGGAGATATTAAAAGGTGCTGATCAAAGTGTAACCATTATCATCATTGTCTGGACTACTATGAATATTTCAGTTAAGCTGTACTCACTGGCACCCGGATATAACTCCTTTTTTCCCCTCTTTCCAAATATGCCCACTCTATGCAATACACAAAAAGCAGAACTTGTACCAGGCCATGGTGTCTTTTGGTTTATTTTGTGTTTCAGCATTTCTGTAATACTAATTCAGAAAGTGAAGAGTTGTGGTCTGTGTTTCTTACATTCATTGCACAGGGGCTTCCTTATTGCTCCAGTGCATTTTTTGGTCCATGCTCTTGTTTGGCAGGTGGGAGGTGCTCAGATTTCATGGCAGCGAGGAGAGAAAAACTTAAAGAGAAACTGCTATGGTCTGAGCTGAGATGCATCCTACAGGAGGCCCTCACTGCCCTCCTGTCTGGGTGCAGTGGTGGCAGACAGAAGGTCTACAGAGAGGAAAGGGAGGGTCCCCCAAGCAGGAAGCAGCAAGGGCTACCAGGAATGGGATATCATATCTTTACTGACTGTAGATATTTTTCTTTAGTGATGTGTACATATGTATAGTAAACACCATTATGTATAGAGCAGAGATCAGAACAGCAAAATACCATCTGAGGTACAGATAGGTGTAGTTCATGTACGAGACAGGAGGCTTGAGGCTGCAGTCCCTGGTAGGACTCCTACAGGACCACACAGACAGGTGCACGGAATGCCAGGCCATTCAAGAAGCTTTCCTTATACCAAGCATAAAATGGAGAAGCAGATGTAGCTAAGATTTGGATATGAAATTTTGATCTTTCCATAATCTTCTGTACTCTTATAGCTATTCCCAGCTCTTCAAGTTATTGGGCATCAAGAAGAAAAGCAGGTGTAATGATATAAGACCCAGAGCCACGAGTAGAATGAAGCTCAAAGAGGCAAGAGCTGGACCAGCGTCTTCATGAGGAGTGTTTTTGATAGGGGAAAAGGATTGTTTCTCTCAGTTTGTTTGAAATATTTTACTAGTTTGAGAGATTCCTCAGTTCCTGGGTTAAGTGATTTTAGCAAGATTTGCTCCAGCTTTCTCTTTTTTTATAACACATGAGTGTGATATGAAAAACTGAGCACAAATCTTCTATAGCTAAGACAGGGAACCTCCTGAAACTAGTCAGGGTGCAAAAGCAAATATATACTATAGCACAATCACAGTATTTCAGGAAAATTTTGAAAGTTTCTGTCAGAAGGAAGGGAAAAAGCACCTTTATTTCAGTCGTAGTTCAAGCATCATCCATCTTCCTTTCCTTCCATAAATGCAAACATTCTCAAATTACAAGTTTTCAAAGATTTTTTTCAAGTCTCCATTTCCCTTGGAGCTTAACTCTGTCTTTAATCAAGACTTCCTCCTGGAGCTTTACAGCTTATTGTACAGTCCTTGCAATCAGCATTATTTCTAGCTGTTCGCTTTTCCAGCCTCAGTAGTAGAAAACAAGAATTATTTTCAAATTTATGATTGCACTGAAAATATCATTAATTTAATGTTTTTTATTTTTTTATACCAACTCAGCTAAATGTTCCTAATAAATACTGCAATCAAAGTTCAGCTACTGGGACTCTATGGGAGAAATGCTCTTCCAGTCCCTTTGCTGTAAGGACTTCTAGACGGGTCTTTTTAGAAGGCAAAAAAAATTAACTCCTGAATCAGCTCCAGGTTGAAATTTAATGTCAGCTTTCTCAGAAATGGCAGTAAAAAACCTCAAGGTTCCAAATAAATCTATAAACATGTATAAATCCTACACACATTTGTTTAAAGGTAAATAAAATGAAATTGGTATAAACCCCTGAGAAGGGAGCAAGAAATAGATACTCTGAGTGACTGGTAGAATTATTTGAGATACTATGAAACTCATCCTAAGTAAATAAATCAGAAGAGTTTCTACAGGAAGGAAGATTAATCATGACAACTACAACAGAATAAAAATAAACTATAAGCAATGCTGAATACAAAAAGTGAATGGCAGGAGTGCCTGAAGCTTTCCATGGTGAGGACAAGGGGTGGCCTCCCTGAGCAGGTCATCCTGTATCTCAGAGGGACTGGTGTGAAGCACCCTCCTGCCTCCTATCTGTTGTCCCATCATGTCTGGGCAGCAGCCACAGTTTTCAGAGGTAGACAAGCCTTCATTAACCCTTTCCAGGCTGCTGCTGCACTTCTGAATGAACATATTATGAGTAGAGAAAATTGCATTTGTTTGTAAATACTGTTAGCAAATTTGGTAATGTCTTGAGGCTATTAAAACAGTAACCAATTGGAGACATGATAGACAGCAATCCCCTACTGTGCCTCCCCTCTTCAAGGATCATCAGCTGCTGGCAGTATTAACTCACTTGCTAATGTGAAAAAGACAGTGTAGAGCCTTTTAAACAGATTGTTTGAGCAAAACTGTGCAGAGCACATAAGGTATTTATGGAAATTACAGTTTGAGGTGAATTTAAAGGAAAACCAGTGTGCAATCCCCACCAGCAGCAGCTGTATATGGTGAGGCTGATAGACAAATTAGCAAACTGGGAGACTGTTTCCTAGAAGAACAGTAAAGTATAGCATCTTCCTCCTGTTCAGACATCAAGAAAAGCTGAAAAGAGCTCAGCTCTCTTGTCTAGATGCATCCATGCACTGCTACTTTTTGCATTACAACAAGAATATATTACTCAAATATGAAGGAACACCAAAATAATTGACAGGAAATGAAGAGCAAGGAAGAATAAAACATACAAGGATGTTTAGAACAGGGTATGTTCTCTATCCTAAATGTTGCTTGTATCAAAACACAAGATTTCAGAAAAGAATCTGAATAAGACATGAGTGACAGGTCAGTTTGAGGAAAGTGTTTCCCGAATTTAAGTGAGGGCTAGAGTACATACAGGGAGAAAGAAGCAGAAGAGGGAAGATGACAAGTACAATGTGGTGATAGCTGCTGTTGTGAAGCTGGGCTGAGTGGGTTCATGGGTCAGATTTTCTGAGGAGACAGTGAAGAAAGAGCTGAGGATCAAGGAAAGACTGAAGTGGAGGGAAGCAATAGCTGAGGTCACTTAAGAGAGCAGACAGCAGGGAGAGGATGCACAGAATGACAAAAAAGTGATAGACATTAATGGATTGGAGGTCTCAAGAGGGCAGGGTGAGGCAAGGGGCAGAGGATAGATATGCTTTGTTGAAAGAAACAGAGAGGTGAGAGAGAAAGCAGTGCTCAAACAAATCAGAGGAGGACCACTGTTTTGGGAAAACAGGAGCAGGGCTCATCCAGTGAGTGGGAGTGCTGTTCTGGGCTTGTAAGTCAAGTGAGGGGGCGAGGGAAAGGAGACAAGGGGCAAAGAGGTCAGGCAAGATATCAGTGAAGAAGGCAAAGTCAGCTCCAGATGAGATTATGAGGAAAAGCAGTTATCGTTATAATTGGAGTGGCAGTGGGAGAGCAGCCACAAGTCAGGGAGGATGTCTCGCTAGTACCTCCCAGTCATGGAAGAAGCTGGCCGGGGCTGTTAGACACATACCGCAGGAATAGTGCAGGGCCTTTACAAAATCAGGCAGGTCTTTTAGATCCCAGCCTCTCTCCACCCACACCCCACTAAAATGAATAGCTCCATTCATTTGGGCTGGGGTATTGATTTCAGAGTCTTCTCTAACATGGAAATTCATTGAGGCCTCTTTGCCTTCACTAAGCCATTTCCTGAGTGTTGCTCCAAGATCACAGCGTGCCTCCTCCTGACCCCAGGAAGAGGGAGAGCCCAGCCCAGAGTGCTGGCAAGGCTGGTAAAAGTGTCACTAATCAGCAAATTAGCCCCCGATCACACTGGCCAGCACCACAGATTCCTCCTCTTTCTTGTCAGCACAGCCAATACATGAAGGAGCCACTATCGCTCCCCCTGCTTTAATAAGTTTGCAATGGGTTTAGATAGACCAAGGATCTTTGAACAGAGCCCGTATTTTTAGGGTACAAACAGTCATGACTAAAACTCCTAGAGAAAACTGTAGCACTCTGGCATCAGTTTTTGATCTAACACTGTATGTCTTTGTGGAAGTAACTGATACAACTGCTTTGAGATTATTATCACAGCACTGTAAGCAAAACAGTAATGGTTTGACAGCTACCATACTAAGACCTCTGTCTGTCAGTTTTATTGCTTGTTTATTGCTCTACCAACTATTGCTTTTTCACAGCCTATTGTTTTTTGCTCTTTACTTATATTATAAGTGCTTTTGGAACACAGACTATGTTTTTGCTCTCATTCAGGGCACATCTAGTACAATACAGTCTGTCCAGCACAGAGAACAACAATAATGTAACATAAATGAAACACATTCTGCTGAGATGCTAACTGCTCTTTATAGCCTGCATGCAAAAAATATACTTTGAATGCTAAATGTTTTTAACTTAAGCCACCACAGGATTAAGCACACTAAAATAGACACTTTGTACTACAGACAGCTGTTGCCAGCTGTGCTCTTTGAATAGAAATTCCAACAAAATATCATGAAAACAGAAGAGACTCATTAGTACCATCCCAGAGAGCAAACAGAAAATAGTTTTCCATTCTGTCATCCTTTTATCGTTTTTTAGTTGTTAGAGTAGTTGTGTACAGTTTTCAGTGGCTCTCATAACCCCCTAAATCTTACACAATCTACATCTTCCTCCAACAAGTTGATGGCTCACTGGATTTTATTTCCATGGGGTGTTTTGAGTCTGAGTCTTTGGCAGTTCAATTCAGTAACAGCATCAGCTCCAGAACTAAAAGCAAAGGGTCAAGTGACCCTGGCAAATCAGCTTAATGAATTAATGCTTGTACAAAACTTCTGAAGAAATAAGGTGCTATAGAAATGCCAAGAATATTATATGTAGATTTTTTTTCTCCTAGGCCTTTCACTTGCAGGGAAGTACAGATGACACATGGCTAAGATTGAACTTTTGAATTAAATAGGTGTGACCTCTCTGGAAGGAGCAGTTTGTCCTCCAAAACCCAACAAACAAGTTCACGTGCAGAACTGACTCTCAGTGTTCTTTTCACTTTGAGTCTCTCTCTACTATCCACACATTTACTTTTACTCTACATAAAATTTCTATAATTTTTTGCCATACATAAGACTACTTTTCATCAATTTTAAACAAAGTAAAATACCAATTGACAGACCCAAGGATACAGAACCGCCCAGGTGCCTAAGCATGAATGAAGAATGATTTAATAAAAATTCATGCTGGTTTGTTTTTTATTGGGTGGGGAGGAGGGGAAGCATGTTGATAAGACTACTTTCAACTAATCTCAAAGAAGTTTTAAGTCTTGTCTTAATGAAGCTCACAAGAGGTCTCTTGGTAGTTTTCACTCTATGCATCACCAACTTTACACAGCTATAAGCAATGAAAAAAGGAAGAAAAAGGCACTGCAGGAAAGTAAATAGGAAGAGCTCAAGGATCTTCCATTCAAGCAGTCAGTATGAAGGGTCCTGTAGACAGCAGTCCTATTTGTACCGAGTGCTAATCCCACCCAGGCTTTAATGCGTCCAAAGAGGCTAACAAGTAAAAGAGTTAGACTCCAACCCATCTTAAATTGAGCTACAACAGGAGCACAAATGCACAGGTCCCATTATTTTTGGGGGATTGCACATAATTGACTTGATTAGCACCAAGAATAAAAGAGCAACCCACAATAACATACCCCATGTTACAGATGCTGTAGAAAACCCCTGGCAGAGTACACATGCATTCTCTGACCAAGACTGGCATGTTTTCTCTTTTAAAAGACAAACTTCCCCTGGTATCAAACGTACTGAATGAGGGCTACAACAAAGATTTCAGTACATATCACCCAGCCTTGTTACATTTCATTACTCATTTTCTATCCAGGAGTGATGTATACATGACTTTGCAAGGGCCTCATGCCCTATTCCACACATCACGGAGACAAGACTTGAAACCTGCTCTGCTTTTCTCTTGCTCAGATCAGCAGTTACCAGATTCACACTGTATGTGGATAACTCCTGAAACTGATCTCTGTCAGTCAATATACAGGTTTTTGCTCTCCTTATATTTCTAGCTAACTCACATTTCTGATAATTATTACCAAGCGGAAACATATTTTGCAATTGAAGGCAGGACTAACATTTACATGTATTTGAACATCAGAATTTAATAGATAATGCTATATCCTAAACAATCCGCATCAGAGGAGTCCTTTTGCCATGGTGGAGGATTTACTGGAATAACGATAGGATTGGACGATAGGACCCATAGCTGCTACTGTATTGTCCAGACTAGCACTATATGACAACACAGACCAAATGTTCAGAAGACCTGACTGGCTAGATCATTAGCTCATACCTTTCACAGTCCTTCTTTCTGAGTTATGTTTTGAAAATAAAACTACTGAAATAAGCAGAAAGGAGATGAGAGATGAGGTAAGCAGGGCTGATTGTGACCAATCATTAAAGTGAAGTAAACCTCATTTTTTGAAACTTTCACATCAATAGAATCCCTAAAGGAACGCAATGTCCTATCTTCCAAATTTATTCTCCAAGAGACTAAGAGCTAAACAGCATTTTCAAAAAAATGACCAGAGAACTTTGCAGCTGACAAGAATCACAACAGCGAGAGTTAAAAAATTAAGTATCATTATTACAATAAATAGGCCTTTGAAGGGAGTTCAGATCTTGCAAGTTCTAGGGCATAAGCTAATTTCCAAATTGTGGGGTTAGGAAAAATTCTCTGCTATTTATCCTATAAAAGGTGTTTGCCAAAGCTTTCTGGAGGCAGACCAGTACAGTTGAGTGCAACTGGCTGTTAAAAACACAGGTGGTTCCCAAAGGAGCTGTTAAAGCCCCTACTAGTCAGAATAGTGCCCGTCTAGTTGTGTCCATTCTCCTTCTCCTCCTTTCCTCTTTCTTCCATCAGGCTCAGACCCAGAAGACCTTGGCCCCTCCATCATCCTGCATTCATCCTAATTCTAGGACTAGCTGATGGTGTGGCTGAAACACTCTCAGAATTTGAAACATCCTCTGAATTTCATATCACAGTCAATGTCAGAGAGAGGATACAGGAACAGGGGGTGGCTGAGCATCACCACTCCTGTGCTGCACAGGCATGGTCATGCCAGAGAAGGCTGAAGACAAGCACGTAATTTACAGCTGGTGTGAGGGCTACCAGAGTGGGGTATACCAAAGCCATCTCATTAACTCCTCCCATCCTCCAGTCCAAAGCATCACACTTCAGGTAAGGGCACAAACTAAATAACTAAAATAATAAAATAAAATCCACTAAAATCAACAAACAAAATGCAGCAACTGAAAAAAAAAAAACCCAAAAAAACCCGTCATAAATCTCTTCATCACATAAAAGCTGGGAATAGAGAGAAAGTTAGGCAGAATGCCAGCTTCCTGCCACTTTGAAGACAAAGCTTGTCACACCTTTACTTTGGACATTCATAAATAGATTCAAACTGCTGATACTTCAGGGGCCAGTGAGCAGGAACATGGAAATTTCTTTTTAAGCTGTAATGACTGTATTCAACAGCAAGACTGCCATGTTGACAGCAGGCAAATAGTCGACTTTGGGGCGCCACTTCTGGCCTCCCACTCAATATTAGTGTCTGCTGTAAGCAGCAACATATACTGAAAACACCATCTCTTTTTATATCTGCATGGATATTGAAGCAATCTATTAACTTCCTTCTCTCTTAAATTAGCTAGCAGATTAGCTAAGCCCTTATTTCACAATTGCCATGGAAATACCCTACTGCCTAAGTATGAGGGACATTGGCATCCAAGTTTGGGGATATGGAGGGCCAGTGGAAAATATTTAACACAGTCTTCTCCAGTGTCTGTGTCTTGAACAAAAACAAGTGCAGCCTTTACTGAAGACCTAACATTAGAAAAAGCACACTTATCAAAAGATGCTTCCTAAACCTTGTGTTTCATATTAATGTTTCTTCTTCTTCAGTTTGTATTCTCTGTGCCCAAGGAGAACCAGAGATGGGAAGAAATTGAGCATTGACATTTTCCAAGTGATCCCCAAAAGATGGCATATGAGAATGGAACATTTAATTAAACCATCATCACAATTCCTAGTTTGAGTATTACACTCCTGCCTGCCACCTCCAGTGTTGGTAAGCATATCATTTCACACAGACACATCCAGCTTGCTTGGCACACAAATGATCTGTATCACAGTACATTGGCAGGCTGGTCTTACACAGCCCAGGCTCTGCATAAGCCAGAACAGCTGCTGCCAAAAGGAAAGAGTCTGGTACTTGAGACATAGGTTCAGTTCCATCTCCCTAACAAGTTACTTCATTATTCTATCCTGACATTCTCCATTTGAGAAATAATCCTCTTCTACTACATGGAAGTGCTGTAAGTACAAATAGAGACTGGTAGGCCCTCAGAAACTAGAAGAGTAGGAGGCTTGTAAATCTCTAAGACATAGTTGGAGGAGCAGAAGCGAATCTATGACTCTGTGAAGCAGTCTCGGGTCCTACAGCTTAGGCTTAACTGCAGCAATTGCCCTTTGTGTATCTTCCAGAACATGGTTTTCTGAATATGCTGAAGACGTCAGGGAAGAATTTGGGTTTAATTCAAAGAACATGCCTGTTTAAACTTTCCTTCTGGGTGGAGTAATCAGAGGGGGGTTCAGTTATTTTATTTCTCCCATAACATAAATTATGTGAGACTAATGTGTCAGTCGAAGAAGTTTCTCCATCTGGAGATGGGACTTCAGCCAATTATGTCATAATTTTTCTTGCCTGAAGTGTCTCGTATTCACTGTATAGGAATCAAAATCCTAAGCAGTTCAGGTGGTGAGTACATTTCCCTGTGACGATAAAGTATATTTTATTTTAGACTTTTAGGCCAGCTTCCTGCCACTTCATAATAACAACATGATTAATGATACATAAACTCCATATTTTAGAATAGAAATAAATTGGGCCATTGCAGTACTTCTATCTGGGGAAATTTTATTCTGTCATTGCTTGACAACATAATTTTACAGAATAAAACAACACTTTGTAGTTAGGGAATTAAATTTCTGTGTTAAAATACTTTTACTCGAAAATTATATAGGAAAGGCTTGAATTTAAGAAAAGATCAATAGATTAGATAAGCTCTTTCTAAAAGGATATGCTAAGATACTTTTTTGCAAATGGAATTGTAGTAGTCATAATCTTATTTAAAAAAAAAAATAAATGGATGAATAGAGTTTACTTTTACACAAGACTATGAAGAGTAGATTTATTTTGGTGAATAGGAAAATACAGAGTTTTAGCTATTACAATGGAGTCTCATAAACTTGCAGTAAAGGAAATAGCTAAAACATTATATTAGCCAAATACTTTTGGCGAGTGTGCATATACATAATAAAAGTCACTTAAGACTTGATATCGAGTTTTTTACCCAGACAACTCAAAGACGGTAAACATCATTTTGCAGGGGAGAAAGTGAGACATATGCCAGTGAAGTGACTTTTCAAGTGATTTTCTTGGTCAGAGAGTAGCGGATGGGAGATAGTTGTCCTCACAGTCTGCTCTTATACATTAGATTTATCATACAGCTTACACTGAAAACACAGTATTCACTATGTGGAATGTTTTGGGCTGTGGATCACTGACAGATTGCAATATAGAGATTCTTACCCTGGTTTCCAACTCATACTGCCTTTTCTGGGATTTGAAGCTGCTTCATTTTGCTGGAGAAAGACAGCACAGAGAAAAGAAGTGACTAATAAATGGTGATAAAAGGACAACACACGAGCTTGCTTTTACCAGCTTTTGGAAAGCCCTTCCAACTCTATTTCACATGAACTGATGGGATCACAGCAACATTGACAGTGCCCGTTAAACTCAAACTCAAAGCAAATGCTCTGTGGACAGACTGTAACGCAGATAAACAATGCATGAACACTATGAGTTTCCACAAGGCATGTGGTGTGAGGCCATTTCTCTTTTGTTTCTCATGTTTCTCTCTGCTTGCTTCTCTTCTTCCCTTTTGCCATCCCAGTCTATTATTTCCTTCCCTTTCTCACCAAAAGTTGCTCAGAGCCTAACCCCAAAGGCAGCAGCCACACTGTGCTTGGTTAACCGGCAGCAATGGAAACTCATGGCCATTACCAGACCCAGCTGCAAGAGAGAAGATTCTTCCTTCAAGTTGTAGCCCAGAAACTCAGGCACCAAGGGTAGGTGGGTGCAGTATCCCATTATACGATTAACTAGTAGCATCGCTCTTGGAGCTGACTATGAACAGAGAACTTAAAACACATCTCTTATGTCACAAGGCAGTCCGGTGTAACTACTGCAATAGTTCTTCCACATGTAATCAGAAGCCAAACTACACATTCCTGTTCAGACCAGGTGATTTTTTACATTTAATTTTGAACCCGATTGTGAACATACTGCCTCTTGGCATTCGCTATAAAGTAGGTCATCCTCATCCACAGGTGATTTTGAGGTACCATCTTGAACTATAACAGAGATTTTCAGTGCAGCAAAGACAAGAAATAAAGCTGAAAATGCCACTGGAATATTCAAGAAACTTGACCACCACATTTTCATTCTTTCAAACCTCAGGAATAACAAACATTCGGGGGCTTAGTTTTTTTAGATGCAAATATTGCAAAGCATTTCCACACACATGTGCATTAGAGGAAAGCAACTCCATTAAAATAAAACAAAAATTCTTGGCTGTTCAGGTTGAGAATGTGCTTAAATCTTTTACTGCATCAAGAACTTAAGAGGATATTGTTACAAGACATCCACACAGTCCTGATACCTCTTGACTCTGCTCATACGCTGCTGTACAGGGGCCTGGCAACTGGGCAGCACTTCAACAGTGAGGAGTGAACTGTGTAAACCTTATTGCTGCCTTATAACTCTCATTGCCCAGGGAAGCTGTGAGCGCTCCATTGCTGGCAGTGTTCAAGGCCGGATTGGACATAGCCTTGGGTGGCATGGTTTAGTGTGAGGTGTCCCTGCCCCTGGCAGGGGGGTTGGAACTAGATGATCTTAAGGTCCTTTGCAGCCCTAACCATTCTATGATTCTATGATTCTATGCTATATTCTAGTAAAATAATTTCATGAGGTCAAGATTTTTCTAATACAGGCAATGCAGGCTAATCCCTTATGAAGGTTTTATAAGCCTTGTGGTGAACTGGGAAAATATTAGGAGTAAAACATGGCCTCAGGTGTCACTACACATTTCAGACACAGCACTAACAAAAAAGACTACTGATTTTATTTCCTATCCAAATTCAACCTTATGGTGGGAAACAGGATGAAATTCTGTTGCTTGTTTTAATCAGTTTTGGGTAAATTTGGCAATGCCATGCAAACTGAAACCAAGCTGAACACTAGAAAACTTTGCTGCCAAAAAACGTTTCTCACATACTCCAAATGGTCTGGTATCATAGAATCATAGAATCATAGAATAGTTAGGGTTGGAAAGGACCTTAAGATGATCTAGTTCCAACCCCCCTGCCAGGGGCAGGGACACCTCCCACTAAACCATGCCACCCAAGGCTGTATCACAAGTGTAAATCACAGCTTTAATTGTAAATGGGAGAAACCCAAAATGTAACAGAACAGCTTTTTTGAATGAGTGTACATGGGTAATAGCTTTGTAAAATTGAAAGGCAGCATACTAAGACTTCCATTTAAAAATATGCGACTAGTTTTCACTGACTCCAGTGGGTCAATCAGATTGTGGAGTGGAACGGATGTCTGCCAAGCTCCTGGTCCCTGACATTTCTGGGTTGCCAAAAAAAAAAAACAAGGAAAAGCAGCTGGAAGAGAGCAAAAGTTACTGAGTTATATTTCTGCAGGGATTTCCACCAGGCAGTAGAAAAGGGGAACCAGAGCTTATGCAGAGGGTTCAAATTTTGAAACAGCTCCAAAACCACAAAGTGGTTATTTGGCTGAAAAGAAAAAACAAAAACAAAAATCCCAAACAAACAAACAAAAAAACCACCAAAAAAAAAAAAAAACCAAAAAACGAGATGAAACCTGACAGCTTAGCTTTACTTATAAAATTCTTTCAAGGTATCAAAATGGTTATGTGAGCAGTTGGTGTTGGAAGACTGGTACCCTTCACACTAACAGACCATCTTCTATCATGTTCTGACTGTATGAAACAATCCAGCTCTAGCCAATGTGCAAAAGGACAATTAAACATTTTGCTTGCACTGTACCTAAACTCTAGTCCTAACTTGGCCTTGAATCTTAGCATAGGCTGATGTATATCCCAATCTCATAATTATCACCTGCCATGCTCTGTACCACTCTTTCTATTTCCTGAGTACAGGAGGGAGATGAGAAGTCAGGAGAAGGGATGTTTACAAAGAAACGGGGAAAAAAATTATAACCTGGGATGTGTATGGAATGCAGCATCTTTAAGAAATTATACTTCTTACGTGCAAGTCTTAATGAGCACATGAGAAGGCATAACAGCATTTTGTGTTTATCTATTTCCTCTTACTTTTGGACTGTACAATAAAGCTCCGTGTCAGGCCAAAGCTATTACACCCATCACAACATGTCAGCAACTGTGACTCAGAACACATTACATGCAGGAAGAGAAAGATGCAAAGATAAGATATTAGGAGTGAAATCAATACAGGATTCTCTTTTACATATCCCAGCAGTCTCATTAACTTCAAAGTAGCTGATATGAATGTAATTAAAGAGCAGAACAAACAGCAAAGGGGGAAAAGAAACCACAGGGCCCTGTTTCAAGATCCTCACTAAAATGGCACATCACAGGGCTGTGCCATAAATCACAGGATACACTCTGTCAGACCTAAAAGAAATTTTTAAAAACAAATAATAGTGACATTTTAAACAATGTAAATTTTATAAACACGGGCATCTGCAGTTTAAACACAAATAAGCACTGACACCAAGGAATAACTTTAAACAACAATGAACAAGTTCTTGGTGCTCTAACATGCTAAACCCAAATCACAGGTGGCTGGTAGAACTAAACCTGTGTGCTACTCACACAAGATAATCTTGTAAAGAAGGAGAATCAAGTGCACCATGACAGAGCTGGATGCTGGAGACTGCAAGCCATCTTTGCGTGGTAACAGCCAGAAAACACGCTACTGTGCAACACTGAAATGCACACTGTTGTTAATTCTTAACCTGTTGGGCTGTTGTCAGGTTTGCAGACTCATGTGTGAAATGGAATAAGTACGCGTCAGTGTCCCAGCGTCTTCCCAGTCATGCTTAGAGAAGACAGATGTCCACAGGACAAAATCTAACCTCAAGAGCAGTAAACGGCAGCAAGTGCAAAGAAGATGCTAGGCTGGTTATAGGTGCTTTCCACTTGCAGTGGATAATGGGCTTGGCTAGGCAGCATAAGGGAGCCTGCAACATCCCAGGCTACACAGGACATCTTAGTCTCCAGGCACCTCACAGGTAGGTGGCAGTGACACCTTGATAACGACCGAAGCATGGCTACAGATAAAGGTGCAGAAAATTTTGGGGGCAGGGAGAAACATCTTCTGGCATTTTTCATGAGCTATAAATTCCTAAATCCTCCCCCACCTATTCACCCCACAAATATGAATCAAGGGATCAATGGATCAGTGGGGTAATCATATGGAATATCTTTAATGGAGAACCAGCCCCTATTTCTTGCATACATTGCTGAATGCTCCTACCAAGTGTTAAATTAAAATTTACAGTAGTGCTAATTGAAGTCACATTTATGTGTGTGCTGCGTGCTGTTAGGCAGGAGGAGACTTCTTTTGCTGGAGATTAAAACTTCAGTAATGTCTTTTTGGGCTTATACCAGTTTAATGCAAAAGCAAAACATAATTATAGGAGGCTGTTAATGGATTAAATGGCCAGTGTTGCTGTCTAGCTGTGTTCCAGTTTTTCCTCTGTTGGCTTTGTGCTGTCTGTTGTCATCTCCTAATTATCTGTTCCTTTTTCAGTTGGCAGCTTTAACAGGTTGAGGGTATTATTCAAACCCAAATTAATTTGTGTTTTTCAGGAATTGCTTAAAGAGTAGGAGTTTTATTTGGAGCTTGATATGGCAATAAAATCTTTATCAGATGCAAAAGAGAAATATTTTTTGGCTGACTTTCACTGCCATGAAACTATTCACATTGATCAGCAAGAGCAGAAAATCACTGGTGTTGCAAAACAAAACAAGAATTTCTGGAAGTGCTTGGCAGCTAATTTGTTTCTGCATGGTCTAGCATCACTAGCTACCATCTCCTGTAGTTTCTGAGGGTAGAAAGCTATGGCACTTCCCAAAAAATTGGAGAGGGAATCTGCTCAGGTCTTAATTGACATTTGAAACATTGATAGTGATAAAATTCAAGAATACAAGGAAAGAAATCTGCCATTAAAACCTTAAAATCTCAGGATCTTCATTCATGCAGCTAGTGAATTAAATAAGAATACTGTGTAGCATTTATATAGTGACAAATTCTGCAAACCTGCAAGTCCCTTTAGAGTACTGGAGCATTAAGTGGATTGCAGCCATTCTTCCTAATCTGTGCTCTGTGTTGTCGCCATCCACAAAAATAGACAATGAAAAATAAGTAGTCATAGAACTCTATTGCAAGCATTCCAAGGAGAAAAATAATCAGCTAATATGTTTCCTAATAGATACTGAGGAAATATAGTCTTTCCAGAATCTAATGTTCCAGATGCACTAGCTGCCAGGATGCTCCATGCTTACAGGGAAGCAGGCTGTACTGAAGAGTTTATTGCAACAGTTGAGTACCACCTTTTAATGATTAAAACATCCCCTGTATTCTCTCTTGCAAACCATTTCTTGGTGAAAACAGGGAAAGGGAGGGAGATGAAGACAAAACAAACACAGAAAGAGTTAATTTGAAACTAATCAAACCCCATTTTCTTCCCCTGCATCAGAAATCTATTTTATTTCAGTGCTGAATTCATTTTCAAAGACATGCCGATCCTTTTGAGGGGAATTCCGCATCTTACAGCTGTGCATTCTGCCCTGCAGTGTACGCTTTGCTCACCCACCTGCTTACTGCAGAACACCCTGAACTTCCCAGCCCCGAGGCCATGCCAGTAGAGCTGTGCTTTAGACTTGTCACTGATCTCCAGCAAAGACAATGCCTAGCCCATTATGTTTCAATGTAAAAGTGAAGTTCAAACCCGTGTAAGAATGAGCTAGCAGAACAATTGTTACCTTGCAGGGCGTTATACTGTATTCTGCATGGCCATCTGTTAATAATGCATGGTTTCGTACAGCAGTTAAAAGCAGTTTCATTAAACAGTTTCATTTTAAGAATCATTTGTTAGGAATGCAGCTTCTGGAAAAAGCTAAATTCTCATTCCATATTCAAAGTCTAACCTACATGCTGAGAAGAAAGGAGCAGTCATATTTTAAACACATATTACAATTCATGCTTTGAAACATCATATATGTCTAGCCTTAAGTACCTCACATTTGATAGTTATTTTATTTTTGCCTGCTTTTGTTTTCTTCATTCATGTTGACTCAACAGTATATATTAAAATTTCAATTTCATTTCTTGTTGTGCATTCAGGTGCCAACAATGAGTTGAACTCTACCTGTTTAAAAGCTCATTTACTGGAGCAAAATTATGTCCCTTTGGTCTCATCAGGGCAAGCATGGTTTTATTGTCATATAAGATTAAAAGACCTGACCTTTGGCACTGAAAAATATTGTGGTAACTCCTACAGCTCCTGACTTGAATACTGAGAAGTATGGTCCTTGCATAGCTGGCAGAGCACTAAAACGTATACTGCATCTGGCAGAGATGTGTATTTTCAGTTTTCCTCTGAAGCATGCGCTAGCTACTGAATACACTATGCTGTTGATAGAACAATGAGTCAAGTCCAGACCTGGTGGATCCTAACTGATGGACAGGCATATCAATGGGAATGCATACATTCATCATTTTAACAAAAACACCGAGCTGAAGTCAGAGGCACACTATTCCCTGTCCCTTGGTGGTGGAATTAAGCCGTTCCCTCCTTCATGACGAGGGCTAATGCACAGACAGGTCCAAGAGCACAAACATTCTCAATGAGGAGCAAAATACACTCAGCAACCCGCCAAAATGGGGGAAGCAAGAATGACCATATACAATGCAATCACCCACATACACAGACAAAAGATGGCAAGTGGAGGGAAATACTATTTTTAGTATTTTAGTCTTTTTTTCTTTTTTTTTAACAGACATCACAGTCATTCCCAGATTCAGCCAGTTGCTACACTGAGAGCAAACAGCATGGTCAACCTGCATCATTTTGTTACGTTGTGGTATTTGAAGTCTTCTTTCAACTCCTCACCAGAGTCTCTTAGTTACAAGATACTCTCTTGTTCACTCTAGAACAACTGCAGCTACCTTCTAACTCTAGTGGTCACAGAAGTGACCTCAAGAACAGCTCCCAGTGTGACGGTAAGGTTCGTACTGTGGATGCTCACCCCACAGCCCTCTGGACCTGAAAGTATCCCAAAGTGTATCCCCTTTACAATGCTGGAAAATAATACAGTCCAAGAAAATGGAAGATAAAAGCAGACTGTCAATAGCAACAGTTCACCAGGAAAAAAAATGCTGATAACTGCCAGCTGTACCAGCAGGGGATGCCCACATCTAGCATCAGTCATAACACCCGTGAATTTTTGGTAATCCATGCTAGGGATCACAGAATTTAAAGTCAGCCCAGCCTTTCTCCTGCAAACATGTAAAGTACAGCTATTTTTTTTCGGTGACAATTGGTATTACTTTGAAGAACTTTTAATTACTTTAGAAGACATTCTTTAACAAAATCAACCTTTTTACCTCTTCCTCCCCCATTTGGACAAAAGAGCAACAGGAGGATATGGCAGGGCTAAAAGAGAAAAGACTCTTTGAATTTCAGATCCAGGCTGAATTTTCAAAGCCAACATACTAGAAAAAGCAATTGATTGCTTATAAATTCTGAGAATAAAAAGGATTAAAGTTCTTCCTTATGTTCACAGCCCTTTTCCAACGCATCTTTATAATCATCTAAAAGACAACGTACAATTTCTGTTCCTATATGCAGACTGCTGAAGTAATTGCCATGACTGAGCATTAGGAAAAGCTAAGGTTTAAAATACATATTTCAATTTAAAAGTGATAGCTTTTAAAGAGAGAGATGTTTGAGAAGTTTATTCATAAAGTGAGATTGTAACCTTCTATCAGATTATTCTACATTTTCTATTTGTCATCTCTATCATGCAAACACTATTAACTACACTCAAAAAAAAAAATAATAATCCCATTTCTTCTATTTTTTGCTTCCCATGTCTTCTTCTTGACCTCCCAAAACAAGATTATGAATATGGCCTTACTAAACATATCCCATAAATACAGCTACTTCAGAATACAAAGAAGTACTTTCAGATTAGGGTAGGGTAGGATTTTTCAGTTAATTTTTTCTCTTTTCTAAATGTCAGAATCTCATAAGGGCCTAACAACAAAAGACATTAGCAGTAATCTTTCCTCCTGGCTGAAGATTCAGTAGGAAATACTGGCCACAAAGAGGCACACACAGGACACACCAGAACCAAACTTTGTGGTAGGATTCTCACTGAAAACCTGTCATAGTTCAATACTTCATGGTCGTGAAGGCACAAACTACAGATACCAAACAAGATGAATTCATTAAATAGCTGCAGGAATTTTTTAAGACAGTAGAAAGCTTTGAGAAATTGATACAACAAAATCCCCTTATTTAATGTAATTTTGATCAAACTGACGTAGCTCAGCTGAACAAGCATTCTTGTAAAATTGAACTGGGTCCCCTTTCCCAGGCATTAGTTTTGCTACCAAGGGAATGGTGCCAATTTATAATTAGTTTTTAAAGAAATTGCAGTCCATGGATGTATTCTTAAGTAAGAATACACATTTAAATTAATTAAGAATACATGTTCTAATGTCTAATTAGTCTCTCTCTTAAATACTTACTTTTTCCAGTAGTTAAAATGTGATATACTTCACGTTCCAGCAATTAGATCCTTTACCAAACAGCAGAGTCTATTTCCAAACTTTGTACTACGTTATGTCCTGGCAGACTGACCAAGATAATTCATATCATTTTCCTTTAGGTAAACTAGAGAGAGTGTTTTTCAAAATTCCTACACACCCTACAGGGCTTTTTCTCTTTGGGCAATCACATCTTTTCCCTGAGTTGTCTGCAGCTTATCATCAGTTTCTTTGAGTTGCTGATGGCAGAAAGTGACACTTAGTCCTTACCACAGAGAATTCCCAATTATATTTGCTATCACGGTCTCTGTATTTTAAGTTTTCTTGCTCATATCTCCAACAATGGTTAACATTTTAAAAGAATGCCTTGAAGTCAAACAGATGGTGTTACACTAGGTATTTGTTTTCTGCTGTTTACTTATAAAATTTCCACCATGTTCCAAGCTCACTGTTTCACAGGCACAGTCTCCCATTCTGTCACCATTGCCTTAATATTTTTCCCCTCATGTTCATCCTATCTTGTTTGCATAAACTTTTAAATAATTAAATTTCCCTTACCTTATCTATTCATGCAGAAAGGTCTATATCATAGAATCGCAGAATAGTTAGGGTTGGAAAGGACCGTAAGATCACCCAGTCCCAACCCCCCTGCCAGGGGCAGGGACACCTCACACTAAACCATGCCACCCAAGGCTATGTCCAATCCAGCCTTGAACACTGCCAGCGATGGAGCATTCACAACTTCCCTGGGCAACCCATTCCAGTGCCTCACCACCCTTACAGTAAAGAATTTCTTCCTCATATCAGGCCTCTTCATAATCCTTAGTTCTTCCAGTCCTATGTCACCTGCAAAGGTCGTCTGTAAGAATCTACTGTGCTTCTTTGGGTCACCACTAAACATCTTAACTAGCTTAGAGCAGAAAGGAAATGTACAGAATAGCTACTCCTGTTACTATAGGCCTTAAAATGCAAAGTTGCAGAACTTCATTAGGCAGATAGCTACAAAAGAAGTAGAGACGGGATGCTTCAAGTAATCCTTTTTAAATAGCATATACATATAAAGCCATACCCTTAGCATCTGAATGAAAAACTTCTCCTAGGAAAAACAAGTTTGGAAAAAATCCATGAACTCATCTCTGGTGTTTGGGTGTAATAGATTTTCTCAGTATGTTCAACCTGATATAAATAAGTGGGCACGAGGCTTCACAAGATAAAGCTTAAATGTCTCCAAAAGTACAAGAAATGCTATGGTGTCAAGGCAACAGCTGAATTTGAAACACACAAAAAAAATAAAAACATCACAGAACATGTCATGGAAATATAAGTACACACAATTCATGAATATTTATCATTGCATGTTGGTAGAATAATAGCACTGATGTAAGAAATATAAAATGAAGGTCTGCAAGACACACAAAGAACTGAAGTTCTAATTTATTTGCCTTTGTTAATAACTTGTACTTCTCTTTCCGGGTCCTCTTTTCACAGAAGACATTTTACATGCACACTACATTAATTAGACATGTAAAAGACATTTCAAGCCTGCCAACTCAACTGCTTTGGGCAGTATTCCACCAGATTTCCAGACAATTAGCAGCTGGAACATCTGGAAATCTCAGACAAACGGCCACCAACCATGCAAAAATCGACTCCATATCACACAAGCCTCTGATGCATCCCAGGAGTTCAGAAGCACAGACATCACAGGAGGCTCTCAAGCCTCCTGGAGTGCATGCAGGGCACACTAGAGAAGCTGCACAGGCATAGACCATGTACGTGTGTGTGCACATGCTCTCATAGGGATGTCAGATTTGCTGTTCTGGGGCTTGAGGAGGCTGAAAGTTATGATACGGCAACTGTTTCTTTGCTGGGCTTTACATTAGTCAGTCTGTTATCTTCCTATCCTCTAGGACCTCCAGCAGCACTCACCACAGAAAGAGGAAGAGCTGAGCTTTAGTTGTGATGTCAAAGATCCAGTTTGAGACTCAAAACCAAAACCTGAATCTGTTTCTTTTATTTCTTCCATTGACCTAAAGGTCTTGTATACTCCAAGACATCAGGAAGCAAATAAATACAACATGTATCCAGCTGCCTCAGGCATTGAAAAGGTAAGTCTGAATGATGACAAAAATTCTGGTATTTTCTCAGGTATTTTCAGTATTCTGGCTGGGGTTTTCAAACCCTGATGCTCAGAGTTGGACCCCTAAAATTTCTATGCACACTGCCATGAAATAAGTGCTGAGCACCCAAGTATTGCATGATGATGCCTTTCCCAGTCTGCTATACAAATAATGAGTCTCCATAACACAGAGTGTACAGAGCTGGCTACTGGCTCTCACACTCTAGCACTGCCTGACCCTGCGCCTTTGTGTCCAGCTTGTTCCTGATACTGTATTATGGCACAAGAACACTGCACAAGCCCTCAGCAGCTTGCTGTCTCAAAATGAACGGCATTCCTACAACCGATTAATCTGCCAAAAAAAGCCAAAAGTCACATCTGACAAAAAGAGCTTTCCACTTCAAGGCTTGTTCCACAATTCAGTTCAGCTGACAAATGCTAAGACAAGAATTTCTCAACTGTGCAGTTTCCAGTAAGGAATGACCTGCCCCTATTGTTAGGAGAGCTGGGAAAAGAGAAGCAATCCTCTGAAAAGGGTACACCTCGGGGGGCATTACTGGGATGTAACACTATGAAAAGGCTGCCACTTGCCTACAAGAAGAGAGTCATTATCCCACAGGATCAGTTCCCCATATTCCCAAGGTTACGGCGCAGGGGCTGAGCATTACACAAAATGCTGGTGACATAGAGCAAACGTACAACCCCTCTGCCCTTGCAGCCCCATAGGAACATTTCCTTGTACCCCACCTGAAATGATAACCAATGAAAAAGAAAGAACGGAGAGTCTGTGGTGTTAAAAATATGTCACATTTACACCACAGGCTGAAATGCAGTTGAGAAGTGTCCAAGAGGACACAAAGGCTGTATCAGATGCTCTAAATATAAAGAGAAAAACATATAGGCATATGCTGAGTTCTGCCCATATCCAACCCCAAACATTTACCACCCTGTTTATCCAATTACCATCCCATTTAGCTGAGCAGTGCTTAACTGAAATTCTTCAACGTTAGGGCCCCAGGAAGAGTTGCTTTCCTGGTCAATTCTTTGATTGCCTTTACCTCCATCTCTCCAAATATGCTGGATGCCCCCAAACCATTTGGGATAAGCAAACTTGTGCTGAATTTTCTGTCTGTCTAGTTCGTTTACTACTTAAGCGGGGGGGAGGGGGGGGGGGGAAACAACTTTTGCTTGTTCAGCTAGCTTAATATTGAGGATAGGCAGAGATGTCCTCCTTCCATGAATATGCTGAAATTAATCCAATTTGCATGGGAACATATAAGCAGCAAATATTTATTTATGATTGGGAAGGAACTGATCCAAGTATGTAAGCTAAAGGTAGATATTAAAAAAAACAAATCAGCGTAAACATTGATCACTGTAACTTTCCTACAATTAGCTGCCAGGTATAATTAATTTGTGCTTCCAGTCATATTAAATTGCTAACAAGCATAACATGTTTGAAATAAAGAAATAATTCAAATAAAATGCAATTAGGGAGATCCAGTTATTTCAGTCTGGGCAAAGTGACCCTCACTTTAATAGCCCGATAGTTAATGAAGCTGACTTTAAAAGAATTCCTTTTTCTCCCGATGAAAATTATCTTTATTTTTTCCTAAACTTCATACTAAAGTTTCAAAATTTAATTAGGTATGCTACACAGTCTGGAGGAGTAAAAAGCAAGTGATATGTCAGCAATAGAAATGACAGACTTCTTGAAGCAGTCTGCCAACTAAGAGAGTCATATGCTGGGTTATTGTTGAACTGAAGCAGAAGGAGATAAAAAACACATAGGCATGTATTTTTATCCACTTTCAGTTAAGCATTGTGAAAGGTTGTGTTCTATTAGCTGAAACCTTTCCTACTCCTACTAAGGATAAGATTGCAAGGGAGAGGTAAAATTGCCACAAAAATTTTTTTACTAGATCTGTCTATCTCTAGTTTAGTGTAGAGGATCTTTACTTCTAAGAGAGATCATTGTGTTCTGAGAAAGACTCCTGGCTGTGGGCTTAAGATTGTGTTTGATCAAAAACAGCTCAGAAGGATCAGTCAGCATCTCACTCTCTTAATGCTTTTCTGCTCAAGGCTCCTAAGAAGAGGATTGCCATGAACAGGAAGCACAGGAACATTGCTGTGAAGCAAATCTGCGTGTTTGTGCATAGATGAACCATAAGCATTTTAGCAGTGATTGAAGACACGGACAGACACGTGCATCATTAACTAGACCTTCTTTAGTTTGTTAGTGTTCCTCTGCTGAAGATTTATAGCCTCCCCTTACCCACATCTCAAGCAAAGCTGTTTTTTTGGTGGACAATAAAGTTGAAGCAAACTCAAAAACTTGTCACCAAAGTCGATGAGAAGCATTCATCTGATCTGATACAACTTCATTTCCATGGATCACCACATTAGGTTTAGGCAACCTATAGACACACAATTCTTGGTGCATAAGTAGGAACAAAAATGAAAGATGAGAGCTTAAGAATAAAAGAGACAAAATAATCGCACTAGCTTTTATGCTTATCTGGTGCCATGTTACCAAAATGTTTAAACACCTAGTAATTAATTCATCTATCATCTTATGGAGAAAATACAGGCGATTATTCATCCTGCCTCTACAGAGGAAAAAAGAGAACATTAATTCAGTATGGCTGCGCTCCTGAATCAACAACTGACTAAGATATTGTTAATTTGGGTCTGAGAAAAAAAGCGGGCTAGTAAAGAAAAAAGATTAAGAAAAAAAGGAAAATAACTCATGGAAGAGGCGCAGTTAATGGACACAGCAACTTTTTTCTTATTACTTCCATTCTATTTTAGCAGAGGAGAACATTACATATTGATGGTAAATAAGCAAGGCCCATGCAACAGAGAGGGGATGCCTTCTGCAGTTTCAGAGAATAATAGCTTCAGAACCAGCCAAGGCAGAGCAGGCTGTATAAATACACATGGAAGGCAGGCAAAATCAGACTCTGCTCAAGCACCTCTGCTCCCCACTTATCCCCTGGTGCTGAAATGAGCAGTTGAGCATCTTTCAAACCTGCCCAAGTGTTTTGGAATGTATTCTGGGGAAACAAACACAAAAAGAAACTCTTTCAGCCTGTACAAGCAATGGCATAAATAGCCAAGGCATGGGATATTCAGAAGATTTTCTGAAGCTGTGACAGGACTTTCTCTATTGGTTGCTGAACGGGGACTTACTGTAATACTTACATGACCTTCACTCTTTCCATTAGTCTACACCAGCCCCATTACTATCAGCTTCACCACTATGCTTTTGCTTGTCTTCTTACTGGTTCCATTCATGCACAGAACCTTTTGCTAGCCAAATCCACCTGCAAAAAAACTTTTCTTAAATTACATTAATTAATTAGAGATCTAAGTAAAATTATCTGTCAAAAAAAATTTTTATTTATTTAAGAGCAGGTATTCATTTGCTCCATTAGATTGCAATGGGTTATACTCCATCCTATTGTCCACGCTCAGTCTAGCTTTTTCTGTTTGGGCTGCAAATATTGTGGACTGTACCTCCTAAACATGAGTTCAGCACTCAAGAACGGTTTAGAAAAAAAAACAATAATAACGTTAAGAATTGCCACAGTTCCTAGCAAAGAACACCATAATGTCCTTATGTATACCATCTGTAAATCCATGATCTGTTCACATTTTATGTGCCCTGTGCTGTGCTATCCCCTCATTGCTAAAACAATAGGTTCAACAGCTCAGACAAGGGTAAGAAAGATGAACCAAACTGAGGTGGCTTCTGCCTTGGGATCAGTGGGAAAGAAGCTTCATCTTCAGAGTCTCTGTAACTTTTTCCTGAGTTCTGCTTGCCTTTTACACAGCACAAATATGCAATTACTAGCACCACGTCCGGCATCAAAAGTTTACTGTGTCTTGCACAGAAACCCTCAGTGGGCATTTCCCCACCTATCCCCAAAGTCATAGAGATTGACACGATGTACTCAAGCTGAGAACACAAGCAGCATGTAGGAGAAAGTCAGAAGATCCTGACACCCCACCTCAACTGCGCAGCAGCGAGACTCAGCCTTCCTTTTCCTCAGCAAGATTGAACAAAGTATACCATCTATGTTGAAAGACAAGTTCAATAAATGTGTCACAGACTTCTTGGGTATTTGTTTGGTTGTGTAATTTCCCTTAGCAGGCATTTTGCTGCATCTCCAGCTTCCACAGAAATGGGCATGTAGGCATTCAGGTAAAAAGGGAGCTCCACAGGAGAATGTTACAAGGTCCTTTAGAAAGTAAAGATCACTTTTTTCCTATTTTCCAAAGAATAACAGTCTCATGTTCATATTAACTTTATAATGAATATCCAGGGCTATTCTTGCTTTGTACAGTACTGCTTTCTTAAACATTGTATTTTATATATAAAATATATTTAAAAATATCTTTTCTATATAAATATATATCTGCGCATGCCCACACAAAAACACAAGTTTGTTGCAAAATCTTCTGTCAAGATCCCCACTAGTAAGAAAGCATTAGAGCCACCACCATATGCAATTAAGGGAAAGCTGAGCAGCCTGACACATGACAGAGATAAGGAAATTAAAGAGTGTCCTCAAAAAGACAGATAAAAATTGACTGTATGCTATGTCTTCCAGCCTGAGAGCAAAGGGACACAAAATGAAACTTGCAAGAGCAAGACTTTGGAAAAATAACAGATGACAGTTCTGTTCACTGCAGTATTCCCTGCAAAAGGATATTGTGGATAGAAAAAATTTGCAGGGGCTGACAGGGAACCTATTAAAGAACCATGAGGAGACAGACATTTTGGGTTATCAAATGGAAAAAACACACAAATCATATTTATGAAATGTTGGGAATTGGGAGAGTACTTTGAAGAAGTATATTTCTTTCCTTATTTTTAGTCTTCCCTCTGCATCTGCTTGTAACCACCCAGACAGAGGGCTCAATGAACCCTTAGACCAAGCTAGAACAGATGTTCCTAAACTCTTGAATTTTGTGTCTATCACAAGAGGACCTGTTACAAGTTTGTGCCCTAACAACTAGTCACACAGCAGTCAGTAGATGAGCATAAATTTTAAATTGAACATCTCGAGTCTAGAACTAATGTTATAACTACACCATAACTTTCCTCTCTGATACAAGGCATACTGCTGTATCAGACCTTTTTCTGAAGGACAAAGTATCCTGAAATGCAGCTCACAGATCCAGCAGTTCACAGATTTACCGTACATTGACTATGGTCATGGGAAAATGTTGGGGTTTTCTTCTATAAAGAGGGTCTTGTGTAATATGTAAATGCCACGAGGGATTAGCACAAGCAATTATTTTTGCAGCTCGTGAAAGTGTGCTGTGCCAATTCTCAGAAGGTCCAGCTCCAGTCAAACCTCATGACAGACCCAGAGGCAAGCGCACAGCTCTCAATGCCATTGCCCATTAGAGATGGGCAGGACCAGCTGAGAAGTCAGAAAGAAACATATGCAAAACTAGTAATTTACAATAGATCATTTTATTGCCCAATCTCTCTGAGCTAGCTATGACAGAAAACAGTTCAAGCAGAAAATCTCCTTTTTTGGTAACATAACATTTTACAGACATTCTGTCCTTATAGAAAAGTCCTACAAAATTTAATTGAGATGAAAGCTCATGCACTTCCGTAAAAATAATTTTCATAACCTATAAAGCAGGGAAGCTTTTGTGTGCACTTTTATTATTCTGGTGCAGAGGTCTATGGAAAGAAAACATTTTAATTCAAGTGGTTAAAAAACTCCAACCCTAGAACTCTTACGTATTTTTCTGATCATATTACATGAGATTCTATATAAAGACAGTAGTATTTTTCAGACTGTGAAATAATTAAAGCAAAAGGGAGTAAGCTGCTTATAAATAGATTTTAAAAGTACATGCAACGCTGTTACAGAGTACCTGAAATTGTGAAGGCTAACTGAGACTGGATATAATGGGATAATAGTTTTACCATGTTTGTCAAAATACATGAGCTAATACTTTTTCTAAAAGTACATGCTTACCTGATTCAACCATTATGCAAATAACTTTCTCTTGATATCTTTTGATGCGTTAATTCTTACTGTTAGCTGTGGGAAGAGTCATCATGGAAAGACTGTGAGGCCTTTATGATCACATTTGTGAGTCTGGAATGTGTTCTGCACTTTATATAGCAAAGTAATATAAACAGACCAGAAGATGCAGCCAGGTTAGGAATGAGCTTTTTGTTACCTATGCACAAATATGCAAGGATAAGCTAAGTATACTTGCAAAGTTTGTGATCTTTTTGACCAAAGTATGGAAAGAAATGGCTGAGAGTAGACAGAGAAGTTATTTGAAGCAGGATCACCTTTTTTATTTGCTAGAACAAAGGCCTTCAAGGACTGGCTTAAATGAGACCCAGGCTGTCTGTTAATTCCCAAAACAATGATGTAGCAGTTCTCCAAATTTAATCAGCTGCTATCTGTTTATACTTATAAGTTGGGTTTAGGGGCTATAAAATAGCACACTATGGATCAGACATCTCCCAGATAAATAAATTTTAACCAGAAAAGTGAACCCTATTGTACATTTGAAGTTACCAATGCATGCTAAAGGCTCCAAATGATTATAAAAGAGACAAGTAAGTCCAGCAGACCACAAATGGCACAAAAGAAACTTGCAGAATTAGACACAGTTTGAATAATACTGCTGAAAACATACAGTAGAATTTAAATAAAAAGCAAAGCATACCATGCATAAGAATTTGAACAGGAAGCAGACTGAAAAACAACTACAAGCAAAGAGGGAAATGAACAAGTCTATTTGATCTTTCCAGCTGACTTAGATGCAAACACTTAAAATAGCGACAACTAATTTGTGATGAAAAATTATTCCTGTTTTAATTAAATTAAAATAAATGAATGTGATTAATTATCTAGGTTGGGAGACATGTCTACCCAGACAGAATTCCTCACGCAGACCCGTTGAGGAGAAGTGGGTGGATCAAGCTGACCTAAATTTGGTTTAATGTTGGAAACTAAGAATAAGAGTTTCCAAAGCTGTCCACGAGCTATTCAACTAGATCCATCCAACAGTCCTGGCTTCCTGGCTTCAACCTTTGGAGCATTGTAATGACTCTTCTTCTACCTGTCCTATGTTTTCCTGCTTGGGTGAAGCAGGTAAAGTCCACAGGATAGATTTTGTTTGGGGTGTCTACTTTTCCTGTACACATTACTGACTTCTTACAGAGTGAGGTGTGGGTCAGAAGTTATCCTTGTGGTACTGCCCACCATGTTTTGTTGATTCTATTCTCAGTATCCTTTTGAAAGTTCATTAAATAGGAGCACAACTGCTTTCATTTCTCCTGGGTATATTCCCTACTCTGTAT
This sequence comes from Ara ararauna, assembly GCA_028858755.1. Lineage (NCBI taxonomy): Eukaryota > Metazoa > Chordata > Aves > Psittaciformes > Psittacidae > Ara > Ara ararauna. The sequence goes on along the minus strand of CM054376.1, from coordinate 57,529,350 downwards.
TAAAAATTCTAATACAGAGCTGCTGCTTAGGTTATGGAAGAATAGCATTTCTGATATATTAAACAAAGACAGCAGACTTTCCAGATTATTTCTTTTACATAATCTCTTGGCCTGCCAAGTAGCCCATCACATGGTATATACAGATGCACCAGAAGACAGACAACTTTCATACTGTAAATTCCTTTGCTGTTATGTGAATGACAACAACATTTTCTACTCAGTTTTGTGGCAGTGATTCCAGTCTTATCAAAGATTGCCAGTCCAGTTACTCAGGCTTAACAGCACTTTGCATTTTAGAATAACTTTTTCTGACCCTCTTTTTCCTTTTTACTTCTTCACTTCCCACCCATTTATTTTTTTTTAGAAACAATTTGCTTTCTGCCATTTGCTCTCTCAGCAGGGCTGTTATCAGCACTAGTCACTAAGGGAGCACAGCTGGTAAGGGAGAGAAAGTTAGATCTTTAAGAACAGAACCACGAATTTAAACATGTAAGCCTGCATTGTAAACCCTTTTGTTATGCAATTTGTATCAAACTCACTCCGTAAGTCAGGGGCATACCCTGCAGCACATAAAGTTCATAGAAACAGTCAAGTAAGATCAAGAAGCTCACGCTTGTACAGATAAAGCAAACGAAGAGACCATTTGTTGCAGAGCAGTGTTTGTAATTCTGAGAACTGGCCCCTCATTCTGCAGCAGATAAAGTGGTTTGCAGAAAAAAGATGAGACTCACAGCTGGAGGAAACACAGGTGTCAAAGTCTGTTGTTACTGCTTTTGTTGTGGCTCAAAACAGGCAGGCATACTTGATATGCGTAAAAGGCAAAACAGAGATACTCGAGCAAATTCAGGCCAGGACTAAATGGATAAAACAGCCAGGTGGTTCATATTTTCCTCTTGCTTATGTTTTGCATGATGAAGTCTTTCCTAGTGGAGACAGCCCCAATAGTGCAATGCAAGATCTGAACCACTGTTTTCAAGCTGTCTTCAGCAGCAGTTTCAGAACTGGCTTTAGTGGGAATTGCACTTACACTGGAGCTGAATTTGGCTCACTGCAAGGAAACATTTTAAAACCCCACTGCTGGTTTAGTTGCCTGGGTATTATCTTGTTGGGTTCATCTAACATATTTAGCAGTGAAGTTTCAAACTGAATACAGTAGTCTAAAGGGGAGCTGGAGCTTATTGAAATCACTGCCTAAAAATCAGCTTGTCTCACTTATAAACCATTTGACACAGTTATTGATTTTCCTTTGATTCAAACTCATACTAACTAGCATACCTTGTCAGCTGCCTATTTTCTTCCTATTAAAAAGCTCAGACATGACACTGGTTTTAGAGGAGAAAGTGGCAGGGAATCAGACTCTGCACTGGCATTCCAATGGTTTAATTGAAGACGAACATTTTGTTCAACTCTTGCCCCTTTCCCCGGGGTGGTCAACAGTGCTTCAAATGCCTGCTGTCTTAAATGGAGACAGCTGCAGGACGCAGACTCATGTATCACAAGCTGCATGCAAGAGGAGATAGCTGAAGGGCAGAACTTCAAAGCCACTGGTTGTAACCACCCGGACAGCACAGGGCTGCTGCTGCTGCCAGCTGGTAGCTCCAAGCTGAAATGTAGGGACATGGCCTCACAAGCAACTGGACATTTGCCATATCTTGGAGGTGCTGTATATCCATCCCAGAGAGAGGCAGGAAAACAGAGGTGAGAAGAGCCCAGATTGCTTTAACATTTCTATTGGGCTTTCTCAGCTCCTCTGAAAACTCATAGCAGTACATCAACATGCAGGTTTTGCTCCTCTGTCAAGGAAAGAACTGCAGTTAAGGTGAGGAAGAATTGAACTGATTTTAGCCTGCTTCCTCTAGCACACCAGCTTCAAACAATGTTTTAAAACTTTTGTGGAATAAGGATAACCGCAGTTTAAATATTATTGCTTGGTACTTGAAGATTACCTAGCAATTATTTCACCTTCACAGGAACTTATCCACATCCTGATCAGCATCAAAAGCCTTAGGCAGTATTGACTGAGAAAGACACAGTGGCCTCTAAAGCTAATTTTGATGCATAATTTATTTTCAGACTCACACAGAAGAATCTAGCATAGAAGACGATTCAGGGAATTCAAATGAGAATAGTCTTTTAACCTAGGGATGTGTGAGCATAAAGGCCTTATGTCTTATTTCTACTGCCAGTATCTGACACAGCACTGTCTGAGCCACTTGGTGCGACTGCAGTTTGGGCTCAACGCGTCAATTCTAGACATGCTAAATGAGTCAGTTTTAGAAGTGCCAAATGTTGACCCATGCACGACCTACTTCAAGAAAGCAACAGAGCAAGTGGCACCAATTCACCATTTCAACCAAACTCTGCCAAATGCAGGAATGGAGAAGAGGGAAAGCTTAGCAAACTTCATGGCTTTTTCTCATTCCTTTCAGTTAGAACTGCCTCACTAACTTGAATTAGAAGTAAAGAGGTACTCTGGCAACCAGAAAGGAATAGTGGAAGGCACAACAGATTGCTGTTTGTGTGGTGGCAGTGCTGAAAAGGCACATTGGACTGACTGACCATGCACAGAAAATGCCTCTGTGGAGCTTGTCAGATTGTTTCCTATGTTTCATTTGCATCTGAGACTTATATCTCCTAACCCACATGTGTTTTATGTTTCTACAAGTTGGCACCAAGCTTCTTTTTTGCTCTGTGACCTCTCATGATAGCTTCACCTGGCAAAAAGGCCCTCAGGAAGGAGGCAGTGATGCTCTACAGCTAGAAACAGTTAGGCCCTACCCCAGAGCAGCTGGGTTGGAAGGCGTACATTCCCCAACTGCAGACTCATAGAATCATATGCACAAATCCTTCTATCCCAGAACCAAACCCATGGAGACAAGTGTTAAGCAGCCTTCATTCTCACTTCTGGAGTACAAATGGACTACAGCAGGAGAACTGACATCACAAATGCATTTTAACTGGAGAGCCACAATCCTGTGTTCTTATTTCCTTCCCAAATTATGTTTCTGGGCTTATGTGATTAACTATCATCCAGTGTTCCAAATTAAGAGCAAATGAAATGTATAACCACCAGAACTGCTGGACTAGTGTTGCTGGATGTTCTACTCAATTTACTAACCCCGTTTTTTTATTCCCCGCTGAAAACAATAGGCTAATTCACTCAACAACATTGGGCCTGTAGCATTGAAATCTAGATGGAAGAGGTTCTCAGGAGTCTTCCACAGTCTTGCAAATTATTTAGGCACAATTTCTTCATGAAACCACAAAGGTTTATATCAGAGATACTGTCGTGGTTTAAGCCCAGCCGTAACTCACGCAGTCGCTCTCTCACTCCCCCCTCTTCCTCCCCTCCCTTTCCCAGAGGGATGGGTAGGAAAATCAAAAGAATGTAACTCCCATGGGTTGAGATAAGAACAGTCCAGTAACTAAGGTATAACACAAACCACTGCTGCTACCACCAATAATAATAATGACAAGGGAAATAACAAGGGAAGAGAATACAACTGCTCACCACCCACCAACTGATACCCAGACTGACTGAGCAGTGATCTAACTCTTCTGGGTAACTGTCCCCAGTTTATATAGTGGACATGACGTGCTGTCGTATGGAATACCTCTTTGGCTAGTTTGGGTCAGGTGTCCTGTCTCTGCTTCCTCCCAGCTTCCCCTCCTCCCTGGCAGAGCATGAGACTCAGAAAGTCCTTGGTCAGACTAAACATTTGAGCAGTAACTAAAAACATCAGTGTTATCAGTGCTGTTCCCAGGCTGAAAGTCAAAAACACAGCACTGCACCAGCTACTAAGAAGGAGAAAAAATGACTGCTACTGCAGAACTCAGGGCAGATGCCATATATAATGGACCTGCACTGATGTCACATTTTCCTGTGATGTAAATAGGGATGGATGGATGATCTGACTATACACCGCTGTACTGTAATTTCTGTCACACTTCAACTGCTTCTCATTCACTCAACATACTGAGTGACTCTGCTTACTTATGATGCGTAAACTCAGTAAAATACTCTTCAGCAGGTGCAGCTGTCATAATTCATTAATGGATGGTTTATAGCAGCTCTGTGAATGGAAAATTAAATCCTCTATTTCTGTCCAGTTAGAAGGATTTTTTTATTCATGTAGTAAAGAACTCTGATTGGAGCATAGGTACCAAGAAGTCCTCATTACAAAATCAGTGCAATTTGGGTGAATGACACATTAGTGGTGGAGGTTGAAGAACCAAGATCTGCTGCACAGTACAAGGCACATTGAACTAAATCTGTTTCAGGGTGAAATTTTGCCTCCAGTTCCATCTACACAATGCTATTAATTTAGACAGCAGCTGGTCCAGTAGTTTTGTGTTAGCTGTTCGGGAGCCTGTAGTGCGCAAAACCTCACAAAGTTCTGAGAGCACCACACCCCCTGAGTCACAGAAGGGCCCTACAGGGCAATAGGAGAGACAGAGAAAGCCATGCAAACATTTCCTGTAACAAAGGAAGATGTCAGGGAAGAAAACATCCCTGTGTTGCTGGTTTTGTCTTTACAAAGAAATTTCCAATTGTCAGCGGTCTGTCAAATTCCGCAAGGCTGGAAGCAAGCTGGTAACTATACCACCACCTCAACACTTGAGGGAATACCTTACTCAAAACCTTATGACGATGAGAAAAATCCATCTACCAGTATTGATCACCTGTACACTAGCAAGTTCTGACTCTCAGTATGAGCAGCAGAAATTTGAAGGCATACCAGAAATTTCTGAGTGCTTTCTTCCAGAACACTGGCAACACAGCGAAGAACAGTAAAAGAATGACTGCTGGACTTACAAATGTTTTTCTACCTTTTAAGAATCCATTTCATTCACTGAGGAGGAAGGTACAGAATCCTTTTGGCCCCATGAATGCAGTACTATGACACTGGAAGGACTTTTATTTTAAGCAATCATTAGAGGACCCACATTTCAGGGAGCAACTTTTAAGAAAAACATAGCTTTCAACCATGACTTGAAGGCAAGCTATGATTGGGAACAATTGGAGCTGGTCATATCGCAAGCTGCTGTAACTATGTGCCATTCTGCATTCTGTCCTCAGGCAGCCATAGCAGTAGGGAGGCATGGTACAGATTTTTATTTATCCTAACCTGCTTTGTTGTTTTCTGGAGCACAGGGATCATTAAGAAAGAAGTTTTTCAGATACAGAAAAACATAACCCACATTTTTAATGACCTCTCTATCACAGTTTCCCACTCAATTCACAGCTAATTATTTTTCACTTGCAGATTTCCTGGGCCTTTCTCCATTCTGGTCAGCCAAGAAAAATCTAAGAGCTGCTAATAAAAGGTGACCACTCCTCTAAATATTTTGGCACCTGTGGACCAAACTTGCTATGCATCCAACCTTCTTCTGCCCTTAACCTTTGAAAGTTTTGAAGACAATGGAACAGAGGTGGCATCTCCTCTAAAATCAGACTTTGCTGTTTGGATTTGGATTCCAAACCAAGGCAGGAAGAGCAGAAGCAACTACTGGGATTTCCAAGCTGCACCTGGCTATGCCTCCTTTGGCATTCATTCCATACACTTTAATGAAGAGGACAGAACATGAGACAGAGGAGGCTTTTTCATAGCAAAGGGGAATTTTACAAACATTTGGGGGAATAAATGTAAGTTAGAAGCATTATAACTCTGTCAATAACATGTTCTACTTGAAAGGGCCTGGGTATATCTATCACTTAGCAAGTTACAGTCCCTCTTTTGGGGGAGTTTCTGGATATAAAACTCTTACCTGATTTGATGGACCAGCACTTTCAAGCTAGTCAGCACCTGCTCTCAAACTTGATATACTCTCAAACTGTTTTAAGTGAAGCCAAAGGATCAAAACTTAATTAGCAGTGAAATACTTATACTGATCATTTTGCTCCAGATCTCCTGAGGGACATAGATTTGTCTCTATCTGGAATTCCCATCCTACCCTCAGCTACTTGTTAGGAGGTTTGTGTTTTGTCATTTGGCAGACACTTACCTGCCGCGCGTGCTGCGGTGGAAGAATGCTTTTGGCAGCAGAGGCTGTGCGGCTCTGGGAGCTGGGGAGGCAAGTTGTAGCAGCTTCGTCTCTTATGAGTGCTCCAGCTCTGCCAAACCAAACAAGACAAGGTGACATGCTTCTCTTGCTGCCTCTCGGTAGACAGACTCATTAGTTATCTGTTGGTCCCATGAGGGGGATCATTGGGTTTTTTTTCTTTCCTGCAGGGATAACAGTCATTCAGGTGTAAGACTTCAATTAAAAGGCTTTCCTTCTCTGGCAGCCACAGCAGTGAGAGTCACACCACAGCTTAGGAAAAGAGTTTTGCTTCCAGCAGAAGCACAGAAGTGAATTTTTAGCTGTTACCAGTGGGATTTTCACAGGTGGTATGAGATGCCCAGGTCAATATCTCACAGGGCCTGAGCAAACTTTCTCAGGTAATACAAAAGTACAAAGTATTGTTACGAAGGAATGACACTGGCGAGAATTCAGGCCATAAGGGTCTTAACACCGCTGCTGGACAGAGTCTGTTACTAAGAGAAAGAACAAAACAAACTCAATCACAGCCTATAACAGCTGGCCCCTGATGCCTTGCTCACTTGCTGTGGCAATGGCTTTTTTTCAGTCACTCAGATAACAAAGCTAACCTTGTCATTCCCTTAATTTTTGCAAATCTCTAAACACATCTGTCTAAATATCCATGACCTAGAGGGGAAAAAAAATATATTTAAAACACAAAATAGGTGCCAAATCTAACTCATCAGTCTCTGCTGAGATTCCTGAGAGTTTTGGGAGGTGGGACCTCAAGCAGTTTATTTTGGCATTGTTCTCAGTGAGGCAACCTTTTGATGGCAGTGATTCTGGAAAGGACCTGTGCTTTGAGAAGAAAGCAGGGTAAGCATTAATGCAAGAGCAGAAGAAAGGCTTAAAATAAGTATTGCAAAAGCAGCAAAAAAAAAAAAAAGTTATAAAATCCATCCGACTTTCATTGATTTTCATTGAGGAAGAATAAGAGGGCAAGAAAAGGAATAAAACACAGTTTAAAGTTGTGAGCAAGTCCTTCTCATCTAGGTAATCCATTTCACTGCACAGGTTTGCCCTTACCACAATTCAGATGCTTTGTTCCTCCTTTCCGTCTGTCTCCAGATGGAAGAAAACTGTCCCGACCTATTGGTACTATCTTTGAGATACTTTTCTTTGATTAAAAATGTTTCCACGATCACTAATAGCATGCTAATTGCCGTGCCACTTGCAGTGTATCTCTGCCCCAGAATTCAGTCACAAAAACAAGGGAGATAAAGAAAAAAAGTGTTCCTGCATTGGAAAGCTCATTTACCTTTCGTCTTCTGTATTTATTTTATGGCCCTAATGCTTTTTAGTACACTGTCTGATCTGACAAAAATGCCTAAGGTCTTACAGTTCAGTTTTCGTTTCTCAAGCATAGAAACACCAAGTAATCAAGGTAACTATCAGTTATTATCTTTTTCAAGTTGTAGTTGTGACTAGGATATCAAGAAAATAACCAGACAGAAGGGTTTTTGCCTAACTCTGCTCTCTTATCTTCCCACCGTTATTATTTTAGATTAGGCCAATATTTTGTTGTTGCTAGATTTATAAGTCTTCCAGAGCAGCTGAAGAGATGTTACTCTGGCATTAGACTGGGCTGTGGTAGAGCTGGGTACCCTTTTCTGTCTCTGCCTGGACATCATATGAGCCCATGCCTGCCACGTATTAACCTACTTGCCAGGCTGTCTGCCTGGGGTTAGGCAGTCTCTCTTGCTCAATTTGTTATATTTTACATAGAATAAATCAGTCATTAGAGCTCAGTGGACAAAATAACTTTATCACTAAATGGCTGGACAACTCACGGGAGAAGCAGAAAAGGATTGCAGTCCCTGCTTCAGGAGACATTTAAACTCTTAAGTAGTCAGTGTAACACAGCCTGGAGCACAGATCTCATTTCTCCTTGGTGAGTGCACTAAGTCACAAAATTGTTATCCCCATGGCCTCCAAAATATTTAAAGTATTTTCCCAATGAAAGTAGAACAAGAGGAGTTAAGTACCTCTTTCTCATCCACCTAAAGAAAGCCCTAATATCTAAATGATATCAATTCAAATGTCCTCAAGATGAGGAAGGAACATAACCCTACCTCCTACATACAGAATAAATGCCCTAATCACTGAGCTCCTGGATGAAACAGATTGCATTTACTTTACTATTTCCTCTCCTTGGAAGTCCGATAAAACAAGACATTATATGTGACACTGAGCATTTTGACCTGAATGAGAAAAATACATTCACATCCTAGCAGGGGGAAAAAAAGGTTTTAGTCATGTGAAGTTGAACTTTTGTTAAAACTTTCAGTTAAACTGATCTGATTTTCTTCTCTATTTTTTCCCATTTAGTTGCCAACACAGCCTGTAATATCAGGGGTTTACACAGGCATAGTCCAAATCTGTGCTAATCAATCAGACAATTTAACTAGGACCTTCTATAAACAATCTGTTTGAAAAGCCAACACTTTTCTGTGCGGAATATCCCACCCTCCTTTCTAAGGGACTTCTGTTTGAACATGAGAATTGAAAAAAAAAAAGCAGTTCTTGATTGGATCTTGTCTTGTGCAGTCTCAGCTTGTAAGGAATTTTGTTTAATTAAATTGGCTATATATATATATAAATATGCACATAAATGTGCTTGCACAGTTTGCTTTTAAAGAGAGAGATCAGCTAGAGAAAATACCTGTTTTCCATTGCTGGAACAAGGTTGTCGTTATAGTACAGTCCTCGTATGGATTGTTTGCACGTAGTTCACCAAGCACCAAGGTTAAACCCCCATCCCATCAGCCAGCTGGGCTTATACCATGTTCAAGTACACCGTGTCCAGCATTTCAACTGTCATGTTGGGAAAAATGAAAGTTTCTCCTTGAGAGGCATGGGTTACCCCTTCACATTTTCTCTTATTTTTGACATCTTCATCATGATCCCTCATCTGCTTCTGCTGTTCAGAGATGTATCTGAGATCTATCTCAATTATTCTCTGCTCCTGACCAATCCAGGAGATACTGAAATCCTCAGCCCCCACTTCTAGAGTCACTCACTGGAACGGCATCTTCAAAAAGCTCATTATTTATTCATAACTAGGCTAAAGGCTCTTGTCTAAGAATTGACAATGTCCAGCTCATTACAAGTTTTGGACTTGGGTACTAAAAGTTGCTGAAAACTGTCTCAGTTATTAATCCAGGAAGGAAGAGGGTCTGGGACAATCAATACCAGGAAAATCACATGGGAAAATTTGTATTTTTATGGCCAGTTAGATTGTCCTCCAGCTCTTCTAGGAGTAGAGAGAATCTGGAAAGCCTTGAAAAATCCATGTCCTTTCCCAGAAACAAAGGAGGTTTTCTGAGAGAATGTTTTCTTTCTTGCTTGTCCTTGTCCTTTTTTTTCCATTTGTCCTTGGATAGCCATAACTAAAAGGAGTTACTCAGCACTTAAACAAAACAATTGGCTGTAGTTCATAACCACTAAAAAGACAGAACTCAACTTTGCTGGAAATTGAACTTTCATTCAAAACTCTTTTGTATTTTAAATGATGGAAGGAGTAAAACTAAAGTGTTTCCAGTCCTTTCAGGAAGGTTGGAGCTCCAGGCAGGGACCTGGCAACCCCAGGGACAGACTGGTGAGAATCTGGGATGCCAGACTGGAAGGAGCTCCAGCAAGACTTCCTCCCCATCTGTCAATGAATCATAGAATCATAGAATAGTTAGGGTTGGAAAGGACCTTAAGATCATCTAGTTCCAACCCCCCTGCCAGGGGCAGGGACACCTCACACTAAACCATGCCACCCAAGGCTCTGTCCAAACTGGCCTTGAGCACCGCCAGGGATGGAGCATTCATAGCCTTGGGTGGCATGGTTAATGGGAGGTGTCCCTACCCCTGGCAGGGGGGTTGGAACTAGATGATCTTAAGGTCCTTTCCAACCCTAACTATTCTATGATTCTATGATTCACAACTTCCTTGGGCATCATGACCCTTACAGTAAAAAACTTCCTCCTTATATCCAATCTAAACTTCCCCTGTTTAAGTTTGAACCCATTACCCCTTGTCCTCTCACTACAGTCCCTAATGAAGAGTCCTTCCCCAGCATCCCTATAGGCCCCCTGCAGATACTGCAAGGCTGCTAGGAGGTCTCCACGCAACCTTCTCTTCTCCAGGCTCAACAGCCCCGACTTTCTCAGCCTGTCTTCATACGGGAGGTGCTCCAGTCCCCTGATCATCCTCTTGGCCCTCCTCTGGACTTCTTCCAACAGTTCCATGTCCTTTTTATGTTGAGGACACCAGAACTGCACACAATACTCCAAGTGTGGTCTCAGGAGAGCAGAGCAGAGGGGCAGGACCACCTCCTTAGACCTGCTGGTCACGCTCCTCTTGATGCAGCCCAGGATACCGTTGGCTTTCTGGGCTGCAAGTGCACACTGAAGCCGGCTCATGTTCATTTTCTCATCCATCAACACCCCCAAGTCCTTCTCTGCAGGGCTGCTCTGAATCTCTTCTCTGCCCAACCTGTAGCTGTGCCTGGGATTGCTCCGACCCAGGTGGAGGACCTTGCACTTGGCATGGTTAAACTTCATCAGGTTGGCATCAGCATACCTCACAAGCGTGTCAAGGTCCCTCTGGATGGCATTCCTTCCCTCCAGCGTATCAACCGAACCACACAGCTTGGTGTCATTGGCAAACTTGCTGAGGGTGCACTCAATCCCACTGTCCATGTCACTGACAAAGATGTTGAACAAGACCGGTCCCAGCACCAATCCCTGAGGGACACCACTTGTTACTGGTCTCCAGCTGGACATTGAGCCATTGACCACAACTCTTTGTGTGTGGCCATCCAGCCAGTTCTTTATCCACTGAGTGGTCCACCTATCAAATTGATGTCCCTCCAATTTAGAGACAAGGCTGTCATGTGAGACAGTGTCAAACGCTTTGCACAAGTCCAGGTACATGACATCAACTGCTCTGCCCCTGTGCATCAGTTCCATAGCCCCATCATAGAAGGCCACCAAATTAGTCAGGCAGGATTTCCCCTTAGTGAAGCCATGCTGGCTGTCACCAAGCACCTTGTGGTTTGTTATGTGCCTTAGCATGCCTTCCAGGAGAATCTGCTCCAAGATTTTGCCAGGCACAGAGGTGAGGCTGACTGGTCTGTAGTTCCCCAGCTCATCCATTTTCCCCTTCTTGAAAATGGGGGTTATATTTCCCTTTTTCCAGTCGTCAGGAACCTCACCTGACTGCCATGATTTTTCAAATATGATGGACAGTGGCTTAGCAACTTTATTTGCCAGCTCCTTCAGGACCCACAGATGGATTTCATCAGGTCCCATGGACTTGTGCATGGCCAGGTTCTTAAGATGCTCTTGAACCAGATCCTCTCCTGCAGTGGGCCTAAGATCTTCATTCTCACAGTACCTGCTTCTGCCTTCCAAGACTTCGGTGGTGTGGTTAGAGCATTTGCTGGTGAAGACTGAGGCAAAGAAGTCATTAAGAACCTCAGCCTTCTCCAAATCCAGGGTGGAATTCAACTGGTTCCTGAAAAACTGTTCAATTTCATCCAGCCAGTCCCTCCTCACAGCGAAGTGTTAATAAATTGAGTATTTGGGCTGAAGTTCTGAGCCCCCCTTGCTTCCCAAATGCCCAGTTCCATGTTTCTCCCATACCTCAGCTGGGGTATACGGGACATTATATGGGGCTGGTAGATGCATGTCACCAGTACCTTTTAATACCACAGAACAATACAGATGTGGTTAAAGGGGATGAAAGGTAGTTTATGCACAGCATATTTTGGTGGCAGAAAAAATTAGAAATGTTTTTGCATACTTAGTCAATTAAATACATCTTTCCGGGTAATTCTGGAAGGAATTACCTTGCATTTAGCCAGAGACCTCAGACAGTATCTGTTTCAGGCTGTGCTTAGCACAACATACACATGTGTGTGCATGCAGATACAGACTTGGTGTGTAAATAGAGCTGCAGACTCTATCCTGAAAATCCTACATTCTTTTGAAACTTTTTATACCTTTCATCACACCTATCACCTAACTCTCCCTCTTAGCATCCTGCTGACCTCTGCAAACTCACAAGAGTTAACCTGCTTCTTTGCACCTTCTTGTGATGATTTGTCCATTTAGTATGGCTGTCTTAGGCACAGATGATGTTGGCATGTTATAGACCTCAGCAAATGCAAAGACACTGGTAAGCTCATATTGTTGCCAGAGAGACCTTTGAAGCCTGCAGACAGGTCTGCTGAGCCACTTTTTACCAGCCATAGCTCCCTGTGGCCTATCGTTATTCACCATTTAGGTCCATTCAGCAGCAGAACTAAAACACAGAGACGGTAAATCCTGTTGCAATCCTCTCCATATACAACACACTTTATTACAGCAGAATAAGGGGTTCAGCTCTGCTGGATCAAATCAAGTTGGCCAGTGTTAAGTATCACATTTTAGATTCAAATCCCTGCTAAACCCTCTGCTTACACTCATGGTTAACATTATTTTTATATCTGTCTTCAGAAATGAAAGACAGCAGCAGCTCACACATAGCAGCAACACCATCAGCAGCTTTGAAAGGCCAACTCCATAGATTAAAGGGTGATACACTGAGCACCAAAATCCCACCACCCCAGTGTCTACTGATTAGGATGGGAGAAAAGCTGAGTGACAAACATGTTTCCAATCTGCCTAGCCCATGCAGCGAAATGGAGCAATCTGGTCTGAAAAGGGATTTAGACTTTTGTTGTGCACAAGGGGAGAAAAAGCTGATTTAAATCCATCAACAATGCTCTCCCTCTTGGTGATCTCGGAGATAAGGAACAGAGTCTGGACACAGTTCATATCCTACCTCTCACCAGGCCCCACACCTCCACTCAAAGACAAAAGCTGGCAGATGAGGGCAAACGATGCTGCCTTGCTATTGAGCCGCCTGCTCGCATTAAAATGTTGTACAATGCATGCAGCCTGCCCGGGGTATCTGATCTAGCAGTTTTTAAAGGGAGAGAGAATCCCCAGCCCACAGGAAAAGAAATATATGGCCTTTTAGTTAATAAAAATCATTGCTTTTAATTAATAAGTGCATAGCACTGCATATTGAAAAAGGATCTTTGCAAACAGAGAGGTCTTGCTCCAACCTGTTTACAGCCTACACCAGATAGGCATTTACACCAGAGAATAACAGCCTGCAGGTGGTACAAATAGGGCAGGCAAAGAAAAGACATGGGGGGGGGGGGGAAAGGAAAAGGAAATAAGGTTTATAAGAGAGAGCTATTAGACTCCCTTACAAGAAAGCAGATCACATGGTTTTCTTTATCCTGGTTATTTAATATATGCCATCCCCGTGCACTTCACTGTGACTGCCATAAGGAGTGAGCCATTACATTCTCTCTTTATCTCTAGTCATAAGAACTGAGAATGAGGTGATAACCCATTTTCCTGAAACCTTTCTCAGACCCTTGTTTCAAAAAAAAAAAAAAAAAAGGAAAAAAAATGGAAAGAAAGAAATTTTGCTTTGTTTTAGTCAAGAGATGAAAAGGTTAAAAAACCACATTTCTGATTGCCTATAAGCAAATCTGCTCTTTGCTCACCTTTAATTCTACTCATTTTTTAAAATAAAAGTAAAATGAAACAGCCATGCAGTGGTGCACATGGGGAAAGTAAATCTGTGCAAAAAGCAGAGGCTTGTTTTCTTGTGACAGAAATACAGACTCCCTACAACAGTTGTGAATAACACCAACAAAATGGTTGCTGGAAGACAGCAGCAGCAGCACCCATCACCTCCACTACACTGTGGATGCCCCTAGCAATAGGTGTTAGTGCAGAGCTTTCTCGTTCACAGTGATTAAAACAGACTTCATCAAGCCCTTATTGCTACCGTCTTTGGAGAGCAGCATTCAGATGCAGATTGCCTTAAATCCCATCAACCCATTCAGGCATCTGTACACAAGTGTGTCTGCCCCTGCATGTGTGTATGCATGTGTGTGTTTAGATGCATTTATACACATACACAATTCTCACTATGCACACACCTCTCCATCCTCTCATTCAAACAGAAAGAGCTAAAACTGTCAAAGATAAGAACGTGTATTTCCCAGGCTACTCTGTCAGATGCTCATGTGCGCATCTTATAAATATTTCATACCAAATATTTAACATTATTCCTTCCCCTATCGGATCAGCTTTGAAATGCTCCTCAAAGTGAATTCTTCCCTAACAATGGCTTGACGCAAAAGCCTTTTTTCTCTCTTAAGAAGAAGAGGCTGCACATGGTCTGCTACCATAGCAGCATGAATAGTTCTTATTTGATGGAAAATAAAAGATACTTTACATTAATTCAGTGGGGGATGGAAAGCTGAGCACATGCATACCTTGTGCTTCAAACATGGAGGAGCATCATACCTTGACCTCCCCTCTCCTGGTCCCATGATTATTACCCAGCTTGTATTAGAACCGTAATGGGAAGTGACAAGTTTATGTAAATGATCCACACAAGGATTTTGCTCTTGTAAAACAGAGCAGTTACTCTGGGCTTTCTAATTATTTCATGCCTTGTGGTTCTGTGATGGGGCAGAGATGACGATTACTTGAAAAGTATATTGTGATTGACAAGCCACTGTCCCCCTGGAACTCATTAAGGCTTGTGCTTTGCAAGAGGGGGTAGAAAACTCTACCAGGCACACCATGCACACACCCTCACCCCAGTGCTGGTTGTTCTTTCAGATCATTTGTTGGGATTTTTTGCACTAGTAGAGAAAAGCATGATCTGTGTGTATCTCAAACAAGTACCACCTCCCGGCTACAGGCTGACCAATTATCTTTTGCTTTCCCATTTTTATTTTAAAATCTGCATGATTCACAGCAAAACACCATCAATCATGCAGCAGTTTTTGGATTTTAGTGCGCTGGATGGGAAATTCACTTGTTCCACAGTACACTGGTCAACAGAACAGGGAGCAGAGAGTGCCTGGGGTAGGGGCCAAGGGCCACCAGAAAAGCTGCCAGAGGTGCATTTCTGCTGCTATGTGATTTGTGCCAAGTGCCTTCCAGCATGTATGAAGGAGCCATTCTGCTGCCATTACATGACCTCTTTTCCTTCCTTTCTTAAATGATTTTTCTGGCCTCCAAACTTGCAAACGAAATGATGATTTGGCAAAAGTAGAGCCCATGTCTTTTGAAACGTACACCACCCTCCAACCTCAGAGAGGGGGAAAAAGCCTATTGAGGCAGCTGCATTAATGTTTCCCATTGTAGAAGTGGTTTTGAATTCTGCTGCTGGTTTGGGATGTTACACAGTTTAGCATAAAATCAATTCACTGTTAACTCCATTGTGGTTGGATCTTATGGCCATGCAGCATTTCTTACTCTAAGTTACATTTGATTTTTGATTGAAGTAAATCCTCTGGAGATACTTACAAAAGGCACATGGCCTGCTTCAATTCTTCCATTAGAAAACATCATCACTTTGGTAACTTCAAGCTGCCTCAATCTTCGCAAACAATTAAAAAAAATTAAAAAACAAAGCACCAATCAACTTTTTGGCTTTTCAGTATCAATTTTGCCAGAAGTTGGTACTTAATTCACAACCTTTCCATCAATCTACTTGACTATGTCTGCAAGAATTCAGAATGTGAAATTTATGTTTTTCCTATTATGTTCCTATCACTGCATTTAAATAACAGCAACCGATCATCTCTAATACTTCTGTTGTGTCTAATTTATCAGTAGATATTACCAAAAAGCATCTGGGTTATGGATATTCAACAAACAGACCAAATCCTCAATATCCAACTCACCAAACTTAGGCTAAAATCTGTGTATCATTGATGTTCAATCAGCATAAAGACAGAAATACAGGAGGAGTGAAAAGAGAGAAGGAGAAGAAGAAAAGCAAAAAAGGGGAGGAAGACATAGTGTTTCAGCTACATTTTGGAACAGTGAAAAAGTGAATATGCCAGGGAAGAAGGAGAGTTTGCAAAAACACTGAGCATTGGCATAATTTATCTCCGTTGAGGTGGTTCCTGCATTATAAGCCTCATAAGCAGAGACATAAGCTAGTGCAAGGATTGTCGAGCTCTGCCTTCTGAGTATGTGCAGTTTGCTAGCAGCTCAAGTGCACTCTTAGGCTGAGGATGAATCATAGGGCCAGGAACAAAGCTCAGCCATTGTGTAATTCCTGCCAGTCCAAAACCGCAGCTGTATCAGGAAGCAAGTTAGCAGGGAGGGCAGAGGCCAGTATTGCTAAGTTTCTCTGACATGCAGTTTTATGTTCTCCTTTCCTGCTTATGCATTGAGAGGCCATAATCATCTCTCGCTGGTGAACTGTGCCCACTGTTTCCCCTTCCTTGGCTCTCCAGGATGCAAGCTTGATGACTCTCAGTCACTTGAGAAATTTGGCATGCCATTCATTGGGAGAGTAAAGCTTATCCTCATTCAGTGTGCTCACCTGGTGCACACCTTCATTGAGTTAGACTTCCTGGGAATGATAGGAGGAACCTCATTTGACATCTCATCTGATTTGGAGGCCAGCAGCTAGAAAATACACAGTTTTATATGCAAACTGAGCACATACAAACTGAGGGACTGTGTAGAACAGAACTGTCCACTAGCACTAGCACAGTACTTTTGTATTAAGCAAAATTTATCTTACCACTGCTCAACCTATTCAAGAAGGTAACACTCCAGCAATAGATCAGTATCTCCTTGAGCATCCTTCAGAGGAAGCAGAGGAAAGCTAGTGGGCTTTTATTGGAAAATTGTATAACAGCTGAGTATCTATTGCTTAAGCACCTTCAATAGCAGAAAATACATGGGCTGCAGGTAAACCTTCTGCTATGATTTCCATCCACAATTGGATTACAGGGCAGTTCTTAAATAAAGAATATTCTGAGACCAAATCTGAAAACAGAGGACTCCCTGAAACTGAATGTTTTGTGAGTTTGGACCCTCCTGAATCCAGGGGATAAGCAGACACTTTTGCAATTTTATTGAGAACCTTTTGTCACTGCTGTAACCTAACCATTAGCCTCTGACCATAGAGATGCAGAAAGAGTGACAAGTACTTGCAACAGAAAATATTTTGATAGATAAGAGCACCATACTCAGTTCTACAGAGACTGTCAAAAACTTAACAGATAGAAAAAGATCTTAGCAACAGTTTGAAGAGAGCATGTTCAACAAAATTCACCAAGCAACTTAGAAGAACAGGGCATTTACACTGGAAGGGCATTGAAAGGGACTGGCTAAAATCAATTATAATCATGTTCAGTATGCCATTATTTTAATAGCCCAATTGCTCTAAATGAAGTTTAATCATTATTTTGAAGAGTGCAAATTGTGATCACGTACATAAAGACTGAGCTCTAGGAACTCTAGATCATAATCATGTAGCATCAGCCACAGCCACTAACTGTAGAAAACAGAACAGAGAAGAAACTATCACTTTATTCGGAAAACATCTTGGAGAGAAATATTCAAAGAGGCTGAACCATTTGCTTCAGTACTGGTGATAATCGGGCCTATTATGTTACACAGGAGAACTGTTGTCAGTGAAGTGAAAGGCATGGCATAAGTGCCTACAGCCTATACTTCACCGAGTCTATATGATTATCTGTGGAAAAAGTTAAGATGGCTCAGTTCATATAAGTACAGTAGTACAAATATTTACATAACCTGTGCCTTTAAAATAATCTTGGTTAAAATTCAAGCTAGCATACTTCTGGCATGTTTATCTAGTCCCAGTGCAAGTGTCTGGCCTTCATGTTGCTTTATGTGGATAATGCAGACTGATGTTAATGACGTATTTTAAGATATATTCTGCTACTTTGGAATGGAGCAAGTCATGTTGCGGAAATCCCACGTATATTCTCAAACTGGTCAAGCACCAAACCCTGCTTCTTAGCAGAAAAAAGCACATTATTTTACTAAGTCCGTTTGTATATGCATATATGCATGCATATATTCATATTATATAACTACTTTATATATTGAACTGCATATGGTATACAGGTGCTTAAAGTCTTTAGACCTGGCTGCTTCAAGTTATGCCAGTTTGATGATCTTCAATGGGTTGTGGAGCTTGGGGATTTGTCTTCATTTTTGGATATTTAAGAAAACTGAAGGACTCATCACAGGGAAAACCTCATTCTCTCAATTCCATACAACTGGGTTGAAAACCTCTCCAAGCTGTTGCTACTTGCAGCTTCTCTCATGTACTTTTTCTGGTTTCTGAAATTCAAAACCAAGAAACACAGCACACACACACACACACACACACACACAAAAAAAGCCTGAAGAGAGCTGAACAAAATTTTATTTCAGCTGAGGAGGTATGACCCCTCAGAAATCAACAGAGAACACAGGAGTATAGCAGGGATGGGGGGCTGAGGAGGTCAAAGCTTCTGCCCCTTGGAGGGAAGAGCTAAACTACTTCAGAGAGCTCAAACCATCCACGCAGCACCACCAAGGGACACAGGCAGAGGAAGAGTTTTAAACTTGAACTGTCCATTTACAAACATTATTAACAGCAGAGGCCACAGATAAATGCATTGATAATCTAAACCTTACCCAAACATAAGACAACACATTTAGTCAGCTTCATTTGCTGAAGATTAGATGAGTTCTATGTGAAATATAACTGCATCCTGAAGGTCTCAGTAAAGAACACTCACGAAATACCAGTCTTAAACACTTAGGAACACAACAGGGACTGTCCCATTTCATCACAGAACAGAAATCTTGCAAAGTTTCAAACCTAGCTGCAACTAAAGCATTTGTATCTCAAATCCATAGCTGGCCTTTCTGCATACATCTCTGTTCTTTACCTTGCCCCCCTCCTGCTGTGAAATGTGCAATAATTGCACAGCAGATGACTTATTTTCTAAGAACATGACATGGCTATTATTAATGTGGCCTGTTATTAGTCTGTTTTCCTTTTCATCTTTATCAGACATCTATATCTCTCTCGGAGGTCTTGTTTACATAAAACAGTGCACTTGGATGCATGGTGCTTAATGAGTTTCTGTATAACAGAATAGAGTGAGTAAAGTACACTATGCTTTCTAATTATGAATCATTTGACTGTGTCAAGAGAAAGAACTTCAGCAAATGGTGCCAAAAAGCTTCTTTCCAACTTCTTTTATTGCTATAAAGAACAGCCATAAATTATGAGTTAGGACAATGTTCCTTTGGCTCCAAGCAGAAGCAGTAGGAAGAGAAAAACCCCTGGCTGTGCTCGTATTTCATGCTCCCTGAGCAGTGAGTGGTTCCTTCCTACATCTACAAGGCTCTGCCAATGACATTATAATAAAGCTGGTCAAACTGGTCTCAGTGGGTCTGACTACACTGGGGATCTGAAAAGAGCTTCCCAGCTTCAGATTCACATTTTCCCTCAAATACCAATGAGCCTTAAGTGCATGCAGTCCATCCAACATCTCCTACTTCGCGTCAAAAGAAAACCCAGGTGAGGAGGAAGCAATGGAGTCACAGTGTGCCAGGGCTCAGGCCTGCAGCCCACCATAGAACTCACTGGCCTCATATAGACATCCAGGCAACCCATGACATTTTGATGGCCCTGGGAATTTTAATCCACACTCAAAAAACTGAGAGTTTGGTACAAAAGCAAGAAATGCATACTTCATCATCTGCTAACCTACTAGCATAGGGAGAGGTGCAGCATGGCTAACTGGCTCTATGCCCTTAGCAAACAGCAGCTTCCATAAAAACTTTTATCAGAGAACATGATTTATGCCCTTTCTCTAAGTTTTGCCAGTGTAGTTATAAATGACCGAGTTCTTCCTATCAGTAAGGCAAAAAATCACAGTGTTTGTTATTGCTGATTCCCCTGCATAGTGCAAGCACAAGCTGTCTTGTGCAAGCTCCCATGAAGTCCCAGCACAAAAGCATACCAGAGGTATGCTTAACATAAACAAAGTACCATAGCACATGCACTTCAACTCTACTCTGGGCCAATTCACTGGGGACAAAGCATCATGTTTCCTACAAAAGCTGCAGGAGCAGCAGGAAAACAGAGGGGATGAAGTTGCTTTGAGGTCACGTTTGTCTCCCTCCAGCCTCCTTTCCCTTCCCCTACCCTGGGCTGCATCCCCCAGGAGAGCCAGCCTGGCTCTGCAGTATCTCTGATGGAGCCCCGAACAACCAGGGTGGCCAGGGGCATATTTTTTTGTATATTTTGCAATACAGCAAAATGAATGTGTCAGATTAGCCAAAATTGGCACCCTCAGCCCAGAAGTCCAAATTGGATTTAACAGTGAATAAGAAAAGTGGTATCATCCAGTAAATAATGGAAAGCCAACTTGCTTGAACCAGAAAATTATTTCAGAGTATTATGCTGATACTTACTTCAGGGTAATGGAAAACTCTCACTGCAAGTCAGCAATAAACTTTTTTTGTTATGAAAATAAAGTAGGAACATTCTTACATTTTGATTTTTTACATGACTGTTAGGTAAGATATTCCTTCCTCCAGTAGAATTTCATGTTAAGCCTTGCCATGATATACGAACAAGGTAGATAAACTATCCAAACTTTCCATTTAACTTGTGGAACATCATGCCCTTATTAAGGGGTCAAGCTGTTGGGAATATCATATGTCACGCTGCACATACCCACTCTGGAGAGTAAGATGTCAGAGTAAATCAGTGTCAGCAACAGAGAAGGAGTTAATCCAGTCATCTGTTGCAGAAATAAAATCATAGAATGATAGAATGGTTTGGGTTGGAAGGGACTTTAATGATCATCTCATGGCAGGGACACCTTCCACTAGACCAGGTTGCTTAAAGCCCTGTCCAGCCTGGTCTTGAACACTGCCGGGGATGAAGCACCCAATTCTCTGGGCAAAAATACTCAGTGCTTTAGGAAATCTCTTTGGATCTGTTTATAGATATATATATAGTGAAAACATTGTTGATCCCAGGCTAGAGAGACATCTTTTAGGATAATTATTTTGTTTTATTTCTACATGCATCTTTTTCAGATTAAACCGGTAATTTTGTGAATTAAAAAATGTCCAAGTTATTTCCCTGGCTGAAGACTGATACTTTGCAAGCATTCACAATTACGAGGCACAGTACATGCTTGATAAAATAGAAACGTGCATAAAGAGAATTTCAGATAGTTACAAGACAATATTAAAACTGAATGCTATGTGTGTGCTTTAAGACACTGGTCTTGCCTTGTAGCTAAGTGTTAGCCCAGTGCAGATACTTCCTGGTATACTGAATGAGAAACATAAAACTGCCAGTTTCCTCAAGAAATGCTATTTCTAGAGGTGAGAGCTTTCAAGAACATCAGTCCAAAAACATGGAAGAGCAAAAGCCTGTAATTGCTATAGAAAATCTGCGCTAATGTAAGGAATACGGTAAAAAAAAGCAGAGCAGCAGGGGGCTTAAGTGGGGAAAGGGAGAAAGAAAAAAGCCTTTCAAAAGTCAGAAGATTTTTCAAAAGCAGAAAGTAGAAAAGGAAACAAATACCAGTAAACGACAAAAAAATGGTCATTATTTTTTTGACCTACAGTTATTTTCAGTTGCTTCTGGAGCAGGAGGAGACAGGGTCCTTTTTTAGCTCAAGGTTGAATTCAAAAGCAAGTAGAAGAGAAAACCCAAGTGTGTGGGTGTTTTGAGTGCTAGATTCAAGTGCTCCTTAGCAATGCACTGCTCCATTTCAGTGCAGAGGAAAAAAAAAATAAATCTAGGATTTCTAGTCAAATAGGATATTTATTTCTGCAGCATACAGTCTGATTATTATGGATCTGCTCCCACAGGCTTCAATGCAACTCCTTCCTTAAGACTATTTCCTAGAGCTCCATAATCCACAATGCTGTTCCACATAATAACAGGCTAATCATTGCCCTACTTTCAAAAATGCAAAAAGTTTTTGACATACTACATAGTGGTACTTCCCAAACAGCCCATAAACCTGTCCAGCAGATTCCTCCTCAGTTTTCTTACTTGCTGTTATCTCCCTTAGTATCTTGTCTTGTAGAGTTCAATTTAGATTGCAATATCTCTGGGCCAGAGGCCATGCAAATCAACTGTGGCTCCACACAAATATTGAGTAACAGCAGAATCTGACTTTAGAGCCATAAAATGATTTCCTGACTTTAAGTTCTAGAAGTCTCAAACTTTCAGGCATTCCTACATGGATAACTGACAGGCAATACTCAACAGGCTATCAAATAAGTGAGAATAAAAAGCAGGTGAAAAGGGAAGTTTTTCAGAGCCTTCCTGAATATTTCTGCTACATTGCACATCTAAGTTTTCAAGCTATGAATCTAGGGTCCTGATCACACCGGTACATAGCAGTAACTCAGTTCCCAACCTCATTTTGAAACTAAAGCTTTAAATTCTGACCCTGTTGAAGTCAAAGATAATTTTGTACTGTCACTACAGTTATTTGTGTCTAAGTGACATGAGCCTTCCACAAAGGGTTTCCACCATAAACTCTTGTCATTAAAACTACTAATGTCCATGAACTGAACTTGGCACCGCTTTCACAGTTTATTTTTTTACATCATTAGGCTCTACAGGAGGTCCACATTTATCTGATAAAATTATACATTACAAGAAGTGCTAGAAGTCCAAATTTTACCAGTATCTTCAAAAAGCTGCAGCAGGGAAAAAGCAGCCCGAAGTGAGGAATGTGTAATCCAAGTATACAATGGAAGTGTTCAGATCCTAAGGAGAAGGAAGGAAATTATGCTCCCATATCACTACGTGATACCACGGTGCCCCATCACATGAAACACGGTACAGGCGAACAGGAAGAGAAAAGAGAACTAATTCCATCTTGATCAAAATGTTTGTCTTGAGGAAAATAATGCATTCTGGGACATCCAGGCACTTCTTTCATCCATAAGGCAAGAAAAACTTCCTCTGGGAATTCCAGAGGGCATAAAGGCACTAAAAGATGTTGTGGGGTTTTCAGTAAGACTCTTGGAGTGTGCAATAACTTTTCACTTTGGTCAGCTTTTTCCAAAAAATGTCCCCAGCATGAAACAAAGGTAGCATTCAGGGATGTGCCTCACCAGTCCAGGCCAGGATGCAGTGGTTGCCTGCAGTTATGACATGATCATATGTCTGATGGTTATGCACTGATCCTGTTGTACCAGCTTTACAGAGCTTCTGAGCAGAATTTTTTTATCTGCAAATGACATGTAAGGATGATGTGCAAGTCCAGAGGAGGGCCACAAGGATGATCAGGGGCTGGAGCACCTCCCACATGAAGACAGGCTGAGAAAGTTAGGACTGTTCAGCCTGGAGAAGAGAAGGCTGCATGGAGACCTCATAGCAGCCTTCCAGTATCTGAAACGGGCCTGCAAAGATGCTAGAGGCGGACCATTCATTGAGGACTGCAGTGTTAGGACAAGGGGTAATGGGTTTTAACTTAAGCAGGGGATATTTAGGTTAGATATGAGGAAGAAGTTTCTTACTGTGAGGATGGTGAGGCACTGGAATGGGCTGCTCAAGGAAGCTGTGAATGCTCCATCCCTGGCACTGTTCGAGGCCAGGCTGGACAGAGCCTTGAGCAACATAATCTAGTGTGAGGTATCCCTGCTCATGGCAGGGGGGTGGAACTGGATGATCTTAAGGTCCTTTCCAACCCCAACTATTCTACGATGAGGTTAGGAGTCCTGCCTCTAGCTTTTCTTACTGTGACTGAAGAGCAAAAGAGAGCCAGCAGCCCACATCCTAAGTACCAGTCACAGTCCCTGTACAACCATTGTTTTAAGCTGTCCTTGGGATTTGAATTGGGAAATCCAGATTTGACTCTGATTTCTCCCCCCCCCCCAAAAAAAAAAAAAAAAAGATCACAACTATTTAGATGTCGAGTTTAATTTGGTTTGAAGCCTATGTAAAGGAGGTTGGTCCTGGTACACCACAAATGCCTTGTGTCTCCCTTGGGAGAATCCCATCTTTCAGACCATAGTAACTGTGAAGAGGGAAAGAATGGAGACAAGCAAGGCCAAATACCTCTTAATTTGCTGTAGGGGTTGTACATATGCAAACTGTTCAGTCCTTCCTGTATGCTGCACCACCTCAGGATGGGAGCCCTGTTTCCCATGACTTTACTGGCATGCCACACACAAGCACTGAAGGCTAATGTATTGATATGAGAACATGAATTGGGCAATTTACATCTTTCTGCTAGAACACAAGTAACTGTATTAATAATGTGTCTTCTAGGCTCAGCCCTTTGTCTAGGGCAATTCTGCTTTACACAGCCTGATCCCACATAAAACACTTTTCATCAAAATGCAGTCAGGTTTATCAGCACACACTGTATCAATACACGCCAAGTAGTCTTTATATACTAGGATGTCCAGCTCCTAAATTCCTTGTTGTAGGATGGAATTTCACCTCAAGCACGTTTAAGTATTCCAATACAAAAAGTGCTGTTGTTACTAATGAAGCAATAGTACCTCAGTAACATGTTATATGCTTGAGCTCTCTAGTTCGAGATACGTGTGCACCTGTATTTGTCAATTTACTTTAGTTGTTAGCATTTTGAAGTTGCTATGGGTATCTGGTACATATGATAGTGCCCCTCAAAGACAACAGTGGCCACAGAATACATCTTGGATACCAAGCATCTAGAAAGGGGTGCATGTGAATGGTACTCAAAAAGGTGAGCTCTGACATTCAGCTCCACAATTCCTGCAAGTAACTGCAATTTTGATCTGCTCTGAAAAGCTGATACGGTGCCTGGCTGTCTCTTTGTTGTAAGAGGCTGGGAATTTCCTGCAAAGCATGTAATATGCTTGAGGCATCAAGTTTTTTAACATTTATTTGCCAAAAAAAGGGTGTATTATTTGGCACTTTTCCACGGTGACTTAATTCAAGGACTATGAACAAGATGGAAATGAAAATGGAAAACACCTTTCAGTTACAAAATACTACCTGCACACACTCTGAATCTTGATAATTTAAACCACAATAAGCACCATAAGAACCAAGATAAAACCCCAAAGAGATTGATAGCAGTTAACTATAAGCATCATAAAGCTAAGCACAGTAGAGCCCTTTAGAGTTCACTGGCCAATTCAATGGGGACAGAGTGAGGAATGGTGGGGTTTGTCCTCATACTGGGATCCTGGGAGGAATAACACCACTGCATCTTGTCTCAACTTCCCCGTCACAGGCAGATGAAAGATGCCTACCCTGTGGTCAAAGATGAGGCAGCATATAATACATAGTACTGAAAATTTACTTTACCTCAAGTCCTGTGTTTCAAGATTCTTATTGCCTTTTCTGGAGTTAAAGGATTCTGTAAAAGTCCTCCTTTGCTTTAAAAAAAAAGTTTCAGTCTTCCTTCAATTATAAAGTGTGATGCCATGAGCCTTGAGTTTTCAGGAAGTCAACAGAGAGGTGACTGCATCAATGAACTGATCTGATTTAGGAGCTTGACTTGCTTTGGACACAGAGACTGCAATACCACATACAGTAAAAGTAGTTTTGATATCCCTAAATTAAACACTTTAGAACCAGCTCTTTCAGATTTTGGTTGGTGTTTTTTTGTCTGTTTGCGATTTCTTCATGCTGAACTTCAGATACCCAAGTGTTCTGAAAGGGGCAGCAATTGAGTGTTTAGCTTTCCCTCCCCCATACTTATCATACTCCTTTAAACAGACTCCACAGATATGGAGGCATTGTTATTACTAGCAATTTCAAGTGGTGTTGTGGTCCCAACCTCAATTTATGTTTTAACAGGCTTAAACATCACTAATTCAAATCTTATGTTACCAGGATAACCTCAAGAATGTCTCCAGTTTGGTATCAAGTCACCTGGCCACAGCCAGGACAAATACAAAAGACTGAGTACTTAAAGCTTTTCAAAGCCCCATTTTTCTTTACTTTATTAATTTTATAAGCAGGGAAAGTTTATTTCTCTCCTTCAGAAGGGCTACTTTTCCTAGACCACCAGAACAAATTGCTTCTGGTTTTTTGCAGCATACTTGAGGCTGAAATTGGGATATTTCACGGAAGGGTCTATGAATATGAACAAGATAAAGCTGAATTGATGGTGCCCACCTGCAGCGATCAGATCACATAGCTGTTCATGTTGTAAACCCAAAGAGAAGGGAAATGCTAAACATGATGTATCTTCACACTCCTGGGACCTGCTTATCTATTCTTTCAACCTCAGCTTCGTTCCTATGCTTCTGGTCACTTTAAGGTCATAACCACTTATTGGATTTACATAAAGTAACATTAATTTAACTGTCTACTCCTGTACAGAAGGGGTTTTGTCTTCTGTATAGAAGACCCTCTTGTCTTTTTCCACCTTGTTTCTCAAACTGTGATTTCCTGCAGCAGATGACGAAACCTGCTGGCTGCTCAAATCAGCTGTGTGGTCTGGTGAAACTTTCACAAAGTTTCATGTGTGAAACATCAAGCCTTAGTCAACAGTTGCGTCATGAGAGAGATACAATGCCAGCAGGGCAATCAGAAGCAGACAGTAACGAACTTATAGAAAGCCAGAATTTATCATGTGGTTATTGCTAAAATTTGTTCAAAAGCGATCCTTTAATGCAAATGTTGAGTGCAGATTTCTTTGAAATGATGTAATTTAAGATTCAGAGTTCACATGTGGCAATAGCTAGACTGATCATTAGACAGCAAATGAGAGAAGAGCGTCTTCACACTTTCTACAAAGTACTGTTCTTCCAGTTGCCATTTATGTTTAAATCCAAGCCTTGATATAAGACAAGCTATCGTACCCATCATACACACAAGCATTTCAAAGCCTAGATCACTATGCAGTTTTGCAGCAAAATGCTAGAGATTTTTAAATAAACTATTAAATTGTTGTTGTCATTGTCTTGACTTTCATTGTCTTGTATTTCATACACCCAGCTGATGTTCAAATGTGTTTTGTGATTTTAATCTTCTCCCTTAGGCTTACCCACAAAGCTCTACCACATACTTATTCAGCAAATTAACTAAATTATTTCCTTCCCGAAGAAAGGCTTAGATCTTCATGGGGAAGGCTGACGGGTTTTGGCAGAAAAGTCTGGAATTATGGAGTCAGTAACTGTAAACCAGCTACAACCATGGATCAAGGAAGTGTGGATTCAAAGAAGGCCACAGTGAGACAAATCTTGATTTTGTTTATAATTTGTAACTTCACTGACATCAGCTGAAGTATGATCACACTCCTTCAGATTTGCATGCCCACAGTACAGTTATACATATGCAACACAGAAAGGTTGTTTTCACCACAGCCAACCCACTTGGCCAACTTCCTCCTTTTTATGTCTATTAAAGGTACAGATAAGCAATATGCAATTTAAAGAAAATTCATAACTTGTAATTTATTTAAGAAGCATAGGGAAGTTCATTACAGACAAAAACCAGAATAGGGCAAATTCTCACTCTACACATTAGTTTTGAGGGGCTGTATTTAAACAATAAGTAATCCTTCCTACAGCCATGAGATGCAGCCCAAAAGTCACAGACAGCCTTGGAAGAGAGACACTTGGTGGTCAGACCTGGGCATGCCAGATGGCTGCCTGCCTTCTGGGAGAGAAAGCTTTACATCTCTTATTTCCTAGGCACGACCCTACTGCCAGTCCCACTTACACAACCTCAGCAGAATATTGGTCCTATAGAAATAGCATTGACCCATACTGTCCCCCAAGTCAAAGGTGCAGAGCTTCTTAAGCTAAGGACACCCTTCCTCTGTAATCCCACTCCCCTTTTCCTCTGGCTGTCAACAGCTCCATGTAGGCCCTGTGGAACTTGAAAGCATCCAGTTGATCAAGTAGGGATCACCCTTCTTTTAGCAGTGACAGAAGAGCTACTTCACTGCCACCCATCCATCACACACAAGCAAGGGAAGAAGAGGGATGAGGATGCTGGGGGGGTGTGTGTGTGAAAAAACCCATACAACTCCACACAATACTCATCTCAGTGTTGTTTCAGGGGCTCTTGGCTGCAGGCTTGTGCACTGACCGTAACTTTCAATGTCTATTGCTCTCCAAGCCCAGACAACTTCTGGGTGGCCTTTTAGGCAGACGCAGGAGACTGGCCCCCACCACATACAACTGCAGAGACATTGCCTCCCAGGGCAGGCTGTCTGCACCAATACTGGGGATGATGGAGGTTCTCTGTTTTCTTCATTTGTAATGGAAGGATTTGAGCTGAATCCTGCCAAGTGCTTCCTGTCCTGCACACACCCTTGTCAAAGAGCTCTTTGGAGAATACAGAAAGAGGATTAATGCTAATAGCTATCTGCCTGTCATTTGAAAATCTCAAGCACTGCTTGCTGGATTTTCCTTGTGAATTTCTAATGCACAATACTACAAGTGCACCTGAAAGGAAACTTTGCAGGGAGTACACACAGCGAGCACCAAGATGGTGAATACCCTGAAGGACAGAAGTGAAGATCATAGCCGCCATACCAGATGCACTGAAGCCTTTTGGAATAGGAAAGAGGCATGTATTTGAAGCCATTTTGCCATCAAAGTAGGTTTACCCAATTCATTCCTTTCAGTCATGCTATAATTCATTCCACTATGCATTTTAGAAACAGTCACCCTGGGACTGCGTTCACTTAGCATAGTTAGCAACATTATGCTACCCAGGCAGTCCTCCTTATTCAGCGTCAGCACTTAGACTTGCAACTGTGTAACAGGCAGTAAATTTATTGGAACAAGCTAACAGCTTCATTGATTAGGCCCTAACGAAGGGTCCAATATTAATCACATAGGAACCTTCAATAGGAAGGATTTCTGACCCTCAAGAGTTTTGACTGTTTTACTCAAATAAAATAACCAGAGCACTGGCATAGCCTTTGGAGATGCTGCATCTAATTCTTGGAACAAGACAGCAAAAAAAACACACAAGGTGTAAAGAATTGATAAGATGACCAAGAGCTCATCAGCTGATCATGCATATTAGCACTCCGCTCTCAAAGAATGAGGCCGCCTCCCAAAAAGCCCTGAGGATTACAGACATTACAGGAGGTAAGGACACACATTTGCAGCGCCTTGGATTGGTTTCCTTTACTTGGCAAGGGGAAGACTGTAGGGACATTCATGCCGACTGAATTGAAGAGCACCCTTATGACTTAGATGTTCCTTTGGCTCAAGGTGCTTCCTCTACAAACCACACTCAGCTGCAATCTTACCCACAACTTGCTTCCTTTTGTCATGCTCCTACCCCAACTTCTGCACATTCTCCAGTTGTCCTTTCTTTAGAAGCAGCCTTGCAAAACACAAAGTGAGCTGTGAAATGTGACTTTAGCCTCTGACCACGTGCCCTCTGCTGATGATTCTCATTAGTCAGGCTGCCAATACCCAACACCTACTTTCCCTTTGACATGCTTTGTCCTGTTGTGGGTTAACCCTGGTAGGTAGCTGATGCCCACACAGCCATTCCCTCACTTCCACAAACCCCAAGTGGGATGGGAGTGAGAATGAAAGGCAAGTGTGGAACCATGGGCTGAGATAGTTTAATAGGCAAAGCAAAAGCTGCATACACAGCAGTTATTTGTGAAGATGAACACCATAACTCTGAATGTCTCCCCTTCCTCCTCCTTTCCCCCAGCTTTGCATGCTGAGCACAATGTCATATGGCATGGGATATCCCTTTGGGTCAGCTGGGCTTGGCTGTCCCAGCTGTGTCCCCTCCCAGATATCCACACATCCCAGCCTGTTTGCTGGTGGGGCAGTGCAAGAAGCATAAAATGCCTTGACACTGCATAAGCACTGCTGAGTACTGACTGACATTGGTGCGCTGTCAACACTGTTTTATCACAGATCCAGAACATAGCACTCTACAAGCTTTTACAAATAAAATTAACTCTATCCCAGCCAGGCCCACTGCACAGCCTTTTCACAATCACAAAAGCAACACTAGGATTTGTATTATACCAATAGCAAACAATTCCCCTCCATCTCATTAAGGGATATTTCAATTGAGTTTTTCTTTATCATTTTAAACCTAGAGAAATGCAAAAAAAAAAAAAAAAAAAAAAAAGCTTTGTTTTTCATTCTCCCTTTTGTCATGCTTTTTAAAGCAGCAAAAAGGCCTGCAAAATACAGGCTGAAGAGTGTTAAGCAGAATATGCTTTAAAATAGAGAAGTCACGAGCCACTGAGATTCAGCACTGTTCCTGGGCAATTAAAAACTATCTCTGGCTTTTGCAGATTATACTTTATTTACTTGCATGAATTTTAACAAAGAAATGTAAGAATTTTTACAAAATGAGCATTTCAACAAAGCTCAACACCAGCCAGTGTACATGTCAGAAAGAAGCGCATGGATATATTTGTAAGACCCTGCTGAAAGTAGATGCTGTATAAAGTATTTAAAATGGGTATAGGGAAAAAATTGTCTCAGCCTTAAATAAATATATATTAAAAAAAAAGACTATTCTAACTGTTTCTCTAAACAAAAATAAACCCTTCAGAGTAGAGAAACTGGCTGGGCTTGTAGCTGTGAAGGCCAGCATTTCCCACCAGCCCCGGGCTGGCAGGCTTTTACTCTTTAATGGCTTCATGCCCTCTAATTAAGGTTTCCAAGTACAATCCCTTTGAACAAATGTTTACATTTGTCTTGTTAATTCCCATTACTTAATAATCAGAGGCCCCTGCAGTTACCTCAACCGGGGAAGGTGAACCAAAGACATGATCATATCAGGGGTTTTGACATTTAAATACCTGATTTGAGCAAACATAACAAAAGCGAACACCTGCAGATGTAAAAAATGGATGAGCAAAACTGACAAAATGCATTTAAACTCCAAGCAAAAGTCTGAAAACACAGCTTGTGGGATTATAAACTAAGGATGACAAGATACTCTTGTATAACATCTTGGTTAGTGCCTTTTAGAGGTATCTTTCACAAATTCCTCTTTAAAAACAAAGTTACCCAGTAAAGGAGGAAAGTTATCTTCTCCTTATGACGGATCAGACTCAATCATTTCCTGTCCATGCTGCTCTCCTTTGGGCAAGTCATTACATCTCATTTGGGCTATATTTAGTCAAATAAATGGGGGCAATAGCACTTCCTCATGTCACCAGAGTGCTGTAAATGAGCAGGCCCTTTAACAGATGTGAGGTAGTCAAAGCTGGGTTTCAGAAACTACAGAAGCACCTGGACAGCTGAGATAGAGGCAGGAAAGTCAAGCAGATTAGAAAAGCCAGTCAGGGAAAGACCTTGTTCTAAATGATTTTTCTCTCAAGAGGGCATTGAAATCTGTGCCTCTAAGAAAGAGAGCATATTGCTGCAGAAAAACATAGGTGTGTGGGAATCAGTAACACTGGTTTGCTGAATTTTTCATTTGCAGATTCTTGCAGTGCTAGGAGACATCATAAGAACTGTTGTTTCACCTACTTGAAAAAGAAAACCAAACCCAAAAACAAAAGATAAAAGCAGAGAGGAGAAAAACAAAAGAAGCTAAAGAGGATGGAAAATGTCATGTCATTTCGTGTAAGAGTTGAGGCTATGGAAGTCTCCTGGAGACATGAAATGGCTTTGTCAGAGGGCTCTATCACAGCAGATGTGATAACCACCAGTTCAACTGAGGGCTAGCAGACTAAAGTATGTAGTACTACAGCCAGCTGCCATCCTTTCCAGGACAAGAAAGCTCTTCCCCCCAGCAGGCATAGCTTTATTGCAAGTCTACTAGGCAAGGGCAAGCTACAATATTTTCTTCAAAATCATGATACCCACTTATAATTTAACTTGTAATGGACATTTTTATATTTTTTCTACCTCTATCTTACACATCACATTCCTGCCTAGAGCAACATTTTACAGACATATAAAATTTAGGTAACACAGTTTTTTTTGTAAAAATGCTGACACAACTGTTACAAGCATGGGACAAACTGGCACCACTATGATTAAGTAGACGTTAAAATGGGCAGTTTTTTATTCAGTAAGATGACCATTCAAGTACACAACATCTAAGCCATTTCTCAACACCTCATGGTACCACCCTATCCAGGCAGCCAGCTTTCACAAATAAATGAGTGTAGCAATGACTTTTTGCAGGAGCAAAAAGGAAATAGTGGAATTTTTATGTTCTCCTCACATGCTTCGTGCCAGGAGCCACATGCTCATCTTTGTCAGAAGCAACCCAACAAAATGGCTGTGTGTCCTTGGCACACAAGATTTAATGAGTCCTTTCTCTAGTAGCAACTTGTGTTGTAACTACATATAATACTACACCTCTACCTATTTCTTTTTCTCCAAGGGGCCTGCTTATATCTTCTTCTGGCAGTATTTTGTGATTCCGCTGCAATTTCATTACTTCTGCTGCAATGCCCATGCTGGCTTAACTGTGCCTGCTTTGCCAGCTAGAACATGCTAGCGGTAATACCAAACCACTCCAGGTCCAAGCACATGGAGATCAAGGTGGGCTGTACAAGTTTGCCAAGAAATTCGACTCATCTATGCACAGCAGGAGCCCCATCTCCAAAGCTCCTGGAATATCAGGTAGCCAAGCGGCTTGCAGCCCAGTGCTGCCAGCAGAGAGAACATATGCTGATGTACTTGTCATACTGGGTGGAAGTACCTAATAAAGACTTTACTCTTATTTACTACATTCAGTTCCCAGCTCTTCCATCAGAATCAGACTGCAACGTGTCAGTGATCAGACAGTCTGAAAACAAAGCCTTTGGGGATTTTTAGTGGTAAGCTTTTTGAGGAGGGAGTTTTTAAAGCACAGAACCAACTATAAACAGCCATATGGACTGATTTTCTTACAGTTTGCTGGAAGATCCAAATGATATTTTGGCCTGCACAAATCCCTTTAGTTTCCTGCTGAGTTGAGAAGATGAGATAGGAAAAAAGAAATTTACTGGCCTGAAACATTGTCTAGGTGAGCTCAGTTTCCTCAGACACCCGTATTCAGCCTTTCACCAGATAGCTGCTCTAGAGGTTCAAAAGCCAATTATCCCCTTTTCTTAAGACACTTTTGGTGTTTGGTTTTTGATTTGGTTTGGGTTTGTTTGGGTTTTTTTTCCAAATGCCACTTCTGTATTTGTTTGCTTGGTTTTTCTGGACAAGCTTTGCCTCTTTGTTGCTTTGGTATTGCCCTCTAGCACTCAAACTTTTGACAAGTACCTTATCTTGCATCTTTTTCTCTCACTTATTTCTCTCCATTCCCCTGTATTAAACAATATAAATATGCAGTAAACAGCCCAATAACCCAAGTTAGCATATGGTATTTATAAGTTCTTACTGTGCAGCTCTAGATCTGTCACAGCCTCCATTTAATGTCCTGAACTTTGCAAATGTCTAAACCACCTGGTAAAGACACAGCTTCGAAGCAGCAGAGAAACCATCCCTTCAGAGCTGAACAGTCATCCAACAGTCAGAGACTTCATACATGGATAAACTGTGAAGGTCATGCAGGAGAAGGGATGCCTCATGTTTCAGTAAAGCACTTGGTTTACCAAATGCATGCAAATCAAATCTTTCTGTGTGAATGCATTAAGTCTGCTCACACCATATAGATGCAGCCACAAAGCACAGCTGCTTCTGCTGGTAGGTCTGAGCTCTCCAGTCCCCCAGCCAGAGCATCTGGGCACAACTGCTGTGGAGCACAAAACAGATAGGTTGGCAAGCATCCCCCATGATGCAGCCTGCCCACCAAGCAACATCATCATGGGAGAAATCCTTCCTTTCCTTTCCACATCAGCAATGAAGGAGGAATATCCACTGTCCCCACCATAAGAATAATACAGAACATTGTTATTCATCATTAGACAAAGGAATCCTCTCTTTAATGTGGTCATTGCTTCTGACAGCTGATTTAGCTGTATACAAACAGAAACCAGCAAAACAAGCAAACAAGAAAAACGAGAAGGCACAATTCACTCCAATGCTGTGTTTGGTGGTGCTACACAGGTTACACTGGGAGCTGCATTAGCATATGACCTACTTTTTAAAATTAATTTTGTTCTCAAGTTAGGTGTTCAGGGTTTTTTACTCCTGCAGGCAATTGGTGCTATTATATATGTATTAATATATCAGCTCCACCATGTGTTTCCCCTCCCCTCCAGTGTTTGCAAGGGAGGTTTTAAGTAGCAGGGGGAGGGTCTTCTCATAATCAAGGTCCAAGCATTGCTGACTCTTCCATTCTGCGCACTGCAATGCTCATGTCAGCAAAGCAGCAGAGGTAACTGATGAGTGTTCACATGGGACTGCTCAAAGCTCCAAGGACAAAGAATAATCTGTATTGGAAATGGAGGAGGAGGAAGAAACTAAATGAGGAGGCAGAGCCAGTAAAGGTTTGCAAGGAAAAAAAAAAACAGCAAAAAAACAAAAGGCTATAAAAAAATAAAAAGGAGAAAAGGAAAAACAAGTTGATATGAGCTGGAGGAGGATTAGAAGAAGGAAAGGTTTATGCACGTACCCAGAAGAGGTGAAGCACAGATTTGGAAATAAAGTCAATATAAATAATTAAAATTGTTAACATAATAAGTGCCTTTCTGAGGTTGTCTAAAAAGAAGCAGAAATGTTGAATAAGGGCAGTAGTATTTGATTTCTGTTCATTTATTTTACAGGCAAGGTTACATATGGAAATACTGCAGGGTGGAATGACATTTATTTTAATGTGTTTGGGGAATTATGACATGTAGACAATTAGAGAATCTCTGAGAAACACTTTAAAAGAGCACTTGGGAAGTGGGAAAGTATCAGGAGGAAAACAGATATTCCATGTTTCAAAGTGTGAATAGTCTGAGTTATTATGGCAATTGTCACCCAATTACAAAGTAATTTCAGATACTGAAAAAAAGAATTACAGGAATTAACATGGGGGACCAGCCCTCAGACAGCATCATACCCATTGGATCAGTAGCCGGTGGATCAGGACACTACAGTAGCTAATGCAAAGTGAAATAAGACACTTCCAGAAGAGCTAAGTCTTTTAGCTAAAGAAGAAATCCCACCTCCTTATCTGCTCCACCTAATGTATTTCATGGCACCTTGTAGCATTTGCATTCCTGTAACCATTTTTAGAGAGCTCTTCAAAATCTTTTCATTTGGAAGTGGTTTTGAGCAGAAGTTGTCTGGTTACAGTGCCTAATTCACTAGCCAATGCAAGTAACCTCTTGTTTCTGTCTGAACTAGCCCTTCAACCCCTGGTGAGGTATTCTCAAGCAGGCAAGGGATGGCTTTGGAGATAGCATTTTTAGCTGCTGTACGCCTGGAGAACAGCATTCTCACCGGGGACTTGTGATACTCGCTTGTGTTCCCAGCTGTCCTGCTGGAATGAGGTCTTTTCATTCCTTTGTCTTCTTGTGAACTAGAAAGAGTTCAATGAATTAGGAATAGTCCCACCTATGAAAACCTAAACAGAATAGGCAATGATGGTGTTTGCAGCCTTTTTCTCACAAAACTGTGTAAGTCAAAGAAAGATGTTTTTATCTTGCATTTACAAATTCACATTTTTTTTTCTAGGATGGAAGAGATTAAAATGTTAATGTCCATTAGCATGAATATTAAATTTAGTGATTAGGCTACATTCAAGGTGGACAATTTATAGATACATACTGCCTCTGATAGTCACATTTGTGGGGTATACATCAGGACACTTTCCTCATCATATGGCCAGATGCATACTGTTCACTTAAAGGTATTCACTGAATCCCACCTCAATCATTCCCCAGTCAGAAACAGAAAGGACTGTCATGCAGCTCAGATCAGACAACCTAATACAGATGCACATCCTCCACTGTATGGTACCACATGTGCTCCTCATGCGAGCAATGCTGTCATTTTGATCAAAGAACAGGAGCAGGTCCCCTTGCTTGTGTGACAGGAGGGGATTTGCACAGTTCTAAATTTGGGGCAACAGGGAGTAGATAGGCAGGACTGGGGATGGATCACCAGGGAGCTCCAGCAAGTCATAACCACCACAAGGGCACTGGAATGCTATCTTCAGTATACACAATACTCTCTGCAAGTTGGGATGCCCTCTTTACCTACATGTTTGTCGTGGTTTAAGCCCAGCTGTAAATCAGCCCCGCAGCCCTTAGGTCACTCTCCCCCTTCCTCCCCCCGCTCCCAGAGGGATAGGGAGGAGAATCGAAAGAATGTAACTCCCATGGGTTTAGATAAGAATAGGCCAGTAACTAAGGTATAACACAAACCACTGCTGCTACCATCAATAATAATGATAAAGGAAGTAACAAGGGAAGAGAATACAGTCGCTCACCACCCACCAACTGATACCCAGACCGACTGAGCAGTGATCTAACCCTTCCAGGTAACTGCCCCCAGTTTATACACTGGGCATGACGTGCTGTCGTATGGAATACCTCTTTGGCCAGTTTGGGTCAGGTGTCCTGTCTCTGCTTCCTCCCGCCTTCCCCTCCTCCCTGGCAGAGCATGAAACTCAGAAAGTCCTTGGTCAGACTAAACATTTGAGCAGTAACTAAAAACATCGGTATTATCAGCACTGTTCCCAGGCCAAATGTCAAAAACACAGCACTGCACCAGCTACTAAGAATGAGAAAAATGGCTGCTACTGCTGAACCCAGGACAGAATTATCTTCATTTTTTTCTTGCTCTTTTTTCCACAATAAAACTTGAATAATCTCCATGTTTTCCACACCTCTTTTGGGAACTGTGGGCATTCTTTAATTTTCTTTTCTTGGTTTGGACCACTCCAATTTTACAAGAAACTCCTTCTATAATGCCCCAGGATAAAAAGAAAAGTGAGGTTTAAAAGTAAATGAAAGTTGACAGCTGAATCTTTAAAATCATAGCAACAGTAATCTGTTAACTACAGTATCTCCAAATCACATGAGTTCACTCATCTGAGCATACTATTTGTCCTTCTAGGTAGGAGAGATGCACTTTGAAAAACTCCAGTGTGAGCCAGTGGTATCATACTTATAGAAATAATTAAAACAACTGTAATCACTACCAAGAAATACTTGGAATTTAATTAAAAGCAAGGATTCTTTGTCAGGATCTAACTAGAGCTCTCTATGGATGTGATTTTTAGAAGCACTGACATTTCAAAGGGAATAAAGTAATTATGGTCTTTTTCTTCACCAAGTTTCCAGTTCACAAGAAAGGCTAACAATATACAAGCATATCTAGTTCTCAGAGGGATTTTCATGTCATAAAATCCAGTCCCTTGTTCCAGAAATTAAACACACTGTATAACCCTTTTTACAGACGTACACCAAAACCAGTGGTGACTACAGAGGCGTCCTTCAGCAGTTACTAGAGAAGATGCCTGCTAGCAGGTGGCGATGCTGATCACAGCTGGCCAGCTGCTGCAAGCACCTAGTCTTGCAGAAGTGGGAAGATGAAGCCTGAGAAGCTTGACTCTGAAAAAACTCCTTGAAAGGTTTAAAACGAATGCCTTTAAAGAAAAGCATGTTTTAAATGTCATACTCAGCAATGCAAACCAAAACAAATAACACTCCTGCTCTTACCCATTGTCATCAGTGGTGCTTGTCAAAAGATGATCAATTTTGGCTGCTAATGCGATGTAGGAAGCTGCAGAAGCCTGTTGGTTGGAACTAGATGATCTTAATGTCCTTTCCAACCCTAACTATTCTATGATTCTATGATTCATGTATGGGAAGCCAAATAAGCATTAAACAAATTCAAGCTTTAGGGCTCTCTTTTTTGCAAGATACCATCGGATATTAGCCACCATTTCTTGCTTCATCACATGCTGATCCCCTCAGTAATCAGGATTTTAATTACACAAATCTGTCTCTGGGTATTTTCTTGCGTAACTACTAAAAGGCATGAGCATACTGAACTTGTGGCTATAGCAGAGATGTGTGTCATAGACAAAATCCAAATTGGGATAAGGTTTTCAAACTCTACAAAGTTTGGGTATGCCAAGATTCATGGTTTTATATCGGAGTGTTTAAAGATACTGGGTTTTGTGGCTTTCTTTTTACTCTGAGCCTGAAAGAAGTGTGGGTAATTAGAGACGTATGCATATATCTGCATATGCAGACATTTGCCAGCATTATATGAAAGGAGATGTTTATGTTGGCACTTCGCAAAGTGCTGGCTCTCACCTTTGAAAGCTTATTGCAGGGAAATCTGACAAAGGATCTGACCCGTGACCTTCAACTCCTGACAGGATAACTTCAAGCAGTTCAGAAGTCTGGTCACCTCTGATAAACACTCTCCAATTTGATTGCTTAATAACCTCCATCTGGTGAGCCTTCAGCCTGAATGAGGAAACCCCTTGGGTTCAGGCTCTCACAGGTTTCAGCGTTTTCCCATTCACTCCCCAGTTCCAAACAGCACCAAAAAGAGCCTGACACCATAAAGATAAATGTTACAGACAAAGTCTGCTCTGCTGCAGAGGGAAAAGAGGCAGGGGTTTAATCCTGGTCCAAGCATAAAGATTTTGTAAATCTCTCTACAGAACCTGTTCCTATCTCTTCAAGGTAGGCTTTTTTTGCAGTGATACATGGACAGCAGATTAGTTTTTTAGGTTTAACTAAAACCAGAACTTGGCTTTCTGTATTGAGAGATGAAATTCCTTGCCTGATATTTTCTTGTCCTCACCTAAGATGAGAAAACATACCAGCAGTTTAACATATTGCCTCTGTGAAAACACTGTTCCTATGCTTCAGCACCAATTAAAATAATGCTGCCAGAAAAGAAGCACCTGCTTGCTTCTTTTATTTGTATGCCATCGGTGGATGCTGGTGGACTCATTTCCTTTCACATCAAGTATCCTGTTACCTTAATATTTGCACAGGTTTAATTTACTGAGGAAAAAAAAAATCAATAGCATTTGCTAAGGCTGGAGAAAAAATGCTTTCAGTCCTCAAGATGCAGGAGATTCACTAGCGTCTCACATGAGCAGCTGACAGCACCCTGTGCTAGGAAAATCCTGAAACAGAGCTGGACCCTAAATGACCCAGTCCAGGAAAACACTGATGAGACGCAAGCCTCAAGCCCTTCCCACCACAGAAAAATTAGTGCAGTTTAACTTCTTTCTTATTAGCCAGCTTTTACTACTACTGAAAGACAATATACGGATTAAATTAAGATCTTTAACAAGATAATTAAACTTTACCAAAACGCTGGAACTGAATTCAAATTAAAAGATAGGTTCAAAGGTTGTGTGGAGGAAGAGGCAGACAGTGATGCTTACTAGGGGTAAGTATCCACAAAGGCAACAAAGGAACAGAGCTGGCCACCTTCCATTTGTAATATAGCTTGGTGAGCTTGGAAGGCAGCATGCTACGGCATAAGGAAAAGAGAAGTTACCAAGATACCCTTTTCTTCTGCTAGTTGACTTTTTTTTCTTGTATATGTATATATAAACTTTATTAGTTTCTATTAGTTCTCAAAGGTCCCATCTCTTTCAAGAGCTTCACTAAAAAGAGGTTTTCCAGGTCTTAGTATCTTTAGGAGGGATGTTACAGATACTGCAATGCCAAAACTCAAAAAACTTTGAAAGAGATAGGCTTTTAGTTAGGTATTGAGTCCCTACTCTGAGGAGCCCATCTCTGCACTCCTAATCAAAGCACTTCCAATGCCTGAAGCTAGATGATGCAAAGCCTCACCACTCTAGTTCCCCGTAGTGTATCGTGTGCACAGTGCTCTGCACACCAACTTGGAAGGTCACAAGGAAGACCTTCCGTTCACATCCAGAGACACAACTCAAAGCCACACTGAGCACTTGTCAACTTAAATCTCTGAAGGCAAAGCAGAGGGACTGTTGGAGATCATTCAAAGACAAAATTATAGGAAAAGTCTTTCACAGTAACACAGTGCTGATGCTGATGCAACTACATCTTTCAAAACTGATTGAATGACATTTCCACTCCCATATTGCTAGAGCCAAGCAGTGAGCAACACAGGAAACAACTCCCAAAGCCAACTCGTCTGCAGCAGAGCAGAGCTCGTACAAAAAGAAGACAGCCTTGAACTGCTTTTAATTTGTAAAATATACAGCATGCCCTAGTTTATACACACTGCAGCATTAGACAATTAGACATGCTGAAGTATCATTATTCGCCTGACTCACAACTGAGCATCCTCTGTCTCTACTCCCTTCTCTCCCCTGAGTGTGGACCATTATCCTTATTTTTGCAACTCTGACAGAATAGCTGCCCCACAACTATAATTAGTCTACTGCTTGTTTGTTTTAATAGCTGTATTTCCTAAATCAAAATTGGCATTCTTTTCTCAACAATCTTGATCTGCAAATTTTTGCCTAGGATATTTCTTTAACTGTTTTTCCTCTATTTTCACATCTCTGTGGGGAAAGGAAAGGGCTTAATTGAAGTTAAGATTTCTAAACAATTTCTGAGCTTCTGGATATTTAGGATTATGGCATTTCCATTTTCAAAAATTGAAAATCTTTGCAGAAAGTGTCAGAAAGCGGGGGGGGGGGGGGGGGGGAAGAGGGTTGGAGAAAAACTATTTGCAGCTGTTTTATAAAATAACTCTATTATAAGATTTACAACTTTTTCCCAAGGCATAGAAACAATGCTTCCCCTGTGAACTTGAGTAAAACTAATAATGGAAGGATCACCAACAGTAATGTATATACAGCCAGATTCTCATAAAATTTCTGTTGATAAACTTTGCCAAAGAGACAGCACATGTAAAATGCACAATGAAAAATATTGGGAAATGTAGTACATATGGAATGCTTTAGGATGGCCATTGGAAAACTTTCACATTTTAAATTATATGCTACTTTAAAGTTAGTATCCCATACTCATGCCAACAAATCAGGTCATGCTATCATGTATTCCTATTTACTTACAATATCAGATAATGTTGGAGAGACTTAAAATTACTTGCTGGGACTACTTTTGTCTAAACCTACACTGCATTAGTTACCATTAATCCTGCTGTGTAGCTCCCAGATTGGAAAAAAAATAAAAAATAGCCATTTATTTTCAATAAATGTCTAAAAATGACACTACTCTAATATCCATCATCTTTCTCCTTTCTAGCCCTAAGGAGTTCTTGTGTAACCATTTGGGAGGCCTAGAATATCTATCACTAATAGTAGAAATACCCTATTTTTAGATCTACATTTTTGCAACATATAGCTTCCAAAATCTAGTTTCAGTTTATCCCTAAATATCTTTTTTTACATCAGGCATTTTTAGTATTTAGAAAGGCAGGTAGGAGAAAGAAGAAAATACTCAGGCTAAAATATCTTAGCTGGATACCCAAATTGTTTTCTGAAGATTTCCAAGTTATGAGGACTTTATTGATGCAATGGCAGAAGTGAAGCAAGTAAAAATAAGCTGTAAGTGTAATTTATCATGTGAAGTTTACTATGCCAAACACTGGAATTCATGGAACATTAAGACAGAGAAATACCTTACATCCTACAAATTTAGTCTCTTTTTCTATTAATTGAATGGCATTAACTAGTAACTCTCTCACATTGGGGTGAAGATTATCTTTGTATACCCTTCCTGAAGTGACGTATGTACTAAGGCTCTATCACTTTTGAGGATCTGTATTTCTGAAACTGGACAGACACAGGTTTCCAAAAGTAGGAAGAGTGAAGAGTAGTTCAGCACATCCAGTCCAGGAAACTTCAAGTTCTGCTCAGAGTTCTTGTAAAAACTGCAGAACTACATTAAACTGGGGATTTGGAGAGTTCAAAGCTTTCTTGCCTCAAGCTCATACTTTCTGTACAGCTCAAGTGGTAGTATCTTCTCAGGCAAAAGCTGGTGGGTTTGCTGCAACTGAGCTTAGCAGTTCAGAGTG
The DNA here is from genome assembly GCA_028858755.1 of Ara ararauna. Classification (NCBI taxonomy): domain Eukaryota; kingdom Metazoa; phylum Chordata; class Aves; order Psittaciformes; family Psittacidae; genus Ara; species Ara ararauna. The sequence goes on along the minus strand of CM054376.1, from coordinate 57,487,588 downwards.
CTCTACTCCATCCACTCAAGCAAGATACAGGAGTACCAGGAGTTCAAATCTGCAGGGATTTCTTCTCCAAACTGGAAGATTGTGTGCTCTGAAGATCTATCTCATTTTTATTGACACTTGCTCAGTAGAAGAGTCACATTTGAGCAGAGATGCAGTCACGAGGGGTCTATTTTTCTCCAAGTAAAGCCATAAAAAATTCAAACCATGGAATAAAGTGGCCAACCTCAAAAAACTGACATGCTTAGTTTAAAGAACAAAAGAAAAAGTGTCAGTCAGGTGTATCACCATTACAAGTACTCAAGAAGCATCAGGAGCTAAATGGCAATCTCATGTGCTATTTCCAGTTTCTGGGAGCTCATCACAGTGCTGACACTAGCAGCTTCAAGAGTGAGGAGGCAGATAGCCCCAGTGGGAAGCCCAGCCAGCTCCCACTGCAACTCTGCTCTTATCTCTTCTATATGGACTTCCTGCAGCAGAGCAGAACAGGATGTTCACCATTAGTCAGCCACCATCTGTAGCTAGAACATCAGATGGCAATGAAATAGGAGAGGGGAGTTGCTATTCTTCTCCAACCCTGTTTTTTCCAAGAAGATGGAGGTGACATTCAAGATATGAAATGAAAGAAGATGACCATGGCCAAGTAGAATTTCAGTCTACAGATTCAGGTGGCCAAATGAAGCCAAAGCTGGACAGTACGCAGGAATGCTCTAGGCTGTGCCACTGAACACTCCTTGAGAGCCAAATATCAGAAAAAGCTACATTTGTCTGCAAGAATGTTCTTTGGTTGAGGCAAAAACATACTCTTTTTTTAGTCACATCCCAGAATAAAAACATGCCGCAAGAAAGGAATACTATGCAAAACAGAATGAAACTAATAGCCCAAACTAAAACACTACTCAAAGTGCCACATGAGGATCATGATAAAAACAAAAAAAACCTGCTCTGCTAAACAAGTGCAGATATTTTCTTTAAGGATCCTAGTAGCTGGTTCATGAAATTGTTAGTTGCCATCAGGGGTTAGTAACAGTTTAATTTTTGGACTATTTCATATGTAAATTGTTTCAAGAAACAGACAGCAGAACAAAGCTAGAGAAAGAAAATCTGAGCTTGTGTATTTTACCCACAGCCTTTTTAGCTGAAGTAACACGATCTGTGATTGCAACACGACTTGATGGCTCATGTGAACATGCACCAATGTTAACAGAACTCTTCAGCCCCAAAATGAGCCAAGTACCCAGTGGCTTGAGCCTTATATTCTTCCAGCAGTTTACTAGTGCTCAAGGAACTTAACCTGATTTGGATAGGCACTTTTCAAGTCTCAGTCTCTAGCTGCTGGACAATAGGCCAGCCTTTTCTTTTCAGGTTAAGAGACCTCTGAACATTTGTGCACACTCCCTCACAGAGAGTGGAGCAGAGCACCCATAGGAGCATGTTCACCAGACACAATAGCCTACTTCACAAAAATGGAATGGCTCTCATTCATACAAAGATAATAAAAAGTATACTTGGATGAATTGTGCCAACTCCAGGCTTACACTGAACTGAGTAACTGAGAGGAATGCATTAACACAGAGACAAGAAAGAACCTTCCAAGTAGGAAAGGTGTAAAGGAATAAATTGGCTATCTTCAAGTGTTATTCTTAGACTAGTTTAAGATACCCTAAGCTGTGTGTCCAGCACTTCCAGAATTCAACCCATTTTCTTAAGAGCCAAGTCTAGCATGTCTGTCCCACACTGCAGTGTAAACAAACCTGGGGACAATGGCCTCTTCATATCTCTATGAAGGAAGAAATTACTTAGGATGCTTTTAGGAACCTTTTTAGGAAAACTATCCCACAAATGCATAGATTAGACTACGGGATGTCACCAGTATTGTTCTCAGTTGTGCTATTTGGCTCATCTTCTATTTGTTTTCCATATTCCTTAATGGAATATAAATTTCAATGAATTCCTCAATGAATACTAGATATTTATCTAGCATAAAAAATAACTATTAGAATTCCAGTATATTGTAATTTCATATATATGTAAAAGTACATATTAATGAAATAGAGAAATTAACACTGAGCAGAGACCATTTGTAACATCTAAAAATATTTCACTTGCTGAACTTCAATGAAGACTAATAGAGCTTTACACAGTACTTAGCTATGGACAAATACTGCAATTAATCACATGTATGTGAATTTGAAGAGGAAAAATATTATCCCTTCATGCTCCATAACACTGGCAGCCTTAGGTTAAGTATCATTCCAAAGCATTTCTTGGCTGAATCTAGTATTCCACTCTTTTGAGGAAAGTTGTTGGATACCACTTAAAAGACCAATAATCTTGCAAAGAGGAAGACCACATTACCACAAGCAACTAAGCAGCCTTCTGAGTATCAATTATTAGATGACATTTACCAACAGGCCTGGCATGCTTTAAAATGAGTTAATATTATCTTATAGCAATTGCAGGATATGTTGCTGTTTAAATCACACACTAAGCATGTGAGATCAATTCCCAAGAAAAGACTCTCTGTTAGAAGCTCCAAAACCCTCATACAGCAAGATATTTCATGATTTGTCCCTTACATGTTGACATTATGCCTGAAGTTGGACTACAGTAATAACTAATTTTTCAGGTTGGCAACAAAATGGGGAGGACAGCGGAGGGTCCTGACTGCAGCCCTTCTGAAGTTCTCATTTCTTTTCTCACAGCAGTGAAAGCAAGCCATTTCATTGGGCACAAAACATACTTTCAGTACGAAACACTTCATTTGTGAGTGCTTAGAGGAAAATCAAGTAAAGCAAAGGGCCAGATGCACAAAACTGCAGAAGATCACTGCATGTCCCACTTACGTAAAAGTGGGTAGAACACTCCGCTAGTCTCAAATCTCTTTGTTTCCTTGACTGAAAAGGGATGGATCCTCATCATGTACACAGCAGCATGCTGGCGAGAGGCCCTTAATAGTACTCTGGCAATATAGGAGACTGGAACCCAGGAAGGTGGTGCTGGTGGGTACTGCACAGTCTGATATAAATCAGGAAGAAATTCAGAGGCAGAGACCAGAGTCTCCTCACTGTATCCTAAGTCTCTCAAATGCTTTGCTTGCAGCCTTGCCCAAATTATAAGTCTTATATAAAATGCTTCAATATCAGTTGAGATATCAGTGGGATCAAATATATACCCTAATCTAGAGCTCAGGACAGTTCTTTCAGAGATAGGGCCTCTTAGCTCTAAACTTCACTACATCTTCTTAGCTTCAGGAAGGAGGACTGAGGGATGTCCTTACTTATCTTGCCTCCTTCTGCCTAAAACCAGCAGGCTGCTGGAAGGCTGCTGCTGTAGGTTTACATTTCCAGCAGCAGGAATACATTGGCTTCCACAGCCCTGTCTCCTGCACCAAACATGATGACCAAGACTAATAGATTCTGAAAGCAAGCCCTCCCCTTACCACCTGCCTCACCACCACCTGTCTCTCCCTATACCCTGTGTACCCAAAAAAGTCCATTAAAATCTGAATAAGCTGAGATATAAAAAGCCTATAACCTGGGGAAAATGCAATCTTTTCCTCCAGCCTGCTTTTGTAGCTCCCTTCTCTGAAAGGACAACTACTTTGGAGGCTGACTCAGGCCAGGGGACCCGTGGGCCTGCCCTCAGAGAAGGTGATGCCCACACTTTCACCAGCAAACCAGATGGAGACTTGCCTGCTTGTGCAGGCATGCCAGCCTCCCAAGGCCCTATGCTTCTGTTCTCACAGGAGAGGAGGGATCAACCCCTACTTTTTACACTTGGGAGTTTAAGCCTGAAGGATAAACCACTGTGTTATATTATTGAAAGTATCTTTCCAACTGCATTGCTCATCACACTAATGTGTTCCTGCTTTGACATTCCAGAAAGTCTTCTGTGACCCCCCTCTCAGCACACTCTGTGCCCCAGTGCTCTGCAGCCACCAGATAGCATTGATGTCCCCTAATGAGAACAAGGCCTTCCTTTTCCTGGCTGTCAGACAAGCACTGTGACTCAGCAGAAGCTACTGTATGAATAAAAGCATTAGGACGGATCTACCTTGACACAAGCAGCCCTTGGGCACATTCCTGGCAATGCCAAGCATCCTGATGTGATTGCAAGTGTGTTTCATGCATGCTTTAAGGTATTTTTGTGGTGCTAGGGAGATGTAAAGTAGCCTCAGAATAAATGGAATCAGGCCCAACAAGGACAGAAATGCTACAACGACATTTCTGTGGGAACTTTCCCAAAAGTCATCTCCCACTGAAACTCTACTCTACATTGATGGTTGTTCCGCTGGTCACATGTGGCTCCCAGACCTTCTCAGATCATCAGCCTCTGAACACATGTGATGGCGTCTCTGTGTGGCAGGAAAAAAAAGGGAAAAAAGAAAAAAGGTTGCTCCGCTTCCAACTCCACAAAGGATATGAGCAAGCTGTTTATGCTTCTGCAGTCCATGTCAGTCAGTAAAATTAGATCCTTACAGCTCCCACCCTTGAAAGCATCTAACTAGCTACACATTAGAATGTACAGGTCTCTGTTAGAGGTACAAGTGCAGCAGGAGAATGGTAAGAATTCTGGCTTGGTTCTGCCATTGCCAGGATCTTTCCAATAGCTGGTCATCTTAAAAACAGCAGCAGTGAAGAGACTGCAAGGGCTATGGGAGATATAATGGGCACTTGTCAAATTATTGTAGCATAGGTATATTTAGTGTTTTCTTTATCATGACTTTCAGATAAGCTTTTAAGCAAAACATAGGAATAAAATATCTGCACAATTGTAGTCATGGCTTTGTTTTTCTTGCTTGCTTTGCTTGAGTTTGAAGATGAAAACAAACAGTCCAAGGTTACCCTGAAAAGAATCTAGATATGTGAAGTTCTTGTTAATTATGCCTATAGGGAAAAATAGGCTGCTTCCCTTCAAATATTCAAAACAATGTTTCATGCCATGGTCAGTGCAATAAAATGAACAGATTGATTGTTTAAGGGCAAGAGGGATGAATTTCTCCAAAGATGACCAGTACTATTTATGGTGTCTATGCTGAAGATTATACTCACAAGCCTCTTACAGCACTGCTGACATTCCATGCAAATTCCTTTGCTAACTGCATATTAGAAATATTCACAACGATCTTTTTAACCTGTCTGTGTCCCCAGTAAGAGGGAAGTTGACTGGAAGTGTAGATACCAATGAGCACTCCTACGAAACTTAAACTGAGGATGCCCCAAAGATTGCCATTTTGGACATTTGACTTTTTTCCTCTATATTAAGTCAAGAGCTTTAAAAAAAAAAAAAAAAAAAAAAAAAACCAAAACAAAAAACCAACCTAGGGAAAAGCCTCCTGAAAGGGTTAATTTTTTCCCTTACAGCTTCTCTAAGCGGAACTTATATTCTTCGTCTGACTTAAGCATATGGAATAGAAAGGCTGCCAACATCTGTTGTGGTCAGAGACAGATAAAAGAGACTTATTCAGAGCTGGAAGAACCCATGTACAGCATTCTGTGTTGCATTACCCTTTCCATAAAAGCACGCAAAATAGTATTTGATAGTATGGAAGATGATGCTCACCTCAACTTCTTCACTGTAGAGACCAAGGAGGTTCACACTTAATCAGGTACCCTCATCACACTGAGACAGAGAGCAAGCACAACATAGAATCATAGAATAGTTAGGGTTGGAAAGGACCTTAAGATCATCTAGTTCCAACCCCCCTGCCAGGGGCAGGGACACCTCCCACTAAACCATGCCACCCAAGGCTATGTCTAATCCAGCCTTGAAAACACCCAGCGATGGAGCATTCACAACTTCCCTGGGCAACCCATTCCAGTGCCTCACCACCCTCACAGTAAAGAATTTCTTCCTCATATCCAATCTAAACTTCCCCTGTTTAAGTTTGAACCCGTTACCCCTTGTCCTCTCACTACAGTTCCTCATGAAGAGTCCCTCCCCAACATTCCTGTAGGCCCCCTTCAGATATTGGAAGGCTGCTATGAGGTCCCCACGCAGCCTTCTCTTCTCCAGGCTGAACAGCCCCGACTTTCTCATCCTATCTTCATACGGCAGGTGCTCCAGTTCCCTGATCATCCTCGTGGCCCTCCTTTGGACTTGTTCCAACAGTTCCATGTCCTTTAACTTCTAACTGGGGAATTCCAACCTGAGAATATTTCAGAAACACTGAATATATAATCACACTGCTATATAATGGAAATGAATAAAGACAGGCAGGCAATTTGCGAGCTTTCAGGTATTGGGACCAACATCAATTTAGCCTGCTGACCACAGAGAAAGTTGCACAGACCAGATTAAGACGCTTATTAACTTTTGATGTGGATTAGCCCAAACTCTGAAGGTACTTAGTGCAAAACTACTCACACAGAGACTTGAAGAATCATGGAATCGTAGAATAGTTAGGGTTGGAAAGGACCTTAAGATCATCTAGTCCCAACCCCCCTGCCATGGGTAGGGACACCTTGCACTAAAGCATGTCACCCAAGACTCAGTCCAACCTGGCCTCAAACACTTCCAGTGATGGAGCATTCACAACTTCTGTGGGAAACCCATTCCAGTGCCCAAGAAAAGGTAATGTGATTTACATGCACACCTTAATTCAGTTAAAAATTCTTCATGTAGACAAAGCCTTCAAATCACTGCAACCAGCAACTATTTCCAAGGAAGTAAATCGTGTTATGACAGTATATAATAGGCATACAATCAAAATCAGCTCAAAATCTATGGACTGCAAAACTACTATGCCCATCTATATTTACTTTCATCAGGACTGATCTCACTATTGGAAGGGAACTTCAATATCTGAAATGGATTTTGAGTAACAGCTGTTTTACTACAGGAAGGGAGCATTTTACAGGCAGGCAGCTTAATCACATTACAAGTGAGACTGAAGTGACACCGAATGTTTAGTCTCTAAGTGCTCTTTTGGTGCATGCTCTGCTGTCCTTGTTCCAAGGAAACACACAGTGAAATCAGCAGAAACTTTGCCCAAGGTATGGCAGCCAGCCTGCCTCTTTTCATAAAGCTAGAGTTACAACTCACCCATCGTTTGCATCAGGAGGTAAAATAGAGGCATGGAACTAAAACTCCCTAACAGTGGGACCATAGCATACACTGCTGCCAGGGTAGAGAACAGAAGTGGTTGAAGGGACTTGGGTAGCTGCCAGGTTCTGGGTAGGGTAGAGCTCGAGAAGCCCTGCATTCATTTCTTCTAAGAGGTGGCTCAGTCCTTCCTCCAATGGATGACCAAGCTTAGCAGTATTTCTCTCTACCTTTTACACACCGATATAGCCCTGAAAGCATGTCTCAGCTCTCTGCAGAGGTGCAGAACATTACTGGGATATAGAGTAACCAATTAAAACCTCAGTTTAGAGAAATTCTCCTTTAGCTACCTCCATCCATTTTAAAATTTACTTTGCACTTCTTGGTCTTAATAGCCTGGAAAGCCTCACCAAACATTGCTCACCTGATCTAGAATAGTCCAGCAGGAAGGGACTTACATGAATCATCCAACTGTCTGACCACTTCAGAGCTGACCAAAAGTTCAAGCACATTATTACAAGCACTGTCCAAATGGTCCTTAAACACCAAAAGGCCTGGGGCATCACCCACCTCTCTAGGAAGCCTGTTGCAGTTTCTGACCACCCTCTGTAAAGAAATACTTCCTATTGCCAAGTCTGAATCTGAACAACACAGCTTTATCAGATTATGAAGCACTGTTTTACACCTGCACTGAATCAATAATTAGGGACTTTTAATATAAAGACCAATTTCTTCTCATGTACTTCTAACTGTGTATGCTTTTCACAAAACAGATCTAAACTTAGAAGCCGGCTTTATGAACTCATCCCCCCATTGCCAAACTTTTAAATATTTTGTCTACAAACAGCACACTTATGTATTAAATACACAAAGAATTATTAAATCATCTTTATTGAGGGTTTACCACTGTTAGAGACATATTTTGCAACATTAAAAGCCTCCAAATGTGTTTTCCAAATATGTTTTAAATTATTTACAAGTATTTATTTTGTCATACTGAGGTTTTTTGCAAATATAAATGTGTTTTGAATAACTGATCTTTACTTTAGATGCATGGAAATCAATTATTTAAAACATGTTTTGAGGTTTAAACAACTATATCATATCTACCTCTTCCATAATCTCAGGCTGCATATATCAAAATCAAGATGCATGCTGCCACTTAAAGACAACTTGCTACACCTAAATGAAGCATCTGATACAGCTCTTAGATCCCACTGCATGTCTCCCAGTTGTTAAATCATATGCTCAGGAGACTAATAGCTGTCTTTGTGCAAAATGTGATCTGGGAGGATTTTGCCATCCAAAACCTGCCAGCCTCTAGATCTCTATTTCTACAGCTGCAATGGTAGCTCCCTGCAAGGGTACAGGGCTAGAAACAGGAGGCTTTAGTACATCACACAAGTTCATGTTCCACAGTCCAAAATAGACTTATCTGGAGCCAATTTACTGAGCGTAATTTATACCAGACCCTTGCTAGAATGACTTGCACTCTTGCGGCTCTTCAGATGTATATCCAATAGGGAGCTGTCACTCTGTATGAGTTTTAATACAGCGGCCCAAGTACAAAATCCAGTACCCAGGGACACCATGTGGCTTTGCAGCTCTCCTAGAGAGAAGCTGAGCCAACAGCTCAGCAGCTGGGCTATGCATACATGGAGTTGTCCTACTTTTGACAGTTATAATATGGGTTATTTTCTTCTTTAAGATTCAACAGTATTCTTCAACAAATAATGAAGTCAAAGAGTTATAATGAAGTTTTCAGCCTAAGAAGCTATGTCCTGACTACGTCTATTTTTCAACAGATGAGATGAGGTACAGGAAGGCTAAGCCTGTATCACACTGGCAGTGAGTGAGGGAGCAGAGTAGTAAACATAAACCTGCCGTGTTCTGGATCACCACCCTTCGAGAGCATCCTTTTAGCTTGAACAGAAGGAAGAAGCTCCTTTTCACTGCAAGAACAGAGGTTCCTGAACTGCAAAGCAAGACACCAAGCTTGCGAGGCAGCAAAAACTTCACTGAAATTAAAATAAGTAAATTCTCATTAACTAGATATGTAAATGGCTTATGCCAGCAACACAGAAGGTTCTTAGTCATTCACTTTAATAGGCCTACTCCCACCTGGGAAAGGACTAGAAATCTTTCCCGGATATTTTTTGCTAAGCAGCTGAAATTGTTACAGTATCAGGTATAGTAACAGTATTTAAAACTCTCTAATTGCAAGCCCTCAGCCACACGCAGCAGTCTCACCAGCTTATGAGTAATAAGAAAGTTCTTTTAGACCCTCACAGCAGGCAAAACAGAGCAGCAACCCCAACACCAGGGAAATGTAGTTACTGACCACAGAGGTGGTGTGGGCACCCAGCCCCACCAAAGCTGGGGACGCACAAGTGAAGGGTAACAGCAATGCCAGCATAGAGGCCCCCCAACCTCATGTGCCACTCATCACCCTGCTGGGGCTGGTGTGGTGGCCCAAGCATAGCCCACAGTCAAAAGGCAGGAAGCTGAGACAGAAAAGGATGACAAACAATGTTTATGTAGGTGCTCATCCAATTAGATACTGAGGAAGAGAGAGCCAAGCAAACTCCCTGGCTCATGATGCACTTCTGCTTCCCCCTGCACTGACAGTCTGACCCATGCAAGCTCAGGGTCACCACAACATACCAAAACTGCCGGCTAGACAGCAACATGCATCCCATCTCTCTCTCACAATGCAAACTGTTAGACGCACACTCAAGTGCTTATTTATGAGGAAGCAGCACAAGAGCAGGGTTACCACCCTTGCTTCAACATCTCGCTAGCCAAGAGAGAACCTGTGGTTGTCCATGCTGGGTCTTGCTGGCGTAGGAGGGTGCAGGCCATGGACAACAATGTGCTGAGATTTAATCACATGCTGAAATGCTACTCTAAACCCAGAGGGATTTAAGCTTGTGTTTAAGATAAGAATTAATCTAGTGTTTTATGAATTAAAAAAAAAAAAAAAAAGAAAAAAATGACACCAAAAAACCCACCACAGAAAGCCTTGAGGATACCAAGAAAAAAAGAAAAAAGACAAGACTGGATTCATTATTATGTTAACAGCAGCCCACTCTTTCAAATTAGTTGATACTTCTGAAGGTTGTTTGATGGGTAAAACCATTTCTAGGCTATTAAGTTGGTGTAAGTATTTCCTATGAATAATATTTTGTGATTCAGCTGCTAGATCTCTTATCTGTGGCAATTTCCAGTTAGTAGGTGTCATTTGCACACTGCTTTACATATATAAGTTTTTATGGATTAGCCGTGTGTTTCCCAGCTTCACAACAGCTTTCCAAGTGTCTCGAAAGAGCTCATTCAGCAGTAGAACTGAAGTAGAACTGAAGTAGTTCTACTGAAGTAGAACACCATAGAGTACAATAGCATCAAATGTATCTTGGGCAACAGATACATCCTTTGGCTTTACCCCTCAGATTGCATCAGAGGAGTGTGAACTATAAGGAGTATCAGCCTTAGGAAAATAGTATATATTGTTGGTCTCATAAGGCCACGCATTAAAACATGAATTAGTAATGGAGAACATGCTCACAGCTTTCCTTGGACTGTCAACATCTTAAATAACTAAAATAAAGGAATGCCTTTACATTCTTTAGCCCTCACATCCAGTGATTTTAAAGCACTTTCTACAGTCTGTCTCCAACATCTCTGCCTGGTACCAAACAGTCACAAAAGACAAGAATCCAATCACAAAAGGCTTACAGTTAAAAACAAAAGAAAAAGTTATCTCAAAAAAAACCCTTTGAGATCAATAAATATTATGCTCTAATTCCACAGATGTATAAACCTCCCTGTGCCATACTTAATACACATACACAAGGCCTGCAAAGTAAAACAGCACAGGCTCTAGAAAGGCTGAGGATTAGCACAACTCAGAAAATGTGATGAGCTTGCCTCAGTTCTCTGATCAAGCATTTAGAATCATAGAATATTTAGGGTTGGAAAGGACCTTAAGATCACCTAGTTCCAACCCCCCTGCCATGCGCAGGGATGCCTCATACTAGACCATGTTGCCCAAGGCTCTGTCCAATCCGATCTTGAACACTTTCAGGGATGGAGCATTCACAACTTCCCTGGGCAACCCATTCCAGTGCCTCACCACCCTCACAGTAAAGAACTTCTTCCTTATATCTAAGTGCATCCAGTCATAACAGACTTACACTAACTTAGATACCTCTTACCCCTTCTCCTTCAGAGCCACAACCTTCTCCACAGCACAACAAGGAGAGCAGCAATTACACACTGCAGCTCCCATCCATAGCACAGCAGGGAAAATAGGAGTCTACAGCCCCTCAGCCCTTTATAGTTTGTTTTGCCACCTGGTGTGAGACCAGAAGTTCTTCCAGGACTGCTCCACCCAAAACACTACGCTGTGTAATTCATGCAGCCCTCACGCCTGTCAGAGTGAGACCAGGAGTCAATCCATCTCCCAGCAACAATTCTATCCACTGGCCAGAGCAACAGCACATCCTGCAAAAGGCCCCGAATAAAAGTATAGTGAGCTCCTTGCAAAGTTCATGCAGAAATCTTTCCAATCTTCTGCAACAAAAAATGCTACTCTCTCTTCCCCTGCAGAAACACCTTCCCAGTGATGTGCTGCTTGCAATCAAAATTATACTGGTACTTCATTGACACACACCTCTTCTAAACAAAAATAGTTGAGGCTTGTCAGATGATAGGGGAGTGCCAACATTTCCCCATGGCAAGAGAAAAAGCTATCAGCAGCAGCCTAAAAACAAAAGGGTTGATTTTTGTTTATGATACTCGAATGTGAGAGCAAACTGGGCCACCCATTTAGAGCTGGATTCCGCTCCCTGACTCTACAGTTATTTTTAACTTCTGTGTTTTTATAACAAGTCTAGCTACAAACTTTGGTACAGTTCCTTATACAAAGAGAATTTACAGACTTTCTGCAAGACTGCTGTATTTTAGATTAGATGGAAATTTTATTTGAAAAGTGACAAGGAAAAAAGTGGCTTCTCTTACGTGACAGATACGTGCTCCATGTGTATTTGGTTATAATTTATTCATGCTGATGGTGAAATACATTTCCCTTGTTTTCAGCTGCTGGTGGAGCTCAGAGAGAGAAGAACATCCACTTTTCACGGCTTTCCAAAGCACATCTGTAAGAAACTTGAAGAATTTGTGGGTTTCTTTCATTTATTTTTTTTTAATGTAATTTGGCTGGAATTTTCATATGTAACAACCACAGATGGATCTCACCCACAGCTGCCCATCCGAGCTACTGTGTGTCCAGATGCTTGTACCACAAGACCTCTGCAGCTAGCAGTACATAAAACATGAGATTCACCCTAAAATTAAATCTAGGAGATCTCACAGAAATCTCTTGCCTCCAACAGCTAGGGCTTCCAACAAAAGTTATGAGATTTATGATAAAAATCACTAGGCATATGAAAATGCCACTGAGGTTAAACAAAATCTTTAGAAGACATGACTCTGCAAAGGTAAGTATTTTGGCCATAGCACCACCACTGTCTTCTGGGTCTATTGCCACAAAAGCCAGTAAAGCCCATTGCAAGCAAACGGATCACAAAACTCGTCATGTTGACTGGCTACCACATATACCCCATGATGTGTTGCTCATAAGAAAAACTGTAAGGTCATTCCAACTTTTAGAAGTGTTTCTGCAAAAAGACACATAAAGAGGAGTAGTCCTCCCTGTCCAGGGATGTATGGGACAGCCTGGTTTTGAAGACAAGCAACACTTCTACATGTGTTTGTTTGGTGGCATGTACAAGTGGCGTTCCTCAAAGTCAGCCACCAGGTAAGCAACATGGATGACACAGATGCAGCCGAAATATGTATTTCTTCCCAGTGGCTCCCTCCAGACTCTAGTTTTCAGCTTCCTCAACTTCAGGGGAAAGTTTTATTTGAGGGAGGGTGAAAGTATTGGTGATTTGGGGTTTTTTTAATTTCCATATAATTTCAGTAGATTCCCTAAGATAGAAAACTTCAGAAATCAAGCAGCCAAATATATAAATAAAAGGAGAGAAAAAAGAAAAAAAATGAAGTCACCCTCAAGCAGTTCCATCAAGGGATGACATTTTAAATCACATCATGTCTCACACCCATTTCTTAGCGCAAAATAAATCACTTGAACAGAGTGCAAGCCAATTTTTACTTTAAAAAATGTTGTGTCCTAAGGCTCTCTTCTTGAACTTCAAAAGCATACTTCATAATTACTCTACCTATCAAAGGGAACCCAATATTTCACCTCCAACCTCCCTCCGCTTGTGTTATAATTTTTAATTGTTAATAAATTATATTAATTTTAAACTGGTTATTCTCTCTTGAAATTACATCTTTGAAATGAGTATGCAAACTTATTTTACATTAACATATTTACCTCAAAATTATATTTAGTAATTTGTTTATTACTTTTCTTCCCTGATAATTCTTGTATTACAATTTCAATCTTGGGTTACCCCATTTAATTTTATTTGAATACTATTGTCTCAGTTTTAGAGTCAAAACCTATTTCATAGAGTTTGAGATTTCTGGCAAGCAAATACTTTTCCTTTTTTAGCACATTTACCTGTTTTTGTCCAGAAGCTTTGTTATGCACTTATAGGGGCTTTTGTCATTGCAAACTTAAGCCACAGGAGGAAAATTTGGAGGGCTTACAATCTAAAACCTGCTCTTACAGGTGCACGCAGGAACTCTTAAGGAATAGGCCATATCAGAACTTTGGGCACGGCTATATTATTCTCTTTAGCTGGCAGGTATTTTACTTAACATGCAGTCCTTGCAAACACATTCAAAAACGCCAGACTTGTCAGGCTTCAGGTATGGTATTTTCTGTAAAGGCAAGGGTGCTTCTGAACAAGGAAGTAAGGTTCCTGTGTGCCTTCAGGTCTGATAACAAAAGCATCACTCTTCATAGAGTCCATCAGTCAGCAGTTAAGAGTTCTCACTGATTTTTTCAATGCAGGTCACATGCTTAAATGGATGAATAAGTAATGCAAAATGGTGGAACAATGTCAGCACACCGATGCTGGTATGACATAAATCAGCCTTCTTAAAAACTCCAGCATGTAGAAATTACCCTCATGGCAGGAACAACCAAAATATGTTGCAAAGTTTTGTGCCTGAAAGCAATCTGGGAAACAGGCAGAGAAGTTCACACCCAAGCAATGCTCATTTAGCTTCTGAGGCTCTCAGAGTGGATCAAGGAGCACTCTGCAAAGGAAAAAAAACATCCAGTTGGTGAACTGAACTATGTGGCTGAAAAAACAATTCTCCCATTGAAAAGTCTCCCCAGAGATGCCTTTGGAATCCCGGGGCAGCACACAGGAAAGAAAAGTAAAGCAAAGACTGCCCCGGGAGAATACATTGCAAATGTTACATTAAAACCAGTGTCTACAGGACACTGTTCAGTGCCAGGTGAGTTCTCTTTAGTCTGCAGGGTGGATTTTTAATTCAAAACAAATAAGACTAGGACTGTCTCACCATCTCAGTAACTTACACAGCCACGGACAAAAGTATTTTTTTCAAAGTATCAATAGACAGCTGCAAATTGGCCATATTAGAGGAACTCTGGCTACCAAAGGCGTGAGACAAATAGAATCATAGAATCATAGAATAGTTAGGGTTGGAAAGGACCTGAAGATCATCTAGTTCCAACCCCCCTGCCAGGGGCAGGGACACCTCACACTAAACCATGCCACCCAAGGCTATGTCCAACCCAGCCTTGAACATTGCCAGCGACAACTTCCCTGGGCAACCCATTCCAGTGCCTCACCACCCTCACAGTAAAGAATTTCTTCCTCATATCCAGTCTAAACTTCCCCTGTTTAAGTTTGAACCCGTTACCCCTTGTCCTCTCACTACAGTCCCTCATGAAGAGTCCCTCCCCAGCATCCCTATAGGCCCCCTGCAGATACTGCAAGGCTGCTAGGAGGTCTCCATGCAGCCTTCTCTTCTCCAGGCTCAACAGCCCCAACTTTCTCAGCCTGTCTTCATATAGGAGGTGCTCCAGACCCCTGATCATCCTCACGGCCCTCCTTTGGACTTGTTCCAACAGTTCCACGTCCTTTTTCTGTTGAGGACACCAGAACTGCACACAATACTCCAAGTGAAGTCTCACAAGAGCAGAGTAGAGGGGCAGGATCACCTCCCTCGACCTGCTGGTCATACTCCTTTTGATGCAGTCCAGGATACGGTTGGCTTTCTGGGCTGCAAGAGCACACTGAAGCCGGCTCATGTTCATTTTCTCATCAACCAACACCCCCAAGTCCTTCTCTGCAGGGCTGCTCTGAATCTCTTCCCTGCCCAACCTGTAGCTGTGCCCGGGATTGCTCCAACCCAGGTGTAAGACCTTGCACTTGTCATGGTTAAACTTCATCAGGTTGGCATCAGCCCACCTCACAAGCGTGTCAAGGTCCCTCTGGATGGCATTCCTTCCCTCCAGCGTATCAACCGAACCACACAGCTTGGTGTCATTGGCAAACTTGCTGAGAACGCATTCAATTCCTCTGTTCATGTCACTGACAAAGATGTTGAACAAGACCGGTCCCAACACCCATCCCTGAGGGACACCACTTGTTACTGGTCTCCAGCTGGACATTGAGCCATTGACCACAACTCTTTGTGTGTGGCCATCCAGCCAGTTCTTTATCCACCAAGTGGTCCACCTCTCAAACTGATGTCTCTCCAATTTAGAGACAAGGATGTCGTGTGGGACAGTGCCGAACGCTTTGCACAAGTACAGGTAGATGACATCAACTGCTCTACCCTTGTCCATCAGTTCTGTAGCCCCATAATAAAGGCCACCAAATTGGTCAGGCAGGATTTCCCCTTAGTGACGCCATGCTGGCTGCCAACAACCACCTTATTGTTTTTCATGTGACTTAGCATGCCTTCCAGGAGAATCTGCTCCAAGATTTTGCCAGAAAAGCCTATATCTCAGCGATTGCTACCCCAAACCTGACACATTTTCTCATCTTGCCCTCAATATTCTTTATGAATGACAGTCTTCCTGTAGGAAAGAAATCTGGATCTTGCTTTTCCTTCAGCCAAGCTCTCTGCTCACAATCAAATCCACAGAGTCAACAACTTTCGGTGAGTCGACAACCATCACTGGTAGATCACAGGAGGACTAAATCACAGGAAGACGGAAGAAGTACAAGCACACCAAAGAAGAATAGTCTCAGACCAAATTGATGGTCTTGCATAAATCTCAAGACATACTTCGAAGTCCCAGCTCATCAAGATGAAAATGTAGCTCCTAATTCTTCCCATATGTTTCAAACAAAATGTTATGAATGAAAGATGGACCTTCTTCCCAGTTGTTCCCTTCCAGCACAACCCACCCAGCTCTGGATTAACCCACTTTGTTCTAGTTCCGTCTCCTCTGTGTGGTCAGAAGCAAAGCAGGGAGCTGTGCCAACCAAGGCACTGGACTTCTCTCCAAAGGAGCAGACGCATGAGGTAGAAGGCAGCACACACTGGAAACTCAGATGTTGAAACACGTGTTTTTCTTCAGCAAAATGAGAGAGAGAGGAATCTTGTGGAGTGAGGCAGAGTGGTTTCTCTCTTTTATGTTTGCAAGAGCTTCCAAAAGAGAAGTGTCTTTCAAAAAGAATGAGGCAGGGGTAGCTTTCCAAATGTCCTCATTTATTTCTGATAGTTGTCCTCTCTTAAGGAGCAATGTGTTTTCTCTGGAGTCCGGCATAGCCACTGGCTGAAGCCACAGATGTACCATACCAATGATCCTGAAGAAGAAAAACACATCTGTCTGCAGTAGCTTTTTTGAACTCTGAGGACCAAGTGTGTAAGCCTGTAGGAACTTCACAGGCACTTGAAGTCCTAATTTATTCATGTTGATTGATTTCTACACCTTTATGCAAGAGCTTTGGTGATACACAATAATGTATATAGATAAGTTCTAACAAATAAATTATATTTGATCCCCATTTTAAGATATCAAGCTAAAAGGAAAATGAAGAGGAGGCTTTAGAAATCTGTATCGTGTCATCAGATACTTGTGTATTGAGGCAGGCATAGGACGCTTTACAGTGTACACAATTGGCACACCTGGGAAAACGCATACGCTGCCAGCTAAAATGCTTAATCTCTTCTTTAGCACATTTGTGGTTTAATTACAAAACCTAGTGAACAATTAAAATTCAGGTCAGCACACAGCAGCAATACCAGCCTTTGATGTGGGGTCAGTATTGGTCACAGTCCTGTACTCATAACATAGGTTAATCAACTTAGTGGAGTAAATATGACAAGACTGACCAAAAATCTATGTAATTACCATTGCTCTGAGAGCATTGGCAAGCAGGGCAGTTTATTTGTTTGATATACAAACATTATTTCTTCTAAATAAAGGACAGATCAGGAGCTGTTAGTGTAAAGCAGATTTGTTTCTTCCACTACTAGTCGCTCTCATAGCTGCTGCCTGCCTGCATGCAAGTGTGCATGTGGCAGGGTGTGCATTCCCACATACAGACATGCAAGCACACAAGCACACCTCACACACACAATAGTCTCATCATTAGATTTGTACAGGTGACTACTTCCGTCCTGGCAGCAGCGTCCCACTGACTGCAGCTGATTATGTTCTGTGCTGACTCACAAAGCCATTGCGCAGGCCTTATTACAGTAATTTCATATGAAATAACACACAGGTTACTTTTCATCTCAGTAAAAGCAAGGCATCTGTGTGACAGTGGCACAGAAATTGGCTAGGAATACATGGCTATATATATGTGTGACTGCCCCAGCCATCTTCACCCCCTAGTCCAGCTCACAAGACCTACTTCTTGTCAGTGCAAATTTCTTGGGTACCTTTCAAGGAGTAACTACTTAATAGAAAAGAATTGCTACAGCCAGATCAAACATTGCTTTCTCTTGCCCAGACGTAGATTGTCCTTGATCTCCAAATAAAGGAAACTTGTCACAAGCTTCAGTCAGGTCATACTCCATCCAGCTTGAGGGATGTAGCTAAGGCCAAAATGTCAAAAACCTCTGCACTGGAAAAGAGATTCCTGCTGGCTTTTAGGTAGGATGCACAGTGCTGGCTTCCATCCTGAAAGCTAGGAGTTATCAGGCTGTTCAGCCTGGGATTTTCGCAATAGGCACCCCATTACCCCTGAGAGGAGAGTGACAGCTAGGAGGTTTGAGCTGGGATTTTTGCAACAGTCACCAAACTCCCAAGGAAATTCAGTGAGAGCTGAAGAGTTTTGATCCCTCACATGAAAGTTGATAGCAAATTAATACGCATTTCAATGGGGCTAAGAGTAGGTGTGGGTACCACACTCCCATAAGCTCTTTTGAAAATCACAGACTTAAATGGTAATATTATGGTATTCCAAATATACAGGGTTAGGTAATTTTTTCTAAATCTTAAAAATGTATTAGTCATAATTTTCTTCTGCCTTTCAGTTTCTCTGAGATAAAAGGAGTCTGGCTTTACAAGCAGCAAGGTTTACCAAAATGCCTCCCAAGAAGTTTTAAACCATTTCTAAATTATTTCCTGCTTTTTCTTTCTGTAAAATGTGTGCCATACAGGGTATAGGACCATGGCACTGTCCTGGCTAAGCATTTGTCTGGGCTGATGTGCATGTTTGTGGTGGGTGTCATCTGAACCCTATCCATCACCTTTGTGGCATCCTCCCTAGGAGAAGCCAGCCAGCCATAGGTGACAATTAACCAAGGGAGGAGACTGCAGAAACATGCCAGAGGATACACACAGCCATAAAATACATGACAACAGAATACAGCATGGCATTGTAGTGGCTTTCATTAGGGTGTGTCAAAATATTAAAATAGGACAATAAAGAAGAAAATGTTTGTGTAATAAATCATGGGTCATCCATTTGAAAAAAACAAAAGCTTAATTGCTATAGAGACAAGGTCTGTGTCTTCTTGTGCTTGTCTGTCTCAACGGCCTCTTCATATACAATTGGAATAACAATAAATAACAGGGACCTTTAAGTGCTGCTACAGTATTAATTATGCTTACTACTAGTAAGAGGTGTTGATGAACAGATCTTTACAGCTCATTTTCTGTTTGAGTCCTACTCCCTGCAACAATCTGCTCCCTCATTCTCCCCACCCACTGCATTTAAACGAACAAACCACGTTTTCTTTATGTCATCTCCATCCATCCCTAGAGCTTTGATCACCAAAGGGAACATGTCAGAGCTGGCAGTGTTCTCATTCTGGGGTAAAGGTTGAAATTTTGAACTTATTTTTCTTATGCCTCTGAATGACAGCAACTATTTTCAATTGTTCCATTTTTCCAAGGGAAAAACCACTCCGGTCTGCATAGCCTGTTTAGCTTCCCTTTAACATAGCATTTGTAGTTTATTTTGGTTTATTTTTAAAAATGACTTTTTAACTGCTGCCTAAAAATTAAAAAACAAACCTTCAAGAAAAAATTGCTTGGAAACAAAACACTGAAGCTCCTTGTTGTGGCAATAATCAAAAAGGACATATTCATATCTTGCTTTTGTATTTTCAAATAAGATTCATTGAAATGGTCACAAACCCACTAGATGTCCACTGTTTTTTAATAAAAATGGCATTTTTGATGGAAAAACATTCTAAATTATTTTCCGTGGACTAGTTGATGCTACCAGGAACAAGCACAATATCATCTTACTATTCCTCACATCCCTATTGCTGAGTTTTACTGGCAGTTATTCTGTGGACTTCAGCTGGGTCACCAGGTGTGTTACAACTCCTTCAAGTGAGTTGGTGGACTACCAGCATTCCATTAGGGGCTATATAAATATGTATCCATAACAGATTGGGTAGTGCCAGCCACCAGAGCCATCCCTGTCACCATTCACAGCAGCAGAGCTGGTCCCATGCCCTCCCATGCTTTATCTCGAGGAAGCTTGCTTGGCTTCCTTTTTTATTCCCAAGCCTGGAAAACAAGAGCAGTCCAAGGGCAGTGCAGTGCAGAACCAGCAGGAGGTGCTCCTATAGCAAGAAAATCTGTCCAACCGAATAAATCAGCTATGTGGCACCAAATTTCCCTTCCACTATAATATAATAAAAATCTAGCATACTCAAAAAAGGGGGTTCAGCATATCAGGGAATCCGGTTTGAGCTCTTCCACTGCAGAAACCTAGACAGATGCAATATTTCTCTTGTTTTTAAGTTACTGTAATCAAGGATATTGCAAAAGAGGAAAAAAAAAGACATGAAAATGTGATTAGGTTCTAGTAGACTTGCAATTTCTTAATTTCTTCAACAAATGCCCATAGAGTATTCCGTCTTTATCCTCCCAAGTCACTGAGAATAACACATCAAAGAGCATGTTTGCATTTCTATAATAGATAACAGCGTTGACATAAGCTTCAGGGTTCATACAAACTATAAACTGAATTACCAATCTCCTATCTCACATATTTATAAACTGTAAGTTGAGCCTGAAGAAAAAACTCCAACTCCAGGTGAAATAATTATTCCAGAGCTCTTAAAGAGTCGTTTCTGAGCTGCAATCTGAATTCCAGTGGATGTGAATTATCAGTTTGGTTGGTACTAGCCTCTGCTTGCATGCTGAGGATCAAAAGGTAACCTGGACTCTGATGGTCACTTCTGCAGCAAGTCTGGCATCATTGTTTGAACAAGAGATTTTATAAAAGCCGCAGGTCTCTCTCTTCCCTGGCTGAGAAAGGAAGTGAGTTTCCACTGTCATGATCTTGTATTGCCATCAAAGCTCTCCTGGAACACTCTGAGATGGCAGAGCCTGAACAGAATAAGCCCTGATGGCCCAGAGCTTCTGCTGACAACTCTGAAAGCATTATAAACCATGACACTTCTCTCCTTGTACCTTAAGCAAGAATAATATAACTCCTCTAATTTCTATAAACCAGAAAGCTCATACAGAAAAAGCCTATTCTTTGGAGAAACTAGGCATCTTCCAATCTTTGACACCAAAGCATCAATAAAGGCAGGGGACCCTGCCTAAGAAGCAAAGGTCAGTGTCACAGATAGAGTGATTCCATTAGACCACAGGTAACCCAGTGGCAAGTATTACTTTAACAAGGGCCAAACTGGGAAAAGTCAACAAAACCTGCTTTTCTCCTATTGCCAGGTGATGGGTTGCTCATGACTCACCCAAACCACAAGCCTGAGACCATAGTTCTCAGGTTAGGAGGCACATTGGTGAAATACAAAGTCTGGAGATGGTGTGAGTCATTCACGCAGCAGCTCTCTATAGAACTACATTGAGGTTTTGTGTGATATATTTTCAGAAAGAAAAACAAAGCAAAAAGGAAAACATTATCTAAACAGGCTATTGTGCTGTCTCACACAAATATTAAAAGAGAAACTGAAACCCTTAAGCCAATACCACTTCTGGAACTCCTATACTGGTCTGAGCCATCAGCTCCTTGCCATAAATCCCCAAAGCATCTCTTCTCCTGCTGCTACTGATCAGCATACCCAAAAGGAATAAAAACAATACGTGTGAGATGAAATAACTTCTGAATTTATTTGAGCATTTGAGGCAGCATGTTCTTTTCCTGGGTAGTTTGACAAAGACCCACTGGAGCCTAAGGTGGATGCATTTGTTTCTAGACCTCATACTAAATGACATATGCAATATTTTATGTGAACTTTGCAGTAGTATTTGGTTCTGGAATATATAACAGCACATAAGCATTTAAGACATGCAAAACTAGGGGACTTTTATTGTTAGGGGTTTGTTTTGAAAATTCAGACCTCTTCTATTAAGGTCTTAAGAAACTATCTTGTCAGAAATGGCTCTAATTTTTCATCTTAGAGACTTTATATTGCATCAGCCCTATAGTTCCTCTGCACAATGCAGATAGGAATGATCCATTTCTTTGCATCATACCCTACTGCATTATGCAAACACTGGAAATTCATTAAATCCAATATTAATAACTACTTTGCAACAGAAATAATCACCTATTTTTATTTCAGCTATAGGACAAAAAGCTTTTCTCCAATGTGTTCCTAATATATGAAACATTTACTAATTTAACACACCTTTCCTGACAGACAGTACTGATCCCAAACTAGATAAAACATACATGAAGTTTTGCTGCACGGTGACAAAACCATCTTATACAATGACTTTTTGGAGGCTCTCTTAGTCTCATCAGTGATCGATTCCTGTTCGCTTGCTACTGTGCCAGTAAGTGCAGGCATTAGGATCTGGGGGGCAGATCAACAAAAGGGTTCTGGTGACAATAGCAGCATTCACAAGCTCTTTCAACTTGGCATGGTTTATTTAATTCAGCAAACACTTAGCTTTGGCGGCAGAGAAAGGCAAAGCAATGTAGACAGAATTATTAAGGTAGAAGCGCAGAGAAAAAAAATTCTCCTGGCTAGACCATGTCTAGATTCAAAGGAAAATTGGGGGGGGGGGGGGGGGGAGCAAGGGAGTGGGATTTTTTTGTTGTTGCTCCTGGGTTGTTTTTTTTCTGAATCAGAGTCCTGTTCTTGTGCTGCAAATGGCAGAAACATGAGGTGAGGTTCATTAAGTGGTGAAGGCTCTGTGGCTGACAGACTGTAGGACAGATTCCGCTCAGTCTCTTAACTCTGCTTTTCTGCAAACTGAAACACTCCCCTATTTTTCCCATTGGAGACGTTATCTAAGAGGATCAACACATGGGGGAGAAGTAAGTTCAGCTTTCTGGGAAACAGAGAAGCAGCACTGAAAAGACGTTCAAAAAGGCCCTAAGAAGTACTTGACTCTTAAATAGGTTAGTATTTAAAAAAATGGACTGTGTAAGTGAAAGATGAAAAAATGTTCCAGTAGAATATGCACCAACACTTTAAAATGGAAGCTTACAAACAAGAGCCCCTTTGTTCAGCGATGCCATTTCAGTTGGGTTTTGGAGGCTTTTTTGTTCCTTTCTGGCTCCAAATTGCATTAAAGAAGCTAAAAGTAAATCTTGCTCCAGAATCTTGCTGAAAAAGGTATTTTTAGATTAAAACACACAAAAAGGCACATAAACATGATGGGATGGTATGTTTCATTGACTCTCATGTCAAACAATTTCAGAATTTGGTAGCAGCAGAGAACTGGGACATGTCCGCCTGTACATCAGGGAAAAGGCCAACACCACCCCAAAACTGAGTTTACTAAATAGCATGCAGGTGAAACTATTACTGAGTATCCCTGATACATGACATCTTACTGTCAGGTGTCTTCCTTTTTTTTCCTCTCCAAACGGCTTGCAGCTTTTCTGCATGCACTGCTCTTATAATCATCACTGCTGGCAGAGGTGCTTGTGCCAGATGCCATGAAGTTTGAAGGAAGAAGGGCTCCAGGGTACAGCTTTTGCTGCAAGGCTCCTTCAGCTTTATGGAGAGCTTTCCATGCCTTTCCCAGGACGGCATCAGCAAAGGCTCCTCACAATGCAGATAATACCTATGTAGGCTGCAGTCAGCAGAGGTGGCTTTCTGAGGGAGGATCTGGGCTCACAGAATTAAGCAACCAGGTTTGTGTTCTTCTAATAGTTTTTTTTGGTTTAGGCATTTAAAGCCCTAAAAACTTAGAGAGCTATCCTTACAGTTTTTATCCAAATCAAATAAATCAGTATTCCCAAAAAATTCCTGCTGATGAAGCCTTCCTGTTACACCAATGTGACTTACTGAAGTTTAACCATGACAAGTGCAAGGTCCTCCACCTGGGTCGGAGCAATCCCTGGCACAGCTACAGGTTGGGCAGAGAAGAGATTCAGAGCAGCCCTGCGGAGAAGGACTTGGGGGTGTTGGTCGATGAGAAAATGAACATGAGCCGGCAGTGTGCCCTCGCAGCCCAGAAAGCCAACCATATCCTGGGCTGCATCAGAAGGAGTGTGACCAGCAGGTCGAGGGAGGTGATCCTGCCCCTCTGCTCTGCTCTTGTGAGACTTCACTTGGAGTACTGTGTGCAGTTCTGGTGTCCTCAACATAAAAAGGACATGGAACTGTTGGAACAAGTCCAGAGGAGGGCCACCAGGATGATCAGGGGACTGGAGCACCTCCCGTATGAAGATAGGATGAGAAAGTCGGGGCTGTTCAGCCTGGAGAAGAGAAGGCTGCGTGGAGACCTCATAGCAGCCTTCCAATATCTGAAGGGGGCCTACAGGAATGCTGGGGAGGGACTCTTCATGAGGAACTGTAGTGAGAGGACAAGGGGTAACAGGTTCAAACTTAAACAGGGGAAGTTTAGATTGGATATGAGGAAGAAATTCTTTACTGTGAGGGTGGTGAGGCACTGGAATGGGTTGCCCAGGGAAGTTGTGAATGCTCCATCGCTGGCGGTGTTCAAGGCTGGGTTGGAAATAGCCTTGGGTGGAATGGTTTAGTGGGAGGTGTCTCTGCCCCTGGCAGGTGGGTTGGAACTAGATGATCTTAAGGTCCTTCCCAACCCTAACTATTCTATAATTCTATGATTCTATGATTACTAAGTGGATGGTGGGCTGTTTACAGAAACCTGCCTAGGTTAAGTATGTACAGTTAATGGCATAGACCAGCACAATAGCTTGTTTTCATACACAGCAACTTGCACAGAAGAAAACCTTCCACTGGAAAGAAAAAGTATAGCCAACAAACTAGCCCAGGTAAGAGTACATATATTGCCTCACAGCTACATAAACAGAACTCAGTCTGGTCAAGCACGTAACCAGGGAGGCTGCCCTGGTTCAGCAGCCTCCCACCTTTCCAGGGAGAGGGCTGAAATCTTCCCCTTAGGAAAATCCCTCACAGCTTCCCAGCTTGGCTATCTACTGGAAATAAAGACATTTTTGAACCTCAGAATCAAAGTTGTACCACACACTGCATTGTGCTGTATGGTTGAAGTAAGTGCTGCTGCTCTGACAGGCTCCCACCGGTCTGCCACCACCATCCACGTGAGTTAATCAAAGACCTAAGCAGCACTTACAAATTGAAATAACACATTTATCTAGTATTTGTGACTATTAAGGACCAGCAGTATTACAACTGTCAAGAAAAAGGCATGCCAACTATGCTTCATCTGAGCAAAGAAAAGGGGAGAGAAAGGTTTCTTCTGCAGCAAGGCAAGGAGCTGTGCTGCTGACCCAGCAGAAGGAGAAGTATCCCAGACCCTCCTCAGTCTGCCTGCCTTGGCCACTGCCTTGGCTGCAGAGATGTTCACACCAAGCTGCTCAGCCTCAACAGATATGCTATACACACACATACACATATATGCACATATAGGTATTATTCAGACCCTAATTGGTATTGGAGTCCTCTTGTGTTCCTCACAGTACAAATACAGAGGATACCATGGGCCTGCTCCAAGAGGGAAGTCTCTGAAACCACAAGCAAGGATTAATTTTAAACAACTGCTGCCAAGACTGCTGAAAGTATGTGCCTGAAAACTCTTTCATTGTCCCTTGTGCTGGAGAACTGAGAGATTAGGAATGAGCAACCAGCTTCCTTCAAAAGACTTCTTACAGGACCCTAAGTTCTGCAGCACTATGGTGGCTCTGGCAATTGGCTCAACTCCATGAAGAGTTTGTTTTCTCCCCTTTACCGAGGAACAATAGTCACTAAATACTTCTAGGTCTTGGTCAGTGCTGTTTTCTTTTTCTTTGTTGGCCTCATATCTGAATCTCATAAAATTAAGACTTAGACAGTAAGTTATCTTGGGGCAATTTTCAGACCATCCATCTGTTGCACATGACTTCACAGGCAAAAGGGTCCATGCTGCTGATACATCCAGCATTGAGGGAAAGAATCCCCGGATGGCAATTGCGAAGGCTATGTCACATCTTGTGGTCAGACCTAGGGCTGCTGTAAGCCTCTAACAAGCTTTGCTTTCGGAGCTGAACACCTAGTTAGCTCTTCCAGCCCTGCGATGGCCAGGGAGTAATTTTCAAGGATTTTCTCCACATCTTTTATCCATCTTCTTCACCACCACTTGGTTTAGCCACCAGTTGCACCTGAGCATTCCCACCTGCAGGAAAGCCGTTGCCTCCTCACTTTCCCACTGCCCAGCAGGTGTGTAGCTTCCCTGTTGTCTGCTGCCCAGCCATGCTTCTCTCCTGCATCTCTGCCAAGCCACTGTGTTGTGGTGTCTCTGTCCTCAATCAGCCTGGCCATCTTCCCTCAAAACCACCTCCAACAATCCTATCAGGGCACAGTCGTTTTCTTCCTGGCCCATGTTTCTCTCCAGGATCCTCCAGCTACACAGGGATCTCGAAGGAAGCTGAGCACCTGGGTCAATCTCAAGCCATGCTTTTTCCATGTCACCCAAGTGATGGCTGATGTTTAGGCTCCTGGCATAACAAAAGGGTCAGAGAAGTGAAATATTAATTGTTGCATGGCTTACTAAATTATATTGATCCCTCGATTTTCATAGGGATGGATTTCAGAATCAGAGTAAAAATTGTTGCTGCTGCTATTTCCTCTTCTACCATATAATAAATGTGTATTTGCGCTTTTGACAGGAACAAGGTGCAAAGGATCTCTTGCTTGTGGGCAGACGATAGCCACTTTACGCAGAGGTCCTTAGCCTGGGCTGAGTATTCTTGCACTTCAAGTGGGGGCTCTTCCATTTACACAGAGCCCTGCTGAACTGACATGCAGATGTTGGCCCAAGAATGACAGTTATAGACATTGCTCCACACGAGGTTATATCTAATGCAGGGGCCTAAATTACACAACAGACAAGAACTTCCTTTGGAAAGGCTTGCAAGGTGCTATCTTTTTCCCAGGCCAGTCAGGACTTTCGGAAGCACATATATTTTATAAGATCCAGATCAACTGAACAAAGTAACATCAACAGGACCCCCTGTCCTGCTTTAGAGTTGCACACAAGGCAGCTGCACCCGTGCCAGGCTTGAAATTAGCAGCAGCTCCCAGGGGATGTGGCAGGCTTACCCAGCTGTAGGGAGTGCAGAGGGAGGATGTGCAGCAACAACAAGGGAGGCAAAGATGTGACTGAGGGGACAGGGAGCTTCTGAGAGGTGAGAAGGAGCTGAAGAATAATGAATTTCTCTAGATGAGGATAATTCAAATAAGTTCAAAGACAGGTTCTTCCTCCAAAGCAAAGCTCCTCTGGGGAAAGACCTGCAAATGCAGAGAGCATCCCATGTGCAACAGAGGCTGCACAGAGAGCAGGTGGAGAGATCTTCCTGCCTGAGTGAGGTCTTCCTCCAGAACCACAACATCAAATCCACCAGCACGGGGGGGTGCAGATCAGGTAAAAGCAGCTCATTACAACCCTGTGAAAGAGCTTGCATAAAGCAATGGACCTGAACACCCTCAAAAGCTGCTCTGCACCCTTCCTCGGGATCCACCTCTGGAGTCTGCCTCTGTTTTTCAAAACATCCATAGTAATTCCTAAAGCACCACTATTTCAGTATCTATATACAAAACCTCCTGATGTGCTGGGCTTTAGTGAACCAGAAACTACTTTAAAAATGCAACATAAAGTTAAAGAATTCACTGTTCATAGCTCCAAGTAGGGAACCGAGTAATTAATACACAGCTTAATCTACAGCTTCTGCTATACTTACACAGCTCTAGTGCTTTGGCCTGCAGCCCCTTTGGTTTAATTGCTCTCGCTAAAGATAGCACTTTACTAATGCAAAATAATCTGGCGAATCCTGTGCCTGTATCAGGGCTAAATGCAGGGTGTGTAAGAGGAAAAGAAGAGAGCTCAGCATAACAAGGTGTTTGCCTGCATTCAAGGGAAAACAGAAAGGTTTACTGAAAGTTGAAATAATATCTCACAAATTCAATTACATCCCATTCACAGATGATTTTTCTAGCTGTCTAATATTATTTTTATCACGGTGAGTATTTCACGGATGGTCTTTTGTTGACATGTAATATTGAGCCACAGCCTGTCTGCATGCCAATGGCACAGTCTTTAAACAAATATAAATACCATGCAACACTCTGATCTTTCTTGTATAAAGAATTTTTTTTAAATGAAACACTATTTAGATGCTTCATGGCCAGCAAACATATAAAAATGTTATGAAAAGTGGTCTTGGCTGCGAGAGGGGTCTGAAAGACTGAATTCCTCGAGGGACAGACAAATAAAACAGGAAAAGTTTTACTTCATTATTAAAGTAGTAGCAGCATGCACACATGAGCTGGTATTAATCTTGATTATAACTTGAGGCCAGTGACTGATGGGATGCTGCACATTCAAATTGTGAGGGGAAAAAAAAGGTGATCCTCTTGATTGATATATTAAATCTCATTTTATATTAGATTTAATTACAGACATCTGACTTTTCCATCACAGCATGCATTTGGTCAGTTTCCGCAGTTTTCAGCTTTCCACTTTACCCTCCTCTGCTGCATTACCTTCCCTGTGCCCCAAAGAACTGCCTGCGATTGAAGGTTCAGGGACTTTTTAAACCAAAGGATGTATCCAACCAGCCATGTTTCATAGCCAAAATGTGTTTGCCTAATCCTTTTCTGAATCCATTCATTATTTGGGCCTCTGTAACATCTTACAGCAAGGAGCTTCATAATTTAATTACACATCGTGTAAAAAGGTACTGAATTTAGTAAAAGCTATTAAATTCTTTTAGTCAAAAAGAGCACTATCAGCTGGAGTTTTGTTTTGTTGAAAAGCCTTGCTATGTGGTCAAGGATGGGCAGCTCTGCTGATGAAGGAAGGTTCACCCAGATATGGAAATTGCACAGTTACTCCTTCCTTCTGGCCAGCAGAACACAGAAGAGGCAGTAAGGCAGGAACAGGAGAGAAAGTACAGCTTTCTGTGGAGATGTAGAAGCCAGAAGATGGCTGATCAATCACAATGTAATGGCCTGACCTGGTAGATGAGCAACAAAAGCCATGATCTGAACCCTGTCTGGCTTCAACCCTCTGCAAGTCTCCTGGCCAGTCTCAACAAGTCCCTGTCTCTCATTACTCTTCTCCAGCCAGGCAGAAACCATCCTCCGGGGCTTATTCCCAGGGGATTGAGAACCTACTGGTCTGGCTGAACTCAGCAGGAACCACAAGTGGTCTGGCAGACTCAGGCCAGCCCTGCACAGGAAATTCTGTGATGCTAAGTGCAACCATTCACTTACAGTTTTCTCCTCTAGCCCACACTGTCCTTAATGCCATCCCTCTCTTTTCCAGCTCAGGGTCTCATCATTAGGTCCCTGCTCCAGCATAATTATGAGACAGGGTCTGCAGAATTTGACCCAAACCTCCTTGTGTGTGGTGTTCACCCTCCTTTGGCAACCCTGCCATGCCTGCAGGACTTTTGCTTACATCCCTTTTCTTCCCTCAGCCTCAAAGAGCCTTTCTGAAATTCTGAATTGCAAGCCAAAACTGCACCTTTTCACAGGACATGGATACAGTAGCCCATGAGACCGATGCAAAGGAGAAGAGTGGAAGGTGAAGTGCCCAGCTGCAACTTTGACTGATGGTGCTTTTTGTCAAAAGGAGAACCCTAACTGCTGTCCCCATATGCTGTGCCTCTCCACATCCTAACCACTGTGAAGACATGTACTTCTGGATCATTAGCAGATCGAAAATCCTGAAGCTGTGATGCTGAGATGATGAGGCTATGAACAATGCCCCAGACTCCTTCAAACACCTAAGGGCCTTCTTCTGGCACTTTCCTAGCAAACACCGCTGCCTTTGACTGGCATTCAGCTGTTACTCTCTAATACCTCTGTCAGGCAAATTAATGGCAGTCACTTCCCTGAGAAGCGAGAGTTGGTCCTTCAAAATCAGACCCACCTCCAAATAACTTCCTCAGCAAGAAGGAAAATTCTCCACCTCGTTATTTGCTCCAATCTCTTCCCCTGGGGGACAGCCGCACATTGCTCCGAGTAGAATAAGATCCCCAGCACAGCCCGGCTGTGGTTCCCCCTCCCCGTCCAGCTGCGTATGGGAGACAGACTTGGTCAGACAGAGGTCAGGGAATTCAAAAAGAGTAAATAGGAGTCGTGCTCTGGGAGCACACATTCACTGCATTGCTGAACTGTCTTACTAACCCGGGAGAAACCTCCCACACTCCCATGCTGCTAGTGCACAGCTGCCACTGGAAAGCCGCCTGCGGAGCCTCCCCCCTATCCCACCTCTTTCAAAGGACCTTGTCTGGAGCTACCAGGCTTCCGCCGGCAATATTTGTTAGGGCACAGAGGACTACTGTCACTTGAAAACAAGCAAGGGATTACAAGATGCTTTGATTTTGTTGGGAGCACAGAAAGGGAACGGCCACAGTTTTAAAAGCTAGGAGGAAATGCTGGTGCACAGTCAGCTCTATATGTTTGTTATATATTTGGCAGAATATATCAATTGCTTAATGCTGAATGTTCCACAACGGGCTTAGCTATAGCCATGCGAAGGGCTTTTGTAAGAGGATGACTTCCCCACAAAGCACCTCTCATACTTCTGGGGCTACAGATGCTAATTTGCACTGTACAAGCAAGTACCAATAGAAATAAGCATATTCAATATAAGGCTTGCAACAACGTATGCACAAA
This sequence comes from Ara ararauna, assembly GCA_028858755.1. Taxonomy (NCBI): domain Eukaryota; kingdom Metazoa; phylum Chordata; class Aves; order Psittaciformes; family Psittacidae; genus Ara; species Ara ararauna. Next base: position 57,457,081 of record CM054376.1, on the reverse strand, counting down.
ACCCCTGGCAAAAGCCTTCTTTGTGAACCCAAGAAGTTGCAGTGGGAGACACACACCAGCACTTCTGAATGCAAATATAGTGGAGCAGAAGCAGGACTCAGTTGGAGGGGACTTTGAAAACCTGCCCATGGACCCTGCACCCCGGGTGTGGCATCCTGGTTCTCAGGGATGAAGAAAATCTCATCTGTTCTGAGACATGTATAACATTTATTTATTCAGGAGCAGAACTTCCCCCTCGAAGAAAGTAGGAAATGTTGACGTAAATGGGCAAAACTGCTACTCTGCAATTAAAACACTTCTTCAGCCAGAATCTCTCATAAATGTAGTGACCAACAAAACTACTAAAGTCTGGATTTTCAAAGGCTCCCTCGGGGATGTAGTACTCTACACCCTTTGAACATCTCTTCAGTCCTTTCAAAAATCTCAGCCTAAAAATCCCTGCTGGGGGGCAGCACATTGCTGTGCTCTTTTCAGGTCTTACCTTTAATACAACATTAACCTCATATTTTGCATTTTCCCATGTGTGGCCTTCTAGTTTGGTTCTGACTTTGAGTCCTGCCTCCCCTTCTATCCACACACTGTGGATTATCTGATCTGATGAGTCATCAGAAATAATCCTGCCAGGGCACTGCTCCGTGTAAGGGTTAGTTCGCAAGCTACTTCATGCCACCATTTATGTGAATAAACCATGTCACTTCCCCTCTATTTTATCCTCACCTTAAAGAATGAAGAAAGCACCGCCTGAACTGCTAATCATTTTAATCTCAAAATCAGATAATTTAACATATTCGTGAGATCGGAGCCACCAACGCCTTCCTCTAAACAAACGCTCTTATAGTAAAAAGGTGCTGGTGAGATTTGCCCACCCAAATCTCATAAAGCCCGTGTTGTTGCAAGGGCGAAGAAAAACTAGCTCTTTAAACAGAGTAATTCTGAGCTAAGAACATTAATGGCATCCCAGAACTGGAAAGCTGGATGTGTAAATTAAAAAGCAAAAAGCACATATACACGCTTAATATCCTAATACCTATTGCATGTGATCTCTTTCAAAGTAGCTTTAAACGAGAAGTGCAGATGCTCTTTGATATAGCTGCCACAAACATAGCCAGGATGCCCTTTGTTATAATTTTAAAAAATGAGTCTGCATTTCATAAGGACTCTTAATAACCGAGTTTCCAAAACCAGCACACATCATTCCCTTTTTGGGTTTTTGTCCTCCATTCAAAGCACAAATCTGCAGCAAATATGGAGCAGTTCCCTTCACTCAGCAGCATCCTCTTGGCTTCGCCCAGCCACAGAAGCCGTTTTAGGCACTGTGAGGGAAATAATGATGAACGTGGTGAGGAATCTTCCCCACACCACCCCTGTCTAAGCCTCCCAGAGGATACTGGGGACTGGTATCACTGCTTCATCACTCAGAACCCCACAGCCCCAGCAGCAGCGGGAGATTACAGAAGGTGATCCATGATGATGAGCAGCTATGGCGCTGTAGGCCAGTGTCTGCAACCCAAACCTGAACCCAAACCTGAATCCAAACTCAGTGCCACACCAGCTATCTGGACCTTGCATTTGCAAAAGCACTGAAAAGGGACTGCACTACCAAAGGGACCATCTGCCTGATACAACACAACAGCGAGGGTGCTTTGGGTTTTGCCCCAAAACCATCCACATCTGTTATTTACAGCTTTTCTTAAGGCATTCATCAAAGGAGCAGCAAGCCTTTTACATGCAACATTGCATTTTTCTCACAGGGTGAAAAGGAGGCTTAAGAAGTACTATCCTTGCTTTAGAGGCAAGAAACAGGTCCTTATTTCTAAATACATTCATGGATCCGGAGGCAGCCCAAGGCTGGCTCACCAGCCATGCTGTGCAGCAACAGCAACATGTGCAGGAGACCACAGTGATAACGCTGCAGAGCCCAGGGGTAATGTCGCATCCCTGCTCAGGGCCTGCTCACCCCACATCCTGATGGAGGATTTATTTGCTTCAGAAGAAATTCGGGAGTTCAGCCTATATATTCGATTTGCACATCGATCAGGTGTGTTACCCAAATAGAGTGCCACAGACCCAGGGAACACACATAATGCAGTCCCATTGCCTTGAAAAGGCACTGTAAAAGCTTTATTTGGCAGATTTTGAAATCCCACGTCCTTGTTTGTGCTTTGCAGTCCTGAGGGAGCAGCAGGAGCATAGAGGTGGGTGGTAATCCCCACAGCCCCGAGGCAGGCAGGGCACGCAGGGCGATGGTGGGGCCCCCCGCGGCTCCCCTCCCGCACCCCAGCTCAGCTCCCCATGCTCCTCACAGCCCCTCAGCAGCAGGGTGCACGCCTTCCCGCCAGGAAGCCATAGGGCACAGCGGGGGCTGCCGCAAAGGGCGCCAGCTCTTCCGGGGCCAACCGCGACATTTCTCCCCGGGAAAGGAAAACCCGCGGAGGGTTTGCTTAAAAAGGCTCCCTCCAAACTGGCACTGTCCACTGGGCGTGTGGAGAGGGGCTTTTTGGCGCTCTCTGCTCGTGTGTCTATCGGTACAAGGGAGTCTACCCCCGGGGCCGTGCAGTCCCGGCCGGGCCGGTGGAAGGGACGCGCCGTCGGGCGGCACTGCTTGGCTCCACAGCCCGGTGGTTTTAAACAAAAGGGTTCGGGGTTTTGGTCAAGCCTTTTCTTCTTTCCTTTTTCCCCAGAAAATATCTGCACCCCCTCCCCCACTGTAAGAATGTATTTTATTTTTATTGTATTTTTTTCCTTCCCGGAGAAAACCGGCTCCTTCCCGCCGGTGCGTCCCTCCCCACCATGTGCGCAGCGCCCCCCCCCTCCGCCGTGCCTCCGGGCTGGCACGCGGCCCGCCCGGAGGATTTTCTTTCTTTCTTTTTTTTTTTTTTTTTTTTTTTTTTTTTTTGGTATTATTATTTTATTTCCACTGCACATTTCGGCTCCAGCTCCCCAAACTCTTTGATCTCCCCCGCTGTCTCCTTACCCGGAAGAGAACCCTCGCCCGCTCAGCTGGGAGCTCGGCGCACACGTGGGCGCCCTGGCGCGCCTCCAGCCTCCTGCCAAATTTAGTCACACAAAGGGCCCGGGGGGGGGGCCGGGGAAGGATGAAAGGGGCCGCCGACAGGACATCAAAGGCGCCGCCGCCCCGCCCCCCCCCTTCCCGTCCCTATAGCGGGGCCGCCGGCGGCGGACGGCGCTCCACACGCCAGGGTGGCCCCCGCTCCCCGCTTATTACACCCCAGGGGTACCCGGAACCCCAGTTCCTCCCTCTCCTCGGTCATTCCCCCCAAAACTCCTCGGGGGTCGCCCCGCTGCGCTGCTGCTGCTCCTCTCTCCCCCCACCCCCCCGCGTACAGCGGCCAGTTTCCCTCCCCTCCCCGCTCCCCCCCCCCGGCCCCGGGGATGGGCTGGCCGTCGGGGAGTGCACCAAGCTCCCGCCCCGCAAAAACAAAACAGAACAAACAACCCCCCAAAAAACTAAAAAAAAAAAACAACTCTAAAACACAAAACCTGCTCAAACAACAACAGCAACAACAAAAAAAAAACCACCCAAACAAACCCTAAAATGCAAAAATGTGCAAAATGAAACAAACAAAATACAGGAAAATACAAAACCACGCTAAAATGAAAGAAAAATCCCACATCTAAACCCCCAAAATAACCCCCGCTTAAGTACTGAACGGGGTTGCAGCCGGGTGCCGGACGGCAGCGAGGACGGCGGTGTGAACCCTCCCGGAGGGGCGGGGAGGGCGGTGCGCTCCTGCCAGGCTCGGGGTGGGGAGGGCACCACTACCCAGGCCCTTTCCCCCCCTTCTTCTGCCGTGCCCCCCTCCCCTGCCCCACGAACTGCGAGTTAAGAGACAGCTTTGCGTCGTCTCCAGTGAAATCTGGCGTTGGAGTTGAGGTTTCCTGAGTTTATCCTCTTGTCATAAATCATTACGGTCTCCACCTTCTCCCCCACCGCCCCGCCGCCGTCCGCTCCCCTTCCCTTTCTTCCCTCCTCCCCTTCCCCCCCCCCCCCCCTTCCCCCGTCCTTTTCTGCCCTCAAAATCCTTCCACCAAAACCTGATTCTGGAAAAACTCCAGCCCACATGAAGAGGGGGACATGGGGATGGCGGAGAGGCGGGGGGAGGCTGCTTTTCCTGAGGGACCCGGTAACGAAACAGAGGGGCTGCCGCGCTGCCGGCCCCTCCGGCGGGGACTCCTGCTGCTCCCGGGCCGGGCCGCCCCGTCTTGAGAAGAGGGAGCTGACACGCTCGGGTTCTCGTCCAGGTTGGGGGAGGACGGGAGACCAAAGGGACCGGCCCGGGGCACCTGAGACTGGCCCGGTTGTCCGGCGCCTGCCGAGAGCCGGGAAAGAGGAAAGGGGCGGGAGGGGATGCGGCTGCATCTCATCGCACACACCATCCCCGAGTTGCGTTTACCAAACAACCGGTTCCCGATCGCCTCTCTCCGGCCAGCTTCGGGGGAGGGAGGTTCCCCTGCACCCCGGGAGTGCCGCACGATTAAGCCTCTTCCCAGGGTTTACATTTCCAATTTCTTTCTTTCTCGATTATTTATTTTACGCACTTGTTCGACATTAGGAGTCCATCCCCATCTCCCTTTCCCGGGGTCTGGTGGGTCTCGTTTCTCAGCTGGACAGTAACTGCTCGTCCGTGGACGTTAGTGCCGAGGCAGGAGTAGGGTGGGAGTGAGCGTTCGCCCCGTTCGCCTGCCCGAGCCCAACAGTTGCTGGAAACGGATCGAGCATCCACATGTTCCTGTTCCTCCGTCTCCAGATGCTTAAAGGTTCAGGAACCTCGCGGGGCATGTGCACAGCACGAAGCGCACTTTTCCGATGCCAAAATCATGGGAAGTTGTTTCCTGCAAAATGTGAGCGCATCGACTTCGCAATATAAAAGAAGTTGCGGGTCCCGACGTTTCCCAAACGCAGCGCCTGCTTTTGTTTGGACGGGGTTTATTATTTTTTATAGTATTTAAATACACTTGTGATCTGCACTGGGGTGATGTTGTGCCGCCCGGGAGCTAACGGGGCAGCGCGGCGGCTGAAGGAGCAGGACGGGGCGGAGGGGTGAATCTCAGTGACTGCTCTGGCTCCATATACCGGTTTGATAATCGGGCCGTTTCCCCGCTGCCGCTCGGGGTCTGCTACACGTTTCTGCCAGGCATTTGCTGGGCTCCATAGGGATGTGTTAATTCTGCCGTTCGTCCCAGGCGGGCACGGGAAGCGCTCGGGCAAATCCTCGCACACTGCCCCTGCTCCCCACACCCGAGCAGCTCCATGTGATCACAGCAGGCCCCCCTTGCACCCCTTCCAAAGGGGAAGTCTCAACAAAGCAGCCCTAAAAAAGCAGGTCTGCCACGGGATGCGGCGAGTGCCTCCACCCGCCTCGGCGGGCTCCTGGCGGGGTGGGAGGGATGGGAGCGGCAGTGCCCGGCTCGGCACACGCGCACACACATGTACATGCAGACACACAGAAACAGCGGAGGCCGCTCGGCGCAGCCCGACCGAAGTTTGCCCGGGGGCAGTCCCACACCGGCTCCCCCCAGAGCCGCCGTCGCCCTCCCTTCACCGCCGCCCGGCCCCCCCGCCCCGGGCACGCTGTCAGTCACGGCGGCGGCTCCTTTCATCCTCGCAGTCCCCGCTCCTCCCCGACGGCGGAGGGAGGGCGTGAGCGATGCTGAAGTTGCGCCGCCACCGCCCCGCGCCCTACCGCCGCCCCCCGTGGGGCGCCGTGCCCGCCGGCACCAGCAGCGGTACCGTCCCCTCGCCGGGCTCTGAGCACGGAGGCTGCCGCGGGCGCGGAGGCGCCGCGGCAGCAACTTTTTTCCCTGCCCGCGGGCGTGGAGGGAAGGCGGGGGAGCCTCGCCAGCCCCTGCATCCCTCCCTCGTTGTTGCCCTCCCTCTCTCCCGGGGCCACTTCCTCGCCCCCGCTCCCCTCGGTGCCTCCGAGCCCAGCCGTGCCCGGTGCCGCCAGTGAAGCTGTGGACAAAGGCCCGGTGGGTGCGCGCCGAAGGCAGCACCGTCCCTCGGGGCGCCCCCTCCCCCTGCCCGTCCACCCCCCAGCCATTTTAACTGGAGCCCGCCCGAGTGGCGGCAACTTCACTCGGAGGCGAAACTCTGGAGGGCTGCTCTCCCCTCCACGTACCCTCGCCCCCAGGGTGAGCCCGGGTCCTGTGGGTGGGGGTGAGTGAGGGGACGGGGCTCCTAGGGGGCGGGTCCTGGCTCTGTCCCTGGGGGCGGGCAGGGTACAAACAGGAGCATTTCGACTTATTCCGGCCGTGCGGCGCGGCGGGGTCAGGCTCCCCGCGGGGCCGGGGCCGTGCGGGAGCGGGGGTACCTCGGCCCCGAGGGGGCGGGCAGGCGGGCGGGGGTCTCCAGCTGCCGAGAGCAACCCCGAGGACTTCACGGGATTTTTCCTTCTTCTCTCCTCCTTCTTCTCCTCTCTCCTCCTTCTCCTCCTCCCTCCTCCTCCTCCTCCCCCCGCTGCTCCTCCCGCTCCCCTTCCCGCGGCGGGCCGGCGGCCGCAGCAGACGCCGCGCTGCCGTGAGGATGCCGCAGCTGCCGGGGGCAGGGGGCGGTGGGGGGGACCCGGAGCTCTGCGCCACCGACGAGATGATCCCCTTCAAGGACGAGGGGGACCCCCAGAAGGAGAAGATCTTCGCTGAGATCAGCCACCCGGAGGAGGAGGGCGACCTGGCCGACATCAAGTCCTCCCTCGTCAATGAGTCCGAGATCGCCCCCGGCGCCAACGGGCACGAGGTGCGCGGCCGCGGGGTCTCCGCGGGGCAGCTCGGAGCGGCCAAGGGGGACGCGGGATGCTGGTGGTGTCCGGCCACTGCCGCCGGGAGGGAGGGAGCTTCGGTGGGGCATCAGGGAAACCCCTGTTTTCCGAATTGCCCTGAATGAAAAACCTCATCCCAACTGAACTCCCCTTACCAAGGGGAAGCGGGCAGAGCCAAGCGGGCTCCGCGCCCCTCCGCTGGGCTGGGGGTGGGGGCGGCCCCCTCCGCGCTTCGGCCGGGACGAGAAAATTCCCGCGAGTCCCCCGACGGTGCCGTGGTATGAGACCTCAAGCAGCCTTGAGATTTCCTCGGTAAAATACGCGGGGTCGGAGCAGTAGCCGTAAACTCTTCAAGGGATTTGCATAAAACTGTTTGGGAAGAAATACCCGACACTAAAACAACTTTAGGGCGAGCGGGGAACCTGCGGGGTTTTTTAATTTTTTTCTTTGTTTTTATTTTTTTGGGTTTTTTTTCCTTTTTTTCCCCCCTAAACATTTGGTAATGTGGGCAACCTGATTTTCATCATTATTTTTGGTATCTTTTTACCAATAGTGTTTTGGCCACTAAAGCTACAAATGTTTTCCAGGAATAAGCCCCTTTCGTTAAATGTAGGGGCGCTTCTGCTAGAAACGTATTGCAAAGCGCTGTAGTTACTCCCGTTGCCATAAAATGATCGTTTACACAAACGTTTCTGGTATGGTTGCCTTCCAGGCGACTTAAGAACGGAAAAGAAAGATGCTTATCTCTTGCTCTAAGTTTTTTTTTCATTCTACAAGAAGCTGTAGCGCTGTGGCAGATAGATGAGCATCCATACAATGACTTTTCTCCTTTTTCTCACTCTTTTCTTATGGTGGATTCCCTTCGGTCAGGTTTCCAGGCAGAATCAAGCACCAGATTCCTACCATGATAAAGGCAGAGAACACCCTGAGGAAGGTGAGAAGAGCATGCTCCTGTCTTGCAATATTGTCCCTCCTAGTCCCCCTGTGAGCCTCCGCATGGTCCACAAACCAGAGCTTGGTTTCTTTTGGGAAACATAAATTTAGTACCTTTTGGGGGAGAGGGATGCCAGGGTGCTTTCAAAGCACATTTAAAAAGGAAATCAATGTGCAGGACGTTTATCTTGACTGACCAAATGGTATTTCGGTTGTTTAGAAACTGATAAGTAGGCCAAATGGATCTTTGCTGAAGAAATAACTATTTTTAGGATATCAGCTTAAGCACATCTATCTCTTCACTCATACAGTGCAGCTGAGTTGTGTGTGTTCAGAAACTCAGCGCTTTTTCTCCATAGCCAAAGTCTGTGACTTAAATCTCCTCTTTCAAATCTGAGCATGAGCAGACCTCTTGCTTTTTTTAACATACCAGCTGGTTAATTTTGATTGAGGAGGACAGAGGAAATGACAGAGTTTGCTGTATATCACTTAGGAAGCTGGACACACGCACAAAGAATGTGTGCTGTGAAAGATGGGAGATTATGTTTAAAATGAAATGCCTGTCATCATGAACTAAACCAGATCATAAATTCCATGTAAAGACAGACACAGTTCAGTCCTGGTGCTTTCCTGGACTCTGGCAATCGTAATCCGAATTGGTTGGTAAACAGCCTAAAAACAGTAATGCCTATGCTCGCAGCATCTTTGCAGTGAGGGGGAGGAGGTCAGCTCGGTATAGTTTCCTTTTCAGCCTTGCATCTTCTTAAAATCTCACTTTCAAGTAGTATCACTGTCACCAGTCATGTAGGTGGGGGACCTGTTCACTCCTCTTTTCAGGACCTGGACTCAAATTCTTTATTTTCCTACAAAACAGCTGCCCTTGCTTGGCTTCTCTCTTGTCTGTAGTGCCATGTGTGTTCAACAGCCCACCCCCACCTCCCAGAATTGTTAGGGTCTCCTTCCAAGCCAGCCTCTGCCCTCTAATTGTTGCCAGCGAGCATGGCCAGAATGGTTTGCTCATGCAGTGGCTCAGCAAGAGAAGGAAACGATTATATTTAGTTATCACTGCCCTGTTCCTCCCTTTTCTAACACTGATTTTGGAAACCGATACTGGCAATACTCCTGAATCCACAAATCCTAGAGGGATGTATAGAATGGGGGAAACTGCTACTTGAGAAATGTAATGTCATTGCTGATGTTTCTGCCTGGATTTGAACAGGGACTTACAAAATAAATTGGTTATTCTGAGGCTGTTCCATATTTTAAGCATAGACTCCTCACTGAGAGTACTTGCTCCTTTAAGAATTAACTCTCCTTAAAAAATGTTATTACAAATTGCTGTGTTTCCCTCTCTGTCAAAGGCAATTTTCATGAGTAAAGAAACGTTTGCATGCAAAATACTTTTATGACTGCACAAGACCTATTTAAGTGCTCTAACTTACAAGAAATGCGTATGTGGGCAATAATGTAATCATTGTTTGCTCTTCCATAGGAAAGCATCCAGACAGTGGCTTATACAGCAAGGGACCATCGTACTCTGGTTATTCTGGGTATATCATGATGCCAAATATGAATAACGACCCGTACATGCCTAATGGATCTCTGTCACCACCCATTCCCAGAACAGTGAGTTATCTCTTCCAAAGATCGGTTTTGGCGAGCTGGGTTTCCTCCTGTTCAGCCTTCAGTGTGTGTTCATGCCAGGGGTTTTTTGAGTAGCTTCAGTTATGGTGAAGGTTGCACTTCTGCTGCTCAGAGCCTCTGTCCGCTGGAGTTTGAGAGCTCTTAGAGATGTTGGTCATGATCGCAGTGGAAAAGCTGAGATTAACGTCCGTAGTGCCTGATGTCCTTTGAACAGGGCTGGGGGCTTTGTGGGGGGAGCCCTGGTTTACGACTGTAGGATAATGTATGAGGAATGATGTAAATGCTATCTTTGTAGTGACTGGGACAGATGTGAATTTTCTGGCTTTAACTCTTCGTTTCTTGAGGAAAATTGAGGGCTGGAAGCAGAACTGCTAAAGTTCCTTGTCAGTAAGATGAAAAGATTGGATTTTTTTTTTTTTCTTCAGATGTGGCATTGCTCTTTGTTGATTGATATTTATTTCTGCAATCAGTTGCTCTGCATGAAGGCTTTATGTATCTGGCAGCATTGCTTTGAAACATTCTCTGTATCTTCAGCCACAAATTGTGAAATGCTCATTTAGGAATTATTATAAACCGTGATGCAGTTGTTACAGCTTTCCTTTACGTTATGGCAGGCACTGATTCTTCCAGGTTGGTCTCTCTGCTTCGATTGGTGCAGATGCATGTTCAATGGATTTTAATGTAGTTTTAATTTTGAGTAGTCAATTCCCGTTTATTTTTGCAATCCTCTTGGTATACATACAGAGTGATGGGGAGGCAGTGTTAAAACAAGCTCTGGAAATTATATTAGTAGAACCAGAGAGGAGCAGGAAACAAATCTGCTTGTAGGCATCCTGCTGAAAAATCCCGCTGCAGTTGTATGTGCTGTGATATAGGAAGTTGTGTGCTGTTACTTCTCTGTGATAAAGCTGTGTTCCATGTTACTTCCTCTTAAATTTTTACTTGTCGGTCTCTTTCTAACAACTGGCATTATTTTGCTCATCCAACGTTCTTGATTTTTCTTAAGGTTGTGGCTTTTTCAAAAACAAAAAAGAGGGGGCCTAATCTGTATTGGTAATTGACAGTAGCAAAGTGTGTTAAATTAGTGGATGTTTGGATTTGGAATGAAGGGCAGTTTGGCACTGAGAAGCACACGGATCTGTCCTTTTCATATGTCACCATTTGTGTTTGAAAGGTTTGCAAAACCTCATGCAGTATATTGCTTTCTGTAGCTGGGGGTGGGGTGGGGTGGGTTGTGTATAAATTACACTTCAGAGGCCTACAGCCATTTAGGATGAAGCATGATGACCATGGTCTGTTGGTATTTGTCATTGTAAATGCTGCTCTACAGAAAACTTCATTTTGGATGTATTGTGGGGAAAAGCATGCAGCTTCAAGAGAGGGCACTGAAACTGAGGGCTCAAACCTTCCCCTTAGAGGCCTGGGAAACTTCAGACCTTTTTTTACCCCATCTTTCCCACGTTACCTTCCTAAGAAAGTCCCTAGTGCTGGTGCAAGGCTTTGAACAACAAAATCCAGTTTAATTATTCACTAAGGATTTTCCCTGTGTATGCGTGCCGTGGGGCTGCTGCCCTGCACTGGTCTGGCATCAACACTCCCAGAATATTGGCTTCTTGCGGGAGGCTGTCAGCTCAGGTACTTGAGGAACTGTCCTACATGTGTATGTTGGAGGGGAGGAGGGGGGAAAACACATCTGCTTTCTAATTGTGAAGCTGTCTGACGAACATCTGAGGGGCTAATTTAGTTCAGCGTTGCTCTTGCATGTTCGAGCAGCACCACTATTTCGGTAAAATAGTGCTGTTGCAGGGCTACAATGTTGACATAAGCCTGGAGTTCGTTCAGTTTAACCACAAGGCTACACGCTTGAGTTATTAAATAATTTTTTTGTTTAATTGAACTATAATCTTTGTTAGTCTCCTAGCTGACAGCTGGGTTTTAATGCGTGCGAGATCAAAATGCTGCATCCAGGAGATGACACGCTCACTCATGGCCAACCACCGCTCCAGTGCTGCATGGTTCTGCCTATTCACCTTTGTGAGGTCCTCATTACCACACCGCAGGTTTGGTGTTGCTGTCCTTTCCTGAGGGATGTGTCCGGGGCAAGGAGCAGCCGAGATCAGCAAGCCCTGGAGGTGGATGTGTCCCCTGGGGTGTCAGCCCCCCTGCCATTTGTGCATGGAGCAGCCCTGCTGTGTGTACCTGTGGCCTGTCATTTGCATGACAAAGCTGCTTCTTGTTGGTGCATCTGTTGCCTCGAGGTGTTAGGCAGGATTAAAAAGCTGCCCTGGAGCGCTGAATCCTTTTTTCACCTTGGAAAGACCCTGCTGCTTGCAAACTGCAGAGGGGATGCGTCCTTGGGGAATGCAGACCAACCCAAGACAGGGACAATCTATGACTGTGGCAGCCTTGGATCGCTATGCCATGGCAGAGAGAGCAAAGCTGTCTTGGAATGGGAAAAAAGTTACTTTCACCAGCATATGTAGGAAAAAAAAGGTCTTTTATTAAAAAAAAAAAAAGAAGAAAAAAGCAAACACTTTGTATTGTTGCTTTGTAAAATTAAAAATACAAGTCTATAGTCAGCCGCAATATGTCTAATAAGCTGTAAAAGCAGGAAACTGAAGTGTAATTTCAGTGCAGCTTTGGAGGGGAAAGGGTGTACGAGGAGCATTTCAAATCTTCCAAAATCTGCTGTTATTAGAGTGGTCTCGTCTTCACCATTCTCCTCCTCTTTTTTTTTTTTTCTTTTATTTTTTTTAATTTTTTCATTTTACTGGCAACCGATTTGCATTTTGCAAGTTGTATTTGTAGGAGCAGGAGAGTGTTAATTACACGTTCAGGTACAAGCCTTGCACCACAGTTTGTATTCTTATCAGATAGCTGGGTAGGTAGGAAAGCAAAGCAGTTGTTTTGGGTGGCTGCAGAAGTGGCACGTGATGGTACTGAAACCACAGCAACACCTGGTGTATGTGCATCCTGTGTGCTTGAGATATCTTTTAGTGGTTGCTCAGCATTGTGGGGGTGCTGAAGATGGGACACGGAGACAGCTGCTTGTTTTCTAACGTGTGTGGGTTTTCCAACTTTCTCGTTCACAGGACTAGCTTTGGGGTAGCAAACCTTTCTTGTCTGTGTGGTGGGAACCTGGGTACAGAGGAGGTGACTGAAGAGGAATCATTTCTCTGTGTCTTAAATTCATCCAGAAAATAATTTTGTCTTTGTTTCTCCCTCTTCCCCCATGAATTAAACTTCCTGTTGGTAGTTAGATAGAGGATTTCTGCAGCCTCCCTTTTGTCTGTTGTTCTGTGTTGTTGGGGTCTGGGTTTGTTTCTTTGTGGCTAAACTGTCTCTGTAGCAGCTGGAGGTGTTGAGTAGGTTGGAGGATACAATCTATAAACACCTTGCAGCCGCTTGCAAACCGCAGCAAATCCATTTGAAAATGATGAAGAATTCTGCTAAGAGAGTTTGAAAGCAAGGAACAACATTTATAAGCAGGACCCCCTACCCTGCCCAAGTTTTGGATATTCCTTGAGTGCTTCTGTGTGGAGAGGGGTATGGAGATAGCTCCTGTCTTGAACAGTCCCAGGAGAAAATGTGCAGACAATATGGACAGGAGGAGGGGTGAGGATAGAAATAGCAGGAATGAGTAGCTACAGAGCCTCAGTAAGAGGGTGTTGTTTCCCTTGCTGTATCTTATGGTCCCTCTGAAAGCAGACTGGTTCACTTGTGGGGAATTTTTGGGATCCCAAGGGGAGCTGCAGAGGGACATGAACCTGATTACTCATAATATTGTCTTTTCCTGAGAGTTCACTTCTGCTGACTCTGTAGTTGTAGGTGATTGCTGGGAGCTATGGTCAGCTGAAAGATCCCTGGCCCAATACGAAATGGGCTTTATAGCACAGATGTTGGAGCTCAGCTCTTGCTGCCGAATCACACATCAGAGGGCTTTGCGCTAATTCCTGAGCTGGCATCAGAGCAGGATGCTCCGAGGGCTGTAGGCAGCTGTGGTCCTGTTGCATGTCTCTTTCTTCCCGCTGCAATCCCAGACCTGTACCCGAGGAAATGGGTTGCACAGGCAGCCGAGGGACTCGACAAGCTGAAACTGCTCAGCCAGCACTGAAGCTCTGCTGCTTCACCCTGCACAGCGCATGTCTTCTCTATGAAGTTAAACCATGCCGATTAGTTCCTAAATCTTTCACATCAGGTGCAGAGGAGCACAAAGCTTCCTGACCCTATAGAAGCAGAACTTGCTAGGGTTTATTTGGGTTTGCATGTGGAGGAATTTTAGCACTGTTTGCTGAGGGGCTCAGTAAGTTGCACCAGAGGAGAAGAGGAATCTGCTCAGTGCTAATAGAAGGGACCTCACTGCTGAAAATGCATCTGTCAGCTGCTCTGGCTCAAGCGTCACAGCTGATCAGTCTAATGTACAAGCCAGGTCTCTGTGAAACACAAATCTAAGCCATGAATGGTCTCAGACCAAGTTTTGGTGGTGCCTTCTTTCTCCTCCTTAGTGAAATTAATTCTCCATTTGGAAAATGGGACCTATAGATTGGCCTTTGTCTGAACCTTGGTCTAGTTGCTTTCGATAAGATGGCACGATCCAGCCAGAGTCTTTCCAATGTCCATGTGGTCTTTGGGGACATACTGGTGAAGAAAACAGCCTTTCTGCTCTTGCTGTCTTCTTGTCAGGGTGAAACAATTAGCAAATCAACCTAATTGTGAATGGGCATGTGGGGAAGGTTCTCCTGAAGCCACACACATGCAGCAATTGTATGTGTGTGGCTTCAGTGGAGGCATAATCAAACCCCCCACCCATTACAAATCATCAAAGTTGGAGCTTTTGTATATCAATATGTGTGTATGTTTATGTCCTAAATCTCCTTTTTTCTATCTATCTAGGAGCTAAATCAATAGCAATTGTAAATGGCAGAGCTGCCGCTTACATTTTAAGTTGGTTTTAAAAGCAAAATTTCATTCCTCTTGTTTTGGTGCTGTGCCACCTCTTCTCCAACTTAATCACAGCCCAGAAAAAATGTTAGTAAGAATAGCTTGTTACTGACTGCAAGTGCCAGTGAGGATATGGCTCAAGAAGAAAGCCTGAAGCTTCACAGGTTCAGGCATCAAAAGAGGAAAAGACTTTTTCCAGATACTTGCAGTGCTGCATTGCTGCAGGCATTGTAAAGCCTGGGTACCGCAGGCCTGGCTCCTCCCGAGTACTTAACTTCTGTTTATAGTTAGGGAAAACTCCTCCTGATATGGGAAGGAAATAACCCACACAAAAGCATTTACTGCTGCTGTAATATTTCTGAAGTCCTATTAGAGAGAGGCATGTGCTTTGTTTGCTAGTAGTAAAATACTGTGTCTGGCAGGAGAAGGCAGATGAGCAAGAGTCTGCTTTAATACAGATACGGAATATTTTACAGCCTGAAGTCTGCATCAAATGGACTGCTGTGATGTCCTGTGCTGCTCTTAACATGGATGGACACTCTCAGTATCCAGTGTATTTCAGAGGGAAGTGTTGCCACAAGCCAGGCAGTCTGCAGGTCCTCATCTCGGAGGAGGCAGCTTCTCCTCTTGCAGTGCTGCTCCAGTTGTATGTTAAACACTCCCATTTACCCCAAACCACCCCCACCCTGGCTGTCAGGCATTTATCTCTAAGCTGGTGTTAGCTGTTGTGAAGACTGTTCTCATCTGGCTGTTGGGTTTGGTCTCTTCTTGCAGAACGCCAGGGAAAAGGCGGTGCAGCTGCTTGGTGTGCTGCTGCTGCCCAGGCAGTTGGGGATTAGTGTCTCTGTCACTCCGGCCCTTCATAAGCATTAGATTCACTTAAGAAAATTGCATTCAGAATAACTTAATCTAGCAACCCAATGGCTTCTATTTTCAGACTTGGATCTTGTGGATATGTTTATTTAGTTTGGGTTTCCCACTTCAAAGGAATCTGTCCTCTCAGCAAGAAAGTGATTGAGCACTTAAATAAAAATATATTCATTGAATCTTTGGGATTGAGCTAGAAGTACAGTAGGGAGTTAACGTGTACGCCAACTGTGCTAATCAGCCAGGGATTGCCTGTTCTCCTAAAGGGGGAGAAAAGTGGTCTGAACTGCCAGAGGAGAAGTGGCATGCCTACCCCTGGCTTCTGGCAGTGGTACTGCTTACTGATGCTCTGGGTTGAGATGAAGGACCTAGAATATCTTTGTGCTCTTCAAATATACCACATCCCTCCCCTAGAAGAACATTTTTATGGAGCTGAAAGGTCGACTCGACATTTGTTTGTTTGCTTTAAGTATCTGGGGGTATAGGTAAGGTTGAGGCATAAAATCAATAGGATGAGCTTAGTCAGCAAAAATTGCAACTGTAAAGTTTCAAGGCTTTGATTGAATATTTATAAAATGGGCAGTTTAACTTAAAAAGTAAGTGTACTGTCATCACCAGCTGTAACACATAAACTAGAGAATTGCTTGGGTTAGGAGTTATTAGGTGAGCTGGAGAGCAGCTAATTCCCAAAAGCGTCTGCCTATCCAAGCGCTTTCAGTGCTCTAGCCTTGCAATTCAAACAGCGCCACACAAGTCAGCAGGCAGGTCTGCTTCACCCAGGCCAGAGCACAGGGAGAAGTCCCTTGGGAGCCTGTGGTTGCATGCGTGTGGTTGCCACAAAGTACCATCTGAATGTGCTGGCACTTCGAATGAGCAGGGGTGTACATGTGTGCAGTCGGTGCAAGGAAGCTCTAGTAAGGCTGCTTCAACAAAGAACAGAAGAAATCTGTTTGTAGACCCCTGTTTTTTCCTTCTCCTTGCTTTCTGAGTAGGGAAGCTTTAAAGTAGGTTGAAGCAGGCTGCTGCTGTGCATCCAGCATAGGGCCAGGCACTGCACATACTTGATGGCCCTGCTCTAAGAAGCCTGCAACCATGACTCACGGGAGCTACAACAAACCCCGTGGTGTCACTATGGGGAGTGAGGTTTCACAGAGTTGAAAGGCATGATACTGAAATCCCAGCGATGCTGATAGCAGCTCAGCTTCCCTCTTACCTGTTTTGAACAGAGTTCTGGATGGGGGTGCAGGTGTTATCCAAAGAAAGCCAGTCTGGAGATGGTCTGATTCGTCATGTACAAAACCAGGGAACATTCATCAAAAACCAGGAAAAGGGAACATGAGTTTTTTGTTGGCTCACATGTGGAGAGTGATGAGCTCTATAAAGCAATCCCTGTAGGACCTATATTTCTTGGTCGGGGTCCTAGTGACACTGGCTGCTCAGAGGCAGTCTCAATAACTGGTCGCCTAGCTATGCTATAAGGCTCTATTTCATCAGTTTTCTGCCTCTTTCTGTATTTCAAAACTGCCTCAGAGTTTTATCTCTGTGACCCTCTGTTTCTCTCCACAGTCTTGGCATATCTTCTTGCCTTGATCTTTCTTTATCCCTCCCAAATCTTGCATTGGCAAGCTTTGTGTAGCACAAAAAAAGTACAATATGGAGGTGACGATTAAAGGTGTCAACGCTTGTCAAATGCAGACAGCGCTTGGGGAGAAGGCCTTTTCCCTGCCCATGTGCTAAAATGCTGATAAATTGTGTCCAGCGATGCAAATGTGTTTACTTTGTTAAAATGCCACAATCCAGTGTCTGTTTAGGGTCTCTAGTTTCTGAAGTTTGACTAGTGCTGTATCAGGTTTAGGAAGCTGCAGTTACAAGTGGTAATGGTGTTTTCGGTTGTGCTCTATCCCCTCCACCCAGTCCTGTACTGCCTTCATTGCAGTTTCGTGCGAGTCCCGTGTACCCCCATGGTGAGCAAGGTTCCCACCACTGACCCGTGTTACATCCCATGCAGCCGTGCCACAAAACCGGCACTGCAGCACATCTTCCCAGCAAGCAGCTTCCCAGATTCATTTTTATGCTGTGACTTCCTCCTCACATCCGTGCCCTCTCCTCAGTTTGGGGTTTGTGGTGGCTTGTTTCACTGTGTGGCACTCCTCACGACCTGGTTGGCAGCATTTCTGTTTCTTAAACCAGATAAACATTTGTTTCTTCTGTTGTCAACAGAAAAGTTGAGGTGAAGCAGAAGAATAGCCAGACCTGACACAGTGCAGAGACCCCTCCAAATTGAGGGAGACTCTGATTTCTCCCCTCAACACCTGCATATGAATTAGCCCCTGTGAAGAATGAAGATGGTCCCATGGTTCACTTACAGGTCCTCCTATCCCATATATAAATGCACATGAGGGTTCAGCCTCTTGAGGAGGTATTTTGGGAGCACAGCAGGAGTGAGAGGTGGGTGACGGTCAGGTGTGGGAGCCTGGGGTGGTGGGGCAGGCTGCAGCGTGCAGCATCTCCTCCAGGCTCCTAGGGATCCACACAGAGAGGAAAAGTGAGCTCACGGAGCTGGCGCTGGGAGAGCTTTTGAGGATATTGAGGTAATAAGTGGTATATCGAATGTACTAAAATGCATTTTGAAAAACACAGGCGACTAAAATAATTTACCCTGAAGAATGCCCCTAAAGCTTTTTGTCTCGCTGCCTTCTGACACGAGCAGGCTGGGTTGTGTTTGAGTCTGCTCTTCACTGCCTGATTTCCTCCTGCACACACTGAAATTCAGCTTAAAAAATAAGTTTGAGCTGAGCATGTTGGATTCGGAAAATTTGTTACTCAAAACCTTCTCTCTCGCACATTATGTCTTAAATACCCCTGGTATAAGGAGGAAACGAAGCTGTTCTGGGTTTAAAGGAGAAAAAAGCAATAAAACCTTAAAAAGCTTAGCTCTTAGGTGTGAGGATTTTCCTGGTTTTATTGAGACTTTTTTCCCTTTTTCAGTTATTTTGGGGATATTTCTAAGGGAACAGTGCAGAGATCCTGTTTTAGATTTAAATCTTCAGAGGGAAAACTCGGAATAGGAGAACCACCAAAAAAATGCTAATTTATTAGGCTTTCCCCAGACAGTTTGACAGCACTATTGCAAACATGCTTGGGTTGTTTCTTTTTTTTTAACTGGCAACTGCTAAGCTTCTTATTTGGGTGACCTGTAAAGGATGACTTCATACTTTGTAATAAGGAAATATTAAGAGAGTCTAGGAGAGCTGCTCAAAATGCTGTTTTGCTTGAAACTTTTCAATTCAAGGGCCCTCCCAAAGCAACTTGTGCAGAAAGCTTTACCTCTTTCTTTAAACTTTGAAGTTCTTTTTCTTTTCAGGGATATGTGTGTAAATGAGGATATTACAGGTTAGTGAGGCAGAACAATAAATATTCAGTTGGGAAATGGTTTAGTCAAAGCTGGTTCAGAAACCCCTGTGTCTGGGTTGCGGGCAGACTTTTAGGTAGAAGGAGATTTCAGACAGGGGTTTTGTGGAGCTTGTCTTCCAGGTCTGGCTCCAGGGCTGCCAGTAAATGCATTCAGTTAGTGCTCACTGCAGTCGTGCTCACTGCACAAAAAATGCCCTCCTCCATTAAATGAATCTTTCTGGCCAACGTGTACTGGACCAAGTATTTTCTCAGGTTCACTCAGCAGAAGAGTCTGTGTGTGGGTCTTGCATTTCCCTTCTGGAGGCAGCATTCCACAGCCCCGTTCCACAGCCCGGGAGCCCTTAGCTCCCAAGTCGGCTGCGGGCTGATGTTTGCCTTTCAGGCCTTATCTGCATCCCCTCTCCCCTGCTGGGCTCAGTGAGTTCTCCAGGGAGGGGGATGGCTGGTTAAGAGGCTGGCTGAGATTTGAGCCTAGGGGGTTAAGCCTGAACTGGGAGAGATGCCTATAGTAATGCAAGTGCTGCTGGTAGGTTATAGCTCTTTTAGGGGTGGAGCAAAAGTTTGTGCCTGTGCAATTAAGCATGAAATAGGTAAATTCTGTGTATAATTGCCCAACGTAGAGTCTAGCGTGAGGACGTGACCCGTGGAAATTGCAGCACGTCAATGGCTGCCAGCAGATTCCCAGGAGGTATCCCTGACGCCCATGCTGGCACGGAGGAGGGGGGTCATGTCTTCTGCTTCCCCCCAACTCTGCTGCCAAAAGCAGAGACAGAGTCTGGGAGGTAGCTTCTGCAAATGAGGACCCAAGAAAGCAACTTTTGCTCGCAGTGTTAGAGGAAGGTGTTCGCTTCAGGAACCTCCCTGAAAGACAGCTTGCTTATAAGGATCTGCTTCTTGGGTTGTTTTTGTTTTGTTATGTTTTTTCATGAGAACAAACTAGAAGACTGAGAAAGTAAAAACTGGGATGGACTTGGAGAGAGGGAATAAGAGGATTAAAACCAGTGCAGATAAGAAAGTTGACTGTCGATGTTTCATATCCAGCCCTTTAGTTAAGGACCAAGCAATTCTACTGAAGTTTCCAAATAAAAGCGAGGAGGGACTTAAGAAAAAAAACTTTAAAACTTTTTGTCAAAAAGCAGACTTTGTTTTTCCTCATTTTGCCTCCCTGCCATCACAGCAGCACCCCTATCTCCTGCTGTTTTCTGTTTGCTCTTTCCCTGCAGAGGGATCAGGCTGCTTGCCCTGAGCATCATTATTTGCACCCCCCACTTTTGTCTCCATCCGTCTCTCAGAAATTCAGTGCAAACACAGTTAGATAACAGGCATGGTGTGCTCTGTCTCCTAAGAAGCCACTGTTTATTTGTTGCTCTTGCACATGACGGACTGGGGACAGCCGACCAGGGCTTATCAACAGGCTCCCCATGGCACCAGTGTGGTAGGACTTTTGGTGCTTACCAGGTCTGGGAGGACTTTGCTCAGCTGCTTCTCAGAGCAGCTTTTTGGGACAGCATCTTGGCAGCAATGGCATCTGTCTTCCTCTTCCAGCCATAGTGGGCATCCACTGTGGCGTTAGTGGTGTCCGTGCCGTGTGCCTCAGCAGCCTCTGGTGGGCAGTTTGCAATAGTGTGCCAGCTGGTTTGAAGTTGGAGGCTTTCAACTTCTTCCTGGGCATCTTGAAATACCTGCCGCATTAATGTGTACCCAAGCTGTGCTCGCTGGAGCACAGCTCTCAGCTTTCTATTTGTGCATCACCTCCCTGGAGTTACCCGGGTCATCCAAGGTGTTTTCTTTTTTCTTCACAGCTCTGTAGTTGCAGCCTATACATGGAGGCCACATTTGGCAGCTGCACATTCTCTGGCACCACAGCCAAACCTAAAACTCAGTTTGCTGCAGACATGCAGGTCGTCACTGTGCCGGGGTCAGGATTTAAGTAACTGGCAAGATTCACTGTTAGGTTCCCCCAGCTCTCCCTATCATAGTCACCAAAGCATTGCTGTGTGAAGGGAAGTTGTGCCTCTGCTTGGGCATGGAGAGCTACCCATGCAGTCTGTGTGGTGGGCTGCGCAGGATGAAAGCTTGGCTGACAGCCTTCGCGTGCCTCTTTTGGACTAAATGGTGTCTCTTAAATTTCAGTGAATAGCTGCAAAAAAGTAGCAAGCTTTCAAGCAAAAGTATCAAGTAGCAAGTGAATCCTCTGCAAATGAACATAAAAGTCCCTGGAAGGGAAAATAAGCAGTAATTACAGTAAAACATACTTTTTCATCACAGTAATGGCTTGATACTGAAAGGCAGGGTTGCAGCATCATATAAGTGACTTCTCTGCTGCTATTTCTTCATAGTGGTGAGTGTTTTGGAGGCCTTTGCAATGCTATGCATGTTGCTTGCTCAGTTTCTGGAGGCTGGCATTCATTTCCAGATACTTGAGACTCCTTGTGGGATAGGCAGAAGTTGAATTAGCTGCACTGCCAACATGGCAGCCAATACCTCTGTTTACAGTGTTTGCTCCAGCTCTCTGTATCTTGCTGCTTTCCTCAGTGCTGCTTTTTGAGCATCCCTCTGGTTATCAGAGTGGACACCAGAGCCACAAAGAATTAGTCCTGATTTAAGAAAGAAGGCTGTGCAGAGGAAGCAGTAAATTTGCTGGGAATGGCAGAAGAACGGGGGAGGAGGAGGGAGAAACACCAAATCTTGGATTAACACAGAAGCCTTAATACCACTGAAAAAACTATAAGTTTTCACAAAAGCTCTTGGTGAAGAGCTTGCTGCGTTTGGCTCTAGTTTCAGCCTCAGTGTGGTTAGTATGTGTTTAGGAACAGTCAAAGCAAAAACGAGACATTTTCCCAGCCTTGAAATGACAGGGGCATAAGCTCTGGGTCCACAGGGAGGGAGGGCAGATCCCTTTGCTGTTGTCTATAAGTTGGATTTTTAATGACTACAGGGAAAAAGGAATGTTAAAACAGCAGAAGAAAAATGATACTGCTAAGAGGAAATTATTTTTATTGCTAATACATGGGTGCTCATAATGTTTAATTCTTTACAGCCTGTGCTTTATTTGCACATTCTTCCTTTCTCACTACTCCGTGTGCTGTAGTGGCAGCTGCCATATTTCAAAATTACTGCTCTTAAAAGCTCCTATTCAGTGGTTTTAGCATGAATAAAAATACTTGTCGAAGTAGCAGTGGTGCTCAGACTGGTCAGCATACAGAAACAGAGCGGTTCTGCTACTGCGCTCTCATGGACTCCTGCTTTTTGCAACATCCTTATCCCCCTTCCTTTCCACTGATAAGTTTTAAAAGTTCCCTGGAAGTATTTTTTCAAGGCATTACTTTTAATCAAAGTTCAGGACAGTCTTTCTCGACAGAGATTTACTTTTGTTTTCACTAACGAAGCCAGATGAGGGGAGAGGAGGAGCGTGGGAGCATTTGATGCCCCTGAAAACAATATTGTGGTAAGAGTAGTTTTTAGGCAGCCTAAGAGTTGTTTGTATAACTGGAGGAGAAGGGAGTCTTAGAGGAAGCTTTTTTGTATTTTACACTTTTAGATCATTATTTATCTTTGTAGATAACTAATGGGGATTTAGTGTTTCTTTGTCATGCGTTTGGTTTAGGGCAAGTGAATGGCTGTCAGTTCGCTACAAGGAGCTGCAGAGGGGAGGCAACAGCCTGGGCATCTGCACTATTTTGCCTTGAATCAGGTGCTAAAAGTCACTAAACGTATTGTGAGTCACAATATTTTTTCCCAATTTGACTCGCTTGCTCAATCATATTTTTACTTCAGCCTTTAGGCTTGAAAAAGCATGTGCATAATCAGTTCATTTTGTGTGGTCTAGGCTATAAAAATGCCCCCTCTGTTCTTTCCATATGAAAAACGTGTTTTTAATTTCGGGGAACTTATATAATTTTCTGTGCTTTCTTTTGTATCTCAGATTAAAAACAAATGCTCTCTTCCCCTAACTTTGCATGTTCCAATTACAGAGTTGTGAAAATAAGTCATCCTTCAGCTTTTGTTACTTTAAAACAGCTATCGGTGATGTCAGAGTCAATACTAAAAGCATTAAGAATGCTGGCAGAATGTAATGCAGCTGCAATCCAACATGATGTTGGAAATGGGGTTGAGAGCATAAAGGCTTTCCATATTCCCAGGGCGCACAACTGCTCGCGGCCTTGGCTTTGATCTCTTCAAAGGCTGCTGCCTCCTCCTAGATGGAGAGACTTGGCTGCCACTCGCTCGCATTGAAAAAAGGCAGAGGTCTCTATTCAGGCAGAAATCAATCACTGTGCAGAAACAATTATGTGTAATTCAACCATCATGAAAACAGGGCGAGATTATGGGTTTGTTACCTGAGTGACTGCGTGGAGATGGGGAGCAGCGGACGCGGGAGTCCTGCTGACATGCCACATCTTGATGACAATTATAGACACATGAATGATGTGGCGGGCGGGGGCGGCGAGATGACAAATGCTGGTCACGCTGTCCAGCAGAGCAGAAAATGAGGTTACAATTGGGAGATAATGTTTGCATATGTAACCATATTTCAGCAAGCTGGGCAACTTCAGGGAATAGTGGAGATGGGCGATCGTAAACAAAGTCGGTGTGTGCCATGGCTATCAGCTTTCTACCATACAGAAACATGTATGTGCGGTGAGAAACCTGGGTGCTGCATCCTGAAGGGAAGCTTCTTTAAAACAGCCTAGTGGCATTTTCTTTAGGAGGTGGAGGGGAGAATGGCCCAGGAAAAGGAGAAATCTCCTGAGTTTGGCCCTCCGAAGGCAGAGGAAGCAAACAAATATCCTTCTCCACCCCTCCATGTCTCGGGACAGGGTGATATTAACATGGCAGTGAGGGATGTCTGTTTGCAAACTACACTGAGGAGTGCATCTCATGTCTCCTGTCTTCCCATCCCAACAGGGATTTAAGCTAGCCTGGTGGTAGTGCATCTCTGAGTGAGAGCATTTTTAGATTTGCATGGTAACATTTTGGCTGCAGTAGGCTGTCGGTAGCGTGACGTGATGCTCAAAATATCTTCTGGTGTATTATGGCCTTCTTTAATTAGGAACTTTTTTTTTCTTCCCCTGAGTAGTAAGCACTAGCTGACTGTCTTTAAAAAGAGAACTGGCATGTGTAGTATCTGCCATGAGAATATTTATTTAGAGTATTATTGCCTATAAAGTCTTAAAATAGCTTTCCTCCCAAAAAGGCAAAATAAAACACAGATGACTGATTATAAAATGGTATCCCCGCTCAGTTTGGTACACAGGATGAGCTTTACCTTTTATACTGCTCAGGCTTTAGACATCAGAGGCGCAAGAAGCTGCTTTGAGTTACAGATCTTCAAACAATAAGTCAAAACAAAAAATCAATCCCTCCAGTCCCTGGGTGCAGTTAGCTAAAGATAAAAGAGAAAAATAAAGTTATGCTAAAGCAGATAGAGGAAAGGAACAGATATGCCAAGGAAACACAGAGGACAAGTGCAGAGTTGAAGTGGGCCTAGTGTGAGCCAACATCAATGGATTCTTGTCTTATCAAAAAGTTTTAGGGTTGCCAATTCTTTTCAGACTGGATCCACTCTGCTCTGGGGCTGCCTGAAGCGCTGTCTTCAATTAAAGTTGCTTCTCCCCACCCTCCACATACCTCCCTCTCACTCCTAAATGTAATCACACACAGCGATTAGGCTGCACCTCACTCAAGGTATGAAACTTTACTGCAAACTTCAACAGTAAATTAAGGACTCTGATAGTCCCTTATTATTACAAATATGAAGCGAGGTTTCTTTTTAAGCATTTGGTGAAAGATGTGTAATCTCCAAAAAAGTAAAACCGTTTCCTTCTGGGGATATTTTCTCCCCTCCCTCTGCCTCCCAGTGGATTTGAATTGCAAAGGAATTTTTTAATAGATTTTTTTTAATTAGATTTTTTTAACTCTTTTTCACAGCTGATTCATGAATTTTTTAATGCCACTTAACTGTCTTGATTGAATCAAGTACATGGCTTAAGCCTGAACTGTAAAGAAGAGAGCACTGTGCCCCAAAATTGTGATATGAAAGCTAAAACCCCCCTGTGTGCCTCTTCATGACTGACATCTCAGGGTGCAGTGAAACCAAAAAAAGGATTCTTTGGAAAGAGGTCTGTTCGCTTGGAGCTGCTTCTGTTTCTGTTGCATCTTTAAAGGTGTTTATAATATGGGCCAGCGTGCACATTCAAGTCCCATCAGGAGGAGCTCAAGGCGTCTGTTGGCATCCCTGTCTCAGGATGGCTGGGGCTGGTACCTGCCCACAGGCACATGTGAGGCAGACAGGAGCAGGTAACGCTTCAGGTAGTAGCTACTCCAACAGCTGAAAACAAATTTATCCAACCACAAGTGATTTATAGACAAGGATTGTATGTTGTGTGCAAAAATACCTGGAATGCACTAATATTCAAAGGATTTGGGAAAGCCTAGTTGATGCACAACTTCAGCACAATAGCTGATGTTTCAAGGGCCTGTTTGCCATCTGCAGTGCATTATAATAGTAATTTCATAGGTGAGACAACTGAGCAGAAGAGGAAGAATAAAGGATTCAGGATATGCAGATGTAAGTAAGGCAAAAGTATTGATGTTAGGTCTTGCTCTTCACTGGGAATTTGAGCGTATAATTTTAGATGGCTGCCTGATAGCCTGGGACTGGCTTTCTTGATTCAGGCTGCTGAACAGCTGCTTTTGCTGCTTTGAGAAAAACAAAAATGATGCTTTTCTATGTAATCAGTTGCATGAGCTGCTACAGAGGTGTTTATAGGTTTATGAACTGAATGGGAAAAGGGTGAGTGAGTATAGATACTACTATGAGATATGGTATGGAAGATGTGGGCCACCATGTGAAAAAGTGGTGTCTCCGGTTCTCTCAATAAGACAGAAGTTCCTGTAGGTAACACAGTCTTTCCTCTACTCAGAAGAACTGCTCAGCCAGTTATTGCCTTAAAAAAACCCACACACAAAAACATAAAAATCTGCAGCTTGATAATTATTCCCATTCATCTTTGTGTAGATTACATCTTAAAGATAATATTTTTTTAATTGCTTTAATAGTTCTTCTTATGGTTGTCTTCTTTGAAGTGAAGAGCAGCATGGTAGGATACCTCTCATAAGGAGCGGCTGCACGAGGAGCTGAGCTGGAGCTGGAGGCTACCCAGATACAGATGGCTGATGCAGAGCCAGTTTCATCCTTTAACAGTCTGGTTTCCTTCAGTCCCAGCTGTAGGTGAAGTCTTGTCAGCTGTAGTTGTCAGTCTCTCGAAAGAAACATCTTATGTTTTGCAGAGGACATACCAGGTCCCAGACTTGGTACTCGAAAGTGTTGGGTGTGGGATGTGCTGCTTACTGATCATAGAATCATAGAATAGTTTGGGTTGGAAGGGACCTTCAAAGGTCATCTAGTCCAGCCTCGCTGCAATGAGCAGGGACATATTAACTAGATCAGGTTGCCCAGAACCACATCCAGCCTGGCTGTGAATGCCCCCAGGGATGGTGCATCCACATCCTCTCTGGGCAACCTGTGCCAGTGTTTTACTACCCTTGTAAGGAATTTTTTCCTCATGTCCAGCCTGAATCTCACCTCTTTTAGTTTAAAACCGTTATCCCTCTTTCTATCACAACAGGCCCTGCTAAAAAGTCACTCGCCGTCTTATTGGCCTATTTGAAGAGCGGAAGGGCAGCAATAAGGTCTCCCCAGAGTCTTCTCTAGGCTAAACGACCCCAACTCTCTCAGCCTTTCCTCATAGGAGAGGTGTTCCATCCCTCTGACCATTTTTGTGGCCCTCCTCTGGACCGTTTCCAACAGGTCCAGATCTTTACTGTACACAGTCTGTACAGCTGGACGCAGACACCGATGACTGGTGTGGTTTTGCAAAAGTCAGTGGGAGAAAGACCAGTAGTCCTTGGGACAGCTAATTCAGAGCAAAGATTACTTCAAAATACTAAATCCTGCCCAGAGAAGAGGGGCATGCAAGGCATATGGTGTGCTCTGATGTTTTCTGTCCTTCCTGAAGGACGCTAAGGTCAAGGTGCAAAATGTGTTGATTTGAATCAGGATGAACTTAGAGACTAACAGGGCTTAAACAACGCAGTCTGAAATGGAAAGTGCCTTAAGTGAACTTACAGAGTATTGTGATTTGTTTGTTTGAAGTGTGTGTTGAATGGAAACAAAGGACGGGAGCAAAGGTGAATGGGAGCTGCAGTGCTCTGCCCAGCTGCTCTGCCCCTCCTGCCCTCTGAAAGCAAGCCTTCACCTACTAGCTTTGGGAAGCGTCAGCCACCTCCCTTTCCCATTTCAAATATGTTGATTAAAGTATTGGAGATGAATGTGTTGACTGGGCCTGGTTCCTCTCAGCATGGGTCCTTTCTTCCTTTGTCTTTTTTGATCTGGCCTAGCTGATCATCCCAGCAATAGCAGCTAATTATTTTAGCCTGTGTCAACTCACTGCAGCACAAACTCTGCTATTTCAGCCTTCTCAGTACAGCATGCAGGGAACAGAACCAGTAGCCAAGCGCTGTGTCAGGCTGGGATGAAGCAGGGGCTAAATGCAGAGCGAGGGCATGGCATGTGTGGTGAGGGGCTGGTGCACCCGTCCTGTGGCCTCAGGGGATCCCTCGGGAAGCTGGAGCTTGAGGGATGGCGGGGTGGATGCCATTTCTCAAAGCTGGCCTACTTGGCCTCTAAAGTAAACACCAATTTGCGGTCTCTTAGTAGGGAGGGAGCAGTCCAATAACGCCAGGATAACTTTCTTGCCAGCAATGCTTGTTATTGAGAGCAGCATTTAACTTTGTCTAATTGGGACACTCAGGTTTCAACAGCTGGCTTACAAAAAGGGCAGACAACCTGAATGTGCCAAATGATTTGTCAGATGCCTGTGATACAGGATTTGACAACCCGAATGTACCAAATGATTTGTCAGATGTCCCTGATACCTAGCCCAAATACCCAGGCTGGGTCCTCCTGTGGGTGGCACAGTCTCTGGGAGCTGCTCATTGGTGTAAGCAGGTACTTGTGGTGGAGAGGTGGGCAAAGCTCCGCCTGTGATGGGAGTGAGAGCATCATCAGCACATGGGGAAAGGCTCAGAAATGTGAAGCCAGTTGCAGGAGCAAGGAGTGACCACCCTGACCTCCTGTTGGGCATGTTTCTGCCCTGAGGTCACTCGAGCAGCAAGGAGCCCTCTGAGGATGTGCCGCTCAAAGGTCTGCCTGTTCAACTTCTGTCCCGTGGAACTGAGCCTTAAATAACAGGCAGATGTTTGCAGAGCGTGTATTATGGAGATCAGACCAGTCATAACTTGACTGCTCTAGAATAATGTGCATCTCTTCAGAAGAGTGGCGGCTTAGTTTTTTTTGGCTGGAGGCAGAGACAAATTTGTGTGTGCAAGGCAGCAGCCTGTGTGGGGCAGCCGGGGGCCAAGTTGTGCCATTCCCACCCCCTGAAGCACTCGGGCTGTCCTGGGGCAGCACCAGCCCCGGCAGCACATCCTCTGCTCCAATGGGAGGGTTTCGCTCCTTCCAGCTCCTCTTGGCTTCCCCACAGCCCCTGCACTGGGAGAGCGGCGGGCGTCCTTGCAATTAGGAGGCTGCCATCGTGGCAATTAGGAGGTTGCTGGTGCAGCTGCTTATTTGCATGTCTGCTTGTGTCGGGCAACTTTCATGTCGCTCCGCTTTCCTCCCCACAGCCGCCGGCGTGCAGCCGTCTCCCATGGGCTCCTTCCCATGCTCCTCTGGGTGCTACCCGGAACATGGGACTCCTGCCTCCAGTGCCCCGCATAGGTGGGTCTGGCTCAGCAGGATGGCTCAGCAGCACACAGTGGGTTGGAAACCTGCGGCTGCATGGCAAGGCTTTATTTCACCTCGCCCTGGCAGGTAATCATGGGGAGCGCTTGCACAGGGTCACCTGCAAGAGTGATTCAATGTTAAAAGTAAATTAGCCTTGTTGTTGGAAACTTACTTTTATTTTTTACATTTCCTGCTTTTCTAGCCAGCCCAACCCCCTGGCTGTTTGTGTTGTTCTCTCTTCCAGAAGAGGTGTCAGGGCAGTGGGAGGAAGGCCATCCTTCTGCTCTCCCAAGGCAGCCTCATCAGCTGCACCTGAAGAAGTATTGAATTAGCTTTATTCTGTTGCTGATTTGAAGTCATTACTGGTGTAAGCCGATGCAGTTCCATTATTGTTGATGGGATTGGGGCTCTTCATGTCACAGGTGAATTGGGCTCAATTAACTGAAGCCATGGTCTTGACTAGAAGCTCAGCTTTCAGTGGCTCCTCCTGGGCGCCAGAGGGGGGACACCCCCTGCTTTGCATGGCCACCCCATGGAGCTCTGCAAGTCAACAGGGTAAAGTGCCACTTTGTCCCATGCAGCATCCACAGGGACCAGGTAGCATCCTCTCCTTATGCTGCACATCCCCTTGCCTTCCCTCTTGGGGAGAGGAAGCCCAGCACAAAATGTGGGAAGTGCAAACCTGCCCTTTTGGGCTTGCCGGTGCAGAGCCCAGTGCCTGTGCCACATCAGTTCCAGATCTGACCCCATAGTCTAAGCATCTGCCCAGTGGAAGTTTGTTTTGCTCTTTACCTGGGAGGTGGCTAGTCAGGGGTTTGGACAGATGCTTGTCTTGACAAGCTAAGAGTGAAGTTTTGTGTTTTCAGTAGTCCACAATTTTTCAGTAGCCCTTATTATATTACTTCCTACAGCCATGCCTGGCTTTACCAGGGCCTGGATGAAGCAACATGTCCAGAAGTGCTTTATGAAGAACCCAGTGATCATTGTTGCACTTACACAGGCATTAAAACCCAGGTCCAAGGAAAGAAGCATCCGCTCATGGGACAGGGGAGCAGTGAAGCTCCCAGGAAAGGCTGAGCTCCAGCTTCCCACTCGGCTGCTCTGAAGCAGGGACCACTACTTAGCAGGCTTGCAAATGGTCTCCTACAGCCTGCCTTCAGCTTTCCATAAGAAAATGTGGCTGTCCCAAGGCACAATCATGCTGGGATCTGGCGCAGCCAGTGGGGCTAGCATGCAGGACTGTTCTGAGGGCATGCCCGGTTGCCTTGCCCCAGCTGCTGGAGGGGACAACAGCCCTTCTGAAAGCGTGCACCCTCCTGCTAAATATAGCATCAGTGCAGGCTCTATTTTTAAGTGCACTTTTCAGCAGCAGCCCTGCAGGTTTTCCGCAGCAGACCCCGCAGCTGGGTTTCCTGGGTGTTTGTGTCCTTTCCTAGTGAGGAAGGATGTGCTAGACATGGAGAGCTCACGTGGCCCCATGCACTAATGCTTTCACCTGTCCGGCTGCTGCAAAACAGGCGGCATAGCAGCTGATTGCTGCTTCCTGCTAATTAAGAGCTCCTTCTGCCTGGCTGCTGGGTTTTGTGTCCTTTCTTTCCCCTCCAAAAACTGGTTAGGAGCAAAGCCACTTAGAGACCTCCCCCCCCTGCTCAGGTGTGGCTGCGGTTGGCCAGTGTGCTGTGGAGTTAAGAGGAATTAAGCTGTAAGCATGAGCAAAGTTTGATTTAACCTGCAACCTCAAGTAAATCCCTTTCAGACCACTTCCCCCATTCAAGTTAGGATTTGGTACCCTGTTGTGCATCTAGCTGTGGACTGGCACTCCCTCTAGGCAGCAGTGAGGGTGTCAGAAGGTGAGGACTTGGGCAGCAGGGGAAGGTTCAGTGTACTATGGTTTAGGCTTGTTACATGGGACCAAACTGTTCTGAGCTGTTGCTGTGGATGCTCACTCACTCAGCTGTAGTGCAGGCAGCAGCTTCCCTTGGGCCAAGCTGGAGTTTGCGCCCACCGGCACCTGGGGGAGGACACCATCGCTGCCTGCTCTGTGGCAGTTTGGAAAGGGCTGCTCTTTCTGGTAGCCATCAGGAAGGACTCCGCAGTTCCCTAACGAATGTCTGGCTGCAAGATAAGAGATCCATGTGTAGCGCCTCTGACTTTGGGATCTGTGAACTATACTTGTAGCTGCACATGCTGGTGGTACATCCTGCATGTGGCCTATGCCTGGGGGAAACATGGGAGAGGAAGTTGCTGCCATTTTTGTTCCAGCGGTGTTTTATGATGATTGTTTCGTTGACTAGATAGCTTACAGTGGGTGGCATTCACATCAGATGCTACCCCACACCCAAAAAACAGAAAACAAACAAAAGCTGAGATAAGAGGCAATTTAAGGAAGATCAAAAACTTGTCTGTGTGTTTCTTCTTCTTGGGGAAACCTACAGTCCTACTGACAGATAAAATGCCAGATTATGTATGTACACATAGGGCTCTCAGTGGGCCCTGCTGTTCCCTAGTGAATGAGTGGTATTACTGAGAGGATATGGCAGGTTTGGTATGAATAACCCCATCAACACACAAAAAAGTATTCTCTGAAAAAGTTATTTTTGTCCCAATGTAGATGGTCAAACATGGCCTCATGGTGCTGCAAGGACAGTGGGTGATGGTAAAATGGCTGCTTTTCAGGTGATAATAGCACAAAACACTTCTTGTTACTTTATCTACCTAACAAACTCACTTCATATCACTTGCATAACTTACATATGTAGGGCCTACTCTCTGCAGCTATTACTATGCAAGAAGTCAGCCTTTAAACTTCCCCCTGATCTGAGCCACGTACCCCTGAAGATGCATAGGGCTTCTTTTCCCTGTCACTGCTGACAGGCAGGTTTTACTTAATTCACCCTCTTCCAGTGCTCTTTAGTGTCTGTGTTTGAGTTTCACTTGTGTGTACCTCATGTAGTGGTCCTCCTGCTGCAGCATCAGGAGCAGTGCCAGGCTGTGCCTGGCATAGGCGGTGGGTCCAGTGGCTGCCTGGCATGCGTGGCTGCAGGAGCTGCCACTTATGTTTCAGAGGGCACAGAGCTGACTCTCCTTCAATCTAAGCAAAATCCTGTGCCAGCTGGGTAATGGGGAGAGATTAATGACTGCCTTGGAAGCCAGTTTTCCAGCATACTGGCTGGAGGGCAAGCATCATGATAGTTGTAGCAGCTGGTTTGGAGAGGAGGGAAATGAGGGGAAGATAAAATTGCACACCCAGAATGCCAGGGTAGCCTGTGTCCATGCTTTGATGTCTTCTCCCTCCACACCCTCCTGTGGGTTAAAAATGAAACTAGACTGCATTTATAATGGGTGTGTGAATATCTGTATTTAGCTCCAGCAAGCAGGCTTCTGGACTGGATCCTTGTATGTGGATAGACACAGCTCAGCCAAATGCAGGAATGGGTATTTTCTGTGCCGTCATTGTGGGAACGAACACACACGCATGCACACACACAAATCCTGTCTCATCAATTCGGGCAATGCAGCCTAATGAATTCTGATACACATGTACATGCTGCGTTATGAAACGGAATAAAAGGAGATTAAACATCCTTTTATTCTTCCTTAATGGTCCTGAAGTGTGGTCAGAGTGTGAGTTCCCCCTACTTGCTGTTGCCACTGCTTTGGGGCTAGGGCTGTGGGGAAATGGCCCTGTTTGGGTCTGCCACAAGGAGACAGGCACCATGCAATAAGCAAATGTAGCTGCAGCCTGGCCTCGAAATCTCTAAAATCAGTTTGTACAACCAGAGAAGTGGGGGTGAGCATCCTCTCCGTGATGCCCATTAGAGGGGGCAGGAGCCATCTTCACACCCTAGGGAAGGCCAGGGCAAAAGACAGGATTCCCCACAGTGACAGGCAGGGTGCACACGTGAAGGCAGGTAGCTCGGAGGAATTCAGTTTCTCTCCTGTTACTGTGCAACACTTTTGCATCCACTTCTGCGCTTTAATCAGCTGCCCTCCCCCCTTGGCCCCCGGGCCTCAAAATTCCACAAAACCCAATTAACAGAGATGAGAGAGCTCTAGCATGTATACATATGAAATTTCAGAAGGCTGAAAAAGAGACTCATAATACCATAAAGCCTGCCCTAAAGTAAAATTTGCATCTGAAATCTACATAGTTAACCCCGTGAGGAAGACAGCATAGCTGAGCACAACTTTTTTCCCCCCAGAGGGGTAACTTATCCAGGTCTGCTCAGTTTGGCATCGGCCTGCTTGCAGTGGAGGAGTGCCGCAAACCGAGCCCCATGCCTCATGTACAACCTGCAGAAAGCACCAAGGAATTGTAGCTCCAACTACGGAGACAGTACTACAGTTGCCCAAACACAGCAAAACAAACAATAACCCTAGTTTTGAGAAGATCTGTGAACTCCTCTAGGTAGGTGACCAAAATCAGGCTGGGTGGATGTGGTGCTTGCATAGAGTCATTAAAGGAAGTATTCAAGACTGATCTAATTATGACTTACACATTCAGCACATTCAACCCAGGTGTTTCACGCTTTATTAACCTGGTACTACACTGCCTTGTTTAAATTGCCCATCCTGAACTGTCCTGAAAAGACACCCCCCCCCCCCCCAAAAATAATTACAAATAAACGAAAAACCCGCAGCATATCCACTCCTTTCTGTATGTGTTCAGTGTTCACAGGGGAACAGGGAATAAAGCTTTATTCCCCTTCTGCGCTTTTATCTATCTCTTGTGCTATCTTGTTTGTGTAAGATACAAAATTTCTCCTCCTATTATCCTACTTACAGCTTAATCGTGTACTAATTGGAGACCTTACTTCTGTTGCTCTGCTCTTTTTTGAGTCTCTTGTACATGCATCTTCTGTAAAAGCAGTGCAATTCTCAATAAAGAGAAATGTAACAAGAGCTGAAGACTCGCATGAATGCTTTTACGTGATTCCCCTAGTTGACAGCGATAGGTTCAGCTTAAAAGTGGTTGGTATTTGGGGAGGGTGGTGGTGGGTACTGGGCAGAGTTCTGGGAACACAGGTAAGTATTTCCCTGCAAAAACACGAGGGCTCAAAGCTGCTTTTTTTATTACCTCCGGATTCTGCAAAGGGCTGGTTATCTCACGCTGCGAGCCAGCATGATCAAAGCCCCAGGAAAGGTCAGGCATTCCTCCAGGAGTGACACTCGGCTGCCGGCAGCGCTCCTCCAGCCCACAGCTCCCACAGCCCAGGCTGCTGCACCACGCTGAAATCCTTTATCTCCCTAGTGAGTGAACCCACAGATTAAGCAGCCTGGCCTTAGCTCGTGTTAGAGCACGTAACACCTGGTCTGGGTTTTCTGAGGAGGAAAGGAGCTTTTTTAAAAAATAAAAATAAAAAATAAAAAAAAGATCTGTGGGGGAGGCAGCATTTCCTTCCTCTGACTTAGTGCAAGAGAGCTCTGTGCTGAGAAAAGCTCTGCTCCATCTCTGTGCTGCACCGAAAGGGCTGCTTTCCTCATGTTCTCAGCTCCTAGTTTGGTGCGGTCGATACAAACGGTGAGTTCTGAAATACTGGGCGTTTGAGAAATTACTCACAGTATCTTCCAGTGAGACGATGTTGCTTTCCCACTGTTTGGTAGACTGGCATTTAGTTACTTATTTTGAGCTGCTTATCCCCCGTGAGCAGCTTGTGTGTGGAGAGGGAGGTTTGAGGAGGGTAAGCAGAACTAAATGATCTTAAGGTCCTTTCCAACCCTAACTGTTCTATGATTTTATGATTCTATGTTTGAGAAGAGCAAATCCCGTCCCTACTTCCGCACATTAGATGCCATATTTTTGCATCTGTGCTTGTTCGGTGGCGTGACACATTGCACCCCTGAAGTTGTGGTTCACCCTGTGGCTCACAGGCCTGTCTCTCTGGCTGTGGCCGGGGGCTCACTGTCCTAAGCCTGGCTGTTTGGCATGGTGGTTTTGCCACTTTTGTCTTCAGGCACAGGCACTGAAACTATACGAAAGGCAGGGGGCACTTCTGCTGGTGTTTCAAGTGTGATAGCATCTTGGCTGTGACCCAGCACCTGTGAAATGGTGGAAGCATGTTAGCAGCCTGAAATTTGGGGTAATTTTTATTTTTACATGATGTTAAGGTATCCTTATTCTAGGTATAGGATAGGAGTAATAAAGGCCTACACAGGCTTTCTCTCCATCAGCATGTGATATTATACAGCAAAGGCACTTGTTGCCATGAAAGGGGAAAGTTAATATTTATTTTTTAGAAACGAACATTTGATTCCTTGCTTAAAGGTCCAGAATGGACCTCTTGAACAAATGGAACATGTGCCTGTGTGTAGCATTCACAAGGCATGCAGAAGGAGCACACGTGTCTGCTGCCCCACCTCCAGATGATCCTCAGATCCCAGAGCATCGAGCTAAAAAGCCTGCTCCCTCTACAGGGGAGAAGGAAGGATCTGGTCATGACCTCTAAAATACCATGCTTGGGATGGGGAAGGAGTTTGCCTGGAGCAGGGGAAAGAGAGAGAATGGAGGGACCAGGAAAATAAATAGATAAAGCATTTTCTCTAGTATGGGTTGCAGATCTTGACCATGTTCCTGGCTGGTGGGGACAGCTGGAGGGGTTGCTGGGTGGCAGCATTGCTGGCTGAGGTTGTCCAGCCCCAGTGCCAGCCCATGCTGGGCATTGCAGCAGTTCCAGTTTTCACTGCCCTGTGTCAGCATCTGTACAGCAGGCAGGTCTCATGTAGATCCCTCATGTGTCCACCCCAAAAAAGAAAGGGGTTAGCATTGCATTTGGGCGTTTCTGATACTCAACCATCCACCCTGTTGGAGGTAGGAGAAGGTCTGGATGCTTCCCCAGGCTCTCCTGGCATGAGCTAATTTTTTGCCTGATAGATTGTTTAGTGGTGCTTTGCGGAGTTCAACAGCAGCTGTGTTTTTCCCGAGCGTGGTCTTCATTGCAACCAAAAGTACTGAGGAGGGATGCAGTTATGATAAGAAATTGTCCGCCTCTTCCTCCACCACACTTTGAGGGAGGGAGTTAATTGCACAGGGAAGCACTAATTGCATGAAAAATCAAACTGTTGATAATGATGGGGCAACGGTAAATTTCAGAAGTGCCTCTTTAATAAAATTGAGCATTATTCTCAATATAATGTTTGTTGAGTTTAGCAGGATTGAAATATAATTGTGGAGCGACCTGTTGCTACTAGCAGAGCTCTGTGCGCAGCCATAAGCCCATCTGGAAGGGTGATTTACTGGAGGCTTGGGCAATCTGGCAATTTAGGCTCTCTTTTTTTTATGATGTTTAGACTTCTGCCCTTGTTATAAAGCTCAGCCCAGGGTTTTTATGGGGATGTAGGTGCCTGCTGCACCAACCTGTGGGCTGGGTGTGTTTTTTTTGGTTTTAAAGTGATTTTTAAATTTTAAAGGGCCACTCTTGAATTAAAAAATAAATAAATTAAAAAGTGAGTAGCAGCAGGCAGAAATGTCCTCTACGGGATTTAAAAGGTATCACATGTGTTGTGCATACCAGCAACTTTGTTTTAAGCCCTGTGGCCAACCGGAGGAAAGAGCTTAGTAGTAACAGACCAAATTGAGTGGGGCGGGAAGGGGGAGCAGGTGAGCCTCATGTTTTTCCATGTCCACCCCATCTCATGGGCTGCCCAAGCTTGGGCCACCACAGCCACGTGAAAGCCTTCAGGTCAGTGCCCAGGATGCCCATGGCAGGGGGGGGTGGAACTAGATGATCTTAAGGTCCTTTACAACCCCAGCTATTCTATGATTCTATGAATCTATGGCTGTGCACATGCATGAATAAGGCCTGAAAACTGAAGGAAGTTCCTGGGTTTGAGGAGCCCAAGGGTGCTGTGCAGTAAAATGAGCCAAGTGCAGCCAGGGAGGTCCAGGCAGCTTCCCAGGGGTGAGTGCAGGGTGGTGGGGCAGGGGTGAGGATGAGCGGTGAATGGGCCTAGAGCAAAGCTGGAAGAGACCCAATGCCATCGACACTGAGAAAGATGCATTTTGGGTCCTAAGGACTCCTGGGCCAGTAGGGTGCATTTTGAGACAGGGATGAGCAGCCCTTGGAGGCTCATTTAGCCTCAGAGATGATGTAGGACCATTCCTTGAGGGGTCCTTCATTGGCTTCTCTCTTTGACTGGAGGCAAAGCTTGCCGTGGGGTTGCCCTATGTGCTTTTTGGGGAGGAGGTGGGGAAATCTTTCATAAGCTGCCCTGGGAGACAGCAGGCACAAAGGTGGGGTGCTCCATCTTTTCTGGGAACCCCTTTTCCCTTTCTTTTTCTGCCTTTCTTGTGAATAGTCTGGCAGCTTGCATGATTATTACATTATGATTACAGTAGTCCCCTGACCTAACTCATCTCCCATCAGCAGCCCATGGCTGGAAGGCATCAGTCTCTTTTTTCTATCATGTTTGGCAAATGAGTCTAAAAAAATACAGAAAATAAAAAATACTAAAGAA
Organism: Ara ararauna; assembly: GCA_028858755.1. Taxonomy (NCBI): domain Eukaryota; kingdom Metazoa; phylum Chordata; class Aves; order Psittaciformes; family Psittacidae; genus Ara; species Ara ararauna. Next base: position 57,420,262 of record CM054376.1, on the reverse strand, counting down.
TCATTTGGATTATGTGTCAGCAGCTCAGTATCCAGCAGTGTTTTGCAGTAGCTTAATTGGTCCTGTTTACGCCAAGGGTCCAAATGAAGCAGTAGGCGTCAATGGTTTGGGCCCAAAAAAGTGTTTGCAGCCTTGCTGCTTTGAGCCATTGCCTTGCTCAAGCCATTCTTTGCTCTTTCTTAACTCTGTGCTCTGAGTTTTATTTTTTTAGCTACACATAAATGTAATTTTAGGGCATGTTTTTGTGTCTTACTGACATGACGAGCCCCCGTGGGGCTGATGTATAAAGTGAAGTTAGTAGCTTACAACACTTTTGTTTGTAGTGCATTCATCTTACACAATGTGGTAGAAATAATTCCTATTGTGACCTTCTACTGATGGTTCAAATAACCTGTCTAAGAGATGTTCTGTTTCTGGAGGGCCCTATTGCTTTAATTCCTGTTAAAATTGGTTTTGCCGTCTGTGGAACAGTGCTGCAGAAATTAAGTACTTGCAAATGCTTTTTACCTCCAGATAAATGTTGCCGTTCACGTTTTCAACCCTAGTGAAGCTTTGGCAGACTGCTGCTTTTGGCCTAATCATTTGCACGGTTTTAGGGATTTTTTTTTTTTGATTTTTTTTTTTTTTTAGTTTAAAAATGAATATTTTATTTTAAGCCTTTGGACCATCTTGCCCACATCCAATGATGGATGTCTAATGAGATGACTTTTTGCCTCTGCTAAATGGTTATATTGTTTGCACTGATGTGTGCTAAGACTTGATGCATTAAATCCTTGGTCATTAGCAGATGCCATTAGCAGAAAAGTCCAAATCACTTAGAGTAGGGACTTAAGACTTTCATTAAAGCCTGAATTTGCATGTTATTGGATAAATCTGTTCATATGGTTTAGCTGGACTCATGGAAGAAACTTGAAAATTTTTTCCAGTGTGTATGCAGGGTCAGCGGAGCCTGGGAGCCTCAAATTTGGAGAAGGTGGCCCTTCTGGTTCTTCCTTCATACTCTGTCTTATACTGAGTGATCCCTGCATCAGTCCCATCTGGATCTGCCTGCCTCCACCACCCTTAACACCTCACACACAGCTCCAGCTGTCAGTGTTGGGCTTCAAGCTGGCATGGGTCCGCTGCACTTCTGCCATGAAATTCCCCTGAAGTGGTTGAAATCCCAGTGGTGGGGGCTCCTTGCCATTTTTTAGAAGGCAGACAAAGCAGGAGCACTTCCAAAAACATCAGTCACATTGAGTAGTGTGGCCAGCGCAGCTTGATCTGTGTTTTGTTAGAATTAAGCAGTTGCTGCCTGGTCAACCTCTAAGTTGCAAATTTAGGCATGGTGAACAGGTTTTAGACATATAAAGGTATGTCAGGTGCTTGCAAAGTCATCTGAGCCTTTGTCCTTCTATGAAACAGAGCTAAGACATCTTCTCAATGCATGTCAAGCTCTCACATTTTCTTAACCAAGAATATTTCTATTCAGTACATCTTAAAAATTGATGCTCAAAGAGAAGTTGACCCATCTCTCAGTCTTTGGTCTGATGGTCTTTGTTACGGCATGTGATGCTGAATAGGCTGTGACATAGGCATTGTGTAAATATATTTAAGAGATGTCCTATTTCAAACACTTTTAATCCACTGTGTGTGAAATACCGAAAGGCATCTTCCTGTCACCAGGATGCAGGACGGGTGTTTTCCTCAGTTCCCCCTAGAAGCCTGGGTTGGTATCCTGTGAGATGTGAGGAGGCCGATGAGGAAGTCATCCCATCCTGTGACGCATGTTGTCTGCCAGAATAGGAATGCTGGGCTTCAGAGGCTGCTGTCAGACCGCCCGCTTTCACACAAAACTTGTATGCTTATGCAGTATTTTACTTGCATGAGCAGTTTTCATACTTGATTTCAGTGGGTGTTCCTGCCCATGGCATGGGGGTTGGAATTAGGTGATCTTAAGGTCCTTTCCAACGGTAACCATTCTATAATTTTGTCCTTTCCAACCCTCACTATTCTAGGATTCAATTATTCTATTGAGTGCATCCCTTTGCCTGGGAGAGGCATGGTTAGCTCACAGGTCAGAGTACCCCAGAGAAGATGCCAAAGTTGCTGTGAGCAGGGATCCTGATAACCTCAAGGCAAGCAAAACAAGCTTGTGTCTTTGTCTTAACTCAGCAGACAGCTGTGGTGACAAAGACCAGAGCAGCTTTGTCCCCAGGGAAGAGCTGAAGACGGCATAAGAGGTGACACTGGGATGGGCTCCAGCAGCTTTCCCCCCCATCCAAAACCCCTGGGGCTCCCTGGCACTAACGTTCCTGCTGATCCTGCCCTGGCAAGCATCCAGGCTGTGGGCATCGGTTCCTCTGATGTCCTGTGGGCTTTCTCTGCTGGTTTAGGGCAACAGTCCTTATCGTCAAAGCAATTAATAAGCCAGACTTGTGACTCAGACGCTCGAGCTTGGGCTTGTTAAAACACTGCGGTGCCTGTGTTCCCCTTGGCCAATAAAGTACAAAAAGAACTGTGGGCTGGGCAGGAAGCAATGGGGGGAAATGCCTTTTTGGATGACAGGACCAGCTTCTGTCTCAATGCAAGGATGCATGAGGCAAAAGCAGGGATGCTGCGCAAGGTAGAGGACTGGGAGCTGTGGCCTGTGGGGCCAGTCTCCACCCAGAGTATTTCCAGTGCCAGTGGTCCCATTTACCAGGTTTTGGGAGTGCTTAGTGACTGCTGGGGTCAAGTGTATGATTTGATGTGGCAGGTTGACACTTGTTGGATGCGGGCTTCTTGGCGCACATATTTACATCAGGGAAAACATGAACTAACTGTTCAGGATACGCCAAGTTAAAAAGACCATCATGGGGGAACAAGAGCTTAAAATGAGCAGCATCTGGCAAATTGCAGAGCATTTGCTGGCAATTAATTGCCATAAGAGAGGATCTGCTGCCGAGTTTGGAGAATGAAATAAAACATTGCAAAGTATTTTAACAGGGAAAGCTTTCCCTGGAAGCATGTGACTTTGCTGGGTATTTAATATCATATCAGCCAGTCTAAAACCAATGGGCTGTACAAAACTAAGTATAATCTGTGTATATGTGAACTTGCAGTACGTAAATAGAAATGGGCTTGTCCTCCCCCAGTCGTAGCCTTGCAAGACCTGCCTGGCTCCCCTCGTGGTTCACCAGTGCTCCAGGTCTCCCAACAGCCTTCCTGAGCAGGCAAGAACAAACAAATTAAGAAGACACAGGAGAGAAGAAAATTGAGATAGCAGGGGATTTCTAATCAAGCTATTTTAATACTGGGTGTGCTTTAATCACTTACTTAATGGCAGTGCTTAATGAACACTTGAAATAAAGTGTGTTTCTGTCAGGTTCAACACCCGTGTTTTTAAAGTTGTCTTGAGGGAACTCAAATGCTTATTACAACTTTTCAGCAAATCCCCATCACAGTTGTGCTATATTAATTTCCAAGACTGAAGGGATGGGGGAAGAAAGTTGGTAAAAGAATGTAGATAAGCCGTTAGCATGGTGGTTTCTCACTAACGCTGCAATTAACCTGTATCCGCTTGCTGATTGTAATCTGTATAAGACAGATGCTTATTCCAGGCTTTATCAAATCGTGTTTACTCTTCTCTTTACAATGCTCTCCTGGCTCTTGTACTGAGGACTTTATTGCACATGACCCTTCCGGCTTCAGGCAGAATGGTTTGCTCTGACTCTTCTTGCCTATCCCTGTACGCTGCCTGCGCTGTCCAGCTGTGACACCCCCTTTGCTGCTGATGTACGTGCCTGAGGAGCATGTCATTGCACCATCAGCATGAAGCTGCCTTTTCCATGCATTGCAGCCACAGCCGCCTGCTGCTGGACTTCCCAAAAAGTAAGGCAGTCTGGGTAGCTGGAAAGGGGGCACAAACTTTTTCTGCTCCCAGATAACCATGGGAAGCTCTAGCAAGGACCCTGGGTGCCTCCTTCATGGGCTGGTACACTGGCAGCTTCTTCTCTCTGTCCCCTGGGGGTCTCCTGGAATGCTGCAGCTTTGTATCGCCTGATGCAACATGTCCTGGGGAAGGGGGAAATCTTTCAATGACTGTCTTAAAGCTCCTCTCTTGCTGTGCCTTTCCCTGGCCCCCAGCACTAAATACAACTCAATTACGTGGCAAAGCACTGGGAGTACATTACAGGAGAAAAAAAGATGACCAGAAGGATTTTTTTCTGACCTTGGCAAGCCATCCATTTACTCCCTGAAATGTGTGATTTAGATTCTAGTTTGGAACAATTTTTTGATTCTAGTATTAGCAGTTTTAAAGTCGTAAAGCTTCACATCAGAGTGAACGTTGTGTTTCACTTTGCTTCCTTACTGTGGTGACTCCCTAGGGTGTCACCTTGCTGACTGTAAGCACGAGAGGTCAGTGAGATAAATGGCCTCCCATTTCCGAGTTGTGAAGCAGGGTGAAAAGACTGCACCTTTTTTATTTGGCTTTCATAAATCACGATATTCCTAAGTCCCTGTTTCCTGTGAGCAGGGTGTTCCTATGGGCATGTTTTCCCATCCCTGCTACTTTTAGCTTCAGGTGAGGCTAAGAGGTTACAGATCCACCACCCTCATACCTTCTGTTTCATTTTCCCAACTGCACTGTCTTAAGGATCAGGGAAAGTCTTAAAAATTAAGCATAAAGTGGTCTCTGACATCAGGAGCCTGGAAGGAGCTCAGCTTTGGACATGAATCTGTTTGCTCTAAATAAATGTTTTGGGGTTGGGGAGTAAACTGAGGTCTCTCTATATCAAACTTGCTGCATCTCTGTAAAGTTGCCTGTTGAAAGAGATTGTATGATAGCTCCCAGGAAGGTGGCAAATTATATTTGCAATTATTGCTGGTGTTGATGAGCTTGTTTCATCCATTGGTAGCTAGTTCTGTCCAAAACACCTTACTGGTACCTCCCCTTCTACCCTCTGTGCTGAATCTTGTTCATGATGAACCAGCACAAAGGCCTGGTTTTGACATTGTTCCAAAGCTACATTCTTCTTGGTCTTGCATTTCTGTTGCAACAGCTGGTCAGCAAAGGGGTAAATGTAGAGTTAGTTTAGCAATTAAAATGCTATCACTATTTTGAGAAGACAACTAAAACTGCTGTCTTCTGGGTTTGCTAAAAACTGTCTGCCTAAGGATGTCTTTAGGGGTCTAGAAACTAGAAGTCAAATAGGCTAAAAAAAGGGATGGGTTCTTCTTGTTCCTTCAGGTCAAAGTATCCTCAAATCCTCCAACAACTTATTGGTCCTTTGGTTTTGAAGTACTGCTGCAGCAATAGTGGGATGGTTTGGAGTTGCTTTGGGATTTTTTGGGGGCAGCTCTGTGTTTTTGTGTTTTCCTCCTGAATTTAACATTTGCTGTCAAAAAGTCGAAGCCATGTTATTTCAAAATGACTCCCTCTTTCAGGAATGAAAGGGGAATGCATGCATATCTCCATTCTTGAGTTTTGGTTGTTGTCTTTTTTTTTTTGATTGGCTTATTTTAGTCTGAATTGAGAAGACCATCTGCCAGAGCTGTACCCAGTGTTGACAGCAGAGGAAAAGTAGACAGGCTGGGGCCTTTTTTGGCTTCCTAGAGGCAGCTTTGTGTTTAAAGAAAGGAGGAAAAACAAGACAAATACCCACCCAGCACCTCTTTGGGTGTTGACCCAGGGATGCTTGGGTCTTGTGTGCACAGGTTCACTTGCTCGCAGTTCTCTGTGAACCCCCTTTGTAGATGCATGTCCTTTGAAGGGCTGTTAATTTAATATCTTTCTCTGTGCAGCAGCTGGAACAAATGGTCCCCTCAGCTCTAGCGGGAGCTCCCAGTTGCCCGCCTCGCCCGGCGCTGACCTACAGGCATTTTTGCCATGGGTGTCTCAGGCTTTTTATAGTTTTTGCACACTTGTTGCATATAGGATACCTTAGAGGTGCAGGCCTTTGCTGACGTGTTAGCTGGTGTTTGGAGGGGGGCTTGAGTTGTGTGTTTTGCTGGTAGTCTTGTTTTTCTTCAGAAACATTTAAAAATGAGGGAAAGTTTCCTGGATTCAGACCAAATCCGATATGCAGGGTTTCGCCATCAAATCACCAGAAATTAATTTAAACTGTCTCAAAGAGTACTTCTCACATGAGAGCCGAGGCGCATGTTTAAAATGGTGAGTAGCTCTGTGAACCCAGGTACAGAATTGCCATGCAGAGTACTTCAGGGGTTACCCAGCCTCATGGCAGCAGCTGTGCCAATGCGATGGCTGGGAGATTTCTGCTCCCCATCGTTGCCCTGCCGCAAATGCCTGAGTACAGTTCAAGCTTTACCATTTGCAGACCATGACTGCGGTTTGCAAGGGAAACGTTTGCTCTTGTACCAGCTTGGGTGGTTGTTCCTGCCTTGCTGTAACACAGCAATACTTTTAAAGCAGTGTCTGATGCATGGTGAAGTGCCTGCTGGAAGTGCCTATTGCTTGGTCAGGGTCCTCTTCCCTGCAAGCTCTTACGCTTCACTCACCATCATTTTATTAGGGATATAGCATCCTACCATTAACTGGCCAAATAATTGCTCTTTCTAATATATGTGTATTTGCCCAGCCCTGCCTGTTTGCCCTGTTGGTGTCCCCACTGAGGACTGTTCCCTGCCTGTGCTGCCTCACCTCCATCTGAGCACATGCTGGGGCCAAATAAAAGATACCGACTGTGAAGGCCAAACTGATGAGCAAACATCCAAACAGAAGTGCCCCAGGAGGGCTAAGGAGAGGTCTCTGGAGCAAGCCAGTTCCTAGAGGATTTGTCCCTGCCCACGGCAGGGGGGTTGGAACTGGGTGATCTTAAGCTCCTTTCCAACCCAAACCATGCTGTGATTCTATGCTGCCATAGGCTGTGCAGCAAGACTGTGCAGTGGGACTGGAGCCCTCATGGGCCAGCAGCCTCTGAGAAGGAGGCCACCAAGGTTTGGTCGCTTGTAAGCAATTGCCCGTTTGAGCTGGCTTGGGTGATGCCTTTGCCATTAACCTTTAATGTCGTAGCAGGCTATGACCTATGCATGACAAGGTGCCTTATAGTGTAACAGAAGGTCTTCAGGTTTGTAACCTGCAGGTCCTCATTTTTAGTTATTTACTTTTTCCAAATTGCAAATCTTGAGCTAGGCTCTATGTTTCTAGAAGTTGCTTAGGTACCAAAATACTATGTTTCAGTGGGTGGGGATAATTTCTATACTGAAATATTGAAGAATCTTATGTAGGACAATGGGTAATTATGTAATTGTCCTGTTGAAGGCACATGGACCAATTGGGTTTTTCAGGAGAAGATTTTAAGGTTGTGTTTAAGAGAAAAGGTGCTTGGCAATCCATGCTTAAATGTCACCAGTGTGCCGGGGAGAGTTGTGGTGGTTGATGGCTTGGTTAGCAGGTGCTGAGCGACGCATGGGGGATCAAGTTCCTCCTGCATGGGGATCACGTTGACCCAGACTGGTGGTCCCTGGGTTCAGGTCTCTGTCAGTTGCTCAAGTGTTTCTGCAGGTGTATGCACCATTTTCAGAGGATTAGGGGAGATATGGAGTAGGGATGGCATGTTTGTGGGGAGAGGAGGAAGTCTACGGGCAAAGACACTGGGCTGCAGAAGGAGTATAATCAGCACTGCCTTGTACCTCAGTGAGAGGTAAGATTTGGCTGTGTTGCACAGCCCTGAAAAGCCTTTGGGGCAGTAATGCCTGTTGTGAGTAGTAGGTGCTAGAAGGGGCTTCAGCGTTGTCCCTAGTCCAGATATCCCCAGAGTGAAGGGTGCAGGCCAGCACCCATGGGGACTGGATGGTGTGCATGGGGTCAATCTGCTTCTCCTCTGACCCCGGCCTCAGGGTGGGAGGGCAACAAGAGGGGCATCCAGGTCTGCATACAAAGTCTTGGTCTCCTGCCCTGAACCCTCTCTGGGAGGAGGGCCCAGATGACTCACCTGGGTTGATGTGCAGGGCAGGTGACATAGCAGAACTGATTTAGTCTGTAGGGCATTTGCAAGATATGTCCTCAGGCCTTTCTCATCCTGGTTTCATTCTGCACATGTCGCCTTGTGTTTTCTCCCCATCAGTCCTTGTGGTCGTCTTGGTGGGACCACAGGGAAAGGGAAGGCTCAGCCTGTGCCCCTGTCTGGAGGCAGACCTGGGTGCCCAGCAGAATTTAGCAGCCAGAGCTCCATAGGTCCTCCCAAAGCGGTGTGGGACAGGCGGGCTGGAGAGATTATTGCAATGATTGTTGTTATTGTTATTATTATTATTTATTGTTACTATTTTTCCCTGTTTCTGGCTCTGCAGACCCCCAAATGCTCTTAATGGAGATCCACCCCGTTTATATGTTAATTTTAAGCCCACTGACAAGCGGTTTGCTTTTCTCCTGCCTTCTCACAGTTCCTTCACCCGTTGAAAGCTGCTGCCGTGGGCTTAGGGGATAAGGTGCCGAGAATTAGAGAAGAAAATAAAATCTCCAGGATGCTGGCGAGCGAGGGGGTACAGGGATTGGCTTGCTCAAAGTACAAACGGATGATGTCTGAAAGCAAGTAACCCTGATACCAGGGGCGTGCATGACAATTACATCCAGCATAATGCAGAATGTTAATTACTAAATTCCGAGAAATTAATGCTGATTAGCAGCTGCGTGTGTGTGACCTAAATACATCTATTGCTTGATCTTGATTCGTAATATATAGTTTATTGTTGATAAAGCAATTGCTGAATGGTGGGCTAGCCCACAAGCCTTGTAGCGAAAGACTAAGGCCTGATTTGTAAATCATATGAAATTTGTTGGCGTGTGTTTTTTGTTAAATTTATAGAGACAAGGAAGATGAATAGCCATCTGAGCTATCCCCTTTACAACTCAGCTCACAGGTATTATTGAGAATTCATATTGCTTTTAGTATTTGGTCACAAAAATGGACCTAATGCTTGTTGGCTTTAAAACACCTACGAGTGCCGCTTTCTCTCTCCATCTTGCAAAATATAAGACAAGGCCGAAGCTTAAATTAAAATCCTCAGGTTCTTATCTCTTTCCCACAGGAAAGCAAATCTGTGTTGAAAACCGTAAAATTAAGAGGAGAGCCAGGATAGCATAATTTAGCAAAAATTCATGGCACCAGATTCTGAGCTATATGACTGGAGGGATAGGTCAGACATTAAGAAGATACTGCCTGCTAATGCAAGTTCTTTAAGGTGGTGCTCTGGAAACAAGGCAAGCAGAAAATGCTGCACTGGTTCCCATTTGCTCCCTTTCCTCTACTCCTACCAGCCTTAACAATAAATTGAGCTGTCCATTTAATAACCCTTCTGTTTCCAGAAGTCCAGAGAAATCCCAGGTTTGTACTTGGGAGTATTGTCCTAACAGCTTTTTGTGCTGGGATTTCGGTAGTGAACTCAAAGAAAATGAATTTCATTGGGCTTGTAATTTTTTTTCTTAATTCTTATATTTGGCAGGTGTACTTGCTGAGTTTTATCAGCATTTCTGTCTGAAGGATAGCATTTTTTTGCCCCCACTCCCCCCCATTTTGATTTTAATTAACACCTTTTTGTGCCGTAACTAATTTTCCTAGGGGCAAGTTAGACTGCTGGGGTACAAATGAGGAGTTCCTGTTATATGCTGCCGCCATTGCTATGGCTTGTTCCACCATGGGAAGAACAACTTGTGTTTCAAGTAGTGTTAATGCAGCCGTGATCAAAGAGCGTGATTTTGGGTGGCATTCCTCCATCATTCTGAGTGCCCCCTCCCCTGTGCCTCTGCAGGAAATACTGATGGGAAATGCACGTCTTGGCCTGCATGGACATCGCCTTACAGCACCCATTTTGGGACCCTCTTGGGCATTTGTAGTGCTTTGGTTGCCCCTTGGCATGATATGGCGAGAGGCCTCCCAGCTGTCCCTGGATGGTCAGAGGGTCTCCTCACTAACTGAGAGGTCACTGCCAACTGCTTACGTATGAAATCAGGCTTTTAAGGGTGTTTTTTCAGTTACGTGATACACAGACCAAGAGATTTCAACCAGAGTTTGTAAAATTGTAGGGGAAAAACCCCACCATACTCTTTGGCAATGGTGGGGGCTTGTTCCCGCTGTGCCGTGCTGTGGCCGTGCAGGAGAGCAGTGGAGAGGAGGAGTGAAGCTGATGAAGCTCATGTTGCTGTTAAGGATGAAGATATGGCAAACCTGCACGTTAAACCTTTGGGTATTTTTAAGGCTGATCCCATAACCAAAGGGTTTCTTCAGCACTGCTGCTCGTGCTGCTGACCTTCTTTCACAGCCGTTGGTGTGCAGTGTGGTGTTCCTCCTGCCCTATGGCTCTCTGGCCAGTGCTTCCCTCACGTTTCCCTTTCTTCCAAATGCCTTTCCTCCTGTTCCCAGCCCCCGCCCATTTCCACACACTTCCTCAATGCCCTCAGGTGCCAGTGGTTCCAGGATGCTGATTCTGGCAGCAAACCTGGTTGCCATCCACCAGCCCCAATGCCATGTTTGTCCATCTGTTCCCTCTGCTTTCAGTAATGCAGATGTGTAAAATTGCATTTTGGGAATGTTTGCCGGTTGTTTGGATGTTTTTCTAATGCAAAAAGCCCAACCTTGCTGATACAGTTTAATGTCTTTCTTCTCTTGCAGTCAAACAAGGTGCCAGTGGTACAACCTTCTCATGCGGTTCACCCTCTCACCCCTCTTATCACCTACAGCGATGAGCACTTTTCCCCAGGGTCGCACCCATCTCACATCCCCTCTGACGTCAACTCCAAACAAGGTGAGCCTGTCCTGTGCCAGTATGGTGGGGGTGCAGAGTGGTCCCAGTGTCCCCCGTATTGCTGATTGATAGAGCTTTTATTGTAGCTTTTTAGAGGGAGGGTTCCAGGTATGTGTGCCCGCTTTCAGAGATGGTGATTCTGACATGATGCTGATATTTAACTTGGCTGTTTAAATCTTGCTGTCTTGAATGTGATAACTTGGGCTTGCTTTACTCATCAAAATCTTTTAAAATCTCAACAAGCAACAGCCAGTCCTTACCATCCTCTGTGGTGCCCAAGGCTTGCAGCGTGTAGACGCAGAAACATCAATCATAGAATCATAGGTTGGTTTGGGTTGGAAAGGACCCTAAGATCATCTAGTTCCAACCCACCTGCTATGGGCAGTGACACCTCACACTAGACCATGTCACCCAAGGCTCTGTCCAGCCTGGCCTTGAACGCCACCAGGGATTGAGCATTCACAATTTCCCTGGGCAACCTGTTCTAGCGCCTCACCACCAAACAAAGCTGCATAGATCCTCAACTTGGTGTGTCAGATCAGCTCTGCCCCAGGTTGGTCTTCAGGCCCCTGGGAAGCAGCCTCCAAGGTGCCAAGCCCAGCCTGCCCAGTGAGCCCAGGGGTTTTCTGGGGAGGGTGTGCTTGCTTGCACTGGAAAGCAGGAGTTTGGAGGGAAACATGATGGTTGTTGGGCAGGTGCAAGGGGAGGACTGACCCTGGCTGGCATGGGTCTTAGCTGGGGTTTGGGTAAGAGCCTGAGGAGGAAAAGCTTATGCAGGAGAGCTGGTAGCCAAGAAGGAAGGAGAGGGAGCAGAGGATTTACTGGGGCGTTTACTGTAGTTGGGACATCTGTGCATGGATGTGAAGTCTGTCGGTGCCAAGATTGGTCCTGGAGGGTGTCTCTCCTGCCTCTTCCAGCACTTGTACGTCCCACCACATGGCGTGACACCTAGTTGACAAGATCATGAAGCTCTGCTTTACCTGGGCATACATGCACATGCACAGTTGTCCCATGTTTTCTGGAGTGGTTTCCAGCCACCATCACTCAGGGAAAGACTTTTTCCAGTTCTGACTTTCCCTGAATGCCCTGGTTCTAATTTTGGCCTTGCTATGCAGATAATAACATGGGCTACATTCAGAAGGTACCGTGGCCTTGTGGCTGGCTGTGTGTTTTGCTTTTTATTGGTTAGTTCATTGGGGTTTTTTCGGGCGGGAGAATTAAAAAAACCTACTCTGCCTGGAAAGCCTGGCCTGTAAATACATGTATAATATAATTTTCAGAGTTGGAAGAAGCAAATGGAGATGTCCTGTCCTCATTTGTCTACCTCCTTTGTTTAAGTGCCGAGGAGAAGGATGGGTATTCATGCTCATTCCTTGAAATCCCAGGGGTGCTGCACGTTAGAGAAAGGGATTTCCACCTCTTGCCCAAGCTGGCTGTAGTGTCTGGGGCACACCCTGCTGCTGCTGTTCATGAGCTCCAGAGGTTTTCACCTACTGCATGACGGGTTTGCCCTCCTCCACCCCAGTTCTTTGCCTTCACCCCGGCCTACATTTGTTCTTCCTGTCCTGCCGGCCCAAACTGAACATTTGGTTTGTTTTTTCTGCTGCTTTTTGTCCCTTCTGCCCTTTCTCGCCTTCTTCCTTGCCCAGCCCCAGTGCATTCCACCACTCACATCCCCACTCCTGAAGGTCTCCAAGCCTGGCAAGGGGCTCTGCCTGGGGGCGGTCAGGGGCATCTCTGGTGCCAAGGTTGTGCCCCTTTGGTGTTCCTGAATGGGCTCTTGGTTCCTTTGCTCAGCATCTAGTGAAGATGGGGACGGATAATGTGGGATGGAGACTTCTGGCTGTGGCTGTGGTGGTCTCCTTGATGTGTGTGGTCCTTCCATACTCGCCGCTTCGGCGCCGCTGGCTTGTGGAAGCAGACCCAGTGAAGTGGCCCATGCAGTTGCTGCAAAGAGAGGATTTTTTTGTTTCCCTTGGGTTCTCTGCCAAATGCCTCCAACCATTGTTTCTGTCCTCGCCTCCCACTGTGGGTCTGGAATGAGGCACTGCCCTGGCGCCTTAGCCCTGATGCCAGGGTGCCCTCCTCCCACATAAATCCCCCTGCCCACAGCACTGCCCCTTGCACCGCTGGCACTTTGGGATGGACACACAGCCACTGCCTTGCTGAAGGTGGTCACTTCTTTCTTTCCCCTTCTTTCTCCCACTTCTCCCCCGCTCCCTTTATGTTTTCCTTAACCCTCTCATGCACAAGAACTTCCTCGGGAGAGCATGGGTTTTTCAATAGCTGCATGTGTTCCTGCTGGGCGTTAGGTAGCGGGTAGCCCCTCATAAGGGACCAGAAGATTTGTTCTAGCAACAGTCACTGTGTGTTAGTGCGGAGAGAGCAGTATTGTCTCCTTGGGTCAGAAATGTGGGTTTGGGGGAAGGAGCAGCGCAGCTCCCTGTGCAGAACTTGGTCTGGCAGGGGCAAGATCATGTTAGCACTCCCAGGAGCATCAGCCATCACTAGAGATGAGATGCTGTGCTTGATTTTCGCCTTTGCTTGTGTTGCGTTTTGGTTTTTTTAGACTACTCTGAAAGAGCCCTCCCTTTCACATAAAAACCCAGGGATACGTAAAGTGTTCCCTCTCCTGTCAGCCGCCAGCTGGTTTTTACACCTTTGAAAAGACAGCTGGACAGAAATCCAATCCTCAGCCAGGTTGTGGTCCCAAGTCTGGGAATTAAGCGTTTTCGAGATGGTAACACCGCCAGTATTTTTTTCCGTCCTTCCCTGTATGCAGTCCTGAAGGATATTCCTCAAATCTTGTAATTAAATTCAGAAGATTTAAATCCAAACTGGGAGTGGGGAATAAATCGGTAGCATCAATCTATAAACCAAATCTCAAGGTAGCACACACTCAGTCTTGGACCTTTGGAGTGTCACCACATAAATATTTAATACCCTTTTAAAGCAGCTGATTTAACATGTGAAGTAGACTTAACAATTCCTTCTGCTTCAGCTCCCTCTTCCCCAAACACATTTAAATAAACTGATGTCTTTCTGGCCTCTGCAACAGTAATTCCGTGTCTCCTGAGGGCACAAGGTTTAGGTGAAGAATGGAGACCACGAACCCTTTTGGGATGAGGATTAGCTTTAATCTTGAGGTGATTCTTGCAGTTGTAGGACTCTGTGTTCTGGGAATGTGAGCTGATGGATCATCCTGACGGGACTCTTATTTTTTCATGAAACACTACCAATGCAAAACAGATTGACCTTGGAACCCATAGGAGTCAACTTGATGAAGAGCTTAGTTGGAACTGGAGTGACAATTGGAAGCCAAATGAATCATATCAAGTGTGACCATTGTGGGCCTGAAAATGATTCTTAATTAACCACTGATCCTCCGTGGTAGCAAGTTTCCAAAATCTGTGAATCCATAAGGGAACCCGTGAAAATGTACAAGTAGCAATTTACCTAATCTAATAGCTCTGCTGTGCTGCCTCTTTGACAACGCTTTATTTTCTTCTTGTTTCATGCTGTGTTAGAAGAGGTCTTCAGGACCCAGCTGGCTTTGGTGAAACCACTGAGAGGACAGTATTGCCTAACGCACTTTTCAGGAGATCTAAACTTGCACCAGTACTTGCCTGTACATTTATTTCCTCCTTCCACTTTGTTTTTTCCAGTATTTCACTTTGAACCGCAATATTGTGTGCAAGTTATTTATTAATTTGAAGGTGATATGGGTAGCCTTTTGCTTTTAACACTAACCAGGAAGGTGGTTAGTTCTTATCCAGAGCCCTAATTCCATCATAGCTTTGGCTGTGTTAGTTGTGAACTGTAGCTCACATGTAGTATTTTGAGGGGAAAGTCATTCATTCTTCTGTGCTCTTTAACAGGCATGTCCAGGCATCCTCCAGCTCCTGATCTCCCTACCTTCTATCCCTTGTCTCCAGGGGGGGTTGGACAGATAACACCACCTCTTGGCTGGTAAGATCTTTTAGCTTCTTTGCAGACAAAGGTGCATGTTCACACCATTTCCTGTTGTTGAATCAATTGCAGAATTTACAAAATCAGAATGTTGCTGCAGTAAGAAATTACTATGTTATTTTAGTTGAAAAGATCAAAAAATGACGATCTTTGAAATGAATTGAATCTGGTTTTTGAACACGTACAGAAAGTGTGTAGATTTCACTTTGAAGTCAATATATTTCTTATGGCTCAGTTTTGTGGCTCTTGGCATTTGGAAAGATAGCAGAAAACACTTCTCAAGGAATTAAATGTGAATTTTTAATAAACAAAATTGCAATTACTGAGGGGAGGGGAGAAAGAACTTTGAAGTGTGTGTGTGGGGAAATCCACCCAAATGGAGAACAAACTTCTGCAGTTGCTGCTTTTTACACTTTTTACATGGAGGGAAGCCTCTATCATTGGGAGATTTTGCTGCTCTTGCTAATGCTAGTGATCTCAGGTTCTCTCTCTGCCACTCAGGGTGTCATTTTCCTTTAGGAGGAGACACGTGGTATTTTCAGAGTTAATTGATTTGGCAGGATGCTTCACGTCTGCTTGGGGTAGAGAGGTACTTGCCTTCAGTGCTGCCAACAATTTCAGTGCTTTTGAATCTGTATCTTGTCTTGTCTGTGCCCACAAGCAATGCAGGGGGGGTTATTTTTTGATGTGTTTACGGGAGGGGAACATGATCCAGGTGACGACAAGCACAGAAAGTAGAGAGCAGGAGATGGTGAAATGCTGTATTGCTGGCAAACCTTTCAGGAAGTGCCACATGCCTTTTTGGAGCAAATTATTATCAGAAACCAAACTAAAATACGGATGTATCTGACTGTTTTTTAAAATAATATCCCCACCACCATGTCCTCCCCATTCACTGCTGCTCGGCTCTGTCTCCACCTCCACCACCAGGCAGTTCCTGTCAGGCATTTTCCAGATGTGGTCAGTCATTTCTTCTGAACGGTTTCTTGATACAGAGGCTGGGGGGAAGGAAGAGAGAAAAGGAAAAGAAGAGGAGATACAAGGTCTGATGTTATAAGACATGTTCAGTGGGACATACCCACTGTCCATTATGCTGTACAGCTTCCAGCTGCCTTCTGTGCAGTGGCACTGCTGAAACCTCCGCTATTTTCTTTTACCTCTTTTTTCCCCTTCCCTTTGAGCACTGCTCATTTCCAGTAATGTAATCCAAATGTGAAACCTGTATCCTGAACCAATATCCCTTTTTTCCCCTCTGAAAGCTGATCTGCCAGTCAATATGCAACTGACTGAATAGGATTGATGTGTGCAGTGATCTTTTTGGGCTGTTTCAGGTATTTGGGCTGAACTGGTATTTGTTTGCATTATCGTAGCATGCTACTTCAGGGTGTTAACTGTAGTCACGACCTGAACCATTGCTAACTGAAAGTTACCAAAATCCAGTGATGATGATAAAAATTAGAGAGTCCAAATGACAGGCTGGTGACAAAATATTCTGTATATGTGGGAGTATAAAGACAGTAAGAATTTCACACAAGCTTCTGTTAATGGATTGCAGAGTTTGCTCTTGAAGTAGTTAAGATGGACTTGTGTTGCTGTAGGCTTCTAGGTGACTGTGGTTGGTTTTTGTGTTTTGGTTTTGTTAGTCAAATAAACTTCCACTTTCTTAGGAAAGCTGCCCACTTGCACTTCACTATAGCAGATGCAAATGGGAGAGTCCCAAGTTTTCAAAGACTTAGAAAACCTTTTGAACAGTTCTATTAGCTTAATAATTCACAGTCGGGTGTTCTTGCACTGATCTACAGTAGAACTATTTGTAATAAGATACCTTTTTCCTAAGTGGTAGTTAACCAAATCTGATTCCAGTTCCTTTAAAACTAGGTGAGAGAGGGATAGAGACAGAGGAGAGTGCATGTGGGGGGGTGTGTGCACACATGCTTTGGGAGAGGAAAGCTGGTCATTTTGCTTTCCTCCTCCGTGGAAGCCTGAATTCGGAATCTATCAAAAGCAAGGGAGAAAGTCAAGTATTCGTTATCTTTGAATACAGCAGAACTCTTGAAAGTTTTACTTATTACTATTTATTTGTGACTGGTAGTGAGTTCCCATCAAGTGCTTGTAACTCTAGAGTAACTACTGAATACCATATTATATGATTGATGGGTTCCTTTCTTCTGTGACCTCAGGCAAGGTCAGCCTGTATATCCTATCTCAAGTGGATTCAGGCAGCCCTATCCATCCTCACTCTCAGTCGACCCTTCCATGTCCAGGTAGGTGTAGGAGGTGAATGACTGACTTGGGAGTAACTGCTGGCATTAGAGGGCAAGTTGCTCTTCTGCTTGCATCTTGGTCTGCCTTTGCTTGCTTTTCAGTCAGCTAAAACTTTTTGCATACATTTTTATTTAACTTATTTTGTGTATATACAGTTTGCCTGGATCCCACACTGGTCTCATTCAGCATTTTCTTGGCAGTCTCTGAAGTACTGCAAGTAGGAGCACCAGTGAACTGTCAACAATTAATTGAGCTGTTTCATCTGAAATGAGTCGTTAGTTCACTTCTAGATGCAACATACGGTGTGCATCCTTGAGTTTTGCTCAAGCAAGTATGCAACCAGGTGGATTGTCACTCTAGTCTGCGTTCTCTAGTTCTAATTTCAAAGTTGTTGGTAATTAGTCTTGAATCATTTAGGTATCGCTCCGTGTTGAAACTTGCTCGCAAGTGGGTGTTTCATAGCCCAAAGCCACTAATGGCAGGGGATGCCAGCACAGTGTGTTTGTACTGGTGTGTGAATCAGGCACTGTGTCTTTGTGTCTAAGTGCAAGCAAGCAATGCTAATTGAGACTTGGCCACAACACACTCCAGACCTCCTCTCCTTTGCTTTTTGCTTTTACTCTAAAGACAGCTTCTACATCCTGTGCTTGGTGTACACAAGGTTGCAATGTACCATTCTTGGGGCTTTTTTTGTGTGACTTATAGAAGACACGTCCTCTTGAACGAGGATTTAAGACAAGCCACTTGATAAGTGGTGGGTTCTCTTGCCTATGTTTGTGTGGGCTCCTTTGGTTTATCTCTGTTCCTTCACTTCTTTACAGGGGAATGATAAGCATATGCCTGTCAGGGTGATTGGGAAGAAAACCAATTCTTTCTCCATGATAAAATGACTTGCTTTGGCTACTGGGCTTTGTGTTTGCTTTATTTTGATGACATGAAGGAAAAGGGCAAAGGGACTAGGAAATGGAGAAAAGAGAGGCTGGATGCCATTCCTTAACCTGCACTCATTCAGCAAAGCTTTGTAGTGTAAGCTTGCTTCTGATGTTAATGGTACTTTCCACCAAAATAAAATAAAACACAAAACGAAACATGCAGGTTTTCTGCTGCACTTGACCTTGCAATGCTCAGCACCTTCAAAATCTGTCTCAGATAACCTCAAGGATGACCTGGGTTACTTGAGTGAGATGACTGAGTTAGTGGTACTTTGGTTTTCTTTTCCATTTTCCTTTTTGTACAAAGGAAAGGAACCTTTATTTAGGACAAAAGTGTCTCCCTTCCATCCTCCAGATGCCGGGGGGGATGCAGGATCCAGATGCAGGATTTTTAAGATTTATTGTTATTTTAAGCATTTGAGGTAAGGATAGTGAGTTAGGTGAACTGATGTTAAAACCTTTTGGCTTAACCACCTGGAAAAGTAGGAGATTCCTTAGAGAGCCACCAGGGACTTCTTGAAAAGACTCCTCTTTCATTTTATTTGTTTCTGCATGGCAGTTCCCTCCTTTGCCTTGGCTGGTGGTGGATATTTTAAAAAATGTTTATATCTTGGTGTGGAAATACAGCTTTTGGTTAAGAAATGTGTACTTTTATTGCTAGCCAGTGCAACAGTACATCCATTAAACCTCTTGTTTGCATTGCTAAAACTGTTTGCCTGAAAGGTGATAAAATAACTTCTTTACAATCAAAATGTTGACTGATCTTTTTTGTTTGTTTGTTTGTTTTTCTTCAGTAAATGGGCTACAATGGACAACTCTTCTTAGCCAAATATTTTTCACGCTCTCTTGAAGAATTATCTTCCATTGCAAGCCCCATAACATTTGCATACTTGGGGCACCCTGCTGCTGTCATACGTGTTTGATGCCAGTCTTCAGTAGGGTTACAGACCTCCCTCTGTTTTCTCTTTTAGGTTTTCACATCACATGATTCCTGGTCCTCCAGGCCCTCACACAACTGGAATCCCTCACCCAGCTATTGTGACACCTCAAGTAAAACAAGAACATCTGCACAACGACAGTGAGCTAATGCATGTGTGAGTCTGCCTTTCTGCACTAGTCCTTAACCTATAAATGTTTAAGAACTAACTCTATCTGAAGAAGAGTCAAGGGTATATAATAAGGAAAAAATGTGCCTTTCATGACCTCTTTGAATTTTAAATCTTCTATAACTAAAGCAGGAGATATGGGCTACTGTTTGGGAAGAGTAATGAGACATGAAGCCATTTTCCATTCTAGTTCAACCCTTTTTTAGCTATTGGCAACAATCACCTTGATTCAGATGTAATCACAGACCTGTCTACCTGTGAGTTTTGCTTGAGTATGAACTCACAAACTTCTGCTGGAAAAAGTCTTAACTAGTAAAAAGCAGCCTTCTTGCTTAGTATTTAGAGGCAAAAAACCTGAAAAAGAAGTGGATGAGGCACTATCCTCCTGCCTGTAACAGTGGTCTTTCAGGGTACTATGGATAGTCTTTCAAAAAGAGAATTGGGACAAGTGATGAATTTGGAACGGATTCACAGCTCAAATGTTATTTGCCAGAGAATGACAACCTGACATACTTCCTGAGTGTTAAATTAAGTCAATTCTCTGAAAAGATACAGAAGTGGATGGTGCATGACCACTGAAATTCTCATTCTTACTACTTAAATGCTCCTGTAACCACAGGCTGGTAATTTTCCACTAGGGTTTTCTAGGCTGAAGGTAAATGGATGCTTTTTTTCCCCTCCTTTCCCTTTCCCCCACCACGTTTTAGGAAGCCTCAGCATGAACAGAGAAAAGAACAAGAGCCAAAAAGACCTCATATTAAGAAACCTCTGAATGCTTTCATGTTGTACATGAAAGAAATGAGAGCGAACGTTGTAGCAGAGTGTACTCTGAAAGAAAGCGCAGCTATCAACCAGATTCTTGGCAGAAGGGTATGTACAGGAGGGGGTGTGTGTACTCACGTGTGCTGCTAATTTGTGTGTGTTTCCCTTTAGTTGGGTGCGATAGCTCACTTTCTGCTTGAGGTGCTAACTAATGTGCAACTATCAAATTAGCTATAGAAGATAAAACATGCAACTAAAATAAAAGCAGCATTAGCAACATCATCAAATTGGTGTCTGTTCCACTCATGTTATGGTGTCAGCACCTCAGGCATGAAATATCCTTATTCACACATGGAAGGAGTATTCAAATCACCTTCTGGGTCCTCCCTGGGGCTGGTGTCCATCAGGGCATGAGGGGATCATTCAAAGACCAACACTGGATGCCAGTGGACATGGAACTCAAAAATGAACATATGGTGGTTCAATTCTAAAGTCATGTAGGTTGGGAAGGACTTGTGGAGGTCATTTAGTCCATCAGCTGCTCAAAGCAGGTCCAGTTGCACCAGGTTGCTCAGGGACTTGTCTAATCAAGTTTTGTATGTCTCTAAAGTCACCAGCCAAGTACTGATGATCCCAGTACATGTTCCAGAGCCTTGCTGAGAGCTGTTTGCTTCTGTGGCATTGTAGGCATGTTTAGTTCTTTCCATGCTCCAAGAAAAGTATGCAGGTCAACCCACAATTGCAGACTTCATTTCACTGTCAGTGTTGTTCTTCCAAGGGAAAGCAGCAGAGGTAATACCCACTTTGCCCTTGGCTGTCCCAGAAATGCAAAAAGGATAACTTTTCTACCAGTCTGAGTTTGAATAGGGATTGTTTATCTCCATTTTGGTAACAAATCAAGCCCCAGTGCTCCTGCTCTTTCTGCTGCTTGGACTCCTCCTTTCAAGGTACTGTTCTCTGTGAAAGTACCTAAAATTCCACTTTTACTATGGTACAAACAATGCACGAGTTATCCACTATAATTGCTTGGGGATTAATTATTGTCAGATGTTTGTGTTCAGTCATTCTGGTTGCTATTTACTATACCGCGTGTCACTCCAGAGAAGGAACCTCTGTTCTCAAGAGCTGGTGCTTTGCATGATGCTAGGCTTTCTGATAACATTTAATGTTTGCTACCTTCCAGTTTTGGAATGCACATGTGGAGTTTGAGAGTTGCAAATAGGCTGAACTGCTGTGCTTTCAGTAACACATTGAACTTGCCAAGTCAAGACAGACAAGAGCTTTAGTTCACATCTTCTGATGTGTAACAAAATGACATATTAAATCATACAAATGTGATCTGATTTGAAATCCTAATTCTGTAAATTATTCTTGCATGAATGTCTTAATGATTTCACGTCTGTCTGGTTTTTGGGTTTGGCTTGGTTTGGGTTTTTTATAACATCATCTTCTCCCCCGTCCTCCCATGCATGTTGTCAAAGTCAAACAAGAAGACACGTCTAATACTGCAGCAGTGGAACCTCATTCTAAATAGGTCTTTACTCTTTCTGGTTCAGGTCTATGATTGGTGTTTCAACAAGAACAAAATGATTCAAAACTAACGTAGCTGCTTTCTTTTCAAATGTGCAAGTTGGGAAGGGGTTTGGGGTTTTGGTGTCTTTTGAAGTATATAAAAGAAGGAAATTTATCCCTACTTGGCTATAGAGGTCAACTCATGTAATTTGAAAAACTGCAGTTCTGTGGTTTCTGTATCTTACAGACTTTTTGCAGTTGCCATTTTCTTTTCCTCTATTACAACAAGAAGAAATCGAAAAGCAGGTACCTTGAAGCTCAGTACTTAGAGGTGTATTTTGAAGCAGGAGCCTGCTGGTGCCTAGAAAGCCCTCTGCATTGGCACTGAAAACCCATGTGTAGCTGCTGCTTAAAACCAAGACAGCAAACCCTTCTATGGTGGGGAGCTTGCTGCCCTTTAAAAGCAGCAGGAAACCTTTCTGTTTTGTCAGGAGCTGGGGGGGGGGGTGGGGTGTTGGTGGTTTTGGGAGGTTTTTTTTGTAAAGTAGCGCTGGAAAAGCATGGTTCTGTGTGCACATTATCTGGTGATCCCTGTTTCCATAAATGAATTTTGTCTTGCTGAAGGCACTTGGCAGTTGCGGAGCTGACAAATGCCTGAAACTTGGTTAATAAACACGGGTGCTTGCAATTCCTAATGAATTTCATTTTTGCAGCAGGGAAGGGCTGAATCAAAGTCACAGAAACACTTGCTCAGGTCATCTGTTGCCTGAGTATGAGTTATTTCCTAGTCTACTGCTATGTTTATTTTATTTGCAGTGGCATGCTCTCTCCCGTGAAGAGCAAGCGAAATATTATGAACTAGCTCGTAAAGAAAGGCAGCTACACATGCAGCTTTATCCAGGCTGGTCTGCAAGAGACAACTATGTAAGTTGAAAAAATTAACCTCCTTTACATAACCTTTTTCTTTCTTCTTTTTCTCTTTAACTTGCGGAAAGTTCTGGATGTAGGGATGGTGAACAAACGTGTAATATAAGCCTTACATGTGTTTGCATTTGAAGCATTCAGGAAACTTGGGATTTTGCTGTTGTTGTTGAGATGCTTCTTATGAAGGTCATGTTTTCTGAAAGGGAAAAATAAACATGGAAAGTTGTGGGGGTTTTTATCTAAGACAATGGTCAGCACTGTCTGAAAGCTTAGGTTCTACTGCACATCTATGAATTTTCCATAATTTTCTATTTGATCACTTGCTATCCAGAAATCTTTCTTCGACCTGAACAAAAAAGGTGTCTCTGTCTTACAAGAGAACCAAAAGCCCAGGGGTGTTAATGCAGGCTGAACTTGAGCTGAAAGTAGTTCAGAATGGTCCATCTCTGAAATAAAGCCCATAAAATCTGTATAAATAAACTTAGTGCTAAATCGTGCTTTTACACTGTTCGGTGAAGCTAAGAAGTTTTCTTACAATTACTCTTATTTTGTAATTAAATCTCGAACAAGTGTTAATAGCACGCTGCACAGCTTGCAATGCACAATTACACAGTTGTGCTTACAATGAGCTGTCAGTGTAGTCATATGTTAAGTTGTGAAACTCAGAAGCCACAATCCTGAGAGACTGATCCTAGCCTGAGATCTGGGCTCTTTTCTGTCCCCCATCAGTTGCGGCATTATTTACTGTGGTAGGAAGTGCACATGCTATATCTGGGTCAGTTTTCCATCTCTATTAGGCGGTCAGTAGTTTTTAAGTACTTCCATGATGTCTTGTGGATGTTAAAGATTGAGGTACCTAAATACAGTATCAATAGAAACCCTAGAAACTGACACAGAAGGCATTGGCAAAGAAACTATGCAAATGCCTTGGCCTTGCCGACATCCATGCCCAGTTTTGTAAGCACAGACACTACTGCAAGCCCTAGCAGCTTGTTTCTGCCTGTTTTATACAGTCATCTTTTCTAGTAGATGAGCTGTCATGACCTTACGCAGGTAGGGTTTATTTCCAGTAACCAGACCACGTCAACAGAGCTGTCTTGAAATACAGCTGGGAACAAATAGGGCCCTAATGATACACTCCTTGAAAAAGGTGGGATTTCAATTGTCTTGAATGTACTTACTGGAAAATCAAACCACTTTGGAGCCTTGTCTGCTCACAATTACTGGACATCAGCCTTCAAGAATGTCCTGTGATGTTTGGTCATGTTGACTCTGAGAAGCCAAGACGTGTTGCCACAGCTTACTGCCATATAGCCTAAGCGGTGGACGGCAGTTTCTTAAATGCCTTGATAGACATTAGGAGTGTGTAAGGTGGCACGTATGGATGCTCTCTTTGATTTGCTTCCAACCTACATCCTGAGTGGAAGCGTAGCTCTGACATACTTCTGTCCTACATGTTACAATGGAGAACTCTGCTACCTTCCTCTTTCAGTCCTCCTCTGCCTCTGCAGGAGTGCACACCATTCTTGCAGTGGTGGTGAGGTGGTGATCATAATAGATCACAGTTTGTCATTGAAACTTTTCCAAGTACATCATCAGTTGTGTTTTTCCTTACTTTTTTTGCTTCAGTTTTTCTAACTTGAGCAGTCAAAAAATGAAATTGTATTCATTCAGCACAGATATTACTGCAGTATTTTGAGAGCTGAAAGTGACTTAGGGGTGACTCTTCTGTTTTATGCGGCTGAATGTCACAAAACAGTACAATTAAAACATATGTACTACTTGGTTTTCATTCGTCTGTTTTGGTGTGCCTGGTTATTCAGGATTTCAGAAATTGCAGGAAAATGTGAAGCATTGCTATTCAACTGTGGACAGTAGCTGTGTGCTTTTTATTATGTTTTGATTACTGACGCCCAAAGAAGTCCTGCAAAGTTGTATGGTAGTCATGAGAAGCACAGTGTTTTCATGATGTAATGGTGTCTCTGTGTGTTGGGGTTGTCAGAAACTTCCTCATTTGGAAATGCTGACAACTAGTTTTCAGCCCAGCCTTTTCCTTCTGTTCCTCTGCTTCTGGTATCTCATAGATGGATCTCAGATCAGCTTTCAGTATGTTTTGGCACTTAGAGTCAGCCTGCTGTAGAGAATAAAACACAGTTTTCTTTCCATGATTTTCCATGTTAACATCTGCATTAATGCACTTTCCTCTGTAAAGAAGTGTTGGTGCCTAAGTGATAAAGCATATAACTGTGAGTCTCCCAAAGCCCTTGAAATCTGCTTTCCAACTTCCAGTCTTAGTCCTATCTTTGGGAGTTCATTCACAAGGCATTGCTCAGCCTTGTTGCCAGCTTCAGGATAAATAAGGACAGGAGCTTGAGAATCAGGCAGGCACAGACTGTCAGAGCAGACTAGAGACTACTTAAATTCATCTGCCATAGCTTCACTGGAGCCCTCGCTTGGACAGCCCTTGCTGTCCTTCCATGAGCACTGCAGTGGTTTGAGGTGGTTTCTCACATCACCTGCTCTCCATCCTGTTCCCTTGCAGAGCTAGCTAATGGAACAGTGGGTTCCACCTCAGCACTTACAATGTGTGGCTGCTGTGTGTGCCATGGTCTACAGTGGGATGTGTGTTGGCAGCTGCCAGCAGTGCTGGGGGGCAGAAGGATGGGCAGTGGGCTGCAGTCCCACTTACAGCAACTGCACCAAGGCTTGCCGAAGCCCACTTGTTAGAGCCAGTCCTGGCAGCTTGAAGGCTTCTTTAAAATATAAATGGATAAGACTTTTTTCCTTTTTTTTTTTTAACCAAACAAAACCAAAGCTTTGACTGACAACACAGGTCAGTAAAGAGAAGTCACATGGAGGAATATCAAAGTGGTAATTAGGGCAATGCAAGATGACTGAGGTTTAAAATTGTGGGTCTAAGCTGACCATTTGTTTCCTGAAGGACCCTGTGAGCTCTGGCCTTTTCCATAGATGGGGGTGCAGGAGAAGGCTGAGTGTGTGGGTTGGCGTGATGAGCCTGTGCCAGCACACTGGTGCCAGTGTGGTGTCCGAGAAAGACAGCTGCCAGACCTCCATTTCTGTCCTGCACCTCAGTCACATTAAGGGTGCTCTGCTGTACAGCAGTCTGCTGTTTGCTTATTGCACACTGTGTGCTCCTGGCACAGCCACACAAGACTTGGCTGTTGTTAAGATACGAGCATTATCAAAACAGTTTTAGTGGGGCTGGTTTGCACCCCGGGAGCAATCATGGTTGTCCTAGGTACTTTCAACACCCTGTCTGCTGTTGCCATGTGTGACAGTGTAAGTATCTGAATGTGTGAAGAGTACTTGTAAGAGCCATAAATTATGGTATCGACATACGTGTCATCAGATTATTAAGCATGAGAAGCCTTTTAGATGCTTGCGGCTGCCAGCATTAGCTGAAAAAACTGCTGGAAATTGTAATTCCATGTGGATATAAAAACGTATATTGCTTATGTATTTCTCCATAGATGTTCAGAGCAAAACTTGTTACCATTGAAACACTTGGAAGTGGGTTAGAAAAGGTTTTAGCTACCTCGAAAACAACTGTTCTTTCTTCCTAGCCACTTTCTCAATGTGGAGATAGCTTTTTTTTCTATGCTGAGAGGTGAGGAAGCAACAAAAGAAAGTCACACGCATGTAACAGCATAGTAAAATTTCCTATTTTTCAGGGAAAGAAAAAGAAGAGGAAGAGAGAAAAGTTGCAGGAATCAGCATCAGGTAGGCCACGGCCAGCTCTTACTTACCATTCACCGCAGGTATATTTCAGAAACCAGGGCTTGCGCTATCTAATATTTACATGCTTTTCTCTTAACACTTGCTTCTGATGGATGTTTTAAGATACTTCACTTTGAATGCAAGCTCTTGAAAATGGACACAGTACATGTCTCCTTTCCCTTATGCCTTTCTGTGCAGCATCCTGATGGCATCAACATCTTTGGCTGAACTTGCGCATCACTGTCCTGCTTTACCTTTGCTTTTCTCTTTAATCAGTGTTGTATCATCCTTAGACTTAACTATGTCTCAAATACTGTGTGGGATTACTGGACACTGGAAACTTTATACTGACCTTTTTTGTAGCCACTGTATTTTTTTATCGTTGTATTTTACAGTTCTGTGTACTCTGCTGCCTAGTAGGTTGGCTAAAAGCATCAGTGAGGTCTCCTCTTTGCCTGTAAAACATATACAAAGAAACACCCTGTTTTCCCCAACAAAAATGGCTGGTATAAGAACCATAAAACCAAGCAAACAACAAAACCAAAACCACAAAAGAAAATCCATGTAATGCTGTAGCAAACAAACTTATTTGGAATGTGCAAAAACTCTGTAACAGAAATTTGTTAAAGGAAAACAATCTTCTACAGGTACAGGCCCCAGAATGACAGCTGCCTACATCTGAAGCATGGTAAGAACATCTCTAAAGCTTTCCTGATGATAAAACTGAATTGTGAAATAAGCTTTCTTATCAATTTTATGCAATAATATGAATTTAGCAAAAATTGCAGAAGTATCATATCCCAAAGCTGTTGTTACTTTGACTACTGATGGTTTTTATACCGGCTATCTATCAGATGTTCACCATTTCACATTTTAACCTTCATATTGTCAAATTGACCATACCTCACTGACGTGCTGCAAGTCTGCCTGGGAAGTGCAGGGATGGGTTTATCAAGCAGTGCAAACCCTCCAGCCAGCAGACTGTCACAGTTTGTAAGAGCAGGCTAGACACTGGCTTTGAGTACATTTTATGTGCTGACACCTACAAGATGCTGGCTGGCTGGGTACACCTATGTACTAATGAAACATCCTCTAAGAAAGTGGGACTGTATTTCAGTTACAGCAAGAATTTCTCCCTCAACTGTACAGTGGTATTTCATGTGTGCGGGTTGGTTTCTTGTTGTCCTCTTTCCAGTGTGTTTTCTCTCTTCACATCATATCATCTGCACCAAAGGTGGAATTAGTGATTACACATAGCTAGTGACACCATCTAGTCTGCTTGTGAGTGCACACAGCACAGTGTGATCCTCATTTCATAGTGTTTGCACTGGAAGGCTGATCCTTCCCTTCTTCTCAGTGTGATAAGGTTCCCTAGTAGGAATGGCATTCACTTGACAGAATAGTTGCTTCCCCACTGTCTAATTAACCCAGACTGCTCTTGGGACACCCCTAAGAATTCCAGGAATCATGCAAAAAAGTAACACTTACAAAGTCACCAACAGAATTGATCTCTTCATCCCCTCTGCCTTGTCTGGCTACATGATGCCTTTGGCACTCAGGGAGGTCAGCAAAGCAGCTTCCTGTTGCCCCTCTGCTGGGACTTTCAGCTAGAAGATGACAAGTTAAGTTTGTTCCATGCAGTATGTCAGTGTCAGTCAGTGTGATTCAAGCATCTTCTGCAGTTACACCATTTTGCTGGTTAGTCTAAACTTGGTTGGGTTTAAGACTTTGTTTTTTCTTTAAAGCTGAAGTAAAAAGGTGAAATGTGTGCTCTGTTTTCTTTTCTTCCCACTAATCGAAAGGTTTTCAGGCAAGCCTGAGTCATGCTGGTTGT
Organism: Ara ararauna; assembly: GCA_028858755.1. NCBI lineage: Eukaryota > Metazoa > Chordata > Aves > Psittaciformes > Psittacidae > Ara > Ara ararauna. The sequence goes on along the minus strand of CM054376.1, from coordinate 57,392,495 downwards.
AGATGGGAATTGCAGCATTTGGGTTCTGTAGCCTACACAACAAAAGTAGCTGTAAAGTATTGTTACAGTGACTGCCATAGGTATTTAAGAAATACCTTGATTTTTATAACTGATGTTTCAGTTTAGTTGCCCAGGTCCATGACTGTTGTATTTTTCCCTTTGATGTCAACATAGTACCAGTAAGCAAAACACACATAATTTTATCTGAATTGATGCCAAGCATTTGATTGGGATCAGAATACAACTATGGTTCACACGGCAGTTGAAAACCTGGAGATATTTGTTTTCTTGGATGCCTTACATTCTAAGGACGAACTCCTTTTGACGGAGCTTCTCTGTTTGCATTTTCCATAGTAGAGGATGCATGTTCTGAGTACATGGGTTTTCTCTTTCCCTTTTACCTCTACACCCCTCCCTCCCTCGCTTCCTTCCTTTCTTCCCCGTAAGCTCTGAAACAGTGTGGAAACTCTTAGTAATACCTGTCTCTGTCCTTGTGCAATTTGTAACACAGAGTATGAGAACAGTGGGTATCTTCTTCCAAGGAAGGGGAAGTGTGCTGCTGACTCCATATATGCATGTGTAGGCAGCCTCACTAAATGTGATGTGCCAAGTGGGTATTCTCCACTGCAGACATACAGATGTTGCTCTAGCTGGAAATAAATTCACAGAATGAGTTAGGGAACCTGAATCAGCCAGCCAGACTTCAAAGTAAACTTCTGAAGGTTAAGACTCTTGCCCTTTCCAAGCCTAATCCAAAGAACATTTTGCCCACAAGCATAATATCTTACCAGGCCCACAGCAGAGCTGTTGTAGTCTTTACTGGATGAAGATGATAAGTTTGGGAATGCCTTTCAGTGAGTGCCGCAAAGAGCTCTTGAAGACAGGAAAACACCAGCTTTCTTACTTGTACAGATGGTGCAAGGAAGAGGGGGGAAGGAGGGTGGGAGGTCTGGGAAGGAGACAAGCGTTCTGTTATCTGAGAAGAATCAGAAATGAGTAGGTGGCAAGACCAAAGAAAGAATCTCGAGATCAGCACAAAGGAGATCAGCCAGGGCTGTAATTACGGTGATGTAAGTGAGAAGGATGAAATAGTGGGAGGGTTGTGTGGTGGGATGTTCAGAGGAAAGTAACGGAAGAGACATGCAAACAGAAATGATTTAAGATACTGTGAAAGCTTTGGGTGTGGGGCTTTTTTGTTGGTTTTTTTTTATGTCCGTGAACACTCAAGCACATAACTTATTCTTAAGGTGAACCTCTCATCTGCTTTTTGGCTTGGCCATCATTTCACTAGTGAAGTGAAGGTGGTAGCATTAAGTTGCCCCTCTTCCCAGGGTTGTACACAGCAGTTTCACTTCTTACGGCTTCACTGCTTAGGATTTAGCTGAGTTCCTCAATCTCCTCCAGCTGACTGAATGGCCAGTTTGCAAAACACTTCAATATTAGGATGCTTTAGGAATACCATGACCTGGTGCTCCATTCGCTGCTGTATTATCCTCGGGTTCACCAAGACATATCACCATTCTTTAAGAGTTGTGTAACTGTCCCCAAGCAGGATCTTGTTTTCAGTTGATATGGCCTAACACCATGTTTGATATAACTTATTTGTTGCAGAAATAAGTCATATTTATTCTCTCCTTTGAAATCAACCATGAGTTGCATAAGACCTGATAATGCTAAAAATTACTTTGGGAGAAGCCTGGAGGGAAGGGTAAATGAGAAAAACTAAGATTAAGGACAATGTAGAAATTGTCTGTTGTGCACCTTTTAGAAGGGTGGTGTTTTCTTATTACTTTAAGCCCAGCCTTCTAGAAGTCTTGTAAATGGGAGCAGCTCTGTGTCAGAGGTGAAAATCTTTTATTTCCTATCCAGTTTGACTTTTGGAAGGGAAAAAAGGCTGATTTTTTTTTGCATCCCATGAGTATTTTTAAATCAGCAAGGAAATAGAAGGGTTTCATTAGCATGAAAACTCCTAATTGTTCTGCAACATGGAAATAGTTAACTTCTTATGACTTGCTACGTACAGTAACTGTAAAAGACACATCATCTGACATATGGTAGGATGCAGTTGGGAAGTCCTCACAAGCTACATAATTTAACATTGTGTTTTGGCTTATCTTCAAGGGCTAAAAAGGGTGATAGAGAAGCTTAATGGACATTTGAAAATGTGTGAGATGTGTATTTGTGGCTTGCAAAATTCCATGACAATTGGCATTTAGATAGCAAAGCTTTCAAATTGAGAAAACTTTGACTAACACTGATTTACATCAGAAGTACTTAAAAGGATCAGATTAAGACTGTTTAACTTTAAACAATGAATTTTCTATAGAATGTTTCAAACATCGGACATGGAAACTAGTCAAATTTCGGTGAAGAAGTGATTTTTGGATAGTGTTGTTACAAACAATTTATGACTAGAATATCTCTATCTTATTACTTAGAAATAAAATGGAGTGAAGCTGTGAAAGCAGACTGTCAAGTGGACCAATCTACAGCCAGAATACTGTGGAAAAGAATCATCTGATGACTGTGGTCATGGTTGACCATGGGTTTCTGGCCAGCATCCTAGAAAGGAGATGCAAAGAGGATGTGGTACCTTGTTGTCTGAGGCACATGCTTTCTAACCTGGCTTGTCCAGTGCTCTTGATATTGCTGGAGTAGCTGAAAACAAAACAAACACTCCACCCTTTTATATACCCCTTGACTGCTCAGAAGCTTTAAGCAGAGCCCCTGAAGGATTTGCGCAGAAGTTGGTGTGTAAGAGAATTTGTGGTGATGGTGGTGCAGACATGTCCTGATTTGCTTTAAAACTTGTGTTTCCCATGTGACCCATGTTTCTGTATTCCCTGTTTTGCCTATGCACGGTGGTCTTCAGTGTAGGCAAGGGGGACAGAAGGAACAGTAGAGAATTTGCTGGATTGAAACATTCAGATTGAATACTTCAGTTAACTTCAGCCTTTTTCAGATAGGCATTGAAATTTCCAAAGAAAAGTTGCCCTCAGACAGATCTTCTTCTGCAACTTAATTCTGATTGATCTTGCCACGATGAAAGATAGAAAATCTTCTCTTTTTCAGGCTCTCTGACATCAGGAATAACGTCAGAAGAGCAAACCTGAAGCACTGTTTGGGTGGCAGGAACAGAGGGGCACTGACACCTGCTGGGAGAGATGCGGCAGAGCAGACCGAGTTCTCCGTTTTCCCTTACTAACCTGGCGGAGGACCCTGGTGAAGCGCAGGAAGGAAGGAAGGGTATAAAAGCCATTTTGGGTGCAATCAGAGACTATAGGAGGGATAAGGGTAAGTCAGGGGAGGTGTAAAGCATAGGTTTTCTAAATGAAAACACAGCAGAACTCTTTCAATTAGACAATCAGCTCAGATACGAGATTAGAGAAATAAGAACATTTTTTAAGTATTTACAAAGCAGGGGTGTAGCATGGTCAGCTGTGAAGCAGGCCTTCAGCATTTCATGTTTTAAACTGTCACTGACAAAGGGCAGAAGTAGATAATTCAGCAGGTGAATGTCTAGAACCTGTTTATTTTGTCAAAGATGCTCAAGTTGTAGATGCTGCTGCAAAGTCAGAGATGCCTCATGGAGTTTGACCTCAGACACACTTACAAGTGATAAAAAAACCCCATAGAGTGTCACTTCTGAGGGGTTAGCAGTAGGCGGCTTGGGCTAGAATGAAGGAACAGTGGGACGACTATTGTTCTAACTCTTCCTGTGGGATAGGGTGGGGACAAGGAGTTGACGGCTGGTACACCATTCTTCTGTGGATGAGAACGGTGTATTTTAGTGGAGTTAGTAAACTCACCACTAGATTAAGACTTCTAAGGTCATGAGAAAAACTCTGTTGAAACAAACGGTTTCATAAAGAAAGAGTTAGGTTTTGAAATGTGGCTTCGTTCCCACTTGGAAGAAAACCTCCGCATTTTAATGTTCATCTCAGGTCTGTATTGCATTTTCATTCTTCTGTGTATGTACATGAAAAGCTTCAAAATGAGAAAATGCTACTGCATTCCTGAACAGCTAGAGAGCAAGTTGTTATGACACCCACTGGCAAAGTCTTCCCCATTTTTTTCTGGAGACTAAGCTTGGTGAAATCTGTTCTCTAATTCAACAGAATTGTATTTAAATGCAATTCTGTCAAAGCTGAGCAAACTCTAGCACTGAGTTGTTTCTGTTTTACTCTGACTTTTAGAGATTATGACTGGATTGAAGAGGTCTTCTGATATACATGAATGCAAACCAGCCATCCTGAAGACAAAACCAACCAAACCAAAAAGCCTAAATTTGGTGATGCAAAAGTCACTGCTAATGGAGTGAACCTTCTCATACCAGTCCAGTTCTTTAATCATCTACTTTTAAGAGTTTTCATGCAAGTCTTGTTTCAAATCTCTGATCCTTTACCCACTTGTTAAGACTGTACCATATAAACAGATTTGAACATGTGCAGCGTGGAAAGCTGTACAAGTAAGGAGGCTCACGCAGAGCCAGCTGAAGCACCACTGCCTAGGGAATTACAGGTGAGGCTGGCAGCCAGTTAGGATTTTAGTCTGACCTTTCAGGATACCAGCTTTCTGCTATTAATTCCAGCATTAAGAGCAAATGTTGGCGGCATTTGTGCAGAGAAGGTGCCATTTGCACTGGGGTGTTGTGTGTGAACAGGGTTACATGCAAGTGAGGGAAATGGTACCAGTGACCACCTCTCTGAATTAGTGTTCTTGCCACAGGTATCAGTAGAGCAGGAGCAGGGGGTAAGAGAACTAAGACAGCTTAACTGGGCAGAAAGACGTAATTTCTGAAGTTGCTTCCTCCTTGCAAAAGTAAGATATGTTTCCTCATTAATACTAGTTGCATCAGAATTAACCTTGTTCATTTTGAGAACTCCTTATCCTTCATCTTGGGGATACCTGAAATGGCATGAGGTAAAACGTTATTTCCAAAATACTGCGTATAATCAGTTCTATGGTGTGTGCATTTGCCTTGACACTAGGTGAGACCATGTTTTGATGAATAGTTGGGTTTCTTCCCAAACATGTGTCTTTTGAGATACCCAACAGGTGGCTTGTGTATTTCAGACCAGTAGAGATTTTCTGCTGAGATGACTTAATTGCATCAAAGTGAAGTTGATGTGTTTGAATTCTGTAGCTGTTCCTGCATACTGCTGTCTTACATGGGTAGTGTTGCTCTGTGATGTCTTGTGTGTAGAAGAGTTGATAAAGCTCAAGAAGATATTCAGGCTACAGCTGAATTACCTTTTGTTGCATGAAAGCAACTCTTTAATTTATTCCATGTATTAGAAGATTTAAATGTTGAGATTGCCTTTCAAAGTACAGTGTAAATTCTAAGTAACCTGTGTCAGAAAAGATGACCCACAAAGGAAACTTCACCTATGTTATTTCTTTCTTTTGAAAGAATTTTCACTTACTCCTTTACCCCTACCTCATGTGTTTTCTGTTGCAGCAGGTGAAAACTGAATTAGCAATTTCAGTGCCCCTAAAACTGGTGCACCTTTGTAAGCAGTTCTCAGCCTATGAAAGAAACAATTTTTAAAATAGCCTTCTGAATATTTATTATATGCTGTGAGGACACGAAAAGGGGACAAGCCGATTTCTTCCACCCTTGCAGATCACTTTTAGTATATTATTCCTCTTCAAGAAGCTACCAGACATGGCTGCCTAGAGGTAATGTTTTTTATGATAAACATGGAACTTCTCTCCCCTCCCACCCCCAACAGGAAAAACACGTCCTGGGTCTCCCAGCAGGATCATTTTAAAGATTGTAGCACAGTGATAGAGCTGCTAGTTTCATGCTGCCTACACTGGGGGCCTTTGATAAGAGCCACAACTGCTTTGGCATCACTGACTTCAGCTGCACAAAGCAGGAGCCCTAAATATCTGGGATGTGGGCGTTTCCCGTGCCAACACTAACCTGCTCTGGAAGAGGTCTGTGCCTCAAGGATGAGAGGGCATTCCTGCTGTTCACCTAAGGCATCAACCTTCGGCCAAACTAAGAGGTCATAATTTAGGACTCTTAATTTAGGACTCCAGACTCCACCTATCAATGGAGAGGTATTTTCAGGGGTAGTTACTAAAACACTAGTGGATAGTGTGTTACTTGAGTCTCCATTCACAGTTACTACCAATGGGCTGAGGCTAACAGTAGCAAGGGAGGGGAGGGAGACCAAGAAAACCAAGAAAAACTTAACTACTGCCATGGCTTCAACATGGCAGTATCTGTTACAGTGTTAGGGTACAATTTCACCTAATTTCTTTGGCAAAAAAGGCAGCTTAAAAGGTTTCCTCAGTTGCCTGCTGGTATCCAGCTCTTGCAGAGAGGGCTTTTTCCTGTTTCCCGTAGGTCTCTCCATCCATGCGCTCTAACAACTTGTTGGACCCTGCAGCAAATCGGATTACTACAATGACTGGGGTTGTGTTGGGAGGTGGTTTTTTATTTAGAAGCAACAAAGGTTGTGGAGTGTTTGTTTTTGTTTGCCCAGGACATTTCAAGGATCTGGTTTAGGCTAACCCCACAAACCATGGCACAGCTGGGCAGGAAGAGGAGCAGACTGCAGCACCGGTATCTATCTGCTTATGCCTGAAACCCTCTCCAGCTCTGCTGCTAAAGAAAATACAAAGGGGCTTCACAAACAGTGTGAACTTTCCTGATAAATAATAACCTGGTTTTGCTACCCAAGTTTCTGGAGTATTGGATAAACCCTGGCAGTAAGCTGAACATGTTCGTTATGGACTTCAAAAGAAAATGACAGTTTCAGCTACCGGGTCCTTGAATTTGCCATTTGTTTGAAGTACTGGATTAAAAGCCAGGTTTGGAGACTGACTTAAAAAAAATAATAAATACATAAAACTGCTATTACTATATGTAGCCTTTTTTTTTTTACTTTCTCTTGCTTTCTGGGGAGGATTATCTATCTCTTTTACTCCTTACTACTGTACCAACCCAGACGCTCTTGACTTTCTTCCATAACTTCTTCCAAGTAGCATGACCTGGATGAAGCCACATAATCCTCTCCCTTGTTCTAGAAAAAAGGAGATGAGTTAAAGACTAGAGGAGGAGCACAAGGCCCTTGTGGGCCCACCCTTCAATCCGTCTCCTTCCCAAGTGTGGGGAGGACTTCTGATCCCCCTTTGATGCTCTTGCCCTCAGCCATTGAGCCCAGACTTCTTAGGAGGCTTGTGTTTTACTGTAGTGACTCCCAAAATACAGTTTTATCACTTCAGTATTAAGGCTTTTCTTTTACACTGAATTATTGTTGATTTTATTTGTTTCTTGAGGTAGGCTTCCCCCCCCCCTTTTCTTCCTGCAGTCAGATGTACACTGCAAATGGCACAGACAGTGCCTCCTATTGTGGCTCAGACTCAAGACTTCACATATGTAAAATGTGACTTGCAGCACTTTCTTTGAAGCCTAACCACAGCCAGGGAGCTGTAATTGCAGTCTTTGATTGTGCCGACTTCACTTGTGGATTGGGCTTTGCTAGGGCATGCCTTGCTTGGCCAGACTTCAGCTACAGCCCCCCAGTGAAGCCTTAGATGTGGGAAGTCTTCAGTCTCCTTAGCACATGCCTGTGGTTTCTTGAAAAGAATCCTGATTTGACCTGTTTTATATCTGTAAGGCAACACCATCATCATTTGTATTTTTTAGGTATTATTTGGTTTATCAGCAGTAGAAGCAATTTCCAGTGTGTAGCCTTAATGTGCAGCTGGGGAAAGGCTGGGTTCTAGATGCTGTTTTCAGTATAGCTACTGTGTAATTTGCTATACTGCAGTATTCACTTAGAAATAAAAGTATTTGGGGCTTCACTGTGCCTGTCCCCTCAGAGAATTCCAGTAGTATCTGCAGGCTGTCTATTGGAGCACGGCGTTATCAAGCACCAAGAGGGGCTATGGAAAGGAGGCAAGTGCTGCAAAAGCTGCCTTTGGATTGAGAAACAAGTGATGGCTGCTGCTTGCAAAAGCTGAGGGCCAGAGCAAGGCCACAGTCGTTGTTTTAACCTCCTGACTTCAAAGACAGCTTGCTGGTAAGGGAAGGGGGGAGGAGGCAGGGAACCATCTCAACAGAAGAGCATTTCATTTCCTTCAGTGAAGTAGACATTCCTGGCCGCTAATGGGGAGTAGCTCTGAATCACATCGCTTGTATCAGACTGCTGTGAACTACTGGCCTGGCGCCTCAAGGCCATTCCTCAACAGGAAGCTGAATGTTTTCATGTAAGACTGAGAGGAAAACCTTCCCAGGAAGAGCAACCTGGACCAAACCTTTGAAAATCTGGGATGAAAAGGCACAGAATAAATATAAAGCTGCAGGGTGCTCTCCCCAGTGTTCCTCTGCTGTTTGCTTGGCCTCTCTTTCGTGCTCCTTGGAAAGGTAAAGCCCGTCACAGCTCTTTGATCCACACGTGTTACGGAGCACTGTGCTACTTTATGGAAAGGAAAAAAAAAAAAAGGCAGGAAGCTCAGAAGGCTTTTTTTAGTTGGGACTTGGGCTGGTTTTATGAGGAAGTAGGAACTGAGTTAGTCAATACAGACCACCTCTGTTGAAACCACTGGTTTGCCAGTGGACTTTCAGCTGTGATGTTTAAGAGGCCACAGTGGCTTTAAATGTTCTTCGGTGGCTACCAGCAGCAGGTGAAAGTTATTCATTATGTATCAGGGATGGTGGCATTTGGGGGAGCGAAGAGTGTCCTTCAAATTAAAGCTCTATATATGAATTTGTACTTGTTCCTTCCACTCTACTGAGCCTGCAGCCAAACCTCTTCAGTGTCCTTAGCTTTCCACTAAAACAATGGTCATGGGGGTGGCCTCTGATGAGGAGTCAACTTATTTAGTAAAATTTTGGGGCCTCAGCTTGTGCTCACTAAAATCAAAGGATCCAGAATCAGTTTTGGAGACTTTCTATCCTCAAGTAGATTAGCCTGTGTAACTTCTTATTCAGGAGCTGTACTCAACCAGTGCACTGGTTACGCTTTTGCACGGAAGCTGCTGCAGATGGGAGGTGGGTGCCCAGTTATAAATGGCCCTGGTTTAAATACTGCTGCTGTAATATTTGCTGATTAATTCTGCTTGTGGCTCTTACAGGCTGAAGCAGTCTGCCTATTAGTCTAACAGGAGTTTGACTCGTGGTTTAAACCATTTCTTCATAAACTTGTTCTGTCTTGCCTTGTGTGATTCGAGGTGCTGGCAGCATGTCTTTGTGCAACAAAGCATTTTGTGTTTCTTCCGGTGAAAATTCACTCACCTTCCCCACTAGACTACATTCTTGTGCTAGTTTGGGTCATCTGCAAAAGTTCTGCTCATTGAACCCGCTACTTGTTTGGCAGCTGAGTACTACACGGAGGCTTAGAGGTTAACGCAGATTTTTTGAGATACCAATAATCCTGAGACCATTACTGGAGAGCATGTGTCCGTCTGTGGAAAACCGCCTGACACATTCAACAGTCTTGGGTGGAGCCCCTGCTGTAACCCAGTTGTCTGGGTCAGAAGGGCAGGGGTGATGGTTGAGTTAGCAATTGTGCAAGTCAGCTGATGTAAGCCAGAGATGTAGTGATGAAGAACTGTTCCTCTCTGGATGAGCAATACCTATAAGGCTTGCCCTGTTGACCTTTTCATATGCTGTAAGAACATAAATCCTTCCAAGATGCTAGTGAACTTTACTGCTAGGTAAGAGACCCATGGCTCTTACACAACTGGGAGATGTTCCCTACCCCACTGAAGAGCAGAAAGACTCCTCCCCAGTTGTGTGGACACATGGTAGGGTCGGTGTTCACGTAAGCCTCGCCCACCACATTCCTCTAACCAGCTGCTTATGGAAAACAGCATTTCCTCAAGGGAGCAGAGCTTGAGGCTCTGAAGTAGAGGTTTAATTGACCTCAACCACTGTAGTATCAAGGCCTGAGGATGTCTACTTTTGTAACAGGTATCTGGGTCACGTTGTAGATAAACTAACTCCACTACAAAAGGGAATTTATTCTGTAGTATGCTGAATGTCTAAACAGCATAAACCCCTAGCTTTCTAGTTGGTGTGGACATCTATTTCCAATCCAAAGTACACAAATATTCTTGCAGACTTCAAGCAAGAGCAAGTAGCAATATTCTGCACTTTGCCATTGCAGATGCACATTCCACTAATAGAGGTTGTGTCACAGAGTTACAGCTTATTTCAAAGACTTAAACAAAAAAAGCCTCATATATTCTTTATCTCTCTCTTCCTCCCCCTCCCTGCTTCCCTGTAGGTGGGAAAAGAAATGCTTTCTCAACTTGCAAAGCAAAGGCGGCGACACCAGGACCCCTTCTGGAGATGGAAGCTTGTTAAACCCTAGGTGTGTCCTTCATCCACACAGACCACCCCCAAGGAGTCTGTCTAGGATGTCATTCACCCTGATGTCACTGCTAGAGACACTGAATCATAAAGACAATCACTGCCAAAATCCTTCACTATCACGAGGTCCAGCCCTGATATAAATAGAGCAAAATGAGCTCCTGGGTCAGCAGAGCAGCTTTTGTCTTCACTCCACCTCTGCCTTGCACTCTTAAGCCCCGTCTCATCTGTGTCCATATCAAGTCACCAAACAAAGTAGCATGGCTGTCTCTGCCTGCTTCAGCCAAAAGAGTAACGTAGACCACAGCTGCCCCATACAGCACATCAAGGAATGGAATTTTGCCTGGACCAGGATGACACACTCAACCTTCTTTTTATTTAATGGTGCGACAGGATCAATTTTGGTTTTAGCTTTTTTTAAGAAACTTGAATGCTTTTATATTTTAACTTTTAGTTTGTAATTTCTTTGGTGTATATTTTACTAGGTATGAGCTTTTAAACAAGTGTCAGAAATCTGAAATACTTCTTAAATAAAAGGAGGTTTTCTTTTTTTTTTTTTTCTGCCAGAGGAAAAACTGTATGGAAAAAAAAAAGGTGGCTTTTTGTTAAACTATTTGTAACAAATAGTGGCCTCTTCTCAGTCTATATAATACAGTGTCCTATAGAACTAAATACATGTAACAACAGTCAGCTGGTCAGTAGACATGTTAGTCTTGCATCATCTACTTTGTAAACATAAGCAATACATCCAGCAAATCTGACTGCAGTGAGTTCTCCTTCTCACCCATTCCCCTTTTCCTTGTAAAAAGCCCAGCACTTGAATTATTACTTCAATCGTTCTGTATTTGTATCTGTTTTTGTTAGCCTGTTAGTGGGATTTTATGCCAGTTGTTGAGATGAGCATTGATGTACCCATTTTTTAAAATAGTAAGGCACAGCCTTTGCCAAAAATACTGTCAACTTTTTTTTTTCTTTTTTTTTTTTTTTTTTTGTCATTCCAGTTTGAGTTAATGTGCTGAGCATTTGTTTTTTAATAAAAGCTTTGTAATAAAACTGAAGTCAATTGCCTGGCTTAACATAAATGAGAGTGGCTTGCACCAGCATCCCACAAAGGTAGAGGCAAGGTCAGGAAGGCACAGTCACCTCTAAAGCTGAAGACTTTTGGCTCAGTCTTCCCCTGTGTCTGTTTGGCTGTTTGCTCACCTGAAGTAAAGTTGTCCTGGAAAATGACTTTTTCTTCCTAAAAAGAGCAGAAGTCTCTTGTTTTCATACCAGGAGTAAGGAATGGGCAGACTCCCTTATGCTTCTCAGGTAGATTTGGGTCCAAGTGGGAAGTACCAGGGCCGATGATCTCTTCCTCTATCTTCAGTTTCCTACCAAAGCCTTAGTGAATGCAGCAGTGGTTCTGAGATGATGATTTGGAATATGGATTCCCTTCTCTCTGGATGCAGTCCATTCCCACACAAGGGGTAGGAGCCTACAGTTAGCTGCATAAATTATCTTGCAGTCAGGGCCTGGAACTGGCTGCAGAGGGCCTGGTTTCACAGCGTCAGATCAAGAATTGGCATGCTCTTCCCTACTGCCAGTGGTGCCTGTGAGATGTTCCTGCAATAGCAAGCAGCTCCTCTGCACACTTCAAAACTGAAAATGCAGGCCTTTGAGTCTTTCAAGCCCCAAATACTACCAGCAACCTTTCTGACACCTTTCCTGTTTTGTTCAGGGACTGACATTCCACAGCTCTGAAACCAGACACAGGTGCCTGACCCCTACTAAAAAGAGTTAAAAAACCCCAGCGCAGCCATAGATAAATTCCTGCAATGGTCTGTGAGCACCACTGCAAAACAAATATTATTAACAGCACATTGAATCAGCATACTTTGTATTCTAGCTCCTGAATCTTGTTAGGTGTGAGAGTGGAGTCAAGCTTGAGCTACAAGAAATGACATAGGTGAGTTACAGCACAAGGAAGCTTTGTGAGTAGATTGTTTATACCTGACCCTTAAACTCTGTTGCATAAGAAACTTCATAATTAAAAACGTTATGAAACAGCTTCCTCTCAGAACAGCGTGCACTGCACACAACCCCAGCTGTAAGAATGTAACCAGCATATTAGTTCTTGCAATATTTATTTCTAGCAACTAGTGATTACGTTAAAAAAAAAACCAAAACAAGTGACCAGGCAAGGGAATGCACTCAGATGGCAGGAGAAAAGACCTCGGAGAGAACAGCAATTGTATACGGGAGTTTTGCAAGACTTGGGTACGTTTCCATTCCAGTCATTTACCCCAGCCTTTGCTGGAAACCTGTTTGGTTTTTGGTTTGGGGTTTGCTTTTGTTTTTAAAAGGAAAAAAGCAAGTACTTTAGTGCAGTAATTGTTCTAAATCAAGGATTACTGCAGTGAGTTCTCTAAATTACATGTTCCAAAGATACCAGTTCTTTTTAAAACTTAAACATGACTATTTTATTTAGATTTTTTAATGGCAATTTAAAAAGCCACTTACCCATTTTGCAAAAAAAATTGTTCCCAATAGAGGTGTCAGCATTATGTAGCACGTCTTCCCAAACACACTATGTAGTGAACAGCTGCCTGTCTTAAGGACGAAAGGTCTTTCAGCTCTAATAGTCAAGGAGAAAAAGAATTCAGGAGCCAAAAATAACATCTCTGCTGTTAACATACAGTGAGCAAGCACCATGTGTTGGGCTCATTCATAGATCAAAGACCTTTCACATACAGCAACTGTGGGAAAGGGTAACTAATATGCAAGGCTTAGGATGCTCCCATGAGAGCACCTGAAAGAGTGACCATGTTATCCTGGAATACCCTCTGTGACTTGGGCTGGTGTCCGCTCCTGCCCCCCACTGCTAACTGGCATTTGTTCCTGCAGGACCAAAAGAGCAAACTGACCTGAGCCCTCAACTGTAGCACACCAGCTTGTCAGTGGAGACGGATGAGCTGGTAAAAATGGCTTAGTGATGATGGTGCTACCCTGGCAGGAAGACCAGGTTTAAATCCTTGTGATATGGAATAAATTATTCCAGGTCAGACTCAAAAATGACACCTCAATTCCTGATGTGCAATTTAGGTAGAAGTCAGCATCAAACCATGTCTCTCTTGCATGCCTGTATTTCCCACAGAAAATGTCTTTAAGGATAATAGCTGAGTTAATTATCCAGACGCTTCTGTACAAGCATTCATAAATCCACTCTCTCTCTCCATGCTTCATTCCATGCATACACCAGAGCCAGTTCACAATACAGGTAGTCCCATTCACAAAAACAGGATCTCCTATCCTTGTAGCTAGAAAACCTTCCCCCTCCCTCCACCGAAAAACCAGCAAAGTGCAAAGACACAGAACAGGGCAGTTGAGCCTGGATTATTTACAGCTAATCAGGCCAACATCACAGGATGGTCTGGCTCCTCTGGCTTCTGCATCACCTGGACCAGAGCCATTTCCCCTCTGTTACATAAAGAACAATGCTTCAGGCTAACTTTGGCTTCTTTACACAGCAAGTGATGACAGATTCACTAGTTGTGCTTATAGCAACTCAACAGCTCTAGAGAATTATCTTCTGTTGTAGTTTCCGCTTTGGATTATCCAGCAGAAAAGGCAGTAAGTTAGTTGTACAAGTGATAGCTCAGTGGTTAGGTCAATTTGCAGCAAATGTGGGACCTTAGGGACCCAATCCTTGCTCCAGGCTGTAGGACAGCAGAATCTGGAGCACCAGTTGTCTGCACTCCTTTGAAACTGCTACAGTGCACAAGGCTTTGAAGCAACCATTCCATTTCCTGATGGCCTCCTGCTCCAAGTGATCTACATGGTGGCTAATGAGGCTGAAGACAGCAGAAAATGAAGGACACTGTAGACCAAGAAATGTCCACCAACCTCTCCAGTAACGCAACTGCAGTTTGTTCCCTTGCATTCACAAGGGGCCTAAAAGCCAGGAAGCCTCTTCTCCAGCATAAGGACCTAATACAAAGTAGGAAAGAAGGGGGAAAGAAGTGACTCCACAAACAGCCAGAAGCCTGTCAGCTATAAACACATTTCTCTTAAGTTAGGTAAGTAACAAAACTACTGGGCTAAGAAGTTAGCCAAAAGGAGAGCAGCTCTAACAGGGAATGGCCTGCTGCAAACACAGAAGTTCTCAGATAAAGCCAAAATGATGCTTCCAAGATGAAGCTAGACAGTGTGCCCCAGCACATTCATTTTTCCACATAACAGGGTGGGGAGAGAACCTCTGGATTAATGTATTAATTTACCCTGTGAATCTCCTCACAGATACACAGATAAGCTTTAGAAAGCAAGCAAGCAAACAAGCATCTGCTGCCCCAGGAAAAGGGACATGTCTGCCAGAAATATGCAAACTGAACCTCTTAACCACCAGCTTTCAGCCAGGTCAAAGCAAGGACTAAAAGTCTGGTCCTCATCCTCCCAGATACTCATACCTTCAGGCCATGTGCTTTCAATGATGTCTTCTCTCTGGGTGGCACGCTCCTCCTGCAACGACTTCACTGAGCCACAGAAGCAACATGTGCTTGGCTGGAGTAATAGTCACTTGCTTACCTGGTCTGGGATACACATGAATCAGCAGGGCTAGAAGTAAAATTTCCATCTGCCTCAAACCACAAGAGCAACTCACCCAAGAGCTGGTCTGCCCTGCTCACTGCTCAGAAAGGTAACTACGACAAAATAAAATCTTCAGCAGAACAAAAAATAAGATGCTCCATAATTTAATGGTGGTCAAGACACTTGGAGAGGCAACTGTCTGAATTTGGATTAAATTCCTACAGCTAAGATAAGTGGCTGAAAAATCCTGCAGGATATTGATTAGGCTGAGGTAGGACCATCTCTGTGTCTTCTTTTAAGACAGAGAACAAGCCACAGAAAAACGGACTCGGATCTTGACAAAGAAAATGCTATATAAGAGTTAGTTCTTCTCAGCATCTGCCTGTGACAGTGCAGTGCTGGGTATTAGAAGAAACAATACACACTAGAAATGGCCATGCCTACACCCCCTGATTGAGATAAGTTTCAAAGCCTAAGATGGACAAGATCCTTAATATCTAGTTGCTGTTTATGCTACCCTGAAATATGTTTCCACCTTACTCTTATGTGAAATGTTTTGTCACGACTAACATCACCAGCAACAATTTATTTGTCTCCACTCAATCCTAAATTAGATAGGCACTGATCATATTTGCAAACATAATGCCACTGCTTTTTTCCCGTTGAAACCTGCTAGCTCAAACTCTTCTCTTCATACAATGTCCTGAAACAACTCACAAGCAGAACACCTTAAAATCCCTCAACAAACATAACAATGAGTGGTTTTAATCACTGTTTGAAAACTGAGATTTTATAAGGAAGATTTTGACTATGGTCCAAAGCCTGCAAAGTTCTTCAGAGTATACACTAATTGGGGTTGAAGGATTCTTGCTAACTCCTACCTTGAAATCAGTTCTATTCAAAGGTATCTAACACATGCTGGATTTCCAGCTGCCATGTACAATATCAAATTTTGTTACTTCTCTCTCTAGTCCTCAGCAGATGCAGCAGCTTCTCCAAAACAACTTCCTTCCATGCAGAAGGCAGAGAAAGTGGCTTTCTTTCCCTGCCAGTAGCCAAAAAAATACATGGAATGTTAAGTTAAAAGAAAGCAAGCTTTGTGAGCAAGCAAGCATTAGCAAACTGCTATACTTAAATCTGAATAACCTGCTGTATGGGCACTGCTTTTGTTCAGACTGACTTATCCATTTAGATTGCTTTTTAGATTTTAATTCCCAATTTCAATATAAATAA
Organism: Ara ararauna; assembly: GCA_028858755.1. NCBI lineage: Eukaryota > Metazoa > Chordata > Aves > Psittaciformes > Psittacidae > Ara > Ara ararauna. The sequence continues at coordinate 57,376,363 of CM054376.1, read as the reverse complement.
GCTGTAATTTGAGCTAGGTGCCTGTGGGTTTGCACTACTCTCATAACAGGAATTAAAATGACATTCTAAGTCAAACTGATATGAGCCATAGCTAAGCCCAGTCTTACCTGACACTCAAACTGTTAATTCCCTAAAAACATAATAAAAGCCATTTTTCAAGAATCACAGCCTTTATTGGAAACTTTCCTCCTTGTAATGTTAGCTGCTACCGTAGAAAAGCTCTGCCTTTTTGCCAAAAAACAGCCTTTGGGTGAAGATCGTGCCTACTGTACGATCATTTGACATATTCATCGCCATTTGCTATTATTCTTCCCTTCCATCAATTTGCTACTTTAAATGTCACGTGTCAGTAAGCTAAGCAACATTTTCAGCTCTAAGCCTATGCAAATAATCTTTAGGGGATAACTCTGCCCTTGAGGTAAACTATATGCTCATCTTTTATTCTAAGACAACCAAATGTCCTTACAAATTTAGATCCAAGTAACAATACTGGCTTCAGTTCATAGATTTGTCAGTTTAGCATGAAGTTAGGCAACAATAGCTTTCAGTGCTAGCCAAAAATAAAATGCCAAGTCTTTAAGAAAGTCTTCTTCCTTAGTTCCAATTGATGCTTTGTTTAAAGAAATAAAAAAGATTGTATCAGGAAAACCACTTATGTGAAATTAACAGCATCTTTCCCTCCCCCTCCCATATTCTCTCTCCTTTTAAAATAAAAATTTACCACTTTAAAAACCTCATCTAATACTGAAGAAATTAATTTCACCAAGTATCTTCTGTCTTCTACTCTATAAAGCAAGCTATTAAAATGCTTATCATAGATCTCACTCTTCAGAGACACTGCTGGTTTCCTAAAAGCGCCCTGAATGGGTTTAGAATCCATAGCCTCATTCAAATTAGCTTTTTCAATGAAGTATTTCCCTATAGCCTACTTCACCCACACTCCTTCCTTAAATGACTCAAACAAGTTTTTCAGGCACGTAAGACATTATCTGGGTGCCTAACTTTCACTGCTGGTTCTTTGACACTAATGTCACGATAGCACCCAGAAATCAATCTACAAAGAGTTGTGATAACCCTTTGGCTCAAACAAAAGTGAAGCAGGAGTGTGAAGAATCAGGAGGCAGTATTTTTTCCTGACAGAAGTGTAGTCTGATTGCTACTGTCTGAAATTAGTAATTAGCAGCATGAGCAAAGTTTTGTCGTGCAACTGATTCTGTTCAAATAGATAAACAGCAAACATAAGATGGAAAGGCTGAAAACTGCTGCTTGCTTTCACATACCCTCAGGAACTGAAGGGGGGGTGGGAGAACTTGTCATTAAAATCCATACCAGTTCTCTTCTAATACTCCCCATTCATTTGCAAATTAAGTTCAAGATTTAATAAAACTAGGACCTCCAAAATCAAACTCTTCCATTAATACTTCTTTTAAGTTGAGAGGCATTTTGGTGCCAAAAATAAATCATTGGAAAATGAGATACCTCACCTGCTGAAGACATCCTGCAAAATATCAGCAGGCTTCCAACTGAAACAAAAGGGTTTTAGAAATCTCAGCCTAAATTGCAAAGAAGAATTGCTACATCAGCTGTAAGGAACCCACTAGCCCTCTTGTAGTCTTCAGAGAAATAAGGACTTCAAGCAGTTGTCAGAAACATTTTACCTTTTACAACCTCTTTATAGAGAAAACCTACAGCTAAAAAGGCCTGTGAAATACAAATGCAGTATATCTTATACCTACTTATGCTTGCCAGCTTTGTAGGATTCAGACCAGCAGATCTCAAAGTTAATGTGAAGTAGCTGAAGGTTCAGAATTGAAGCGACAGCTTCCAGTGGCTGCAGTACTCCAATCCAGTTCAGGGCATCACTGCATGCTGAGGAGTCAGTGATTAGAGTGGTCCCTTCATCAGATCATAGACCATTACGTTAAGTACACAGGCCCTGCCACCACCAGAGCAGAGAAATCTCAGTCTGTGCACAATCAAACCCCACCTATTGTAAATGCGTGGTTTTACCAATTCTTATTGCACAAATGTTTAATAGATCTATTTGAGTATGCAAGGATAATTAAGGAAAAAAAAAAGATGAATTTTATTTGGTGCTAATTCACCGCATGTAAATTCCAGCTGTTTACTGCAGACCTACCACCAAGCATACGCTTCATCCCACAGCTCGTCAGAAAGCCTCTCGCTGGTGAAAGTGGTTAATCCACAAGATTTTTGTTGCTGAAGCCAAGACTCCAAATGGGGGCTTTAGGTTACTAATGACAAAAATTTTGCATTCTTTAACTAGCGAATACTGTAAGGGTTTGTCCATTTACAGAAAACCACCCTAGAAGTGGTTGCTGGCAGAAAAACAGGACCAGAATAGAAGGAGTTGTTACCAGGCAGGACTGAGATGCACCAAGCAAAGCAGCAGCGAACAGGCTAGGAAAAAAAATCCTGTTATCTGGCAGCATGAAACAGCCAAAGTAAGCGACAAGTTCCTTAGTGCCCGCCAAGAAAAAGCCTTGTGCTAAAATATCCTCCTATGCCCTGGACAACTTACAGCATCTGAGCCAAGGCTGGAAACAAAACTTGGCCTTATGCATCATTTTGATGCCTCATGCCACCACATGACAAAAGAAACAGCTCCTTTAATAACTAGGTTTAGTGCTTTGTATTATTCCTACCCCAGAAGCAACCAGAACATCCAACCAGCATTAGAGCTTTATGGTGCTAGTTTCTCTGCAAAGAATGCACTGCTGCAAGTTATTTGCAATTTACAGAATATCAAATAGAAAACCTCTAAGGGAATAGAAGAGTGAACAAGTGCAAAGCTGCTCCATGGGCATACAAACCTAAATCTGATTAATATATTATAAGTAACAACCCCAGAGCTCATTACATACTGTTCTGTGATCATATACATTTAACTTAGGAGTCTGCATAGCACTGCATTTATAAATGGAAAAGTATATTGGATAGCAAATGGTACATAAAAAGGGATTCCAGTTTTCATGTGAACTTTTGAGAAGATCATAAAATTCAAGACAGGTCATTCCACAAATCATCTTTACAATTACCAGATTGCGCCTCTACTTAACCCCTCTCTAACAGAATTCAGCAGAAGCACTTCCCTTTGGCTGTGAACAATAGGAAAAGCTGCTGAAGGAAGATATGATATGAAAAGATCTAGCTCCGAAAATAATCACAGCATCTGCTTTTGCTCCTGGTCTCAGCTCTTCCAGAAAGCACAGGCAAAGAGGCATCATTCAGGTCAGTTTTATAATTGCTTATGAGGTTGCATAACTGTAGTGAATAAAATACCTGAGATATGGGTCACTGCTGTGGTACTAGTTAGAAAAGTAAGAATACAGCACTGTAGCTACATCTGCAAGAAGACTCTTGCCTCTCTTGAAAAAATTAACTTCAAAACTGTCAGCAGTAAATTTTCAGGGAAAGTTGGTAACTACAAACTACAAAAGCAGCCACTTGGTACTGTAAAATGGCTTTCTCTAGATAAAAGAATAATAAACACACTTCAAACTGTGGCAATTATGTGTTGATAACTTCAAAATTATTAGTCTGAACATTTGCAATAACCATCAGATATACATATTAAAATGGACACAGGCTTGAAGAGCAATACTTTGAAATAGGGAAAACATTTTGTATCTCTTGATGCTATACACTGGATGCTTACAAAAAGAATTCACTAGAGAAGAGCAAGCACCTGTACTTTCACAGAAGTTTTCCTATCTCTTGGCAAGGAAAAGAATTTTTCATGAAGTAAAAAAAGTCAGTATCAGCAGAAACAGCACATTTCCTCATGTCCTCATGGTTGATATTCTTCCTCTTTTGGGGAGGCAATCTGGAAACACATCTTTTTCAGATGCCTTTCTCTTTCTAATAAGTACAGATTTTACCCATCACATTTCGCTACACTTAGAAAGTTTCTTGTTTTTTTCTTGTTTCTTCGCCAGCCTGATAAACCTTCACTAATTAAGAGTAAGAGGATCTACAAAAGAGATTGACTGACAAGCCTTAAAAGTTTCAGAAATATCTGAAAGTGTGATAAAAGCCTTAACCACAAAACAAACATTAGGAGAAGAACCACCAAATATGGCATTAACAAAACAAAACCAAAAGTCTGAATCTCATTTTGAAGCCACTATGATGCTTTTCAGAGGCCTGATTCACTGCTGGAGCACTGGGCTTGTAGCACTGGATCTCACAGCTCTGTAGAGCCCATGCTAGATGTTGTTCTTCTGTCTTGTCAATAGCCTGCCATTTATATAACAATTAAGTTTAGAAGGACGTTTACATTGTCACTTCAAAACCCTTTGGTCAGAAGGCTTGGGCGAAAAATATAACTTGTGTATGACAGAAGAAACAACAAGTTGTTTTATGAAGTTGCTCACTAAACCCTTCCTTCCTGCTGTGTAAAATAAAGCATAGGTTCACAAAACTCCCATCTGGACAGAGCTGGACCATTCACTCCAAGGCAGCTACTCATTTCCAGGGGCTAAATTTCATCAACAGACAATTGAAATACATTAAAATTCTTTGGCAATGCTGTTTTCCCAACTAAATTCCTACCAAGGAGATATTCTGCAAGTCCGCACAAAGAAGAAAGGAGGAAGCAATAAATTGCATTTTCCATTCCAGATTCAAATCCATATTGCAAATTGGTATCTATCTTCTGAGAAAATTAATCTACAATAATATACTGGAAAAATTCAATGACTTGCAAACACAGGTGCAGATTCAGAACTTCAGGACATCTGCACTCAATAAACTGGCAACTGTTACTACTGACCCCCATACAAATATTCTTGTGCTCAGTACCATTAATAGGAATACTTGATTTGGTAGAGCAAAGCTGACTTTCAACTTCCACAAAGTTCCTTTTCGGATCAAACTTTAGTGCCACCTCTTGCGCTTTATACTCCATACGCCACTCATGCAGAGCATCCTCCTCCAGTCCAGTTAAGATTCTGCTTTCATCTCCCTCTAGTAGAGTTTGCCGTGCTCCCATCTTCTCCCCCGCCACGTCAGCAGCAAGGAAGACCATAGATGGAGCACGTTTGGCAGATGAAATGACCCAGATGCTGAATCTGGAGCCATCTTCCCAGATGCAGTAGCTGGGCTCACATCCGACTCCTCAGCTGCTGGCTGTCAAGCTCCCCTCAAGCTGTGCCAAGCATACAGCTCAAAGCTTTGACTGAAGTGGGGCAAATGCTCTAAATCTGTGAGGCCTGCTGACAAAAAGGAAAACAAAGGCTGAAGGTTTTAAAAGTAGGTAGTGAGGGAAATCAAACACCCTTCTCCTTTTTCTTTTATTTCTCTTTTTTTTTTTTTTACCTCCACAATCTTTTCCCTTGTTAATAACAATTCAGGAGGAGCTGACTGGTGAGAGCAGGTCTAACATACCGTGTCGTAGTCTGAGGTACTAACTAGCAGAAGATTCTCCTTCACTCATCAACACTACATGCACTGGAAGGTGGCTCATGCACCTCCACATCAAGTCACAGGCATAGCAAGATCTGGGAAATAATGTTTACTGAAGGAAAGGTGGAGACAGACAATCCTATTATTTCATTACTTATTCTTTAAGTCTCCTAGAAATCTTTAAACTATCAGAGCTGCAGAAATTCTTATACAAATCAAGAGCGACTTTTTGATACCCTACTTCTGACCAATTTCATCATGATCTTGAACCCAAGGAAGGACTTCTACATCCTCCATGCCTCCTCACTGAGGAGCAAAAGAAAAGGCTTACCTTGATTCAATGACCTCAGTCATTCAACTACCATTGTGTGTTCTCATCTACATATAAGGGAGAGTATTTGAAGTTTTGGCCCTTTGCCTCACCTGTGCTCATCCTCACACATAACTCCACATGATAATAAAATAAACCATCCCCACCCACCAGTAAAGTACCTCCACATGGCCTATTTGCTACTGAGGAAAGTAAGTCTCTTCTGAACCAACAAGCCAAACTTACAAATGCCTCTTTCAGGTTTCTTGTATGTATTACATACATACATACTGTACCTGTTACAGAACCTGAAAGGAAAACACTGGTTTAGAGAAAGTTTGTTTTTCTAAAATATCACATTCAGGAGTGAAAAATATTTTGCACATTTAATATTACATAGTCTGTGCCTGGCTATAAACCTAAGTGTTTCCAGATTAAAAATAAAGATGATCTTCTGAGTAAATGGAGCAGCATCAATTTAATTCTGCCTAAATGTTTTTATAAGAAACAAATAGGTTTTTTTTAAGACACAGAAGCAATACGTGTTCCCATTTTTAATTACTACTTAAAACAGGAGTTCTGAAGGTAACTTCACCCTACAGCACTTAAAAGTCACTAATCTGAATTACAGGCACTGAGAACCTTCAAGTGAAACAGACCTCAGATGCAGGAAGTGGACCACATTTTAGGAAACCAACTCATTTTAACAATATCTTAGTAAAGGAAAGAGAATGTCTACAGTACCATTTATTTCCTTTAATCTTCTTTCAAGACAAGCAACTCAATCAGAAAAATCTGTAATTAGGAACCAGGATCCAATAAACCAATAGTTTTTACTCTCTACTTAGCTATTTTTATGTTATTGTGTGCGAGGAAATTAACATCTGTCAGCCTAGTTTTCTTATACGCAATCTGAATTAGAAGCTGGGGAGGGAGGAAGAAACAACTTAAGAGTTAAATATTCATAATTTCTTTACTTAAAAACTTATTTAAGCACTCAGTTTGCAGACCCAAAATACACAACATAAAAGAAGGCTACTACTCAGCTGAACTGGAACCCCAACCCTCATACTTGCTCTGCAGTACTTGGGAGAATGGGCAGGATTTGCAGCACTCCTGCCATGCACAAATCCAGGCTCTGCTAAGCCCCAAGGAAATGAAGTTGCAAAACAGAAAGTGCCTCACAGAGCCAGACACACCTATTTGTTTACACAGCACAGATTCCAGTTTCAATCCCCCTAAGTACTGTACTATAGTAGTAGTGTAGTGAGTAAAAATGACACTTAAAATGAAGAACCAGTAAATAAAGCCAATTTACAGGACTCTAGAAAACACACAGAAGCCTTCACCAGCTTCTTAGCTTAGTCAATAAAAAACACACCTATATATTAGGCCCTTCAGAACAGAAACCTCTTCAGTGTGTTTCTAAGCACCACACAAAAGGGGGCCCTCAATTGGTAATTGAAAATTGCAGAAAATCCCAAAACAAATCATGAGTTCTGCTTTAAAATGCTTTAAGGGGAACCTCTTGACCAGGTGACAGCCTGAAGGATCCTTAAAAATCCATTGGAGGATTTTTTATTTTTCTTTAAGCAACATGACCTTCAAAAAAATTATTGTTCAAGGCACAGTGATTTATACCTACAGATTAGCAGTGTACTTACGAAAAAGCCTAATAGAACAACTTACTGCCTTTCCCCTGGCTACATCTGCCAGAGTGAAAAGAGACTGCCACCCAGTGGGCTGCAACCGAGTACATCAACTGCAAGCCATGACATTCAATACAGAACTGTTGAAAATTTTATTTTTAAGAAAGTGCGGTTATTTTCAGGATTTTTCTGTCAACATAATAACGTTTCAAATGCATAAATTTGCTCTGCATTCTGTCCTGCACTTGGAAAATCAGCATTTGCATGAAGGCACGGTATATATATAAGGCTTTTCAGAATTACAAGAAAAAAATAATCTACAAATGAAGCTTTTATCATAGAAATAGTTAGCTAGTGCAATCACTCAGTTCAGAGGTGGGTTATATGTTCTAACTGCAGCTTGTGCCATCCCTGGGAAGGTTTAAACACAATTCACCTGTAATATAGCAATGCTGAATAGCATACACAGATTGTTTAACACCTCTCAAGGTTTGAAGTTCATTTGTATTTGTAAAATCCTTCTCCAGTCTTCTTACCCAGCTTCTTTTCTTGTACCAGTTTATTCAGGAGTGGGCTGGGTGCAAAAAGAGGGTTGTTGGGCTCTAATGAATGCCATCCTGGTGGAAGAGAAGTGGATGAATTAGTAACAGTTCTGTTTATACGCAAAGATAATAGAGATCTGCATCTCTTTAGAAAAGTATTAAGAGGTCAGAAAACTGAAGGCCTGAAACTTATTCTAGACAACCTGAGATCTTTTAACACAGCTTTATAAAGCACAGATCAGTACTGATGATTACAGGCAAATCTGAACACATTATAATCTCCATGACTGAGGATTTTTAAAACTTGAAAAAAAAAATTAAGGAGAATTTTTAAAATATAGTTCAGTACAGGACATAAAACAAAGACCATGCTGAAAAGAAATTCAAGTGCAAAGAAATTCCAAGTCGAATTTCTAACCATGAAAGACATGGTCCGCTAGAATAATATAACACTACTCCACAGTGCTGGATAAAAGGAGAGGTTTCACTGAAGATGCCATTTTTAAAGTCTCATTCTGTCTTGGAGAATATTTAAGCTGCACATTCAAAAGAATACAACCATCAAGTTATCACTAATTATGTTGAGGTTTTTTTGTTATTGTGCTAACATTCATCCACTTAACTGAAGTGAAAGGGAGACAGCATACTTGCATCTTTTAATGTACTTACGGGGTTTTGTATTAATTCAGAATGAAAATGTGGCTGGCAGAAAAAGGAGAAGGAGTCTAAACATTTATTCTTCTTCATCAGAATTTCTTGTCTCCAGTATGTGCCTCTCTTCCCACTGGTTCTTTTTAGTTACATAAAGTTCCACTATTATTATTATTTCCCACTGGAACTTGACAAAGGTAGCAAAACCACCTCTGTTCTGCCCCCATGTACATAGGCTGCAGGCATACAGTATAAATGCTGTACTCATACAGCTTTCTGAGCTGAATTCTCATTCCTTTCTCCTCAACAGTTAATGGGCTATGGCATAAACATTCAGTTGAAACTAATTCAGTCAGATTTTCATTAGAACGTTAATATACAATTTAGTTAAAAAGGAGAAAAACAGAAGAAAAGAAGCATACAGTACCATCTATAATGTATTTACTGGTATCCAACCCAACATAGTCCAGCAGTTCAAATGGACCCATGGGATAGCCAGCCCCAAGCTTCATAGCAACATCAATATCTTCCTTTGATGCATCTCCTAGAGAAAAGATTGACAGTTTGATGAACAGAGAAGATTCCGCATCTACTTGGCACCACTTATAAATAATTAAGAGGGTGTTATTTCACCCTGGTGCAGCTCTTCACAGAAATCCCTGCACGTTCAGAACTACAAAAACTAGAGTCAGCATACACTTGCAGTATAACGCTGAATCTCTCACAAAAAAGTAAAAGCCCTGCGGGCCCACTTTCTATTTTTCAAGCTTCCTCTTGCCTTTCAATACAGATCACTAAGCTGTTGATGTAGTCTCAGCTACTGCACTCAACTTATCAGAAAGACCAAAGGAAGAACTGGTCACTATGAAGAATCAAAAGGTTTTTTTAGAGGCAGCTGAACAGTCTAAGTAAGAAAAGATCTAAATTTCAGCTTCATGGGATCAGCAGCAGCTTTTGAATGATGCACAGGACAGCACTCCTTTCTCTAAAACAACCAGAAGGCAAGTGATACCCAGCTGATGCACAAAGCAAGTATGGGGAGAGGAGCAGTAGCAGCTGAGCAACACGCTTAGTTACAGCAGCTTTCTCCAAGGATATTCATCAGCTCTGAGATGGCAGATAAGAGTGACATATGAAGAAATGCTAAGAAAGCTGGGCCTGTTCAGCCTGGAGAAGAGAAGGCTGCGTGGAGACCTCATAGCAGCCTTCCAGTATCTGAAGGGGGCCTATAAGGATGCTGGGGAGGGACTCTTCATTAGGGACTGCAGTGATAGGACTAGGGGTTAAAACTTAAACAGGGGAAGTTCAGATTGGATTTAAGGAGGAAGTTCTTTACTGTAAGGGTGGTGAGGCACTGGAATGGGTTGCGCAGGGAAGTTGTGAATGCTCCATCCCTGGCGGTGTTCAAAGCCAGATTGGAAAGAGCCTTGGGTGGCATGGTTTAGTGTGAGGTGTGCCTGCCCATGGCAGGGAGGTTGGAACTAGATGATCTTAAGGTCCTTTCTAACCCTAACTATTCTATGATTCTATGACCTGAAGAAACTGTGCAAGTGCAGTTAAATTTGTGAAAGCCAAAATTATATATGTATATATAAATCAAAATATATATAAATCAAAATTATCAGAAATTCGTTATTTGTACTTCAGTCTATGCCTATAAAAACTTGCATTGCCACATTATCACAGTTAATATTCACCTCATCTGTTTGCTGGAAAATGCATATTTTATACTGTCAGGAAAGCAGATGCACCTCTACTGCTTATTTTTAATGCCCATTTTGATAAAAGCACTCTACTTCTTTGCAGATCCTACAAGAAGGATGAAGTTAAACAAACCTCATAGGTACTTGTTAAGTAACTTCCATGCTCGATGCGTACAGGCATTCAGGGTGTCAAAAAGCTTGGCAGACAGACTATGAAATTTATACACCCAAGATCAGAGAATCTCTGAAATTAATTTTCAAAATCTCTTGAAAGGCAACAACTTCAGTGACAGTTCTGTATAAAGTAGTAATTTTTATGTATCTCCTTCTACTCTTTGGAGCTGACATTTTTCCTTTTTTTTAAATCACATTTTATTTCTGAAGAACTGAGAAAATGAGCCTCACTTAATTCTAACCATTTAAATTTCCCAAATTCTGACACACGTACATTCTCAACTCATCTGAAGTTGATACAGATGTACATACTTCTTACATCAACAGATTTGTCCCATTTTGTTTGTCAAACTTGGGACTTGGCCACCTGACAGTATACAGCTATGTTACAATACAATTAAAAATAGTAAAAGGGCAAACGAGGGTAGTACCCCTAGGTCATACTAGCACCTAGTATAAAAGAGACTTACATAGAAACTTGACTGTCTGCTTGGTTTTCCACTCATAAAAGGGCAGTACAGACCACCATACATTAATATTTATAATATGTCCCCTGTTTAAATAACTGTTAATATATTAAAGGCATTTTGCCTATGCAAAAGTGCACATTTAACCCAAGGAGAGTCTGTAGAAATAAAGACTCAAGGACTGACCCAATAAAATGGTATTTCAGTGCTTGGTGCTGCCAGGAAAGAGACCCTACTTCATACTAATGTGGATGACAATCTGGATCATGTGTCTACTCTGAGAATTAACACAAAGGATATGATAAAAATTTAACTGATCCAGTGGAAAATAAGAATTAAGAAGACAGCCATCAGGCTTATCAAAACATCCAGCTTTTTAAATAGATTTCATTTGAGTTAAAAATTCATAAATGAACTTTAACAAGATTGGAAATATCATACTGATGAACAAAATACAAACAGAATAAAGATTAAATCAAAATATTGTTTTGCTTCTGCAGAAAAGTCAATTTGAACATACAGTCCCAGTGACTTTTTTCTTCTGCATTTAATTAAAAGTCCTACTGTCTCCTGAAATATGCAATGATACATGTCACTTAACAAAGACACCTCTTCTACACACACTGGAACACCTATACACTTAAAATTGTGACTTTTTCTAAGAGAATAATGGCCCCTCAAATCCATGCCTTTCTTTGCCTTTCAAGTCACTAAATTCACTCTTTTCTCCTTTTGACATGTAATTAGGTATATCTGTTGATGGATAAACAAGTAGCATTAGTTAATTTTTTTTTTTTCTGGAGATCAAACCATCCCTTCCATGTGCTATAAGAGATTTTTAATACTTAATATTTAAAGCATATTTTGGGGAATCCTCATAATGGAGTGCTTTCATCTGTATAAAAAAGCAGACTTCAGAAATAAAATGTTTCAAATGCCATTCTTAGTAGCACAGAACTATGAGCAGAGCACTTTAAATAAAAGTAACTATACTCTGTAATTTTCTCTTTATCCACTAAATTACTGGCTTGTTCCTTTTCAAAACAATTATCAATGCTTTGAAAAATTTAGGGGTTATTTGAGGATTTTTGATTATTTCTACCAACCCTTAGTATCAAATTAAAAGAGACCAGGAGTGAGATGGGAGTTCCTAAAGAACCTATGTCTAAACAAAGACAGAAGAGAAACAGGTTTTATGTGGCAATAGATTAACCCAAAAATTTGCATACCAGTACCAGCATGACACTACTTACCTCACCTATAAATAGGTGTTTTATTTCACAAGCCAAATATAAGTGAACTCAGGGGAACTTTGCTAATTGTGCCATTATGGAATTTTCAATCATTTTCATTAACATCTTTAAGGATGGAGAGAGGGAGGTTCCTGATTAATTGGCAGAGAATATTTTTATAATGGTACTACACTCACCTTGTCATCTCCAAACCAGAAACATTTTCTACCACCAGAAATTTCCCACACAAGTAACTAGTACCTTCTGATTCTGCATACACTGATATTTCAAAGTGCAGAGAAGGTCTTTCTAGTGACACATACTGGCTCATTTTTGATGTTCACTATTCACTTCCAGCCTTTAAGGTCTGAAAGTCTTGAGGGAATCCCAAGGCTTTTCTGAAAGGATATAACATTTCACAGTGTTGTATGTCAACATTCCCTGAAGTCACTATCCCAGCAAGTACCTCTCTCAAAAAGTCGAACAGCTTCCATCATATATGGCACCAATAGACGGTTCACAATAAACCCTGGAGTATCCTATGGAAAGAAAAAGAAAGGATTCTAAATAAGCATTCTTTACCAGTACTACACTCAAAAGCTACATGACAAATCAAACAAGTAGATGACGAGACGTACTGAATCATCAACTTCTGGTACTCTCTAAATTGTATTTTTCATCTGATTTATCTGCTCAGTATTAAAAGGCAAAAGATGAACTTCACAAACAAGGAATGGCACATAAACATTCATCATGACTGAGAACAATAATAATACTACAAGCCCAACTCAATTAATCTTAATTTATGTGGCCATTTGGCAAATGCCTTTTCTTTAGCAAAATTCTGCTGATAAAATTTCCTGACAGATACAAGAAGAACCATTCTTCTTTAACACTTGTGTGTTCATTACTAGAAACGCTTCTGGCTAAAAAGTCTACTTCTCTCCCACTGCCCACTGGTAAACAATACTTTTGAAAGTTAGGATCACTTCAATAGTAAACACCAGTGGTATCAATGAAAAGATAAGATATACGCTGTCAGAAGATAACAAACTGATACAGAACTTCTTTTACAAAAATTTTAATCAAAATCCAAAATACAAAGAAAAGAGAAAGTGTTTTGCAAATTTATAACAATAATTCACCATATCTTCTGCACAACACACACCGCAAAGCTGTGACAAGAAACAGGAAAAAAAGTCAGCTAAGGCCACAGAGCAATTTAGCAGTAGAGCCTGAATCAGAATCCAGCATCCAGATGCTGAATCTGGTAACTACCAGATTGCAGGCCCTTCTTTTTATGACCAAATGTCTCCTGGGGGCTGTGAAATGCAAGGCAATAGCTTGCATAAAGCTATCCAGACCACAACTGTCGAAGAAGAAAGCTGCAAAGCAATGAAGATTAATATGGGTCTAGTTAATGCAGTCTTAAGAAAAACTTGCAGCAAGCACACACCATGGAAGATTAATCCAGCTGCCTTATAGTACAAGAGGTAGCAGTCTTGTCTCGAGCATGGCTAAAGATGAGCTCCTGCTTAAGCTCCCCAGCCCAGGCTTCTGCAGGACTGGAAAAGAAAAAACAAAACCTGTAGCCCTGATACTTGTGAGTTTTGCTACTCTAGACAGGATGTCAAGAGTCACTCTGCTTTGAGAAATATGCAGTAAATGTGGGTGTTTGGTCAAAATCCTTTTAATAGTGAAGAGAAACTGGACAAAAAGCAGCCTGGAAAATCTTACAAAGTGCTCTTATATTTAACTAAGACCAATCACTTTAGCACTTTTCAAGAACACACCTTCTGAACATTACACAATTAAAATGTACTCACCTTACAACTGACAGGACTCTTCCCTACTGCTTTACTGAAATCCACAAGCGATTCAAAAGTTTTCTGGCTAGTCATTGGAGTCTTAATGACCTGGGCAGAGGGAAGGTAGGGAGAGCATAAGCACATCTATGAGCAGAATCTCTCCCATTTCACAGTACAGCAATGATTAAACTGTAATCCAGAATACTATTCCAGAAATTCACAAAACATTTGTTTAGAAAAAAAAAAAACAAACCCAAACAATTTCAGTGGATATATACATGTAATAGACACAGAAATCTATTTAAAGACAGATACCACATTTTGCACATTTTGAAATTATGTGTTTCTTTAAGACACTTTCCCACTATGGATGGTAAAAGGAACCATCCTTTGGAACCATATTTAGAGATTATGTATACAACAAGTATGACAAAACACCTTTAAAAGGTGCATAGTCTGTTGTCTTGGGAAACACAATGGCACCACTCTACAGAACCACTAACAAACATAGCTCCTGATATAAAGGGTTGTAACAACTACCCTGTGCCCAATGTAAACATAATGCAGATATTTAATTCTAAAAAAAAATTTACATCTATTTTCAAATTTGTGACAGCCTCTTAGCTTCGAGTAATATGCTCCCATGTTGATTTTCTTCACAACTGAGTCCGTCATTACATGTAGTATTTTCCAAACATCACTGGAGTTGGGATGCTTTAAATAATTTATTAGAGACCTACCCTCCACTCCCCTCACCCCTTCCAAAAAAAAAAAGAAAAAAGACTTGCACAGGCTGAACTGGTTGTGATATTTCTGTTGAAACTGAACTCCATGTGCAGCAACTGAATATTGCTACATGAGCAGTTAAGGCTGACCTCCTTGTTCAACCATTAAGTCACACAGAGATTCCGTCCCTCTTATTGAAGCAAGGCCAAGACAAAAACAGGCTGTTAGAACTCAGGAAAAGGCTTGTTTCTCATCCGAAAAAAAAAAATCAGTGTTCTTCTACTCTGGTATTAGATCAAAATATCTGAGATTCTTACATAAGACTGCAACAGTTTCAAGAATGAGTTTTTAATATGCACTGTAGAATTTTGAATCCTTAGAGCTAGCTTTTTGGATTATCAGAAAAAGAAATCCTCTCAAAGATGTGTGCTTCTAAGCATGAGACCAATAATCTGTGAAAACAGCAGATAAGACTCAAAGGCACTGCACATTTGTCACCTGTGAAGGACGGATTCCATGACAGATGACTTGACAATTTCAGTAATGACCTTCATAGTTCTGGCGATTCTCTTGATTTCTCCCCAATTGTTTCAAACCAAAACATCTGTTTTACACAGCAAATGCTGTTCTGCGGTGTTTGTCAGTGTCAATCGTGATCTACAGCAGTAGATCAGAAACTAAAGCAAAGCTTTAAAAAGTGTATTTACTTACTAATACTGGCACCTTTCAAGATCAAGTCAATAGAAGCAGAGCTTCTGCGTTTTAAAGCTCTTAAATACTACTCATCAACTGGAGTCACACGGGGGTAGAATGTTCACAAGTCAGGTGAAAAAAAAAAATACAAATTATAAAGACTGACCACAGCAGTCTCTTTTCGGTATTTTACAAACAATGGTAGATATCTTCTGTATTTTTCAAATACCACAGAGGCCTAGTTCATATTTCTAAAGACTATGATTAGTGTGAGGTGTTCCTGCCTATGGCAGGGGGGTTGGAACTAGATGATCTTAAGGTCCTTTCCAACCCTAACTACTCTATGATTCGGTTTAGGCTTGAGACAGGGCACAGAACATTTCCTCCACAGAAACAAATCACTGCCAACAAGTAGATCTTAGCACAGAAATCAATAAAGCCTACGTTAGCCTAAGGAATTATGGTAAAGATTTCTGTTATCTCTGACAACACCTGTAATATTCTTCTCTTTCCTTCTTACACCATTTCCCCAGAGCATTTAGTCACAATATACAGGACACAATATTAAATTTAAAAAAAAAGTCCAAGTGGGTACAGAGTCAGTGAGAGAGAATTTGCAAGTACCTGAGCCTTCACTGGACAACAGTACGCTGAATCAAATTTGTTCATTTCAGCCAAAAGGTTAAAACATTTCAAAAGGCGAAGAAGAGAATTATACATTCAAAGACACAAGCAGCTGTGTAATACGTATTTTGATGGGAAACAAGCAAAAAGTATAATAAAGTGAATCTCAGGAGTTCAAAAAGCAGGCACAACATATTTGAAGCTCTTGTCACCAAAGCAATACTAGAACTAATCACTCATGGGATGGAGGAAAACGTTTTACAGCACTTAATGGTATGAAATAAGTGAAACTTTGGGGCAGAGTAGCCAAAATGCAAAGTTTATTTTCACTTACTCAAGAGCTTAAGTTCTAGCTGATCAAGGTCAGGGGTCACAGGAGAAGGTAAGAAAAAGGAGATGAGAGACCTGTCATTTTTTCTGCAATGTGAACTTTACTTTGGAGACTCAGATAAACTCTTCTATCAGATTATTTCTTATTCTGCTCTGCACTGCAATATTATTAGAAATTGCATGATGTAGTCAAAGAGAGTATGTTTAGAAAAGGCATCTGGAGACTGAACGTAAAAACTTCTTTTTACACTTCCTTAAAGGCTGGGAAATACTGTAATACTTCCAGACTAATCATCTGGAACACTGAAACAAACATGATTGACTGTTTCGTAAGCCACAAGTCAGTAAGATTTCATATTATTTTGTATCAACGACTATACTGGTAGCAATCAAATTCCTGTGTCAGTCATTGGATGATGTTGTTTAAGCTTTCAGTAGTTCTTCTTAATCAGCTTGCCTGCATGCTTGAAATGATCACTATAAACAGCACCTGTCTTGGCAGGTCAGTGGAGAACTTTGGAGCCTTGAGACCAAAAGAGTTTCCTCTGTCTCTTTAACCTGCCCCTCAACAGAGACTGGACCACCCCCTTATCAGTAACAGCAGCTTGTTCCATTATCAGAAGAGCTGCAAACTGAGATCTGCTCTTTCATCCAACTGAATTCTCAGCAGTGACAATTACATTGCTGTACTACAGTGATTATGATGATTACATTACAAGATGTCTACCTCCACGAGCTTCATCATAGGCACAGGATTGAAGAAATGGAGACCACCAAATCGGTCCTGCCTGGTGGTTGAGTTAGCCAACTGTGTGATTTGCAAGGATGAAGTGTTGCTTGCAAATATTGTATGCCTGGAAAAAAAGAAACATACAGATTGCATAAATGATGACTATTTTCCTGTCAGCAGGAGAGTGGTGCACTAAACATAAGTAGACATCCATCGGCCAACCATCCACAGTATTCTCAGAAATATCCCTGCAGATTATCACCATTCTTCTTCTGAGATATAAATACAGCAATGATGAAATAAGCACTGGAAGGGTTGCGTGAGTTTCTGCCTTATGAGTAAGCATGTTGAATATTGATATTAGGTGATGGGAAAAAAAAAAAAAAGACTCAGAGTAGAAAATTTTTAGCTTCCTGAATCTATTCCACTTAATTCCTAAGCAAACCTGGAAACATAATGGTATTTTTTTGTTGTGAATCATTTACACCTCTATGGAAGCCCAAGCATTTGCCATGTCAAAAATGCACTTTGGAGCATTAAGAAAAATGTTGACTATTTTTTTCTATAATGATCACTGGCAGATGTAATAAGCAAACCTACCACCAGAGCAAAGAGCTGATGGAAAACAAAAACAGAGAAAAGGTAACACCTGCCACGCACAGGTCACTGCAAAGGACACACTAAATCACAAGAATTTTAAGACATATGAATTCCTTTTCCAGATTAAAAAAATCCAAACAGATTTCCATTTTTATTATGTTTTCTCAGTTTCTAAGCATGTATGACAGAGAAGGAAATAAAAAAAAAATCCTGAAAATTCCTGTTTACACTTCTTTCAAATATTCTTTTCTTGTTGTTCCACCATAAATTGAGCCTTATATTGTTCTGAGTTTGGGTACTAAAAAGGGTATTATACACCTCATAGTTTTGGCCTCTGAAGATCAATGCATCTAAGACACTTATCTTCCCTAAAAATCTGCCACTGTATTCAAAGAATTCAAATATTCATGTAAAAATTAAGCACGTTGATTTGTTTACATCTGGGTTCACTTAAAGTAATTGTCTCAGCATCACTTCTGCGGGTGAATACTGTAGCCTCACATAACAAAAAGCCTTGGGGAAAAAAAGTATTAGATTTGTATCGTGTACAAGGACATTTTATTTACACTTTCTGCTTTGACCAAGCAATTGATTCAAATTGAGTTTAAAATAGAATTTACATGCCTCTGTGACTTAGAACCACACAATCCGTGCTTCAGGTGACAGCAGAGCTGGAACACATTTGAAAGCAAAGGCACTAGTGAAGCCCCAGTGATGCTTTCCTAGGCACCAGTATGCTTTCTCTTGGTGACATCTAGTGGGTCAGGGGACAGCATTAAAAACAGAATCACACACAAGAGAAATGCACCATTTCAATAAAACCTACTCTTACATTCCAGCTGTTACACAGTTGTAGCAGGAACACGGCACACTTCTTTTGCAACACTTTTATGGAACACTGATTTTAACACAATGAACAGTTGAAAACCACTGTCAGTACCTAGCTGAGTTTCTATGTCTAGAAATAAATCCTAGACTGAGGTAAGTTGATGGGTACTCCCACTACTCAGAAAGCAGGTAGACAAGAGCTCTTAAAATGGATACCCCAAAAATCTTTTGTCATGTTCATTATGATCCCGTTTGGAAAAGGGCTGTGGTGTTTAAATGCCTAAAGGCCACAAAGAATGTGGGGATATTCTACAAAAACCCTAGTCTGACCTTTTCAAAGTGGAAATGTGAGACTGACTCAATTCAAAAAGAAAACAAAACTGAAGAGTGGGCAACCATGTTGTATCACCTGCTCTGAAGATGTTGACCATGTAACTCAGTAACAATTACCATACTGGGAGGATTAGTGTAACATTGAGAGGAATATAACATACACAAGCAATATTGCAAAGCTCCAGAAACATAAACCAGCATGCTCTCAGACTGATGGCATTCAAGAAAAAGCATGCACCATTCCACCTGGACAGTTACCCTTTTCTTTATCCTCCATGTAAGGCATCTGTTTATCACCATTTCCAATTCTCCTCTTAAAAGGGAAGGCTTCTTGTCTAATGTCATTTTTCCCAACCCTGCAAAATCATGCCTTTTGCCACAGAAAGGAGCATTATCTGAACATCTCCCAGTATCTTTTAACACTCTTAAAACGTAAAATTCGATGTTTCAAGGTAGCTATGCTTGCTGAGTTGAGCTATGCTCAGTCTTACAAAAAAATAGCTCCAGATGTTCCAAATAAACGTATCATTAAAGGAGGCCCCAAGTCACTGTGCCCACTTTTCCTTGCTGACTGGTTTTAGACAGTTTCCCATTTAGTACACTCTGATTTGCTCATTAGCTTTCTCTGTTGAATATGAACAAAGACCTGTGGTCTGTTTCCACAGAATAAGCACAGTCTATCATGGCAAGGTATCATGATAATTGCTGAAGGCAGCTACTTACATCTGTCTGCCAGACCAAGCATAATGGCAAGCTACCCTGTGCTCAGTGCACAGCTGTTTTCAGAAGTACCAGGTAATTTAGATAACGAGACAGCCTGAAAATTGCCCCAGGCTGATGTCAACTTAATGGTAACATATTTAAGGTGCAACCTGCCTAGTTCTTTAGCTATACAGTCTAAAATACCTCTAGCCTATTCCCCCAGATTTAGCTGTACTGGCTAAAACCTCCCCACCTGCAAGCAGTCAAGGTCTTGTGATCCTGAGTCATCCATTACAAGGATCAGCTTTTGCATGGTCAGCTTAACAGCATTTTGGGTTTGGATACAATTCAACAGTAACTTCCAGCAGTTATCAAATATAGTTCAAAGAAAGTTCCAGAGACTGTAAGTAACTGAACAAGTGCATGCTAAGAAGTTATTTATACTTTTATCTCAAACACAAGAGCAATAAGCTATTTCCAAACTCTTGTAATACAAAGTAAACTTAAGCCACTGCTGAGCTGACTGTATGGCTAAGAGGCTGAGATTTCCTAAAACTTGTTCATGCCAGGCATACTGAAAGCAAGTATCTTGTCATCCCAATTTCCTATTTAAATATGGGATTTAACCAGAGCCTATATGTATCAAGACAAGCTTATTCTACTGTTGTGTATTTGCAGTTGGATTTAGATTTGAACTTGTGAGTTAGATGGACAAGCTTTATGAGTAAACATACCTGAAACCACATCAAAGGAAGAAATGCAACAAGTAAATGAACTGAAAGCAGCTGAAAGCATTTGTAACATATACACCTGGCACAAGTGTTCCGTATCACATGACAGCCTGGAGTTAGTCCACAGGAGAAAAACTCCTGCTATAAAAAAAAGCAGCTAAGAAAATGGAGAACTAACAGCGTACGAATAAAAACAGGAGATACAAAGGTCTAAGTTTCAAAATGTAACAGGAAAAACACACATACTCTGGAGCAAACTTATCCAGCTGCTTGAAGAGTTCATTTTTAATTTCCTGGTTCTCGACAATAGCTTCTATCACCAAATCCGTGCTGTGGACCACTGCTACTGCATCTGTGCTTGTTGTGAGGTTCTTTAAGGTCTTCTCAATGAACTCAGCACCAGCCTGAAACATTTCCAAGAAGTTGGAATGTCTGGTTACAATTATTTAACTTTTTTTCACATGAAAACCCCCTTATATGCTCTGAAGTGCTTTTGAGCCCTCAAAAATTGAGGCAGTCTGCCACATTTCCAAGTCAGTGAGAAACTTCTGTACAGATTCGATGCTTTCACTGACAAAATTTTCCTAGCCAATCGAATTTCCTAGCAATCAAATTGCTTTGAAGCAAACAAGAGATCCCTGAATTCACTCCGTTAGGAAGACTATTTGCTGCAGTCCAACCTTCAGCATAAGAGTTTGAATGAACAACTGGTTGGTCAATCAGTAGTTTCTAAGACAACCTGGACTTACCCTCCATAAAGAGAAGTTCTTCCAGTTTCAAACCTTTGCACTGTTTTCATTCAGTGATTATGTGGTTTCACTCCTATGAACAGAGATTATGTGCTAGTTCATGAACACTCCAGGAAAAGACCTACACTCGCTATAGTTTCAGTGCAAATGGGGGGAAAAATAATCTGTTTTCTGACTAGTATACCTGCCAGTCACTGATATGTTTGTGAGGACAGAAATAAAAAAATGCAATTTATGCAATTAAGCATATACTATTTCAAGGAGTTTCAAGACTTGGAGCAAAGACTAAATGGAGACATACTGCAATTAAAAAACCACACATGCACTCTAGAATATAATGTCATATATAAAATGCAAGAATTATGTGGACAATTTTATTTTGGATTAAAAGACTCCCCATAATTAAGTATGCATGCTCTGGCTATCCTGATATTACTACAATTTTTCTTCTGTAGTTCCTCATGCAAACAAGCCCTTTTAAAGTTCCTTTGTCTGCTGCACCATTCATGTTGGTAATCATCAATGCCAGTACATAATATATATGCTAATATGTATCAAAGGAAGAACTGAATATGTTGTGGAATTTAGAGAAACAAGCACAGCAACAAATAACCTTTACGACATAAATCTAGGTGCATCAACTACTCCATAGTAACTTACTGTATGTAAATCTTACTCAGTAATGTGCACGCAACCTATCTTAAACATCTAATTCATGTTACTACAGAGTAATTAAACTTGCACTATCATTTACTTTGTAGTAATTCTGTATCCAAGTCTTGGGGCACGGGAGAAAGTCTCCTTACTAACATTAAAACAATTTTGTTACTATTCACTGTTGGACAAATTGGTACATCCCCCAGGTAAGTACTCAAAGGTATCTTGCCATTAAATTAGGACTAATGATTTGGCACTATTTCCCATTCAGCATCTGTTACAAAGGCCACCAAGTTGCTTTAAATCTTTATCACAAGGCTGAAGTCTACAAAGGAAAGAAAGTAAGGTAACACATCTTTCCATCTCCTTGAATCAGAAACAGAAAACCCAAGTTCTTCAGCACACTGGAAATAGATTTCTTTTTAAGCCAGTATGTTAACATGCTCTATAATGCATAACTGCAAAAAATCTCAGAACTTCAGTATGGTAGCTTTTATTCTTCTAAGTTCTCCCAGAGGAATAAAGAAGACAATGCCAACCTCAGGCTTATCCGCAAACTTCTTCTTTGTCACTCTCTTCAAACTCTCTTCAATTCCTTTTGTAGACTTCTTAAGGATTTCATCGGACTGGTCTACTAACACCACTGTGTGACCACTGGCTGCTGCAACCTGAAAGATAAAATCATAGAATCATAGAATAGTTAGGGTTGGAAAGGACCTGAAGATCATCTAGTTCCAACCCACCTGCCAGGGGCAGGGACACCTCCCACTAAACCATGTCACCCAAGGCTATGTCCAATCCAGCCTTGAACACCACTAGCTATGGAGCATTCACAACTTCCCTGGGCCACCCATTCCAGTGCCTCACTACCCTTACAGTAAAGAATTTCTTCCTCATATCCAATCTAAACTTCCCCTGTTTAAGTTTGAACCCATTACCCCTTGTCCTATCACTACAGTTCCTCATGAAGAGTCTCTCCCCAGCATCCCTATAGGCCCCCTTCAGATACTGGAAGGATGCTATGAGGTCTCCACGCAGCGTTCTCTTCTCCAGGCTCAACAGCCCCAACTTTCTCATCCTATCTTCATACAGGAGGTGCTCCAGTCCCCTGATCATCCTCGTGGCCCTCCTCTGGACTTGTTCCAACAGTTCCATGTCCTTTTTATGTTGAGGACACCAGAACTGCACACAATACTCCAAGTGAGGTCTCACAAGAGCAGAGTAGAGGGGCAGGATCACCTCCCTCGACCTGCTGGTCACACTCCTTTTGATGCAGCCCAGGATACGGTTGACTTTCTGGGCTGCAAGCGCACACTGCCGGCTCATGTTTATTTTCTCATCAACCAACACCCCCAAGTCCTTCAACATCAGTATCACAAAACCACCAACCGTACAGATTTGTGTTTGGGCAGGCAACACGTTAGGCAGTGATTCAGGCAAAACAGAGCTAAAGAACATTGAATTAAGACTCAATGCAATTTACTAAAAAAATCACAAAACCCCACACACAGTTGGAGCAGAGGGGAAGAGATAAAGGCCTCATCTTAGGGGAAAAGGAAAAAGAAATCCATTTTTCCCCTGCACTGTCTACAGAATAGTACCTGCACCTGGAGGTAGATGAATTCTGCCGCTATGGATAGAAGACAAACAGCTGTCTGGAAAAGAGCAAGTGGCTTAGCTGTGATCCTTGGATCTTGGAAGGAAAAAGGGCTGTGGAGTACAAAACCTGAATGCTGGCAGGGTGAACGAGAGGCACAAAGGACAGCTAACCCAGTGTTCCTGGGTCGTAGTGTAACAACTCTGCTGATTGGCCACGAGCATGTCTCAACAACCGGAAGGTGACAGTGGAGCTGGGAGTAGCAGTGAAACGTCTGCCACTCCAGGACTCTGCACAGACCCAAGTGACCTGCAAACACTCCTTACTATGTACTTGGCACAAACACCAGCTCAGCTACAGCACTACTGCAATGCATTTTGGGTTGGTATTCAATTAATTTCAAACACACAATGTCACTTTCTCACATTGCAACAGCCTATTAAAAATCAGCTGTTCATTATCTGTTACTTCACTGTTCATTAGTTTCTGTTTCTCTCATTAGTTAGCCACAGCCTATCTTTGTCTTCGGAATCCTTGAACTAACAAGTTGTAATACAGCAATAGTGGAAAACAGATGTTAAAACATGGTTTCACTGCCTGTTTCTGAAGTCACATAACTTAGGTGCTTTCCTCCTGCGACCTTTTACTTTACATCTAACCCTGCACCTGGAGACTAAAGATTCTCCTGTGCCCACAAGACCTACTCCAACAAGCCTAGCTGAATGAAAAATACAGAGACATCTCCTGAAGAAAAGCATGGTGCTTTTCTCATCCAAGTTACCTCAATAATCCATCAAACAAAGAAATGCCAGACTGCTTCTGGACAGCAGCAGTACAGCTTTAACAACATGTCAGCCTGCGGCTGGACGTGTCTTTATCCATCTTTATTATTCTGTTTTAATTTTATTTTCAGTATAGGCATTTCATCAAAACAACTGAATCATAAAAAACCCCAACATTTAAATCAAGCTTGGACTTGCACTCCAGAAACTTCATCTGCTGCTGATCATTTGCAATGGTAAAGCAAGACCCTCCACTCTTCAGAAAAAAAATCAATACCAAGCACATTTATAACAGATCTTTCACCACTTATCATAGAATCATAGAATAGTTAGGGTTGGAAAGGACCTGAAGATCATATAGTTCCAACCCCCCTGCCAGGGGCAGGGACACCTCCCACTAAACCATGCCACCCAAGGCTATGTCCAATCCAGCCTTGAACACCACCAGCCATGGAGCATTCACAACTTTCCTGGGCAACCCATTCCAGTGCCTCACCACCCTTACAGTAAAGAACTTCTTCCTCATATCCAATCTAAACTTCCCCTGTTTAAGTTTGAACCCATTACCCCTTGTCCTCTCACTACAGTTCTTCATGAAGAGTCTCTCCCCAGCATCCCTATAGGCCCCCTCCACCTACAATTACACCACCACTGACCAGCTGGCGAAAAATCCTAGAAAAATTAACATCTCCCTTTTCCAATCTCATTCTTACCATATTTACATGGATAATAAGAAGAAAAATGGCAAAGGGTCATACCATCTCCTTGTAATTCACACATGCTCGCTCACTCTACTATCAAATGATCTGAAGAATACTAAGTAAGACAAGAGTGTTGGGGAGCCAATTAATGCTTTTCTCATACAGAAGTGCTTCTGTATCACAAATTATAAGACCCTATCTTTCAGCCATACATTTTAGCAGGACATTATGGGAAAAAAAGGAAAGAGGAGGGACAACTCTTTACATGTTCTAAAAAGGAGGAAAAGCTTCATTAACAGGGTATGGAGGAGACCCCACTCAGTGTTTTAATCATCTCTGCTTTGAGAGAATTCCAGATTGATAAATCAGAGGCAGATGGTCAGCAAAATCATGCTTGGTCCTTAACAGTGGTAGAAGATTGTGAGCTCTGTTACAGGCAAATACCAGACACACTTCTCTGGACAAGCCACTCTCTAAAAACGTGCAGAATATGCAGATGAGTTTACTTTTCCTGAAGAATTATAACCTTTGCATAGCGTGCATCTGCCTCAAATCTTTCATCTTTCTCCAAAATTGCTCTTTGATTGTTCCCTCAGTGGGAACCTCATGCTCCAGTATCAAGATACAGAGCAGAGGTTTCACCAGACAAGTTAATAACCAACTAGCTAATTCCTTAGCAAAAAAAAGAAATAGACCTTGCATTCCTACTGCCAGGAATGTGAGCAATCTTCAGTCCTGAGAAGGAAACCCATTAATTCATTAAAATAAAAAACTACTATCTGTGAACTCCAACCTCACTATCTGATTCCACTTGTGGATGCCTTCATCCTCCAGTCATTGTGAAGCTTGTGAGCTACCCTGGTATCTTGGGCAACAAGGTCTTTCTGTGAAGTAGACAAATATCTAAACCTTAAATCACTGACAGTACCATTCAGTCTTCTGTCCCAAACTATCAAGTTAAAGATGAGCTTTAAAGCTAAAGGTCTGAGATTAAACACTGGGAAAGTAAGTCCCATGTAAATATTAACCACTTCATAACTCTGCAGATGACTGACAGCTAAATGTCAATTTTAGATGCTGCATTCCACTTCAATAACTTGTAAAATGTCACTCGATCTGTTCCCTTGCCAAGTCAGAAGCTTCCTGGGCCAGGATTTTCCAAACGTTATTACACACTGCCTGGTTTATTAGTCCACACATTGTCTTCAGAAGCACCTTAAACAATTTATAGCATTGACCTTGGCTCTTCTTGCCCACCTGTCTGACCTGAAGACATGAGGATTAGCAAGAGAACAGAAAGCTTGAAGGCTGAGCAACCAGGCAGCAGCGGTGCAGCAGTACCTTCTACTCCCCCTCAGCAGCAATAAACCCCAAATTCACACAGACCTGCCAACAGGGCAGCCTGCGCACGCCGAGAGCAGCCCTCCTGGTGTGACGTGTGACAAGCACACGCTGCCCACACTGGCAGCCCAATATACCTTGCAAAAGGCAAGCTTATAGGGTGAAACCTGCCGCACACTCAGCGGGTTTGTGGGCCAGGGTCATGGTCTTGCTGCTCGCATGTACAGCTCTCCAGCGCAAGAGCGGCCACCACTTCTCACACAAACACAGCATAGAATCACAGAATGGTTTGAGTTGGATGGGACCTTAAGACCACCGAGTTCCAACCCCATGCCAAGCGCAGGGACACCTTTCGCTGGACCAGGCTGCTCAAAGCCCCGTCCAGCCC
Organism: Ara ararauna; assembly: GCA_028858755.1. Lineage (NCBI taxonomy): Eukaryota > Metazoa > Chordata > Aves > Psittaciformes > Psittacidae > Ara > Ara ararauna. Next base: position 57,349,888 of record CM054376.1, on the reverse strand, counting down.
GGCCTTGAACACTGCCAGGGATGGAAGCATGAAATGACTTTCGCAGGAGCTGCAATAAATTCGGGAAAGCGCCGCGTTTTTGCAGTTGTTTCATTCTAAATACCGCTCCCGCCTCACAACTCGGAGCGGCGGCTCGACCCGTGTAGGTCGCCGGCAAGGCCGGGCCGGCAGCCGGCCCCGGCACGTGACGCCCCGCGGCCTCGAGCTGCTGCTCCGTCTGACGGGCGCTCCGCTCCCGCCCGGGGCCGGCTACAGCAATGCACCGAGCTAGGCTCGGCTCCCTCACTACAAACCAAGAAGCGAAGGGCACGCGGAGGCAGGAGCGCTGGGCGGCTGCAGCCGGGATTCTCCCTGCCCGGGAAAGGGTCCCCGCTGAACGCGTCGTCCGGGTAAGCACAGCGCCAGCCCCCAGGGAAGCGTGAGGGACCCACCCGCTGCACGCGCCGAGTAACGGCCGCCCTGCAGCCGCCATGGCGCCGCCGCCTCCCCTCACCCCTGTCCCGCCGCCGGGCCGCACCGCACTCACCTGGGCGATGCCGGCGCCCATGAGGCCGCCGCCGATGACCGTCACATGCTTGACGATCAGCTTCTTGGCGGCCGCCGTGGCGGCGGCGGTGGAGGAGGCGGCACGCACGAAGTGGCGGGTGGCGAAGGCCATGGCGACGGCGCGCAGCGGGGATCACTGGGCGAGAAGCGGCAGCGGGGCTGGGGCGGGCGGGGCGAGCGAGGCGCTCCGCCCCGGGGAGCGGTGGCGGCGGCCGCCCCGGGCCCGGGCTGAGTTCGCCGCCGTTGCTCGTGATTGCTGAAGAGGAACCGAGTAGCAGCGCGGAGGTGAGCACCGCAGCTGAAATCCATGCGAGCCCCGGGCTGGCGCTTGAGCAACGGCGGGCCTGGGGCAGCCTGCTCCAGTGTCTGTCCTTGCAGCAGAGGTCACTGCACAGCCTGCACACGGTCACGTTCTGTTGTACTGTTCGTTCTCTCAGCGTTTAAAGTGCTCCGTAAGATGAGTGTTGCCAGACTAGGAGGAGGTTTTATTTTCAGGCTAGCACAAACTATACAGTAAAATTAAAAACTTATAATCCTCCCTTTATAAACAGCAATGGCTGAAGCACACCAGGTGCAGACACCACCGTAATTTTCAATCTAACTACCAGAAGGACCAGCACTTCCAGTCAGTGGTAGGAGTAGTTGATAACCCAGCAATTGCAGCATATTCTACTTGAGTTAGCATCAGGGTAAACATTAAGCAACTTGCTTTCTTCAGACAAAACAAGTGGAGTCTTCTCGTATCTCTACGCTTTGTACCAAGAGTGCAATGCAAAAAAATCCCCCCATTCCTCGCTCGCTCTCATCTGACAGCACATTAGTCAGAAGCAGCAAGTGGCCTCTGAAACCACCTTTACCCAAGGACTCAGTTACCTTTCCCCGTGTATAAATGACAGCTAAGTGGGTAATTAAAGTAATTACCTAAAAGAAATATACAGTACTGTGCCAAGTTACCTGCAACCTACTCCAGGGTGTAAGACACAGGATTTCCACACACAACTGTGGCTCCAAGTGCTCAGTTCTTGCTGATTCAGCAAGTCACCAGCACTTCAGTCACCTCCAGCTCAGCCCTCCCTCCTTCTCTGCACACAAGTATCTTCTGCCTCTCCCAGGGCTCCCTCGACGCCAGATGCAATCTGCTCCCCACCCTAAGCTCTCCCTTAGCACCCCCTTCCTCCTCTGACCTGCTCTACACCAGGAGTCCCAACAAAATCACACTTAAACTCTTTCCCATATCATTCCTCAGACTGTGCATCTCTTCCTGGTGACAGCTCATTTGCCCTTCTATCTTCCCCACCTCTACTCTTCACTCTCCTTTCATTCTGAGTAGCAGTGGTTTTGAAACATACCCTTGCTATCATTTGAACATAACATGCCTGGCATTGTATTATCTCAGTTCCACTTTATTCTCCCACCTTCTCCACTCTTCATCCCAAACATTTCATAACATCCTCTTACTCAAAAGCTTTCTTTGTAAGATGTAAAACACCAAACATCACAAGCTCAAACAAGCGGAATTCATTAAAACAACTTGCTTGGAAATTACTTTATTAAAAATAAAATTACACTGAAGGAAAGTCTGAAGTTGCTTTTAGAAATAAAGACATTTTCAGCATTCAGAAATAGCCATTCACTTATATAAACATACATTTTTTCAACAAGGCATTTGAGATGCTTCCTCTGCCAAAAAAAGGGAGGGGAAGGATACATTTACAAACACAACCCAAATCTGCTACCACTTTTACCTATAGCTTACCAAAGATGGTAACACACTTTTACAACAACAAACATTTCACTGCTTTTATGCTGTTGTTTAGCTATTCTCATGGCATCCTGTGAAAGTTTCAGTGCATCTGGAAGGCATGAAAGGCTGGTCTTTATTGTCACTCCCAACAGCATCCTGAATTCTGGCAGACATCAACACGGTTGCTCCTTCACATCAGTAGTTTCAGCTCACCGCACTGTGCAGCATTTTGATTATAGGTTTCACCAAAATCCACATTCTCAAAGTGCTATTTGTAGAAGGATAATTTTGAAAAGATAGTTTTCAAAGGTGACATTTTAAACTAAATCAATCAGGCAAAAGGAGCACAATCATGTACAATTCCACACCTAAGGGATTATGGGCATTGTGCCTTCTTTGGAATCTGTAAAAAAAACTAAAGTGCTTTTCAAATGTGTCCCCATTGATTAAAAGGACACGTATTTTACATAAGCAATCAGTTGCACACATCATCATGTTGCTGAAAGAGGCATTTCAACAGAAAGATAAATATTATTAGCACTTACTTTTAGCTTCGCAATTAAGCATACACCATTTCAAGGAGTTCCAGACAAAAATCCCAACTGTACAAAATCTATTTATTCATTGAAAAATAGAAAGTTAAAGAAATAAGTGCTTATTACACCAATACTGTCAGTGCTTAGTGCAAGGTTACTAGCGTTGGCACAAACCTCAACTTTCACCATGCTACGTATGACATTTTTGAAAACCCCAAAGAAAAGGTTTTAACATGAGCAAGGACTAACCTCTAAAGTCAAAAGTTAGCCTCTATAGGAACTGGAAGTTGTCACACAAATAGTGGGGTACCTGACCAACCAAACACATCGTCCAGAAATTAAGACACTATGTTATTCAAAACACATAACAGAAAACCTTAATTTAAATCCAAAATAACTACGTTAGTTTTTGCTAGGCATTACCTGGCTTTTAAAACTTCCAAGTTAAAAAGTGACAAAACCAGAGGTTAATTTAAAGCTGAAGAGTCGATTCTTCCTTTACAATTTAGGCTTAATTTCTGCTATGCAATTCCCAATTCCACTTTATATTCCAGTCTTGTAAACTTGACATTAGGAGGACTGCAGATAATTTCTAGATCTTCAATGAGGGGCGGAAAAAATATGTATCTCCTTAAAAGAATACATACATACTTCATGTCCTATGAAGTACTGCTAGGTCAAAAGGTGTATGTAAAGTGATTTAAAGATGATTAAGAACAATTATTTAAAGGTTATTTGTCACATGTCCCCAAAAAGATCGCTTTCCATGTTTGAAAGATCTTTCAAATAAAAGACTAAGCGCCTCCTCATGAAACACCTAACAATAGGTTTCCTTGTGGTGAACAGAACTGGAATTTTGCATGTGAAAAGAGTAAGGTGCTGATACAGTAATACTGTAAGAACTACAGATCTTTCTACTCCATATGAAAGATAAAGTCTTTATACCCAAATGTCAAGTTTGCCAGAGTCCTCCGGTTCCATGCCTGAAAGTGCGAGACCCACGTGTGCAAGTGCCATATTAATGCCATATTTGAATTAAACTCCAGTTCCCAAAGCCAAACAGGTTGTGGCAGTACTGTCCACACTGCCTGTAAGTGAAAAAAAACAAGTGCAAACCCCATCATCAGGATTATGCACATAGAGTTTTCCCCGATGAGCAGGCTGTTGGTCTCATCCACACTGCAGCCGCTGCTGACGTGGTGAAAACCACAAATGTGAAGTGGCAGCACAGATGTCTTGAATATCTGCTTGGCACCAGAGAGTACAGACTTCTGCTGTTTCTTGTTAGAGAAATCTGCTCTCATTTATATTCTGAGAGAGAACATCTGCATCCAGATGCTGCACACTGCTTTCATGTTGAGAACATGGTACATTCAATGATTCATTAGGCCTCCAAGCCTGGGTTTTCAGAGTTGGTACCTGCTTGTTTATAGTGAGCGCTGATAGCCAAGAATGTTTGGATCCAGGAATCCACGCTGATTAAATCCAATCTAAACCTGTGAGTTACTTGCAACAAGTAACCTCCAGAGTTAAAAGAAGTGTCATTTAGTAATTTCCAAAACCAATTTGCTATTAGTTAAGCTCAGTTATAATGTTTCTTTACACAGAAAATGCTAATACCCTCTCACTCGTTAATCCTTTTGGTATCAGATGATGTCCTTCACTTATTTGGTAAAATAAATGTTTATGTACTGCTTTTACCAAAATAAAAATTGCTATTTGCTAAAACATCAGCACATGTTTTGGACCATAATTAACATTTGATAAACTGACAGTAAGAGCTTATAGACAGAGGGGTTAAGCCCAGCTAGTTTGAATACTGAATTGCAAACGATCTGTTGTTTGTTTATGGAATGCAACAGCTGTCAAAAAAAATCTTCTCTTTCCAGAAGTGCAAATGGATCATTCTCACTGACTATGAAAGCCTATGCAGTTGGTGTTTTTCTGGGAAGAAAGTAATAAAACAAGCTGGAAACAAAATAAAGCTGGATTTTAAAAGTGCAGTATTTCTTTGCGTAATCTTTTTTGATGTTGTATCATTTCTTCAAAGCTATTATGTTGAATGGGCATGGAGCTAAAGTTAGACCAAACCTTCCATCCATAGATGGCTTTGCAGCATTTTCAGGGTACAAAAACGTAAAGCTTTGCATTAGACTTGCAAAAATTAAGAACAGCTCCATTTTTGCCAACTGCTCTCCCATGCACACACGTTTACCTAAAGAACAGTTAGAAGAGACATATTATTGGTCTTATACTGTTGATCCATTTGTTAACATGCACGCAATTCCTAAGCTAGCATAGTCCAAACACAAAAAAGCTCAAGCAACTATTGAGTCATGAACTCTGAAGCTTTGGTCTTCCATATTTGAATATAAGCCTTGCTCAGCTGTACTGCTTCATATTAGCAGCAAAAGTATTATCAAGGGAGAATTCATCATTTCTTATTTCTGCCTGGCAACTGCAGACTTGAGGAACCCAACCCATCCTGCAAGCCACTAACTGCATAGTAAAACAAGTTCTGCAACTGGTCCTATGCACAACTTTTACATCTCACGCCTCCAAGGCCCTACACATGAAACACCACCACCTCCCCAAACAGCTACTGACTGTGTGTGGATATCTTACCCATTCCGAAAGGAATGAAAGCCTCTTTCTTAATTAATTGGCCATTTTCATCCAGAAATCTTGATGGCTGAAATTCATCTGGTTTCTCCCAAATATTAGGATCTCTGTGTACTGACCACAAGTTGGGCACGATCACACTGCCCTTAGGAATAGTATATCCCTGCAGCACTTTAAATAAAAGCACAGAAACAGAGGATCTGACAAGATACTAGAAGTAAACATGGAAGACTTATACTACCAAAAAGGTAACTTGAAGGTGTCACAAAAAACAATACTGATCCCTAGCTGTGGGCTGCAGATGTAGCAGGAGCTTAAAGCAAAGTTGATCTATGCTAGCCTGCTTAAGTCAAAATCATGCAGGCCATAGCAGCTGGAAAGACATTTTGTTACACGAGCAGCTCCCTGGGGGGAAAAAGCAGCAGCGATCATTAGAAATTAGCTGCTGCATCAAAATACTGTGACGCAGTTTCCTCCTGTTCCTGTGCTGTCACAGAACCCCACCACAGCAAAGGTAAAAGTGAAGAAGAATGGGTTTTGAACTCTTATTGCAGAAGGGTTTTGAAGTGATTCATCTCACTTCAGCTTGTTGCATCTCACTGTCCTGCAAGCCAAAACATTTTAAAAGCAAATCAATGCAGTACTGGGTTTGAAAGCCAAGTATTGCTACCTCTCACTCACTTAAGCCCATGAGTCATTTAATGAAAGCATATTGCCAACAAGATGACTTGGAAAAGGATATTTATTATTGTTTCCTGTAGATGTGGAGCTCAATGGCATAATCCTTTCAAGCTTCAGCAAAACAACTGCTCCGAATTGATGTTTTCAGACCTTGATACGTCAGATGGCCAAAACCAACTCTGCTGTTTCAGGTGCAGAAGTGGAGTCTCGGCTCCCGGAGACCACTAAGCACAACAGTCAACACAAGCTGACCCCCAGAAAAGAAATTGCTCTAAATTAGAATGCTTCTGGATGTTAGATCAGACATGCTGCTTAAATAGAGGAGTATCTCAAGGCCACCTACTCTCTATAAATGGCATTTTACATACATGGATTACATATCTAATACATAAATGAGGTCTTTGTAAATTCTCACTAGAGATCCCATCAGACCAAAGACCACCAAAGAAACACGGCATTAGTAAGTCTCTAGAAACGCTTACCAGCAGTTTCTGAGGCCATTCGAGGAATAGAAAGGGGAACAACCGCAGTCATCCTCTGCACTTCCATAATGGTTGCCTCTGTGAAGGGCATTTGAGCCTTGTGGGTAAGAGAGGGAACTTTGTCACGTCCTAGAACTGCTTCAATTTCTGCATGAACCTTCTCTATTCAAAGGGAGTGAGAAAATAAAAAAATATAAAAAATACACACAACATGTGAGAAGACATCATCTCAATTTCATTTGCCTATGACTACAAGACACGTGATCCCTGGCTGAAATAACTACACCGACATAAGCCTTAAGAACAGACTCAGCTAAAAACAAAACAAGCACAATCTTGACAACTGTCAAGAGTAAAGCCACTGAGATGACAGACATTGCTAGCACGTCTGTACTGGAAAAGTACAGGAGAAGTCCTGTTCTAGTCCCAAATGTATTAATAATCTTGGTTCAACTACACAGTAGTTTGAATGGTGAAAACACCAAGCTTCTGGCCTGCGTTAAAAAAAATGAACAAAAAGAGACTGCATGCAGTGCATGCCTGGACTGTCTCTGGGGAGATCCAGTTCTTAGAACCAGAAAGGCAGTGAAGAGATGGAAAAGCTTTCCATGCAGCTGCTTCAGATACTTTATTCTGAAGCAGGAATACTGATGCTGTCACTACAAGCATTGAAGCTTGCACTAACATTTCACTTGTTCTCGCTGTTTCTTACTTTCTATTCAAAGAACCTAAACTCTAAACTCAGAGAACAGCATTTCTCAGTTCCCCCAAAAGGCAGCAGCTGATGCACTTTTCCCCACACAGCCCTTCTGCAGAGGAAAACCAGAAGTTAATGAGCTTATCTCCCCTCTGGTTCATGTAAGGCACAAAGTGTCAGAAGATGTGTTTGCCCCTTTCATCTCACCCAAGGCTCAGCATACAAGTAATCTTCTTCACAGAAGTTTCCAAGATGCAACATATGCTTCACCCATGTATAGGATGATGTGTCTTTTCTTCGAGGTAACTTGGAATCTGGCTACCCAGCAAGACAATTTTGAAAGGGGAGACCTCAAAATTAACCTTCTGTCAAAAGTTTTCATTTTTCACCCTTGATATCATGAGTATTTTGTGGTTGTCCTGCTTGCCTTTTCCAAGATCCAGGCTGCTGATACTCTGAGTTTTTTGCTATTTTCTCTCCTTAGCACAGATTCAAGATTAAATAAAAACTCAACTCCAAGAAAGAAGTGTCTGTTTCAGAGAAGCATTCAGAAATACTGTCAAGTCCAGGCTAGATGTGGTTCTGGGCAATCTGATCTAGTTGAAGATGTCCCTCCTCATTGCAGAGGGGTTGGACTAGATGACCTTTGAAGTTCCCTTCCAAGCCAAACTATTCTATGACTCTATAGTGTACAAACTGTGTTCAATGAACAGTTGCTGCCACCTGCTGGGTTTGCTAAGAAAACAGGTCTTCATAGGAGGAACACAGAGTAAAAAAGTACCTCGCCAGTGGGGTAGCTCCTGAGCACCTTCTCTGTGGGATTTCACTACTTTTTAAAAGGACACATTATGGCCCTGTTTTCAAGTATGCATGTCCACAGTAAAGTTTTCAATATTAAAAAACATAAAATAAAAATAAAGGAGGCTGTCTCACGCCAAGTGTCACACCAGCATTTTATCCTGAGCAACATTTCTTCGGAGTTTCTAAAGATACGTGGAACTATACAGAAAGCAGTCAAACTGCTGCTCACGTTACCAACTGCAAAAACCTAAACTTCAAGAGTTCTCTTTCAACAGTGTGTTAATTGAACTGCTCCACTGCATTTCATGTATTTAAAAATCACACTGATCTTCAGAAGTCACAGACCAAAATGAAGTCAGAGAACAGACCAAACCAAATACCCCTTGCTACCTCCCTATATGCACCATGTGCACACACACCCTTCTCTTTTTCCATGTAAAAAGCAAAACACTCTTCCACAAATACATCCTATCCATTTTTTCCCCTGACAGCCCTTCATTTGCCCTTCCATGTCTGCAACGTTTGCTATGCTAAGAGCTATGCAATTCAGGTATCTTCTTTACAGAATAAAAGAAACATGCTACCAGGGGGAAAAAATAAAAAATAAATAAAAAGGCCCATATATGACTCCCAGGCAATCAGGATACATACAGAATGGGATAGGAGATGTAAGAGAATCACACTACATAGCTAAGTGATATACTTGGGAGTACTGGGCCTATTTTTATGTTGCTCAACAACAGCCACAGTTTAAGGAAAGGTGAATCAGAGAGAAGCAATAAAACTTAGAGATAGCACAAGAGCGAAAACTGACAAACTCATACATTGGACACTACCAGGCAGTAGGGAAAGGGGTTAAACCCCCCCACCCCCAAACTCTTCTAATCTCATTTGCGTCATTCAGAATATATCTAATTCATGTATCTGCATATCAAGTCAAGCAGTGATAACATGCAACCATTAAAAACAGAAGAATAAGCCTATGCAATAAAACTTTATTTTACATTTGTCCCCAGTGAACTCTCTCTCCCATGTACTGAACCAATGCCCTATTTTGCAATCTTTGCTCAACAATTTGGTTGACTTTGTGCAATAAACTATGATCTTGACCTATTTAAAGAGATTATTCCAGACAGATAGGTAAACAAGTATCATTTGCTTATTTGCAAAGCAGCCACAGCACATCAAAACCTCAAAATGTGAAATACTTGATAAAAGTTTTCCAGGTTTATAGTGTTCTTGGATAACTTGAGGCTTACCCTTCTCCACTCCAGGTTAGCAACAAGCCTGGGCAAAGCAGTGGTCTCTCGGGGAAATGTTTCACTACCGTAACCTGAGGTAGAATTCATAGAATCATAGAATAGTTAGGGTTGGAAAGGACCTGAAGATCATCTAGTTCCAACCCCCCTGCCAGGGGCAGGGACACCTACCACTAAACCATGCCACCCAAGGCTATGTCCAACCTGGCCTTGAACCCCGCCAGGGATGGAGCATTCACAACTTCCCTGGGCAACCCATTCCAGTGCCTCACCACCCTCACAGTAAAGAATTTCTTCCTCATATCCAATCTAAACTTCCCCTGTTTAAGTTTGAACCCGTTACCCCTTGTCCTCTCACTACAGTCCCTAATGAAGAGTCCCTCCCCAGCATCCCTATAGGCCCCCTTCAGATACTGGAAGGATGCTACGAGGTCTCCACTCAGCCTTCTCTACTCCAGGATGAACAGCCCCAACTTTCTCATCCTATCTTCATATGGGAGGTGCTCCAGTCCCCTGATCATCCTCATGGCCCTCCTCTGGACTTGTTCCAACACTTCCATGTCCTTTTTATGTTGAGGACACCAGAACTGCACACAATACTCCAAGTGAGGTCTCACGAGAGCAGAGTAGAGGGGCAGGATCACCTCCCTTGACTTGCTGGTCACACTCCTTTTGATGCAGCCCAGGATATGGTTGGCTTTCTGGGCTGCAAGCACACACTGCCATCTCATGTTCATTTTCTCATCAACCAACACCCCCAAGTCCTTCTCTGCAGGGCTGCTCTGAATCTCTTCTCTGCCCAACCTGAAGCTGTGCCTGGGATTGCTCCGACCCAGGTGGAGGACCTTGCACTTGGCATGGTTAAACTTCATCAGGTTGGCACCAGCCCACCTCACAAGCATGTCAAGGTCCCTCTGGATGGCATTCCTTCCCTCCAGTGTATCAACCGAACCACACAGCTTGGTGTCATCGGCAAACTTGCTGAGGGTGCACTCAATCCCACTGTCCATGTCACTGACAAAGATGTTGAGCAAGACTGGTCACAACACCGATCCCTGAGGGACACCACTTGTTACTGGTCTCCAGCTGGACATTGAGCCATTGAGCACAACTCTTTGCATGCGGCCATCCAGCCAGTTCTTTATCCACCGAGTGGTCCACCTACCAAATTGATGTCTCTCCAACTTAGAGACAAGGATGTCATGTGAGACAGTGTCAAACGCTTTGCACAAGTCCAGGTAGATGACATCAACTGCTCTACCCCTGTCCATCAGTTCCATAGCCCCATCATAGAAGGCCACCAAATTAGTCAGGCAGGATTTCCCCTTAGTGAAGCCATGCTGGCTGTCACCAACCACCTTGTGGTTTTCCATATGCCTCAGCATGCCTTCCAGGAGAATCTGCTCCAAGACTTTGCCAGGCACAGAGGTGAGGCTGACTGGTCTGTAGTTCCCCGGCTCATCCATTTTACCCTTCTTGAAAATGGGGGTTATATTTCCCTTTTTCCAGTCATCGGGAACTTCATCTGACTGCCATGATTTTTCAAATATGATGGACAGCGGCTTAGCAACTTCATTTGCCAGCTCCTTCAGGACCCACGGATGGATTTCATCAGGTCCCATGGACTTGTATACACTCAGGTTCTTAAGATGGTCCCCAACCAGATCCTCTCCTACAGTGGGCCCAGGTTCTTCATTCTCACAGTCCCTGCGTCTGCCTTCCAAGACTTGGGTGGTGTGGTCAGAGCATTTTCTGGTAAAGATCGAGGCAAAGAAGTTATTAAGAACCTCAGCCTTCTCCAAATCCAGGGTAGCCAGTTCTCCTGATAGCTTCTGGAGAGGGCCCACGTTGTCCCTAGTCTGCCTTTTATTTGCAATGTACCTATAGAATCCCTTCCTGTTATCCTTAACATCCCTAGCCAAGCTTAATTCTAAGCGTGCCTTAGCTTTCCTAACCTGGTTTCTAGCTTCCCAGACAACATCCCTGTATTCTTCCCAGGCCGCCTGTCCTTGCTTCCATCTTTTATAAGCCTCTTTTTTCCTTTGAATTTTCCTCAGCAGCTCCTTATCCATCCAAGGAGGTCTCCTGGCCCTCCTACAGCACTTCCTTCTAGTAGGGATGTATCGCTCCTGAGCTTGCAGCAGGTGATCCTTGAATATCAACCAAGAGTCTTGGGCCCCCCTGCCCTCTAGGGCTATATCCCATGGAATCTTACTGAGCAGGTTCCTGAAGAGGCCAAAGTCTGCTCTCTTGAAGTCCAGGGCAGTGAGCTTGCTGCACGCTCTTCTCACTGTCCTGAGGATCTCGAATTCAACCATCTCATGATTGCTGCAATCCCAAGTAGAATCTGCTTAAGGCTTCTAGTCAGCATATACCCAACAATCTTTCTAGGGGAAATCAGTTGCTACGTAGCACTTCAGGAAAAGCTGATAATAAATGAATAAATCAAACTGCTTTATTTTTCTTAAATTCAACCATCTAAATTTGCTAAACGGTACTAAAAAAAAACCCACAAATCCACAACACTGGCTTTGCAACCACATGTACTATAACAAGACTCAATACAGAAAAATATTTAACCAAAATGAATTTTAAGTCTTTGGCAATGCAAATTTATCCTAAGAAGTCCCGAACACAACTCTAGCAACTATTATTTTATTTTGCAACATCTACAACATTATTTTTTTTTTTATATCCACAAAAATCTAAAAGTAATTTTCTAGAACTCTGTTACAAACAGTAACCAGATCATAGCACCATCAAATATCTGTTTTGCAAGGAACCTCTGGATGTCATCTGGTCTAAACTATTACTCAAAACAAAGTCGTCTTCCAAATTAGATTCAACTCTGAGGGTAGATCAGACTACTCAGGGTCATACCCCACTGAGTTTTGAACACTTCCAAAGGTGGGGACTCTGTTAAGCATCGGGGCAACCTGTTGTACTCCTGGCTCTCTTTACAGGGCAGAGTTGAGTTTTTGCCTAGTATCTGATCAGAATTTGTTTATTCTAGACTGTCTCTGCTGCTTCTCTTCCCTCCACTTCACACCTCAGAGGAGACTGCCACCATCTTCCTAGCATCTTCCAATCAGGTAGCTGTAGGCAGCATAAGGTCTCCCCACAGTCATTTTTCCCTAACACTGAACAAGCCCAGATCCCTCTGCTTCTCCTCTGGGGCCACGTGCTCCGTGTGTCTTCCCCTGCTGTCATGACCATCCTATCCAAATGCCAAGACTGTTCAAGACTGATGGGGAGAGGCCTTGCAATGACACTGACCAGCTGTCGCCGTGGACTTGTGTTAGTCCAATTTACTTAAGCTGTCTCTAATCTGATCTTCCTTTACAGTGGGGAGTGTGTCACTTTTCCACACTCTGTCACTAAGCTCAAGAACCTCCCTGATCACAGAGGCATAAAAGCAGACTTTAACCACTATATATCGCTCATATATCACTATTATAGGCCTGGAATGCCACAGCTGACAAAGCTTTTGAAATATGCTAAGGTTACCTGGAATTGCTTGGGAAAAACTGTCCCAAAACGGAAGAAATTAATATACTAAAGTGCCATTTAGATGGTTAATATATAGCACTAAGCTAGAGATGAGTATAGCAGAGCAGGATAGAAGATGTCTGACTACATAGCAACCTTTCATATTACATATACACTATTTGCACTCCAAATGACTTCTCTACTGTTGCTTTTTGCTTCTGTTTCTGAACATCCATCTAGAGCTTTACAGCCTGGAATAAAACACCCAGAACACAAATAGTCTTACCTTGTACTTCTGGGTAGAGAGACATGTAGAGCAGGCACCACAGTAATGTATTGGAAGTAGTGTCTGTGCCTGCGATGAAGAGGTCACCAATGATAAAAAACAAGTAGTCTTCATTAAAACTGCTCTCCTTGTTCTTTTTTTCTTCTTCTGCATGGATGAAGTACATATCAATGAAGTCCCTGGGATTTGCTGCATCCAGTGTATCCCTGTGCTGTGCAATTATTTTCTTTAGAAAAGCAGTAATATCTAATTCTGTTTTCCGAAGTTCCCAGAAAGGCCCAAAGGGAAGGTAGTACAGCCAAGGGCAGATATTGACCAGGATCATATAGCGGTTCACGCTTAGCTCTAGGGCACGGGCCATGTTCTTTAGCATTGTCTTGAACTCAATATCTTCGTAGTTAAAACGCCTGCCAAAGGCCATGGAACAGATAACATTGGATACTGCATTACGAATTATTGGAAAGGGATTAAATGAATCCTTTCCATGCTTCAGCATTTCTTCCTTTATAAACTTCAGTTCCTCAATGATTTTTGGCTCTAAGCTGAGTCTTCCTACTCCAAAATGACGCAGTGTTGAAAGAGAGAATTTCCTCTGTTGCTTCCAGACAGGGCCATAAGGTGCAAAAATAACACCTGGAAAACACAGGGAGAGTCTGAAATCAAAATCTTCTATTTTCAAAAAGTAGATAGACAAGCCTGCAACCCAAGCACCAGAAGGGAGGGAAACAATACACAGCAAAACTATCCCAAGCTAGGAGCTAAAGGAAGACCACAGGGTTCTTCATAATAGCTTTGGGAAATCCTGCCTCTCTTTTTCTCAACAAATGAAATTAATGTAACCGTTACAACAATATTTCTACTAGTCTTTGCAAGACACCAATAGACAGAGAAAAGCCACTGTAGATGCTTTATTACAAATTTATCACAATTCATTACATCATTATTACAAACGATGTCAATTTTGTAGGAACTGGCACTCTGGGATATATGTTAACTACAGCCTTTTCCCCTCCATGCCCTGAAACACAAATTCCTTTAGCAAGGCAGAACAGATGACACTAAAACGGAAAATGGTTTTCATTTAATTTCCCCTTCATGTTATGCAAAATTCTCAATACTTTTTGCCTGTGTACCTATTTCTACTACAAGCAAGGTTTTTCTTTAGCTTACAATGTGTTCAGATGTTCAAGACCAGGTTCAATGGGGCTTTGAGCAATCTGATCTAGTGGAAGGTGCCCTCCCATGGCAGGGAGGTTGGAACTGAATGATCTTTAAGGCCCCTTCCAATCCAAACCATTCTGTGATTTTGTGATAAACAAAATACAGGATATGCATGCTGCAGACAAACTGGGAAGGTGAAGACAGGTTTAGAGCCACTTGGCAAAAAACTGCTTGATTTGCATCTTGATTATTTTTGATGCCTCTAGGCACCTGTTCTGCATGATTGCATTATTATGAAATGCCATTCAAATTAAATCCCTTAGCTTCAAGTATAAACATTGCTCTTTTGTTGAATTAACAGACAACACCAAAGACACCACAGCATAACAAAATACACAACTTGTTATTTCTAACAAGTTGTGGTTTAAGCCCAGCTGGTAACTCAGAACCACACAGCCGTTTCCTCACTCTCCCCCCATCCTCCATCCTCCCCCTGCTCCTGGAGGGATGGGGAGGAGAATCGAAAGAATGTAACTCCCATGGGTTGAGATAAGAACGGCCCAGTAACTAAGGTATAACAGAAACCACTGCTGCTACCATCAATAATAATAATGATACAGGAAATAACAAGGGAAGAGAATATAATCGCTCACCACCCACTGACCGATACCCAGCCCAACCGGAGCAGTGATCTAACCCTTCCAGGTAACTGCCCCCAGTTCATATATTCAGCATGAAATGCTGTGGTATGGAATACCCCTTTGGCTAGTTTGGGTAAGGTGTCCTGTCTCTGCTTCCTCCCGGCTTCCCCTCCTCTCTGGCAGAGCATGAGGCTCAAAAAGTCCTTGGTCAGAGTAAATATTACTTAGCAACAACTAAAAACATCGGTGTTATCAGTGCTGTTCCCAGGCTTCATGACTATCCTGAGAAAGTTTAGTGATGACTCACAAGTCAACAACATAACTAGGGACCACAGGGTAGTTTTGACCTTATTCTTCTGGTAAAGCGATGCCATGTATGTTTTTTCCTGGAAATAAGAAGTTACTTTATAAAAGCAAGATCAATTTTTTTGTCAACTGCAAATCTTACTGTTAAATTCCAAAGAAAGAAAGAGAAATGGCCACAAGAAATTAGCAACAGAAAGATGAACCATGTTTCAATACTTAACATCACCTACATTTCTATTACAACTTAATGTTCAAAGCCCCTAATGCAAAAAGGAGAATTAAAAAAAGGATATCTACGGCTAGAAACATAAATCTATAGATATGTAAATGAGATAACTATACTCAAAAAGGTCTGCAATCCCAAAGGTATAAATAGTTCAGCATAACATAAATCTGGTAAACTTTCCAGCCAGATTTCCTGATTACATTAACTACCCATAGTAGTAACAACAGGCCGAAGAATACAAACACATGACCTAGGTTCAAAAGCCCTAAACAAAATAAGCAGAACATTATGAGTCAGAATAAGCTGAGAATCAGCTGAACTTCATCTTCCCTGCTGAAGACAATATTTGGGAAACCTATTGAAATGCCTACTCCCTGGCACTTTAAAAACAGAACTAAAAACTTTTCAGATTCCCTTTCTCAAGTGATGTTTCCTGATAGCACTGGTGTCCTCAAGTAGGGCAGGTGAAAAAACAGGGTTATTTAGGGCTGAATTCAGCCAAAAACCAACTTGGGTTTTAAGGGCTTTTGGCTGGGGCGGGGAACTTGAGGATTTATTGAAACAACGTTATCACCATTTCTATCCCACAAGAAGTATCTACAGAACAGACTATACATCCACAATCTCTTCCTCTTTCTGTCATTAGGAAAATTATTTTTAGGATCCAAACAGAGGATCCTGTTGTCTTGAATGTAAAGAAGACATTTGCAGCCACCCGGGAAGGCTGACACCAACAAACCTCCCTGCAAACAGTCTCTCCAGCAGTCCTGCATGAGGCAAGGCTGAATGGCATGATGTCTTCTGAAGCCCAGAACCCCCAGGCTGCAGAATATTAATAACTGATTTGCAAACTGGGAAAAAATAAACAGGAGACACATTAAGAAGGAAGAAGAGCATAAAGTTAGAATAACAAGAGATAAGAAAGAAAACTGCTAACTGGATCACTTCCAGGCAGTAATAATGGAAAAGTACTTCACTGTTTTTGAAGAAAACCTCTGAAAAGTCAACATGCCCAACACAGACAACTGTATTCTTAAAAAAAACCCAACATCAACAAACAAAAAACCCAACACAACCACAACAAAAACCCAACCTGAGAAGAATACAATAATAAATTCTGAAGCACCATGAACTCAGAATAACCAGGATTTCATGCTTATTACACAGGGCTCATTCTATGAACTGGTAATGAAAACCTGTCAGTACAACCAACAAAGCAACACACACGCAGAAAAATAGAAAATTTGCTTTATTTTCCCTCTTTTCCACCCCCCAGATTTCTTTCTGCTAGCTTTAGTGTTGCTGCAATACTGGAAATATTTACAAACACAGAATTCATGACATTTAATAACATTTAACTTTTGTATTGTCCAGTGTCCACATCTGGATGTACACAGGGCAGGACTATAAAGGCAGACAACCACTCAAGCACCATCCACTCTACAACTGAGTCTCTGCCACCTCTCACAGACAGAGAATAGAAAAATGCATTACTAAAACAAGAATACAAAACCTACTCCCCCACCCCCATGTAGTATTTCTCTTTCTGCAGGCATATGTGCAGAATCCTTCAATTAATAATTGACTTCTACCTTAAAGCTTTCACCACACTTTCCACCCAGCTAGGGCAGCTTCCCTTCTTTGCTACTCATTTGTTGAAATGCAGTATTTGCCATTCCTGATACTTCTACTTGCTTTGCCCTGGGCACAATATTTTATCTGCATCTTGCACACAACACAGACACACACAGCTGAGATAAGCACTTCTTTCTTCTGTAACATACCTAGCATGGCAGCTCAGGGTAAAGACAAAACTACAACAGAAAATGTAGCTTAGAAGGCAACAGCCCCCTAAGTTTACACCAGGTAGTTTGTTTACAGAATGAAGATGCAGGAATCCAAAATGGACACTTACTGAGTCCCAGAATTGTAGCAGCCAAGTCGTGAGGGGCAGATAAAGTTACACAACCATTACGCTTCTCTGGTTTTGTTTCCTAGTACGAACAGAACTGTCACTGCCCTGATCTATAGCAAAGTCTCACCCATGAACACCTGAAACTAAGCACAGGAGGTTCACAGACCAAACATAAGAGGCCTCCAGTCTGAGTGCTGTAACTCACTCACCTCCTCCACAATGAATCACACACAAGAAAAAAGACTTGTTAGCACATAGGTTTTATGGACAATATCTGAAGACTGAGGTATATTGTACCTATACCACAGAAAAAGGAAGAAAACACAAAGCTTTCAGAAAACATTTTGCCCACCTCTTACCCACTGGTTCTGCAGCAACTGCCTTCCCAGTAGTACAAATGCAGCATTGCAGAGGTTTGGTCCTCTCCTACATGCTACCACTAAACCCAGGCCAGGCTACTGAGAGCAGCTGTGACTTCCAGGGACTTTTAGAGAACCTCCTTGCACGGGGGCCAGGCAGGCTCACACTGCCCATATTCACTGACCTTTCCCTTTGTGTAGTCAGAATATGCAAAGGAAATTTGTGGTTAATCCTACAATAGTCTCACACCTGCAGCAATTCATCTGGTTGCACCAGCTAATGTAAGCAATGCATAACAGCTCAGTAGGTTTTATAAACAACTGGGCAATGTAGCAGTCCTCGTTCCTATGGTGACCTCCCAGATAAAACTAAATGTAAGGCAATATAATGTCCCTGCCACCACACAGCACAATGCAGACAGGTACAGTCCCAGCACTTGACTGCAGAACGCTCCAGACAACAGGCTCCTGACACTTTCAACTCCCCTGGTCCATCCACCAACTGCAGAAGCTGCTAAATACCCAATCTCCTCTTGTGTCACCGTGCTCAGAAAAGCCTGAGACCTGTGTGCAGAAAACAAGAAACATATAAAATTCACAGCATTCCAGGAGAAAGAAGTACACCACAAGCCTTACCAGCAGCTTTATAGCACTGCTAAAAGTGATCTAACATCTTACTGCTCATAGAATCAAAGAGTGGTTTGGGCTAGAAGGGGACCCTAAGCTCATCTAGTTCCAACCCCCGTGCCACAGGGACACCTTCCACTAGACCAGGCTGCTCCAAGCCCCATCCAGCCTGGCTTTAAACACTGCCAGGGACAGGGCAGCCACAGCTTCTTTGGGCAGTCTGTGACAGTGCCTCACCACCCTCACAGCAGAGATTTTCTTCCTTACATCTAACCTAAATCTACCCCTTTTAAGTTTGAACCCCAAGTTTAAGTTTCCTCCCAGTCCTTGCTAAATGTACTGTATCTAAAAATATTCACACACTATTACAACATGCCAGCAAGATGTCCCTGACTGATATAATTAAACCAATACCGTTAATAATTTATTTTTTATCCTTTAAACCAATTACAACAATGGTACCTGATTGCTGTTTAATAAACACAATCTAGGTCCTTCCCTTTCCTTTTATCCTTACCAGGGTAACCCTGGTACAGTAAAAAACTGAAGATAAAAGTTTCAGGCACTAAACCAATAAATTCGCCAGGCCTTGAGAAGAGAAGGCAAACAAGTTTCAGAATATAGTACAGCACATTAACAAGCCTCCTGGGCTGTACCTCCTAAACTGACAGTGGAAGGCAGTTTTCCACAAACACTGAGATCCTGTAATGACCCTAAAGGCCAAATGCAAAGTGCTAACCGTGCATTTGCCATCATGCGTTTGAACTCCTCATGCCCTTTTTTTGGGGAACCTAGCGAACTCTCCTTCGACCTATTGAAAAACCCCAACAAAACAAATATGCTCAGTAAGTTTTGGCAAGCAGAATAACACACCTGTAAACATCTCGGTAGCCTGCATGCAGGCAGCTATAGCACTCCGAGAAGCCTAATCTTAGCCACCGTCACCTTGGCAAGCACTGGGGAACCCCACAGTTTCATACCGCTGCCAAAGTATTCGAAATGTCTCTTCCTGACACAGCGACAACCAGAAAGCCCGAGATGACAGACTAGCTGTCTCCTGAGTGCCCGCACAAACGCCATCCTCTCCACTGCAAGCAGAGGTAAAGAGGTCAGGCGTTTCAGTGTCGCGCTGTCGCCTGCGGTGCACACCACAGCGCGGCGAAGCTCGCATGGATGCTGCACGTTCATCTAAAGGTAGGGAGGGCGCGTTTCTTCCTGCAGGCTGTCACCAGCAGGGCAAGGCACACGCACCATTAGCGAGAAGCCACAAAACTGAGCAGGTCTCGCTCCGTGCTCTTGACAAGTACGGCTCTGGCAGCCCATTAACCTTCCCCGGCCAGCCCCCTCAGCAGCCCGCCGGCCCCGCTTACCCTTCTTGCGGGTGATCATGAGGACGATGGGGACGGAGGGCCGATCGCTGAACACCTCCGCCTTCTGCACCAGCGCCTCCCGCACCGCCCCGAAGGTGTTGAGGACGATGAAGGGGCGGCTGCCCACGAAGAGCCGGAAGACGCCGCCGTACAGCTTGGTGAGGCCAGTGAGGAAGACGTGGGGGGAGAAGGCGGGGCAGCCCCGGCCACCGCCCCTCACCTCCACTGCCCACCTCCGCAGCAGCGGCGGGGGCAGCAGCGCGAATGCGAAGTTGCCCACCAGCGGCCAGGGCTCCGGGCCCGGCGGCAGTCCCGGCGGCGCCCGCGGCCGCCGCAGCAGCCAGTAGCAGCTCAGCCAGCACAGGGCCGCCAGCAGCAGCTCGGTGGCGGTGGGGGCCCGCAGGAACCACGTCCAAACCGCCGAGCCCGCCGCCGCCATCCCCTCGGGCGGCGAGGGGCCCCGCCGAGGGCCAGCCGCCCCCTCCGGGCACTTAGCTGCCTAAGATGGCGGGGGCGGGCGGCGCTGCCTGTCAGCGCCTTGACCCCGTCCCCGCCGGGGTTGTGGGCGGGTAACGGTCCGCCCTGGGGCCGGGCTCGGATCCCGTCGCGCCCGTTAGAGCGTGGCGGCTCCTCAAGGTGAAGAGGGGAAAAGCGGCGGCAGGTGTCGGGGAGCTTCCCCCCGCCGGCACCAGCCCCGGGCAGGGGCAGCAGCAGCACCTGGACACGAACTGGTGTAAATGTAAGGGGCTGTGTCAAGCACAGTGAAATGGAAAATTAGTGCTTGCAGGGGGTGGAGTTTTGTTTATTTACGGGTTTTTGGGTTTATTTTTGACTGACTACTTACTTGGACTAAGCCCCAGGGCAAAAACTGCATTGAACATAAAACACACACATCCAGCTAGCAAGGTAATAAGTGACTGATCCTCACAGCCTCATAGGGCTTCACTTCAAGATCCACCTTAACCAAACACCTATTTTTATTGGGGGGTAGAAGGAAAGGAAATACAGATAAATGCTTCTTCACCTTCACAAGTACAAAAGCTGGCACTGCACAAAAAGTTTGTTTTCATAATCAAGGACTAACCTGGAACAAGGTCCCAGCTCTAGGTTAAGTAACTGCTTAGTAAATGCAGAACAGCACAGAGAGAGGGACCTGAGGTGAACTTATATTTTAAATGAAAGAGGGGTTTAGTTCTTATCTCTCTGTGCCCAGGGTATTGTGTAAGAGAAAAGCATTGTGGGCAAAGGACAAGTACACCACCTTTAAAGTGACCCCCAAAAATAATAAGGGAAAGAACAAGTCGTGTTTACCCATTAAAAAGTGTTGTTTCCTTCTTTGTTTTTAAATATTTGACCATTCAATAAAGATAGTGACAAGTGGTTCTTTAAACAGTGGCTGGTCTGTATTAAAAAGGTTTTATTGCAATTATACAGAAGTTAGAGCAATTTTAGAAATACATAAAGCTTCAAATGGTTAAGGTCAGTTTTCCTCCAAGCAATTAAGGCAACTGGGTGCAACATCTCTTTAGTCTAACATGAACAGAAAATAGACATTTTACTAGCAATGGATTAAAGTAGGAAAAAACTAGATCACGGATTTAAATTGGCAGAACAGAATGCAGCTTTTTCTGTAGTTAATTACAATGGACACCAATAAAATGTATCTGTTAGAAAAATACAGAAATAACAGGTGAAAATTTATCTGAACCAAGGGCGTTTTAAATCTGAGTCTCAAAATTGAAGTGCTGCAGTCTGAAAGGAAGAAGCTAAGCTATTCAGCACAACTGAAATACATTACTGGGTTGCCTATTTCCCTTGTGTAAGAGCAATCTAGCCTCCTTCCTTCTCAGTCTAGTTGAGAAATAGTACTAGATAAGGAAATGGTGTCTTTACCTCCATATGCAGCTTAAAGATTCGTTTCAGTGGCATATGGCCAGTCTTGGGTTGCCCAGAGATTAAATTTCACATTGGGTTTGAAAAACAAAAAGTGAAACTACTTTCATAGTTTTAAGTGAATTTACTGATCAACTGTAAAGGTTGCTCAGAAGTATCCTTAAATGGATGTTTCTACTTAAAAATAGTAAGTTGTTGAAACATTAAAGTCAGCTTTTCCAATTAGAATTAGACTCTTTCTAAAGCATAAAATGAATAGCAAAACATAACCAAGTACTTTATTAATATTCTGCATACCCCAAATCACTACATATAGAAGTTTTAGCACTATAATGTTTTCCTTGGAACTTATTACTCCTCAGTCTTCATATTGGTATAATACATACCACCCCCTTTTAATTCTGCACTTAAGGAGAATCTATTCCTCAAATTGTTTTGCTGTAAACTGAGTCATCAAAGCACTTGGTGACCACTTCTAACAAGTTAAAAAAAAAAAAAAACAAAAGAAAAACAAACAAAACCCAAAAAAAAACCAATCCTCCATGTAACAAGCAAAGGAAAAATCCCACCAATGACTGTCATTAAAATGAGTGCTTTAAAAACCACAATAGTTCAAATTAACTAATTTTCCTTTAAAGTTAACCATTAACTCATTTTTCTTAGTTAAAAAGCTAAGGCCCAAGCAGAAACATTGGAAGTTTAATACATACAGTAAATTCTCAAAAGCAACATAATACTCCTTTCTCAAAATTTATCTCTGTCTTTGAATCTTCTCAACCCTTATGAGTATTGACTAGTTATTCTATACAGTTGTTGAGTTAGCACCCATTCTCTTCAAGTATGGGCTGGGATTTTTTAAGCTTTATTTAAGCTTGCAGGCAACTCTTGGATTTTTATTTCCACAGGCACTTTTTTCACAAAAAAAACCCTCCTTTTCAAAAAAATACTGGAATTATTGTAAAGTTCTGAGTTAGAGCAGTGCAGTAACAAACATGTTTCTGTTATCTACATCAGATGCTAAGGCTAAAAATCCGCATTCAGCCAAGTAGATCTCATGTGCTCACAAACATTTTGCTTGTTCAGGGCATTTAAACATACAGCATCTATCTCAATATTTTCTGTAAGGGCAGCACTTCTTTGGTAAGTTAAAAAAAAAATCCAACAATTTGTTTCTAAAGTATCTAGTAATGAAAAAATAGTAAGAGTTGTATTTCAGTGTGGCTTAGAACTGTTACGGATGACCTTGTTCTATCTTTGGCTCTTCCAAGTGTCCTACTGTTAAAGCAAGCATTAAGACAAGTAGCAAGACACAGTATAGGCTACCACTACTAGATGATCCATCTTCACTCAACAAAAACCCAGCCATCCCTGCTTTTATCTGGACAGTGCAATTGTTTCTGCTTTAAATAAAGTTACTCTAGACCTGGAATATTCTTTGCACAGTCACAGAATTTCCATAAAATAGATCCTGGAGAAACCCATTTATTTCTTTAAGTACTAGGTGCAAGTGATTCAAGAGAATTTATTCCAGTATATGAAAGGTAAGTTTAGTGACCAGAACCTCAAGGTGTAACTACTTCAAAGCAGGGAGTGCCACATGGTTCCAGGGTGTGTCCTTGTACAAGCACCAGTACCTTGTTCTTGCTCACCAGGCCATACCTGGATGTGGCACCTGCTCTGCATGTTCACATGTCTCCATCAATTAAAAGCATCATATTTAAAGTTGACTATAGTAGCACTTCAAAATGCATTACAGGCAGACACTTTTACAACTGCAAGCTAAAATGTAAGGGGCTTAGAAGGTAGAACAACTAAAGGCTTTGTATTCTCCATGGAGGGAAAGTGTAGATACTGCTGTCCAAAGACGCCTTTTGAAAAGATTTGGAAGTGCATTGTTCTTCACTGTATACAATTTAAATCGTAACCAAATGGGGGGTTGAGGGAAGGGCACAACAGTATCTTCTGCAGCAGAATGCACAAGGTAGTTTTTCATCTTTAGAGGAGGTTGCTTGTAAACAAAGTTAGAAAATTACTTTGCTGTTTCACAGTGTACATAATCCTAGTTTAAGGTGCTTTCATGTGTTTTTCTGTCCTACTGTGAACAGCCTTAGTACTTATGACAAGTTTCACTTCTGTTCCCTAGATACGGTTTTCGGGTCATGTTCTGTCACAAGTTTGGGTTTTTTTTTGGAAGTCTCAGCAAATCATGGATCTACATTGCAGAAGCAGTGTTCTCCTGTTACAGTGTTTTCCATTTCACATCCTCTGTCGCTCCAAGGCTCCAAACGATGATGAAGTCAGAGAACTGTTTTGGTTTTCTTAAAAAACCAAAAACCAACCAAACAAAAAACCCCCACAAAAACCCCACACCAAACAGAACTATTAGCCTATGCCTTGATCCTATCCAGTACAATTCTTGGATTTTCTGATTTTCAGTAGATTAGCTATCCTAAGCATGTATGAAAATTTTATCTTGCACATGTAGTCTAAATCCATACACTCCTAACACTCCCCTGTACTAGAAATCTGAAATGTTTTGCAGTTTTTATATAAAGCAGAAATAGAAAAGGGTCTTAATTATATAAAAAGCATTTGGAAGAGGCTTAAGATGTAGAGAAAGTTTGCTTTATTGAAAAGGTGTCGCAACAGCTTTCCTTAATGTTCATGGGCAAGAAGAGAAGCTCAACTCTTGATAATTTTTAAGATAACTTTAGCACCATAAATGCACATAGGGTTTTAATTTTAAGATGTGTGCGGTCATGTAATTAGTCCAACAAAGTATTGCATTTGTTAGTACACAGGCTGACCGTGGGAAGTTTCTTGTATGTGCTGAGTAAATCACATAAGACAATTTCTTTAACGTATTTTTACCAAATTCACGGTCAACAGTGCAAGTGCTCATGACAGATAGCACCTTTGGAGAGAAAAGCTACAAGATGCTCACATTATTGCCCCCTTTTTTTTTTTAAAGTACAACTAGTGCAATAGAGTTTAACACAGTTAACAGATTGGTACACAGCAAACCACAACACTCAGTAGTCATCCACTTAACCAAAATACCTGACGTGCTAGGAAGTGTCATTCTGAAAGTTTTCCAACAGAAAAACCAACTCTTACTAATTATGAACAGTTTACATAAAAACATGGCCATTTGAAACATTAGTAGGAACTGGAACTACGGCACAAAATATCTCTAAGTAGTATTATTTGATATTGTAGTATTATGCTGTAAAGCATTTGCAGAACTGCACCCTAAAGCTATAAAAAAAGGCCATATGTTAACTCCTTACCACGCAAGTATTACAGCATTCCTGTATTACCATCTAGGATTCCTCAGCAGCCAACAGCTTTTCTTGTATGTTTTCTTTCCAGGTTGGATACATAGCTCCAATTAATGTACAGAGCTATGGATTCAACCTAGGAGAAATCATGCAAGAAAACTAATCAGCCAATGAGGATGAAACCATGTTGCAGTTAATAAGTGATGTCCTGCACTGTTTTGACAGAAGTCTTTAGAGCTCTCCTCAAAGTTATGTGGGAAGCAGGAGAACCACAAAACATTATTTCCTCTTTCACTTTCAGATTCCCTAGGGTGACCCTGACCTCACAAAACCACTAGAATTTATCTTTTTCACATCTTGCACATGCTCTCCTACATCAGGAAAATAAACACAAACTAATGTACTAAACATTTAAAAAGCAAGAATTAATTCCCGAGATAAAAAGTATGCCCTAGGGTGTTAGATTTTTGTACTTAAAAATAATCTCAAGTTTCAAATTGTGCAAACGTGTCTGACAAGAATACCTTTTGGCTTTAGTGTTAATTTGGGGGGCTACTCTCCTGTATTGAGCCATTTAGAAAAGGCAGTCAAGAGAGGCAGGTGAAGCAAGACAGGAGCCCAAAGCAGCCTAGGCTAAAGTATAAACAGCATTTCGAGTGGCAACAAACTGAAAAAAAGTGGAATGCAAACCTAGTTTTTATGGAAGTAACAAAGCACAGAGAACATGTTACTTAAAAAAGGGAAGAGGGGTTGGAATTTAGCAATATTGTTTAAGGTCCATATGCAAACACTTAACTGATAAATGTAAAAGTAATCAGGGAGATAGATTTCCTCTGGATGTTTTCAGCACTGCTGCTGCAATTTAAACTATAACAATAATAGTAATACTAATTAAAAAAGCATACAGAATCACTAATTTTAAATGCAACTCACGTGATTGAAGTGACACCAGATTATATATTCTGTTGAACTAGAATGCAGCTCTCCAATGACTGGTTTTACACTGGTCTGCCTTTTCAGCCCCTTTCATAGTTTTCCAGATTGTACATGATCTTCACTACACTTTTTAGCTATTGCCGCGTTTGGTACTGTGCCCAAAGGCTGAAAGGAACTCAAAAAGACAAGCAAAGACTGTTCACAGCCTACTATGCAAGTACAACCTAGTGCATCTTCCCAGAGAAGCTTCTGGGTACTGCATATGCCAGAGAGTGCCCTCCCTATGCATGCGTACTTTGCAAGGTGCCTGGGTCCCCCAACTACTCAAAATGCCTTTACTTTAGACTGGTTTATGACCACTTGTCCTTTAACAATACTAATTGGAAAAAAAAAAAGGGGGGGGGGGGGGGGAGTCACCTTCAGAAGCAATTCAACAGTTATTTTGTGAAAAATAATCTCAATTGGCAAAATGGAGATTGTGTCATGCCTTTGCAGTTTCACAAATACTAACCTCCTAAAGACCTTATTATGCAGATGACAAATACAGTAATTATTATTATATAGGCATAGCTTGAAAGAAGAGTATTCCTGCTAGAAGAAACCCATGCATAGGGATTTTAAAAAACACTGTAGGCACTGTATACAATGGATCTACATTTTTTTTCCATTGACATTTACTAGAACTAAAACCAGTTATGACTAAACTATATATCATGAAAACAACAAACACACTCCTCATCTAGGGAAATGACTGTGCCAACACAGAATCATTTGAAAAAGAGTGAACACTAAATAGAATAGTATAATATAGCCTTTTTTTTTATAGTATGGATAAGACAGCCAGTATCATGCAGCCAATATAATCTGACCTCAGATAGTCACAAACTACTTCCAGCAAGAGTGGGTTCGCCCTCTCCTATCTGGCTTGCATCTTTAACTTAAAGATTAGCCCACAGCAAAGAGTCACAGAAAACTAACTTCTCATAGTACGTGCTAAATTCCAAGTCCTTAGGAACTGAAATATTTTAATTGAAAACAAGTCAAATCTTCCTGAGTTTTTAAGAACTAGTATTCACCAGGAAAGAATCCTCAATATTAGTACTTAGATAAATACTAGAGACAGCACTGTATCATTACTTCATCTCAGAACATCATTCAGGCACTGTAAGCGTTTTCTTAGGAAAGATTATCTACCAAAAGATAAGATTAGACCAGAACTAGAACTTTTTCTTACAATATTTAAGTTACCTGTAGCTAGCCTGAAATTCTTCGGTGCTGCTTTCTAGGTTAGGAAGATTTAATCAAACAGTTAAATCCATGGAAACTTGAGCCAGCTAGAAAAAGCTTCAGGATGTTTTAAGCACTGCAGCACTTCGTTCTTGTTTTAGAAACAAATAGTGACAGCTTGGAACAAGAGCTTATGGAAGTTTGCTGATCATGTTTAAATATTTTAAGGTCTTTAAGCATCTCCTACTGGATTTTTATATTTTAAGTTATAGATGAGAACCAGCATAGTCCACAGGACAGACATCTGTACTGTGGAATGCTTAATACTGCCCATTTCCTTATAGGGTTTTTTCAGCACTATTACACATAAACAATTTTAATATTACTTGGAATTTAGGTATAGTTTTAGCTATATTTTGAATAAAAAGCAATACATGATCACCATCTACTTCAATGCTTTCATCTTTTTTCTTGGAAATAGAACAAAAGCCTTTGTCTTCATTCTGTTTCTCAGCACAACTGGGTTGGGTTTTTTTGGAACTGGGAAGCATCATAAAGTAACATATGAAGGCTGACTTTACAAAGAAAGTTACTTCAGTGGCATGCTAGGATATTTTTCTCAAGTGCTCTTAAGCAGCAACACTTACTTTAGTGGTGCCTAACAAAAGTTTTTCTTTTTAAGACCCTTTCTTCAGAAACTGAATTTAAGACATGGTTTTCACAATGCCTGGTATGGAACACCTAAGTTCAGAAGTGTTCAATCTTACAGTATCATTCTATTTTTGTGTGCCTATTGTGTGCCTATAAAAGACTTCTAAGGTAAGTCCAAAACATGTATGTTGTAAAAATATCAAGATGACCATGGAGATTTACGGTTAAGTCTGTCAATAATGGAAATCATAAAAATGGTTCCAGTACATCTGATAGATTTGACTTGTTTTCAGAATTACCCCATGGATCTTTAAGATAGCTTTTTGTAAGTTGAAGAGCTGTGGGAAAGTTCACTTAAAGTAAATGGAAAGTCTTCACCTTGCCCTGAAGTTAATAGGTCTGGTCTCTAGAACTGTAAATCATACTTTGTATCTACTGGAACGAAAAAAAGAATTTTGGATAAATTGTCTAGCCAGATACAAATGATAGGAGAAAGCTAGAGTTTGAACAGATTCTGACTTAAGATACAGATAAGTGGATTTGCACTAATCTAATTAAGATAATTCTCTCCCGTATCTCTAAAAATACTTACCCATTCTGTCTCTGCTACTGCGCTTTATTTCTCTAGTACGCAAATGTAGTGTATCTTAACATGTAGAGTCTTGGGGTTTTCTTCCCTTCTTTCTCTTACCCCCTCCTCCACAGTTCCACCCCCCTCCCCCAAGGAGGGAGACAAATTCAGTACTAGAGTTCACAGCAAAATTTAGCACAGCTCTTTTTGCTACCACTCCACCTGTAGCCACCTCTCCAAGCAAACAGTAATGAAGAATGATTAACATTTAGTACCATTTACATCCACATGGGAGTGCTAAGCACATACCATAAAAATGACAATTTACAATGGTTTCAAATATATGTTAATCTTTTAGGCATTGGAATTACACATCTGTATCATGACCATGGAGCACCACATTTCTTTAAATGATTAAGTTATGCTTTAAATCCAGCTTTAAGTTTAGGTTAGGCATTTAAGAAAGCTTGTTTCATAAATGCAAAGCACATAAACAGCCTCTAAGTCCTACTGATATGCCAGATGTACAAATGTAGTGCCTTTGTTTTCAAGTATTTGGGAAGTTCCACACGTAAATGCTCTTCAGTAGACAGAAGGAGCATTTTATTTAGAGTCACAGTACCAGCTGCCTCTGGTGTGACATCGGTAAAAAAGATTATTATTGTAACTCTAGGAAAAAAAAATACAGGGACACACTGCAGTACACTGAGCATAAATAGCCCAAATCAGCCTACAATCAAGTGATCACTATATTAAGTGAAGTCTACTTCCCTCGTTTTCTTTTTACCCACTGCAATCCTTTTTCCTTATGAAAAACCATGTTTTCAGCTTCATAGTATGTATATACAATCATCGAGTTATTAAAATTATTTTTTTATGTACCATCTGTAATTTGTATTGGATAAACTACTATAGCAGTAAGCACCAGCATATACTGTTACTTACCCCATTTCATCACCTTCCATGTAGGCCTACAGAGTCTTCAAATACATCTGTACCATCTAAGTTTGCAGAAGCAGTTTAAAGCCATTGAGGAAACAGAGAACTGGGGTGTCCTGCTAATTAAACACACACCCCCTTTTGAGAACTTCGATACAATGGAGAAAATTTAAGAAGTTGATGGACTGCTGAGGCAGAAAAGGAAGTAAGTTTTGAGCTCAGGCTGCTATTTAAACTTTAGGTTTGTGTTGCAATAGAAGTTTCTATCAAATTCAGCAGTAGAACGAAAGATCACACTGCCCAAGAACAGCATAATTTTTACTTTGTTCTATTTCACCACTTCCATATTTTTCCTTTCAAAACAGGAATAAAGAAAACAAACATCCTTCATGAAGAAATTCTATTATTCTATAGAATAATAGAGAAATCCCACTGAGACATGGCGGGATTTATGCAGACAATTAGCTATGTAGACTATCAAAATATTTATTATTCAGCCACCAAATGAAAATCACTGTTTAAGCTCCTTACTGGAAGGCCTTTCATCATGTTATTTTCAAGGCATGGTTACTACTAATGAAATTCACTCATGATTTCTAAAAGGTAGTATTACTATAAGTGGCTTAACATGATATTTAAGATACCACAAAGCTTGGAATTCAGCTTCAGAAAACAGTATTACGCTCTATGAAGTAGTAGTGACATGAGTATGGTGGCAGACTTACAGACTGACATTGAAGAGATTCACTTGTATGATACATAAAAAGTATTTCTATATAAATGTTCTGCTACTGGCTTTTTAGTTGCTCAAAGTGTGCCAGGAGCAAGCAAATGAGAACATGAGTATGCCCCCCGCACACACACAACTCCCAGGGGCATGTTGTATGATTCTAAGAAGCTGATTTAAAGTAACAAAATCAAACATCAGCAGAATTTCTCTTAGCTAAGTGTTAACAAGGACTTATTGTAAGGAACATTGTTTATTGTATTACTTTGATAATGCACAAAAATATTTGAAATGCACATTAATATTCTCATGTACAACTCGCAGCAATTGATCCCCTTAACTGAAAAAAGGTATCTGTATACTCTGTATTGCATTTTATAACTTTAACTGGACTTTTTAAAACAAGTTTTCATGTTCACACTTGTCACTCAGTTCTAGACATTCTTAAAATAAACAGCATTTCCTTTATATCAGTACCACCTCAACACTTAACACAATTTTATCTTTGCTCTCAGGTTTTACTGAAAATTTAAAAATAGCGATAACTGCAGAAATTCATATAGAACATAAATGGTTAAATGTGGCATTCTAATTTTCTACATTGTTTTCCCAACAATACAAACCAACAAAACCCAACAAGAACCAGGCAGCTGTTAATTTGTGGGTTACATGTTTGCGCCATGGTAATTTCCCACATTCTCACCCAACTTGTTTAAACAGCCATTTTAACTGGACTGAAACCCTGGGAGGAAAAAAAGGGAATTTGCATGTGAGTTTTACCACAGTGTCATTTAATATGAAATGGTTTTAGGTAATACTTGAAGAAATGCTACTGTTGTAGGTATTCACCTTGGTACTTCTTTGGGTTTGTTTTTTTTTTTCTTTAAGGTAAGTTACAGAAACATGTGCCAACAGGTAAAAAAAGAACTATGGCTCCCAAGCAAACCTGCTACATAGTTTCAGCAAGAGATAGCTACTGAAATTTAAAAGTTTATTTTCACTATAGCCCTGTTTTGGACCTGGCCTTGCATTCCTCAAGGTGAGATCTATAGGACTTTTGCCTGAATGAAGAACTGTATGATCACTCTTTCCAGTAAGCAGTTTTGTTTAATAGGTGTTTAACTACTCAGCAGTGTGTGCTTTTGTGTGTATATGCATATACATACACTGATAGGCACTGTATAGCTATATAGACAAGGCCAGCTGCAATTTAAGGTTTAACTTCAAAACTGTGTCCTCTTTTAAAAATAAAACTTTAGGCTCCTTGA
This sequence comes from Ara ararauna, assembly GCA_028858755.1. Classification (NCBI taxonomy): domain Eukaryota; kingdom Metazoa; phylum Chordata; class Aves; order Psittaciformes; family Psittacidae; genus Ara; species Ara ararauna. The sequence goes on along the minus strand of CM054376.1, from coordinate 57,318,647 downwards.
GCTCTGATGTTAGCAGCTATTCCTAATTTGCAAAGTCATCAGGTAACACAACAGTTTAGATATAAAATTACTCATAAAAATGTAAAAATCTGCATATAGTAGAATATATGGGAGACAATGGTGATAAGTAGATTTCAGGGTCGCAAGATAGTCATACCCAGAGTGCAAAAAAAAAAAAAAAGTCAAGACTCGCTTCCAGCTGAACCAGTCACACAAAGGCCTTACCTTCATTAGCAAGAATAATGCAACAAACCACTTCCCATAACTGTGTTATCTTTTTATATACCTCAATATGCCAATACCATGCCTTTACATTTTGGCATGATTTTGCCCTTATGCACTCCAGACTCTGAAGATGAGATTTTTGGGTGCTTCTGTGGATGAGTGATAAGTAATAAAAGTGTTAATGTGGGCTTTGGCACCTCTATCTCATTAGTAAAGCAAAGTCCTGCTCCATTTTTTTCTTTAATAATAAAAAAAGTCCCAAGAGTGGTGCATTCTATTAGCACTGAAGAGCAGAATAGGTCTGTACAGCATGATGACAGGAGAACATAAGAAATGGCAATATGTGTGTCTACAATTGTTTTTCCAACCAATTGCACAGAAGCTTGGTCCACTTCTTCAGTTACGGTGTAGTCCTCTTAAGAACTTTGGTTACAGCATTAATGTTTTGGTAAGAAAGCAAACAAAAAACAGAGCAGATGCTTTCATTTTCTTCAGGTAGATTTTTCATTGTCCTCTCCCGTCTTCTGAACCCGCGAATACTTTTTGCATGAAGATTTGAAGCAGCTGGGAGGCCAAGATACTGGCCAAGAAAAGCTGCAAGGAACAGAGCCTTGCACATTCTTCTCAAAGAAATAGAATATTGGATACCACCAGGCTCGAGAGAGAAAATTCATCTGCGAAGAGACCTTTAAAGTCTGTATTGGCACAAGAAGGTAAAGAAGGAAAGGAAACAGAAAATCAATTTAAAGCATTACAATCAATTACACTGAGTCACAACAACCACAAAAATTCAATATATTTGCATGCATTTCTGTAAAGACAAGGTGCATTTAACCTAGAAAAAAGAAAGTACTGAGGTACCATATACATCATAGTCCAAATGTATACTACAAACTAAGCATCTTTAACAGGAAAAGATGCTTCATTGCTGTACAATATTCAGGGAGACCAAGCACTCACGTCTTTGAATGTGAGTCCTTTCAGACATTTCAACTACTAGTCATCAATGGAAACATGACAACTAGATTGAAACGGCTTGAGATCTATGCTCCCACTTGAAGGTGTTCCTAAAACAACTGCAGTAGATACCTCCTGAACAATGTACTTATAGTGACAGTTACAGAAGAACTACCACTAGCCTTTTAGGATATCTTAACTTAGGTTGGTTATAAATTACTAAACTACTATTTATTCATAAGCTGAGACAAATAAGGGCTATTCTCTACATCAACTACAGCAATAAAACCTTGAAGTTCAAGAAGTGTTTATAAGCAATTTCAATAATTAGCTTTGTAAAAATAATTTTTGCAATAACTTAACAGCCACAGATAAAAAAAACCCATCTTAATTCATTAAATATTTACTTAAACCACACTAACATGAAACTCCTTGCCCAATTTGTTTAAACTTCAATTGGAACTCCTATTTTTATTTTACAATTAAGAACCTGTGAGCAGTATTAACAAATGCAGGCTATACATTGACTCTAAAGGTATTTGCTACTCACCTTTTCATTAGCCATTGAGTGGTACCACCAGAAAAGCCGTGTGGTGATATAGTAAGCAATGATGACATCTACGGTGTAGTGTTCATGAGCAACAAGGATACAAATTATGCCAGCAGCACTCATTAGCCAGCAGATTAAGTGATACCACCAGAAATGACGTGGTGAATCTGTGAAATAGGAAAGTGATGGGAAAAAAAGAACCACAGAAAAAAAGATGTATGTTGTTATAGCAATCCACAAAGGGAAGGGGAAAACATAAAAGATTAAATAGGTGAGATTTAGGTTGGATATAAGTAAGAAATTCTTCACTGTGAGAGTGGCGAGACACTGGAACAGACTGCCCAGAGAAGCTGTAGATGCCCATCTCTGGCAGTGTTCAAGGCCAAGTTGGACAGAGCTCTGAGCAACCTGGTCTAGTGTGAGGCATCCCTGCCCATGGCAAAGAGGTTGGAACTAGATGATCTTAAGATCCTTTCCAACCTAAATCATTCTATGATGCTACAATTATTTAATTCAGGCTACTAAATTTTAAAGCATAATTCATTTATACCACACTAGTACAAGAACCTTGTTTTGACACAGAAAACAAGACTAAAGAATTACACAAACTTAGTGAGGTTTTCTTACTTTGTGAAATGAATCCAAGAAGAGCTCACAGAGATAGACAACACCATCACCCATTTTCTAGTCAAATTAAATTTTTCAGTTAAATCACTTCTAGGGTATGGGGTGCAGAGAAAGAGACAGAACTGAGGCAAAACATATACTTTATTTTACTTGGGTGTATTGAGACTCTGCTCTTTTTACAGTCTATGCTCAAGTAAACTCACTCTAGTAAAATGTCTAGAATTGATATAACTTCAGCAGAATCACAGATTAAACAGAAGATACTTATCTTTTAATTCCTAGGTTTTAACTACTTTGCATGAAACCTCTGTTCTGCACAACAGAATGCACTGTACAGTGAAGTACAGTATGTGAATTTATACCCTTTCATTAAAGATTAACAAATGGGAGTGAAGCTATTCTTCAAAATGCATTTAAGCCACTTCAATGGAAAAGTTCCCCTGCCCTTCTGTCCCCATTGAAAAAGGCCTTGGGTGTCACAACAACCATTCGTAACTTCTGACAGGCTAATGGACTTCATTTCACTCTCAGTGGGAGGTTTTGGCACCCCTTGCCTTGTGGGGCAACGGTCAGCCTCTACTTTCACACAATACCAGCAGAAAAGTTACTGATCTCAACAAGCTTACAGGGTAGAAGTTTGAGGGGCCTGTGCAGAACAGTTACTGTGGGGCGACTTAAATTTTGGTGCATGCATCAAGACAGTAAAGTCTCTTAGCTCCCCCCAAACACTGCAGACAAATCTGTATCCACTGATTTAAAACAAATAAAAATATAAGGAGCCAAGTCATCTAAAGCAGCTGATGAGAACAGCCCCAAGCAAGACAAACCAAGGCTAAAAATGTAAATAACTACTCTGGCGAAAAAAAGCTGGAATGTGGGGGAATAAGTGAAGCAGCAAAGGATGAAAAGAAGAGCAGAGGAAAAGAAAAAAATCCACTAAGCCAGAAATAACAACCTCAGAATGCATCTTGTGCTGCAGACGTGTCATCAAAAGAGCAGAAAAAGTACCATAAGCAACCTCTAATTCAGAGCAATTATAGGGCTTAAGTCCTTGCTCAGATAACATTTTGCTAATTATAATGGAGTCAGAGAAAAGAAAGCTATTCATTTCTCATTTATGGAGCACAAGTCCTCTGAAACATATGCCAAACAATTAGGCAGCAAAGGGCTTATTACAAGGATTTGTACATTATAATTCCTCAAACCTCTTAGGATAGAAGTACAAGAGTTATACAAGCCCCAGACATATTGGGTTAACTGCATCTTTCTGGTACTAAAGATATGAAAAGGGTATGTGACCAGCATTAAGCTGCAGTAACATACGCTAAACAAGGCAAACAACAAATGTATTAAGCTATTTCAATAATACTGATGATTTAAGACATGCCATTTCCTCCGTAATGTTCACTTTACAAGAACCAGGCCTAAGAATCAGCAGACTATGAACAGCATTCTTATATCCCTGTTTGAGGAAGAGTATCTTCCATCCAAAGATTTCAAGTTTGTCATGTGAAACGGGCATTTATATATTGTGAGTTTTGTGTAAGGCAGAACAGCACAGCAACACCTCCTTCCCTCAGCGTTTTCGTAAGAGGAAGGCACTCAACTAATGCTGGCTAGTCTTACTTCTGTTTCAGTGAGCACATTCCCATGAGCCAATCTAGTATTTGCATAGTTTGGGACACAACAGTAGGAGAGAAGATTCCAATTCCGAATATGTGAACTGAAAAGGGAACTCCCCGCTATGCATTCGTGAGTGGCCAAGTTCCCAGAGTACCAGCATCGCTTACCATGTATCAGATTCAGAAATTGGTGCTCTATTCTCTAAAGCTTCAATCGATGCTGTGTGTGCAGCACAGATTGATTCCCCCCCATGCACCACTGCAATGCAAAGCAAAGCAAAGGGGGAAACCATAACCCTAACTATATTTTTTGTGTGCTTGCCAAATTTGTATCAACTCTAAGAGGCAAAAAGTAGGAGACTCTAACAGAAGACATCCAAAGAGCATGAATCAACTTTTCATTGTTTGCAGTAACTAACATACAGCAAGCTTCAGAAAAAATAGCTTTGCTTGTGCACGTAGTTTAGGTGCACAATGGTGCTATGCTCAGGCCACAAAATAAATCCTTTAAAATCTATGGTATGTCATCCAACCTGCACAGAGCTAATTTACCTAGTTATCTACAGTATGTTTTACCCCAAATTTGAATAACCTGTTAATGAATAATGAAAAGCTAGCTTGCTTCAATCAACTAGTACACACTTTATACATGTCTAGTCACATTAAGCCCTTTAATTAAAGCCCACACCACTTTCACTACACCCACATTTCATTTTCACTCAGAGTCACAATTTATATTTCAAACCCATACATGTACAGTCTGTGTATGGCTGACCAGTAACTTTGAGGGCTGTAGTTTTATATTTTGGTGCAAATATAAAAACACATACTAGAACTTTTAGCCTGTGTTTTCCCAGTATAATGGATTTGAACAAGAAAAGACCATTGAAATACCATCACTTACACTCTTTGATGAACAGGTAGACCAGAGTTAATATCACCGTATGACCACTAAACAGGAAGTCTCCACACAGGATGTGAGATCCAGTTATGGATAGACCACCACCAGAAATCAGTCGCAGGATCCTTTGAAGCTTTGCCTGCGCATCTCCATTCAACTACAACACCCAAAAAGAGTACCGAAGGAAAAAAAAAAAAGGAAAGTTTAAGATAGCCCATAAGCGACTTGAGTAAACTTCTTGCCCAAACACATGTGGAGCCAGGGAGCCAGGGAGAAAAGGACACATCTTCCATTTCTTTGACTTTCTTTCCCATATTCTTAAACAAATGGGCATGCGTATCAAAGCTGTCAGGTGCTAAAGATCAGCTTGGTAACACTAGCATTCTGCCTATGCTTTCCAAGGCTATTTTAAAATATGCATTGTATGAGAATGAGATGCACAGTATACTGGAAAGGTAAACATGGAAAGGTAAACATTAAGAATTCATAAGGTCAGGTATCTCATGATAGCAACTGATGGAATGCATAAAAACCATTCAAAATTAGTTTCAATACTGTACAACCTTGCGTACTGCGTGTCATTCTGTTTAGAACTCAGCAATTTTTCTACATGGCAAAAAAAACCCACCTCAAACTCGATTTTAGATTTGGTTACAAGCTCAGTCACGACTTACTCAGATTTAGAGTATTTTTGTTTTGAACCATACATGAGGACCACCTTTGACTTCTCACAGACACTAGGCAAACACTCAGTTTCACCTAGCTATTTAAAGATTAGCTCTGGGTAAAAAAAAAAAAAAAACCAAAACATAAGCAAGATAAAAGGATAACTAAGTTTTACATAATCAGAGAGATATTCACATGGGACAAAAACATAAATCCAGAAGAGCTACTACATCTTTCCAGAGTTCAAGTAATTAATCCTGTTTTAATCCTAGCACTACATACTTCTGGCAGAGATAGTTAAGTTTTCCTTTGCTTACCTCTTCCTACTTCTTTATCTACAACACCCAAAGTCATTCCCCAAGCTATTAGAACAAAACAGTTGAGTCTTCACAACAGTGGTATGCAAATACAGATTTTTTTAAATAGATCCCAGTTTGTAAGTAGTTCATCCACTATGTTCCTAAATTGTCCCAATATGAAAGAATAAGACTGAACAAACAGGTACCCCACCATTTGTGTAATAAGTATTGCTGCAGTATTCAGAGTGGCTTGAGCCTCAGGAACAGGTAACTTGGTAGCAGCACTATTTCAACATAGGTACTCTCCTTTAAAGTATCTTAACTGCAGCAACAACTTGAGGCTCTTTGCATATCTCACAATTTTTGGTTTAGCACAATCTATGTTTCTGAAGACATCAACTGAAAGTAATTTGTGCTATTTAACAACACCTGGAACACTAGCTTCTATTTCTCTTATGGCCTCAGCCATAAGGACTCAGGAAGAGACTAAAGCAAGAATTGGGGAGCAAAGACTCTTACCTTAGGCGCACACTGAAAATGCATTCCAGGCACAGGTAAGGTGGTAACATACATAGTAATACAGCGGTACAGATACAAAGTTCCCATTATAAAAAAGAACCTGCGTCCCACTATTGATCTGAAAGCAGAGGAAGGGTGGAGGGGAAGAAACAGTACAAAGTTCACATGCAGGATACACATTTAACCATTATGGAGCTCTAGCTCTATTAGACCTCTAAACCCATAGAATTAAAGGGTAGCTCCATCCCCAGCCCTTCACCACACACTTCTTTAAATCAAAGGTTTCTTCAGTGCCGGCTCATAATAGTACAGACCTACCACAAAGCCTGCACCAATTTAACACAGCCTCAGTCTAACTTGGGTATGCAGGCAGGCTCAGTTTTCCCAGACCCTGTGTCCTTCGCTTTTCGGTCCCATATTGTAAGCACATACTTAAAATTAAATATGTACAGTTTAAGTCAGCAAACACAAAGGAAAAAGCTTCCCTCTAGCTGTAGAGAAGAGCAAGTTCTTCATCAAATTTGGAAGCAATTTTTTACATCAGCATGATTTCCTGTTTAAATGTTGCCATGTCAGTAAACAAACGCTGAAAAGCCCAATCCCACAATAAATTTGACTAGTACAACATGGCTGTCAAATTCAGATTTTAGAAACATTATGCAATAATCAGGAGAAGCCTCTGTTTCTGTATCCAGCCTAGACAATGGAACAGTTCCTAAAGCAGTCATCCCTTCGGCATTTTCCTGCCAGCCCCATTCTACAATATTGCTACAGATGCTACCATAAAATTAGTTGTACCCAAAGGTAAAACTGGAAACAAATGTTCTGAAAACATAAGCAGAAGAAAAAAAAAATATATATATTGCTGCTTACTTGTATCTAAGAAACAACCACTGGAATATCCATAATCCAAGTAGTATCATTCCATTTATTTCTGATACAGAAAAAGCCCACTGCACACGATCAATGTAATCGAAAAATTTGTCAGGCAAGGGAGGGCTTAACTCCTTTGGAGGTACTCTCTCATGGACCACAGTGATCATGACAGTTGTTAGAATCAAGTTGAAGAGAGCATAGACAAAGGCAATGCCTGTTTTCCACCATTCCAGAGGAAATTTGTTCCTAGACTCAGCAGGCATAGCAATCTGGATGTAGTCAGGATACTTCTTTGTTGTTTTGCGCAATCCATTAGACAAGCCCTTTGGTTTGCTAGCGCCATTTTTGTTCTCTTCAGTGACTGAGAGAGTAGGTCGTGAGTAGCCATTTGGAGTGTCATTGTTTTGACTCTCCATATGCTCTTCAAGCTTTGCTGTCTCAATAGTATTCATTCCCACGCTGTACCACCAAATTGGGTTTATCAGTGACCAATTTCTGAGCTCGGAAGTCTTATCTCTTCAAGTCCAATGTTCTTGTTCCTATTTGATTTTTGATTTCTGTTTAAAAGGTGGCTATTGTGCTTTCACTATTCAGATCTTGTCAAGCAAGTCATGAAGGTCAGTCTTTCCTCTAGCGCTGTATTTTCTGCAAAAAAAAAATAAGATCCAAATAGATTCTGAGTACCTCCAGAACTAGTAATGTGACACAACAAAATGCTATTCTAAATTCCAGTCAAATCTACTTACATATGGCGTCAAAAGGCAAACTAGAGACGTATGGTTACAGAGAAACTTACTCTCTGATCAGTATAGGAACTAGTACCAATTTCAACTTCTTTATTTATTTTTAAGGACAAGATCCACAGGCTTTAATGATGCTGACAGCACTTGTTTTATCAGTTGTCAGAATTAAGACTAATCCATGTTTGCAGCAACAGTGAAGTTTATTGCTATGAGGCACTGCATACAAAATATCTCCTTTTTGACCCTAGGGTTGCTACAGATATTAACAGGGTTTGTCCATATAGATCAGACAATTGTGTTAGTTCTGGTGACAGAAAACAAAAGGGCACTGCAGGATTTGATTCTGTAAGGCATAAAGTAATTTAGATTCACCTAGAAGAGAAGTCTATTCCATCGGTAGATAGGTCTGCTACATTTTCTTTGATCCAAATGAGTCTTTCAACACTAGAAAACCCACAACCCACCCACAAGACAAAAAAAAACCCCAACACCACCAAAACCAACAGCAATCCCAACCACAAAAGAAACCCACACACCAAAAAAATCTAGGTAGCTACTGTAGTACCCACTAAATAATGTCTGAAATTTCAGAGAAGTGAGAAATACACTTTGAATCATAGAACAGTTAGGGTTGGAAAGGACCTTAAGATCATCTAGTTCCAACCCCCCTGCCATGGGCAGGGACACCTTCCACTAAACCATGCCACCCAAGGCTCCTTCCAACCCGGCCTTGAACACCGCCAGCGATGGAGCATTTACAACTTCCCTGGGCAACCCATTCCAGTGCCTCACCACCCTTACAGTAAAGAATTTCTTCCTCATATCCAATCTAAACTTCCCCTGTTTAAGTTTGAACCCGTTACCCCTTGTCTTCTCACTACAGTCCCTCTCACAATTTGGCACAACGCAAAGTATCCCAATTAATAACATGTTTGCTAATATGATCGGAGAAGGATCTGTAAAGCTCCTTGGGTCCTAGTCATCACTCTTTTACCCCTGTTGCTCTTAATAGTTATGCTGCAGTAGCTCCTGAGAGACCTAAGCCTAAGGACTTGGTTGTGCTATTAGGTTCTTTGTTATGGTAACCTCTACGTAGAACAGTCCAAAAATGGATCTGTGTTTGTCCTTTAGTTACTTTAAAATACATCTACATGGATATTTTTTTAAACAGGAACAAATAGTAAGATTCATTATCATACAGGATTTATTTCAGGCTGCATTTGCCAATTCAGTAAAATCACATTAGATTAAAAAAAAATAAATCATATAAGCACACCCTTTATAACAGCATTTTCTACAAATAATTGAATGCAGTTCACCTCTACAGAACTGACATTGCTCTCTATTAGAAACAACAGCTATTCCCCACCTCCGCTATCTTTAAAGGTCTGTGAAACCACTTACTTACGATGTACCTATTTTTATTCCTCTGTTAGCTCCTATGGCAAAAGTCATATTACTGTATAAAAGTGTCCACTATCTACCAGCAATTTTATTTTTTCTTTTACAGAAGAAGTTCAATGATACCATCACCTCAAGTCTCAGCATGCCAACACAGGCTGCCACAGTTTGCCATGCTCTATGTACCATGAAGTCATCATGATGGAAACCAGAGTTTCTCCGTAACCGTATACTGAAGAACATGGCTTAGGAAAAAAAACATCCTGCTTAGTAAAAACCTGTCCAGTAACTGATCTCTTGATAGCAAAGCCAATCTAAAGCCAAAACAGCCCGGAAAGTCAGGTGTTTGTGTTTCGGTCCTCTTCCCTCATCCCTCCCACATAGAGAAGACATTTAACAGGGTCAGCACATGCAAATCCCACTGATTTCCTAGCTGCTGCTCTTACTGCTGAAAGAGAGAAAGGGCAAAGGTTCAGATCCTAAACATGACTATTCCAGTATTATTTGTGTAAATTTCCCAAGAAGAATTTCTGAACTAACTCTCAGCAGTGTTTCTGAAATCCATTATCACTGGTTGACCTTTCCTAAATCCCTGATCAACAAGTTTATGTAACCTACAGACACATGCCCTGAACAACTCTCCACCCCCCAAAGAAAAACACTACCTAAGAAAACAAGTGGCGATTTTAGACACTTTCTCTCCCTTTTACTAATCATACTGCAAACTCTGCTACCCTAGAAGGGGATGTTTAATCCAGGAGGCAGGCAACAACCTCTCAGATGCTTCCAACAAAGAACATTACTTTAGAGCAGCTGCAAAAGCAACACAGCTTACTTGATACTGTAGTAGTAGAACAAACATTTCAACTTTCAGAGGTCCTTTTTTAAACACAAGCATTCTATTCCCCCTGTCTACTAAAGATAAGCATGTGACAGAATGCTTAAGTGACAATGTAGAAAAAAAATCTTAACCTGTCCAATTGCTCAAGTTTTGAAACACCAACCCACCTAGCATTCACCTAAGTCAAGACCCCTTTTCTCAACAACGTTACACACAGCAGTCACGGATGTAGGGATCAGCAGAACTGGATATATTTCATATCCTGCACAGTGAAACATTCTTAGAACTATGCATTTTCTGAAAAACAGCAGCAGAGCAAATAGTAGCCTTTGTTATTTGCTTCTCTTCCCCAAAAACACCTCCAACTCCTAGTAACATAACTAAAAGGAAGATTTTTCAGATACTTAATGACATATAATTTAGCCTTAAAGAACAAACAGCATCTGAACTACAGATGAACAATAACCTCACAACCTAAAAGTACAGTGGCAGTCAAATTTTTATATTAACTTATTAAAGCAATTATACCTACAGCTTGCAGGAAAAAGTTGTGTTCCTTCTTGGTCCTTCTAAACGGATCATAAGGCATTATTGATCTACTGTTTCTGATGGCTCATCAAGATTATTCCAAGCAGAGTGCATACTGTGGTCAAAACTTTTTTTACATTGATAGTTCAAGGCACTATATAATTATCTTATCAGTGATCTGTAATAACATAAAGGCTTTCCTTTATACCACCTTTCCAACCTGTTTCTCCTATACGCTAAAGGAAAGCAGAAACTATTGATGAAAGACAAAAAACACTCTGCATGAAGCTTTCAGTCCCTTTCTGCCAATCTGACTGGCTGGACAAGTGACAGATAAAGAACACAAACAGTCTCATTCTCTGCTACGGGCTGTAGCATGCTAATTTAAGTTAAGCAATAGGATGTTTCTTTTGTCAAACCTGGAATGCCCCCATATCCAAACCACTAGATGCCCATAAACTGCCTAGTAGTAGGCTTTAGACTTCTTCAGTAACCAGGAAGCAAGGCTCAGACCTGGTCATCTTGCCAACATCTAGGGTCTGAAAATCAAACCCAATTGCTCTAAACTATGGAACATCCACTGGGTGAGTCTCAAAGACACACAAAATAAGCCAATTAACCCAAAAGGATAAATACAATTCCTGTAACGGATCCACCCAGGTTTTAGGAACAAGTTTTCATTTTGGAAAAAACTTCAACACCATCTAAAACCAGATACCCTCTTCAAGGAGAAGAGCTGCTTAACCAGCAGTATTACAATAGAAGTTGTAACTGCCACAAGGAACAACATATTTAAAGGAAAATCTTAGCAGTGAAAAAGATCAAAGAGCAGCAGAGATCCCAACTGTTTATCCTGAGTTTCTACTTGCTCCCATGCAAATAGCTCCTTTATTTCTCCACATCCCTATTTGGCTGTCATTCTAAAGAAAATAGTTGACTGGAGGTACAGCTTTGAGACAAGTGTTAAGAAAGCATGTCTACATGTCGCTCTTTATGCTAGAACTGAAGAATAATAAACAGCTTTATTTAGCTTGTTAGTCATCCAATTTTCACATAAAGGTTATTTTCACATAAAGTTAGCTCACAATAGGTGTTTCTCACGCCGTAATTGGAACTTCTGTAACATTTCTCAAACTATTTTAACTTTTACAATTTATTATGGACTGAACAGTCACACTTTGGACAGGCTTTCCAAACAAGTACTTCTTAACCTGCTGCTCCATATATGAACAATACTATTGGAACAAGAACATCCGAAACAGGACTGATCCACTCTGACATTAAGGAAAGCTACATATTCATATACAGGGTGGAAAAGGTTTCTAAGCAGTAATATTTTTAAACCTCATTTAAGGTTGGCTCAAATATTTGAGGCAGCTGTAACATATTCCTGTATACGGCAGTTGCAGAAAAAGGGTCTGCAAATAAAGTACTGAAGAAAAACATGACACAGATGCAACATGAGGGAAAGTTGTAGTACCATATTGTTGTTCTCTATATCACAATTAGCAAGAAACAACTGCTGGCTAGTTTATATTTTCTTCAGTCAAATTCTTAAGACTATGTATGGGACCAGAACTAGAAAAGAAGCTGGGCAGCCTCAACTACCTTGACAGCAATGAATAAAATCTAAGTTTTTGGGGTTTCTCTAATTTTTTATTTATTTATTTATTAATAAAAAAAGCATTTGAGGTCTCTGTTTTAATAGTATCCCTTCTTCCATGCTATATGTATGCCTCACAGCATACAGACCACTAGGGGAAAAACAAACAAAATACCCCCAAAACACAACTGCTAAGTGAGATCTGGGCAAAGTACATTCAGGTAAGCAGAAACAGGACTGAGTTTAACAGGTCTACTTATTGTTTCTATTTCCCTATAGTGTAATTATTTTCAGAGCTGTGCTCCGCATTCAGCTATACAATGTTTATGCTTACAATATACAAATACATGTACAAAGTGAACTGCAGTTTATCTAAAAGTTAAAAGTTTACCAACATTCTCTAATGGGCTGGCAACACATTTCTAGCTCAAGTGATGCTAAAGAACTACAAGTAAGATACAGCTGTATTACAGAATTGTCACTGAAATGCTCTCAGAACTGAGATCATCATCATACTGTCACCTGTGATAACTTCATCTTTTATAAAAAGTATTAACTACTTACCCTGTATAAAATTATTTTCAGTAGTACAAACAAAGCAGATACTCCCTCTACTAGAGAGAAGGATTTGGTAATTCGCTCATTTAGGATTACTAATGTACCAAGAGAAGCTGTCTTAAGGACTAAATCCCTACACTTATTCAGATAGAGGGGAAAAGTTTCAAGGTTATTAGTTAACAATTCGTACAATCCAAGTTTTACCACTTCTGTGGAATTCTGTTTCTTTACGTCTCTTACTATTAGGAAGGATATTAGTTTCCATTTTTCTGGAATTTAATATTCAGTGTGTTCCACAGCATTGTCAATTTTTTAAAACAGTAAATCTCAAAAAGCACAAAAAATATTCATAGAATCAGAGAGTTGTTTGGGTTGAAAGGGACCTTAAAGATCACCTGGCTCCAACCCCCTGCCATGGGCAGGGGCACCTTCTACTAGCCAGGTTGCTTAAAGCCCTGTCTGGCCTGGCCCCAGTGACTACCTAAGCTAGGGGAAAGGGGTGGATATCGTTCTGAACACTGATGAATAGGTTTGCCTTAACTGTGTGAAGGCATCTTCAAACTCTTTAAGCTGTTTGGTCCTCAAACTCCAAAGGATCATATGTGGCACCTAAGAGTCTGACACCTTTAAGGCACTTCATATCTGACATTATCACAGCCTTAGATTTCCCTCTCCATTATTTACCCTTATCTTTTAAGGAGCAAAGTCACAATATCTGTTACACGGCAATTATTTGTTATCTTTTGGCACTAAAGTAACCCATTCTGGCAACAATCCACATGTATAGACAAAAACAAAGGCATTTTATTTACAGGTTAACAGTCTCTACTAAAGCAGAGATTTTGAGAATGGTCAGAGTCACATCAGAATCTGAAGCAGAGAGTAATTCAGGCTAGAAGAAACCTCAGGAGGTGTCTGGGCCTCTGGCCAGGATCAGCTATGACAGATCTGATTAGACTGCTCAGTGCTTCATCCAGTGGTAGCTTTAACACCTCCAAAGGCGTGCATCCTCTCCTGTTCCACTCCATGGTGCTTCCCACAGTAAAAATGTTTTAGGGCTTTTATTGCTAGTGGTGGGTTTTTTGTTTTGTTTTTGCTTGTTGAGGAGGGTTTTGTGGTGTAGGAGTTTTGGTTGGTTTTTTTTTTTTTCCTCACTTCATTTACTTTTTTTGTACCTATTTCTCATTACAAATGAAACCCCTCCTGTCTCATCCTCCCACCACTGTGAAGAGCCTGGCCCTGCTGTTCGTGATGACCTCGCTGCAGGTATGAAGGAGCTGCTGTTAGGTCCCCCTGAGCCTTTTCTTCAGGATGAAGCAATCCAGCTGTTCCCACCTCCCTTCATAGGACCTGTGCTCCTTACCACTCTGGCAGTTCCTCTCCTGGGCTTGCTTCCAGCTTATGGTTTTCCTGGGTCAAGGACCCAAAATGAGACACAGTATTCTAGACACAGCTAAGTGCTGCACAGAGAGGAATAATCAGTTCCCTATGAATCGTGGCTATGTTCCTGTTAAATACAGCTCAGGACAGTATTGGCTGCCTTCACTGCCAATCCACATTGCTAAATCCCTTTCCAACAGAGCTGAAAGAAATACTGATGTTTTCCCAACAGGCTAAAGACTCCCTCACAACTTCTTCACTCCAGAAAGATATTAAGTCTTCATCTTACTTAATCCATTCTCTCCAAAATGAGTGCCTTTCAGTATTTCAGATCTGGACAAAACAGCCCACTAACCAGAACTGATACTTAAGCACTGAATCTGCTGCTTTTGAATGACAGCTAAAAAAAGGTGCTTTATCACTACATATTTTCTAACATTGCAACGAAATGTTGGTCTTATGACCTTTTTTCCATTCATTAAAAGTGACTGTTACAAACACTCCACACAGAGTGGAAGTCAGTGCACTATCTCAGTCTCATCAGGCAAAATAATTCCAGAAGAGTGCCAGAAGAAACCTTTGGATCATTAGGCTTTTATACAGTTTGCTGTGTGAGCATCTCCGGCTTCCCACTGCCAATTGCTTTCATTATGCTATAGCATTGCTGATGCTGTTGAACCATGATCCAAAGCAAGATGGTTCTCAAGGAGGGAACAACATCTGAAGATTTGTTAAGAGGCTAGCAACACATCTGATGCCCCATATATCCTTCCTAGTTCACACAAAAGCTGAAGATCATTGGCTGAGGATGAGGGGGCCAGCATAGAAGGCAGGAATGTTTTAGACTGTTTTGTGAAATCTCCACCTAGTTACTGAGGGTAAAGGTTGCACTTCATAATGGAAAGTCAGACCCAAAGATTAGTCATCACTTTCAGTACAGGGTGGTGAGGAATCTCAGTGACTAATGTGTACTTTAAAGTGACTCCGCTGCAGCTTATCAGCATCAGAAGAGGAAATCACACAGAGTAAATTTATCAATGATACACCCTAAAAACATTTGGGTGATTAAGAATATAATGTCTGACAACTTTTTCCCTGCACTACTTCTAAAAAGCAGCAGTGCCAACTCAAAAATGAGCGGTCGCATTTATGACATTATTTAATATTTCCCACAGCAGTAAGAACCCCCTTCCTAAAAGCTTAATGTGATCTTAAAGCTGCAGAGTATTTTATAACATTAGCAGGTAGTAAGGAATACATGCACAAGCTATACAGCCCAGATAAAAGCCATTACAGCACTGAAGCATACACAGAAGTCCATACCTCATAACTCACATTTAAAGCCTAATACAGACGTTAGTCCTTGCAAGGCATGTGACATTACAGAGACAACCATTAACTGTAATTATTGAATGAGAGCAGAAAGACATTATGTGAATTCTTACAACAGGGCATATTTAAAACTGATTAGTATCATACTATAAGCTAGTATCGCGTATTCCACAGTTTGACTAGCACATTACAAATTATGTATCTCCACAGAGGAGCTACTTGCCATGTTCAAAGGCTCAAGCAATGAAAACATCCATTTTCCGAAACACTAGTACTTCTCCCCATCCCTTATCTTACAGTATCCTGATCAGTGTTTTAGCCCCTATGCCAAAACTAAAAATCTAGTGCGCAACACACTGTCAAACAAACCCAGAAAGAGTCACTGAACACCTTCTCCTCTCTTTCCCCCTAAAAACTCCCAGATAGCTTTCACCTTGCTCAACTCTGATGTAGCTGCCTGGAAAGCTTCATGAGTACTAGTTAAGAGGGATGATACAGGCATAGCACATCCTCTGTCACTGACAGTAAACACAAAGATTGGCTGGAACTGATCCTGAAACATGATCTGCTCCCTATTTCGAACCTCCACTCTCTACCTTTCTGCCACAATCACCAGTTCCTAACCCCACCTACCATCCAGCAGCAACAGCGTAAGACTCTATCATCACAATCAACACCCCTACTAACAGAGAGGGGGATAGACAGCTCTCTCAAGCCCTGTGTTCACAGGCTCCCAAATCTACATCCAGATCACACACTGAAGGTTTGTTTCCCTCCCACATTTCTCCCCATTCTCCCAGCTTTTCATGCCACACTTTCAGAAGCAAAACCGGGTAAACTCCAACACCAAGAAGTCCAGACTGATGCAATTTCAAGCAGCTACCACGATCAACACACAGATGTTTATGTGGGGGATTAGGATGGCAGTACAGAATCCTTTCATAATATATAAGAGTTTCTAGTTTGCAATAACCAAAATGATATCAAGTTTCCTGTACGTAACTGGGTTTTTCACTGAAGTTTTACCCATCAAATTTAAGCACTACATAGTTAAAACAGTTAAAAAGAAGTCATCACAACCTAAGCTTCCAGCGCAGTCCCAAGGTCTTTCCTTAACCTTGTTCAAGTGTTCCATTAGCTCAAGATTTTTCTATTAATAGAAGAAAATACTTTCCACATTATGCTGACAAGAAAAAACATTTCCTTTATTATTTAATTAGTCAGGGAAAACGGCATTGTTTAGCTTGAAATACTGAACATTTAAGTACTATGCACTTCAACACTTCCTTCTTCATTTCTGTTTCTGCCACAAATTGAGGAACAGAGTACATTTCCTTAGCATTATCTCTTCTCTGGCCTGGCACGCTATCTCCTCGCAACACTGGGTATCATTGTCAAAGAAAATTTCAAGAGGACGGTAACCATGGGACAGCAGTAGAAAATTATAAATATCATCCAGATTCCTTCTGTAAAAATCTTTCCCAGACATTTCGCAGTTTCTATTTGAGCCTCACCCTACAAGGTCAGAAGAGGCTGAGAACACTATTAATGTGGTTTTACTGCCCCTCACAAAGATACTGTTTACCTCTGTACCTAAGCATCTCCAAAATAATTCAAACCTCTCCATCAATTCCCTTCTAAACTGCAGCCTTTGGTAAGGATTTCCAATCCTTTAGCATTTAACAACCCTGCACTGAACACCATTGCAATAACAAAATCTTTTTATGCCTAACCTCTCATGAGGCTTTTACCATTCACAATAACCCTTTCATTTGTTTTTCTCCTTGCCTAATAGTATGAGAAGTATATTGCTTTTTAAAAGCTTTTAAAAAGGATTTAAAGAACTAAGTTAGTCAGAAAGGATTTGAAGAACAAAGTTAGTGATGCCCATCCCAAATTCCTATTCACTAAAAAAAGAAAGAATAAAACTACTCCTGCAAGCCAAAAGCCAAGTACCATCTTCAGCATTGCTCTTATAAAAGCCATCATTAGCGCCTCTTACTGTAGCATTAGACAACTGCTTTGGAACATCTACAGCTAGTCCATGCACACACAGCTTAACTAAGAAGGTAGAAATCAAATTAATAACCTAATCACTTGAGTTATACTGATCTTATCCTACCAATTGGTAAAATCTGGTGTGAAAGTACTGAGGTTACTCTCAATCTATATAGAATGCTTTTATAATACACTGTATCACATACCTCAGGTAGCAACTTCCACTCTGTAAGTTACCTGTTATGCCCAAGGGAGGCTTCTAGCCATCACTGAACTTGTGATCTTTAGATGTATAAGAAAGCAAATGATCACTCGAACTAATCGAGCATGAATGTGAAGTGGAAACGCAAGCCAACACAAGCAGGCCAAACTGCCTGCTAAACAGTATTCCTATCAGCTGCACAGTGTGCTGCAGCTCAATATTGTTTATTTTCCATTTCTTAGTTTAAAGACCTGAACGGCAACATTACTATCACTTTAAATTTTGAGTGATAATACTATTTCCAAGGCAAAAAAAAAAAACAAACAAGAAGACAGAACCCAAGTCCAGTTCTGCCATTTGCCTTGCTGCCCATGAGAAAAATCTGAGAAATCAGGGAGGCGAAAAAAGAGCATGTGATCAAACGTTTCAGAAAGGACACTGGGAAAAAGCTATTTCCAAATATATTTCCTGGTTCTTGGTCACATTTTCATGAGAAGTCCTAGAGCTCTAATACTGCTTTCTAAAGAAAAGATTTTACAAAAATGATTCAGAAAGCATGTGAAAGCATTCTTAGCCCATGTCCAGACAGACATCTATATAAACACACTGATTTGGGAAAGGAAAGGGAGGCTATAGAGTTATACAGAGTAACTGAAATGCGGAAAGACTAACTGTGAGGTGACAAACAGATTCCATAAACTGTTCCCCCAAAACACACTGCAGCAGCCAGAACTGCAGCCAACAGAACTGGAAAAGAGAATAAAGTCAGTTTCACTCATTTCTAGACTCACTAAGCTCAGCAATGCTGTGACTATGTGCTAAGTAACCATGGCATAGAGTAAATAAGTGGTGAGTCAACTCATTCCATGTGATCAGTTACCAAGGTCTTAAGGAAAGAACTAAGTGTTCAACTGGAAATAGCGTAATCAGTTAGAAGAGAACTCAGAACTCAGCAAAATTAGGGCACAGTAAAAACAATTATTCCAGTCTACCAACTGGCGTCTTCTCATGAAGGACATCTGATTATGTATTCCTGTTTCTGCTGTAAGAGAATTATTGTCCAGAGCAGAACTTGGAAGCTATACACTATAGTGGATTAGACTTCAAGAGCTTTCATCAACACCACACTACAGCAATCCAGCCCGCTTGTTCAGGTACCTACTGTGCTAAACACAGGCCACCACAAGGGTTTGCAGAATCTAATCTCTGCTAAAATCAGCTGTTCCAGGAACTGCTGTGGCATGGCCATTTCACAGCTAGAGCCATTGCACATGCCTCTGCTCTTAACTACTCTCCTCAGGAAAAGTATCATCTTGCCAGGAGTAGGACAGTCCATCCAAATATCAGTGGCTCCAATACCACCCTAAGATCACATCTATTCTAGAGAAACAGCAAAGGGCATGAAGGGAAGTCTCATAAAGACTTAATCTAGAAGGTCAACCCTGCCAGTTTCACTTGATAGTCACCATGCCTTGCATGACAGACATTGTAGAATAAGAAACACCTCCACAGTAGCAATTTCAGGACTGCAGAGACACACAAAAGCCCAATAGACTAATGTAAACCCATTAGGAAGAAAACAGAAGACCGGAGTACGTTAGACCACAACCCCAACATCTGAGTCATACTAAGATGCTGGTGACAGCTGGGACAGCTCAAGAAGATGGCCCAAAACATGTGTCACTAATCCCAGCTCATGAAACTTCTTCAAACTGATTTATCAAGACAAGATACAAAGATGAGGCTGGTTTAGGATTTGCCATACAAGTTGCCACCCAGAGGAGCATCTTGTATTTAGCTGGAAGCAGAAGTCACAAGCTGGGACACTAGCAAATTCCACCCTGTGTTAAGCTCCTCCCTCCCCTCAGTGCAGCAGTAGAGTTCATGCAAACAGTCCAGGTCATGTAATTTTACCTCATATTACAGGTTAATATAAATTGAGTTAAAATTCCATAGTTTACATCTTTCAGAAAGCAGGACTGTTGCCCTACAGCAGTTATATTATCCCTTCCTAAAACTTCCCATCATTCAAAAATCTCACTCAAGACAACACTTAAGAAACAAGTTTTCTACATAGTAGTGTTGGCATTTCAGCAGAGACTGGGAAACAAGTAGGCCCAAAAATCATGCCCAGCCTCTAAGCAAATCAGATTTCCTTTTGTTTAAGATAATGCACATGATAAACTGTCTTAAACATTGAATACTCAAATATATGGGTCATAAGCCAGCACCACATCTTTTTAGTAAAGACATCTTCCAAAGCCAAAAATGTTTCTTCCTACATTACTATGACAGCTATACTAAAGCATATACTTCAGAAAGTTGTATCATTTTCAATTCTGAAATAGTTCAGTTCCAACAGAGTATAATTAATTACCTCAGTCTTAAAAGGACTATTCAGAGAAAGCTCTCAGCTTCCCAAAGTTTCCACCAGTCTGACAGCAAGATTTATGAAACTTATTTGAACTAACTGAAACCTATTAAACTCTACTTCTACAGAGCAACAGCACAAGACCTGTGATGGCACAAGGCGTGACCTCCTCTGCAAGGAAACAGAGCAGTCATCTGACATGCTCAGGGTTAGAATTTGTAGTAAAATCTCTTAAGCATGTTCAGACACCAGAACATCGAATATTCCCACACACATAGAGACACTTTTCAGAAAGAGACAAAGTTTCCACTAACTCACCATTTCAGCTGAAGTCCAGACTTCATAGCAGACAAAGCAAAAAAGAACACCCAATCACAAAGCAAAACAAAAAAATAAAAATCAAAGCACACCACCAAAAAAAAAAAACAACAAACAAACAGCAACAACAAAATAACCCCCCCCCCAAAAAAAAACACCAACAAAACAAGCAAAAACAAACAAACAAACAAAAAACCTAGGTAACGCTTACTATTCAGTAATACCACACATACAGGAGGCAGCAAAACACCAGACAAAAGGGTGCCCACACACCTACATACTTTCTCTAAAGTCGTAACTGTTGGGTGAGAGGCTGTGTGTTGTCTGAGGTGCCAGTGTGAAGATCTATGTGAAATACCACTTAACTATGTGGCAATATGCCTCAAGGGTATTCACTCTATAGGTGCTGCCTGGCTAAGAGGTAAACACAAAAAGGTCTTCTTAGACAAGGCTAGACTTAAGATTATATCAGGCCATACATTAAACATTAGGCCAAAACTGATTAACTAATTGCAATGGTTCCTAAGATGCCCTCAGGAATAAGGTTCTGTTGAGCTAAGGTATAGGTCAGTTCTTGCGTACTTCTGGCGTACATGCCTTCAACACCCCAAAATGACTTGCTTCAGGTAAAGAATTTCAATCTGTTCCCTCAGAATAAGTCTCACTTTTGCTCTTAATGAGTTCAAGTCAAAGATGACAAGACTTAGCAGAGAAACAAGCAGCAACCACTTCATAGTTCAAATAATGCCCAGGAAATTCTAAACTAAGAAAGTGAAGACATTTTCTAGATGGACCCATACTTCCAATTCACATATCTGGAATTATGAAGTGACACAGCACTGAGAAGGGGAGGGAGAAAGGAAACAGAGGCTGTCTTTACTCTTTAACTCGATCTATGAAGTGTCCTAGACCTAGAGGACTCATGAAAAGAGGGTAGGAGAGGTGTAGAAACACTTTTCTTAAATAGTCACAATAACAAGTCAATAAAGTAATCCCAAGTCACAACACATTTTCTATGCACTAAGAATGTTTTTTCACTCCATTGAATCATACTATTACAATTATGTAATAACAAAAATACAGTGTCCTGCAGTAAAATGAAATGATGAAAGACTTTTGATGAAAGAGACTTTTAACCAGTTTCTAATTGAAAAAACACTATAAAATATTGCTAAAAATGTATGCATAAGTAATTTTTCATGTTGCATTATCAGCTATGGGTGACCATATCAAAAGGTATGTAATACCAGTCTAACACCTGCCGAGTAAAACAAAGCATTCAAATTTGAGTAAGCATTTTCATAATAGTAGGTATTACAGAAGCTTCATCAATATAGCAGCTCTTTGATCAAATTATGCGAGGCCTAAGTACAATAAACCTCTTGTAGTTGCCCTTGCAAGTGCAACCCAGACTTTGATAAACAACCACCTCTTCTGCATATTGCATGTATTGCAGTCAAATGTGACTAAACTGTGCTGCCTTAAACACACATTCTAGAAAGGCTCGCAGTGTTAAGAAATTTTGTGATTTGATTTTTGTGTTTGATTTTACTACACCAGGATGCAAAGGGATAATAGGAAGAAAGCACGCAGGTATGCACACTCTTAAGGTAGGCAAGGTAAAAATATAGTTCTAATGCTTGCACTTAATGCATCACAGTAGGACAGATTCCTCCTGCTTCCTCCAACTCTTCTCTGCACTCCAGGCCTTTAAGTGGGAATTGTGCTCCATTATAACTTCAGTCATCCAGCACTGAGCTCCTCAAATGTAAGAGAGTTAAATAGTTCAGTCCAAACCCTAGGATATTTAAGAGGTTATTTTAAGCTTTCTCTAAGACCAAATTAAAAAAAAAAAAAATCTACACAAAAACACAAACAGAAAATGTTTCTGAGAACAGTCATCCATTCATCCTGCAGACTAAAACTAAGCCGGGCAGCTACTTATCTTGTTCAGATTGTCCAGTGACTAGAAAGCAGTGTACACAGAAAGTTTAAACTGCCTGCAATCTGCAGAATTATGCTCTCCAAAAAAAAAAAAGTTACACTACATATAAATGAAAATTACTTTTCATTGATATGAATGAAAAGTAATGAAATGAAAATACTTTTAGAGCAAGAAGTGTAGTTATTCAGATTTTTGTTAGATGTGAAGATTTCCTTAGCTCAACTGCTTTGATATTTAACAGGCATTGTGCCTTGCCCCATGGTCAGTGAGCCTAGATGTATTTCATCCATCTTTCTAGCTTTTAAAAGTCAGTACAAGCTACCGACTTCTCCTGTACGCATACACATTATTACACCCTATTTTACATATACTAGTTGTTCTACACAGAAGAAATGACTGTTTAACGTAATACTTATGCTTGCTTGTGTATATAAAAATAGCTTAGCCAATTTTAAGAACTGCACAGAGGAAGCTAATAACCATGGTTACCACAGAAAAGAAAAACCACCTAAGCTATCCTCAGTGGAGGGGTGAAGCAAGCTTATCATTTAGCTATACAGCACATTTAGATTCAGTTTCATGGTGGTAAATACTGCTAAAATGAAGAGTTTCAAATAGCGTCTGCAAATGCAGGACACAGTCACTGCAGCAGACAGAAGTTTAAATCTGTAACACTCAACTCCTCAGAAAACTGTCTTCATATTAACTTCCAAATTTTCTATGGCACCTTAGAAGGAGCTAAGCATTTAATACTTCTTGCTTCAGAGCCAAACAGGATACCACAGCCCTTCCTCTCAAGACTAAGTTCATCATGGAAGTTAACATACTTCTAGGAAAACAAAACCACTGAAAATAGCTGTTTTTCTATTTTAGTGCATGATCATTCTTAAGTCAACAGAGAATGTAAACTGTATGTCAATCCTCTTTTTCACAGAATGGAAAGAAATACAGCTTCACTTTGGAGGATCACCTTTAGCTTTCAGACATGTTTTTCAAATCAAGTAGTGCTGTTTTTCCTCAAAAAATTTCAAAATACCCCCCTATAGCTATGTGAAAAATATACGTATGCAGTGAAACAAAACAATTACCTGAAAACAGCAGACTGAGCATCTGAATTTCAATAACTGCAGCTGAGCAAGTGTCTTAAACTGGCTCTACTTAGTAAGTAACAAGGACAAGTTTTGCGCTCATGGGCATCTGCAAGACCAATGTAGAATGTCAGAAGAAAGGAATGAACTCTTGTCAAGCGATATAATCAAAATGGTACATAAAATCAGAATGAAACCAGATGAAGACAAGCTCATGCTTCTGCAAATTGCACGGTAAAGAATTCTTACACAACATCCTCACAAATTAGTACAGTATTATGAAAATAGGGAAAACCACGAGCTTTATCAGGAACTTTTTCAGGCTCCCAATACACAGGACCTTAAAGTAAAATAAGTTAACTTTTTAAGCTACAATATATTGATAACTATTCCAGGAGTTCACAGAAGTCAAGTCACCAGCAAAACTAGTAAACACAAACTAATCCAAAGTACATCCATGAATCAATTCATTTCTCCTAGCATTAAGCAAGCAAACAAGAAATAAAATATTGCCCTCAAAATTTCAGTATAAATGCTTTTGGCTTTATATTGAAATTGTAATACATAAATTTTATCAAGAATAACTGGCAGAGGATGAAACAACAGAATTCTATACTAAAGTGTGGTTTGAGCACTATTAAGACAGTAACACAGCACTGCAATTTTTATAATGTCCTTTTGAGGCTGTGGCAGTGATGGGACCAGTCTGCTTCAATACAGTCTGTGTTCAGTCTCAGACCAAGACCTGGGCAGTGGTATTTGGCACCCTTATAAAGCTTCTACAAATAGCAAGTGCCATTGCCCATTTACAAGGTTGATGTGGTGAAGTAAAAAGAAAAACAAATAAATAAATAAATAAATAATGAGATGAGCTGTATTTACTGCAGCATTAGAGCTCTCAAGCTATAGGATCACATCACGCCTTCCACATGAAGGACAGAATTAACAACTGTGAGGCATGACTTTCTCTACTGCTGTTTCCCTTTAAAAATTATGTCACCTAAATAAGAAGCCTGTCTCAGTATTTAGGTCTGCTCCACTAACCAACTGTCTAGCACTAGAGCAAACATAAGCAGGAACTTGGGTGTGTGCATAAGTAAATATTTTGTCACTGTTACATACATTTCACATAAACTAATTTCAAGAAGTCATTCATCACTTATCACTCAACAGCTTAAAAAATCTTAGGAGGTGAAGCAGAATAAAAGCTCTAAAAAATATAAAAATTAAGAAATGCAAATATTTCATCAGGAAAAAAAATATCAATGAGAGCAGGCAACTTCTTAATAAAGGACGTTGACAGATATAAGTGCTCCATTAGAGATACACTGGGGAGGTAACATATGCCAAAACACTTGCAATAACACTTCAAGAACAGAAAACCTTTATCTGTTCCTTAAGGCTTTAAGCTAGGTCTTAAAGGATCCAGATTCTAGACAGGTGCTGCCAGAGGCTTGTTCTTTGAGGATGGACATATTCCTGCCCTCTGATAGAGTTACAAACTCACACTTACTTTACAGTTAACCAAGATTTTAAAAAGAAAAACAAACCAACAAACCAAATTAAAGTTCCAGTATTAGAACCATGAACACCAGAGATCTAAGATTAAACAAGAAAAAAAAAAACCTCCCACAAGTTACACCTTTAGAAATGCAAACTCCAGTAACTTTTGCTAGTTCGCAGTGACACTTTGCCATAAGAACTTGCGTGAAGATAAGAACTGAATACTAGTATGATCTAACCCATATTAGTACTTAAAACTTCACCTGTGAACATCTGAGTTCACGGTAGTAGCAAGACAGACTAGGGCCTAAGATATCAGAGACGCATAACTTTATATTGGATGTATCGATTTATGATAAAAAACAGGTAAACCTGCCTCTGAAACATCATATTTCACTAAGAACATTACTAACCCTGGAAAGCTTCTGAAAATCAGTGATTAAAAAATACTGCAAGCAGCCTGTAAACTCTCAGGTGGGGGATTAGAACGAACAGCTTAAATATATTTAGCTTATTTGTTTTGTTTTGTTCCATCTATTCAATATCTTTCAGGATGTCCATCTCTTTCACCAAAGTAACATTACTATAATTGCAGATAGAGAATCAATCATTATTTGTTCTCCAAACTATTAAGTTTCAGCCCTGACATGCCTACATCTTATCTAAGAAACTGAACTAAACTCTACACACTCCATTTAATATTCCAGATTACTGCTTTATCAAAAATAGTCCTGAATTAAGTTTTTAAAGTTAGCCATTCTTAAGCAAAAAGTGTCCATAAGTGCTCTCCACCAGTTCAGCTTAAATCATCCAGATTAAGCTGATGCAACTTTCCAAAACATTCAGTGCTGCACAGAAAATTCTCAGCATCTTTCCTGAAGAAAAAGCAGGTGTATAACCCTAGTCTGCTTTTCATCAGTAACCACAGATACACAAAAAAACTCCATATCCTACTGTGAAGCTTACAGCACTGCATATGATGCTAGTAAGATTCAGCCTAAGGAAATCTAAATAGACAAAGAAACAGAGGACTACAGAAGGGAGCAGCAAGAAATTAGCTCTAAAAACCAGGAATAGTAAGATACTGCTTTGTGCAGCAGCAAAGCCCTTCTTTTGAAAGCCTCACAGTTCCACCGATAGCAGCAAGTTAGTTTTGGTTTATGAAGTTTATTAAAAATAAATAAATAAATAAATCAAGCACACACACACACCCCCCCCCCCAAAAAAAAAACCAAAACAAAACAAAACAAAAAAACAAACAAGAAAACCCCACAAGTGCAATATCCTTGAAACTTAAATATGCAGCTGCAAGTTAACCTACATAAACTGAAGAAGGTAAGTGAAAGCAAGATATCTGCTGTTTCGGTCAGGTACCTTCAAGTGAACAAGATGTTCTCCTTTTCTAGGCTTACACACCTGAGAAAAAAGTATTTTATCTGGAAAATTAAAGTTGAGTTGAATATGTGTTTTGTTACTATTAAACTGCCTTGTCAGAGTGAATGCAGTGAAGCTTTCCTGAGTAATTAAGTTCAAGAATTATTGTCTTTGAGGATTTAGACCTGAAAATTGTTTTGTTAAGGACCATTCTATTTGCAACGATTAACTCAACAGCTTCAGACTGTTTGACAAACTATTTTAGTTTCTTCACTCATTCAACAGACTAGACTTCAGTATTTTCTAATGCCAGACTACAAAGAACAAGACCCCCTATACTTGACATCGCACATTCTGAAAAAGACTTAACACTCTAAGGCAGGAAGTTGTACTCAACAGCCACAAGCATGACCTCAAGGCACAGCAGGCCCCTTCTATTACAGATACTACATATAAATTAGCTAGAGGGTAAGTAAAAGGTTTTCCTGAAGCACAGTTCTAGTACACAGTTTCATTTTAATAACTAATTATATTTTAAGAAGTACTTTATTCTTTGTACATACAGGTATCTCCATGCAAGAGCTATTCTGGGATAGACAATGATAAGCAAGTCTCCTCATACAGAAGACACTTGCAGCTATTAAAATTCTAAAGCCACACTAGCACAATCAGATTCAGTATAGTTAAGAAATATCTTTCAAACTGGTGCAGAAGGGACAAGACAGAGCTATCTGTGTTCCATAAAACTTTCCCTATCAGCAGCTCTTTAAGGTCTTCAGCATGTGCTGGGACAGTGGTGCCTGACATTCTTAGTGTCCGCAGCATCTTTGGGGACAGTGGTGTTCATGGTACAAACAATTCTCCCAGCAGACAGACGGAGATCTCTGAAGACAGTGGACCTAGTGTTACATTAATCTTCCCAGCATCTGTTCAGACTACTGCAATACCATATCCATACTAAATAAAATGTCACAGCATCTGTGTTGTCCACTCCCCACAAATAGTACCAAAGAACATTGCAGGCCAACAGCCCATCAAAATCAGAAAAAAATACAAACAGAAGATGATGTATGCTATTTTGTTACAAATATCTGCATCCTCAAAGTCCACTTTTACACTAAGAAACTTAAGTGCGATGAGACATTTCCTTAAAAACCTTCTTTCACATTCCCTGATCCTTAAGAACTACTCTTTTTTAAAAATCCATCACCTGTTTTGATGTTATTTTTTCATTTTGTTAATCCTAAAAAAAAAAATCAATACACCATTTTCCAGGCTTCATATCTGCATTTGGTACACTAGTACACTGTAAGGAAAGAATTCTGATTTTCATAATAAAAAATACTTGATCTTAAGTCTCTTATTCAGCTCTCCCAGAGACAGGGAGTTATGTGGGGTGGGGGCTTGTTTTTACCTTTTTACTGAAAAAGAAACATGAAGTTTTTCACAATACTGTTTTCATGATGTAGTACTTTTGATGACTACATTAAGTTTTGAGTTCAGAAGATAACTTAACGAAAATAAGGCTGTTAAGCCCTACCATTTGTGTGTCTTATACAGTATTAGAATCAAAAGATGCTTTTATGATCCAGGAAAACAGATGCTCATCAACATGTCAACCATGGCTCAGTATTTAAAATTTAGGGGCACATAAAAGTCATTCTAGATTCAGATAACCAACTTAACAGTAGAGTAATAAATAAAGAAATAAAAATTCCACCTTTGCTCTCTTCAAGTTGTCGTTTCTCCATTGTATAAGTTCACTTCAAGGACAGTTCAGAAATCAGTCTTATTTTGGGCCTTTATTAGCATAATATTATCACCTGAACTTTCCCAACCACCACCATTTTGATTTGTCCAAATACTCCTTGTGACTGCACTTACTACATAGCATACACTTGAATATCTTCCTGAAGGACAGAGACACAAGGGCATGTTTCTCTAAAATCGGACATGGATTATAAGTTTTTACTGAAAAGTACTGTAAATCCTACCCAAAAAGAAAAATAAGAATGGAAGCAAGCACATTGACCTTTCTAGTAAATTAAGCCCTAAGCCATTTAAGTTAGGTTAAAATAAGGAAGTTATTGCTTTCACAGAGAAGAAGCATCCAAGGCTATACAGTCTCCAAAAACCTGCCCTGTCAAATAAAGATACATATAAGCAACTACATTAAATATAATTTCAAAGCAGTTTGGTTTTAGACAAATCATTTCATAAATGCAACTCAAAGCTTGCCAAAACTCCTGTAAGGCCCACTGTCTCAGAAAATATCATGCACCTGCTCAAGTTTAGCTAATACTACTATGGAACCATTCACCTATACAATTAACTTAGCATAAATTAATCGCCGTTAAGTGGTTAGAGCACAGATACGTATTAGAATTTCTAAGGCCTTAATAAGAAATCAAATAAAAGATTAGAAATACATTAAACCAAACAACAAATAGTCTACACTATATTCCAGGAGTTTTATTATCTTGCCAGAAAATTAATCATTAACTACTTTTCACAAGGATTTTGAGCTAAAATTATACCAGAAACCATGCAATGTTAATAGAAAAACACTGTCACTAAGACAAGTTTAGTACAGCTGCACTTCAGGAAGTTTAAGAGTTATTTCAACAGAGCAGACATACAGCAACAAAATAAACCCCAAACCATACAGCAACGCACCTTCACAATACCATTATGACCCTCATAGTAACCCTTTACCTTCCTAAGCTAAAATCTCGCATTTTTAAGTCCCTTCCTGTTCAGCTAAGCACGCTGTACTGCTCTAAGTGGTATCTACGCACACACTGCCCTCCTCACGAACATACAATTTCACAAATAAGCTAAGTATGTTCCATGCATTACGTATTTACAAGGAAAATCAAAACAGCAGGTGCCCTCCCTAGTTAAAGGGAGCTCTTCAGGAGTAGAATTGAGGCTATTTCACAGGTAAAACGTACTTTAGAAACGAAAGAGAACGCAAATGTAGGACTGCTCTTCCCAGTCTCTGTCCGGTTCTCACGTAGAGGTCTTCTGCGAAGGAGGTTCTCTAGGTGCGCACCTGTGGTACACTGTGCCGTTTAATCCACCTGCGCCGTGCCCAACTTACCTACTCAGCTGTACACACAAAAGCTTGCACTGCTGGCAGCTCCTCCTCTAAAGGCGGCTGGAAATCACTTCTGGAGCCTCGCGGCTATTAGGTGCGCGTTTTGCAGTTCCTTAGTCCAGACACTCCCACCGCTGAGGTAGCAGCACGCAGAAGCAGCTAGAAAGTTTGCCACAATCTCTACCTTCCCCTGCTCCGCGCTGGCTCCTCTCTGACTCTTCTCCTTCCTGGCGAAGGGGACTGGCGTTAAGGGCGTCAGCGGCGGCGACACTCCCCGCAGAGGTCTCCCTCAACAG
Source organism: Ara ararauna (assembly GCA_028858755.1). Classification (NCBI taxonomy): domain Eukaryota; kingdom Metazoa; phylum Chordata; class Aves; order Psittaciformes; family Psittacidae; genus Ara; species Ara ararauna. The sequence goes on along the minus strand of CM054376.1, from coordinate 57,288,824 downwards.
CGGCGCTCCGGGGCGGGGAGCGGGGGGCGCGGGGGCCCCCGCTCGCTCGGCGCTGCCGTGTTTACCGCCTCATGCTGGCCGCGCGAGCTGCGCTCCGCCCTGACATCATTCATTCTCCTGCACGCGCACCCGCCCACTCCATTTCCAAGCCGTGACTCACCCCGGCGCTGCTGCCAGTCACGGGCAGGGCTAGAAAAACCGGCAGCACCGGGGCGGGGGCCCGCACCGGGACCCAGGCCCCGCCCGCCCGACGGGAAAGGTGCCGGCTGCAGACGAGGCGCGGACCCGCCCGCTCCCTGCTCTGCGCGCGCGCTCTGCCCACTGCCAGCCTCTTCCCGGCTGGCGGTGCCGAGCCGCCTTAACCGCGCCGGGCACGGCACCGCCTCCTGGGAACGCGAGGTCTTGGCAGATGCGGAGATGTTGGTGCCCCTCCAAGGCCTCGCCTCCCTGCCCGGATCCCCTCTGCCGTGCTTACAGCCGCCGCCTCCTCCTCAACCAGATGTTCGTCACTTGCGGGGGCGGCTGGCGGCCCTCTCTGCCGCTGGGAAAGGGTTAAGCTAGCTCACCAAACGGGATACCGACACGAATACTGCGCCCGTAAAGCGCTGGTGAAGAGATAACAGCTGCCCTCTCGGCGCCAGCTCGGCGTCAGAAGCGCGGTTCCTGAACCGGAGGAGGTGCCCGGGGCTGCAGCCAGCCCCGAGCAGGGAAAGGCTTCCCTGTTTGGCCGGGGGATTTAAGTTCCCGAACCTTGTTCTCAAATGCAGGATTAGTCACCGAAAGCTCTGCTGTTTGCATCGGGCTTTAGGGGTATTAGGATAGGGTTTTCCTCCCTCTCTAGTTAGAAGTTCCCCATCATCATGTAGCAACCAGATTGTGTTGGGAGTCTTCCAGCGTAACAAGCACGTGATCGGCGGGGGTGGTGGGGGATAATTAGGTGTCGGCTCCCGCACACCGAGCGAAGGCTCGGAGCTGGCCCTGCCGGCCGGCACCTGTCCCCCCGCGCAGCGTCACGGCCCTGACGGCACGGGCAGCGCCTGACCGGTGTTTGTCACGTCCCTGGAAAGCCCCCTTCTCCCCGCTATTGGCTATTCTGCTGCGGTTGCTCCCACTTTGTTTCTGCCCACAAAAGCCTGGGGGAAGGGAAGGGGGAATGTGTTCTATTCCAGCACAGGGTGGAAACATTTTCTGCACTCTCAGAGTTCTGTGAGACGGGGAAGCTCTGCCCGATCCTACACGGACGGGCAGACAGCCGGTATACACCGGATGGCAGGTTTTCCCTCCTGCAGGCTTAACACCAACAGCGTTTTATAACCAGATAAACAACCCAGCCAGATCACTGCGGCTCTAGCCGCTTTGTGAGCAGCAGGAGCAGCTCACACACCTGTAGTGCTGAATACAAGGAGTCTGTTGGAACCTCACAGCACTCCTCGCCACCTGCCCCCCCCCCCCCCCCCCCCCATTCTTATAACCCGGTAATCCCTTAAAAGTAATAAAAAAAAAAAAAAAAAAAAAAAACCAAACCCCAGAGGGTGCATGGGCACGGTGTTTGCTTTTAACTGGTTACAGAGACCCATGCACATACTCAATTGCATACACTTAGTTATGTGCTAGTTATGTGAGATTTACTTGAGGATGCTATACAAAGAAGATAATGGCTGACACAGTCACAGTTCAAGGGTAGAAATAGTGAAGAAAGTGGAAAAAAAAACCCAAAACCAACGTATCTACATGTGAACGCACATACAGCAAATGCTAAATAGAGACACTCCCTTTTTAATGAAGACCAAAAAAAAAAAGCCAACATTGAAGGAAGGTTAAAATGAAAGAAGGGAAAATTTACTGGCATTCTCCTAAATTATTTAGATTCAACAGTCAGTCACCTTAAACACTCTTTTAAAGTATTATTTGAAGCCACTGCATTTGAGGGAGCAAAGAATAACAGTCCACTAGCTCATTCTGTTCAAGGCTAGACTTCACATCCAACCCCACAAGCCCATCCTCACAGGTGACCTGCTGAAGTGTGCAACTTGGTCACAGAGCTCCAGTTAACCTCAGAGGTGCATCTGTGAAAAGCAGCTTCCAGGAGATGGTCTGCAACCAATTTGGTAACTAATGTTTGCAAGTCTTGCATAGCAACAAACTTTTGAGAGCAAGTGGCATATTTGTGAGGTCACATAATTAGCAGCAACTATCTTGATCATTAAACTAGATTAACTTCACAAGGTCCTTTTCAGACAGGAATTATGAAAGAACTTAAGACTCACAGAATGATTATTTTATGAGAAAAAAAAGAAAACTCTCACACACATACAAAATTCCATGGTGAGACTAGCACACAAATCACATTCTCACCTCCCAGGGAGGCGGACAGAAGGGAGGGAGGAAAAAAGTTTTGAGAGGAAAAAGAGTACTGTTCCTTTCAGCTGGAATAAACCCAGCATCTTTTTCATTACTGTTTATTTTTTTCCCTTTTCATGAGATCAGCAGGGATATTACTGGAAACAGTAATTCTATAAACACACACAGCCAGCCTTGTGCATTAAAATTCTAACTATTTCCAAAGAGACACCCAAGCAGTTTTCAAAGGCAGCTACCACCAGAATCCTGCTTAGTTCTGCCATGGGACAGAACTGAAGCTGCAAGATGAGGTTTGGGGGGGGCAGGGAGGAAAGAAAGCAAGAACCATATGGGAGTTTCTAGTTCAGGCTGACTTTACAGTTTATAGACAGAGTAAACAGTAGTACAGAAAAAGCTTACTTGTGCTTTTATGGCTTGTCAAGCCATAGCAGACATCTATGCAGAAATCTGATAGGGAAGAACCATGTATCTGTGCTCAGCTTAAGTAGTTTCAGAACTAGTGAACTGTATGAGCACACATGTTCTAATGAGCTCACACATCTTTGTAGCCCCTATTACAGCTGCGTTAAGGACAGATGAAAACATACATTGGTATTTTACACTTAAGTGTCCCATACTTCCCCATAAGTATAGTCCTGCATAATTCTTCGTTGCTTTTTCTTCAAGTAGGGTATCAATCAGCGTAATCCTGCAAACTACCTCTATACAGGCCTAACACTACATTCTGTATACTGGTTCTCACAGCAGCCCTATTATATCTAAGAAGGTGCTAGCTGATATTCCTACCTTGAAACTAATGGAGTAAATCCAGAATGATTTATTATTTCCATCCAATTATGAAAGAATAAATTCTTTCAAAGGGGAAACAGGAGATCAGCCAAATGGACACAGAATATCAATTCACAGGAGAGATTCTTCATCAGCATACACTTACTAAATGCTTAACAACACACCCAAAAAAATAAGTTTCACCATTTTGAAATTAGATGCATTTTAGTGATTACATAAATTTTATGTCTCCAGCTAATTATTTTAACACCATCAATGTCACTATTTTTGGCAACTGATCAAGTAGATGAAAAGACAGTACAAAAAAAGAAATAAATCTAAGACAAGTTTTCCCATTACTAATTCATAAGCATCACAGTTCAAAAGCCCTACTATTGCATCATGGAATCATAGAACACCAGGTTGGAAGGGACCTCAAGGATCATATGGTCCAAAGTATGACAACGCATCACCTAGACTAGACATGCCAGCACCCTCTCCGGTGTTCATCTCAAAAAAGCATCCAGTGTTGGGGAATCCACCACTGTATATTGTAGAAGTTAGTGCCTTAGGAAACTCATCTGTAAATCATCACTGCTAGTACAACCACAAGCTCAGCTACTTAGATAGCAGGCCTACCTTAACAAGTCAGTTGAAGCTGAAACCAAATAAATACGCAAAGAACACTACTTATTATAAAGCACTAAGCTGCCAAAGCAAGCAGTGCTATGCTGACTGTACAAACTTAGGAGGCTGATGAACGCTACCACTCTGGAAGAAGACCTGTGAGGAAACAGACCGCAGCGAAGCTCACGAAAGACAACCGAACCCACCCTCGATCCTCCTGAGGGACATCTCAAAGTGAAGCACGCCGCCGCCCCCCGGCTACCCGGGGATTACCTGCGGCCTCCCGCTCCGGCCCGGCACTCCGCTCCCGTCCTACCCTGTCCCGCCCCGCCCCTGCTGCCCGACTGCCGAGGTACTGGGGCCGCCTGCCCTCCCCAGGCTTTCAAAGGAGGCGGGAAGCGGCGGCAGGCCAATGGCCGGTCCGGGACACACCGACAGACCGCCCCGCACGTGCCCGGCCCTGCTCGGCCGCTGCCCCGGCCCGCTGGCTCGGCTGCTTTCTGAAGGGCGGCGGGCAGGCGGGCCTTGGCGCTCGCGGGCTGCCGTTAGCTGCCGCTCGTTGCCTAGTTAGCGACGCTGCTGTTCCTCCTGTCCAGCCTGGGGCTGCTTGAAGCACTTCTGAAGGACAGAGGATTCCTCCAGATACTCTCTGCTAATTCCCGAGATGTACAAACGCTGTGATTGTTGTTTCCCATTTGCCTAATCTTAGTACCTCATACAGTTTACATTCCTCAAAACGCTGTATTAGCAGTTTCCATAATCAAAAGCTGAGCAGAGATGCTAAGTTTTTCCAAACTTTTTTTCCAAAGGCTTACCTGTTCTTGGGAACATCCTGGGATAATTTCAGTAAAAAAATGCTGAAGCTCTGTGGAATTTATACTCCCTGCTAAACCTCATGGGAAAAACTGATTTAGATTACACTGATTTTATTAATTTATTTATTTTAACAAAGCAGTAACTGAAAACAAACCTTGCATTTTCTGCTCAGTATTTCACTTAAATAAGCAGAAAAAAACATATCACAAATTTATCCTACTTTTTTCCTTTGGATACTGTTATGCGGTAGGGTTTGGGGGGGACGACTGCTTGTTTGGTTTTGGTAATGCTTTAAGTATTCAAACTGTATAAAATCAGCCATGCTTCAGAAGCTATGAAATAAGAGAACTGGTACAGTTTCTTTAAACCAGTTTCCCTTACAACTGAAGCCAAAAATTGATTTTCTATCTAAAAATATATGCATCCAAAATCACTGCCTCCAGCTTCAGAGTTTTCTCTACATAACAGCAGCATTTGAAGAAATGCTTTTCTTATAGGAAACAAGGCTTCGGAATAAATCCTAAGAGCACAGCACCTTGACAGAGGGTGTAGGGGGAAATGGGAGATCAGGGAACAATAAAAATACATTCTAGCTGATTGTCTCTATCTGCAAGTTTGAAAATCAAGGTGATTCTAGGAAACTGCACTGAGCAGAAGTACAGGAAATATTCTCAACCTCTTTAGGAAAAGAGGTAACATTTTAGGAAACATCTAGTAGATTAGAAGAATGATGCTAGGCAGCTGAAAAAGCTTATTAAGGCTTTTCTGTAACATTGTAAGAATTTCTGGATATGACATTAAATGCATGAAAATTAAAAGAAGACTGCTTAGCTGTAACAACCATCACAAACTCAACTGACTGAATTAGCCCATTAGAATTCTTTGCTATTCAGCCTTATCTACTTTATCGTCTCTTCATGCTTCTGAATGGTTTTCCTCTCTCAACCTATCATCATCCCCATGTAGCTTCCTTTTAATTTCTCAGCCTTAGGATTTTTTGCAGCAGGCCCATCTGAAGCAGAATAGTTGTGCTAAATCTCTGACTTCTAGCAAGCATCCTCTCCAACAAAAATTTACAGGGCTTTTCCCCAGTAACGCAGAACAAAAAACTAAATTTTAATACAAACTGACAGTAGCTGAACAGGAGTTGCTAGATGATCTCTTTTTGTCTGTGTGTGTGCTTTTTTCTATGAAGGAGAACTTTATCTTATTCAGCTGGGAAAGGAGATAAAAAATGGAGAAGACTGGAATGTGAATGAACAACCCACAGCTGGTAAGATTTACCCACTCCCCATTCAAGTTTATAAGCAATATAATTTTTATCTCATTATCTTATATTTTAGGATTCTATTAGTATGAAGACTTTTTTTTTTTTTTTTTTAGCAAAAACTATTTTTAAACCTAAGCAGCTGACAAAATTGCATGAGGGACAGGTGGCCTACTTTTTTTTTTTTCCCTTTAAAAAAAAGTGACTGTTGTTATCATCTGAGTGTAAATTCAGTATGGAACATTTGGAGAGATCCATCATACTGGGATAACCTCCCATCTAACCTGTTGCCCTGGCTGTGGTAGCTGGCAGTGCAAGAAGCTTCAGAAGAGGCACAATGGCAGTATCAAGAAAAGCTGGGAAAAGGACAGAAATGAGAAAAAATCCTTCTATTCTAGCTGTTTATCTACTTACCTTTCCAAAGTACTCACTTTTTGTTTTGTTTCCAGCTAGCATAACAGGAGATGCTTTTTCTCCTTTTAAATAAAAGGACCAGCAACTAACAAGTAGGCCTTAATTAATTAATGCACTGAACACCAAAAGAAGGCTGCTTTTGGTGCTTTTTTTTTTTTTTTTAGGGGGGTGTGTGTTGGTTGTGATGCCCCTCAAATACATAAGGTATTAGTACAATCCCATGCCTATTTCTGCCAGGAAAGGCGTACCGGAAGGCATACAAAATAGTCTCAATTGAAATCTGACTATTGCTTTGTGCAAGACTAAAAAATAACAGCTAAAAACATTCTGACAGACATCATTCAAGCACGTGAATGAGTCATGAACCTCAGAGATATGAAGAAGCAAAAGACTGAGCTGACTCATCAGTTCTGAATTTTAAATATGACATGCTTCTTTTGATATTCTGTGTATTAGCAGGACTTCAACATGTCTTCTGCTTCAGAGGAATCAAAAAGTAAATGAGTTTGGTGAAAAGATACATGTGAACCTTTGTTCCACTGTATTTGAAATGTATCCAGAAGTAATTTTGGGCTTATTCTTACATGGAAGCAAAATGCCCTGGTTCTACTCATGGAAAGTCATGGCCAACAGATTTGGCACAGAGGCCCCAGCTGGGAAAATACTGGTTAATGGATGAATTTTTAGACTGAAAAGACTTCTCAATGAGTCTTTATGCCAGTTTGCATGTATCATCACACAGATGTGACTAGATGGCTTCTGATGGCATGAAGCCAAAGTAAAAGGTTCTGGGTAGTGTTATGTCCTGCCAAATGTACATTTACTGTTGTAAAAATGTGTTTAGAAGTGTCTTTTCCTTTGATTCATATTTTTTAATTGATTTGGAGGAGGTTGCAGAAAGGATGAGTCATAATACAGGGAGAAGGGTTCTTCCTAAAATCTGGTGAGAAAAAAGATGAAGAATCTTCTCAAGTCTCAATTATGAGAAGAGGGGCAAATCTCAGCAGATCTCAGGTGAAATGGCTGACAGTTTTCCATGAAATGTCTCAATGGAAAATGCCATAGCATCATCTTGCCTTTAGACACCACATGTTTATATGTAGGCAGACCTTTGAGATGTCTTCATTGTTAAGAGTGGAGATTCTTATTCTGCTCTTATAAATAAATCAGAATGAGTTGTAAATATAGATGTCTCCAAGGTTGCACACACTAGGAAAGGCAATAGAAAGTAAGAAGGCATTGGAAGAGTATTCTGCAATCTGAAGCTGATGGGAATCTAGTATGAATATAATTGATGCTGATTAATTATGCACTGAGCTGAAGTGTGCCAGTTCAAGGATAGGCATAAAAAGTACGGATGTATGACGGATCTACAGAGTGATAGGCTTTGTGGAAAGAACTATACTGGAACCAGAAATACAAGGATCCTTACCTTCCTTTCAGAGTTTGAAAAAAGGCAAAGCATATTATACTTCTGACTCAGAAATAACTGAGTGACTTGTGGAAACACTGCCGATCACATAACTGCTATGAGAAAATGTTGGCATCCACAGCCCTAACAATAATATCTCTAGTGAATTACTGACCAAATGTAATTAATAAAAAGAAGCAGCTTTTTAACATATTTCTCTGAAACAAAAGCAGCCTTTGTTATCACCTGCTAGAAATAACTCCAGACAAACATTTTCTAGTCTGTCTGGAAAACCTGAAGTACCTGTGGTTGTTTCTAAAAAAGAAAAGAGCCTCATAACCACCCATTATGCACTCTCACTCAAATATCAGATTTCTTCTCTTCTTGATACTTGTATTTTCTAAACATTATTTTATAACTTTGTTAATTTCTTCACAGAAATGTTGAGGAAAAGGCTAATGAGAATAACAGGAAAATATTGCAAAACCAGAGAACTAAGCCACAGGAGGCAGTCTGCCTAAATCTCTACTTAGCTAAATTTTTCTTGAGAGGATCAGAGTTACATCTTGTTTTCTGTCCTAAAGTCTTAAGTACTGCTGCATGCTGCCTGTTAAAAAGTTGTCATATTCAGTGCCAGGGTTAGCTGCAAATCAAATCAGACACTCAACCAGGAAGGAATGGACCTTCAACCCCCTCCTCAAACCCTTGTCAACACTAAATTCAGGCCAGGCTGCCCACAGCTTTATCCAGTTGGGTCTCAGCCTCTCAGACCTCACAGTCTCCCTGGGGAACCCATTCCAATGCTTAAATATCATCATACTGAAATATATGTTGTTTTTATCTAGCTGAAACTCCCTTTCTCAATTTCTGATTGCTGTTTCTCATTCTCTTTTCTTGCCCTTCTGTAGAGAGCCTGACATCAAACTCTTGGTTGGTAATTTTCTCTTACGCATTGGAAGTCTGCTGCTGGGTACTCAGTAAAGTTTGTATTCTGACAAATTAATTCTCTGCTCTAACTGATTATCTACTAAATCTGTAAAGTATTTAATGAGGAACTGGATTAAACATTTTTGTATTAATGTAAATCCATAAAGTTCTGCAGGTGACTGATTCTAGAAATTCTACTGGATTTCTATATGGTAAAATATTCAGAAAATTTTTTGTGGACTTAATATTTTTAAGAGAAATCCAGAACCAGATACTATTTCAGTCCTTAGCAACCAAGTAGATGATGGGTGGCAACCACCAGCTCTTTCTTTATATTAATCTAGGAGGGAGTTTCCAAAACAAAATGGAAGAAAGCCCTATATCCTTTTTTTCTGTAATTTGGGATAACAAGAAAAAGGTTGACAACAACAACAGTATCTGTGCTGCAAGACTCAAAATGACTACTTAAATTTTCTTTATCAAGAATAGAAGCTGTAGTATGGGAATAATGGATTTGTCAAGAGTAGGTATAATTGTAAATCTTTGATTTTCACACTAACTATTCAGGTGTAAAACACTTTAAAGCTTTCTGATGGTAAACTTCAAGCCAGTCATGAATTACCAAACTCAAAAGGCATATATACTATGACTGCTTCTCTTCTGCCTAATTTTACATTATAATAAATTCATCATTATTTTCGTCATCCTCTTCTGCTACTTCTTTGCTGTGCTCTGCAAATTTTCTGGTGGCTGCACTCCTTTCTGTATATTCTTGCTTCATTCAAAGTTTGTATGACCTGTCTTCTTTTCTTTATACGGTTCTCCAGGTGACAAAAAAGTTGAAGAATAAGAATTTCAACAGTAAGAAAATAAATATATGGTTATTTTTTAGGAGTGTTTTCTTTATGCTTTTTCTATTAGTATTAATGAAAGTTTTACATAGTTTAGATGTTTTCAATCCATGAAAGATTAATTATAGATGCAATTATAAGATGTAATTATATTCAGTTGATTTTTGTAAGCATTTATTATTAGTAATGTAATATTCAGTACTTTTTACCCATATGCCTCCAGGCTTTTTTAGAAAGGAAGGTTTGTACAATTTTACCAGCGATCAGGTAAAAATAGGTTTGTACAGTGGTAGCTTCTCCAACTATTCTATGATTATATGATTCAGCTGCACATCAGAAACAGGGTGAAGATTTCTGACAGCAGCTTACTGATATATATATACGGTAAGCCAGCATCACAGCATTTTTTACCCATGGGAAATCTAATGTGTCTAGAATAAATGTATCTTGGAAATCTGAAATAAGCCCAGACTTCAAAAATACTAGTAACAGGGATAGTGGCCATGCACATGCTTGCACAGATGTCAGACAGATCAGATTTCTGGTATATGAAGTATGAGAAGCAATTTCAGAATCAGAAAGTGCTGGAAAAATCCTTTTAGCATCATCCTGTTATAACATTACTCGAAGAATGCTACAGAGGGAAAGAAGGCCACATAAGCCCACAGTGCTATGCTAAGCTTTGTTAGCCTGCCAAAAAAAAAGAGAAATCCCAAAATGTGTAGAAGATAGGGAACACTGTAAATCTAGGCATTGCCTTAGGATTTTTAAATAGAAGACTGGAATTCTATTTCCAGCTCTGCATTGTGACATTGGGCAAATTGCTTCTAATTATTTATTATATATGTATTTTCACTGGTTTTTGACAGCCCAGTTACAAGGGACCTGGGACCAGCCTTCTTTGTCAAAGGTTTTGTTGGGTTGGGACTGTATTTTGAAACACTTAAATGAGTTTATACAGATATTTATGGGGGAAAGAAAAAAAAAACCCTTGATTTTCTCTTATCTCTCCATTTTTAAAAATACTTTTGAGATCTTCACCTAAAAGTGAAAACCTAGAAAACTGACTGTACTTCTGCACTTGTATTACTGAATATTGGGTGAAAAGTTAAGTTTGTCCATATTATATATTTGTGGACTTCCCAAGGGTTTGCACGATTATATTCAAAATAGGTTGGGGTTTTGTTTGTTTGTTTGTTTATGTTTTATATGGGTATATTGCTTGTATTATTTAAGTACTGCTAATCTTAGCTCAGCTAAGATACCTAATAGATGTACACTTTTATTAATTGCAACCATTTCAGCTTTTAGAAAAACCCTTCTTACTCTACAGAAGTTAACTGTGTAAGAGAAACTGCAGGTACCCCTCTATGTTTCACCAATATAGCCCATACACTGTCTAGGAAAGAAAAACAAATTCTTGACATCCCTCATACCAAATACAAACAATATCAATAACAGTAATGGGACTAAAATACTGCTTCTGTAACTATCTGAATATTTCACAGGTTTCCATCTAAAAACTTGTATTGTACAGCAGCTGTGTTTATTTCCTGAAATTATATTTACAGCAGTACTGAAAAAATAAGAGATTCACCTTGCTAGTGACCTCTATTTTTGGCAAGATAATAAGTAAAACGAAAAGAGAAGATCTGTTCTTACCATAAACAGGAAAATAGGCTTTATAACAAAAGCATTTACTAGCACCTCTAAAATTAACTCTGGCTCATGCTTTCCATGATAAATGCTTTTTTTTAGAGTTAATACAGAGCAGCTCAGCCTATAAACACATTAAAAAATGTATTTCAAACAAGTCAGTCTGGAAACTTAAGTTTTAAAATAGTACAAGTGGAAACAAAACCATAAATTTATACTGAGTATCCATTTTCTTTTATAAATTATCTGGCCTACAGTACTTCCATCTTTTCCTGTGACTGAAACATAAGGTAATTTAGGGTACAGACAGTTGACTGTAAATCACAGCAGAGTTTAGGTTAGAAGGCACCTCAGGAGGTCATGCAATAAGGCTAAATATAAAGGTCTGTCAAGTTACTTAGGACTGTCCAGTCAAGTTTTGAGTATCTCCAAGGATGTAGATTCCATAGCGGTTTGTCAAGAAATTCCAGTGCTTAACCTCTTAACTGGGACATTTTTCTCCTTCTATTTGGCATTTACCTCTTACACTTCTAACAATCCCTACTTGTAATCACCAGTTAATTACACTATGAAGGAAAAACTATTTTGCACCACGTTCCATAGCATTTTACGCAAACGGATTTTACTAAACATTGCAGCAAGCCAAGAATGCATGTTTGCTGAGAAAGCAGTAACCACTTAGACCACGTAAACTAATGTCAAATCTCTAGTAACCATCTTATTAAAACATTAATAATTTCTGATTTTTTGTATAAAAATACTGTCAGGTAGTTAAAGCTAAAAAAAGAGCTCTGATAGACAGTTTTGACATTTAATAACTGATATGCTTTCTTATTAAAATTGAAAATATTTATTTGGATTCTGTTTTCCTGAAGGGTGTACACCAAACACCAGGAAAAAATGCTAATGAATAAAAAAATAAAAATAAAAAATTAAATTAAAATCACAGCTAAGTGTGTGTACTTTGTGAATATTTTGCATAAAACATCAAGTGCAGGTAACATAGTACACGTAGGGAAAGGCAATTTAACTTCTTAAATATTCAGTTTTAACAGTAAGTATGACCGCATATATATGACCACTAAGGAGATTTGCTGGGTTTTGCCAATTTTTCTCAAGTTCTGTCAGTTGCTGAAGGCATTCTCATCTTTAAAAACTGGATGCAAGGTAAGGGTAACCATGCTTTTATTCTGAAGAACTAGCATTTTATACCATCAACTAAGTTTGACATTACAGTTTTCTTGAATGGCAAAGCCAATTAAAGAGGTTCTTGACACCATTAGCCCCAAACCCCTCCTCCCCTGGAACTCAATACTATGTAAGTGCTACAATTTCTTGTTTCCTTTTCTACAAGAAAAAAAGCTATTTGTGTCTATACTTTAAATCAGCTCAGTGAAATGATCAACTTAAAAAACCTTTTTAAACTGGATTAAACTCTTAGGAAAAACGCTATGGGTAGGGAGTGCTGAGTCATTCCAATATTATATAGAAACATATACCCCATAGGGCAGCTGGGTAAGAGTAGTTTTAATCCAGAATATAAAATGCACTAGGAGAATCCCGTAGGAGCAGAGGCAGTAGAGGAATGTGGTTTAAAACACTGATTAACAGCCAAGGTCAAATGAAAGTGTAGGTGCATATTACTTTGTTATTTAAATTTTAACAATTATAACCACATGTGGGGAAGTCAACATACACATCTATATACTCCACATAATCACATTTTTGACATTACAGAAACTGTTTACCCCAACAGTAAACCTTGTGTTGATTCATCACTGAAATTTAAGAACTAGTAAAACCTGTCAGATTTGGGAGTTTGGCAAAACTTATGTTTAGACTATAAACTAAGAGTTACCTCTAAATATTTATTTTCTCCAAACTTAAAGAAGTTGAAAAAAATACTTATTTTAAGCTATTTTTGGAAGGAGGCAAATCCTGACTATGATGATACATTGTATTGGTGGGTGGTAAACTCTGCACATGCATATTCTAGAAAAAAGTTTGAGGTTTCGCAGTAAAAACCATGAATGCTGGGTGTGTGGTAAATGTAATCTATCTTAAAAGGTTGCTGTTTACAGCAACTAACCACATACACTGTTTTTTGTTCACTTTTTGAGATTAACCAACTACATTCCAGTTGGAAATCAATGTCAAATAAATTTTCAGGTTACATACTAGGGCATCCCTGTATTCTAGATTCTCCTGAATTCTCCTTATGTGATTTGCCTCAGTTACAAACCTTATGTCTCAAATGCAGAACTTTCAAATCAGATCCAAATCATTCTAGACAAAGCCAGCTATCATCTTTCACATCAATATTAATTTTTGAAGGCTAATTATAAAAGTATAAAACTGATCTATTTACTTTTTAGAACTTAGATGTTCACAAAGGCATTTCTATGCATTTTCCTGGCTATTTTTAACTGTAGAGTCAAATAAGTATAGGCCATCTAAATAACCACATTTACTGATGTTCAATTTTCTTTTGTGTATAAGTACATAGAAGCATAAATATGAGAAAAGTATCAAACACCTTGCTACCCCCTTAGGGAAACACAGGTTCTAACTATTAGCATGTACACAGATAGAAAATAAACTAAATACAAATAAACCCTGAGAAATGAACAGTCATTATTGTTCCCTAAGCTGAGCATTGAAAAGCAACTTCTTTCTTTTTTTTTTTTTTTTTTTTTTCTTTTCGGTATCTGACCTTGTAATTAGAAAAAACTAAAAGAACTAAAAATCACTTTTAGCCGCTCAATTAATGGATAGCTTGTATGATTTGAAGAAAATAATCTGCATTGAATTGGTGCATGTGTTTGCAATTTGTTCTGTGAAAAGAACAGCGTGGCTTTTTGCAATAGCTGGCCTATACAGTAGTGGATATGTTTTATACCTGTATTGATCCTTTGTGGTGTCTCATAAAAGAAGCCTGTAAATTATTCATGTCTAAACCATATTAGGTTCTGGAAAAAAACCTTTACAGAAATCCATTTTAAGGGCACCAGAATTCTGAAGTCAGCTGGCTTAGCTATAGTGATTTCTAACAATCATTTGGTTGCTAATAATACCTCCATCATCATGTAAAACACACCCTCAGACACTGAATATAAAAGCAGTGGTGCAAAGTAAGTTTAGGTAACAGGCCTCAGAAGGCAACTTAATGGGGTATCTCTTTGCCCCAGAAGTGCTAGCATGTTTATGTTGTTTCAGGGCAGGAAACAAAACCATGTGGGTATTAACTATCAGTCACAGAGGCTTGAGACTAACACTCTTCAACACGTTGAACAGTGTCCTACTGCATGTACGTTCCCCTGAGTAGAGGCTGCACTATAAAGCAACTCAGTGAAATGATCCAGGTTTGTATTTTCCAAGAGGAAAGGAATCAGGCCTTCAGTGGGCATTCTGAAACAGTACTGGCCAAAATCACTAGTCTTCTCAGACTCCTCAGATTAACTAAGTTTGTAAAGTGATCATCTGAATAGTTACATGAATATGTAACCACATTGTTTATAGAAAACATATACATACAAGAACCAGTAATATTTATTGGAAGACGTAACGATAATTATTATCACTTCCTCTACAATGTGAGTGGAATACTTGAGTATTGGGAGGGGGGAAGCTCAAGACTAGGAATAAGCATTTGTTACCACATCACATTTTTGACCGAAAGATTACTACACAGATACTTATAGAGAACTGGTATAGTTTTTCAGTTCTTTTCCTATTCATGAGCACTTTCAAACCTGTTGTGCCAGACACTGAACAGCCAAAAAGTACAGCTGTTCTATCTTCTTAGGCTGAGGTCATCCTGAGCAGCATATAAAATAGCAAAGTAGTGTAACTGTTGTAGCAGAAGAATCCTGTGCCAACAAGTTGTCCAAATATTTACTTACATTTACAGGCAGATTTTAGAGCTGACACTGAACTCCTTGCTGCCATGGCTACACTGCTTCCTGTAGCTGAGCTAGTTCATTTGAATCTACCTTGAGTTTCTCTTCAAGACTCTGCAGACATAACTCTACAGCTCTACAATGTATATAAGTTCAGTTACCAATATACAATTTTTTCTGTTCACTTTCTGTAGCATATAAGACACTGGAGGATTAGGTTAAGTGTATCAATGAGAAAAAAAGATCTCACATATAAAGCACAATTATTGTATGATGACTTTAAAGGGATTACATAATACAGCATGTAAAACCAGCTAAATTTGAAGGTGTTTCTCAAGATGCCTTAACACCGTTAACTTCCCAGGAAACACTCAAGGCATTGCAGGATTTCAGTTTGTGCTGTGGAGTCTTTTGGAGTTCAAATTCTGGAAGTTAAACCTGCACTGTTTTTCGGTTTTGTGATTTTTTTGGGGTTTTTTTACTTTCCTGTTATGTATTGCTCCAGATCTGGCATAGCCTTTCCTAGTGCTTTAGCATGTTACAAGTCATGTTACTATATTTAAAGCTGTACTGTTCAGTTGGAAAATGGATTAGAAGCTGGAAAATGGAGTTCAGTTTAGACTGTTTGATTTCAATTTTACTACTCTGTACCAAACACAGATACATTTACTTACCCTCCATTTTAGTGAAGCATGTCTGGAAAGACCTGTGAAGAGGAAGGAGATAGACCTGTGAAGAGGAAGGAGGTCAACAAAATCTATATTAATAATTACAATACAAAGCCCACTACTTTTCAGTTGCCCCATAAACTCCTGTGTAACTTGTCTTTAGGTATATCACATTTATAAATATAAAAATAGATCAATGCTACTCAAATATCTGTGTTTTATCATTTGGCCTAAGTGTCCTATTTCAACCTTCTCTTGGATTGTCTGATTCCACATATTTACATATTAAATATTCATTATTTATTATTAAATACTTATATAGAGGTGTTGGAACTAGATGATCTTAAGGTTCTTTCCAAGCCTAACTATTCTATGATTCTATGATATTTACACACATTTACACAGCTAATCTTCACGGATTCAAGCTGTGCTCCAATAATCAGACATAGATATAAGTGAACAGTAACAAACAGTATCTCATTTCATATTCAGTCTCACTGTTTTCCTCAGTGTGTAGCTTTTTGTATTGGAAGGAGACTCATGATCTGGATTGCCATCAGTGGTAGTTTTTTAAGAACCAACAAGAAGCATGCTCTTGTGAGACTTCACTTGGAGTATTGTGTGCAGTTCTGGTGTCCTCAACATAAAAAGGACATGGAACTGATGGAACAAGTCCAGAGGAGGGCCATGAGGATGATCAGGGGACTGGAGCACCTCCCATATAAAGACAGGCTGAGAAAGTTGGGGCTGTTGAGCCTGGAGAAGGCTGCGTGGAGACCTCCTAGCAGCCTTGCAGTATGTGAAGGGGGCCTATAGGGATGCTGGGGAGGGACTCTTCATGAGGGATTGTAGTGAGAGGACAAGGGGTAACGGGTTCAAACTTAAACAGGGGAAGTTTAGATTGGATATGAGGAAGAAATTCTTTACTATAAGGGTGGTGAGGCACTGGAATGGGTTGCTCAGGGAAGTTGTGAATGCTCCATGGCTGGCGGTGTTCAAGGCTGGATTGGACATAGCCTTGGGTGTCATGGTTTAGTGGGAGGTGTCCCTGCCCCTGGCAGGTGGGTTGGAACTAGATGATCTTTAGGTCCTTTCCAACCTTAACTATTCTATGATTCTATGATTCTTTGACTGTTCCTAAAGTGCTGCAGCCTGCACATACACACTACTTAATGTCTTGGCTTCAATGATGATTGAGTCTAGAAGCTTTTAGACATTATCAGTATTTGGGGGAGTATTACATCTCAAAAAAACTTTCTTCAGGTGTCTAATATGGAACACTGAAAGCCGTATGGACAGTGTTGTTCCTAAAGCTTTTCTTTCCACTTCATGGAAGGTCTTAGTTTCATCTTCATTGATATCATTATAAAAGTTTGAATATTCCTCAATAATTTTAGGGAAATGAATTGATATGCAGCATTAGTAGCATGCCATAATTCCATTAAGCCCATGTTGAACCTAATTCATACATGGTATAGGGAAAGCAACCCTATTGGAAAATTCTACTTTGTTCACTGGAAACAGAGAGCTGAGGTAAGAGCTCTTTTTGGGTGTGATAAACCCTAGGCACAGTCACAAGTACCCACACTTACGCTCTTTGAGTAATCTCAGTAAATTACTTGAGTAATTGCTGTTGGCTTAGTGGTTTTAACTGGTTTAGTATTACTCCCTTCTTGTCTAAAATTATAGAAGACATAATTGTGTGCTCTTTGCTGGCTGCAACTTTCCGTTGCAGAAACACTAGATTTCAAGTTTGTCTATAAATACTTCCTTTTTAAAAATGGTTATAGGAAGTTCACAAAACTTAAACTTTACAACTTCAGTTATTTCACAGTGTATAGGGATGCCTGAAGCACGTATCTATCAATGCTGCCATGCACCTATGCACACAGCAGTAGGATTTTAATAATTTTTAGATGCACAGTACGAATTTTAGATGCATAGACAATAAAGAGTTAACACAGCTTCTATTAATATTAGAAAGAACTTATTATATAGTACCTAGTACAAATATAGAATTATTTGCACTAAGAATCCTATCCGATGCAAAACTTGAAATTTACTGTTAATGCATTTCTGTAGACATAAGGGTTCAAGCAGGCATCACAAATTCAGTGTTGTTTCTCCTGTAATTAAAAATATTTTCATTTAATGGCAAAATATTTTTGTTCTTTTTCCAAGAACACACCACTGGAATCCAGTGTTTAAACCAAATGTTTTCTTTTAGCTTTCCTCAAATCCTTAGTAGCCAAACTACACGACTTCAATGGATTCTAGTCAAGCTTTGCCATATAAACCAAATGGCTTTCTTGTAAATGCAGCAGAGAAGCTGCATCACACAGTAAATATCAAGTCCACTCTTGCTGGTAAAGTTTACCATTTGTTCCTGAGAAATAAACATCCTGATCCTTCAGCTAGCACCTGGCCAAGGTAATTCAGATTCATTAAGGTGTGTCTGTAAACTTCAGTAGACCAAACTATACTAGAAGTGACCTGAGATTTAGCTCATGCTAAAGATGCTGACAATGCTGTGAAAACACAATGTAGGATGTCTATCTGAAGCAAGAGTACAATTTTGCTTAGGTTGGGAACATCACAGAGAACTGCAAATGAGATACACTTTAGAAAAAATAAACCAGATTAAAACACAAACTAATCACTGCAACCTGACAAATTCCTAAAAAGAAAATAAAAAAGTTATTTGGTCTTCATATATAATTCCATCAGCTGCAGCAATAGAAACTGATTTTGG